>CP129448.1:90417500-91790000 GCA_030445155.1 Quercus variabilis | reverse complement strand
ACACCCTACTCTCTCCTTCAACTTTGTTTTCTGGATATGATATATCTATCTTATTTCAACTTCTTCTTTAGTTGGTTTCCTCAGCTGGAAACATAATAGATTTTTTGTTTTTTATTCAACTTAGTTTTGTTCTTCTTTATTTTCCCATCCTATGCATAAAGTGAGGATGGTGCAGGATCTGTATATGTCTTTCAAGAAATAAGTGCTCTTGGTTTCTGAAATTTAGGGTTCTTTCTTCTTCTGTTAAATAGTTCTAAAAGAGCATCTCTTAAGCTTTTAGGATATATATTAGCAGAGATCTTAGCTCTATTCATTTAATACTTATAGGTTTCCTTCTATTTGAATGTCAAAAAAACGTTATACACATGCATGAAAACTTTCAACAATATATTTACTTCCATATGATATCATCATTAAAAAAAAAAAAAAAAAACTTGGCTTTATTCATGTTCAGTATTTTCATTACCTACCTTCCATTTCTATGTAAAACAGAAGAGTCACTTTTATATATTTATTTATTTTTATTATTGTCCTTTCTTTGTACTTTCTGTTATATATCGGCTAGTACTAGCTAGGGAGAAGACTGCCAAGCTCCTTTTGGTTTCCATGTAATTTTTATGGTTTGTCATGAACAAATATATGAACATGATGTTTTAGGGCTCAAAATTTTCATAAAAGATGTAGATGAAAAGATAAATCTTTGGCCCTGATCCAAGCTAGCTCTTAATTTGTACATCATATACATGTCTTTATTCCAAGCTTGTCCAGTCCTAGACTGTGCATGCATGTAATTTGTCTTCTTATTGTGTCATAGTTTCCTTTGATTTTCAGGGATCAGATTAAAACTAGAGATATAGTAGAGAGAGAGAGAGAGAGAATGATGTCTGCTGCGGGAAATGGACAAGTGACAGTTCCCCCAGGGTTTAGATTCCACCCAACAGATGAAGAGCTTCTCTACTATTATCTAAGGAAGAAGGTCTCCTATGAAGCCATCGACCTTGATGTTATTAGAGAGGTGGATCTAAACAAACTCGAGCCTTGGGACCTTAAAGGTAATTACATTACATCACTTTTTTCCTTCTCCTCCTCCTCTGTTATAGCTAGCTAGTATATAATTAATATAGTTTCTTATATATACGATTTAGAGTTGAGTTTGGCAGGTACTTAATTTGTCAAAGTCAAACCGCATATCTAGGGTGGAATGGACTTCATTTTAACTTAATTTCAGACAAGCATCTTAATGCAAATTTTTGTTAGGGTTAGGGTTGGCATGGGATAAGGAAGACAAGATGAATATATATGGTTAATTCAGAGACATATATCTGAACGAGAATTTTCATTCTCCCTCTCTCTTAAACACTTGATCCTAAAAGTTTGAACTGTTAAAAATGATTAATTTAATTATTCTTCTAACTTTCTTTTTATATAATTATTATTCTAACACCTAAATGTTATATAATATGTCAGTCAAAATGATAACATATATTTTATTGGTTAATTAAGTATAAAATGATGAATATTTGTTTGACAATTTGCAGAGAAATGTAGAATTGGATCAGGTCCTCAGAATGAGTGGTACTTCTTTAGCCACAAGGACAAGAAATATCCAACAGGAACTCGAACAAATCGGGCAACTACAGCTGGTTTTTGGAAGGCAACAGGGAGAGACAAGGCCATCCATCACAGCAACACTAAAAGGATTGGCATGAGGAAAACCCTTGTCTTCTACACTGGCCGTGCTCCTCATGGCCAAAAGACTGACTGGATCATGCATGAGTATCGCCTTGATGATGACAATTCCGAGATTCAGGTAATTGCAATTAGGAAAACCTTAAAAGTTATTACTGCTTGACAATAATGATGACGATAATGACTACGATTGATAATACATCAACATGTACCGTAATAAATAAATAGAAAATGACAATGCTAATATCAATCTTATTACAAAAAGCTTACAAACTTATGGCAATAATGTTCTTAATCGTCTTTTGTGTTGAATTTCAAAGTTAACATATCAATCAATTTGTAATTGTTATACAGTAAAAATTATAGTATATTTGTCATATATATTTATTTTTTTTATGATAATAATAGTCTTCACTTTTTGCAGGAAGATGGCTGGGTTGTCTGTAGGGTTTTCAAGAAGAAAAATCATAATCGAGGTTACCAATTACCAGAAGTAGCTGAAGAAGAACACTTGAGTAGTCATATGAAGGCAAGTGGTTCTGCACCACCACTACAGGAGCCAAAACAAAATAATATACAAGCACTATATGATTATACGACCTTTGATGGCTCCATGCACCTCCCACAGTTGTTCAGTCCTGAGTCAGTAGTTGTTCCTCCATCCTTCATATCACCAATGTCTTTAAACACCACAGACATTGAGTGTTCTCAAAACTTGTTGAGGCTAACAACTGCAAGCGGTTGTGGACTTATGCAACCAGAGAGGTACAATGGTGACTGGTCTTTCTTGGACAAGCTCCTTGCATCACATCAGACTCAGATGGATCATCATCATCATCATCATCATCATCAGCATCCCCAAACCAAATGCCACCCTTCATCTCTTCAACTTGCCGATCATGTGGGCACTTCAACTCATCATCAGAAATTCCCGTTTCAATACCTTGGCTGTGAGACTGACATTTTGAAATTTTCCAAGTGAATTGGTCCGCAGTTTTCTATCCTAAGCTGTACGTTCGATGGACATCTTTTTATTAGCCATAGTCCTACTTTATATTTGGTTGAGATTCTATCCCTTCTAATTTAATTTAAGAGTTTTTATCAAAATGTATATACGCTAAGTTCAAATTGTTAAGAACTCAGTATTCATAATTATGCTTCCTTTTGTTTTCTCAGTTGCATTAATTAACTTGTTCATTTTCCATTTACTTTCTGAATTACAATCATGTTTAATACAAATAAAAATCTTTCATCTCACTCTTTAGATATTAGAATATGAGTTATAGCTAACATATCTTTTGCATGTTTTAAAACTCGAACTATTTTCAAGATCCCAAAAAAAAAAAATTAAAATTTTTTAAAATCAAATCAAAATTTTTTGAGAAGTTGAACTATAACGACGTAATAATTATTTTAATAATAATTTCTATGAAAACAAATAAAATAATTAAGAGTGAAAAAATTAACAATTTGAACAAAAAAAATAAGGGTATATAAAGATGTTAAAATATATCTTAATTGAAGTTTAGATGATATTTCTTCTAATTTGTTGCAGAGATTAGATAATTTATACAAAATATTTTAGTGAATTTGTAATATATTAATATAATTAGGCAAAAGTAATACATTTAAAGTTTATTTCATTAAAAAAAAAAAAAAAAAAGGAAAAAAAGCCTAACAGGGGGCGGGGCAGTTGTTCAATAAGAAATATAAAAATAAAAAGCGAAAGTCATGGGGATAAGAAACAAGTGTGCGGCCTGGAATTATTTGGTTTAAAAAAAAAAAAATATCTCAGTTTCCCATAACGGTCTTCCGTTCAAACGTACATCTTTTACAAACCAGTTATTTAGATGCATTACACGCGTTTCTCGCGCGTGCGATTAGATTTTTTTTTAAGAAAAAAAAATTAGTGTTTTTATTTTATATATATAATTTTTATTTTAAAAATCTAATTTATAAGTGGATAAAGTAATTTGAAAATTCACAGATGAGTGATCTTATTTTTTAGGCAATGTTTTAGTCGAAGTTAGAATTGCATTTTTACTTGATTATCTTTTAATTTTGTCTCTACTCAAATATAAGGATGTAGGAGTATTTTTGAACTAAAAAAATGAGGAATCTAAACAGTAAAAACTCATTAAATAACACTATAAATAATCCAGAATAGTTACTAATAGTTTGGATTTTTATAAAATAAAATAAAAAATCAATGATCCACTTAAGAAAAAGTATTTCCCCACCCACAGTAAGGATTAATTTATTTTTAATGTTTAATTAAATCAGGTAATCTAACCCTAAAAAAAAAAAAATCAAGTAATCTCTCAAATTAAGAAAAGAAGCTTGTTTCTTTTTTTTTCTTTTTTTTTTACCCATCTTCTTTATAATTAAAAAAAAAAAAAAAAAACGCATGATCCTAATCATATTCCTCATATTTTCATAGATTCCCTCAAACATTTTATTGTTGCCGTTTATATTTCTTTATATATTCTCAAAAACTTTGTAATGTGTGACAAATCTTAAATCACATACCAATATCCTTTTATATCACAGTTTACACAATAATTTTAACATTTAGGCCCTTTTTTTCCACAAAACAATATAATGTTACAATTTGTTTAGAGAACCTCACCCTTTTAAGAACAAATATTAAGCATTATTTTTCTCCTTCACTTCCCTCTTTTAAATCTCTAAGTCATCTCTCTATTTATATAGCCAGATTCAGATCCTTTAGATTTCTTAGAGTACTCTACTAGTAAATTTCTTTAAATTCTAACCAATCTTTAATAATTTAATGGTCAAGATTTTGTCATGTCAGCATTCCACTAACAATAATCTTAATTGTTTTAAGATTATTGTTAGTAGAATGCTGATATGACAAAATTTAGACTATTAAATCATTAAAGAATAGTTAAGATTTAAGAAAATCTATTTGGTAGAATATCCTAGGAAATCTAGAGGATTTGAATCCTTCTATATAAATAGCATTCTATTTGGTAGAGTATCCTAGAAAATCTAGATGATCTAAATCCTTATATAGCCAGTGTCCTATTATAGCATTCTATTACAAGACATATTTTCTTCTCTTGAACATTAACTTACAAAATTTTTGGCTATGGAACAAAGATCCTTTTCTGAAGGAAAGAAATAAGAGGCAATGCTTGGTAACAAATTTTACATGTTTTTAATTTTTTTCATAAATTGAGTTTTGAAAACAATTTTTATTTTCTATTCATTTTGGATTGTTAAACAAGATTTTTAGTCTTAAAAATAAAAAAATATTTTTAAAAATATAAAATAATGAAAAAAAAAAACAATTACCAAACATGTTTATCATGATAGTTAAAAAAAATAGTAAGTATTTTACTCATTATTTTATCGTGACAGTCATCTTTCAGGCTCACGCACTTCTTGCCATTTTAACGAAGTTTTGAAGTAGAATATGATAACAAACTTTAAGACAATGCATATCGTACACCTGGCTATGCCTTTAGGGCGATGCATTTCATAAAATGTTTCCATAAGAGATGCGTATGGACACTTGGATAAGTCTTTAATGCCATTCATTTCATAACTTAAAAGGCCTTTACGTGACGTTTGATACAGGGAAATCCACATTACTCCTGACATCCAGATTCTTAGGAATGTGATTTCTAAAAATCACATTCCTAAGAATATAGCTATTCCTATGTTTAGTTTATTCTCAGGAATCTTAAATGAATTATTTATTTTTCGCATTCTATCCTTAGATTTGAACGTGAACTACTAAGTCATTTAAAAAAAATAATTAAAATTGTCAATTTATAAAAAATACAATTTCCTTTAACCTTGGGAATCTAGATTCCCACCTGTTTTAAAGGGAATTCACATTCCTATTGAAAGGAGCTTAAGGGGGGAATTCAGATTCTCCTAGCATCTGATTCCTTAGTATAATTTGCAACCAAACATGAGAATCTTTAAACATTCCTATGAATCCTGAAACATTACCCCGTACCAAACGCCACATTAAGGCAAACCAATTTCATAGGAAATGTTTTTCAAACACGTACATGAACACTTGGCTAAGAATTTAAGGCAATACATTTCATAAAATGCTTCCATAAGATATGTATTTGGACACTTGGCTACCATGCATTTCATAGAAATTTTCCTATAAAGCATGTATATGAACACTAGGCAAAGCCTTAGTTATGCATTTCAGAGGAAATGTTTCCATAGAAGACGTGGATGAACCATTTGGCTAATTAAGCCTTTAAGGCCATGCATTTCACACACTTGGCTAAGCCCTTTAAGATCATACATTTGTCCAAGCCTTTTGTCATGCACTTCTTACACTTTAAAGTTTAAAGGGTAAGCATGTCATACACTTGGATAAGCCCTTTAAGCTCATACATTGGACCAAGTCTTTCAGCTCATGCATTTCATACACCTGGCTAAGCCTTTAAGGGCATGTATTTCATAAAATGATTCCATAAGAGGTGTGTAGGCATTTGGCTAAGTCTGTGTAAGGCCATACACTTTGCTACACCTTAAGGCTTTATTTAGGAGTTCATAAGAGAATAGAATGGAATAATCATAAGAGAATATAAATGAATGGAATAGAATGGAATGTATTTAAGTAAGGAAAATGAATCGAATTAAGACCTCGCTTGGGAGGAGGGAATGGAATGAAAATGAATGAAATTAACCATTTTAAAATATTCTTTCATTTCCTTGTTTGAGAGTTTTAATGGTGAGAGTTTAAGTGGGAGAAAATGAAATGGGTAGGAGGGAACACTCATTCCTCTTTATTCCCTTAAAATCTCAAATTTTCATTCCCCTCGAAATTGGAAGGAATTGGAGGAAATGAAATTAGATTTAATGATTTTTTTTTTACAAAAACTCATTATATATTCAACTCTTTATTTTAAAATAAAAGTCTAATAGTAATATTGTCATAAAATAATTCCATTATATTCCTTCTATGCTGCTCTCAAATAAGATTATTTACATTTCATTCATTTTCATTTCTTTCCATTCCTTTATTTTAAAACATTCAATCAAGATTACTTAATTTCATTCCATTCCATTCCATTTTTTTCCCTTACTTAAATACATTTCATTCAATTCTATTCTTTTCTATTTCCTTATGATCATTCCATTCCATTCAATTCTCTTCCCTTATGAACTCCAAAGCGGAGCTTAAGTAACCTTGATTGGATGTTTTAAAATAAATGAATGATAATGAATAAAATGTAAGTAATCTTCTTTGGAATGAACATAGAGGGAATGAAATAAAATCATTTTATGACAATATTACTATTAGACCCTTATTTTAAAATTTAGAATTGAATATATATGGGTATTTTGGGAGTTTTAATAAAAAAGTCATTAAATCTAATTCAATTCTCTCTCATTTCTCCCAATTTCTTAGGGAATGAAAATTTTAAATTTTAAAGTTTCGCTTGGAAGGAGGCAATGAAATGGAATGAAAATGAATAAAAGGAATAATTTTAAAATATTCTTCTCTTCTCTTGTTTAGGAGTTTTAATGAAGTGAATGGAAAGTCTATTCCTTTATTTAGAAGTTTAAGTGAGAGGGAATGGAATGAGTATGAGGAAACTCTCACTCTTCTTTATTCCCTTAAAACCTCAAATTTTCATTCCCCCCAAAGTTGGAAGGATTGAGAGGGAATGGAATTAGATTTAATGGTTTTTTTTTTATTTATTAAAATTCTCAAAATACACCTATATATTCAACCATTTATTTTAAAATAGGGTCTAATAGTAATATTGTCATAAAATGATTCTATTCCATTCCATTCCCTTCATGTTACTCCTAAACAGGATTACTTACATTCTATTCATTTTCATTATTTTCCATTGTTTTATTTTAAAACATCCAATCAATATTACTTAATTCCATTCCATTCCATTCTCTTACTTAATTCCATTCCATTCTATTCCATTCAATTTATTTCTATTCCCTTATGATCATCTCATTCCATTCCATTCCATTCCCTTATGAACTCTCAAGCGAAGCCTAAGGCTCCACTTGGGAGGAGGGAATAGAATGAAATGGAAATGAATAAAAAGAATAATTTTAGAATATTCTTCCCTTTTCTTGTTTGGGAGTTTTAATGGAGGGAATGGAAAGTTCATTCCCTTGTTTAGGAGTTTAAGTGGGAGGGAATGGAATGGGTAGGAGGGAACACTCATTCATTTCTATTCCCTTAAAACCTCAAATTTTCATTCCCCCTGAAATTGGGAGGAATGGGAGGGAATGGAATTAGATTTAATGATTTTTTTACTAAAACTCCCAAAATACCCCTATATATTCAACCCTTTATTTTAAAACAGGGGTTTAATAGTAATATTGTTATAAAATGATTCCATTCCATTCTCTCCATGTTACACCCAAACAAGATTACTTACATTCCATTTATTTTCATTCATTTCCATTCCTTTATTTTAAAACATCCAAACAAGGTTACTTAATTCCATTCCATTCCATTCTTTTCCATTCCTTTCCCTTACTTAAATACATTCAATTCCATTCCATTCATTTCTATTCCCTTATAATTATTTCGTTCCATTCCATTCCATTCCCTCCCACTTAAACTCCCAAACAAGGGAATGAGTTTTCCATTCCTTCCATCAAAACTCCCAAACAAGAGAATTGAAGAATATTTTAAAATGATTCTTTTAATTTATTTCCATTCCATTCCATTAATTCCCTCCTCCCAATAATATATTTCATAGGAAGTTTTTTTTTTTTTTTTTTAACTCATACATATATGAACACTCGGTCTCTTCATAAGGCCATGCATTTCATAAAATGTTTTCATAAGATATGTGCTATATAGACTCTTGGCTATATATGAAGCATTTCATAGGAAATGTTTCTATAAAACATGTATATATATGAACACTTTTTCGTGTAGACCCACTTGTTTTGGAGGATGCCCCGACCTCTGGCATTTCCCTGGTTTCCTATAACACTAACTACCGTATTGATTGTAATAAATGGTGCTTATGGATTGTTTGATATGAAAGCTGGGGATATTAAGCACTTGTTTTCCCGAAAACATATTCATTTCTTGATTTCCAAACCTGTCAATTCCCAAACGTAAAACAATCATGTTCCGAAGTATGTAAATATGACAATTGGAGTTTGCTAGTTAAATTGTTTTGGAGCTAAGTAAATAGAGGGAAATTGAAAAAGGTCCAGGGAAAAAATGCCCGAGAGGGATGTCCAGAATTCATGTGCCCAAGGGCAGTACCGGCCGGAGAACAATGATTGTGGTTTCCGGCCTAGAGCATCGAGAACAAGCTTGAGTAAACTCACCTCACTTCTTAGCTAAACACTCCCTAGTGGGTAACTCAATTATTGTTTACATGATTGGTTTTTTAATTACTTTTTTCCTTTTTCTTTCAAATAGCAATAAGAAATGATTTTTGGTGATTTAATTTTAAGAAAATCAACAACCAAAAAACAAATTTATGTCATTTTGAGGGTTACTAACAATGCTTTTTTACGAACACTAACAAAATAACTAAATTGAATAAAGTTGAAACTTGGAGGATTGAATTGAATAAAAGTGAAGATAGAGGGCTAAATTGAATTTTAAGAAAAATTAGAGAATGTAATTTATAATTTAGCCTTAAGTAAATAAATTAAACGGCAAATTAGCAAATAAAGTGAGAAAAGTGTGACACATGGTTATTGAAGAGTTAGCACATTGGAAAATGTGAAGAGGAGGAGGTATGAAAATATCATTCACACACTATGTGAACGTTTGGATCTCACATTAACATCCATGTTTTGCGTTTCTTTTTTTTTTAACTGACCAACGCCTCATGAACAGTGCATTATGACAAATGAACAATAACCCACGCATAAACAATAACTTTTTTATTATTTTTTTTTATTGTTTTCAGTTTTCAATTTTTAGCAAAATAAATGATATTCAAATGTACCCTATAGTTAAGGGAATAAATGACCATTGACCCACTAATTGGACTAGTTGTTGGGCCTCTTAACTCATTTGAAACTCTTGATCATACTCATTAATTAAAACGTGACCATTGACCCACTAATTGGACTAGCCATTAAACTTTTTTACTCCTATGAAACTCCTTATCAGTCTCATTAAAACAAATAACTCCAACATCCAATTAATTGGGTAATTAATCTTGGGAGGCCCATGATCTAAAAAAATAAACTACCATTGACCTACTAATTGGAGTAGCCATTGGGTCTCTTAACTTCTTTAAAACTCCTCAAATCCATTATAACATGTAACTCCAACGTCTGAATAATTAGGCTATTAGTATCGAGAGACCTAATGAACCTATAAACAGACTACCTCAGACACATTTATACTAATTTTTGTGACTCAGTTCAATATTTTTGAGATATTCAATAAAAAATTATTGCAATTCATATTTCCACATTTAAACCCTCCCCCATATAAAAATGTAATATTTATATTGATACAATTTTAAAAGTTAAAGATTCAATTTAGAACAAACCAAACTATAAGAAGTAATATGTAATAGTCTTTTTCACGGTTTAATTTGATACTTTTAAAATTATAGTTCTTATAATTTATAACCACCCTTAAAATATTGTTGAATTTTTTAGGTAGTTATCCTAAACTAAGTATCAAAAGAACATTTAAAAAATTCATACAATAATGATGAAAATCAAAGCTTCGTATCAATTGAATTTTTCAATAAGATTTGATTAATAAAATATTCAACATAGAACTTTCTTTTTCCCTTTAAGAATCTACTCAACATAGAACTTGATAATGGCACATTCACTAACTTTAACTAATGATTAATTTTGCAAATGCGCGTGGGTTTTTACTTTGTAGTTGATTAATAAAAGGTGAGATAAGATTTAGGGTAGGTTTTTACATTAAAAATTAACAATATATATATTTTTAAAAAATATATTTTCTTTCAAGTAATAACTAAAGAAAAACTATTTGAAATTGAAGATGAGAAGTAAAAAACAGAAACAGAGAAGGCAAGGGCAATCCAAATAGTTGCAAGAAAGAGGCACCAAAAAAAAAAAAAAAAATAGTATACAATATAAGAATACGAGGAAAAGGTGAGTATGATGTAACCTAAGTAAGGGATAATGTTAAAAATGGTAGAGAAAATCATCGTTAAAAACTAATGTAAAATAAAAAGTAGGGCCTGGCAAAGCATGGGGTATGGCCTTTTTAGCTGATTGGTTTTTTTTTTTTTTTTTTTTTTTTTTTTTTTTTTTTTTTGGGTAGGCATCATGGGTTAGATTAGATTAGATAGGCAACAAGCCAACAATATTATATACCATATACTATATAGTCTATAATATATATATATATATATATATAGTAAATAGTCTATAATAATATAAAAAGTCTCTAGAGGTAGCACTAAGGCATGGGAATGGACTTTACGTGTTTGCCTTTTGTCCCGTGTGAATCAATGACTAATTGGTCTATGTGACTAACATAACATCCTCTAATTGTCTTTCAATGTAAACACTTAACAATATCTGCTTCCTTTTGTTTTGATTCTTCCAACTTTGAAAAATCCTTTTAAGAAAAGACCAATTATAAAAAAGCTATAAAAATAATAAATAAATAAACGCTAAAAAAGAGCAAATCCGGAAGAAACCCTAATAAGTCAAAATGGCAAAATAATAATAATAATAATTATTATTATTTTGTCATACTGAGAATTTTAATAAATTTTTATTGGTTTTTATTTAAGTCTGTTATAATATTATTTTGCCATTTATATTAATAATAATAATGTCATACTGGAAATTTTAATAGCTTTTTATTAGTTCTTATTTGAAATCAGATCTATTATTATAATATTATTTTTTCATTTATATTAATAATTAGTCAATGAAATATTTTTTAGATATTTATGCGGTTTTTAGAGTTATTTAAGAAAAACAGAAAGGAGAAAAAAAAAAATCAAGAGGCTGATTTTTTTTTTTTTTTGTATTTATAAGAAAAAGAGAAAAGAAAAAAAAGAAAAGAGTAGGCATAAAAAGAGAGCGAAGAGAGAGTTTAAGAGGTTAAGAGTTTGAGAGCCCGCCGCCTGAGAGAGAGATTGTGAACTCATCTCTGAACTCAAAAACTGAAAGACACAGAAACAAAGGTAACAAAGGTAGGTTTATGTACTAATGACAAACTCTTTCTTGGTACAATACTAAGCTTTAACACACAAAAAACACGGTTCCAAAATTACTTTCATTGAATCCAATTCTACTTTCTTGTCTCATTCTTTCATTTCTTGGTCTTTCTTTTTTATTAATCTTTATTCAAAAGCAAAATCTTTTTCTTTTTGAGAGAAAGAGAGAGAGAGACACGCACCACAAATCCCCGCAAAGAAAAGAAAAGAAAAAGTATAGTCTTTGTAAAAACCGCCATTGTGAACAAGGTTACATTTTTCTCTCCGTTCAGACTGTCTGTTTGATAATATTGAATATAAAATCCCAAAGGGAGAACTGGGTCTTTCTGGATTACTTAAACCACCGCTATTCTAATACCACTTCTTTTGTTTTGTTTTTGTTTTTTTGGGTTGTGTGCTTTTGAGTTTGTGTAATAATTAATTTTGTGTTATTGTGATTGTTGCTGTTGTTTGGTTTCGTTTGGAAGGAATTGGTATAAAAAGAGAGAGAGAAAATGAAGTATATATTGGTGACGGGTGGTGTAGTAAGCGGTCTTGGCAAAGGGGTCACTGCTAGTAGCATTGGACTTCTGCTTATAGCTTGTGGACTTCGTGTAACTTCAATTAAGATTGGTATACCACTCTTTCATTCCTCGTTTTCTCATTTACAGTCATTGCTTTGCATGTGGATTTCAAACAAAAATGGGATTTTATTTTTATATACATTAATTAAAATGGAAATATGGTTATTTTTGCCCTTTTTCTTATTTAATTTTTGATGGCTAATGAATTTAGTGGATTGGCTGAACAACCATACAGAGCAGCTTTTATGCATACCAAGACCATCTATTTCCAGTAATCCTTTTCGGAGGACTATGGTGCCATTTCCATCAAATGGATATTTTGCTTATAATATAAACCAATGTTTCTATTGTAAGGAGTCAAATTCTTAATTTTTCATAGAAATGGCAATCCTTTGAGTGCCATTATCTTGTTAAAAGTGTTGATGCTTAATTTAAATTTACCATCTTGAATGCCAAATTCTTGAAAAAAGAAGTTATGCAGGTCAATCATGCTTAATGCACTCTCTCTTTTACATGTCACTAAAAGGGTAATTTCTCATTGCTTGTCCAAACCTTAGTGAGGTATTGGGAGGAAGGTGGCTTGAAAAGGTTCAAACTATATATTTGAATTATTCTTATTATGTTCTAAATTGGTTCCATACATGCAGATCCTTACCTGAACACTGATGCGGGGACCATGTCTCCTTTTGAGCATGGGGAGGTATTTGTCTTAGACGATGGCGGTGAGGTAAGTTAAATTCTGGATTATTTTCTGTTCGTCTATTATCATACGAGGTGGGAAAGAACAAATGCATACCAAACATCAGCTTTTCCTAAATAGAATTATAAATGCAAGCCAAAGAGTGTTCTGATTTTACTTTGAACAATACTTTCACTGGTTTTATGGGTTGTCTGTGTTCATCTCCTATTGTTGAAAGCACATGCATTGATGTTCTGATTACTATGCTTTCTCTAAGGAGGGTGTGTGTGTTTCATGTTTTCATTTTTTAGAAAGAATATGACTGGTTTTTTGTTTTATTTTGAAGGTGGACCTTGACCTTGGAAACTATGAACGGTTTTTAGACGTTAAGTTAACCCGTGACAACAATATTACAACTGGAAAAATATATCAGGTATACTGAAATGAATTCTTCCACTGTTTGTAGTGAAGTCTACCAATTTGAGTTAGTATGAAAAGTCATGTGAGCTCAGTATCCCAGAGAATTATTGCTCTCTTTAATTCTTTGTCTTGATGTTTAACAGTCTGTTCTTGAGAAGGAGAGAAAAGGAGACTACCTTGGAAAGACTGTCCAGGTCTTTTTGACGTTCAACTTCTTTCCTTGTACTAAGTTTTCCATTTTATTTTATGGATTCTGAATTTTTTTTTTCCCTTTGCTTTACTCTAGGTTGTTCCGCACATTACAGATGCCATTCAAGAGTGGATAGAGCGTGTTGCAAAAATACCAGTGGATGGACAAGAAGGTCCAGCCGATGTTTGTGTCATTGAATTGGGTGGAACTATAGGTATGTTAAAATATTTTATGTGTATTAAGATAAGCCCTTCCCTTGTTATTATAAAGATTAAAATAAATTTTTCTTGATGCAGGTGACATTGAATCTATGCCATTCATTGAGGCGCTTGGCCAATTTTCATACCGTGTAGGTAAGATCAATGAGAGCATCATCTAATTTTGCAGGTTCTTGTAAGTAAAATTGTTTTATTGAGTTTATTTGAGCTGGTTTTACCCAAGTGTTTCTGGTATTAGGCCCTGGTAATTTCTGCTTAGTTCACGTCAGCCTTGTCCCTGTTCTCAATGTTGTTGGTGAGCAGGTATATAATACATCATTTTTTTATTTGTGGGGCATACTAGTTCTAAGTTTTGTAAATGTGAATTGCACCTGAGTATAGAATCATTGTTTTTTGCTGTCTTATATTTTCCAAAAACAGCATGGCTTTAATTAATAGAGTGCTCAAAATTTTCAATTTATAGAAAACAAAACCTACCCAGCATAGTGTTCGGGGACTCAGAGGAATGGGGTTGACACCAAATATTCTTGCTTGTCGTAGTACAAAGGTTTCCTTCTTTCCCTCACTTTATTTTTCTTTCAGCAACTTAATTTGACTGCTGTAGTCTCAAAGATCCTTTCTTTCTTTCTTTTTTCAATTGTTATGGTTTTGACAGGCACTTGATGAGAATGTTAAGGGGAAACTTGCTCAATTTTGCCATGTGCCGGTAAAATCACCTAGATACTTGCACATATGCATATGTGCACATGCTGGATGTTCTTTCCTTTGCGTTTCTCTATACCAATAGTTACAATATTATTCTAAGAAGAACTGACTTATTTACAGGCAGAAAATATTGTCACTCTCTATGATGTTCCAAACATATGGCACATTCCCTTGCTATTAAGAGTAAGTAATTTCTTTTATATTCTGAAACTGTTTGTGGTTATAATTGTTGCAAGGCAAGAAATTGAAAATCTCTCTCACTCTCTGTCTGTCTGTCTCTCTCTCTCTCTCTCTCTCTCTCTCTCTCTGTGAAATAGGATCAGAAGGCACATGAAGCAATCCTGAAAGAGCTGAACCTTCTAGGGTTTGTCTTTCTAACTCACTCTATTTTTGCTGTGTAATCTGTTTCTCGCTTCTTTCGCTGCATCTCTTTTATGGGATTAAAATTTTGTCAACAATGTTTAAGAGTCTATCGTTTTTCTTGTGGCCCATTAACGTTTCTATAATTTCCAGTGATGCTAGAGAGCCTGCTTTAAAGGAATGGACTGTGAGGACAAAAGTTTATGACACGTTACACAAGCCTGTGGGTCTCAAGCATCTCATATATGCTTTGGATTGATTTATTGAATAATGTGAAGAATAATGCTCTAACTTCCATCTACGTTACAGGTTAGAATTGCCATGGTTGGAAAATACACTGGCCTTTCAGATGCATACCTCTCTGTTTTAAAGGTAAGTTGCTTTATTGTTCAATGATTTGGAAATCCAGTTTCCATTAATTATCACAATTATCTTTTTCAATGTCATATTTATGTGTTATTTGTTTACCTCTCCTCTCCCATCTCCCTCCATTCCAAACATACTCTTACATTTATCATAGTTCTGCATCTAATCTAATTAATTTAGAGCAATAGTATTTGCATTTCTACAACTTGCATTAACTACTTGTACAATTTGAAATAACATATTGTGTATCTGCCCCGGTGTGTATGCATGTGCAAATATGCCTTTTGATACATGACTAAATATTTGTCTTATTTTCTATTTAGTGCTTGTTAATGTTGAGGGTTTTTTTTTTTTTTTTTTTCCTAATGAAGTTGCTCGATAATGGGTCACAAATAATTATACTTTTAGAAAAGCTTGTAAACATTAAAGGATAGATTATCATTTGAAGTTAATTGTTTCACATTTTGTATGGTCATATATTTATATTTAATATTTCAATATAGATACTTTCAACAGTTTAGTAACTATTATATGCAACTCAAACTGTCTCATTGCAGCAGATGCGTGTTTAGGGATTATATGACTGTAGCTTTGTGGAACAATTATCCATGTAACACTATTTTGAAACAGCGTACTTGGTCTTTATTTCAGATGTGTGTTTACGGTTTATATGCTCCCCACCTCCTGGTGCAGGATAGCAACCTTCTTAATTTTAACTGGACAGATTTGTCCTTCAATTTACACTTGAAATAAGGCTACTGGGCATATTTGTGCACGCACACAAGGGTTAAAGATATGTATAAACAATTTACGTTAGTTGTCTGGCTGCAAGGGTTAAAGATAAACCTTTACAATATACCATTCTTTCATGCTATATGGATGTCATGCATACATTTTGTATGTATTAAGTGTTCTTTATTTATTTTTTGTACACATCATGCCAATGAATGGAGCTATAGCTCATAATAATGGGATGGAGGGTGAAATCGTGGGTTCAAGAACCACTAGGTCTGTGTGTGACCAATAAAAAAACCATACATATCATGCTTCTAAAGTTGTGACACTTCAGGTCATAATATATAGCTTCTTCTTCCAGGCTCTTTTGCATGCCTCTGTTGCTTGCCGCAGGAAGCTTGTTGTAGATTGGGTTGCAGCAGGAGAACTTGAAGACATTACTGCAAAAGAGGTGGGTGCTGAATTGTACTTATCTTATGCTTGTTTATTGAAAATGTTTTACAAATTGACTATTATTTCCTAATACTTGCAGGCCCCTGATGTTTATGAGGCAGCATGGGATCTTTTGAAGGTGATTCTACTTGAAGAATTGATTGCCTTATAACAATCTTCTGTTTCTATGTACATTACATTGAATTTATAAATTAATGTAGATTTATTTTGCCCATTACCCTTCTAAACAATCTTCCATTGCAGGGTGCTGATGCTGTTCTTGTTCCAGGAGGGTTTGGTGATAGAGGAGTGCAAGGGAAAATTCTTGCAGCAAAATATGCTCGAGAGAATAATGTTCCGTACCTAGGTATTTGTCTTGGGATGCAAATTGCTGTCATTGAGTTTGCACGGTCTGTTCTTGGTTTGCATGATGCCAACAGTACTGAGTTTAATTCTGAAACAACAAATCCTTGTGTAATATTTATGCCAGAGGTAAGTAATTGTAAAAGAATTTAAGTGTGTGTGTGTGTGTGTTTGTGTGTGTATATATCTTTGTATGGTAATCAATGTTCAATCTAGTTAAGCTAGTGTCTGTTCTACTTACTAGGGTTCAAAAACTCATATGGGAGGTACGATGCGTCTGGGATCAAGGAGGACTCACTTCAATGTTCCTGATTGCATATCTGCAAAGTTGTAAGGACTTCAGACTGACTTAAGATTGCATGCATTCATATGCCACTCACACTTCACAACTTGCTTGGGGTATCCTTTAATAACAATAAATGTGCTTTGTATTCAATAATTTATCTCCATATAGGAACTTATGATAACACCATATCACATGGTTATATAAATGGATCCTCATCAAACATTCTCAGCTCTAACCTGGCAATATGATTTGGAATTATGTTTAGGTATGGGAATGTAGATTTTGTTGATGAGCGACATCGACATAGATATGAGGTAAATTTCTCCACTGTCTTACATGGTCTAGGCATACACTCTTTATCAAAAAGATGCAGTATATACTACACTCCTGATTGAGTAGTCACTAGAAATTATTGATGGTGTACAGGTCAATCCAAATATGATATCACAACTTGAAAATGCTGGTCTATCATTTGTTGGCAAAGATGAAACTGGTCAGCGCATGGAGGTATGTATTGTAGCAGGAGATGTCATACTGTATTCTATATAAATTAAGTTTATGGGGTCGAACCAAATACTAGAATCTTCAGTTCTTCAACTTCATATTTATTTTTATTTATAGTAAGTATGAGCATTTTATTGGTATAATGAATGCAGATTATTGAGTTGCCCAGTCATCCGTACTTTGTTGGTGTCCAGTTCCATCCTGAATTTAAGTCAAGACCTGGGAAACCGTCTGCACTGTTCTTAGGTACTAAATCCCAATTGTTGATTTCATTAGCATCTCTCTCCCTTTTAACTAAGTGCTGATGTAAGGCAAGTACTAATAAAATTATTTGATATGTTGGTGATTGTTACTAAAAGGTTGAGCCAGTACTTATATGTCAACAATGCATTGATTTATAGATTATTTCCAACCTTCATCATCTACATAGTAAATATGCACCTTTGTGAACACTTGGCATATAAAATATGCACCTTCATGCCTGGTCCCCAAAATTGGGACTATACTTGCTCATTTTTTCTCATGTACCATCTGCGAATAGAAATATTTCCTCGTTATGTACTGTCAGTCATCATTTATGTTTGCTATAAAAGTATAAATGCGCCCTATTCACTGAATGGCTAGAATTCAATGGCTTTACTTCATGAATGTGCATCTGTAATAATGGGCTGATATAAATTCTATGTCATGTTTACAGGACTAATTGCAGCAGCATGTAAGAACTTGGAGAATTTTCTACATGATAATGGGCACGTAAGAAAGTCAGTGACTAATGGGATGAGTAATGGACACTCAATGGTGAAAACCCACATAAATGGAGGCACAGTTAAGTCTTCCAATGGTCCTGTACGTGGTGTGTATAGCAATGGTAATGGTTATGGTCATGGTCATGGTCATGGTCATAGCAATGGTAATGGTCATGGTCATAGCAATGGTCATGGCAATGGTAATGGTGTGCACTTGGAAGGAAGTTTCTGATTCTCTTATAGCAGTTTCTTCCACACGCATCCTTCTCTCATAAGGGCTTTTTGGTAGCCATCGGTTTTGTCTGTACAGCTGTTGAGGATGGGTAGAAGTTTTAGCTTGGGAGATGTCTTTTGGATGAGGGTGGTGGTGGTGGTGGTGGTTTAGTCTTTTGAATGACGGCTTATGTTTCCAAGAAGTATATGCTGAAGTTGTAAAATTAATTTTGTTGGACTGAGTTTCCTATTTTCGCAAGGACAAACTTTGCTGGCCATGGAAAAGAAAAAGAGGTGTATGGACCAGTTTCTAATACATGAGAGCAAATCGTTTTTTTTTTTTTAATATATTTTGTTATGAATCGAATATACGTTTTTGCCATGATTGAAAATCACCAACAGTAACATTACTTGAATTTTAAGTCGCATGGCATAGAACAGTTTTTGCAACTTGAAGTTTTGAAAGAGAAACAAGAATTGGATATGGTTGTTAAAGGGACCCCCTTTTTTTTCCTTCTATAGAAACCAGTTCCTAGGCCCTCTTTAAGGGCCGGTACCGTGAGTTTTGAAGGAGAAACATGAAGTGGATATATGGTTCTTAAAGGAGCATTTTTTCTAATAGAGTCCTTGTAGGGGCCACTACTGTCAGTTTTAAAACAGAAACACGAGGTAAATATATGGTTGTTAAAGGGACAGATTTTCTATAGAAACAGGCTCCTAGGCCCCTCTAAGGGCCACCCTTCCATATTGTTTCAGGGGCCGAGGAGCCATTAGGCCCCCCCTGCCCTCTATCCGCCAGGTAACCCTCCAAATCACATGGAGCTTCCAAGTTCGATCCCATTTGTCTCGATATGAGGGAGCATCATATCCAAAAATGATTTTTCTTTTAGAATTCATCTTAATCACATGTAAAAACTTAATTGTCCAATTGCTTGTCCGATGTGGGATCTAGCACATGGCCGCACAACTCATCCAATTAGACACTGAATCTGGATATCATAATTAATGCCCTGATTCATTGAAATTTTATCCTACAACAGCACATGAAAAGACAGGATGGAAGAATTTGAGACCCCAAGTCATGCCATCTCCCTTGAACTCGATGATAAAAAATTTGCAAATACCAAAAACTTGGCATTAGAATTTTGGTCCCAAAAAGGAATACGAAATCCTCACCCCACTTTTAAAAAGAACAAAGAAATAATGATAAAGGTGGGACTCCATCTAGGTCTCTGTTAAGCCACTAGAGACGTTAAGGTGGAAAATAGAGAATTCATTGAAAGTGGAAGAGGAATATTTGAATAACTGCTTGAAAACATAGTGGCTATAAGTATATACAGGCATGGATGACCAAGCAATTCAACTGCCATTTTCAAGTACAAATCTCAATTTAGAATTCTCCTTCCCATTTTGGAGCATTGAAGCCACCTTACAAAAGGCAGCAAATAGCACTGAATAATTTCCAGGAAGCCCACAATTATAGCTTCAATTTATTATACACTGTGTCACGATTAATCAATTCAATGTGCCAGTTGCGCTGCTTACTATTGGGGTCTGTTGTGGATATACGTAAGTTCCTGTTGTGGTAGTCATAAAGAGTTCGCCGGTGGCCAATGCTAATATATGTGATGCCTGCTGCTCCAATCTGCTGGTATAAATGAGCCTGCAAACAGAAGCACAACCATTAAAATCTCAAGTTGAATTGAAGAGGGATCATGCCATCTTAACTCAACTCAACAACCTCTTGGCAGCCTGAAATATTAGCAGCCTAGTAGTCTTGACTTCAAATGTACACACAAGTTTGATTTACATGTGTGGAATACAAGAAAATGGAAATTCTGCCACTATAATTTCTTCCAGACTTCCAGTGGATCCATATCTCCTTGTCTAGTATTTACACATATGGTAAAAAACTTGGAATCTCCTGAAAATTCACTTAACTAGAAGTCCACAGGATCCATATTTACTGGACAGGAAAGGTACATTACTTTAGACAAAGACATCTTTCAATTCCCATATAGGGAGAACAAAGCAAAGTGGTGCATTCCTTAATCTAAAAATAAAACTTGCATTGTAAAATAGAAGATTAAAAATCCATGATACCTCATTGGCTTCATCTAAAGCACTGGTAGATTCATCCAATAGAACCAATTTTGGTTTTGAAAGCAAAAGACGTGCAAAAGCAAGTCGTTGCTGCTCTCCAAGTGAAAGAACACTAGACCACTCACATGTTGAATCCAGACTACCAAAACGAGACAATATATAGCCAAGACGGACATCCTCTAAGGCCTGTTTTAGATCATCGTTTGTGGGCTTAATAGGTTTCTCAATTTCATTTCCTGAGATTTGTGCACGCATCAAGAAAGGCAGTAAACCTGAAACAAATTTGATTACACTCAAAACATCAAAGCTGAGAATGCTTAAATAAAAAGGACTTGATACATGGCAAAGATGAGTAGCCAAAGGATATAAAATCACTCAATATAATAATTAGATAAATCAACATGGCATGTTTTTTGTCAATTAGTGTATAAGCTAATATAGAAAGCATAGAGGCATCTGAACTCTTAAGGTCTTTGTTAGTACATCAATGTATGATGTGTTTGATATATATTGTTGGTCCACTTTCTAATAGCTTAAGCTTTTAGGACAAGTGGTTTAAAACAGAGCATCGAAGCCTTGGTTATCAAAGAAGTCTTCAGATCAAATCCTAATAATCGAAGTAACCCCAGTTTGTTCTAATTATTTTTCAGTGTTTGACTCTCTGGAAGGCCCGCAGTAGTTCATGGTGCTGGATGTGCTTGCACATTTAGGAGATGAATTATAATGTATAAGCTTAAAATGCATTGTTGAACACATTTCTTATCAAGGTAAGCTTTTCGTACAATCATTGTCTAACACTCTCTGATCATAATCCAATATCTAGCAAAGATCCATCAATTACCATATATATTTAACTAAGAATTTTTTATTTCCACTTTCTTGTTCAAAAGTCCTTCAAATTACAAACGAATTGAGCAGAAAATGCTAGAGATATTTTCTACTATAGTTTTTAACATTTGAAATTAAAAAATAAAAAATAATTACATACCAGTTGGTTTAGCACTATCTGAGTTGGCAACTGCATCTTCAGCCCACATAGGATAAAGCAATTGCTGACGAAGTGTTCCCAAAACCATATACGGTCTTTGAGGAAGGAAAAATATGCCTCTAGAATTTCTATTTATGTGTCTTTTAAGTTCCCTGTGTGTATCATGTATTGTATTTGCTTCAGGAAGATCCCCATCTGAAGAAATTGATGACTGAGGATATTGCCCATCGTCTACATAGAATGTGACTCTTCCTCTTCCAGTACTCCAAAGACCAGCCAAAGCTCTTAACAAGGAAGTCTTACCACTCCCGCTAGGCCCTGTTACCTGTTAGCACAGGTACATACCAGTATATGTCTTCAACAACCATAAGTTTGCAGAGATTAGTCCCACCCCCACCACCCCCCCCCCCCCCTTCAAAAAAATAAAAAATAAAATAAAACAAACCACTCACCAGCAAATGATCCTTCTCATTGATCACCAATGATAAGTCTCTAACCAGTGTAGCTTTGCTTGGAGTCCGTAGGGTCAAATTCTCTATATCCAGTAATTTTTTATACTTGTCTTTGGGCATTGATCCATTAGACTCCAGTACAGGTGAACTTCTAACACTATTGTATACAAGACATATCTCTTCTGAGGGGTCAGAAAGACTTTTAGAGCTGCTGCTATCTAAAATGTCATCAAATTCACCTGCATATGTGGAGGGCCAAGTCTGTTATCATTAGGTAAATAAGCATTCAAATTCAAAGATCTACAGCTACCCCATAGAGGATTCCCAATTTCACTAAGTCATACTAAATGGATCGCACATTTGAGAATACCTTGAATCATTGATAAATTTATGAATGTGAATTTTTTTTTTTTTTTTTTGGGATAAACATGTGTGACACTGACATTGAGATGCTTTTATCCCATTACACTAGATATCCATGGTGAACTCCAGGAACACAAAGGGATAAGAATAAGCACAGCAAGCTTTCCAGACATGGTATATCTATAGCGGAGTAAAAAATGCACCCATGTTTCCCCAAATCTTGTATCTTATCCCTTTTTCATTGAGATTTCCAAGCATGATGGGCCACATGGGTAGCCCACTTAACAGCGTTGTAATTGCTCAAAGATGTAATGGAGCCTAATTATAAAAGGAGAAAAAAGGGCCAAGGTACAGCACCTAGTCGATCAATGACAGCTGAAAATGCGCTGATAGACTGAAACTGGTAAACAATGAGAGAGAAGTCTCCAAGGATATGATTGAAAGCAGATACTGACTGATTAATGACACCAAACTCAATTTTTCCTGAAAAGTACATGGGCGCAACAACAGCAGCAGGAAGAATTTGAATGAGGTAACGATAGCCATTGGTGAAGAACTCTAAATTCCTAGAAGATATCAACAATTGCTGCAAAGAAAAACAATAAAAGTATTACATACTTTAGAGTGGACCAGAGGTATCATTTAAATAATAGGACTTCAACATGATAATAAAAACTTGAATTAGTTGATAATCAATGAGAAGCTAGATGAGAACCAATAAAAAGGAAAGTAGGGAGAGTAAAATGTTTTGGTCCTGATTAGTGTCCATTTGGAAAAAAAGCACAATGCTTTTTGCTTTTTGTCTATGTTTTAAAAAAAAAAAATTGAAATTAAGCCAACTTTTATCTTTTTGTCTCACATTTAGCAATAAGCTACTGAAAACCACAAGATACCAAACGGGCACTTAATGTTAAAGGTACTAATATCAAAGGAAATATCAATATCAATTTGATAATCTATGAAAATTAATAGCAAAAATCATAGATGCAAATATGGAAAATTTTAGTTGATAATTCATCACTTAAAACAAAAATTTTATAAATAAAATGCATATGTGGTTAGTATATGAGTAGGGTACTTAACGGTACACACTGTCAAATAAATTATATCCAGCAATAAAGTTATGTGAAATGAGTTCACAAATATTCAAAGTATAAATATCACAACATGATAACACACTACAAGTTTAATATTAGCTGCCTACAACCAGATAGAGTTTTTGATCTCATTGAGTGAGGGTCACGGGAGTGTAACATGGTTTCTAACAATACTTATACTCTGTCACTAAATGTTCATAAAAGAAGAGAAATTCTCATCAAGAAATTCAATAAATATTGTTGTTTTTATGGCGATATTGGGCATATAGTCACATTATGTATATACAAACATAGGGGAGTTGTGTGTGTATAGGCTGGAAATGTCTATATTGTCGCTTCAAATAGAAGCACAAATATGAGTTCTGTCGGCAAAGAGCTTTGCAGGCTGGAAACACTACCTAGTAAGATTGAGATCATGTTCTCCAAAAATTAAGTTTCCCTCCGTGGGGAAGAAAGGCAATCAATACCAACTTAACAGTTCCATAAGATTAAGGCCAAAATTTGACTACAAAAAATTAACCAAAAGCAAGGTCACTTGAATAAAGCTGACCGTACCACTTGTATGGATGTTGAAGTCAACCAAAATGACTCTAACCTCAGTGGCGTTTTCTGTTATAAGAACTATCCTTTCTTTTTTTTTTAATAGGTAATCAAAGAAATATTATTAATGAAAATAGAAAATAAAAATACAAGTTGTTCATGATGAGGAACAACAAGAAAAGGATAAAACAAACAACAAAAAAGAGGGAAATCAAGAAACTAATCTATGAGAAAACATAAACTCAGAGAGAGAAGAACAATCAATAAAACCCCAACAACAAGACCACTCAAAAAGACTACACTGGCACAAAACCTTTAACTCTTCCAAAGTCTTCTCAATGTCCTCAAAGGAACGACATTTTCGTTCCAACCAAGCAATCCACATCAAGCAACCTAGAATCAAATTCCAAATATTTGAAGTATGATTCCCAAGCCATTGATGTCAACAAATAAAAGTCCCGTCACCAATCCTAGCATAACCCAATGAATACCGAAAGCCTGAAGCATAAAAGTCTATAAGGTATATGTAACAAGACAATGAAGAAGAAGGTGGTCCACCGACTCCCCATCACAATGACACATACAACACCGATTTGCCGAAGAGGGACCGCTAAAAATGAGATTATCCAAAGTAAGAATTTGACCATGAGCAGTTGTCCAAAAAAAGAAAGCCACTCGCTTAGAAACCTTTGGTTTCCAAACACCCTTCCAAGGAAACAGAGAATCCTGAGTTCATCGAATTGCATGGTAGAAAGACCTGGTGTCAAACTATCCTTGATGTTGAAGTTAAATTCAATGATATCTTCAATCATGGAACTTCCTAAAGAAATACTCTTAGACTCTGGCAATGTAAAAATAGCATTCCCCCTCCCACAACCTCATGCAAGAACATATGATGTAAATCATGTAAGCATATATTCAAGGTGTGAGACAAGCAGTTGTCAAATCAAAAGCATATGACTGCAATGTAGCAAAACTTGGTTTGGAATTTGGGGCTAGTGAAGTACATTCACATGAACAATAAATAAAATCATCCGCATAAGACAATGAAATTTAACGTACTCCATGTTTACATATACGACAACGCCAACCAAACTCCACTATCAAAAATATATATTACAACCACACTCAACCAAATCTCACAAACACAAATTAACTCAAAACCCCACATAAACCCAAACTAATTCAAATCTCAATATCTCACTCACCCAAAAATAACTCTCAATACCAGCAAACTCACAAGACCCTCACAATCATAAAGCCCCAATACATTCAATTGGGCTCTCCCACTCAAACAATAGACAAACTCTAAACTCACACATGCATTCATCTTTCAACCCCAAAAGAACTACCAAACTACTCTTCAAAGAAACCCACTCATGTTCTTTTAAGAAAATTCTCCTATTCCTAATGAGAGAACCGTATGAGCCAAAGCCACTAAAACCCTCAATATTGATGCTTATATCTAAGGCTCTTAACTCCAATTCGTTGGTGAATGAGGAATACAAAATTACTTTTTTTGACTAGTAACACCAATTACTTTTGCTATGGAACAAACTTTCCTTCCACTAAAAAGAAAACCCAAATAGGTAACCAGGCCAAAATAGGAATTTTAGGCCATTTTTAATAATAGGAAAATGGAAACAGCATAAGGAAAAGAGTGAAAACATCCATACAGTCAAATTTTCAAAAGCACTTCTGAAGCGCTGCAGCAGAAGTTGCATTTCGTTATCTTCGCCACCATAAAAAGCAATTGATTCAGCATTTTCTCTAACACGTACAAGTCCATAACGAAAATCTGCTTCTTTCTTCTCTTGCAAGAAATTTAGAGTCACCAAACCCTGAAATTAGTAGTGAAACAGTCTCCAATCAGTCAAACTGGTATTATCTTTATGGAAAAAATTCTACTGTATGTTGAAAACATAGGGTACTCACCTTTCCAAGAAAAACACTTAAAGCTGTTCCACCAATCGAATACACAAGAAGAATGATAAACAGTGGAGGATAGATGCCATACAAGATGTTACTAAATGATATCAAGTCTACAGCAGAATTGAATAGTATCAAAGAGAAAGAAAGGGCTGTCCCAGTGAAGGAACTTAGATCATCAACAATCCGCTGATCTGGGTTGTCAATAATTGATTGTGATTGAATTTTGTAAAATGTCTGATTCTTCAGATAGCGTTCCATGTAATATCTAGTCATCCAAGACCTCCATCTCAAAGCTAGAGTGTCTCTTGCATAATCTCTCAATACAAAAAACTGTGAAACAACAACATATAATGGGACAATTATATAAATATGATTAGATCAATGGTAAGGAAGGCAACGGCATTAACATAGCAAAGATACTGCACACGAATTCTATGGTGGCAAAGAAAATGGATAGAAGTGGCAGCTCATATATAGGAAAACCCCAAGGACCAATCGGTTCATTTATATTTTCAAACCGGTACTTCTATGAATATGTTTGAGATATCCATTTTCGTGTCATTCTCATCTCCTTTTCTAATAAAAAAATTTTACTTACCAAAAAATATGTTTGATATATGTGGAATTGGATACTTATCTCTAATATGCAGCCAAACAAAAACTGCAAAATAAACAAATCCCATGTTTCCATGATCTAATGGTAATTTCAAGTTCTATGTCTGTACTTGAATAATTTATGCAGATGGGTGTTAGCATTTATATAGAGATCACTTAGAAAAATAGAACTTTACTTTATAATAATTGAGGAAGGAAGGGTAGATCACAAATTTGTTCAAAACAAGTAGTTATGATCAAAGCTCTATTTTTTTCTTTTGTGGGGGGTGTTTGTAATGCATTCAAATAGCTAGAACAGAGGACTGAATTGATGGGGTTTCCTAAGTAATGAAAAATGTCAAGTTAATTGAACTGTGTTTGACATTAAAAGTTAGGGGGAGTGTTTTTCCTTGTTTATCTCACTCACATAACATTAAGTAATAGGCCAATAGGGTGTTGTTGACAAGTCAAGGTAAAACCAATCTCCTGTTTCTCCAAAAAAAAAAAAAAGGGTAAAACCAATCTCATGTTAATTTATGAACTATACTAAACAACATTGCAGGAAATCGTTTTTCAAAAGAAGACAGGCAGGTATTAGCAGAGGAAATGGAAATGGAAATGGAATACCTAAGAAAATGGAGCAAAATTGTGCTCACCGGAATTCCACCAGCAAAGGCTCCTAGGTAATACAGAAGTTGCTTCGTGAATTGCTCTTGGTCCTTGTCTAAAATAGGAAAAAAAAGAAGTAAGTTACAGTAATAATAGAGAAGAGAAGAGAAGAAATGGTAGTTAGAAAGTAGTAGTGAAAGTACTGGCAAGAGCATTGTAGAAGTCACGGCCGAGGAAGTTGAAGCCGACACTGATGCCTGTGGTTGCTAGAGTGAGAGCAAACACAGCCGCTAACTGCCATCTGGCTTGGACTTTGTCTTCTTCACAATACCAATATGGGGCTGCCACCTTCCAGAATCTCCTCGCAAGTGTTTTGAGATCAGGGCCCTTTCTATTACTACTATTGTTATTGTTGTTATTCACTTCTTCTTTTTCATTTGACGCTGGGGTTGAGGTTGAAGAAGAGTCATTGGATGATGATGAAGATGATGATCTGGTTGCAAAACTGGTCCTCCTCCTACTTCCGGGTCGACTCCTAACATTGGTAACACTGGACATAATAGTTGATGAATGTCTAGAGAAACAGAAACCAACTTTTACTACTTTACTTTGCTTTTGGTTTTGGTATCGGTTTGTGCAACTGCAACACATGGTTGACATACTGTGCGCCTGTTGTGTCTGGACAACTCCAACTCCAACTCCCATCATTTTTCTTTTTCTTTTCTGGGTAAAACCTACAAAATTATAACTAACTCATTTTAGCCATTCGTTATTTTTGGACCAATACATTGTAAAATTGTCCCCTAGGCTAGGCTAGAAAGTACAAACTCTCTCTTCTTCTTCCAGTTGCTTTCTCGGAGTTCTAGTTTGACTTTTTGAACTTTTTCTCTTCTGTTTATCTATCAACCAAGTATCTTTATCTGCTACTACATGGGGGAACTCTTGGCTTAACTCTTTGCGATCCTAGATATGCCACGCCACCCTCACATCTTTTCTACATTTTCAGCCTTTCCTTTTTCCATCTATACAATTTTTCCCTAATTTGTTTTGCTGGCCTGTCATTATTAAAATACAAAAGATAACCTTTTAATTCTTGAAGGCCATAAAAATCCCATTAAGGTTGCGTATGATGTTAGCTTAAAAACCATCTTTTTTATTATTTAATTTATTTTTATTATTATTTATAATTTTCATTACACATTTATAAATTTTACTGTACTATTTCAGCTATTTTTAATTTTATCTATAGTACTTTCAGTAAAAAAAATTCAGTTTCAATTAAATAAATTATTCCCAAACAAATTCTTAGAGGAGGAAAAAAAAAAAACACTCCTGAGTGCAAGTAAAATGGAAAGATTACTGTAAAATAGTCTAAATAACTTTTGGAGACCTCACATTGATTAAACTGGTGCAAACAAATTTTACAAATGGAAAGAAACTACACTTTCCTCCTCAATTATAAGATTTAATTGCCAAACAATGAATTCAAAAATTTTACTTTATCCATCCAAAGTCTAATTGTAATTGCTTTTTAATACATGAGTTTAATACATTGACATTATAATGATATTGCTATGGATTTCTTTTCAACACATAATTTATACGTACAAACTGTAACTCTTTCGAACTGAAATCATTAAAGGATGTGACTTCAAGCAGATTAACTATAGCTTTTCAAACCTACCAAGTTATAGAAAATCCAACTCAGCCCCAACCACATATTCACTAAATTTAATTAACACATCACAATAAAAACTAAATTACGTCAATAAAGAGCGTTTGGGTCCATCACTGAAGGCTTACAGCAAAATCACACAATACAGAGTGCTAATAGAACAAGTCATTCATGTACATTATCTGAATTACATTTGAGCAACATCAAAAAAAAAAAACAAAAAAAAAAAAAAAGAAGAGAGCGAAAAGAAAAGGGAGCCCTTCTTTTAAGTGACCTCACTGTTGCTGTTCCTGCACCAATTCAGCCTCTTTTTCATCCCCTTCAACGGCTGTGGATGTTCCTTGTGATGTTGCCATTGCCATTACCTCTCCAGGTGGTGGGTGGTCAAACTTACAGGTTGCACCATACTTGCATGTGCCGGTTTTCAAATAATACGGGCAGAGAACAGCACCCTGTCAGAGCGTGCCGCCATATTAGTGCTCTCATATAGCAGCATTCATATGCATGTATAAAACAAATGTAAACTACATATATAAATAGAATAGAGGAAATTTTCAATTGTATCTCATCCCATTACCATCTCTTGCATATTTATATTTCCTAATGTGCCAGAACTCTTTGGCACCTGAGGCACTTGCCTGAGCACTTAAGTATCTACTAGTACAGTCTACTTGCCTGAGTGCAAAATTTCTTGCAAAGATTGAAGAAACAAGAAATGTTTGTGTGTGAAATATGTGGATATACTACATTTAATTCTAAGAACATGCACATTGCCTACCTCTCTCCTAGGTAAACCTGCAAGAGTGAGCTTAACAGCCTGTTGCTGAGCTTGTTTTAACAGTGATGGTGCAGAACGGTCAATAGGGTGATGGAACTTGCAATTTTCCCCGAACTTACACTCCCCAGTCTTCATATAGAACTACAACATATTTAAGAAGACAATATAGAATCATCAAGGGAGCATTGGTTTATTAATAAATAAATATATTGACTTTGACAAAGTAAACCAAATCTAGATACAGACTGGAAATAAGAAATTCTGTAGACTGGATAAAACAGCCTTGACACCTGTCATAGCATTACAATACAAGCAGTGTAACAAGAACTAGCTAGATGGCCAGTTGGCCTCCAAATGTGTCAAAATCTAATTAATAATAATAACCCCCACCCCCCAACTTCTCTCCCAAACACTACAAAATCAGTTAAACCCCCTAGAGCCTCAAAATTGATAATCGTAGCAACATTAAATAATTACAATTCGATAGAAGTTAATAATTATAATAAGGCACTATTTGCAATTTTGAGAATTTAGCAGGTTGATAGCTCAGTTTTCAAGTTTAAGAGACACACGGTACATCAGGTGGTAGTTTAGGGTGGTTTTTCTTGCAATTACTCCCATTATTAATAGAAATAGTAGTAAATGTTTCTACCGGTGCATCAACAAACATCTTCATAGTTGAATTGCTTCTTAGTAGTTGATCCCCCAATTTTCATTCCATTTCAAGTAATCATCTAAAACTCTAGGTCTGTGACAAGCCAAACATCATATGCATTCAAAACTCAACCCAACAATGTAGACCTCCATTATAACTAGAGTACAAGTCAGGAAAAAAATACGCACATCACATTCAATCTGTCCAGGTCGTTGAGGGTAGATAGTTGGGCCCACCTGCAGCAAGCAAAACAAGAAACATTCGTCAGTCTTTCTTTTCCTTTTTTCCTGAAGTAAAAAACATGCATCAGTTCTTAAGTAATTATGACCATAATCACAGTGTCTAAAAAGATTAAGAAAATTTATATCTTTGCACCAAATGCGGCAAATTATGTTTTTCTGGCAGGTAAAAAATTCGCAAAGCATACAAAGGACTGCTGGAACTAGAATTTCAAGAATGAGGGGGGCAAAGTAAAAACACATAAAAATTTAACCAATTTAGATCATTAAAAATATGAAGCAGTTGGGGGGGGGGGGATTGTGGGGGAGGTTTTTGCTTCAAGGAAACTCATGTGTACTCCTAGGCAATTTTTGCTCTTTGTCCCACATTGGAAGGAAATCCTTCCTCTTTGCACTTTATAAGGCACGAACCAATGGCATTAGAGTACCACTAGCCAAACTAGTGGGACTCTAACTCCATTGGCTCATGCCTTATAAGGTAGAAAGAGGAAGGAAATTCTTCCAATGTGGGACTCTCCAAGCCAAAAATGATTACAAGTGCAACACTTGATCTTAAGGCAAAAATTGTCCCCACATATATATTTTAAATTTACATAAATATAAAGGTGAAAAATCTAATTCTTGAAAAGTCTTCTATGTAGTTCTGCTCCTGAAAGGAACTCTTGAACGACCCATGACACAAATTTAATAACAGAACATCTTTCTGTAATCATAAACTACACACATCAATTTGTAAAAGATGGAAGTACAGGGCATGTGCAAAGAACTTGATATAGGGTCCAGGGTTTGTCCTGAGCCTGTGTGCACAAGGCACAAGCTGGACATATCACGTCTCAGATGCACTTGTGATGCATCCAGCTTGCGTCCTATGCACATAGGACATCGGATGCAAGCAAAGTATGTATATGCTGGAGGGCAATCAGTAAAATGGAAAAATGAATCTGAACTTTGAGCCAAACCATCCCAATTCATTCTAGTGCAGAGACAGAGTTAAACCTAATAATAGACCTTTTTTTTTGTTTTTTTTTTTTGGCGCGGGGGGGGGGGGGGGGGGGGGGGGGACAAACAATAGTAACAATTTCCAATTTACCGTTGGCTGAGCCAATCTAGGGTCAATAGTCTGATAAATAGAAGCTGCTGGATTGACAACTCCAATGTTCAGATTGGTTGCTGGGGAGGCAACAATGGGAAGGCCTATTGCAGCAGCAGGTGGATTAATCGCTGCACAAAAATCTCAGTTAAACTTTGAATCACAAGTATTTAAATCAACAGTTGAATTAAGATAAATCATATATGCATCTGAAATCAGAAATAATGAATTTCAGCTTTGTAGGCATACCATGCCGATCAGGATGGTTGTAGCGGCAAGTGGCACCATACTTGCAACTGATATACAAAAAAATGAAAGAAAGTTAAGAACTTTTGCTATTCTATACAAATTCTTAAGTCAATTGGGCATATATATCCAAAAATAATTTTAAAAAAAATTGAGCATAAATAGGCAAATAGTCACCTGCCAGTTTTGAGGTAGAAAGGACAATCAGCTTCACCCTGTTAGAAGCAAACAATATGTGAGTAATGGAAAACCAGATTTTACTACATTGCAGAACCAATGAAACGAATGAAAGAAGGAAAAGGTAAGAGTGTCAGCTAGCATTTTGATGGCAGAAAAATCCCCCCTCTATGGGAGGCCATGAAGCAAAAAGAACAGAACACCAAATTGACTCCCCAAAAAGCACGAGGAGAGCAGGGGAGGCAGAAAGGCATTAAATATGTTCAGAAATATACTCAGAGGTGACGCTAATAAACCATAATATCAAACTTCACAAAATAAATTAATATAAATTCACAAATTTAATTGAACATTACATATAAATAATAGCAGAATGAATTAAGCAATCCCTTAATTGTCAAAATTACATTACCGGTCTAACAGGAAGTCCCTTGGAGTTATATATTAATGCTGGGGTGTATGAAGCAAGACTATTAGCTAGTATTGCATCTGCAGTTGCTAGTGCCTTCATTGTTAATTCATTCTGTTCATCATTATCATTCTCTTGCCCAAGCAAAGGTATCTGAATATCTTTTGGGTGATTGAACTTGCAGGTTGGACCAAATTTACATTTTCCAGTCTTCATATAGAACTGTTTAACATTAAACAGTATAAAAGAAAGCCAAATTAACAACACAAATAGACAACAATGCTCAAGAAGAAAAGAAGAGTTAAATATCTAACAGCACATGGGGGCTCAGATGGCCTCTCAGGTAATGCAGATATGGCAGCATTCTCTAGAGCAACCTGAAACCAGGCAATGCATTACATTACTATAAAAAAGGGGAATCAATCCACATAAAAGCTAGATGTGGCAAATTTTGAGAGAATAGAACCTACCTCAGTCACCAATTTATCTTTTGGATGATTAAACTTACACCTCAATCCAAACTTGCATCTTTGAGTCTTCAGAAAATACTACACATGGATGGGAAATGAAATAGTTACTTCAAATAATCAAATGCATATAAAGAAAAAAGAGAACAATAGCTTAATGTACTACTCACTGGACAATCTGGCATCCCTGGTCTCTCGGGAAGGGATTCAGTTGTTGCAGCAAGAGGTGGAACCTGAATAAACAAGACATCAAATTATAGTTTCACTCTTTCAGAAATGATCAGCAAATAGGTAGAAATGTATAATCCAAAAATGAAGTGCCAACAAGGAAACAAAAGTAGATATAGAAATAGATTTCTAATTACAACAACCAAGCCTTATCCCCAAAAAATTTGGGTTAGCTATGGATTCTCAACAAACTAGTCAAGGTTCATGATGTAGAGAGCATTAGCACCAAATTCTTTTAAGATTTTCTTTCTAGATTTGAAATTATTTTTGAATTTGAATTTTGAATTTAGTTTTTAATGTTTAGGGTTTTAAGAGATTTGATTAAGCATTTTCCATATTGCTGTACTCCCTAAACCCTATTAAAATAGTGCTCTTGTAATTATGAAAGCGGTACTATTTGAATAAGAATTATATTATTATTATGATGAGTTGAGAATATGTCTCTTCTGTTGTTCTCTTTGTTTGGTGGTGATGTCAAACGCAGATTCTAGGTGGTAGGACTTGTTATGTTGTTCCATTTTTCTACTATTTATTCTCTATTTTCCTACTGTGTTGAGCATCATTTTTTTCATCCATTCTATTCTATCTGAAGTCATACTCTTTATTACTTCCTTAATTGACAAGTCATTCTCACTACTTCTATTAACATTATTTTTGGCCTTCCTCTACCTCTTTTCATACCCACAACTTGAATCAACTCATTTTGTCATTGTTGCATTAATCGCTTTCCTATGAACATAACCAAACAATCTCAAATAACTCTCCCTTGTCCTTTCATCAATAAGGGCCACCCCTATCTTTTAGCAAAAAATTTCTCATTTCCAATCCTATCTTTTCTTCTCAATAGGCCATAACCATAGGGCATAGTTAGCCTTATAGCAGTCTAACAAAATTTTCCTTTTAACATGCCAAGAGCCTTATAGCTCAGTGCCTATGCGTGGTCTTGTTTATGAGGTGAATATTGGTCGAATCCCCCCTTGTGTAACAACCAGATTATATTAAAAAATAAATAAATAAAACCCTTTTAACTTAATTGGTATTCTACAATCACCTCAAATACTCCTGATGTAATTCTAAACTTCATCTACCTCGCTCTAATCTTATACTTTTATTCTATGATTCATATCCTCTTTAATCTTTCCATTTTTATGAATTACTAAATCCAAGATATCAAAAGTTTTTGCATGTTGGTATCTCTTTGTTTCTACTTTTACTAAACTTGCATTCCATGTACTTTGTTCTAGTACTACTTTACCAAAAGCTTTTGGATCCTAAAGTATCTCGCCAAATTTCTAATTTTCATTTTTTCAAGGGCAAAACTTAGATACAACACCTTATACATTGTTCCTTACGTTTCCCTCTTAAAATTTAGCCATCTGTCTAATTTGAAAACTAAAGTAAATGGGGCTAAGAATAGTGTCGCCCATGAGAAAACCCCACTCCCCCATGGCTTCACACACAATCTCTAAAGAAGAAAACCCCTTGGCTTCAAACTCTCAGATTTCTAACTGAAATTAAGCAAAGAATGACAAAGGGGCTGGAAGTCCTTGCTAGTGAGCATCTTCTCTATTAATCCCAATATTTTCATGAGAAGATAGGTCAATTTGTTCATATGCTTGGTTGGTTCACAAGTTCAATCAGTTTGTCTCCATTAATCCGATTGTATTCATTGGATCTCATCCTATTCATGCAAAAGATCAATTTTGCCCTCCTAGTCGCTAGGTTGCAAAGATCTGTTCTTTGATTCATGTATTAGATCACCATGATTCTTTAGTTTGCTTTTAGTTAAATACTCAAAGATCAAATAATGGATCTAATGGATTGTTTATTTTACTGAATGGTATTCTTCTTCTAGATTGTGTGTTTGAGAGGTATGAAGCTATGGTAAATGGGGTTCTCTCATGGGCCAAAGAGAAAGGGAGAAAATGAAAAAAGAAAAAAAAAAAAAAAAAGGTGCTTAATGCCATTTGCTTTAATTTTTTAATTAGATAGATGGCTAAATTCTAAACGGGGAACCTAAGGAACAGTATAAAAGGATCTGTATCTAAGTTTTGCGCTTTTTTTATATGTAAAGAGCGGGAGGGGTAGCCTGATAAGGTTCAAACCCCAATGCCTAGGCACTACAAGAGGTGCTAGAACCACTAGGTATATTTCTAAGTGATATTAACTCCACATCTATTTTGCATCTATTAAAATTATACTATCTGAAAAAACATACCCCAAGGGACTTTCTCTTGAATCGATTTAGTAAGCTCATCCATCACTAGTGCAAAAGATTCGAATATCTCCCTTGTTCTCCCTTGTTCTTGTAAATAGGTATTAGAGTACTTCTCCTCCACTCACTAGGCCTTTTGCTATCACTTAAGATCTTATTGAAAAGGTTTGTCAACAAACATACAGCCACATCACCAAAGCACTTCTAAAATTCAAGTGGCACTTCAACCAATCCCATGGCTTTTGTAATTTTCATCCTCCTCAATGCATCCTTTGCCTCATTCATTCTAATTCTTTGAAAATACATAACTGTTTTTATCTACATTTCATTCTAATTCTTCCAAAAAAAAAAAAATATACAGTTTTTATCTTTATTTGGGTTACTCAATTCAACATAAAAGACAATCTTTCTTTAAAATAAATTTCCTCTGATTATCATCTTTAAACAAGTGTGCTGTGCGGGCTTGTGTTGAATCCATATTGAGTGTTAACTATAGGATCTTGAATTTATAAGTTATGTCAAGGAGCTCCAATTGCATAACTAGTCCTTTTGGGGTGTAACTGGATATGTGGCTACTGCTGTCCTTGGGTCGTTACAAATTGTATCAAAACAAACCTGGTAACACCATGTGGCTTAAGGCACTACAACACAACATGGGCCTTGGCAAGAATGTCAAGAATTTAAGTGGGGGAGATTGGGGTACCCCAACTTGTGCAAATTGGATTGGATTGGATTGTTTGAGTGTGTATTGTGTGGGGGTGTGCTAAGTCTCACATTGGTGCTTACTAAGTGAATTTTAGGTTTATAAGTGATTATGAGGAGCCTTGATTGTAACTTAACTAGTCCTCTTGGGGTGTAAATGCAAATGTGGCTGGCGCTTTCCTTAAGTCATTACATTAAGTCTCTTGTCTTCATTTTCCTTGACTTAGTATGTTTATAAATATTCTTTTCTCCTTCATTCATCCCCAACTTGCTATATAATTCATTGTATGCCTTACATTCATCCTCTTGAAAAACCCTTTTTTGCTTTCCTCTTCACCACTTCTTAATTTTCATAACATTGCCTCTACATCGAGGATGGCACCTATAACTCTCTCTCTCTAAACCTAAATGTTGCTTGAAACTTTGTATTCCACCGTGAAGTCTCCTTACTTGATTGCCTAGGTCCTTTAGAATCACATCCTCAACTATTCTTTTAATACAATTAGCCATTTCATTCTAAATCTTATCAACATCTTTCTCCAAATTCTTGAGTTTCTTATTTCTACTCCTTCATACCTCACCACCTAATCCTTGGATTTTTTTTGTCTAATACTTCTTCTTTTTCATCTCTCACAGCTACCACCTTACAATCTTTACAACATCTACTATTCGCTAACTTGTGCTTTTCGACCAAGTGCTTAATGTTTTGTTCCTTAATTGCTAAAAAATACAAAGATCTTAGGCCATGAATGTTGCATGCATAAAATTCAATATGGGCAACACTCCTGCAACTAGACATTTCTAGAACACATAATTTCCCTCATAATTTTTGAGCAGCAAATTCCTGATTCCATTATGCATATAATTAGAGGATTTGATCTATTGCTTCAGACTCACAGATATGGATTGAAAGATTACTAGTAGCTCAAACGTTGGCCATGACTAATACACATTACCGTGTCACAAATACAATTGGCAAAGAAAGAAGTCATATAAACTAGAAGAATCCATGAAACAATATACAACAGTAGACTAGTACTGCATGCACCACATACAGAAGAAATGCATCAGAGAGGCATCAGCATATCATTCTTTTAATTAAATATACTATGTTTTTCAGGAATTCTATTCTAATTATTTTTAAAATAAATAAAATAAAATCCTTACCCTTCATAGAGAACATGCCTACAAAACTGTCATGGATTTAAAGTTAATTTGTGCAGAATAGATGTAATTACAAATGCACACTTTTCTATAATCAATATTCTAAGCTTGAGATGTTAGAAGTAAATTTAATGTTTTTTACAACTTTTATTTTCATCAGCTCCTTCTCGAATAGATTTTTTGTCTTCTATATTATTCCTTCTCTGATACTCTACATCAATATCTTCCATATGAGGTGATGTATTGGCCTCTAATATGCAAAAGATCTTTAGGCATATCTTTCCATCGTACTTGGAGACATCTTACACCAATTTAACTGAGCTTCCAAACAAATCCATAAAATTGCTAACATAGGCTAACTAAAACTGAGATGAACAACGGCACTTTGAACCATCCCCACATATGGCATATTTAATATAACAATAAGTACTCAACTCAACTCTAATCAACAAAGCCATAATTCCAACTAGTTGGAGGAAATCTTGCAGACAATCTAGGGCATTTTGAACTTCTTGACCCACTTCTTCAATTAATTATAAAAACAAAATAAAATAAAACATAATCAAGTAAAAAGTAACTTCAAACCTTCCATTTAATAGAAAAACACAAATTATCAAACAAGAGAAACAATGGTGACTGGAGAAAAGTTACGCAAAACATATACCCCTCTTTCTTCCAAGTAGCTTGGGGACCATCTAGTATTTGATGATCAAATGAGTAAAACCAACTCACTGAAGTGAGATATTATCTACTTATAGTTACAGCCAATCGTTCAAAATAGAGAACCAAAAAAAAAGAAAAGAGAAAAACTAGGAAACTTAAGTTATGAATTTATAAGATTTAATCTAATTATTGCTATATAGAAAATAGGATTTTTTTTTTTTTTTTTCTTTAATGGGGAAGGGGGCAAGAGAAAACATGTATATAAAATTTTAATTTTTTTTTCAAGCCCAACTCTGATGCCATGCCAGTTTACTGGTTGCATGTCCAGTGGCCTCTATAACAGCATTGTATACAAAATATTGGAATTGTAGGAAAGCAAAATTACATTATAGATACAAAAGATGAGGTTTTATTTATTATCATCTGTAGGTTACACCCAATGGGTCCTGAGCTTACAACCTCACCCTCCACCTTGCTCTTACAAGGCAAGGAGATGTCATTTGAGCTAGAGATCATTGGCTATAAGTTACACTTGATTAGCATAAAACGAAAGTATACCAAAGATGCAAATGATAATCATAAAAGCTATTGAATACCAATTTAAAATAATTAAATAAAAAAAATAACCGGAAATTCAAAATATAAGCAAATTAGTCTCATAATAATGTTTATCCATGCATTCAGGTAAAACCATATAATTCTTGGTAAGGCATAGTTTACACCATTAATTCACTCATATATTAAAATATAGTTTATGAGAACATATAATTTACTAAGCAACTGTACTACTACTACTAATATTGTATGATAGTGTTTATATTGGTATTCCAATAAAATAACATCAATATAGGCATAGCAGATAGCAAAAAATTGTCACCTCTTTCCAATCTGGGATTCCACCCTCGGGAACCCAAATAGGATGGTCAAACCTGCAGCTATCTCCAAATTTACAGGTTCTTGTGAGCATATAGTGGGCACAATCCTTCTCTCCTGGCCTCTGTGGATATATAGGCAAATTGCTTGCACTGTCGAATCTAGGGCGCTTGGCTAAAGAGTTTGTAGAATACCAAGCTTCAGTTTGCCCAATTGTGTTATGGGCACCCAAAACAGTCTGATGGTAGAGCACTATAGTGCGTAGTAGACAAGTATATACAAGAAAACCACAGGAAACATATATGTTACTATATAATAAGTATGGCTTAAAAGCTAATTTGGTAATAAGAACATACATTTACTAGTAAGCTTACATAGAATAAATTTTGTAGCAAAAATAAAAGGAATTAAATGCAAAATTAGGCATCATATTACTGGCTTTAAACAGCCATTTCTATGTAGTTCAATAGACATCTGAAAATATTGGATCTATCTAGTAAGATCATACACTTTTTATTTTTATTTTTTAATCATAAGATAACTACAAGTTAAAATAGGGTGAGATGATTTCGTATAAGCAAATACTGAAATTTATTAACTACAAAATTATGAAAATAAACTTAACATTATTGGCATAAGTTTCTATATAAAGCAGCAATCAATCGGCCAAGTTAGAGGCCATGCCACACAGTTAAGTGAAAGACAGATTCTTTCAATCCACCCAGTTATAAACCTGAGTGCCAATGTTACAAAAAAAAAAAAAATTTAAAGACTTGGAACTCTTATGCCCAGGTAATATTAGGCAAGCACCCAATATCTCCTTGAAAACATTCCTTTAGTCACTTTTCTACAAAGAGGTCATGCACTTGATACATCACACCCAAAAAATAAAATTTAATAATCTTCCACATATGATTAGGGGCAAGAAAACTTTCAAAAAAAGAAATCTACATAACCAAACTATAACTTACAGAAAAGACCATTTCCTGATCTTACTGTGTCGTTTAAAATCCATGATAAATAATGCAACCACCACATTAGTACTGTTGCTACTAATGATGACTTGAAAAAACTTTCCAGCAAATGTTCTGGTAATCTCTGAATAGATTGCAGTCACAGATTGACTTGATTTTTAGGCTCCTCAAAGGTATTTGCTTACTTGGAAACTTAATTTTAAGATTCATGAGTCATGACAACCCATAGTCTGATTGGGTTACAAGTTGGTACGAAAAACTCAAGCATAAACACTTCCCTTATCATAAGCTTTTATTTTCTTTTCAGTACTCATCTCATGCGGCAAATTGCATGAAACCCACAAGGGTAACACCTAAGCTTGCTTTAAGCTGCACTAGCAAGCGTAATAATATATTTTTCTCACTCGACACACTTTTAGAATGCACACGCAGGTATCAATAAACGTTGTTGCGTAGGAAATGCTGTCTGGTAATTTCCCACATAAAAGTGATCTAAACTACTAACCCAAAACACACAAAAAGGAAAACAAGAACAGTGGTAGCAAATGAGAATGCAAATCGCGTTCATTCTAAACTCAAACGAGGAGTAATGCTAATGAGAACACAAATTGAAATGTCAACAATAAGCAATTCCAGACATTTATTACTAAGCAATTGAAGTCCACCACCAATTAATCACATTTATTAATATTTCCAAAACAAAAATTACATAAACGGAGAAGCACTACTACACACATAGATATGAAAAATGCATAATGTATTAAATTAAATTAAATCAAGCTCTGCAAAACCTAATCGAAACAGCATGATTGAATTGAGTAGTACATTCTCTCAATAACAAAGGAGGAGACGATTATGTTGAGTGAGAGAGAGAGAGAGAGTGTAGGGCTAACCATCGGAGGAGCGTTTGAGGGCGGCGAGGGCGTCGGAGGCATCGGACCAAGAAGATTGGGAGGCCAAATGAGACGTCGCATTGGGAGTGGAGGAGGAGGTGGAGTAGTGGAAGCCGCCGTCGTACATGGCTGCGGAGGTCGAGTATTTAGCGGCGGAGGAGGAGGAGTATCGGATCGAGCTCGGAACGTATTGGTCGGAGTTTAGAGAACGGGAAGACGACGTCGTAGTGGCGGCAGCTCCGTAGACTGAAGAAGTGGAAGAAGAAGAAGACGAAGGGTTGTAGCCGTACAATTGATGAGCCATCCAAATCCCAATCCCAAATTATTATTTTATTTAAATCTTTAAAACCAAAAATCAATCATACCCTACCCTACCCTACATATGTGATACCACTGCCTTTTTCTTTTTCTTTTTCTTTTTCTTTTTCTCCAGGTAAAAGCTAATGCCCTTCTCAAAAACTTCAAAAAAAAAAAAAAAAAAGCGCTAATGTAAAGCGGTTCAAAATTGATCAACTTAATCTTTAATTATCGTGACAAAGATAAAGATGAGTAACTATTTAGAGACTAAATTGGATTTAGATGCCAACTTAATCACTTTTGAAATGCCTTTGATCTTATATGATATTAGCTCAAACCTTAACGATACTTACTGTATTTTACCATCTTCTAAATATATACTACACTCATTACTATATTTGCAAAAAATAGTGATTATCATATATATATATATATATATATGCAAAAATAGTAATCAAGATATACTATAATTTCTTTAAAACTAATCATTACTTTATCAATTAAATTCAACTGCCTATCAAAAAAAAAATTTTAATTCAACCAAGTAGTTGAATTCACCAATAAATTATGTCGGCATTAAAAATTGAGTAATTATAGAATACTCTTAGAGTATCATAAATGCATATTTTCTTCTCTCATATAATAGTGAATTTCACATAATAGTACATATTTATAGTGAGCATTTAATAATTTTCCTTAGGAAAGGGTATCACTCCAATAGCACCCATCATATTTATGCTTTGCAAAATTATTAGGTACTCCCAAGGTATAGTAACATGATACTCCTTTTAGATCTACTCATCATAAATGTGAGAGAGGTGTGAGATACATGACAGGCCTTAAGCCTAGGCCACTTAAACCTATCATAAGTGAGCTTTAAAAAAAAAGTGAGTTGTACTTTTTTTTCCTCCACTTTTAAAAGGATCTAATAAATTGAGTAATCATAAAAATATTACAAATTTTATTACATAGATACATCATACAAATTGTTGAATCATCAATTACAATGGTTAATAGGTATTGAGAGAGAGAGAGAGAGAGAGAGAGAGAGAGAGAGAGAGAGAGAGAGAGAGAGAGAGAGAGAGAGAGAGAGAGAGAGAGAGAATGTCAGTGCAAGCATGTGTGTGTGTGTGTATATATATATATATAAAGCAAATTTGATTTCAAATTTGAATATAATTTTGAGCATGTGTTTCATTCAATTTTTAAATTTTTTAAACTAATTTTTTTTAGAGATAATTACAATATGTTGCTAACACCATAACTTCAACTCTTTCCTCCCTGTGAAAAAGTATTTTGTACCAAATGATACAACGTCATCCGTATCAAAATCCAATAAATGAGAGACGTGTAACTAACCCACCATTGTTAGTAGTTTAGTTATTTTTTGTTTACATATCTCACACTAAAGGTTTGTTTGGATACCACTTATTGTTAAAAATTGAAAACTTATTATTAAAAGCAATGTAGCAAAATAATTTTTAAATATGTGAATAATACCATAGTACCCAGTTTTAAAGAAAAATTTGTTGAATTTCGTACTTACAAGTCTCGTGAACAGTGTGTTGAGGTAAAAAAAAAAAATCATGAAACCAAGGCCTAAAGAAATAACACAATGGGCCAACCCCATGGCAAGTAATCATAAAAGGGATGAATTCACCACAAAGAAAAAGAATGGTAAGCCCAAAAGATTTGAAGCCCACGAAAGGAAAAGCTTAGCCTGCCAAGATCAAGGGATCGAAGGAAGTCCAGCAGAAAAGGCTAGGCCGGGATCCCTAGAAGCTGCCAAACGCTCGAGATCCCTAGGACGCACAGCACAGCTAAGGTGGGATTGAGATAGCTCAAGGGAAGTACCAAAAAAGCACAAGGAAAGAAGGATCGATATGTCCTTCTTAAGCACCCAGTGATACAGTAAGAAATCAAAAGTCGTGAAGTAGTCATTCGTAAACAAAGGGGGTGGTACTTTAGGGAATCCAGAAGGAACAACTATAAGGGGAAGTGACTGGAGAAACCTTCAACCCAACAAGAAAGGATTTCGACCACTTAGGAAAAATGACAAGAAAATGGACAGCCAAAAACTGAAAAATTGAGGAGCCAAAAAAGGTTGAGGTCAGCTACCTAAGGGTAACTCATAATGGAAAGTCAACGGGGGACTTTTAGGGAGACAGCACCAAAAGGAGATAATTATGAGGAATAATGAAAGGACCAGCCTTCTGAGTAACTAGCATAGCACGAGCTTTAATACCTAGGGGAGTAAAAGAGAGAAATTAGTGGTACCCTGAAATCCTACCATGACACTATAAAAGGGGAAGGCAGCCAGCATTGAAGGGGTGATTCGACAGTAGTGAATCATAACAAAATCATTGAGAAAACTCTGTCAAAACTTAGAAAAAGTAGTAAAAAGAAAGAGAAATAATCTTCAGTATCCCAACACAGCCACTATAAAATATACTCGGATTCAAAGAGATTCAAACTTTGCAAGTCTTGGAGGCTTCAATAGCCATCTAATTTTGTGATTTTTGAGTTTATTTGGACCTTGTAACACGTCTTAGTGAGCACATTGTAATCCATAATTAAGAAAAATAATGAAATATTTTACATAGGTCTGAGGATCCTTAACAGTTATTTGCGTATTTCTTATTTACATTGTTTTCCTTTGTTGTTTTCCTTATTGTTCAGTACATATATTCTTGCTTGCTAGTATATGCGTGTTGTAAGATCCTTACTCTATGTACCACTTGGTTTGTAGACAATCCATTTAGCTGAGATGAATCAAGCCCAGTCCACCAAACCATAAGTATTTGGCTCGGGATCCTTTGGCCTGCATGCTAAGAAAAAAAGCACCCCCACACAGTGCACAGGACCCAAGGAAAAAATGCCAAACGCCCCTGTTTTCAGTGCAATCCAAACTCTCACTTATTGGATTTCAATGCAATCCAAATACCTTTTCCCCCCTAGACCCTGATGCAGGAGCATCTTCTAAGTTGTTTTAAGATGTCTTTGTTTGAGTTCTAGCTAGTAGCCTTAGCTATTAAGAACAGTTATTCACAACTATCTTTGTGTCTAAACAAGAGAGTCTTAAGGCAATTAGCTTCTATGGCAGTCATTCTTATCTAAATTAGTTAGTCATGTTGATGAGTTACTTACTTGTATTAGATGTAACCAGTGTTAGTTCGACACTTGGCAAGATACTAATGGCTGTTAGTTATAAAACAGATTGTATAAGTACTCTTGTACTCTCATTTTGTAACCATTTTTTTGAGAATTAGGCTATGTTTGGTTCATGTAAAATATTTTCTAGAAAATAAATATTTTTCAGAAATGTTATTTTCAGGAAAGGAAAATATATTCAAGTGTTTGATTGCATTTTAAAAATTATTTTAGAAAACAATTTCTGGTGTTTGGTAACATTCTGAAAATACTATTTTCCTACAAAATTTTCACATTTTTCCAACCATTTTCTCAGCACCCAAACAAATTTTATAACAAAAAATTTCAAAATATAAGCTTAACACAACCACAAATCAAAATAAAAACACTTTTTATTCACAAACTCATCAAATCAGGAAAGAGAGATTGGGGGAAAGAGAGAGAACAAGGGAAAGAGAGGATCGGAGTGGATGAAGGACAGCGGCGGCCAGATTGGGTGGGTTTGGGTGTGGAGTGGAGTGGGCTGGTGATCAGTAGCGGCCAGATCAATGATTGGTGGTGGCGGCCAAATCGGTTGTCAAGATTGGTATCAAGCTTGGGGTTTTGGGTGACAAGATTGGTGGTTCGATCTAAAGGAAGCAGCGACGACGGGGGTGGGTAGTGGGTTGTAGATCGATGACATGCTTGAAGATTCGGCTATGGTTGGTTAGAGGAAAATAGAGAGAACGATGGAGGAAGAGAACAGGGACGGTGGACGCAACTTGCACGGCAGATGGCAGATGGTGGATTGAGCTTGCACGGTGAACGACGGATGATGGACGAAGCTTGCACGACGACCAAAGCTTGCACGGTGATCTGATTCCTTTGGTGCTCTCTTTCTCTCTCTCTCTCTCTCTCTCTCTCTCTTTGAGTTGTTAAGTTTTGAGTAAGGCTGGAAATCATTTGAAGGTAAAATAGGTATGGAAATGATTTTACTGAGTTGGGGTGCCTATTTTACGGTCAATTGAAATTAGTTTTCAGTTTGACCGAATTTTCATGCGCATCCAAACACCCTCAAGGGTGTAAAATATTTTCTAGATTTCCTTTACCATCGAAACAAATGCACCCTTAGTGATTTTAAGTCTTTGTGTGCTTTTCTTTGGAACTTAGTGTTCTTGTAGAGGTGCATAACCACCTACTAAGTGTTCTAAGCAATTATCATTGCTAAACAAACCTAAAACAATTCAGTCTACACTCATTCCCGACACTACTCTGATAGTAGAGCCTGTGTTAGGAGTTTGTACAATGTTTTATTTTTATGACATTTTAGTGTATTCTAAAAGCTTGAATGATCATGTAGAGCATCTTAGAAGAGTGTTTGAGTTGTTAAGAGAGTATAAATTCTATGCAAACACAAAGAAATGTACTTTTGCAATAGATCAGGAGGGATTTTTGGTGTATGTCATTTCTGCAAAAGGTATCAAAATGGATTCTTCTAAAGTGCAAGCCATTCTTGAGTGCCCAGTTCCCAAATCAGTCAGTGAAGTATGAAACTTTCATGGCTTAGCCACTTTTTATAGAAGATTTATCCAGAATTTCAGTTCAATAATAGCACCTTTGATTAATTGTTTGAAGCAAAAGAACCTAGTATGGTCAGTTCAAGCCAATGGTAGTTTTGTAGCACTCAAGAAGGCTCTCACTATAGCACTTGTTTTGCAAGTCCCAGATTTTGAGAAGACTTTTAAGCTGGATATAGATGCTTCAATCCATGGTATTGGGGAAGTTCTTAGTCAAGAAAAGTAAGCTTATAGCCTTTTTTAGTGAGAAACTTGGTGGTGCTAAATTAAATTATTGTACTTACAATTTAAAGTTCTATGCTATAGTTCAAGCTATCAAGCATTGAAATTACTATCTTTCCCATAAAGAATTTATTCTAAATATTGATCATGAGGCACTTAAGCACCTGCATAACCAGCTAAGTCTACATAAAAGGCACTTAATACTGACAAGTGTTGCTTTGCCATATGCAAGCTGTGGTACCTGGCTTTGATGTGTTCAAGGAATATTACATGGGTGACAACAAGCTGTAACCTATTTTAGCTGCAATCAAGCAAGGCAACTATGCAACCTATCTTGGTTTCTATGAGAAGAAAGGCTTTCTATTCAAAGGAGTGCAACTTTGTGTTCCTAATTTTTTTTTTATTAAGGGATCAATTGCTGCTTGAAGTGCATAATCAAGGGTGGGAGGGATATGACTTTATCTTTGATGCAACATAAGTACTTCTAGAAAGGTATAGAGGCAGATATGTTTAAACTAGTTCAAAGGTGCTTGGTTTGTTAAAAATCCAAGGGGACAGCCACTAATTCAGGCATCTATCTTCCTTTGCCAGTGCCTACCAAGCCATGGGAGTGCATAAGCATGGATTTTGTATTAGGGTTGCTTCCAACCACAAGAAGGGCAAATAGTATTTTTGTTGTATGTAGTTGACAGATTTAGCCAGATGACTCATTTTATCCCTTGTAGAAAATCAAATGATGCTTCACATGTGACTGATCTCTTCTTAGCCATGTTTACAAGTTGCATGGGCTACTCCATTCCATTGTTTCAAATAAGGACACTAAGTTCCTCGGCCACTTTTGGAGGACATTGTAGAAGAGAGTGGGAACCAGCCTTGACTATAGCACAACTTTTCATCTTCAAATAGATGGGCAGGCAGAAGTGGTGAATTGAAGTTTAGGGAACCTTTTCTAATGCCTAGTTGGGGAATCTCCTAAATAGTAGGAAAGGATTCTGCCCATAATAAAATTTGCTTTCTATAGTTCTATCAATAGACGTTCAAATTATAGCCCTTTTGAAATTGTGTATGGCAACAATCCTAGTAGTGTGACTGACTTGGTAGCTTTACCAATGCCGATGAGAGTTCATCCAAAAGCTAACGATATGGCAGATGTTATGCAGCAAGTTCATCAACAAGTGAAGATCAAGTTAGAAGCAACCAATGCGAAGTACAAAGCAACTGCTGACTTACATAGAAAACATGTGGTTTTTGAGGTTGGAGACAGTTTGGGTGTTGATTTCTAAAGATAGAATACTAGAAGGACAGTATGCTAAGTTGAAACAAAGGAAGTATGGTCCTTGCAGGGTTTTGAAGAGAATCAATCATAATGCTTATGAGATTGAGCTACCTTCCTACTTGTCTATCTCTAATATTTTCAATGTGTTGCACCTTACTCCTGTTAAGGTTCAAAAGATTACAAGTATTGAAATCCAAAACTAATGGGCCCTCAAAGACAAGAAAGGCCAAATCCGTGAGCCAAAGCCCATATGAAATGGGTAAAATGAAGCCCAAGCTCATAAATAGGTAAGCCTTGGACCTTAGAGTAGGAAGAAAAAGCAGAGGAAGTTTGACCCAACCTTTGTGAGAAGAGTGCCCAAGGAGCCCAGAAAGAGACTGGACCAGGATACCTTGGAGGTGCCAAAACCAAAGAGGGGAATCCTTGAGAAGTGCATGAAAAAATCAGTTTGGAAGTTAGACAGCTTAGGGAAGCATGCTCATGGACACAAGAGACGAAAAAAGACATGTTTCATCAACCGCCTACAACTCAGAAAAAAAAGGCTTTGAAAATAGATGACGACTTAGGAACCAGCACCTGATAGAAGACTAGAAGGAACCATGTGGTTTTTGAGGTTGGAGACAGTTTGGGTATTGATTTCTAAAGATAAAAGACTAGAAGGACAGTATGCTAAGTTGAAACAAAGGAAGTATGGTCCTTGTAGGGTTTTGAAGAGAATCAATCATAATGCCTATGAGATTGAGCTACCTTCCCACTTGTCAATCTTTAATATTTTCAATGTATTGCACCTTACTCCTGTTGAGGTTCAAAATATTACAAGTATTGAAATCCAAAACTAATGGGCCCTCAAAGATAAGAAATGCCCAATCCGTGAGCCAAAGCCCATATGAAATGGGTAAAATGAAGCCCAAGCAAATGAATAGGTAAGCCTTGGACCTTAGAGAAGGAAGAAAAAGCAGAGGAAGTTTGACCTAGCCTTTGTGAGAAGAGTTCCCAAGAAGCCTAGAAAAAGACTGGACCAGGATACCTTGGAGCTGCCAAAACTAAAGAGGGGAATCCTTGGAAAATGTAGAAAAAATCAGCCTCAGGGAAGCATACTCATGGACACAAGAGACAAAAAAAGACGTGTTCCATCAACCACCTACAACTCAGAAGAAAAGGTTTTGAAAATAGATGATGACTTAGGAACCAGCACCTGATAGAAGACTAGAAGGAAACATGTGGTTTTTGAGGTTGGAGATAGTTTGGGTGTTGATTTCTAAAGATAGAATACTAGAAAGGCAGTATGCTAAGTTGAAACAAAGGAAGTATGGTCCTTGTAGGGTTTTGAAGAGAACCAATCATAATGCTTATAAGATTGAGCTACCTTCCCACTTGTCTATCTCCAATATTTTCAATGTGTTGCACCTTACTCCTGTTAATGTTCAAAATATTACAAGTATTGAAATCCAAAACTAATAGGCCCTCAAAGACAAGAAAGGCCCAATCCATGAGCCAAAGCCCATTGAAATGGGTAAAATGAAGCCCAAACTCATGAATGGGTAAGCCTTGGACCTTAGAGTAGGAAGAAAAAGCAAAGGAAGTTTGTCCTAGCCTTTGTGAAAAGGGTTCCCAAGGAGCCCAGAAAGAGACTGGACCAGGATACCTTGGAGCTGCCAAAACTAGAGAGGGGAATCTTTGGAAAATGCAGAAAAAATCAGCCTCAGGGAAGCATTCTCATGGACACAAGAGACAAAAAAAGACGTGTTCCATCAACCGCCTACAACTCAGAAGAAAAGGCTTTGAAAATAGATGATGACTTAGGAACCAACACCTAATAGAAAAATAGAAAGAAACATGTGGTTTTTGAGGTTGGAAGCAGATTGGGTGTTGATTTCTAAAGATAGAAGACTAGAAGGATAGTATGCTAAGTTGAAACAAAGGAAGTATGGTCCTTGTAGGGTTTTGAAGAGAATCAATCATAATGCCTATGAGATTGAGCTACCTTCCCCCTTGTCTATCTCTAATATTTTCAATGCATTGCACCTTACTCCTGTTGAGGTTCAAAATATTACAAGTATTGAAATCCAAAACTAATGGGCCCTCAAAGACAAGAAAGGTCAAATTCGTGAGCCAAATCCCATATGAAATGCGTAAAATAAAGCCCAAGCTCATGAATGGGTATGCCTTGGAGCTTAGAGAAGGAAGAAAAATTAGAGAAAGTTTGACCCAGCCTTTATGAGAAGAGTTCCCAAGGAGCCTAGAAAGAGACTAGACTAGGATACCTTGGAGTTGCCAAAACCAGAGAGGGAAATCCTTGGGAAGTGCATGAAAAAATCAGCTGGGGAGTTAGACAGCGCAGGGAAGCATGCTCATGGACACAAGAGACAAAAAAAGAAATGTTCCATCAATTGCCTGCAACTTAGAAGAAAAGGCTTTGAAAATAGATGATGACTTAGGAACCAGAACCTGATAGAAGACTAGAAGGAAACATGTGGTTTTTGAGGTTTGAGACAATTTGGGTGTTGATTTCTAAAGGTAGAAGACTAGAAGGACAATATGCTAAGTTGAAACAAAGGAAGTATGGTCCTTGTAGGGTTTTGAAGAGAATCAATCATAATGCCTATGAGATTGAGCTACCTTCCCACTTGTCTATCTCCAATATTTTCAATGTGTTGCACCTTACTCCTATTGAGGTTCAAAATATTACAAGTATTGAAATCCAAAACTAATGGGCCCTCAAAGATAAGAAAGGCCCAATCTGTGTGCCAAAGCCCATATGAAATGGGTAAAATGAAGCCCAAGCTCATGAATGGGTAAGCCTTGGACCTTCGAGAAGGAAAAAAACGCAAAGGAAATTTGACCCAGCCTTTGTGAGAAAAGTTCCCAAGGAGTCCAAAAAGAGACTAGACCAGGATACCTTAGAGCTACCAAAACTAGAGAAGGGAATCCTTGGAAAATGCAGAAAAAAAAAATTAGCTGGGGAGTTAGACAGCTCAGGGAAGCATGCTCATAGACACAAGAGATGAAAAAAGACATGTTCTATCAACCACCTACAACTCAGAAGAAAAGGCTTTGAAAATAGATGATGACTTAAGAACCCGCACCTGATAGAAGACTAGAAGGAAACATGTGGTTTTTGAGGTTGGAGATAGTTTGGGTGTTGATTTCTAAAGATAGAAGACTAGAAGGACAATATGCTAAGTTGAAACAAAGGAAGTATGGTCCTTGTAGGGTTTTGAAGAGAATCAATCATAATGCCTATGGGATTGAGCTACCTTCCCACTTGTCTATCTCCAATATTTTCAATGTGTTGCACCTTACTCTTGTTGAGGTTCAAAATATTACAAGTATTGAAATCCAAAACTAATGGGCCTTCAAAGACAAGAAAGGCCCAATCCGTGAGCCAAAGCCCGTATGAAATGGGTAAAATGAAGTCCAAGCTTATGAATGAGTAAGCCTTGGACCTTAGAGAAGGAAGAAAAAGTAGAGGAAGTTTGCCCAACCTTTGTTAGAAGAGTTCCCAAGGAGCCCAGAAAAAGACTGGACCAGGATACCTTGGAGCTGCCAAAACTAAAGAGGGGAATCCTTGGAAAATGTAGAAAAAATCAGCCTCAGGGAAGCATGCTCATGGACACAAGAGTCAAAAAAAGATGTGTTCCATCAACCACCTACAACTCAGAAGAAAAGGCTTTGAAAATAGATGATGACTTAGGAACCAGCACTTGATGAAGGGAAGTGTGGTACCTCGAGAAGAGCAAGAAGTCATTTTGTCCAACAAGGAGGAATCTGACTATTTGAAGAAAAAAGACAAAGGGTGAGACAACCAAAAAGGGGTTTTGAAAAGTCTCTCTAGAATCTTTGGAAAATGGAATTAAAAATTAGCCTCCAAGACCCCCTAAAAAGAGGAAGGTTAGTTGGGAACTTTTTGGGAGGAAACCTCAAAAGAAGAATATAGTGAAAAAAATGAGGAAAGGACCAGCCACCAATGTTGCTGACACAACATTGGTTCTGGTACCTAGGGCAGTAAATGAAGGGAATCAATAGCACACCAAAAACCCTAGGAATGTACTATAAAAAGGGGGGGGGGATGTCAAGCCATCAGCATAACTCATTCAGCAACAATTAATTAGAGCAAAAGAAGCATTAGAGAGAGTAACTAAACCTCAAGAAAACAGAGAAAAGAGAGAAACATTGTGAAGGATCTTGTGATAAGTGCTTGAGGATACACTTAGATTCAAGGGGATTCAAACCTCACAAGTCTTGAAAGCCTACAAAGAGCTATCTAAGTCTGTGACTTTTGATCTTATTTGAACCTCATGACATATCCCAGTGAAAAATAAGGTCTAATGTACTAAAAATTCAATGTAATGAACATATCACTCTATTTTCTAAGGATCCCAGATGTCCTTATTTGCACCTTTTAAATAATCATTTACTGTTCCTTAACCACTTATTTTACAATATGTATATGTTTGCATGTATAAATGTGTATATGTTATAAGGCCCATGTTTTGTGCATAAATTAGTTCGTAATCAGCCCAATATAGCTGCAATGAACCAAGTTTAGTCCACCAAAAAAAAAAAAAAATATATATATATATATATATAAAACTTTTTGGAGGCCCAGAATTCCCATTATCTTTTGGGCCTAGGTACTGACCAAAACAGGAACCCATAACTCCTTACCATGACCCAAAGGAGGCCAAGAGCACTTGAGGCCAGGTGTTTTCTAAGAAGGGCATCATGATGCAGGAGCATTTTTTAAGCTGTTTTAAGATGTCTTTGTTTGAGTTCTAGCTAGCAATCTTAGCTGTTGAGAACAATTAGTTACAACTATTTTTGAGTCCAAACAAAAGCCTTAAGGCAATTAGCTTTTATGACAGTCATTCTTATCTAAATTAGTTAGTCTTGTTAATGAGTTGGTTACTTATATTAGATGTAATCAGTGTTAGTTTGACACTTGGAACTTAGTGTTCTCGTAGAGGTGCCTAACCACCTACTGGATGTTCTAAGCAACTCTCATTGCTAAACAAACCCAAAACATCACAACCTACACATATTCCCTACACTGGACCCCCAAGCACTTTGTGCATGGAGATGTGCCAATTTAGTTATAAGGTCATTGGCTTTATGCCAAAATTAATGATGCATTAACACTAACACAGAAGTCAAGAAAACCACAATAATAACAATCCTCATTCACCTAAGCAAGAATATCTCACATGCACACCTCTATAGTTCTATGGGTGGAATCCAATTAAAGTTTCAATTGAAGTCTAATTTTGCATCACATGCCTCGTTTAATTTTTAAATATTTGTGCAAAATGTGTTATTAGAACAAAAGCTAAAGAGTAAAAAAAAAAATGTTTAACCTGACTTTGATAGGGTATTGATGTAATTGTTGGCAATGAGAATTAGTAAAATTTAAAAATAAATAAATAAATAACTAAAATGGAATTTATATTTATATTAGACTTAGTGTTCATTCCCATCTAGGCCAAACCTGAATCAATGTAAACTAAACTTTAGCACAATAGAAACTTAATAGCACTTGCTATCAATATATATTTTTCTTTAAGTATTATTATTATACAAATGGTGGTTGGACAAACTAAATTTGAAAATTTCATAGATAACAATTTAAATTATTTTTTTATTTGTTTCAATTAAACCTATATTTTTTTTTAAGTATCAATTTTATATTTTCAAATATACAAATATTATATATATATATATATATATATTGTGTAAACTTTACAAACTTTTAATATACATTTAGTTATACTTATTTGTAAATGTATCTCATACCTATATACATAAGATTACATGCTAGTTACTAAATTTAAGCCCAATTGTTTTAGTAATTAGCCCATTGACTTTAACATGCATGCATGAATAAACATAAAAATGAACACAACCACAAAAAATCATAGTCATAGTACACAAAGAGAAAAACCCCAAGTATTGGGTGGGAAAACCTCTTAGGGACATCACAACACCACATATAAAATTGGAAAATGAAAAGCATAACAACACTGAATGTACAATTATTTGGATTTCTATGTGTTATACTCAAATCATTGAGAGGATTTGAAAGTGTCTTTGAAGTAACACTAAGTAGTATGAAGCTAAGAATTTACATTGGGCTAATAGGCATTGAAATTCAGGAATGACAACAAGATGGGAATAGGGTGGGGAACAGGAAACTCGTCATGTCTTAGTGGGCACTCTTGGGCAGCCACTCCCACCCAGCCACTTAAATTTTTTTTAAAAATATAATTAATTTAAATTTTATTTAAATTAAATCATACATTAAACTAAAAATCATAAAAAAAAAAAGTTTCAAAATTACAAAAACTTCTCATAGCATAATAATACAACAATTCAAGTATTAAAAAACAGAAAAAAAAAATCCAAATTTGATTGACCAATTACAAATATAACACCTCAATAGTTGTGGAAAAAAAAATGTGTTCTTAAACTTCTTGGTTATGAATTATCACACACTCATTTGATTGTGTAAAAGAATAAAAATTGTCTTATCAAAACTTGATAGTTTTAGGGTAATACTAAAATATACAGTACATTAGGTTTCCAATTAAATTCAAAACACATAACTATAGTGACTGTATTTATATACTTAGGGACTGTATTTATTTAACCATACCGCAACCAAGTGCCGTATTTAAATTTTGCTTAAAACAAAAAAGGTTGATAGTTAGAAGAACTAATTGCAAATCCTGTATCTAAGTTTTGCACAGTGATTATTACACCGGATCCAAATCCTGTCACGGACACGGAGTTCAAAAAAAAAAAAAAAAAATTGATGTGCCTTGTGTGACAGTCGATGGTCAGAGAGAGTTTAGGCAAAACGAGAGTCGCAGTGAGAGTTTGTTCTTAGGAGCGCAATGCCAAGTTAGCTGTCACAAACAAACATCCTCCAGAACAGAACAGGTTCTATTTCACATGCCTTTCCTGTTTCACAATTTTCCATTTTTCCGAAACCCCATTTCGTTAATCAACACCCACTACTCTCACTCTCAGCTATCAACCCATCCTATCTTTCCAACTTTAATTTTCTGCGCGCCAACTGTTTGCTTTGGTGTCTGTAAGAAAAATTTTATTTCCCAAGAAACCCTTCTTTCTTTTCAGTTTTCAGAGATTTAGAAAAATAATTGGTGGTTTCCAAATACCGGTAAGTTGAATTTGAGAGATGGGGTTGGGAAGGGGTGATTTGTCTGGCGGAGAGAGCACGAGCACGAGTAGTAGCGAGGCTTCCTTACCACGAAGATTCCCAGTGGCAGCACAGCCTGAGATAATGAGAGCTGCCGAGAAGGACGACCAGTATGCCTCCTTCGTCTATGATGCCTGTCGCGATGCTTTCCGCCACCTCTTTGGTTCGTATCGTTTCTTTATTATATGTTTCCCTGAATTCCTTCCACTCCTTGTCTTATTTCAATTCTCTGGTTTAGGTACAAGGGTTGCTGTAGCTTATCAGAGGGAGGTTAGATTTCCAACTCTCAAAGCTTTTCATTTCAAAATTCACAAGTTCTCTCTAAAACAATTTTTACAACTAAGAAAATGATTTTTGTTGTTATGCATTGTGGACAACATACTAGTTGTTGTATCGTATTTCCGGTTTTTCTTATTTTGCAGACAAAGCTTTTGGGGCAGATGCTTTATTATGTGTTAACCACTGGTTCTGGGCAACAAACATTGGGAGAGGAATACTGTGACATTACTCAGGTTTCAACCCATTATTTGCTTTCTTCATATTCATAAATTTTGATGTTTAAGTTACACACAAACACACGCTTAGTTGGATACAACCATATTTGGATGTCATGAACCTTGTTACATGATCATGATTAATAGGTCAATTGTCTAAGTCTTCTACTATTATTTATTTAGTTTTTTCTTCATACTGAGTGCATTGATGCCATGTGGTTGATATGTTACTACTTATTCTATTTTCGGTTGGTTAATAGTTGTTTTAACAGGTTGCAGGACCTTATGGAATTCCTCCAAACCCAGCAAGACGTGCTCTTTTCATTGTCTACCAGACAGCAGTTCCTTATATTGCAGAACGGATTAGGTTCAACAGTTCCATCTCTTTGATTTCTATTTTTTACGCATAATATTTTTGTAATTGTTATTAAGTTTGAGCCTGCATTGAAATTTTACTCATAGAAAGTGCCGAATTTCCTGTTTTGACAGTTCTAGAGTAGTTTCCCATGGCATTATCCTGGCTGATTCACAGTCTGATGAGCCCTACAACAACGATGCTTCAGGAAGCAGTCATGTTCAATCTTCCACTGTGACTAATCTTCCACCCTCCTCCACATCAGGGGTGTCTGTTTCTCTGATAAGGTTGAAAGAGAAATTCAATGGATTGTGGTTGCATGCAGTTCAGAGATGGCCTACGGTATAGTTGTTATTTAGGCATCTTGCTAACTACAGCCTTAATATATGAAAATATGATATAACCTTTTGAAACTAAGTCATGTTTTTATATGTAGTTTAATTGAATTACAACTTTTATTTTTTATTTATTATTAAAGAAAACCCATGTCTACAAGGTATATGATGAGATTGTTCCTTTTATATTATTTTTTTTCCATGGAACAATGTCCATTCCCTCCCCTCTCCCCTCTCTTCTAATTCCCTCTCAGTTTTAGTGCTTTGTATTCAATTTAGCTTCCTTTAATTGGGTGTTAGAGCACATGGTGAACTGCTTTTCTTATTTAAGATTTATATGTCCAGGTGCTTCCTATAGCTCGAGAATTTTTGCAATTGGTTCTTCGTGCTAACCTAATGTTCTTCTACTTTGAAGGTTATTCCTGTCTTTCAGAGTTTATTTAACGGAGTTGAAATTCAAAATTTTACTGATTCAAAATTTTCTCTCTCCAGGCCTCTATTATCATATATCAAAACGTGCTGCAGGCATTCGTTATGTGTTCATTGGAAAACCATCAAATCAAAGGCCCAGGTATGAGCTTTTAAATCTTTTTTTTGACAAGTAAAAAAAGAAAAAAAAAAAAAAAAAAAGAGCTTTTTAAATCTGAATTCAATGACATGATGAACTTGACCCTTAGTTTGATGTTTGCTTTCTAAACTTTTGTCTTTTGTTTTTTTTTTTTTTTCCTTCCTTCTCAATCCCAGTTCACATAGGAACTTCAATATGTCTTGGTTTCTTAAATGCATTGTTATGTCTGGAATTTCCATGCACATGAAGTAGTCTGTTTCAATAAAATCCTTATTTACTTATCCCAAAATAAATAAATAAGTGCTAGACTGAACTTTTGATATCATGTGGGAATCAATGGTAAGTTTTTTTATTATTTTTTTTTTAGACTGTATTTGGTTGTATAGATTTTAGGAAGGACTAGAAGACTCGACAACACCGCCATCCAAGTGCAAAACAAAACCGCTCAACTCTCCTTTTTTATATATAGTTATAAGAAATAGAGGAATGAAAAGGGTGGGTAGATGATGGTTTTTCAATTGTTTAGTAGGAGAGAAAACTGTAAGGGGAGATTCAATTTTATTTGGAAGGGGGGAGGGGGGGTGGGGTGCTTTTGGTTTTCTCAGGCGATTTCTCTTGTACATTTTAGTGCAACATTTTTTATCACTATCACCTTGTCTGTTGCAAAGAAATTTAATTATCTTTAACTTCAAATGGTTTGAGACCACACCTCACCAAACAAGGTCACTAGTTTGAATCTCCCTTCTCCCTCTCCTTGATACTAAACTTACTTATCATGATAAAAAATTATAAGAAATTTGATTATCTTTAACCTTTAGTCATATGAGATCTTGCTAATCTAAAATATTCACTCTTCCAATTGGCTTCCTTGCAGATACCAAATAATAGGAGTTTTCCTACTGATTCAGCTATGTGTCATTGCTGCTGAAAGATTGCGACATAGCAATTTATCCTCTATTGCAAGTTCAGTCCACCATACTTCCTTTGGGAGCCGTCAAAACACAGCAGGTGGTTTTTTTTTTTTTTTTTGGTAGTGCTAGTAGCTTTATCCACTAACCTTCTTTGTAGTCTATTAGTTTTGTAGGATCATACACTAGCTATATCTTGTTATACGTTTATATTGAAGTTGTTAGCTATACATGCATACATAATGTATAGGCATTTATATATGCACATTGGCAAAAAAGAAAGAAAGAAAGAAAGAAAAGTGTGTATATATTAGATAGGTATTTATTTATGTATATATCACAGGCCATATGTTAGCTTAACCACTAGATTGAACGAGAGATATCAACTTTATAAATTTAGTGAGATTCTGTTGGAGCACCTGAAAATTTCTGATGAGACAACTTTTTTTTTTTTTGAGTATTATTTTAAACAAGACAAAGTTTATCTACAAACTTGGTTGTAACCAATGGTTACAACTCCACTCAATATTTTTTTTATTGGATGTGAATTTTGAGAAATTCACCATTGGATTATAGTTTTTTCTTATATCCTTCATGCTTACAAATTTTTTTGAAAATCAAAGGTTAGTAGTTATATTATCAATCAAATGTTTAAATTTCAAATTTTTGCTGTATAAAATTATATTTAAAAAATTAGTTTATGGGTCAAATAGTTATTAACATCCAATTAGCACAAAATTTAAAATGCATATTAAGAACATAAAAGAACATGCCATCTAATAGTTAGATTTTCAAAATATGTAGTCATATTAATTTTTTTAGTAGGAGTTGTAGGCATTGGTTATAATCAAGTTTATAGCCAAATTTTGTCATTTTATTATTTAAATAATATTAGTTCTTGATGAAGATGAATTAGATCCAATCCTTTTCATTACTAGTTCCATGTGATAACTCTTATGGCATGTCTATTACTATTTTGACGAATTGTGCTGCCATGCTTACTATATTTAATTCTCTCTTCCATTATTGGGCTTGCAGGACGAGGTTTGCCTGTTTTGAATGAGGAAGGCAATTTGATATCCACAGATAATAATAGAGGAAGTTGGTTGTCTGATTCTTCATCAACTTCAGAGGTATCTATTTCCAGCCTTTACATTGAAGGTTTTTTATTTTTTATTTTATTTATTTATTTTTTTAGGACGGTGGGCATGGTTAGTTTAGGGGAGATACAAAATTAAAGTCTCCGAGGTAGGTATACAATTCTTCTGTGATGCTCATTAATTTTAGGGCCTGGCTCTCTTAACTTCAATAACAAAGATATAAAGCAACAACATCCAAAAGTAATATCAAAGCACAGCACCAGAATTTAATGTGATTCCCTTTGCAGGAGCATTCCAAGGGTGAATATGGTTGAAGTGCTTCACTTATTTTTTTGGTGTACTCATCCATCCAAGAGGAGATGCGATTTTAACTATAGAGCTCATTAGCCAAAGTGCTTCGCTTTTAATTATAATGCAGACAACATGATTACTGGTTTATAGAAATTGAATTCAATGCTTTTGCAGTGCACTCATATATTGACACTTGGATAAGTGGATAAGTCCTACTGTTAAAGAGTGGCCTCATGGGGTGCCTAAGCATATATAATCATCACAAAACTTAAACGTACAAAATCTTCAAATGTTGGCCCTTGTAGTGAATTTTGAACTCATTGTGTATTAATTTAGCGGTTATTCCTGATGATTCCACCAACATAAAAGCAGAAAATTTGGGCATATTACTCATTAAAAATTATAAGTCAGTGAGTAAAGAAATAGGGAGGAAAAAAAAAAGAGAGCCGGGGGTTCACCTCACTCTAATATCACAACTTCAATATCAAACATCTAACTGGTTAGTCTGATGGGAATTTCCTGTTTTCTTGTGACCTTTTCCTAACAGCTTATGGATGTCTAACTGCATTTTGTAACTTCTCTGTCTTTTCCAGTCTCAAACGACTAGTGGAATTAGCAAATGTACACTCTGCCTGAGTAATCGCCAATCTCCAACAGCCACATCTTGTGGCCACATATTTTGCTGGTACTGTTTCTTTCGATTGTAAAAATTCATGTACTCTGCTGGACCCCTCCTTTTTTTTTTCCTTGCCATCCCTCTTCTTCCTTTTTCTCACACTATTATTTTGTTTCACTTTCTTGTAGGAACTGCATTATGGAGTGGTGCAATGAAAAGCCTGAGTGCCCTCTTTGTCGCAATCCCATAACTCATTCAAGCCTGGTTTGTTTATATCATTCAGACTTCTAGCATGTGATTATGGTCTATTGCACAGCCCTAAAGAATGAATAAAGAGAGGCTTCCTTTAATATATAGAAAAGAAATGGAAAAGAAATCAAATTGTAAATAATTTTTCCCCTTGGGTCATTCAGAGGATGGCAAGGCCATTATTTATTAATCTATGAATAAGGGATTATTGACAATGGTGATTTTAGTTGTATCTTTTATCAAGTTTCAGGTGTTTTTTTCAATCTCTAGCAGCAAAAATCAATGGAATCAATTCCCCGCAATGATTATAACATTACTCCCATATTTAGCAAGAGATTTGAAATGGAGAAAATATTTCACCTTCTTGTTCTTTATAGAAGACGGCATGCTGCAAAAGCCATATCACAGGTGGTGAACTTAGATTATTTGTCAAATCAGCACCCTCATTTCTGAATTTCTTTCCTATCTCATAAACACGGTTTAAGTTCACCAACAACGAGTTCTTTAAGACAGAGCTCAGGTGCAATGCACATGAACAGTTTCATGTTCAGATCATTGTGATGGGTCACAAATGGAGGAGCGACTGCTCCATTGGCAATCATGTTCATCATTGGTGTTTCAACTTTCAACCTGAGAGTGAAAAGAATATTAAAGGAAACGAAAAAGAACATACTGTCTGTAAATTTGGCTAAATTTGTGTTCATTTTAAAGCCTCGAATACCTACTTCGGTTGTATAGTTTCTTTCCTTCAGCTGTGTGCTCTGTGGACAATATGAATTTTTTTTTTTTTTTTATTCCCCATATATTATTACCTAGACCCTATTTTCTTAACAGATTTCCCACACTAGTTCATAAGGAATGCTAATGGTTTTAATCCTGTCCAACAAATTTCCAACTCCGGTAAACTTAACACTAGCACACCCAAGCTTATTATGATGGGAGTAAGCTATACTACACGACACATTTTTTTAAGTAATGTGGGATAAGTATCATTTTTTTAGAAACAAACAAACACACAAGGGAAAGAGAAAGGAGTTTTAATACAAAAACACTCCACAACTTCACTTAAAAGTCATAGTAACTTTTTAGTAGGGTAGGACAAGTTATACTACACACAACACATTCTTTTAATATTAAAATTTTCGTCTACTCATATTATGAGCCAATTTGCTAGTGATAGAATATAGTGTGTATTAAGTTTTTCCAATTATGATAGTTAGAAAATAATGAGAAAAATAGTTTTCCAACCGTTCAAAATTTCAATTTGTAGCCATCTATTTTAACGTTATCCTTAATCCCAATACAATGAATTTGTAATGAGTGGGCCGAAAAACTGGACTTTAATGAATTAGATAACAAGTAAAGGGGATTCATATGATAAGAAAATGAAGATAGATTGGTTTATTCTAAAGAAAATCGTCCTCGGCACAATCTGAGGAGATCAGTTCTTATATATTTCTCTCAAGTTTGATTACAAGTTCAATTTTTTATTGCTACAGTATTTTTCTCTTAATTTCTCGATCCCATTCTCTCATTACCTCTTTCCTATTTTATACTCTCCCTTTGCCTTGATCTCTGCCCTCCACGTGTAGATTAGATTGTTAGTGTTGATTCTTGTCACATCAACACCTTCCTCAAGTCTCCGGAGAGTAGCTGTAAGGCTGAAAACTATTATTTAAGTAATACTTCCTCATTAATGCAGCCAGAGAGTTAGCTGCAGAACATTTAATGCAGTGGTAACAGTTTTCTCTTAGATATTTTCTAGCTCCCATTTGTCCTGTACGTTTACAAAGCATATTCTCATCAATAGAATTTCCTGTAACGTTACATTGGATGACAAAACACACTTTCTGACCTCCACCTCGTTAACTGAGGAAATACTCTTCCTCGACATACTTCTCTCATCTTTCACAGTCATAGCTTACTCGTGAAGTTCAAAGTTTTACATCTTCTTGACTGTTGATCTGTTCTCGGACCACTGAGCCTCCTTGGCCAAGCCCAAGGCCCAACATATATATTTTTGGGCCCATTGTCCCTACAATTATTATAGCCAAATAAGTAATTATTATAACGAAAGGAATAAATTGTATTGGTATAACAACCATCAAATATAAAATGATAGCACCTTAATACAAAATTATCTTCTAACATACCAATTGTGCTATAATATCATTTGTAGTTACATGTATCAAACTATTGGCATATGAATTTTATATCTAATGAATCTACAATATATTATATCTAATGAATAATATTAATGATTAAAATCTTTAGACAAAGTAACAAGAAATTGGCCACTTTTTAAAGATAGAACTATTCGAGGAATAACACTTTCGTTCTAATTAAAAAAAAAAAAAAATTGGAAAGTTGTACCTCTAGATTACAATCCTTTCTTAGGATGCTTGAAATCTTTTTTGACAAACCTGGAAAAAAAAATCAAGAAAAAAAATTAAAAAAAGTTAAAAAAACAAAGTACCATATAGATTGCAAAATTGTATGTAAATTTAATAGTCTATGATTGGAATTTACTACGACCACTTACATATATATTGGACAACCAAATAATTAAATTGAATCAAACCATTAACATATGAATTAGATCAAATATAAGGAAATTACCCCCTCAAAAAAAGAAAAACATAAGGAAATTAGTTTAAACAAAAGGCAACAAATACATAAAACATATTTAATTGATTATAATAAAAAATTAGAGTAAAAAATACATAACTACATGATTGTAGGTAGAAAAATGAAAGCCTAAATTAAAAAAAAAAAAAAAAAAAAAAAAACTGTACAATAAGTTGGAGAATGAAAAACTACACCAACTAGCAGTATATATATATACATACTTCACCTAGAAATGGAGTCCAAGTAAAAATCAAATACTCTAAACTCCTTGAAGTTACCTAATCAGGACGTTTAGGTTAATTAAATATTAATTTTGTTTTTAAAATACTTTATCCCAAAAAAATAGTTAACATTATTAGCTAGATTGTTATTAGATTTTTTTTTTTTTTTTTTACGTTAAAGTTAATAAAAAAAAAAAACTTATGGGAAGCAATATTTTTTTTTTTTAAGAGATACATTTACTTTATGATAACAATGAATTAGAGATAAGAATGAATTAGAGTCTTGATTTTTTGAATTTCAGATATGAATGAATTAGAATCCTGATTAATCTAATATTAATTTAACTACAATCTTACATGAAGTAGATTTTATTTTACGCTTACTATATAATATTTTTTTAAAGTTCTGGTAGTATACAATTCATTTTTAGCTCTTTAAAAATCTAAAAATTTAATAAAATTTCTGCAATTTAGTGAAGTCACGTGGCATAACCACGGCGTCTAAGCCTAACTTTTATTATATTCTAGTCGCAAATCCGCGCATTGCGCTTGATAATTTTTTAGATAAAATACTATTTTAGTCCCTAGACTTTATAAAGAGTTTATTTATTTATTTATTGTTTTATCATATTTTTCATAATCTTGTCTATAACATTTTTTACCATTATCATATGTTTATTGGTTGATGATTTGCATAACATAGACATTAAATAAGAGGTAAAACTATTCATTAATTTTTTTTTTAAGTCATGGTGTATGAAGATTATGATTATATATATATATATATATATATATAATTTCCCTAGTTAGAGTTTGATTAGTTTTGAGTTTAAATTTTGTATTATTATATTTAATTGTTGATTTTATTGTACTATAAAGTTTTCAATGTCCTCTGTATAACCATCTCTATTTTATTTCTTACTCCTCTTGACCACCTTTTTATTTTCCAAATAACGGTTATTAATTGATGTTTGATTTCATTAATTTTTTTCTTCCTTCATTTATACTTTATTACTTTGTATGTTCCCTTGCTAGTTGTAAATTTTATGGTTATCAATAAGAAATAGATATCATGGATGGCTTAAATAGTTATAGATGTAGTTACATTAGTGGTATGTCAATTTTTTTTTTCTTTTGTTTTTTTTTTCCTTCTTAATTTTCAAGGAAATATGAAAGACATTTCTCTAGTTTGGTCTCAATCAATTAAGATATTTGTAAGGACACATTTTGGCACCCAAACCTAAAAGGTAAGAGATGTTGGCCCAATGAGCCTATTACAATAAATTTGTAGAGAGTGAGTCAAAGAACTGGACCCTAATGAATTTGACAACGGCCAGTATAGATTCAGGAAATGATTAAGTATGAACAAGGAACATAGAACGGACTGAATTTCATTGTCCGAGGAGGTAACTTTCCATATAAACCAATTGAATTAATTACAAGTATAACTTTGATTGCTACAGTATTCTCTCTCTATTTTTCCTATTCCCTCCTCATGGAAGATCTCTTTTATTATATAGTTCCCCTTGGATCATTCTAATCCTACACTTGTTGATCACTTGAGCCTTTACTTGAGTATCCCCTCTTTGGCATTTTGTGAGTTGTGGTAGCCAAGGCAACACTGTTCAGGGGTCTTTTTCACATAAATGCGGCCAGAAAAGTAACTATAGTACATTTAATGCGATGATAGCAACTTTTCCTTAGATATTTTTGGGTTCTCCTCCTTCTCGTATGTTCATGAGGCACGTCCCTATCATTGGGGCTTCTGTAAAGGTTACTTTCGTCATTGGAATACACATTTGAGCGATATCTCTAATGCCCGAGGAGGAATCCCTCCTCGGACCGTCTTCCATTCATTTCTTATTTATGAGACTCTAAATTGGAATCTCTCATCACTATTTATCCCTCCTCAGACCTGTTAACGTCCTCGGACAAAGCCCAAGGCCCAATATATGATTTTGGGCTCTTATCCCTACAATATCTATAATATATTAACAAAAGTAACAATGAGCCTTAATTTTTTTTAATGTATGAAGTACTTAAGTTAGTGATATGTCAAAGGTTTTATAAAAAAATTTTAAAAAATAATTCCAAGGAAATGTAAAAGGCCCTTTTTTTGAAAAAAAGAAATTGTGACTTTTTAAATTGTAGAAATATGATTGTTTTAATTACCTTGTGTATAGATTTTATTATTAAGTTATAAACATCTAAATTAAAGTAGATGAATATATAAAGACAAAATTATATGTAAAGTTAGAACTGCATAAGATGAATATGCATAGATAATTTATTTATTTATTTATTATTCATGAATTATTATTTCATTGTTTACTTATAAATATCTAAATTAAAGTTTTTTTTTTTGAAAAAAAAATCTAAATTAAAATAGATGAATATGTAAAGGTAAAATTATATGAAAAGTTAAAATTACCCAAGACGAACGTTTAACCACTTGTAGATGTGTGTTTTTGGAAGACTAAAAGTATACACAATTGTTTTAGTTGGAACTACATAACTATACAAATATTGTTGAAAGTGGTTCCATCATTTGTAAATTACTAAGTTTGGTGGCCTTGCTAAGTTTTTGCACTCTCACCAAAGTGGTGAAACAGGAAAACCCCGTAGTGGTATTTCTAGTAGAAACGAAAGTAAGTACAGAAAGGATGAAAGGTTTTCAAAACAAATTGGGCCTCACCTAAGGGATCATTGTTCCTAGTGATGGCAAGAGCGGTGGATTGGCGTTACTGTGGAGGGAGGGAACGGATATCAAATTCATGAGCTGCTCTCGCCCCCACATTGATGTGGTTGTTCACAGGGAAGGCAACAGAGGTCCTTGGAGAGTAACTGGCTTTTACGGACACCTCGATACTAGAAAAAGGTACATTTCTTGGCAATTATTGGAAACACTTAATGCACAATGTAGTTTGTTGTGGTTGGTTTGTGGAGACTTTAATGAGATTGTTCATCCTGATGAGAAGTTGGGTTGGAAGGATAGAGATGTTGAACAAATGGATTAGAGAAGCACTTAGTAGATGTGGCCTATTAGATTCAAGGTTCGTAGGGCCGAAGTTCACCTAGTGTAATGGTAGATTTGGCAAACGACACACTCTTATCCGCTTGGATAGAATGGTCGCCAATGAAGCTTGGTCACAGATTTTTTCAGAAGCAAAGGTCCACCATGTCTCTATGTCGTCCACGGATCATTACCTCCTTGCCCTGTTTTTAAAGAAAGAGTAGCACCAAATAGGAGGGAAAAAATGCTTCTTCTTTGAAGCTATGTGGACTCAGGTGGAGGAGTGCAACGAGATTGTCAAATTAGCATGGGACCTATATAGGGATGATTTGATTATGCCTATCCAAGAAAGATTAGAAAGGAGTCAACGACAACTTCAGAATTGGAATAAGAATAGCTTTGGCAATATTTACAAAGGTTTAAGGCAAAAAAAGAATTGACTTCACTAGCTCGAGTCTTTGAATCTGCTCCGCGAAATGGCAGAGGAAATTCAGGCACTAAAAATTGAGATTAATGAATTGGATACCAGGGAAGAGATTATGTGGAATCAGAGGTCAAGGGTCATATGGCTTCAACATGGTGAATAAAAAAAAAAAAAAAAACAAAACAAAAAAAAAAAACAAAAAAAAAAACAAAATTTTCCATACTACAGCTAGCCAAAGACGATGGAAGAATAGAATTGGGGGACTGATAGATGATACAGACACTTGGCATGAAGATACAGAGACAATAGAGAAAATAATCCTAGATCATTTCAAGTCCATATTCAGCTCTAATCAACCGTCCAATTTTGATGAAAGCTAGAATGCCATGGAAGAAATGGTGTCACCTGAGATGAAAGAGGAGCTCCAAAAGGATTTCAAGATAGAGGAAGTGTGGAATGCCCTCAAGCAGATGCACCCTACCAAGGCACCGAGTCCGGATGGTATGCCTCCTATCTTTTACCAAACTTATTGGGATATTGTTGGTCCCTCTATTATGAATTGTGTACTGCTGGCCCTTAACTTGGGGATTATGCCAAAAGAAATTAACAAAACACATATATGCCTAATTCCCAAGATAAAAAAACCCCCGAAGGATAATGGAATATCGCCCTATCAGTTTATGTAACGTGATTTATAAAATCATGTCAAAAGTCCTTGCTAATAGATTGAAGAAAGTTCTCCATGGTGTCATAAACAAAGCCCAAAGTGCATTTGTTCCAGGTAGATTGATAACGGATAATGTGATTGTAGCCTTTGAAACCGTGCACTCTATTGATAAAAAAAAGGAAGGGAAAGGAAGGTCTAATGGCAACAAAACTAGATATGATAAGCCATACGATAGAGATGAGTGGGCATATCTTGAATCAATGATAAAGAAAATGGGCTTTGGGGAAAGGTGGATATCTCTCATTATGATGTGCGTAACCTCTGTGACTTGTTCGATCCTAATTAATGGAAAGCTGAAAGGTGAGATCATTCCATTAAGGGGCCTTCGTCAAGGGGACCCAATCTCCCCATATCTGTTCTTGTTGTGTGGGGAAGGTTTGTCAGCAATGATTAATAAGAAAGAAAGGGAGGGTCTAATTAGAGGGGTTTTGGCTGCAAGACAAGCCCCAAGAGTCTCTCACTTGTTTTTTGCGAACGACAACATCATTTTCTATAGAGTAACAAGGGAAGAATGTGAGCAAGTAGCTAAGGTGTTGGAAGTGTATAAGGAAGAATTCGGGCAGAAGCTGAATAAAGACAAGACCTCATTGTTTTTTAGCAAAAATACAAAGGAAGATATCAAAGAATTCGCAAAAAGGACCTTTGGAGCCCAAATTAGACAACACCACAAAAAGTATTTAGGTTTACCCCCATTGATAGGAAGAGAGAAGAAAAAGGCCTTTAACCGCATAAAGGATCAAGTTGGGAGAAAGATAGCAAGCTGGAAGGGAAAGCTTTTGTCTAATGTGAGAAGGGAAGTTTTAATTAAAGCAGTTGCACAGGCCACTCCTACATACACCATGAATGTATTCAAGCTTTTGGACTCACTATACTCAGAACTTAATTCAATGATGGGTGGTTTTTGGTGGGGTCAACGTGGAAGGGAGAAGAAGGTAGCCTGGGTTTCTTGGAAAAACTTGTGCAGACTAAAGGCAGAGAGCGGTATGGGGTTTAAGGACCTAAAAGCCTTTATCTTGGCCCTCCTTGCCAAATAAAGATGGAGACTACAACAAAACCCCAACTCACTAGCTCACAAGGTCCTGAAGGCTAAATACTTCTCAAGTACATCTTTCTTGGAAGCTCACCTTGGGAAGAAGTCATCATACATATGAAGTAGCATCATGGTGGCAAAAAACATTATTAATGAGGGGTCCTGGTGGGTTGTTGGTGATTGAAAAAGTATTGAGATATGGAGTGCGAGGTGGTTGCCTTCATCATCATCAAGTAAGGTGATAACCCTAAGGACTGCAATGGGGTAGAGTGAAATGGTAGCAAATTTAATCAACCTTGAGAAAGGGGAGTGGAGAAACTCGTTGGTCAAACATAAATTCCTACCCCATGAAGCCGAGACCATACTGAGCAACCCCTCCAGTCCTTTAAACCCAGCAAACTCTCTAGCATGGGCAAAAACCTCAAATGGATGCTTCTTTGTAAAGAGTGCTTATAGGGTAGCGGTGAAATGCCTTGCAGATGAAAAAAGATGTGAGGAAGCTCCTAGGTGCTCGGATAACTCCAGGATGACAACAATTTGGAAGACCATATGGAGCCTCCAATGCCCAAACAAAATAAAGCATTTCCTATGGAGAGCAAGTAGAAATATACTCACAACAAAGCAATGTTTGATGCATAGGAAGATCTTAAAGGAGGACTGTTGTGATTTTTGTGGAGAGAGTGAAACTTTGGGCCATATCCTTTGGAGCTGCAAGATTGCGAAAGAAACGTGAAGTGGAATGGGCTTCAATTTTGATATCTCACCCTTAGCTTAAAGGGAATTCTTAGATGTATTGTGGCTTCTGATGGATTCCCCAGGGGAAAAAGACTAGGAGCTTTTTGCTATTGTGGCCTGGTGTTTGTAGAATAATAGGAACAAGGTGCAACATGGAGGGGCTAGTAAACTAGATAAGTCCATTGCAGAAGAAGCAAGGAAATATCGAGCAGAAGTTTGGATTGCTTTTCCTTCCAATGGCAGACTCCTTAGGCCAAAGACTATACATAAACAATGGTCCCCTCCACCACAAGGCTAGTATAAAGTGAATGCAGATGCTGCAGTTTTTAAGGAACAAGGTACGTGTGGCATTGGTGTGGTCATCAGGAATAATGAGGGGTAGATCATGGGGGCTATGTGTAAAAAAGTGGAGTTCCCACTAAGGGCCTTAGAAGCAGAAGCCAAAGCAATGGAAGTTGGCATCCTTCTCGCATGGGACTTAGGGCTGAATGACATTATAATAGAAGGTGATGCCCAACTGATAATTCAAGCCTTAAATGGCTCAACTATGCTAGCCATACCGATCTTGAAGATAATTGAAGGCTCAAGAAGAAGTCTGCAGCATTTTAGCTCTTGGAAGGCAGCCCACACGAATAGAATTAACAATTCAGTTGCTCAGTTACTAGCTAGAGAGGCTAAGAATGTAAATGAGTGTGTAATTTGGGTTGAGGATTCCCCACACTGTATTGAAAATCAGCTCATAAGTCAAAGAAACCGATAAAGACTAAATATAAATACTTAAATATAATAGAGAAAAAAATAAAGAATATGTTGGGTTTGAAAAGTAGGTAACTCAAATTGAAAAATATAACACCTTGGATCCTTCAAGCCCCAAAAGACCAACCTTTTGGGCTTGAGCAAAACAAGGTGATAGAACTAGAGGAATGTTCTACTTGCTGGTAGGACATGTCAAGAGCCATGTGCGCAAACACCTTTGTAGGATACCATGTGTTAGAAATGGCAAACCCCTTTCCCATTAACCTAGCCTTTTGGGGTTAAAGGGTTCCGTATGCTACAAATGGTGGACTTTTTGCTAAACTTTGGGTGAGAGTTGGCCTTACACATTTGGCATGGACACAAAGATACAAGTCTCCAATTACAAAAACTTACATTAACATAAAAAGAAGACCGCCCAACCAATTGCCTTATAGTTCAAAACTGCTACTAGTTGGACTTAAGGCCTAACAATTGACTTATATTATTGTTCTTCAATTTTGGTTTTTAAAAGTCGGAGTTTAAGAGGACGGTTTTTATAGATTTAAATTTGTGCAATTGTATCTTTTAACGTAAGAGATAAAAGTCTAAAAAGCTAAAAAAAAAAAAAAAAAAAAATTTATCCAAAGATTAAGAATAGAAGTGAACTTTTTAATTTTCAATCTCATCATTCAAAAAAAGTCAATTGGACAATTTTTCTTGTTGTAATGTTTGGTTAATAATAAATTTATAAATAATTTTCTTTTGATAATCCAATAATTAATGATTACATTGGGGAGAAAGGTATTTAAATCCTAAACATTTTTGTTAATAATACTAAAAGGTATCATTAGCTTCAAAGTTCTTGACTATATGTAGACTCTTTACAACTTGTATATAAAACTGATGATGTTATAAAAAAGCTCAACTACTAAACTCACCTATATAGCTCGTCCACAGGAAAAGGACTCCATTTATTGTAAGCTCATCCATCCGTCTGTCCAGATGGACGAGCTCATCCAAGGATTCACTCATCCATCAAACTAGTAAGATGGACGAGTGTCCTGGAAATCTCCCTTGCACTCCATTTTTCTATTAGACTATAACTATTCCTTCTTTGAAAACGGTTATAATCAATAGAACCCAAATGAAGTAACCTCCAAATCAGTTATATGAGTTACCTCGGAATCCTCCAAACTACACAACGCTTGGAGAAATAACTGCCTCAGAAAAAACTATATAAAGGCTCTTCTACAGAAACGTGAAAGGTATTTCAGAAATTTTTCATCAAAGAATTCTTTCCCTTCTTGAGAATTACAAACTCGCTGACTTCACCATCGAAGGATTTTTGGTGGGCCTCCACCGGTTTCTTCTGACTTATTGTTTGTTATTTTCAGGATTTGGCTTGTAGATCGTTACGCCCGGAAATTTTAGCCCACTGATTCATTGGATTCATCAGTTGGCGCCATTTGTGGGAAAGAAGATAGAATTTTTTACGTTTGAGTTTCATCGTTGAATTCTGCAATTTCTTTCTTCGACAAAAGGCTGAAATGGTCCGGACAAGATCGAGGGCTACCAGTCCAAACCCTTAACAGAGCAGAGATGCCTCTAGCAACCCTCATCATGACCGTCAATCAGCGCCTGCAATGCAGCCTTCATCAATTCAACACATGCAGTCTATGGTTGCAGCAATGGCGGAATTAACCCGCCAGAACCATGAATTGAGAAGGGAAGTTAACCTTAGAGGGCAACGTCAGGAGGTCTATGGAGAGGAGCATGGTCAAAACCAAGCAGATGGAAGAAATGTGGAGTCAGAAAGCCAATCGAGGGGTAATGCACTAAGAAGAGTGCCACACTTAGAAAGGGAGATGGATCAAATGAGGAAAGTTATGGCTGAGATGAGGGAGAACATGAGAAGAACAAATCCTGTAGAAGATCTGGTTCACCAAACAGACTCCCCCTTCACAGCCTCTATCAATGGTCATCCTTTGCCTCCGAAATTCAAGATGCCTTCCTTGGATTCATATGATGGGACGCGTGACCCATTTGAACATATCGCCACCTTCAAGATTACTATGCACCTTCAAGAGGTTCTAGATGAGATAATGTATAGAGCCTTCCCCAACACCCTCAAAGGACCCACGTGAGTCTGGTTCAACAAACTACCCCCGAATTCAATAATTTCTTTTGAGGAGTTAAGCAAATTGTTTGTTAATAATTTCATTGGGGGACAAAGGCACAAGCGTTCCTCGTCCAGTTTATTGACTATAGAGCAAGGGGAGAATGAAAGTCTGCGTTCCTTTATCACACGCTTCAATAGGGAGGCCTTGACCGTGGACGAGGTAGATGACAAGTTACTGTTGGCAGCTTTCCATAACAGGGTCAACTCCAACTTGTTCATACATAAACTTTATGAAAAGGAACCTTAGTCCATGGCCGAACTCATCCACTCCACCCAAAATTTCATGAATGCAAAAGACGCGATTATAGCTAAGAAGAGGAAGAGAGCTGAAAGAATGGAAACAAACCCTGCTCGTCACTCAGAACAGGGTCCTCGTCTAAAGAAGAGACGAACAGAAGATAAGAAAGACCGAGAGAAGAAGGCAGGTCCTTCAGCGCGAAATCAACAATACACCCCTTTGAACGTGCCACTCGAGCAAGTCCTTATGCAAATCAAAGACGAGCCTTCCTTGAAGTGGCCGGAAAAGATGAAGGGAGATTCCAACAAGCGCAATAGGAATAATTATTGTTGCTTCCATAGAGATCATACGCATGATATGGACGAATGCTTTGATTTGAAGTAGCAAATTGAGAATCTTATTAGGCAAGAGAAGCTGAAAAATTTTCTTGGACGAGACCACAAGGACGAGAAATTGAAAGGGAAGGTAGAGGAATCATCACGACCACCGCTCGGAGAAATAAGAATCGTCCTAGGGGGAAGTTCTACAGGATAGTCGTCCAAGTCAAAGAAAGTATACTTGAAAGTAGTGCAGAACGTCTAACTCTCTGGACGATCGCCAAGAGCAAGGACTACGAACGAGCAGGCAATCACCTTCAAGGACAAGGATGTAGAGAGAATTCATCACCCTCATGACGATGCTATTGTCGTCACCCTCCTTATTGCTGACTACAAGACTAGAAGGGTACTGATAAATAATGGAAGTTCGGCTGATATTTTGTATTATCTAGCTTTTTAGCAGATGAGGTTAGGACGAAACCAGCTCTGACCAGCAAGCTCCCCCCTAGTAGGTTTTGGTAGAATGAAGGTACAACCTGTGGGCATTATTTCATTACTAGTGACAGTGGGGGCATACCCGTAACAAGTTACTAAGGAGATGAACTTCTTTATGGTAGATTGTTCATCCTCCTACAATGCTATAATTGGAAGGCCGACTTTAAACAGTTGGAAGGCTGTTACATCCACTTATCACCTGTCGGTTAAGTTTCCAACAAAGCAAGGAGTAAGACAAGTGCACGGAGACCAACTAGCAGCAAGAGAGTGTTACCTGGCAATGTTGGCCATGGACGAACAAATCCAGGCCATGAATATTAAAGAAAAGAGAGTCGTGGCAGAACCTGCTGAAGTGTTAGAAGATATTTCTTTAGACGAGATAAACCCTGAGAGGTGTACTAGAATTGGGGCAGATCTAGAAGAAAAGATTAAGGAGGGCCTCATCCAGTTTCTGAGAAAAAACACTGATGTATTCGCTTGGACTCATGAGGATATGTCGGGTATAGGCCCTAGTGTCATCACTCACCGTCTAAACGTATGTCCTACCTCAAAGCCAGTTCGACAAAAGAAAAGGGTGTTTGCCCTGAAGAGAGATGAGGCTATCAGAGACGAGGTTTAAAAGTTGATGGTGGTGAAATTTATACGAGAAGTATACTATCTAGATTGGTTGGCCAATATGGTGATGGTCAAAAAGGCGAATAGCAAGTGGAGGATGTGTGTAGATTTTACTAATCTCAACAAGGCTTGCCCCAAGGATAGTTATCCATTGCCGCGCATTGACCAATTGGTGGATTCTACCGCGGGCCATAAATTACTCAGCTTTATGGATGCTTTCTCAGGATACAACCAAATAAGGATGAACAAGGCTGACCAGGAGAAGACATCCTTCGTCACTAGTCAGGGATTATTCTGTTATGAAGTAATGCCCTTCGGTTTGAAAAATGCTGCAGCAACATACCAACAACTGGTTAACCATATGTTTCGACCATAGATCAGACAGAATGTAGAAGTCTATGTGGATGACATGCTGGTGAAAACTCAGGACGAGGGAAGGTATCTAAACGACTTGTAGGAGACATTTGACATACTAAGGCAGTATCACATGAAGTTGAACCTTAGCAAATGTGCTTTTGGAGTATCGTTAGGGAAATTCCTTGGATTCATGGTTTCACACAGAGGGATTGAGGCAAACCCAAAAAAGATTAAAGCAATTCTAGATATGAAGCCTCCGCAGAGTATCAAGGAAGTCCAGTCTCTTACCGAGCGAGTTGCTACCCTTAACAGGTTTGTTTCTAAAGCTACTGACAAGTGTTTACCATTTTTCAAGGTTCTAAAGAAAGAATTTGAGTGGACGGACGAGTGCCAAAGAGCATTCCAAGACTTGAAAACGTACCTTGTTACGACTCCGTTGCTGAGTTTCTTCGTGGAGGGAGAAGAGCTGTTCTTATACCTGGTAGTGACTTCGTATGCTGTGAGCTCAGCGTTGATAAAAGAGGAAGGAAAAGTACAAAAGCCGGTGTACTATACAAGTAAAGCATTGAGGGGAGCGGAATGACGATATCCACTAATGGAAAAGCTGGCTTTCACGCTAATAACAGCCTCCAGGAAACTAAGGCATTACTTCCAGGCTCATGTCATCAACGTCATGACAAACCACCCACTCAAGAAGGCGATGAATAAGTTGGAGGCTGTAGGACGATTGATTCAATGGGCTGTCGAGCTTAGTGAGTTTGATATTAAGTACTAGTCGAGGCATGCCATAAAAGCTCAAGCTCTGGCAGACTTCATTGCAGAGTTTACTTCGAGTTATGACGATGTAAGTGAGATGGAAGACAATCAGAAGTGGATCGTCCATGTGGATGGTTCCTCTACACAACACGCAGGAGGACTAGGTGTAGTTTTGCAATCTCCAGAAGGGGATAAACTAAAATACAAAGTTCGCTTGCAGTACCAAATAACTAATAATAAAGTTGAGTATGAAGCTCTCCTCAAAGGGCTGGAATTGGCCAAGTCTATGGAAGCAAAATCAATACTCGTCTTGGGAGATTCTTAGTTAATCATGGGCCAAGTGAATGGAATGTATGAGGCTAAGGAAGAACAAATGAGGAAGTATCTTAATAGGGTGATGCGCCTTATGAGAAAATTTGAGGAAGTTAACTTTGTTCGAATCCCAAGGGAGGAGAACATAGAAGCTGATGCCTTGGTGAAGGAAGCCCCAGCGAATGAAGCCGTGGACAAGTTCGATGAAATTCAGTATATGCCAAGTATAGACATCCCAGAAGTACAGCAAATGGAGAGTAGATGAAATTGGATGACTCTAATTATATCATACTTAGAAGATGGACAAATCCCTGAAGAGAAGGACAAAGCTAGAAAGTTAAGGGAAAGGTCGGCCAGGTACGTACTTATGGATGAGGTGTTGTATAAAAAAGGCTTTTCACAGCCTTATCTTAGGTGTTTGGCTCCCGACGAAGCAAACTACATATTGAGAGAAATTCATGAAGGGGCATGTGGCAATCATTTGGGAGCCAGATCACTCGTTCACAAAGTCGTCCGTGCAGGATACTATTGTCCAAATATGCAAGTAGATGCCAAAGCTTATGTTAAAGTCTGCAATCAATGCCAACGATTTAGTAATATCCACAGGCAACCATCGAAGTATCTAACCCCAATGATGGCCCCATGGCCCTTCGCGTAATGGGGACTAGACATCTTGGGTCCTTTTCCACTAGGTGTAAGGCAAATGAAGTTCCTCGTGATTGGTATTGATTATTTCACCAAGTAGGTAGAAGCAGAACTCTTAGCTAATATCACACAACAAAATGTTAAGAATTTCGTATGGAAGAACATTGTGTGCAGGTTTGGAGTGCCCAGAGTGTTGGTATCCAACAATGGATGACAATTTGACAATGCCCTCTTCAAGGATTTTTGTACGCACTTCAGAATTCAGAATCACTATTCCTCCCCAGCCCATCCACAAACAAATGGCCAGGTTGAAGTAGCAAACCGATCCTTGTTAAAAATAATCAAGACTCGGCTTGAGGGGGTAAAGGGAGTATGGCCAGACGAGTTACCAGGTGTTCTGTGGGCATATAGGACGACAGTAAGAACTCCGATAGGAGAAACTCCTTTCAAGCTAGCTTATGGAGTTGAAGCAGTCATACCCGCAGAAGTGCACATGGCCAATCATAGGGTGACAACTTATCAGGACAAAGATAATGAAGAGTAACTTCGTTTGAACCTTGATCTAATAGACGAGGTGAGGATGAATGCTGAATAACGAATGGTAAGGTATAAAAACCTTATGGCTAGGCAATATGACGCGATGGTGAAGCCAAGGTGATTCAACATAGGAAATCTCGTCCTGAAAAGGGTATCTTTAGCAATAAAAAACCCAGCTCATGGGAAGTTGGGACCTAATTAGGAAGGCCCTTACAAAGTTATCAACTGTAAAAGACAAGGATCCTTTTACTTGGAAGCTTTGGACAGGAGGAAGTTGGAGCATCCTTGAAATGTTGAGCATCCAAGGAGGTACTATCAATGAAAGGCCAACCTGGACGAGTAATTCTAGACGAGCCTGAACTAAGGACTACATAAAAACTTATTTGTCTAATATTGCTTTGTTATTATATTAAAGTTATAGACAGAGTTATGGTTTGGTTTGTACTTATATTTCTAGAAGGCATAAAAACTCCTAAGTACGTGCCTCGTCTTTGAACAATACTTTTATGTTATGTATATAATGTTGTGTGGAGTATTGATTTTCATGTAGCTAAAAGCTGAGAAGCTCAAGATGAGAAAATTCTCTGGACACGGAGATGTATCGTCAAACTTTTCTTAAGAAAAGTTAAGACAAACTCGTCCAAATAAAAAGACGAGTTAAAATTTATGCCATCTAGGCAAACTCGTCCAAATAAAAAGACGAGTTAAAATTTATGTCATCCAGGCAAACTCGTCCAAATAAAAGGATGAGGTAAAGCTTATGCCATAACAAGTCAGTAAAATCAACATTTACTCATCCATACAATGGACGAAGTAAAGTATTATGCATGTCCTAGTTATGGACGAGGAAATGCATAGACGAGTATTTTTAAAACCAAAAACATTTCGGTCCATGGACGAACAAAAATGCAGAGTCTCAGGACGAAAATCAGCTAAGTCAAAAGATGAGTAATGTTGAATTACTATTTCATATGGATAAATCACACTTAGTGAAATTCCAATAAAAATGGTAAAAATATATAAAATATGGACAAGCTAAGCATAAGGTCTAGCATATGAAAATAAAGTCTCTCGTCCATGCATATATTAAAGAAAAGTAACATCATTCATTCAACTATTTCAAGGGCAGACAACCAATGTCTAAACACCCTTGTAAAATTAAAACTTGAGTTTTACGAAAGCTCGTCCTTAAACTATGGACGAGCCTAGTGTACTTGCATTACATAGAAAGGTCCTGAACAATGGACCAAATTAAAAAAGAAAGAAAAGTACAAAACATTGAAATATTTCTTAAGTCTGGGGAGCATTCTCATTGGAGGCGTCTTGAGGAGGAAGGGTTGTAGCATCGTCCTTAATATTGGCGTCTTTAGAACCTGTTTGAAGGAGAGAGTTGGTAGCAGCATTCAGGTTAAGTTTAATGGAGCTAAAGTCCACTTCAGGGAAGTTTTCCACAGCATCCATCCTAAAGTCTTCAAAGCTTGCTGCATAATTGGTGTCTAGAAGATCAGTGTATTGCTTGGATGCCTTAAACTCGGTCACTGCATCTTCTTTCGTCTTGGTGAGAAGAGTACTCAGCTCATCATTCTTCTTTTGCATATGGTCAAGACGAGTATCTTTCTCCACCGCATCAGCTCTCAACTCCTCAACCGGGTTCTGTGCCTCCTTTATCTCTTCCTTGGCTTTAGCAGCTACTTCAGCCCATTTTTTCGACTCGTCCTTCACTTCTTTTATTCTCGTCTCCAACATGATTCTCGTCCTATCCAACCCAGTAGCTTGCCTAGATGCCGCTATGAATTTGGACATGGCCTACAAAAATAATAATAATAATTAACAAATAAAAAGAAAGGAAAAAGATCTTGAAATAACAAGGACGAGGTAAAAATATGTTTACATACCTTAAAAAGATCATGAACACCAAAGTGTTCAAAATCCTTTAAAGACATGTCATAGTAGGTGTTTATATCCTCATCAGTGACGCTCCCATGCTAGATCTTCATTCTTAATAACGTTTGAAGATGCCTTTTGGGAAGGTTAGGACGAGGTAGATACAGTTGTCTTGGGCAAAGGAGTCTTAGACGGAGTCACATTAACTGGGGTGGACAAATCCACATCAAATACTTGAGTAGGCTGCTGGGACGAAGGGGGTTTGGGCTTAACAATCTGGGACGAGTCATGCTTTCCTTTTTTGCCTTGACGGCTGGGGAGGCTTTCCAAATCCAAATTCTTGGATAAAGTTTTCCTTTTCTCCCCAGCTGATGGACGAGGTTGAGCCTAAGTCTCAAGACGACTCTTTTTAACTAGAGTATCATTTCCTCTGTTTTCCTTCAGTGTTGCCATTCATGAAGCAAATAAAAATAACAATAAGTGATAGATTATAGGAAGTTGAATAAAAGTTAGAAAAATATAATGAAAAATGTTTACTTTTTCGTATTGTAACTTCGTGGGCAATTGCTGATAGGCCACAATCTGAATGACCCATTGTGATTAAACCAATTAATTAATTAGCCAAGTTATTAATTAATCAATTTAGCATGCAAACATGTGGAAATACAAACAAATCATCAAATAACTAAATATGCAGCGGAAATTAAATGACACGGTGATTTGTTTACGAATGGGGAAAAATCTCATGGCAAAAACCCCACCGGGTGATTTTTAGGTCACCACTCTCGAAACTCCACTATTATCAAATCAAGTAGTTACAAGTAAAGGAATCCCAAGTACCTTACCAACCTACAGTTGAACCCTTACCCCAATACCTAATTGGACTTGATCTGTAGCGACAGTTCCCACCTTTAATGCACGGCTCCTAAGTACGTGACTAACTAATGTGCGGATCCCAATACGCGACTTTAAAACACCAACTTAAGGAAGAAAGGTTGGCTGCAAAGTTCTTCAGTTCATCCTAGACGATGAAGATCAGGAAGATGCTTGGTCACAAAACCCTATGGTGCAAATACACAACAACTTCTTCAGAGAAGATGAACTAGGTCAAGAACTTCGTCTTTTGATCACAATTTGCTTGAACAGAGTTTGCTCAATGAGTTTGCAACTTGTGTCACACTTGACGGCTCTTAAAACAATCCTTTTATATGTTTAGGGTTTGGAGAAAAGAAGGCCCAAAAACATATTCACGGATCCCAAGAAAATCAGATCAAAAAATTTGAAATTTTAAATCTCGACAAATAGCAAGTGTCGAGGTAGCTATCGAGCAGGTGTCGAGCTTTAAAGAAATTGTACTTCAGCTTGCTTTTTCTTGGACAGACTTGATGACTTCAACACTTGACCTTGAAACCTTGTTTCTTAAAGTATTAAAAACACCTAGAACTATCCAATTATAAGTAGAGTGCGTTTTGTCAAAGGATTATCCAATTTACATAAATAAGTGACATATGTTCTTAATAAGTGAAAACACATATGTCCTAACAATCTCCCCTTTTGGCAATCCATGACAAAACCACAACAAGCAAATGAACATATGAGAGAAGTCATAAATCACTAAACTCATATTCACTTGTTGAATATAATAAAATCTATCCTAACACAGACTCTTGAAAAACTTTGTAAGAAGAGAGTTTATGACAAGTAGACTTTGACAACTTATATTTCTGAAACACTTTAAACAAAACTCATCAAGGCATCTTGTGTGAAATAGAAATAATAGATTACATACAAATATAATGAACATGTATATAAAGATAGAGAAGAAACAACACATGAAGAGAGAGGTGAAAGAAACATACATTTACATATATAAAGAAGTATAAGTACAATGTATGTAAAAATGGTTAAAGGACCTCATATACAAGATCAATGTATCTATAAAGAATAGAAAAGAAAAGATACATAAAAACCTCACTACATCCCTCAAGAATATCAACACTCCCCCTATCAAAATATCCTATACTAACTCTCCCCCTAAGATGACTACTCTCATAACCCAAAACTACTTCCCCTTTTTGTCACGAGTGACAAAGGGTAGAGTGTCATGTAGACATCTCATCAGTAGAGCTGGCATCTCCATCATCATCATCATCATCATCATCATCATCATCATCATCATCCTCAGAATCTGAAGCTGCCAGAATAGGTGGTGAAGGAATAGCCTCTGGAGCAAAACCATCCATGGTCGCTTGTCGTTGTGTAATACGACCAACACAAACATTTACCTGATACAACTTAGCAGATAGTGTATCAAGGCGAGTGTCCATGTGCTGCAGCTACGCCATAATGTCTCCTAGAGATACATCGCCCGTAGAGGAAGAAGAAGTAGATGTAGATGGAGCTGATCTGGATGGAGCCGAACGGGAGGGAGGAGTGGAATCCAGCTATCGTGACCTAAACTGTGCCTCACTACGTTTTACGGTAGCGGCATCTATGGCACAAATGTATGTGAAGTGGTCAGACACAGGAAAGGGAATGAAAAAATGGCATAAGATCCTCGTGAAAACGGAAGGAAAGATGAGCTTATCATGGGACGCTGAATCAAGATGAATATCTATGATAGAAAGAATAAAGTGAAAAGGAAAATTTATAGTGAGATGCTCAAGAAGAGATAACAAAAATTGAGCACGAGGCTCTGTGATAGAGTTGTAGTGAGAGAGAGGATGGAGTACAAACGTCATCACCATGTTCAGGAATCTAGGACCTTTAGCAAAAGGCCTACATGATGTATACTGATACTCACTCCAATCAGCAGGGCGCTGATAAAAGGCAGAGATGAGCTCATCTTTGAACACAGTCCTTAGACGCTCACAAGAAGGATAGTCAGGAAACTCTATCCTAGGAACTCTAAGCACATCCGCAACTAGTTACGGTGTGACAGGGATGTGCGTATCTCGAACGTGAGTGAAAAAGAGAGGTACTGAGCGATCTATCCCATGCATGTTGGAGTAAAACTCCTGAATTAGCACAAGAGGACAAGTGACTAGGACGTCACACAGTGACTCCCATCCCCTACTGTGAATGACAAAGGGAAGGTCAGTGTCGGCAAAGTCCGCCAGAATGACTTGGCATTCTGAATGAACACCTCGTCAAGAAAAGTTCTCCGTAAATGTCTTGTGGGCATCTCCATCACGGAACCAAAGGTTAAGAGGAGCAGAGTCAGAAGAAGAGGAAGCTCTAGAATGCAGAGGGTTCCGAGCAGGAGTGGATTTACGTTTGGGTGCCATAGACATTACTAACGTAAAAGAATGAGAAAGAGATAAAGAGGGCGACAATCAGAAAAGTCCCAACACAGTTCAAATAGAGCAAAAATGATGAACAAAAAGAACGTATGCATAGGAATGCATGAGCATGTGACATGCAAAGCAAAAGGCATCATGGGCTTAGCCCAATCCAATCTTACCAGCACACATCTAAATGCATGTAAACGTCATTCTAATGCACATGGAATGCAATGTATGTCATTTTGAAAGCATTTAAATGAAAACCCAACCCAAAATTTAAAAAAAAACTCATCAATTTTGAAAAACCCCAAAAATTTTCAAAAATCCTAAAAACTAGGTTTCAAAACATGCAATGAATGAAAAAGGAAGAGAAAAAATGAATTTACCAAGTGATTGAAACCAAAGGAAGGCTGAAAATGAAGAGGATTTGAAGATTTGAGTGAGAGAAAAGTGGTTGGGAGATGAAAAGCCTTCGAACAGATAGAGAGAGGTTGAGGAATGAGTGAAAAATCGCGAAAAGTCCTTTTATAGACACCTTAGTAAATCTCGACAGCTGAGGTGTCGAGAGGTATCAAGGAAGCTATCGAGGAGGTGTCGAGGATTTTGCCTTCGATAGCTTCAGGTGTCGAGAGGTATCGAGAAATAAGGAACAGTTTCGAAGCACAGAATCTCGATCGATTGACTAGGTATCGAGAAGGTATCAAGGAGACAGGAACTTTCTCGATCAATCCATCAGGTGTTAAAGAGGTGTCGAGATTGTGATAAGAAAAAGGCTTAAGATGCTCGACAGATAACCAAGTATCGAGGATGTGTTGAGGAGGTGTTGAGATAGGATGAGAAAGCAGTTTTTCGAGAAAGAAAACCACAAACATAAATGCAATCCATCATACACCTCAACCAAAGATCCACTTAACATATAAAGCTCTCAAAATCATCTCTCAACAAGAATTTAAGCACATGGATCCTCAAAAACATACACACACACACTAAACAAGTCTAACCAATTTTATTTTTCAAAAACAAGTTAAGACAGTTTAGTGGGCATACATTAGCACATGTAGAACTTTTGTGATGGCCAAATCACATTGTACTTGCACATGTATCAAACGTAGTAAAGAATATTGCGTGTTGTGTGTGATAAACATCGCAAGATTGCATATGTGTATACATGTTATGACGATTTGAGATATGAGAAAATAACTTTAACTCACACACAATCATAACTATTTGATGGGGACTATCACCTTCAAGGTACATCCTATAATTCCCACATCTTCTAGAATACATGCTTGCAACCATATTTAAAACATTTTTGATCTTTTTGCTTTTTATTTTCTTTGCATATTTTCTTTTATTTTAGCATACCATACATGGGCATATAAAAGAGAGAAAAGAAATACTCAAGATGTTAAACATTTGACATCGCACTTTTACTATGTCGAAGCATACGAATGTCTTTGACAGTGCACTTTTTCTATGTTAAAGCATACAGGTGTCTATGACACTGCACTTTTGCCATGCCGAAGCATATAGGTGTCATTTATGATTAGCGAGTAACAGTGATGAGATGGTTATTTATACCTTTCTGTTAGGATTTTCTAGTCCTACCCGTCAAAAAGAGTGATATGAGTGTTAAACTTTAAGAGATAACTTAATCTTACTCATTACAAACAAGAGCCACAAAACTCACTTGCTTAGTTGTGCATAGAGATGCTTATCTAAGTTACAAGAGATACAAAGTTTAGAAATTTTGTTTTAATTGCCATCCAAAGTACACAAGTACCAAAGTACACAAAACACACACTGTTTTTGTATTTTTCTGATTTTTTTTTTAATTTTATTTTTTAAAAAAAGTAAACAAAACTGGAAGTAAACACACAAAAACATGTTAAACAAAACAAATCATGAAACTAGACCGACTCAACAAAAATGCAACACACACAAGCAATGCAACAAACAAGAAAAGCAAGAAGGGAAAAGAAAGTAATGAAATCACTAGAGTCCTTTTTCTTCCACACCTTGGAAGAACCTGATTGAATCCTTGAACAGACGGTGAGGGGGAAGAATTGAAATCGTTCAAGTTCGAAAGGAATATGAGGACTTTCAGAAGATCTTCAAGAGGAGCAAGAGAGGATTAAAGCCGATTTTGGCTTCTAGATGCTATTATGCCGTTGCTTTGTTGAATGGCTAGCCACTTATAGCAATTAGGTCGAGTATGACTGGCAGCTCCACAATGAGCCTTCTTACTCCTAGGGTTTTTAGCATCTTTCTTATCTTGATTAGGAGGTGCTCCTAAGATTGATTTACCCTTGTCTAAGTTCTCACTAGCTAATTCAATTTTAACATCAGTGTTTTCAATTTCAGTGTTATTAACAGGAAAAACAAAAACAGTATTACTAGTAAAAGCAGTATTAGAGAAAGAAAGACCATACCCTAAGCTTGTTCGATCCGAAGCAGTTTTCTAATTGCTCAGCATCTCATCAAGCTTTACACTTGAAGTCCTCTCCAATTGAGCTCTAACTTGAAACAGCTCAGTGTCAAGCTTCTTGGTCTTCTCAACCAAAAAGTTGTTCTTAAACCTCAGTGCTCCAATAGTTTGATTCACCTTATCAACCTTTATGGACAACTCTTCACGATCAAGTTCCACATCACTGAGCTTCTTGGTGGCCAGCCTATTCAATTTCTCATGCTTCTCAAAGAGCTTGTAAAACTTCTCATAGGCTGAGTGGATATCATCTTGATCATCCATTTTCTCAAATTTGGACTCCACCAGTTCTTCTTCTTCATCCACTTCTTTAATAATCCCTTCAGTAGGATTGACTGTGGCAGTGAAGACATTTAAGATTCCATCATCCTCATTGTCGGAATCATCTTCGGGCTCAGTGTCACTCAAGGTTGCAGCAAGTGTCTTACTCTTTCCAATGCCCTTGAGATATGTTGGGCATTCATACTTCATGTGACCGAATCCATGATATCCGAAGCACTTTGGTCCAACTGAAACAGTGTACTGATTGCCATTTTTTGTGTCATTCTTCCCTTTGTCTTGGTTCTTAAACTGAGAAGAACTGGATTGTCTGCGGTCCTTGTCGAAGTTCCTCTCATTGCCATTCTTCATAAACTTCTTTAACTGCCTTATAATGTAGGACTTTATCTTAGAATCTTCATCATTGGAAGACTCATCTGTATCACTGCTCTTTTCCTTCAAGGCCATGCTCTTGCCTTTATTAGTTTTGCCAATCCTAGATAGTCCTAACTCATAGCTTTGCAAGTTTCCAACTAGCTCAGTCAAAGGAATTTTGTCAATGTCCTTTGATTCTTCTATTGCCGTAATCTTGGCATGGAATCTCTCAGGTAGAGATCTGAGCACCTTCCTTACAACCTTGGGTTCAAGGATGGTTTCCTAAAAATTGAAGGTTGAGTTCACTATGTCCTTTAGCTTGGCATAGAACTCATCAAACGACTCATCCTCCTCCATCTTAATTTCTTCAAAGCTTGTAGTGAGCCTCTGAAGTTTTGAATCTTTGACAGCTTTTGTTCCTTCATAGGTTGTCTGGAGGATGGTCCAAGCCTCCTTAGCAGTTTCAGTTGAAGATATCTTCTTGAACTCCTCATTGGTGACTGCACTAAATAAGACATTTAACTCTCTACTGTTGAAGTTAGTCGCCTTGATCTTTGCGTCATCCCAATCGGCCGGTTCTTCTTTTGGCTTGATCCAGCTAATCTCTACAGCCTGCCACACCTTCTCATCTAAAAACTGCAAGAAAGCTCTCATACGTACTTTCCAGTATACATAGTTAATGCCATCAAATAAAGGAGGTATAATTAATGACTGTCTTCTATCCATGATAAGCAGGGATTAATGGATCAACATAGTAAAGATTAAACCTAATCAGAGTGTGCCTGCTCTGATACCACTTGATAAACCATAATCTGAATGACCCATTGTGATTAAACCAATTAATTAATTAGCTAAGTTATTAATTAATCAATTTAGCATGCAAACATGTTGAAGCATAAGCAAATCACCAAATAACTAAATATGCAACGAAAATTAAATGACACGGTGATTTGTTTACGAATGGAAAAAAACCTCGCAGCAAAAACCCCACTAGGTGATTTTCAGGTCACCATTCCCGAAACTCCACTATTATCAAATCAAGCGGTTACAAGTAAAGGAATCCTAAGTACCTTACCAATCTACAGTTGAACCCTTACCCCAATACCTAATTGGACTTGATCTATAGCGACAATTCCCACCTTTGATGCACGGCTCCCAAGTACGTGACTAAACATTGCGCAGATCCCAGTATGTGACTTCAAAACACCAACTTAAGGAAGAAAGGTTGGCTGAAAAGTTCTTTAATTCATCCTACACGATGAACATCAAGAAGATACTTGGTCACAAAACTCTATGGTGCAAATACACAGCAATTTCTTCAGAGAAGATGAACTAGGTCAAGAACTTCGTCTTTTGATCACAATTTGCTTGAACAGAGATTGCTCAATGAGTTTGTAACTTGTGTCACACTTGACGGCTCTTAAAACAATCTTTTTATATGTTTAGGGTTTGGAGAAAAGAAGGCCTAAAAACATATTCACGGATCCCATGAAAATCAAATCAGAAAATCTAAAATTTTAAATCTCGACAGATAGTAGGTGTCGAGGTAGCTATCGAGCAGGTGTCGAGCTTTAATGAAATTGCACTTCAACTTGCTTTTTCTTGGACAAATTTGATGACTTCAACACTTGACCTTAAAACCTTGTTTTTTGAAGTACTAAAAACACCTAAAATTACTCAATTGCAAGTAGAGTGCGTTTTGTCAAAAGGTTAGCCAATTTACATAAATAAGTGACATATGTTCTTAATAAGTGAAAATATATATGTCCTAACAATTGCCTCGTCTGAGGGTTCAGGACCAAACCCCTACTTAAAAAGATTGCGAAGATTAACTAAGGAATGAAAATTTCTGTTGGTGTGAAGGCGAGCCCTATAGATGCGATCACGATGGAACTTGCTCAAGGACGAACGTTTAACACCTATGAAACAAATCACAAATTAGATGTTTGGATAAAGTTATATATGCAAAAAAGAGGGAAAGAAAGGTAAGAGGGGAAGGACGTACTTTCAGGATGCAGGTTCCCTAAGTCTCTAGTGTAAGGAGCAAAGGGGTCCCTTCCAACCTCTACAGGATTTCCAGACCAAAAACTAGAGACGAAAATAAATTCTGTCTTCTAATTCCTGTCAAACGAGGCCAGAGACTTGATTAATCTACAATCCCTGCCCCTTGCTATAAATTGATGAAAGCCAAGAGATTGGCTTATCTCAGAAGGTTTATAGCAAAAAAGAAACTCGTCCACAGTAAGAGGATGGTCCCTTCCAAACACTTCATTCCACAAAATTTGCATTGAGATAATCAATCTCCATGCATTTGGATTGAACTGACAAACACCCAAACCTAACCTAACTAACAACTTTCTAGCAAATGAATTTAAAGGAAACCTAAGGCCTCCCAAGAAGTAGGCTTCATAGACACCTATTCCAAAATAGGGATTGCAGCACCATTCTCCACGGACGGCTAACCTTGGGTTAAATTCGTCCGGAATTTGATACCACGCCTTAAGATTTGAGAGCCTTTGTTCAGATGTTTTGGAGTGAACACCTACTGCACAACTATAAACAATCTCCTCTTCGTCTGTAAGGTTGGACGAAGGAACATTGGACGAGGTACCAGCTTGGGAACCTGAAGCTTTCCTAAGTTGCTCTTGAAGAGCTTCTACAAGAAATCCAGGGATGCCAGAGATACATTCCTCGTCCGTAGAACCTCCTTTGCTACTGTCACTACTACTACTAGAACCACTATAACTAAAATAATCCTAATACTCGTCTATAGCTCTATCTATACTATTGCTAGACAAGGAAACAATGGTTGCAGACATTTTGAGGAAAAAGGAAAACCTAAAGGAAGGAAAGAAGAGAGTACCTGGCTCTAGACGCGGAGAGACTTCTAGACGAGGTTCTAGATGAGGGATTTTAGGAGGAAAATTTCAGAAAATGTGAAGGGTACAGGAGGGATTCCACTATTTATAGATAACCAAATAGGGCACTTGAAGCGACACGGGCCAATCAGAAGAGACCAAGTGACGTGTGCCTCAAAAGAATAAAACAACGTAGATAAGAACCAATGTAATTGCAACATATGGCACATTCAGTCACTAATGCAAATGCATTCAAAAAAAAAAAAAGAAAGTGAGTTATAAACAAACATTTCCTTAGACGACCTATGGATTGGGGGCAACTGATGACGTTACAAAAAAGCTCAACTGCTAAACTCATCCATATAGCTCGTCCACAGGAAAGGGACTCCATTTATTGTAAGCTCGTCCATCCATCTGTCCAAATGGACGAGCTCATCCGAGGATTCACTCGTCCATCAAACTAGTAAGATGGACGAGTGTCCTAGAAATCTCCCTTGCACTCCATTTTTCTATTAGACTATAACCATTCCTTCTTTGAAAACGGTTATAATCAATAGAACCCAAATGAAGTAACCTCCAAAGCAGTTATAGGAGTTACCTCGGAATCCTCCAAACTACACAACGCTTGGAGAAATAACTGCCTCAGAAAAAACTATATAAAGGCTCTTCTACAGAAACGTGAAAGGTAATTTAAAAATTTTCCATCAAAGAATTCTTTTCCCTCCTGAGAATTACAAACTCACTGACTTCATCATCGGAAGATTTTTGGCGGGCCTCCACCGGTCTCCTCTGACTTATTGTTTGTTATTTCAAGATTTGGCTTGTAGATCGTTACGCTCGGAAATTTTAGCCCATTGATTCATTGGATTCATCAAAAACTATATGCAATTATATCCATTCCTCTCACAATATTGTTTTACTTCTTCACTTTTTAATTTTTAAAATTTTAATTCACTTTTTTACTTTTTATAAATTTGTTATTCAATTGTTGAGATTGATTTTTTTTTTTTTTTTTCATTTCTCAATTTTAGCCATTAAGAGCAACTACACACAGTGCAATACATTAGTTAACCTTATCTCAATTTGAATTTTGTAGCCATATAAATAGTAAAGAGGGCGGTGGTTGATTCATACATTGCCCAAGGTCCTAAATAACCCTCATTAATTAAATGAGCTAGATTGGTGAAATTGTTTATATTATTTCATAACTTTGAGTCCTAATAAATTTAAGAGCAAGTTTAAGAACAAAATAAAAATCTTATAATATTTTCACAATATCCTTGTTTAGAGTTGTGTTGAATAATAATAATAATAATAATTATTATTATTATTATTACTATTTTGGCTTATGATCGGTTGACACCTAATTTGTAAATATATTGTGAAAATTTATTACGTCCATAAAAGAACTTTAAAACTTGTGGTAGAATATAATATTCAAGTTTGAGTAGATAATATTATCTATTGAATAAATTTTCAATGAAAAATTGAAGGAAATATAATGAGGATCAAGTGGTTTGCCTAAAAAATACTTTACCTACCTACAGTTTAAAAATTGACATTTTACCCACCTGAGGTTAGCTCTGTTTGTTTCCCGTTACCCATCTCTGTTAAAAATAAGGGTAAATTTGTATTTTTGTTACTTTTTTTTTATATCTCTCTCCTCTCAAAACATTAAAAACTAAAAATTCAAGGGAAACGAAGATCTAAAAGCTAGGTTTTATAAAAATTAAAATCTAACTTTTACATCTTCTTTTCATTTATCAACTTTTAGATCTTCTATTTTAACACATTAAAAAAAGTGTTAGCAAACAAATATTTAATAACAGAAAGACAATTGATAACAATAAGAAAATAATAAATTAGACAATTGATAACTATTAGATTTAGATGTGTGTTGGTTTGAAATCGGTGGCAAGATGAGTACTTCCATGCTGTCTTCGAAAACAAACTATACTACTTACCTTGTGTTCAAGTTGAGGAGAGCTCGTAAATTTGATGACATTCCTTTGAAGGCTTCAGTTGGAACTACTAGAGGAGGTGAAGTTTATGAACGAACTGTTTGTTTGGGCCTGCCTGCTGTGAAGCCGAGTCGAGAAAAGATGGATGGTTAGAGATTGAGTTGGGTGAGTTTTTCAATGAGGGAGGAGAAGATGATGAACTGTAGATTAAACTTATGGGATAGAAGATGGTGAGCTATGAAGCACTGGTGCGTTTCGGGACTCGGGTGCGGGTGCGGGTGCAAGTGCGGGACTCAGCTATTTTTGAAAAAGGTGGGTGCGGGTGCGGCGGGACTCGGCGATTAAAAAATTATTTAAAATATTTTTATTTATATTTTTAATATATTGGTAAGCATACTTTTTCACATTATATAAACATATACCAAATTTAAAAGTAATAGTAGATAATAACTAAAATATGATGCTCATAAATTAAATACAACCCACAAAATTGAAAGCTAATTTATCAATTTCAAGCCTAAATATCTATCCAATAATTATAATAATACTGTTAAAATAATTTTACTATTAAAATATTCTTTAAAAAAATTACTATTAAAAACGTAGGCTTAATTTAAAATTTAAAATAGTTTTATTATTCATATATTACGTGTGGGCCATAGAAATAAAGCTTTTACACCCAGTCACGTAACAAAAAGAAAACATAAAACAAGGCAAGGAAAACAAGGCATGGACGAGCGAACAAAACGAAGAAAGGAGAAGAAGAAGAAGAAGCAGCCGCCTCTACCATGGCCATGAGTTCGCCGGTTGAATCGCACAGAGAAGAGAGAGCACACCTGAAGCCGAGCACACCGCAGACTCACAGAGAGGGAGAGCACAGAGAAGAGAAATGAGTTTCGGCTTGAACCGGCCATATTGATGGTTTCAGCCAATATGGCCAATACAGACGAAACGGCCGAAACAGCCCAAGTTGAGCCGTGTCGGCGCAAGTCGGCTTTGCCACATGGCAGGACGCGGCCTGACGCGGCACGGACGCGTGGTCAATAGCGTCCGATGCATCCGATGCGGGTGCGGCGCCTCTGGCGCTGCTTCCGTGCTTTCTTGATGGTGAGTGGAATACTGCCCTCATTGATGTCCTCAGGGTTGAAGGGATCGAGATCAGGCCTACAACAGGTTAATAAAATTTATGGTTTATCCCTATAAAAAAAATATACTAAGTGGCATTGATGTACTGTCAAAATTATATTGTGTTAATATTTTGCTTTATTGACTAAATTTTCATCTAAAACTACAAGCTTACCAGTAAAACCATGCTAACCAATGATTAAAATTCTGGGAGATTTATGTTTTTACTTATCAAAATGAATACTAATTACATTACGTTTAGTGTTCTCTACAAATTTATGGATTTTTACATTTTATTTGTTCCATTATATGTGTGTTAACATTTGATTTTTCTTTATTTACCTATTAAATATTTGTTTGCTAAAACATTTTTTTTAATGGGTTAAAATAAAAGATTTAAAAGTTGATACATGAAAAGATGTAAAAATTTGGTTTTAATTTTTACAAAACCTAACTTTTAGATCTTTTTTTCTCTTGAATTTTTAGTTTTTTATGTTTTAAGAGGAGAGAGACATAAAAGGGTAACAAAAATACAAATTTATCCTTGTTTTTAATAGAGACGGATAACTGGAGACAAATGGAACTAACCTCAGGTGGATAAAGTGTTAATTTTTAAACCACAAGTAGGCAAAGTATTTTTTAGGCAAACCACAATTGGGCAAAGTGTAATTTCCCCCCATAAATTCTCATTAACCCATTTCCCATCAAAGAAACATTGTTAACCTAATGGATTCAACCGCTACACCTAACAAAACGGGCTACGTACTATTTGGTAAGGGCATGATTTGAAAACCCATTGTCTTGATCTAACCTCATGGACATGGATGGAGCCATTCATGGACTAGTAGGGGCAATGGCCCCCCCTATTTTTTTTTTTAAATAATATAATTATATAACTATATATTTAGGTACTAATTTTAGTTACTTCATTCAATAAAATTAAATTTTGTCTCATTTATTGATCATTATAAGAGAAATGCTATAATTACCAAAAAAAAAAAAATTTACAACATTTTTACGGACTATTGAGGTAGCAAATTCTTATTGGTTTGCATCTGTTTTCATTACTTATATCACTTTTTTATTTACTAATAACCACTAATCACAACAAAAATTTGTAGATCTAGTATTTTCCTCATTCTAAAGTCCGTAAAAAGATTTATAAACCTAAAATCTAAAAAAAAAAAAAAAAATACAAGACCAAAATATTAGCCCAACAACAAAAATTACTGATTGGTGATAGCAAAGCTAAAAAAAATTTGAGACTAATCAACCAATTTTACCGAAAACAAACAACTTAACCCTTTAAAAAACTTTAAACAAAGTAATGTTGTCCTTACCAACAAAAGACAAGCTCTACACACACACAATAATAATAATAATAAACTTTTGCCGTTTAGCAGTAAAACTGAAAATCGAAGTCACTGCATGCAACTAACAATAAAACTGCCCCCCTAACTCTAAGTCTTGGCCCTGTCCCTACTCATGGATGCAATTAACTCCGGAATTTTTTAGGACCATGATGCACCACAAGGCTACACACTTTGGAATAAAAATATTCAAGCCATTTTACTTTACGTTCACACAAATCATTGGAGCAGTTTTTTTTTTTTTTTTTTGGATGAATGAGATTTAATTAAGTTTATACAACTGAAAGCACCTGTAGAATCAATCATAGTAGCAAAGGAGCAGATATCAAATGGTACAGCTCCAGAAATCAATCAATCACAAACTGTGGGGAGCCAAGACCTTTCAACAAAGAATCCAGAGAAAGTAGACAATAGTTGAGGTTTCTCCACGAAATTTCCCATCATGGGACACGTTTTTTGCTATGAAAGCTTTTCTACCCACTTTGGACCCTTTTCTGGGCCAAATCGGCCATTTACCACTTTTCGTGGAAATTATTGGTAATATACTACTGTTTGCAAAATAAGTAGTAATATACCATTTTTTTGAAACTTGAGTCCATGAAACTCAAGTTTTCTGTGTAAATCAAGTTTCAAACACTCGAATTTCATAAAAAAACTTGCGCTAATGTGGATTTTTTTTTTTGAAAAAATGCCACATGGAACTCGAGCTTTGTAAACTCGAGTTCCATGCAACACAATACTCAAGCTTACCAAGCTTGAGTTCCTTGTAATATGGAACTTGAGTTTGGTAAGCTCGAGTTCCTAATACTTTTTTTCCCCGATAATCAACAAATAAACAAACATAAAAATAAATAATTTTTTTCATTTAAACGTACAAACATATATTTTTATTTATTTAAATAGAAGCATTGTAAAATATAGAAATTTTAATTTCAAAATATTAATTTTTAGGCCACTCATACCCCTTGCTCATTCATTTTTAACACACTCATCAATTTCTAACTTCTTGGAAGCGTTATGGTCAAATTAGTTAAAATATTGGGGGTTACAATGAGAAATTAGAACAACATGTAAAAGAAAAATCTCACTCCACGTCAAAATAGTTGTAATTTTAATTTTTTTTCAAATAGAATCCTTCCAAAATCAAAATTTCAAATTTTAGTGGTTAGGCATTGATAGTTCCACCAAACACCAAACATTGTTTTAGATTTGGCGTTTTCCTGAAATGCATGTTAATTAGAACTGGTTCTGACTTGATTCTTGACAAAATAGATAAAATAAAATAAGTTCAATTGGTTTAGCTTATGTTAGAATTGAACCAGTTCTATTACTCTATAGTTTGCCAATCATGACCAAGAAACAAGTCTTGACCAATGCACTTGTCCAGTTTAGGAACCTTGTGTGAGATTAAGGGTACGTTTGGTATATTGAATGAGAATTACGGCAGGAATTGTAATCTTTATTATCATAGTTCTCAAAACCGGACCGAACCGGGAGGTCGGACCGTGAAAATCGTGAACCGTGATGAAAATCGGTTTTTTAAGCATAAAGAACCGGGAATATGTGGCAATTCCGTGAACTCCTAAAACCGGGGTTGGACCATACAAATCGGTCAAGAACCGTGCGGTCCAACCCTTTAACAATTTTTTTTTTTTTTTTATAAAAACAACTTAACACAATTTTATTCTACTTAATTAAATTATCCATCTCTTACAAGGAATAAAAAAATTATAATTAAAATCTTTCAAAGATATTCAACTTTACTTCAAAAATTAATCATAAATTTTAATGTTTTCATGGTTATTATTTTATTTTATTAACTTTCTTATTTAATTATTAAATATATGCTTGAAAATCATTAAATTTCCCTCACATATATAGATATATTAGTCAATTTTGCTAGTTTTATAAATTTAATACCTATATTTAGGCTTTAATTAATTATTAAATTAATTATGACGTCATTACGGTTCGACCTCGGTTCAACCTCAAAAACCTTGAACCTCTCCCTTTTACGGTTCAATGAACGGTCCGGGTCTGAAAACCTTGTTTATTATTAGTAATAAAGTGTGTTGTAATGTAATAACTAAACATATTCGTTAGTTTGGTTATGAGTTATAACATTAGAATAAAACTTAACATTTATTTTAGGAAATATCTTACTCATAGAATTATATCTCCTTAAAAATTATTATTTTTAAATTTAAGAGAGATATGTGTTATTTTTTATGATTTTTTATTTTTATAATTGTTAGATGTATATGGGAAGTTTGTTTATTTGGAAATATATTAAGTTTTGAAATTATTGCACTTACTAAGAGATAGCTAATACAACATTTTAAAGAAGAATAGTTATTCCTCATTTTGAAGAATAACTATTCATAAAGACTGACTATTCCTTGTAATAGAAATATAACTAAACTAAAGAATAACTAAACTATAGAAATAACTATTACATTACAACGCCTATTACAGTTTACCAAACATGCCCTAAGAAAACAAATACAACAAACAAAGTCAGCTATTTCCTATTGGGATCGGTAGCCTACGATTAAAGGTGAGCAATGAGATTGTGATCATGATCTTCTTGACAAAGCATTGAGCGAGACGAGAATGAAAGGGAATTTTTTAAGTGTTTGGGTTTGTTGGGTCATCATTATCTTGATAAATTGGTTACAATATTCCTTCATGCAAGTTGCTCAAGCATTTCTACCCACCCGAGTGTTGACTACTAAAAGGAAAAGGGACAAATAAGAAAAAACAAAAAGGTCGCTACAATATTGTAGAAATTGAGATAGTTTTAAAAGGATCAGAAATTAATAATCTTATCATGATTCATAATTAGAGTAGTTTAAACATTAAAAATAGAAAGATGATAGGATCCAAATTAAAATAAATTGATCTTTGGGCCAAATAGCAACAATTAATGTGAACCTTATTAAATTCCCCATGCCAACAAAAGACTAATGATACAAGTCTCCTAACCCTAAGACTCTAGTTATTTTTTATTTTTTATTTTTTGAGTTCTATTTACGAGTGCTCTTAGGATATTTGTTAAAAATCATTTTAGAAATGTTTTGATACCACTTTTATTGTAAGTCTAAAAAGCTGTAAAAAAAATTAGTTATTTTTTTCTTTTCCGATAAAAAGTTTATAAAAATATTTCATAAACCAATGTTTTTAGAGTATTTGTTAATTTTTTTTCATTATTCTTCTTTCTTTCTCTTTCCTTTTTTTTTTTTTTTTCCTTGAGAAAGTGTGAAACCTTTTATCTGTCATAGACTCATAGTAGAGTATATAGTATATTTTAATGTTAATGGGAGCTCTTTCACATTGTAATTGAAGGCACTAATATGAATTCTGCCAATGAGTTTAAACCTGCTGTAGACTTTTAACACCATGTTCTCCAGCTGCCAAATTAAATTTAATCAAAACCAATCTTAAATTCGTGGATTTCATATGATCAAATTTTGATCTTGATGCTCTTTCCTTTTTTTTCTTCCCTTACTAGAAGGCCCTTAATCCTTCATTTTGTATAGTTAAACTTAAACACCTTCCAACAACAACAATAAAATCTTAGTCTTAAATATTTTTGAAGTCATTTGAATCCTCAACAAATTAGTCAAGAAAACATGTATTTTCAATTTTGCTATTCCATTCTATTCTATCCAAAATTATAGTTTTTGTTACTTCTTTAATTGATATGTCTTTTTTAATTGCTTTTGTTGATGTTATTTTTGGCATTCTTCTACCTTTTTTTTTTGTTCCATTAACTTAAATCAACTCTCTTTTCAGGGACAAATTGGCCATTTACTAGTTTTCGCAGAAATTATTAGCAACATACCACTGTTTACAAAAATAAGTAACAATATACCACTTTTTTGAAACTTGAGTTCATGAAACTTGAGTTCATGAAACTAGAGTTCGCTGTGTAAATCGAGTTTTAAACACTCGAGTTTCATAAAAAAAAAAAAACTTGTGTTGATGTGGAGTGAGATTTTTCTTTTATATGTTGTTCTAATTTCTCATTGTAACCCTCAATATTTTAACCAATTTGACCATAACACTTCCGAGAAGTTAGAAATTGATGAGTGTGTTAAAAATGAATGAACAAGGGGTGTGAGTGGCCTAAAAATTAATATTTTGAAATTAAAATTTCTATATTTTACAATGCTTCTATTTAAATAAATAAAAACATATGTTTGTGCGTTCAAATAAAAAAAAAATACTTATTTTTATATTTATGTTTATTTGCTGATTATCGGGAAAAAAAAAAGTATTAGAAACTCGAGCTTGCCAAACTCAAGTTCCATATTACAAGGAACTTGAGCTTGGTAAGCTCAAGTACCATAGAAGAAAAAAAAAAGAGCATTACGCTCGAGTTTTGTATTTACAAAGAACTCGAGCTTGGTAAGCTCAAGTATTGTGTTGCATGGAACTCGAGTTTACAAAACTCGAGTTCCATTTGGCATTTTTTCAATAAAAAAAATCCATGTCAACACAAGTTTTTTTTATAGGAAACTTGAGTGTTTAAAACTCTATTTACACAGAAAACTTAAGTTTCATGAACTTAAGTTTCAAAAAAGTGGTATATTGCTACTTATTTTGCAAACAGTAATATGTTGCTAATAATTTCCATGAAAAGTGGTAAATGGCCGATTTGGCCCCCTTTTCTACTATGATAATTGATAAGACACGTTTTTTGATAGGATGATAGGAGTAGTGAAGTACAGGCTGGACGGTTTCTCACTTTTTTTTTTTTAATAGGAGTACAACCCACAGTTAAACTTACATGGTTTCTCACTTTTTTATTTATTTATTTATTTTATCTAACACTTTATCTATTATTATAAATTATTATATCAATTAATAATTTGATGTGTATCATATCAACTCATTTGTATCATAGTAATACTAATTTATTAAACCATATATTAAATTAATTTTTATTTGTACAGGTTTAAACTTTAATTAGTAATTTTGCATCTTAAAAAGCAAAAATAAATAAAAATAAAAATAAAAATTAAATAAAAAAATTCAACATATATATTATTTGATTAATATTTAATTTAAAAAAACTCCACTTAAAACTATGAATTTTTTAAGAAAATAACTATAAAACTCATACTATATTATTAGTTAGGTAATATTTCAAACTAATTTGGTTTCTAGACAAATCGAGTCTAGAGACTCGATTTTCCAATAGATTTTTAAAGGGCGAAACCAACTTCAAAAAAGTCGAATTGTTATAAACTAAATATATTTTAAACCTTACTTTATTAATACAATAGTTTAAAGAATTTGATTATTTTTTAATAAAATCCTAAAACTTGTCGCTAAGTCCCAAAAGTTGTTGAGCAGGCGTGCTCTCAGGTGGGGTCGACCATTAACTCATTCTTTAAATCTTGCCGAAAGAAGTTTCTTTGTAAATTTCCTACATCACCGCTTAAACATTGAATTTCTCATAAATAAGGCCATTTCTCACTTTTGCTCTCTTTCTGTCTGTCTGTCTCTCAGTTCTTGCTCTCCGCCTCTCGCGTTCTTTCTCTCGACTGGTCCTACTCTTAAATCCTTCTATTGGTGGCTCATGCTACCTCCAATCTGATCAGTGATCACCTCTAAACTCTGTGCTCTCTGAGGTATGGTTCTATTCTCTCACTTTCTTATATGATTTTTCCTCTGCAGATGGAGATGGTGCCGATGTTTTGTATTGTGGGCGGAGTTTTATAGTCTTTTTTTTTTTTTTTTTTTGATGAACAAGTGGAGTTTTATAGTCTTATCTAAGACTTGTGGGTGGAGTATTTTCTCTGGCTGGGGCGTGCGGCGGGCCTTGGGGACTCTTTTAAAATCTAGCGTTTTTTTTTTTTAAAATTTACTCAAAAATAATAATAATAATATTTTAAATTAAATTTATAATACACTATTTAACTAGATACAGCAACAAAATGACATAATTTTTATAGTTATAAACTAAAATTATAAACAGTAGATACTAAATACAGTGAGAGTAAGATGCTACAATGGTCTTAGGATTGTCAGCCCCCTTACCCATTTTTTTTCTCGGGGGAAAAAAAAAAAATTTGTACTTGTAGAGTTGTAGTAGATGGGCATTAGGTGAACTAAACTATGAACTTTCCTAGAATTCTTATTCCATTTCTTTAATTTGTTTTTTTGTACTTTCACATTCTCCGTGACCTTCACAATTTTTGGTCTTGTTACTTTTCAACTCTTCGTTCTCATCTCCTTACCTTCTTCACTGACCTGACCAGACCTTTTTCTTCACTCTCTCTCACTTTCTTCCATTCTCACGGTACACTTTCGGCTTCTCAAGATCTACTCATCGTTTAGCTCTTCTCAAAAAAAAAAAAACTTAGAGCCCGTTTGGTAATCCAGTTCAAACATAGTGTTTTAGTTTTCAAACCACAAAACATATTGCCCAAAACCCCAGAATAACGTTTGGAGGCCCAGCTCTGTTCAGGTGCAGTTTGAAAAATATTGCTCAAAATGGTGGGCTTTTTAAAACATGCCCCGGCCTGATTTTAAACAATAAAAACACATTTCAATGGCAATTTAGTAATTAAAATTGAACAAGACGGGGCCCACCTGATCAGCCTTAGAAAGATTCCTTCAGTCTTTGTCTCATCTCTGTTCAGTCTTCACGCCTTTACCGAAGTAGCAAACACTCCAGCAACAAAATTATTTTATCGTCTCTCTCTTGATTAAAAAATTATATTTTGTACTTGGTGTCAGCTTTTTTTATAAAATTAAACACACGTACCAAACACATTTTTATATTTTTTAAACACTAAAAACTATTGTTTAAACTATAATACCAAACGCATTTTTTTATTTTTTAAACACTAAAAATACGTTTTTCAACAACACTTTTTAAACAATACTTTTTACATCTTTTTAAACAACAATTTTTAAACTCTATGACCAAACAGCCCCTTATTGTTTAGTTTTTTGTTTCCTCTTAGGAGCACTGAAATTTCTAGAAAGTGGAACTGTGGAAGTACTTAAATAAAATATAATAAAAAAGAGCAGTTGGAAGTTTCTTGTAATATTTCCTAAAAGGAGCACTGACATTTAATCACCTCCAAATTTCTAGGTCCTCTTTAAATTCTCTCCTCAGTCCTCTCTCTCTTCATTTGCAAAATTTCAAATTGGATTCGACGCATTTTCAAAAGTACGCAGGTCTGGTCGTGGATCAAGTTATTTCTTCTTCCCTGATTTATTTATTTTTTAATCGTTTTTTGGTTCTAAATTTCTAATTGATTATTATTCGTTTTTTGGTTTTTATAAATTTTGCATGCAGATCTATTTATATATTGGTTTTTCAATTTAATTATATTGTGTATGGTAATTTCTCAACTACATATACTGTGAATTGATAACATTATGACTTTCTGTGATATATGAACATTTCTATGATATATGAACTATATGAAAGTTATAGAAAATTTGGTTATGAATGAAAAATTATGACTATAAAATAAAAAAATAATAAAAAATAAAAAAAAATAAAAAATAAAACAGCCTAATAACTTTTAATAATTCTTGTGGTAAATTACAAATTACATCTTTAAAATTTGAGATGTTTGAATTTTAGATTTTAAAATTTCAAAATTTAAATTTTACCTTGTTGAAATTTGGAAGTATTTAGATTTTATATCCTAACGTTTTAGAATTTAAATTTTATTTTCTAAATTTTAGAAGTGTTTAAATTTTACACCCTGAAATTTTAGAATTTAAGACGTAAAATTCAAACATTTTTAAAATTTAAGAGGTAAAATCTAAATTAAAAAATATTATGGTATAAGTTCAAATACATCCAACCTTTTAGAGATAAAATTCAAATTTTGAAAGTTAAGCACTCCAAACATTAAAGGTGCTCTTTACCATTTAACTAAATTTCTTATATGAAACACCCTGCCAAAATCACACGTAACCAAACCCACATCTGCACTTTGCTCTTGAAAAGCAAACACCACTCTCTCTCTCTCTCTCTCTCCCCCCCCACCCCCCCCCCCCCCCCCAAAAATATTAAACTATTCACTAATAAATAATTCTTACAAATTAGCTTTAGATAAAGCTCTTGACAACTAATAAATTATTCCTACAAAGTAGCTTTAGATAAAAGTCTTGACAACTAAGAGCACTTGAAGTAGTGGTGTTGAAAAGCTAAAAAGCTATTTTTAGCACCACTACACATAAAATATATGCTTGCAGCAATAGAGAAGGTAAAAATTTTACCTTCATTGCTACAGTGCACAGTTATTTATGGCTGTGCACTATAGTTGAAAGCTAAAAAAAAAAAATATATATATATATATATATATATAATTTCTCTCTCTTCTTTCATTAAAAAAATATTTTCTCTTTCTTTCTTTTTCTCTCTCTCTAGCTTCTCTTCTTTCTTCCTTTTTCCTTCTCATTTTTTTTTCTCTCCCTCATCTACTCTTTGCTTTGCCAATCTATTTTGGACCTTCATCTTCATCGCCAATCTATTCTGGGTTTATCTTCATCGCAGATCTTCATCGTCAATCTTCATCTTTATCGCCCATGTCGCCATCCCACGCCACCGACCCATCTCGCCCAATCCTCCATATCACCGCTCACCCAACGCCAACAAGCCTAGTCCTCCATCTCACCGCCGATCCAAGCTCCATTGCCGACCTAAGCTTCATCGTCGATCCAAGCTCCACTGGCACCGCCTTCATCAAACTTAAGAGCACCGCGGATTTCATGGTTAGATTTTGGGGTTGTGGCTGGATTTCGTGGGTTTCACTGGGTTTTGTGATGGCGGTTTGGTTGGGTTTCATGGTGGCTGAGTTTCCTGGGTCAGTGCTGGTGTGGCTGTGTTGGTGGTGATTTGTGTGCTAGTTTTTGGATAATTTTGATTTTTGGCAGTGGTTGTGGGTGGTTGTTCTTGGCTTGCTAGTTGTTGTTGGCTAATTATGGGCGGTTGTTCTTGGTTGGCAGTGGTTGTGGATTTGTTTGTGGTGTTTTTTTTTTTTTTTTTCTTCTATAGTGGGATGTATTATTTTATTGTAGTAGATATATTATTTTATTATGATGTTTATATTATTTTATTGTATTGAAAGCTAAAATGATCCACTGTTGCAGCATGTGAGTAAATAAAATAAATAAAGTAACTTTTTGTGGTGTCAAATAGCTAAATTTTTAGCTCTACTGCTATTGATGCTCTAATAAATATATACACGCAATTGACTTGACTAAGAAATAACTAGACACAGAACCCATCCCTACGATTTGTTTTTGAATTTGAATGTGAGTTATCAACAAAACAAACCCAGCCAAGTTCAGAGATTTAATTATTTAGTTTCAGAAAATATAACGAACGGTGAGACCTTAACGGCGTTAATGGAAGGTGTGGCTGGCTTCGACACAGCGAGTAGCAGAGTGTGTGATGTACATTTGGCGGGACTGAGTTTATTTGCTTAACTTTGTGAACCTTCAGTTCAATTGGGCTTTCACATCTCATAATTTTTATTTTTATTTTTTTATATAAAAGAAAGGTAAGGTTTAACCAATCTGATGAACGGAGGAAATCAAAATGTTGCATCAATTCTTCTTCCCTAGTTTATTTCTTTTCATTTGTTTAGTATTGATTTTTTTTTTTTTTTTGGTATTTAGATCTATATTGTGATTCAATATTTAGTAGTAGAGCATTTTGCAGTGGCTCCAATGGGCATGGAAAACGCCTCGTCCTCTTCTACTGTCCAATGGAAATATGATGTCTTCATCAGTTTCAGAGGAGAGGACACCCGCAACAATTTTATGGATCATCTATATAATGCTTTGAGAGTGAAAGGCATTAACACTTTTAGAGACGATGAGAAACTTGAGAGAGGAAAACCCATTTCACTAGAGTTGTTGAAAGCGATAGAAGAGTCGAGATTTACTATTGTCATTCTCTCAAAAGACTATGCATCTTCACCTTGGTGCTTAGATGAACTTGCAAAAATCATTGCTTGCAAGAAAGACATGGGAATGATAGTTTTGCCTGTTTTTCACTATGTGGAGCCATCTGATGTACGGAAACAAATGGGAACTTTTGCGCAGGCATTTGTTAAACATGAAGAGAAGGAGGAAAAAACAAGGGTGGATAAATGGAGAGATGCTTTGAGACAAGTGGGCAACCTCCCCGGATGGCATTTAAAGGATACTAGGTAATTTTTTTTTTTTTTTTTTTTCATTTTGCAATGCCCTAATTTGATTGATCATGATTGTTGTGTGAGTGTGTGATGAGTCCCATATCGGGCATATATTGGTATAAGAGTTGGCCCAATAACCTCATGTGGGCTCAGAGACAATACCCCACAAATTGGGTCCTAACAAGGACATTTAGGATTTAAGTGAGGGAGATTGTGATGCCTCAATTTGTTTGATTGTGGGTGTGTGATGAGTCCCACATTGAGCATATATTGGGTAAATATGGACTTTACTAAATAAATACAAGGAGCCTCAAGTGTGACTAGTCCTTTTGAGGTATAGTGCAAATGTGGCAGATTTATATATAACTATATATGGAAACTTAAGTAGATTTATATACATGTTTCATTGTATGCGGATCAATGTACACTTTTTTGTTTCAATCAACGCATATTCTATTTTTGTTTTTCATTGCAGGCCTGAGTCACAAGATATCCAAGAAATCGTGGGTTGGATATCAATCAACTTGAAATATGATGCATTCCCATATATTACCAAGGACCTAGTAGGGATATATTCTCGACTGGTAGAATTGGAGTCATGTTTAGCTCTAGGTTCAAAAGATGTCCTCTTTATAGGGATTTGGGGGATGGGAGGGATTGGTAAGACAACTCTTGCTAGAGTTGTTTATCATATGATTTCTAAAGAATTTGAAGCTCGTGGTTTTATTGAGGATGTTAGGGAAAAGTTTGAAAAATATGGTTGTGTTCCACTACAACAGGAAATTATTAATGAAGTTTTGATGGAAAAGAATTTGAAAATTGAAGAGGAGTGTGATGGAGTTCTCAAGATCAAGAATAGGTTATGTCGTAAAAGAGTTCTTCTTGTTCTTGATGATGTACATAAAGTGAAACAGTTAAGAATGTTAGCAGGGGAGTGTAATTGGTTTGGTTTGGGTAGTAGAATTATCATAACAACAAGAGATGCACATGTGCTTAAAGCACATCGAGTAAATGAAATATATGAAGTTAAAGGATTGAATGATGAAGATGCTCTTCAACTTTTTTGCTTGAAAGCTTTGGAAAAAGAGCATGACCTTGATGATTATATAGAGATGTCTAACCATTTTTTGAATTATGCTAATGGCCTTCCTTTAGCTCTTGAGGTTTTGGGTTCCTTTTTGTTTGGAAAAAGTGCTGTTGAATGGAAAATTGCATTAGAGAGACTCCAAGAATTTCCTGAGGAAGCAATTCTCCAAGTACTTGAAATAAGTTTTAATGGACTCCAAAAACCACAGAAGGAAATATTCTTGCATATTGCATGCCTTTTTAATAATCAAAAGAAAGATTATGTATTAGAAATACTAGATATTCTGGGCCTTTACCCTATTATTGGATTGAAGGAACTCACTGATAAGTCTCTCTTGAAAATTATGGATAATGATGTAGTGTGGATGCATGATTTACTTGAAGAAATGGGGAGGAACATAGTTCGTCAAGAGTGCCTTGATGATCCTGGGAAGCGTAGTAGACTATGGGATTATGAGGACATTAACAAAGTGTTAAAAAAAAATAAGGTAAGAAGTTATTTATAAAATTTGAGCTCATTCCCTACCTTCATGTTTAACAAATTTGGAAGTTGAATAGTAATGCTAATAATTATTTTTGCAATTTACCAATTCCTTCTTGATTATTAGGGGACAGAAACACTTAAAGCCATGGATATTGCGAGTACTTGTAATGAACAACAAGATGGATGTTGGAACCCTGAGGCTTTTTTGAAGATGGATAATCTTAAATTTCTTAGAATTAATGGCACTCTCTATGTCCCCACACACCTTCCTAATGATTTAAGAATTCTTGATTGGATTTCATATCCTTCAAAATCTTTGCCATCAAGTTTCCAGCTAGATGAGCTTGTTCAACTTTGTTTGCAACAAAGCAAGATTCAACAACTTTGGATAGGAATAAAGGTAAGTGTGTTATTAAGTATCCTCTTAAAACTTTTCTTTAAAATTACAATAAATGTACACCAAGAAGCTAATTATTGTAAAAATATTTTTTTTTTCTAACAGAATTTTGACAAGTTGAAGTTCATTGACTTGACTGACTCCCTGGACCTGTTTATAACTCCAAACTTCACTGGAGTCCCAAATCTTGAGAAATTAGTTCTTGTAAGGTGTACAAATTTACGCGAGTTTCACCCATCTATTGGAATTCTTAAAAAACTTATTTATCTTAATTTAGAAGATTGTGAAAGACTAATTCGCCTTCCAAGCAAGTTTGGAATGGAGTCTCTTGTGACTCTTGAAATTTCTAATTGCCCAAAACTCAAGACAGTTCCAAAATTTGTGGCAAACCCGAAATTCTTACAGGAGCTTTCTCTGGATCGCACTGCTATTGTGGATCTAATTAAAAACTTGCCTGAGAACCTATGGATAATCAAAGGCGTAGAGATACTTGATTTGAGCAAAGCGGATATAGAAGAGCTGCCTTCATCAATTGAACGTTTGACTGACCTTACTTCATTAACTCTTAGATATTGCAAGAATCTTGTGAGCCTTCCTGACACCATTTGTAATTTGAAGTTGCTTAAGTCTCTTGATCTTTTTGGATGCTTAAAATTTTGTAACTTGCCAAAGAACATAGGAAATGTAAAAGGTTTGGAGTTGCTAAATTTGTGTTGGACAGCCATAAGAGATGTTCCTTCTTCCATTGCCCTCCTTAAAAATATCAAACATCTATATATCTGTAGATGGAAATCATCTGAATCTTATTCCCTGCCAACAAGTCTTGAGCTGCTAGGCTTAGTATTTCCTTCATTAATTTCAGCAAGTCATGTGAATCCCATAATATCAGGGCGTCAGATGAGCTCAGAACGTGGTTCCCGCGAACCTCTTCAATTATTATTGCCTTCCTTATCAAGTCTTCAATCTTTAACATATTTGCATCTTAGTGACTGCTCTCTTTTGTCGATCCCCAATGACATTGGTTGCTTGTCCTCTTTAGAACACTTAAATCTAAGTGGAAATGATTTTGTTTCCCTTCCTGAAAGCATGTCTCAACTCTCTAATCTTCGAAGACTCAATTTGGAGGGTTGTGAGATGCTTTGGTCATTGGAAAATGTTCCATCAACTATTGATTCAGTAATTGCAAGCAATTGTTACTCACTGATGAGATTGCCAGAACTGCAATTTTATACTTTTAGGTCAGATCACTCCCGTTTGAATTTCCAGTGTGTTAAGTGCTTCAAATTGGCTAGATGTATTGGAAGTAGCGGTAGCATGGTACAGGTATCTCTTCCTCTCTAAGTTCTAAACATTATTTTCCTCAAAAAAAAAAAAAAAAAAAATCTGAACATTAATTATGCTTTGTATATTTCAGGGGCAAAGTGGTAAACTACCAAACATCTTTGACATTATTATTCCTAAAGATCGCTTTCCTGAAGGTTGCTTTCCAAAAAGGTTTGAACATGAATCTGTAAGTCATGAATTGGAGGTAGAAGTGCCTTATGGGCGTGATGAATTGATGGGAATTGAGTTGTGCGTTTGTTTTTCAGTCACAAAGGCTTCTAAAGATTTTCTACTTACATGTTGGATTAAAGTCAATGGATTTGAAAGCGCATCACCAATACGCTCTTCTTTTAGGTCAAACTATGGTAGAGTTACTTCATGTCACCTTTGGCGTCTCTATTTGTCTCCTCGCTATTTTGACTCCCAATGGGGAGAAAATTTTTTTCAAGTTGATGGGAATGGATCCAATAAAATTGAGATTAGAATAAGTACTTCAAATAACTTGGTAGTGGAGAAAGTCGGGATTCATTATGATATTATTAATGATTCAGCCTCCAAAGGTACCCAAAATAAGCGAGGCCATGATGAGGATGATGGGGCTGCGCCTTTTGGAGAAGGCTATTCAATTGACGAACCACTTTCAAAGAGAAGAAAATTTTTGGGTGCGTTGCTTGTAAGTCATCATCATTCTTCTTTCTATTACAATTTACAAGTCTTGATGTTCTCTTTATATTGGGGAGGGAATCCAATGAAATGAAAGTGTGGGTTTTGAATTATTTTAGCATGATAACAAATTTAATTTGTCCTAGGTATATAATAGTGAATTTTCTTTTTGTATTTCCCTTACTCGCATTTTAAAAAATAAAATAAAATCATTGTATTGTGCTAGTTGTACCTTAGTATTACCTTTTGGCTTTCATATAGCCAACTTTTTTCTCTTTATTTTTTTTAGTCAGGTTGAACTCAAATTTTCCTGTTGTCCTGTTTGTGCACTTTAATATAGTGGAAGGAGGAGATCACACGTCCAAGAAGTAACAAGTTAAGTATGAAGTTAGGAACGCCGGAGATCACACGTCTAAAGATGATAATCAGAGAGAGAGAGAGAGAGATGGGAAAGAGAGATGGGAAAGTTATTTTAAAAACTTTTGAGTGGAAGGTATATAAAAAGATAGTCTTTTATGTTGAATTGAGTAACCCAAATAAAGATAAAAACCATATTTTTTTTTTTTTTGAAGAATTAGAATGAAATGTAGATAAAAACAGTTATGTATTTTCAAAGAATTAGAATGAATGAGGTAAAGGATGCATTGAGGAGGATGAAAATTACAATAGCCATGGGATCGGTTGAAGTGCCAATTGAATTTTAGAAGTGCTTTGGTGATGTGGCTGTATGTTTGTTGACAAACCTTTTCAATAAGATCTTAAGCGATAGCAAAAGGCCTAGAGAGTGGAGGAGAAGTACTCTAATACCTATTTACAAGAACAAGGGAGAACAAGGGAGATATTCGAATCTTTTGCACTAGTGATGGATGAGCTTACTAAATCTATTCAAGAGAAAGTCCTTGGGGTATGTTTTTTCAGATAATATAGTTTTAATAGATGCAAAATAGACGTGGAGTTAATATCAATTAGAAATATACCTAGTGGTTCTAGCACCTCTTGTAGTGCCTAGGCACTAGGGTTTGAACCTTACCAAACCACCCCTCCCGCTCTTTACATATAAAAAAATGACAAAACTTAGATATAGTTCCTTGTATACTGTTCCTTAGGTTTTCCGTTTAGAATTTAGCCATCTATCTAATTAAAAAATTAAAGCAAATGGCCTTAAGCACCTTTTTTTTTTTTTTTTCTTTTTCCTTTTCTCCCTCTCTGTTTGGCCCATGAGAAAACCCCATTCACCATAGCTTCATACCTCTCAAACACACAATCTAGAAGAAGAATACCATTCAGTAAAATAAACAATCCATTAGATCCATTATTTGATCTTTGAGTATTTAACTAAAAGCAAACTAAAGAATCACGGTAATCTAATACATGAATCAAAGAGCAGATCTTTGCAACCTAGCGACTAGGAGGGCAAAATTGATCTTTTGCATGAATAGGATGAGATCCAATGAATACAATCGGATTAATGGAGACAAACAGATTGAACTTGTGAACCGACCAAGCATACAAACAAATTGACCTATCTTCTCATGAAAATATTGGGATTAATCGAGAAGATGCTCACTAGCAAGGACTTCCAGCCCCTTTGTCATTCTTTGCTTAATTTCAGTTAGAAATCTGAGAGTTTGAAGCCAAGGGGCTTTCTTCTTTAGAGATTGTGTGTGAAGCCATGGGGGAATGGGGTTTTCTCATGGGCCAAGGAGGAAAAGAAGAAGAAGAAGAAGAAAGACACTATTCTTAGCCCCATTTACTTTAGTTTTCAAATTAGACAGATGGCTAAATTTTAAGAGGAGAACCTAAGGAACAGTATACAAGGACTGTATCTAAGTTTTGCCCTTGAAAAAATGAAAATTAGAAATTTGGCGAGATACTTTAGGATCCAAAAGCTTTTGGTAAAGTAGTACTAGAACAAAGTACATGGAATGCAAGTTCAGTAAAAGTAGAAACAAAGAGATACCAACATGTGAAAAATTTTGATATGGAAAGATTAAAGAGGATATGAATCATGGAATAAAAGTATAAGATTAGAGCAAGGTAGATGAAGTTTAGAATTACATCAGGAGTATTTGAGGTGATTGTAGAATACCTATTAAGTTAAAAGGGTTTTATTTATTTACTTTTTTATATAATCTAGTTGCTACACAAGGGAGGATTCGACCCATATTCACCTCATAAACAAGACCACGCATAGGCACTGAGCTATAAGGCTCTTGGCATGTTAAAAGGAAAATTTTGTTAGATTGCTATAAGGCTAACTATGCCCTATGGTTATGGCCTATTGAGAAGAAAAGATAGGATTCGAAATGAGAAATTTTTTGCTAAAAGATAGGGGTGGCCCTTATTGATGAAAGGACAAGGGAGAGTTATTTGAGATTGTTTGGTTTTGTTCATAGGAAAGCGATTAATGCAACAATGACAAAATGACTTGATTCAAGTTGTGGGTACGAAAAGAGGTAGAGGAAGGCCAAAAATAATATCAATAGAAGTAGTGAAAATGACTTGTCAATTAAGGAAGTATAGAAAGTATGACTTCAGATAGAATAGAATGGATGAAAAAAAGGATGCTTAACACAGTAGGAAAATAAAGAATAAATAGTAGCAAAATGGAACAACATAACAAGCCCTACCACCTAGAATCTACGTTTGACATCACCATCAAACAAAGAGAACAAAGGAAGAGATATATTCTCAACTCATCATAATAATAATATAATTCTTATTCAAATAGTACCGCTTTCATAATTACAAGAGCACTATTTTAATAGGGTTTAGGGAGTACACCAATATGGAAAATGCTTAATCAAATCTCTTAAAACCCTAAACATTAAAAACTAAATTCAAAATTCAAATTCAAAAATAATTTCAAATTTAGAAAGAAAATCTTAAAAGAATTTGGTGCTAATGCTCCCTACATCACAAACCCTGACTAGTTTGTTGAGAATCCATACCTAACCCAAAATTTTTGGAGATAAGGCTCGGTTGTTGTAATTAGAAATCTATTTCTGTATCTACTTTTGTTTCCTTGTTGGCACTTCATTTTTGGATTATACGTTTCTACCTATTTGCTGATCATTTCTGAAAGAGTGAAACTATAATTTGATATCTTGTTTATTCAGGTTCCACCTCTTGCTGCAACAACTGAATCCCTTCCTGAGAGACCAGGGATGCCAGATTGTCCAGTGAGTAGTACATTAAGCTATTGTTCTCTTTTTTCTTTATATGCATTTGATCATTTGAAGTAACTATGTCATTTCCCATCCATGTGTAGTATTTTCTGAAAACTCAAAGATGCAAGTTTGGATTGAGGTGTAAGTTTAATCATCCAAAAGATAAATTGGTGACTGAGGTAGGTTCTATTTCTCAAAATTTGCCACATCTAGCTGTTATGGCACATTAGGAAATATAAATATGCAAGAAATGTTAATGGGATGAGATACAATTGAAAATTTCCTCTATTCTATTTTTATATGTAGTTTACATGTGTTTTATACATGCATATGAATGCTGCTATATGAGAGCACTAATATGGCAGCACGCTCTGACAGGGTGCTGTTCTCTGCCCGTATTATTTGAAAACCGGCACATGCAAGTATGGTGCAACCTGTAAGTTTGACCACCCACCACTTGGAGAGGTAATGGCAATGGCAACATCACAAGGAACATCCACAGCTGTTGAAGGGGATGAGAAAGAGGCTGAATTGGTGCAGGAACAGCAACAGTGAGGTCACTTAAAAGAAGGGCTCCCTTTTCTTTTTCTTTATCTTCTTCTTTTTTTTTTTTCTTTTTTTTTTCTTTTTTTTTTTTTTTTTTTTTTTTTTTATGTTGCTCAAATGTAATTCAGATAATGTACATGAATGACTTGTTCTATTAGCACTCTGTATTGTGTGATTTTGCTGTAAGCCTTCAGTGATGAACCCAAACACTCTTTATTGACGTAATTTAGTTTTTATTATGATGTGTTAATTAAATTTAGTGAATATGTGGTTGGGGCTGAGTTGGATTTTCTATAACTTGGTAGGTTTGAAAAGCTGTAGTTAATCTGCTTGAAGTCACATCCTTTAATGATTTCAGTTCGAAAGAGTTACAGTTTGTATGTATAAATTATGTGTTGACAAGAAATCCATAGCAGTATCTAATACTATATATAATAGCAGAAGTTTTAACGAGATGTTGCCACGTTAGGGAAAAAGGCCCCTTTAAAAACTGACACGTGCAGAGATAATTCTTCAAAATTTCTCTTGGTGCGTCTGGAAGACTCACTTTCAGACCCCCACCCGCTTATCAAAAAAAAAAAAAAAAAAAGAAAAGAAAGAAAACGTAAACCTTTATAAAAACACCAGCCGCTTATTCACAAAACAAAAAAACAAAAACAAAAAACGCAAACCCTAAAACCCAAACAATATTTCCTGATCAAAATTCAGACTCACTCAAACTTGCCATTCTTCGCTGCACCTCCATATACACACAGATCGGACTAGTGTTCCAACCCATCAAACAGACAAAAAAAAAAAAAAAAAAAAAACTCTGCAATATTGAAAACCTTTATTCGTGCTCTGCAATCCCATTTCTGCTCTTCAACAACAGACAATTCAAAGGGTAGGCATTTTTCTCCCTTTTTTGGTTTTCTATTCAATTACCGTTTCTAAGGTTTTCAAAGATATATGGGTTTAGTAGAAGGTAGGCATTTTTTCCCCCCCATTCAATTAGCGTTTCAAGCAGATAGATAGATAATAAAGATTTTGTTAAATACTATTTTTCCACATTACTCAATTAAGGTTTAAGGTTTGCCTACCTTTTTCCCTAATTCCTCATTTATTTTTACAGTTTCTTGAGTCCTGTTTTGTTCGATTGTAGTATTGATTAAATTTATTTTAAGCTTGGCAGATTTTGGTTTAGTTTGTATTTTTATAAAAATCTGAATGCTTGGAGAATACAATCGCCTTTGTTGTTTTCCTTTTTTGATATTTAATTTTATTATTATTTCTCAATTGATATATGTCTCTATTGATATTTATTTTCATTTTTTTATTTAATAGAAAGTAGGAATTGCTTTAATTTTTTCAACCCTATTTCTAGTAGCCTTATAGAATGTTGGAAATCTCAAATTTTTGTTCACTATGCTTTCTAATCAATTTCACTTATTTGTGTTTGTGTTGGTTGATTTTTGAGACATTTTACTTTGTAATAGTGAGGGTTGTCTGATTGCTAATTACAATTTCAAGCCAGTTTTGTATATTTAGTTTGTGGTCCCTAGCATAAAGTGTTTCATGTACAGTAGCTATTGATTTTTATAATTCACAAAATTTGTCATATGTGCGTGCACCCACCATTTGATGTTAGTTTTCGAGTTTTTATTGAAAATTTAGCTTTGTAACTCAATGAATTGCTCAAATGTATTTTTTAATTGAAATCCATGGAGGATTGTACCAACTGTAGGTTTCACAATAGTAACTTTCTATAATACAGCTTCTAGAATATCAAAACCTATCTAAATTTTAATGGTTGGTTATCTCTTAAACTTAATAATTAAATTATAATTTTTAAGTTTTTTGTTTTCTCTTTTACTTGTTCTGTTATTTGTAAGGGGGAGTGAGCTTGTGGAATTTTGAATATTCGCTCAAGTTTTTTTTTTTTTTTTCCAAGAAGAGTTTGTTAATGACCATATTTATGAGACAGATTCTTTAAGTGACATGCATGGTTTATGTGAAAAGAGTATTTTTTTGCAATTGCATTCTTCATATCTGTTTGGTTCTTTAATCTGTTTCTTCAACTGTTTTTTTAAAATTATTATTATATTTAGGGATTCTAATTGTAGTATACTTTTGACAAAGATTTTTGTTATAAATTTTATTTCTTAAAACCTTTTTGTATAATTGATACCTGCATTTGCAATTAGTGTTGTGCAAAATACAGTCTTACACTTCTTTTGTAATAAAGACATTCTCTTTGTTGGTGTAAAAGCGAAGCCTTTTTGGCTGATGTGCTCATCCAAAAGTACGCATTTATAGGCTTTCAATTACTATTACAAGTGTGACGAAAAATACTAAAATATAGCAAGATGCTAACTTTTGTTTTTTGCTTGACTTTGTGATTCATTAGATTGATTAGAAAAGCTTTGAGGAATTAAAAAGCTTTATGTATTTCATTGTATTGTTAATTTTTTTTTTCTTTAGAAGAGAAAACTGAATGTACTGTTAAGTTACTGCATACTTACTTCACCTTGCTTACTATATGATTCAAGCATTAGTCTACACAGAATTTACTATACATATCTAACTGATACATAAGAATGCAAATTATTGCAGGACACAATGGAGGAAATTGTAAGTAAATCAAGGAAGGACAAGTACATAGCTAGTCCAAAAATAGAAATAGGAGAAACATCTGTTGAAAGACCTGAAAGAATGCCACTCCAAATGCTTCAAAAACGTCAAAAGGGTACTAAACAAATTGCATTAAAGAAGAAAAAAACTGAACTCTAATGTATATACTACCTTACTCTATGAGTCTTTATGTATTTCATTGTATTGTTATTTATTTATTTATTTATTTTCTTTAGAAGAGAAAATTGAATGTACTGTTAAGTTACTGCAACTGTTATTTCGTTAAAATTCAGATTTGTAACATTCACCAGGTGTTCTCAATAAACATTGCTGGATAAAGCTGACAGGTTAGGAGAACCTTACTATCATTCTTATCCTTTTGACTTCTACTCTTTTCAATTCCACATTAATATGATAAGATTTTTTAATGTTCCAAACTATAAACACAGATTGAATGTAGGTTTGCCAAAAATGTGATTACATTTCCCAATTCGGTATGTTAAAGACTGTGATGGTCCTAAAGTGGTTGATTTTACAGTGTATAAGTTGGATGAAGAATGTGGTCGATGGGAGTTAGAGAAAAGCTTGGGTGATCGAGTTTTTATTTTGGGTAATGATTGTTGTTTTTCGAACATCATGAAATTGATATTTTATTACATTTTCTCCTTGACACTTGATTTGCTATAATCTTTAACAGCATGATCAAATGATTAAAATAAATACATTTTCCCCTTTTGTTCTGTTGCTGAAAAGTGAGAAGTATGATGTGTTGAGGTTTGAGTACAAAGTAGATTTACAGTTCCTGCGTTATTTGTTCTATTATTTATTTATTTATATAAATATAAATATGCAGTGTAGCCCCTCTCATTCTTTTGTTCATTGTGGTTCATAGGGATGATAGATGAGAATATCACATTTTTCAAGTAAGTTTTAGATCTGCTGTGATTCAAATTTATACATTTTTTTTGTGAAGTTTCTATTTTTATTTTTTAATCTATGTTACTTTTTTCCTGTGTACCAATTGCTAATTTGGAACTGTCAAGACTTGATTTATGCAAATTACTAAATTTTTCCTATTGAGAGATTTCTTGAATATGAAAGTCCATAGACCCAAATTTAGAACAAGGCTATCAATGATTGAATATAATATAGTATTCTCTTCTGCATTTTTAGTTGTTGAATAAGTACAACTTTTGGTGAAATTGAATGTTACAATTCTTTTTTTCTTTTTCTTTTTTTTTCCTTTGATTTAGTTATGAACTAAGAAATATGAGTTAGTTTTGAGTGTTTTGGTTGTGTTGGTTTTGATTTAAGTTTTTTAGTTGGGTTAGTTGTAGAGTGAAAAGGCATGTCTATTTATTTCAATGTAATTTCTCAAGATCCTTCGTAAATACCATCAAAGTTTGGGTTGTGATGAGTAAGAGTCTTTAGAATGTATAGTAATAATAATTTCTTGGTAAATGAAATTATGGAATTTTTTGAGAGCAGATTTGTAGAAAGCAAGCAAAACTTGACGTTGAGTTCTAGCTCAAATGGCATCTCCATGCCTTCTAGGAATGGGGTGGAGGGTAATATGTAGACATGGGAAAGAACGATTCAACATAAAGTAGAGAGCAAAACTCAGGAAGGCGTTTTACTATAGACAGAACAACTCAATACATGATGAGTTTAAAATTTTCTAAATATAGTAGATTTCTTTAGTCACAAAACATAAAGAACTACGTTAATGCATGGAAATATGTCTCATGTGTCAAATAAGAGAAAGTCAAAGTTCAAAGACTCATCTTATATGTGAAGGAAAATAATCAAGATTCTCTAATAACTATCTATAGGATGATTAGGATCTTGACCAAGTAAATTGACATTGAGAAATGAAAGCACTTTCCACAATTTTTTAGGAGGTCAAACTATATTTGCAATAATCTATTGTTGAGGTTGGTTTATGAGCTCTAAAAATGTCAGAGGCTCGAATTTTCTTAACTTGAAACTTCAAAAACCAAATATTAGCAACCACAATGTTGGAGGTTTAAGAAAGTAGACCCTCCCCCCACCCTTTAAAAATTATTATAGTTCTGGTACAATTAAATGTCTGTAAAAATTTCTTAAATTTGATTGTAAAAGGGGAGAGTTTTTGTTTTGTTTATAATATGATTTGTAGTGTAGTTTTTTAGCTTTTTAGAATCTGAAAGTTGCTGACTACATAAAATGAAGGGTTCCTTTTTGTGATCAAATGATTATTACACTTCTTTTTTTCCTTTTGCATCCTATTGATCTTATTCTGAACTAAATTTTGTGGGATGTGTATGGTTGTGGTGCAGTGGGTGTTATTTGCTTAGAGATCCCTAGTACAACAAAGGACTTACCAATGCTTTGGTCATTCAGTTGACTTCTTGCTGCCAGTCTGTACTTGCTTACTATTCAAAGGGAGGTGGAGCGCTAAGAAACAGAAAGCGTTATCACTATTCGAAATGATGCAGCAACTAGCGCACTAAGATCAGAAGGGAAAATTGCAACAACAAAATTCAATTTAGTTTTCAGTTTTTGTTTTCCATCCTACCTGTTCTGCTGTTTTTGAAGAGTGATTGAAATTGTAAAACTTTGAAATCTGAAAGTGTAATGTTTTTTATACAAAGTTGATTATCCCTTAGATTTTAGTTAATATTCCACTCTATCTACATAATTATCAGTGTTAGCTAATTATGGTTAAAGAACAATTTAAAAAACTCTGTCATTGATCATATGGAATTTTCAACTTAGTGCTATTTTCACCAAGTTATTAACATGTGAAAGCAATCAGCTGGGTACAGGATCAAAAGATTAAAATAACAGTGTTGAATGGATGGTCCAAATTGATAACTAACGCATCTTACTCTGGGAACTATGTAAAGAGAAGTATGAACCACCATGGCTTAAAGAAGATGGATGATAATGTTTGAGAAGTGAACCAAAAGAAATTGGCATGGAAGATGAAATGCTTTCCAAAACTATTTGTATCAAAAATGGTCCTACACAAGCTAGGAAAAACAGGAGAATGGTTATGGTAACAATTGAATCCATCTTCTACTAGAGTTTCATTTATACTTAATATTTGATTTAGTTGCTCCAAAGGAATGGCCAATGTGCATAGATTATGCTATTTCTTGAGGCGCCAATTAATTAAAGTGTCAATCATTGCAGGAAACAAAAAGGTCCATTAACATTTAGAAAATACAAGTGACACAGACCTTTGGAAGTTTTTATGAAATTTTTTGTCTTAAGTTGATTTATACTACTATTTTAGAATTGTTATGATATAATGTTTACACAATTAAAGTCTGAAATTGGTTGATTTCAACACTCAATTAAATTGTATTGTGCTATTACTAGAATGTATTGTATTTAGAATATATATCCTAAATATTATTTTTAATTTTGATCCCCGATTACAACTAATTGTGCTTTCATGTTTTTCTATACTACATTCTACAAAAAAAAAAAAAAAAAAAAAAAAAAAAAAAAGACCTATTATTTCTCTTGAATAATAAATTCTTGGAGTAAAAAAAAACACTTTCATTTTACTTAAGTGTATAGGTGGTAAAAGATTTTTTTTTTTTTTCCTAAGATATCTATTTAAAATTTTGTTGAAACAGGCGCAAATTTCAAGATTAGATTTTGAAATCTCTATTAAAAAACTCCCCGAATTTATTTTATTTTTTCCTTGCAAGTAATTATTTGCTTTTTTATTTTAGAATTATCTTAATATAAAATGTTTAAATTTTCAGTAACCATATGTCTTTTGTAATAAATAAAAGTATCCTGCAGATTGTGCGGGTTATACGCTAGTTATTATAATGTCAATGTATTAAACTCATGTATTAAAAAGCAATTACAATTAGACTTTGGATGGATAAAGTAAAATTTTTGAATTCATTGGTTGGCAATTAAATCTTATAATTGAGGAGGAAAGTGTAGTTTCTTTCCATTTGCAAAATTTGTTTGAACCAGTTTAATCAATGTGAGGTCTCCAAAAGTTATTTTTTAGACTATTTTACAGTAATCTTTCCATTTTACTAGCACTCAAAAGTAATCTTTTTTTTTTCCTCTTAGAATCTGTTTAGGAATAATTTATTTAGCTGAAACTGAAATTTTTTTACTGAAAGTACTATAAATAAAGCTAAAAAATAATAAAAATAATATAGTGAGACTCATAAATAGTACCAAAAAGTGTAATGAAACCTATAAATAGCAATAAAAATAAATTAAATAATAAAAAAAATGGTTTTTTAAGCCAATGTCATACACAACCTTAATGTGATTTTTTTGGCCTTCAAGAATTAAAAGGTTATCTTTTGTATTTTAATAATGACAGGCCAGCAAATCAAATTAGGGAAAAATTGTATAGATGGAAAAAAGAAAGGCTGAAAATGTAGAGAAGATGTGAGGGTGGCGTGGCATATCTAGGATCGCAAAGAGTTAAGACAAGACTTCCCCCATGTTGTAGCAGATGAAGATAATTGGTTGATAGATAAACAGAAGAGAAAAAGTTTAAAAAGTCAAACTAGAACTCAGAGAAAGCAACCGGAAGAAGGAGAGAGAGAGTTTGTACTTTCTAGCCTAGCCTAGGGGACAATTTTACAATGTATTGGTTCAAAAATAACGAATGGCTAAAATGAGTGAGTTATAATTTTGTTGGTTTTACCCAGAAAAGAAAAGGAAAAAGAAAAATTGATGGGAGTTGGAGTTGGAGTTGTACAGACACAACAGGCACACAGTCTGTCAACCATGTGTTGCAGTTGCACAAACCGATACCAAAAGCAAAAGCAAAGTAGTAAAAGTTGGTTTCTGTTTCTCTAGACATTCATCAACTATTATGTCCAGTGTTACCAATGTTAGGAGTCGACCCAGAAGTAGGAGGACCAGTTTTGCAAGCAGATCATCATCTTCATCATCATCAAATGACTCTTCTTCAACCTCAACCCCCGAGTCAAAAGAAAAAGAAGAAGTGGATAACAACAATAATAATAATAGTAATAGAAAGGGCCCTGATCTCAAAACGCTTGTGAGGAGATTCTGAAAGGTGGCAGCCCCATATTGGTATTGTGAAGAAGACAAATTCCAAGCCAGATGGCAGTCGGCGGCTGTGTTTGCTCTCACTCTAGGAACCACAGGCATCAGTGTCGGCTTCAACTTCCTCGGCCGTGACTTCTACAATGCTCTTGCCAGTACTTTAACTACTACTTTCTAACTACCATTTCTTCTCTTCTCTATTATTACTGTAACTGTTTTTTGTTAACTTTTTTAGACAAGGACCAAAAACAGTTCACGAAGCAACTTCTGTATTACTTGGGTGCCTTTGCTGGTGGAATTCCGGTGAGCACAATTTTGCTCCACTTTCTTAGGTATTCCATTTCCATTTCCATTTCCTCTGCTAGTACCTACCTGTCTTCTTTTGAAAAACGATTTCCTGCAATGTTGTTTAGTATAGTTCATAATTTAACATTAGATTGGTTTTACCTTAACTTGTCAACAACACCCTATTGGCCTATTACTTAATGTTATGTGAGTGAAATAAACAAGGAAAAACACTCCCCCTAACTTTTAATGTCAAACATAGTTCAATTAACTTGACATTTTTCATTACTTAGGAAACCCCATCAATTCAGCCCTCTGTTCTAGCTATTAGAATGCATTTCAAACACCCCCCACAAAAGAAAAAATAGAGCTTTGATCATAACTACTTGTTTTGAACAAATTTGTGATCTACCCTTCCTTCCTCAATTATTTTAAAGTAAAGTCTTATTTTTTCTAAGTGATCTCTACATAAATGCTAACTCCCATCTGCATAAATTATTCAAGTACAGACATAGAACTTGAAATTACCATTAGATCATGGAAACATGGGATTTGTTTATTTTGCAGTTTTTGATTGGCTGCATATTAGAGATAAGTATCCAATTCCACATATATCAAACATATTTTTTTGGTAAGTAAAAATTTTTTATTAGAAAGGAGATGAGAATGACACGTAAATGGATATATCAAACATATTCATAGAAGTACCGGTTTGAACATATAAATGAACCGATTGGTCCTTGGGGTTTTCCTATATATGATAATGATGCCGAAAAAATCACTAGTGAGCCACACGATTCTCGCACACTCAAAACGGCACCTGCACAACACAAAAGCTGAAGACCTTAAAAGGAGTACTGGTGTGGTACCGGCCAAATACCCTCCGAAGGTCAAGTTAGAACTTCTCATAACTCTAAAGTGCTAGAGCGGGGTCAATTATGCGTACCTTGATTTGTGAGGGTATTAGGGTTTTTATAGTAGTAGAGGTTTGACCTCTCTTCCTTGGGCTAGAAGTCTTTTCCTTATAGGAATCCTCATGAGCGCATATTACGGAATCCTTTCCTTGTAGGAGACTAACACTAAGCGTGGGATACAAGACATTTCCTTATATACTCATGTGTGGTGATCAGGTCAAGAATACATTGGAGCTGTCAGCTTTAGAGTCGTCAGCTTTGCCTACTCCATCGTCCGGGTCGTCAGCTTTAGGGTCGTCAGCTTTGCCTACGACCTCGTTAGGGTCGTCACTTTGCCTACTCCATCGTCCGGGTCGTCAGCTTTGCCTACTCCCTCATCAGGGTCATCAGTTTTGCCCACTCCCTCATCAGGGTCATCAGTTTTGCCTACGACCTCGTTAGGGTCGTCAGCTTCGCCTACACCCTTCAGCTTTATTAGCGTCGGCTACCCATCTTCATTGCCTAAGGTCAATTCGTCGGCTATGCGGTGAGCTTTGTGGACTCCCTAACATTGTCACTTACTAATGGGTCCCGACGGAGGTTTGCCTACTATCTTCAACTTACTGCCTTCAGCTTACTACCTTTAGCTTACCCTTCAGCTTACTGCCGTCAGCTTACTACTTTCAACTTACTGTTTTCAGCTTAGTGCCTTCAGCTTACTCCCTTCAGCTTACTGTCTTCAACTTACTGTCTTCAGTATGCATAATAGAGTTGACAGATCTTTGGAGATCAACTTATTTTTCCAATTAAAAGTTCCCCTTATTAGTTGCCCCCCACTCCATAACCTCGTCAACTTTAGCTGCCGAGTTATGGAGTTAACATTGTCAGAAAGGTCACTCATGTGTGACGCCTCGAACAGCCTTTATTAAATGCTTGAGCACGTGGCGCAAACTGATCGGTTCTGTTTTCGAATGAGCCTCTACAGTCAACACGCGTGGGTGACACTATTTTTGAGGAAGGTGACGATCTTACCAAGTCCGTGGCAGACCTAAAAGATGATAGCGTCATCCTTGCCCAGCCTGTTGTGGATTTGTTCACGAATCCATCCATTTGTGGATAATGGCGTCAGCTTGCTTTTACTTGATGGATTCGTCTACTTGTGGGACAAGTCATACATTCATCCACTTTGTGGATAAGTTCATTCATTTTTGAGGGGTTGTCCGCTTTGTGGACTTAGGCTCATCTACTTCATAGACTTGGTAATATACCTGTCCAGTTTGTGAACTTAGGCTGATTTGCTTTGTAGACTTTGGTCAAGTTGGTGGATTTATATTAAACTCGTCTACTTTGTAGACTTGGAAATAGGCCCGTCCACTTTGTGGACTTACGCTCGTCTACTTTGTAGACTTGGTAATAAATTTGTCCACTTTGTGGACTTAGCAATAGACTCAATGATAAACTCGTCCACTTTGTGGACTTAATAATTTTTCATTCTCTAAGTTTGAGGTCGTCCACTTTGAACTCATCAATGTCGTCCACCTTGTGGATTTAATAAGGTCGTCCACTTTGTGGACTTATTGAGGTGACTAAGTGTTGGTACCTCATCACCATTTTGGTCGTCCACTTGTAGTCGACTTAGTATGGTGATCATCTACCCATAGACGACTTCGGTCATGCGTCTACCCGTAGGTGACTTAACGTAATGACTATTCACCCGTAGGCAACTTTGACCACGTGTCTACCCGTAGGTTGCTTAGCGTAGTGACCGTCTACCCATAGGTGACTTAGCGTAGTGACCGTCTACCCGTAGGTGACTTAGCGTAGTGATTGTCCACCCGTAGGTGACTTTGGCCATGCGTCTTCCCATAGGTGACTTAGCATAGTGACCGTCTACCCGTAGGTGACTTAGCGTAGTGACCGTCCACTCGTAGGCGATTTTTTGGCCATGCGTCTACCCGTAGGTGACTTAACATAGTGACCGTCCACCCATAGGCGACTTAGCGTAGTGACCGTCTACCCGTAGGTGACTTAGTTCGTCCTTCCACCTGTAGGTAGTAGGACTTAAAATTTGTACCAAAGCACTTGTGAGTGATTTGGTCTGTCCTTCTACCCATTGGTAGTAGGACTTGGTCCGTCCTTCCACCCGTAGGTAGTAGGACTTAAATTTTGTACCAAGGCACTTGTAAGTGACTTGGTCCGTCCTTCCACCCGTAGGTAGAAGAACTTAAATTTTGTACCAAGGCACTTGAGTGACTTGGTCCATCCTTCCACCCGTAGGTAGGACTTTAGTTTTGTACCAAGGTACTTGTGAGTGACTTGGTCCGTCCTTCCACCCGTAGGTAGTAGGACTTGAATTTTGTACCAAGGCACTTGTGAGTGACTTTTTCCGTCCTTCCACCCGTAGGTAGGAAGACTTAAATTTTGTACCAAGGCACTTGTGAGTGACTTGGTCCGTCCTTCCACCCGTAGGTAGGAAAACTTATATTTTGTACCAAGGCATTCGTTGGTAGCTTGGTTCGTCCTTCCAGCTGTAGGTTGGAAGACTTAGAATTTTCACCAAGGCACCTATCGGTATCCTTGGTTGTCGATCCATCCCATTGGGATGACGATTAGGTATCCGTCGGCTTCCTTTTGTAGTGTTTAGCTTTGAGGTCTTATTGAAGCTTTGTCGTTTGTCTTATACGTAGGATTGGCCATCCTTTTGCACAATAGGCCATTAATACACTGCCCCAAGACGTGTGACGGAATTTTCAACCTTCGGACGCGTTGTAGTCTTCTATTAGCGTCTTATTCTTAAAGTATTTTATTCATCTACTTTGGGTCATGGACTTGCCGACGTGACTGAGTGTTACCTCGTCAATTTTTTTTTTTTTTTTTTTTATGCGTGTCCGTCCACCTTTGAGTGTTACCTCAATTTTTTTTTTTTTTTTTGTCCGTCCACCTTTGTTCATGGACAGGTATCCATTTTTATTTTTGGTGGCCGTCCATGCATGCATCCGTCAGGATTGTTGTTTTTTGTTTTTTTTTTTTTTTTGGCCGTCAATGCATGCATCCGTCAGGATTTTTTTTTTCTTTTGTCCGTCCACCTTTGTTCATGGACATGTATCCATTTTTATTTTTGGTGGCCATCCATGCGTGCATCCGTCAGGCTTTTTTTTTTTTTTTTTTTTTTGGTTGGCCGTCCATGCATGCATCCGTCAAGTTTTTTTTTTGTTGGGTGTCCATCCACTTTTTTGTGGACATGCATGACTCCGTCTTTTTCTTTTTCTTTTTTTCTTTTTTTTTTTTTTTTTTTTTTATTTTTTTGTTTGGTGGACATGCATCCGTCCATCTTTCTTTACTTGTGTGTATCCGTCCACTTTTTTGGATGGACATTCATCCGTCCACCTTCTCTTTTTTTTTTTTTTTTGAATGGACATGCATCCGCCCATCTTTCTTTACTTTTGTGTGTCTGTCCACTTTTCCTCATGGACTTCATTTTTTGGTCTGTCTAGGACTTCTTCATTTCTTTTTGTCCATCCAGGACTTCATCATTTTTTTTTTTTTTTTGTCCGTCCACTTTGTTTATGGACTTCATTTTTTGTCCATCCACTTTTTTTATGGACTTCATTTTACTGTGGGTGCTTGACTCCACACAAAGGATATTTGTTCACTTTGGGTCGTCATTTTTTGGTCGCGGACTTGTTGAGGTGACTAAGTGTTACCTTGTCACCTTGTTGGTCGTCCACTTGGGGTCATGGACTTTTTGAGGTGACTAAGTGTTACCTTGTCACCTTGATGGTCGTCCACTTGAGGTCGTGGACTTGTTGAGGTGACTAAGTTTTACCTCGTTACCTTGATGGTCGTCCACTTGGGATCGTGGACTTGTTGAGGTGACAAATTGTTACTTCGTCACCTTGAGGGTCGTCCACTTGAGGTCGTGGACTTGTTGAGGTGACTAAGTGTTACTTCGTCACCTTCTTGGTCATCCACTTGAGGTCGTGGACTTGTTGAGGTGACAAATTGTTACTTCGTCACCTTAAGGGTCGTCCACTTGAGGTCGTGGACTTGTTGAGGTGACTAAGTGTTACTTCGTCACCTTCTTGGTCGTCCACTTGAGGTCGTGGACTTGTTGAGGTGACTAAGTCTTACCTCGTCACCTTGTTAGTCGTCCACTTGGGGTCGTGAACTTGTTGAGGTGACTAAGTTTTACCTCGTCACCTTGAGGGTCGTCCACTTGAGGTCGTGGACTTGTTGTTTTCATCCTCTTGGGATGATTCGTCCACTTTGTGGACTTAAAATTACATCCTCTTGGGATGATCCGTCCACTTTGTGGGAGTCTTTACCCTCTTGAAGTGATCCGTCCATCTTGTGGACTTTGTAGGAATGCAGGTAGAAAAACATAGTTGTGTCTGAATATTCCTCTTATTAATTAAAAAATCATGCATTTGAAGAAAAGTACTTGCCCCCTTAGGCTTAAAAACATATTGTAGCGGAAAATTGACTAAGTAAAACTAGTAATTGTAGAAAAACTAAATAAATTGGGAAATTAGGGAGCGCCGTTGCTCTTCATATTATCTCTACTGGTAGTATTTCCGTAGGTGCTCCGTGTTCTATAGGTACTGCAGCTTTTGTCCGTCCAGTGTTTCGAGGTGGTAGGTTCCCTTCCTCTGCCATGGTCCGTTGCTCTTCTATGCACATGGTCTGCTGATGATCTTCTATCTCCATCATGGCAATGTAGCACTCGCATGCGGCCACCTGATTTCCTCGTAGCTCTCCAACCCCGTACTCCATAGGAAATTTGATCATTAGGTGGTATGTTGATGTTACCGCCTTCCATGAGTTAAGGGTGGGTCGTTCAATGATAGCATTATAAGTAGATGAGCAGTCGACCACAAGGAAAGTCATCTCCTTTGTGATCCGTTGAGGATAATCACCTATTGTTACCAAAAGCGTGACCGCGCCTAATGGCATCTTCCTACCTTTCTCTCTTTTTGGGCTTTTCCTCGCGAGCTAGTAGAGCGTCTTCGGCATTCATATATTTGGTGGCCCTGTAAAGCACGTCCGGCATAGTTTTCGGGTCATTTTTGTATAGTGAAAATAAGAACTTACCTTTCCTCAACCCATTCGTAAATGCTGCTATGAGTATTTTATCGTCGGCCTCGTCGATTGAGAGTGCTTCCTTATTAAAGCGGGCTATGTAAGATCGGAGTGTTTCATCTTCTCTTTGCTTGATACTCATCAAGCATGTTGTGGACTTCTTGTATCGGTGTCCTCCAATAAAGTGCGACGTGAATTAGGCACTTAGCTCTTTGAAAGTGCTAATGAAATTGGGCGTCAACCTGCTGAACCAAATTCTCGCCGGGCCCTTCAGCGTTGTAGGGAAGGCCCTACATATGATCTCGTCCGCTACTCCTTGAAGATGCATCAGGGTCTTGAAGGTCTCTAGATGATCCAGCGGATCCTTCACCCCGTCGTAACTGTCTATATGCGGCATGCGGAACTTATGGGGTAGGGGGAAGGAGTTGACGGCCGCGGTGAAAAGCGAGTTGGTACGGTTGACCAAGTTGTCAAGGTCACTAGACACTCGTCCTTTGAGCGCGTTCATCATAACCTCCATCTGCTCCTTCATCGCCTGCATCTCTGCGGCAATATGTGGCGGAGTTGCAGCAGTGAGGGATGGCATGTTCAAATTTTGCCTCTCTAGTCTGCTTGGGGCGTGGCTGCCCTCAAGTTTCTCTTGGTTTTTTCTTTCCGCGTTGGTCCCTTGATCTCCTTGCTGGTTATTCGGTGCTGCGTTCTTCTGGCACAACTGTTCTTCTAAGTCGTGATTTTGTTTGGTGAGGCATTCTATGGCAGCAATGAGAGTTTGAACTTGTCTCTCGAGGGCAGTCGTGTGTGGTTCCTTTTCCTAAACATCGTTGGTGGTTGCCATCGAGCGAGTGAGTACCATGCAACCCTTTTGTCTAGGAAACGTTAATATTATTTGCGAATCTCTACTGCGTTTCCCACAGACGGCGCCAACTGATGATGCCGAAAAAATCACCAGTGAGCCACACGATTCTCGCACACTCGAAACGGCAACTGCACAACACAAAAGCTGAAGACCTTAAGAGGAGTACCGGTGTGGTACCAGCCAAATACCCTCCGAAAGTCAAGTTAGAACTTCTCATAACTCTAAAGTGCTAGAGCGGGGTCAATTATGCGTACCTTGATTTGTGAGGGTATTGGGGTTTTTATAGTAGTAGAGGGTTGACCTCTCTTCCTTGGGCTAGAAGTCTTTTCCTTATAGGAATCCTCATGAGCGCATATTACGGAATCCTTTCATTGTAGGAGACTAACACTAAGTGTGGGATACAAGACATTTCCTTATATACTCATGCGTGGTGATCAAGTCAAGAATACATTGGAGCTGTAAGCTTTAGAGTCGTCAACTTTGCCTACTCCATCGTCCGGGTCGTCAGCTTTGCCTACGACCTCGTTAGGGTCGTCAGCTTTAGGGTCGTCAGCTTTGCCTACTCCATCGTCCGAGTCGTCAGCTTTGCCTACTCCCTCATCAGGGTCATCAGTTTTGCCTACTCCCTTATCAGGGTCATCAGTTTTGCCTACGACCTCGTTAGGGTCGTCAACTTCGCCTACACCCTTCAGCTTTATTAGCGTCGGCTACCCATCTTCATTGCCTAAGGTCAATTCGTCGGCTATGCGGTGAGCTTTGTGGACTCCCTAACATTGTCACTTACTAATGGGTCCCGACGGAGGTTTGCCTACTATCTTCAGCTTACTGCCTTCAGCTTACTGCCTTTAGCTTACCCTTCAGCTTACTGCTGTCAGCTTATTACCTTCAGCTTACTGCCGTCAGCTTATTACCTTCAGCTTACTGTCTTCAGCTTACTGCCTTCAGCTTACTCCCTTCAGCTTACTGTCTTCAGCTTACTGTCTTCAGTATGCATAATAGAGTTGACAGATCTTTGGAGATCAACTTATTTTTCCAATTAAAAATTCCCCTTATCATATGAGCAGCCACTTCTATCCATTTTCTTTGCCACCATAGAATTCGTGTGCAGTTTCTTGCTATGTTAATGCTGTTGCCTTCCTTACCATTGATTTAGTCATATCAATATATATATAAAAGCAGAGACCTCATGCGAGAAAGCATGAGGTCTTGCCATGTGGCTCTCTATTTAGAATATAAAAGCAGAAACCTCATGCAAGAAAGCATGAGATCTTGCCATGTGGCGCTCTATTAGAACAACTTTTACATTTGACCTTCCACCTCACCTCTTTAAAAATGGAATTTTAACATCTTTTCTTGAAATTGAAAGGATGCGAGTTATTTAATTGCTATAGCAAAAACCATTGAATCAGTTCACCTCTCTTTCTCAAAAAAAAAAGAAAAAGAAAAAAAAAAAATTCACCTCTCTTTCTCTCTTAACTGATCAGTTCCCATTTAAACTTAATGCACACAATTGTGTTTCTTTATAAATCAATATCTATATCTATATTTTTCCTAAAAAAATAAAATATCTATATCTATCCATAACCTTTGTAGCTCGCTGATGTGGAGGATAACATAAATCCCATTAGATACCTGCCCATCAATCAACCAAACTCCCTCATTAATAGTCACATTTACTCTCTCCAGTCCACAATTCTCCTCTTGATGTCTCTTAGCATACCCAAACCGTTCCTCAATTACGTGAACCTATGGCTTTTCAGCTCTTCCTATTTTGTAAATCAATCTCCTCTCTTGCAGTATTTGACATACATTTGGTCATACCCTCAATCTTGAATAAATGACTTCAATGGGTTTCAAATAGACCACCAAGGTGCTCTCCACGCTTTTCATCGATTTCCCCAGGTTCATAAATCTCTCCATCTCTCCTTCACCAAGGAGGTTTTTTTTTTTTTTTTTTTTTAATAAATTTTTTTAATTTTTTTAATCTGTATGTACTCCTACCTGTATTTTCTGTTTATTAGCACCTCAGAAATTTTTACTAAAGAATTCCCTGTTAAATATCATTGTATTCTCCGTTTGTCTTTTAATGTTGTGGATGATTCCAGGAAGATAGGGCCAACGCAAAACATTAACATTGTCAACCTGTTAATTAAGGTATAAAGAAAGAACCTTTGTTTGGGTTTTTTAATGCTATATAGTTAAATTCCTACTTGGCAGCTCTAATGTGTCAATGGCTACATAGGACAAATCTTTTTCAATAGCTCTATTTTGTCCCAGGATGTTTTTTATATGCCATATCAATTAAGAAAAGACAAATGACCAAGAGCAATCTTTGAAATTCCTAGAGCCAAACATGTACATCATTTGCATGAGTCACCTTATGGTTAATAAAATTGCTATATTTGACATGAACTTTAATCATATTATGACAAATATTTGGGTCATTCACAAATACAAGTTGCTATTGAAATTTCGTCCTACTCAAAATTTTCAGGCGTTATAGGCATAACCTTGGTTGGATTGTGGTTTCCGAGAAAGCTTTTCTACACAAAAAATTTCCAATAATCGCATTGTTTGTGCCTATGTCAGTGGTGCATAAAGTTTTACTCAAGATGGAGAATTGGCACGCCTTTCCGTTGAAGGTAAGCAGCCCAAACAGTAACTGCAACTAATGATTCTTAATTTATTTTTATATAGTTCCCGATGATGAATCAATTTCAATTAGAACTAAGCTAAAACTTAGCATATGATATTCTTTGAATATTTTTTAAAAATATTACTACCAAATTTGGTCAATAGAGTTGCTTCTCTTCACTAAATGAAATTCTCTAGGAATTTAATAGTTATCCTACTTTGAACATGATTGCAATAAAGTTCATCTTTAAATGAAAATTCACACGGTTTCTTTTTAAAATTTTCTTTCAGGTCTTGACTACTATGTTTGATAACCATTAGGGAAATCCTTAAATAATTGGTGACATATTTGCATCACTGGAATGAAGGTCACTGATGGCAAAAATGGCCCTTATGTGTGGGACATTTTTTTTGGTATTAGTTCTTGGTATGTAAGACTTGGTATTAGTGGCAAAAGATATATATATTTCTTACTATATTTAGCCAGAATTAATGTATATTGGAAGCTTTAAGGAGGCTGAAAAATCATTATAGATGAATCATTACAGTTTTGTTAATAAGTTGAACAAAATGGTCAAATTTCACCCTTTCATTTTTCTTTTTAAAGATGGTTGTCGTTAACTTCCTGCTAGACTCATCTTCCTGCTAGACTATAAAGACTGTTTCTTTTTCCTTTTCCTCTTTTTACTAATATAATATAATTGAAGCTAATTCTTCAAAATGTATAGCACAAGCTTCAAGGTTATATATAGCACAAGGTTTATGTGGGAGAACATGAGGCTTTGCCATGTAGCGCTCTAATTTTACATTTAGCATTTTTGACCTCTTTTCGTTAAGTTTTTTTGAATTATTATCGAAAATATCTCATTAACTTATTTTTACTATTATCTCATTAATCTCTAATTAAAGGTCTAAGCTTACACCATATTTTTTTTTCTTCTTCATGACTTTTAACATACTCACCGTTTTAGTATTAGAAACAAAAGCAAAAAATAATAATTCTAAAACAAAATACACTTATGGAAGAATATTGGAGAAAATATTAATATTTGTTGTTACTCTGTTGCCTTTTCTTTCATATGTGGTTTGTCTCTCTATTTTTAATATTTAACTCATTGTTGTGATAAAGAAAACTTTGCCATCGACTCATTATATAGTTTGAGTAGATTGATCTTTGTGATACGATGCTACTAATTTTATTTTTAATATTTCAAAATGTATATGTTTCTTTGCTGTAATTATTAAATTAGTTTACTTTTTCTTTATAATATACGTACAACATTCTCCAAAACCGTCTTACATAAAACATCACATTATTATCCGTGCAACGCACGGGCAACTTACTAGTTTATATAATTGTCACATCATATGTTGTTGTTTCACAGTTTTCTGTATTGAGAGATTATGCAAGAGAAACTCTAGCTTTGAGATGGAGGTCTTGGATGACTAGATATTACATGGAACGCTATCTGAAGAATCAGACATTTTACAAAATTCAATCACAATCAATTATTGACAACCCAGATCAGCGGATTGTTGATGATTTAAGTTCCTTCACTGGGACAGCCCTTTCTTTCTCTTTGATACTATTCAATTCTGCTGTAGACTTGATATCATTTAGTAACATCTTGTATGGCATCTATCCTCCACTGTTTATCGTTCTTCTTGTGTATTCGATTGGTGGAACAGCTTTAAGTGTTTTTCTTGGAAAGGTGAGTACACTATGTTTTCAACATACAGTAGAATTTTTCCCATAAAGATAATACCAGTTTGACTGACTGGAGACTGTTTCACTACTAATTTCAGGGTTTGGTGACTCTAAATTTCTTGCAAGAGAAGAAAGAAGCAGATTTTCGTTATGGACTTGTACGCGTTAGAGAAAATGCTGAATATTTCTTTTTATGGTGGCGAAGATAACGAAATGCAACTTCTGCTGCAGCGCTTCAGAAGTGCTTTTGAAAATTTGACTGTATGGATGTTTTCACTCTTTTCCTTATGCTGTTTCCATTTTCCTATAATTAAAAATGGCCTCAAATTCCTATTTTGTCCTGGTTACCTATTTGGGTTTTCTTTTTAGTGGAAGGAAAGTTTGTTCCATAGCAAAAGTAATTGGTGTTACTAGTCAAAAAAAGTAATTTTGTATTCCTCATTTACCAACGAATTGGAGTTAGAGCCTTAGATATAAGCATCAATATTGAGGGATTTGGTGGCTTTGGCTCATATGGTTCTCTCATATAGGAATAGGAGAATTTTCTTAAAAGAACATGAGTGGGTTTCTTTTGAGAGTAGTTTGGTAGTTCTTTTGGGGTTGAAAGATGAGTGCATGTGTGAGTTTAGAGTTTGTCTATTGTTTGAGTGGGAGAGCCCAATTGAATGTATTGGCGCTTTATGATTGTGAGGGTCTTTTGTGAGTTTGCTGGTATTGAGAGTTATTTTTGGGTGAGTGAGATATTGAGATTTGAATTAGTTTGGGTTTATGTGGGGTTTTGAGTTAGTTTGTGTTTGTGAGATTTGGTTGAGTGTGGTTGTAATATATATTTTTGATAGTGGAGTTTGGTTGGCGTTGTCGTATATGTAAACATGAAGTTTGCCAAATGACGTTAAATTTCATTGTCTTATGCGGATGATTTTATTTATTGTTCATGTGAATGTACTTCCACTAGCCCCAAATTCCAAACCAAGTTTTGCTACATTGCAGTCATATGCTTTTGATTTGACAACTGCTTTTGTCACACCTTGAATATATGCTTACATGATTTACATCATATATTCTTGCATGAGGTTGTGGGAGGGGGAATGCTATTATTACATTGCCAAAGTCTAAAGAGTATTTCTCTAGGAAGTTCCATGATTGAAGATATCATTGATGTTAACTTCAACATCAAGGATAGTTTGACACTAGGTCTTTCTACCATGCGATTCAAGGAACTCAGGATTCTTTGTTTCCTTGGAAGGGTGTTTGGAAACCAAAAGTTCCTAAGCGAGTGGCTTTCTTTTTGTGGATAGCTGCTCATGGTCAAATTCTTACTTAGGATAATATCATGCTTAGGGGTCGCTCTTTGGCAAATCAGTGTTGTATGTGTCGTTGTGATGGGGAGTTGGTGGACTACCTTCTTCTTCATTGTCCTGCTACATATACCTTATAGACTTCTATGCTTCAGGCTTTTGGTATTCATTGGGTTATGCCAGGATTGGTGGCGAGACTTCTATTTTGTTGGCATCAATGGCTTGGGAATCATACTTCAAATATTTGGAATTTGATTCCAAGTTATTTGATGTGGATTGCTTGGTTGGAACGAAAATGTTGTTCCTTTGAGGACACTGAGAAGACTTTGGAAGGGTTATAGGTTTTATGCCAATGTAGTCTATTTGAGTGGCCTAACTTTTATAGTTATAAACTGAAATTATAAATAGTAGATACTAAATACACATAACTAATGTGAGGTAAGATGCTGCTATGGTTTTAGAATTGTCAGTCCCTTTACCCTTTTTTTTCTCAGGAAAAAAAAAAAGAAAAAAAAGATTGTACTTGTAAAGTTGTAGTAAATGGGAATTTAGGTGAACTATCTCCTAGAAGGCTCTTATGCCATTTCTTTAATTTATTTTTTTTGTACTTTCACATTCCACGTGACCTTCACAGTTTTTGGTGTCTTATTACTTTTCAACTCTTCGTTCTCATCTCCTTAGTCCTTACCTTCTTCACTGACCTGACCAGACCTTTTTCTTCCCTCTCTCACTCTTTTCCATTCTCACGGTACCCTTTCGGCGTCTCAAGACCTACTCATCATTTAGCTCTGCTCAAAGAAAAAAAAAAAAAAAACTTATCGTTTAGTTCTTTGTTTCCTCTTAGGAGCACTGAAATTTCTAGAAAGTGGAAGTACTCAAAAAAAAAATATATATATATATATAATAAAAAAGAGCAGTTGGAATTTTCTTGTAATATTTCCTAAAAGGAGCACTGAAATTTCATCACTTCCAAATTTCTAGGTCCTCTCTAAATTCTCTCCTCAGTCCTCTCTCTCTCTTCATTTGCAAAATTTCAGATTGGATTCGACGCATTTTCAAAACTACGCAGGTCTGGTTGGGGATCAAGGTATTTCTTCTTCCCTAATTTATTTATTTTTTAATCGTTTTTTGGTTCTAAATTTCTAATTGATTATTATTCGTTTTTTGGTTTTTATAAATTTTGCATGCAGATCTATGTATATATTAGTTTTTCAATTTAATTATATTGTGTATGGTACTTTCTCAACTACAAATTCAGAGATATAATTATTTAGTTTCAGAAAATATAACGAACGGTGAGACCTCAACGGTGTTAATGGAAGGTGTGGCTGGCTTCGACACAGCGAGTAGCAGAGTGTGTGATGTACATTTGTCGGGACTGAGTTTATTTGCTTAACTTTGTGAACCTTCAGTTCAACTGGGCTTTCTCATCTCATAATTTTTATTTTTATTTTTTTATATAAAAGAAAGGTAAGGTTTAACCAATCTGATGGACGGAGGAAATCAAAATGTTGCATCAATTTTTCTTCACTAGTTTATTTCTTTTCATTTGTTCGGTTTTGATTTTTTTGATTTTTTTTTGGTATGTAGATCTATATCGTGATTCAATATTTAGTAGTGGAGCATTTTGCAGTGGCTACAATTGGCATGGAAAACGCCTCGTCATCTTCTACTGTCCAACGGAAATATGATGTCTTCATCAGTTTTAGGGGAGAGGACACCCGCAACAATTTGATGGATCATCTATATAATGCTTTGATAGTGAAAGGCATTAACACTTTTAGAGACGATAAGAAACTTGAGAGAGGAAAACCCATTTCACTAGAGTTGTTGAAAGCGATAGAAGAGTCGAGGTTTGCTGTTGTCATTCTCTCAAAAGACTATGCATCTTCGTCTTGGTGCTTAGATGAACTTGCAAAAATCATTGCTTGCAAGGAAGACATGGGAATGATAGTTTTGCCTGTTTTTCACTATGTGGAGCCATCTGATGTACGGAAACAAATGGAAACTTTTGCGCAGGCATTCGTTAAACATGAAGAGAATGAGGAAAAAACAAGGGTGGATAAATGGAGAGATGCTTTGAGTCAAGTGGGCAACCTCGCCGGATGGCATTTAAAGGATACTAGGTAATTTATCTAAACTTTTTTAAAAAATTTTTTTTTTTCATTTTGCAATACCCTAATTTAATTGATTGTGATTGTTGTGTGGGTGTGTGATAAGTCTCGTATCGGGTATATATTGGTATAAGAGCCGGCCCAATAACCTCATATGGGTTCAGAGACACTACCCCACCAATTGGGGTCTTAACAAGGACGTTAGGGATTTAAGTAAGAGAAATTGTGATGCCTCAATTTGTTTGATTGTGGATGTGTGATGAGTCCCACATTGAGCATATATTGGGTAAATATGGACTTTATTAATAAATATAACGAGCCTCATGTGTGATTAGTTCTTTTAAGGTATAGTACAAATGTGGCAGATTTATATATAACTATATATGGAAACTTAAGCAGATTTATATACATGTTTCATTGTATGCGGATCAATGTTCATTTTTTTGTTTCAATCAACACATTCTATTTTTTTCGTTGCAGGTCTGAGTCACAAGATATCCAAGAAATCGTGGGTTGGATATCAATCAACTTGAAATATGATGCATTCCCATATATTATTGAGGACCTAGTAGGGATATATTCTCGACTAGTAGAATTGGAGTCATGTTTAGCTCTAGGTTCAAAAGATGTCCTCTTTATAGGGATTTGGGGGATGGGAGGGATCGGTAAGACAACTCTTGCTAGAGTTGTTTATCACATGGTTTCTAAAGAATTTGAAGCTCGTGGTTTTATTGAGGATGTTAGGGAAAAGTTTGAAAAAAATGGTTGTGTTTCACTGCAAAAGGAAATTATTAAAAAAGTTTTGATGGAAAAGAATTTGGAAATTGAAGAGGAGTGTGATGGAGTTCTCAAGATCAAGAATAGGTTATGTCGTAAAAGAGTTCTTCTTGTTCTTGATGATGTACATAAAGTGAAACAGTTAAGAATGTTAGCAGGGAAGCATAATTGGTTTGGTCCGGGTAGTAGAATTATCATAACAACAAGAGATGCACATGTGCTTAAAGCACATCGAGTAAATGAAATATATGAAGTTAAAGGATTGAATGAAGAAGATGCTCTTCAACTTCTTTGCTTGAAAGCTTTGGAAAAAGAGCATGACCTTGATGATTATAGAGAGTTGTCTAATCATTTTTTGAATTATGCTAGTGGCCTTCCTTTAGCTCTTGAGGTTTTGGGTTCCTTTTTGTGTGGAAAAAGTATTGTTGAATGGACAAATGCATTAGAGAGACTCCAAGAATTTAATGATGAAGCAATTCTCCAAGTACTTGAAATAAGCTTTAATGGACTCCAAAAATTACAGAAGGAAATATTCTTGCATATTGCATGCTTTTTTAATAATCAGAAGAAAGATTATGTATTAGAAATACTAGATATTTTGGGCTTTTACCCTGTTATTGGATTGAAAGAACTCACTGATAAGTCTCTCTTGAAAATTATGGATAATGATGTAGTGTGGATGCATGATTTACTTCAAGAAATGGGCAAGAACATAGTTTGTCAAGAGTGCCTGATGATCCTAGGAAACGTAGTAGATTATGGAATTATGAGGACATTAACAAAGTGTTAAAAAAAAATAAGGTAAGAAGTTATTTAGAAAATTTGAGCTCATTCCCTACCTTCATGTTTAACAAATTTGGAAGTTGAATAGTTATGCTAATAATTATTTTTGCAATTTACCAATTCCTTCTTGATTATTAGGGGACAGAAGCACTTAAAGCTATGGATATTGCGAGTACTTGTAATGAACAACAAGATGGATGTTGGAACCCTGAGGCCTTTTTAAAAATGGATAATCTTGAATTTCTTAGAATTTATGGCACTCTCTATGTCCCCACACACCTTCCTAATGATTTAAGAATTCTTGATTGGAGTTCGTATCCCTCAAAATCTTTGCCATCAAGTTTTCAGCTAGATGAGCTTGTTCAACTTTGTTTGCAACAAAGCAAAATTCAACAACTTTGGACCGGAATAAAGCTAAGTGTGTTATTAAGTATCCTCTTAAAACTTTTCTTTAAAATTACAATAAATGTACACCAAGAAGCTAATTATTGTAACAATATTTTTTCTTCTAACAGAATTTTGACAAGTTGAAGTTCATTGACTTGACCGACTCCCTGGACTTGTTTATAACTCCAGACTTCACTAGGGTCCCAAATCTTGAGAAATTAGTTCTTGTAAGGTGTACAAATTTACGCGAGTTTCACCCATCTATTAGAATTCTTAAAAAACTTATTTATCTTAATTTACAAGATTGTGAAAGACTAATTCGTCTTCCAAGCAAGTTTGGAATGGAGTCTCTTGTGACTCTTGAAATTTCTAATTGCCCAAAACTCAAGACAATTCCAAAATTTGTGGCAAACCCAAAATTCTTACAAGAGCTATCTCTGGATCGCACTGCTATTGTGGATCTAATTAAAAACTTGCCAGAGAACCTATGGATAATCAAAGGCCTAGAGATACTTGATTTGAGCAAAGCAAATATAGAAGAGCTGCCTTCATCAATTGAACATTTGACTGACCTTACTTCATTAACTCTAAGATATTGCGAGAATCTTGTGAGCCTTCCTAACACCATTTGTAATTTGAAGTTGCTTAAGTCTCTTGATCTTTTTGGATGCTTAAAATTTTGTAACTTGCCAAAGAACATAGGAAATGTAAAAGGTTTGGAGTTGCTTAATTTGTGTTGGACAGCCATAAGAGATGTTCCTTCTTCCATTGCCCTTCTTAAAAATCTCAAACATCTATATATCTGTAGATGGAAATCATCTGAATCTTATTCCCTGCCAACAAGTCTTAAGCTGCTAGGCTTAGTATTTCCTTCATTAATTTCAGCAAGTCTTGTGAATCCCAAAACATTGCATTTGATGATCCAAGATTTATTATTGCCTTCCTTATCAGGCCTTCAATCTTTAACACATTTGCATCTTAGTGACTGCTCTCTTTTGTCAATCCCCAATGGCATTGGCTGCTTGTCCTCTTTGGAATACTTAAATCTAAGTGGAAACGATTTTGTTTCCCTCCCTGAAAGCATGTCTCAACTGTCTAATCTTCGAAGACTCCATTTGGAGGGTTGCAAGAAGCTTTGGTCATTGGAAAATGTTCCGTCAACTATTGATTCAGTAATTGCAAACAACTGTACCTCACTAATGAGATTGCCAAAACTGCAATTTTATACTTTTAGGTCAGATCACTCCCATTTGAATTTCCAGTGTGTTAACTACTTCAGATTGTGTAGATATATTGGAAGTAGCGGTAACATGCGTCAAGTATCTCTCCCTCTCTATGTTCTAAACATTATTTTCTCAAAAAAAAAAAAAAAAAAAAAAATCTAAACATTAATTATGCTTTGTATATTTCAGGGGCAAAGTGGTAAACTACCAGACATCTTTGACATTATTATTCCTAAATTTTACTTTCCTCAAGTTTGCCTTCCAAAATGGTTTGAACATGAATCTGTAAGTCATGAATTGAAGGTACAAGTGCCTTATGGGCGTCATGAACTGATGGGAATTGAGCTGTGCATTTGTTTTTCAGTCGCAGAGGCTTCTAAAGATTTTCTACTTACATGTTGGATTAAACTCAATGGATTTGAAAGCGCATCACCAATACGCTCTTCTTTTAGGGCAAACTATGGTAGAGTTAGTTTCCGTCACCTTTGGTGGCTCTTTTTGTCTCCTCGCTATTTCAACTCCCAGTGGGGAGAAAATTTTCGTCAAATTGATGGGAATGGATCCAATAAAATTGATATTAGAATAAGTACTTCAAATAACTTGGAGGTGAAGAAAGTCGGGATTCATTATGATATTATTAATGATAGGGTTGGGCCTTTTGGAGAATTGACGAACTACCTCAAAAGACAAGCAAATTTTTGCCTGTAAGTCATCATCATTCTTCTTCCTATTAGAATTTACAAGTCTTGATGTTCTCTTTATTTTGGGGAGGGAATCCAATGAAATGAAAGTGTGGGTTTTGAATTATTTTAGCATGATAACAAATTTAATTTGTCCTAGGTATATAATAGAGATTTTTTCTTTTTGTATTTCCCTTCCTCGCATTTTAAAAAATAAAATAAAATCATTGTATTGTGCTAGTTGTACCTTAGCATTACCTTTTGGGTTTCATATAGCCAAATCAGGCGCACATTTCTCGTCGATACTTTGGCTCTGGTATTTTCATTTCTCTTTCAATTTTATTTGTGAGAGTTTTGGAATTTTCGATTGTGAGTGACTTATTTATGGTTTTGCCATTTAAGTGAGGGGCTTAGAAGCACAATATGTGCTGTCGAAACAAATGGAGGCAATCACGGCTGCAATGACGGAAGTGTTGAATGACGGTTAGGAGATGTCGCTCATTCCTTTGTCTCGAAAGCTGAAATGCAGAGGGTAATTGCTAATACATGTGTAATTCATTCACGTTTAGTGTAGATTAGAACTGTACATCTTCCAAAAATAGTGATTGTGTCTGCTCAACTTAAGGACTCTGGAGGAATTTAGTGTAGATATTACATAGCTTTATTATGCTTGATGAAAACTGCCATGGATATTGAAAATATTCAAAGGTCAAACTCTTTTTCTCATTGGGGCTGAACTTAATTCTGTTTTCTCTTTTTTGGGTTTTTAGCTTAGGAATTGAAATCAAGTCTTATATTGCTTGCATTTTTGTCAATTGTTTAAAAATGCTTGAATCCTTTGTATTCAGTGGGCTTATTATTAGGTTCCTAATGATGAAAGTTTGAACCTTTATGAGCTATTTAACCAAAGCATGAATGTTCAATACATTGAAAGGCTTTTACAGGAAATTTTTGGTAGCACATATTTTCATTTGGAGTTAATTATATAAAATTGAATTTAAAGACTTCTTGTAGATGTGTTGTTAAAAAGGCATGCTTTATTGTGTTGAATGATTCATATCAAGTGTCACTCCTTAGATATAGAAGAAACTAAATGGGTAGCAAATTCTTAATTATACAAAATTTACTTTTTCAGATTTTCAATTTTCTTAGCATCCCCAGAAACTGCTACAAATGCAGATCATTAGCCATGAAGTTTGTTAATTATAATTTTTATAATGAAACTGGTTCTTTAATCTTAGTCTTTTTGGATTTAAATTGGTTCTATAATGGCTGAATATGCTATGATTGAATTTCTGTTTGATGGTGAGCCTGTGTGTGTCCTTGGTGTAATGGTTATAGCTTTTGTTTGGATTTGAAACCAATGAATGGTGGTTGGATGGGCTTTGCATGTATTAGTGTAAAAAAGTTGCAATGGGTGAGTGTATTAATCTTCTTGATGTTTTTTCCCTTTACTTTGATTTTGGTTATTGCCTTGCTTCTTGCGGTTGTTGTTGTTGTTACCTTTTGAGCAATTTTAGGATTTTTTTTTCTTTGACTTAAACTGGAAATTCTATTGCTTGGTCTTGAGCTATTCCAAAATTTGGTGATTTTATTATTGACTGTAATGATTGTAACAAAAAAAAAATAAAGAAATAAAAATTCTATGTTTATTGTACTAATTGAAATTTGTTTTTTAACACTGCAGGATGACATAGAAGCCAAGCAGCCCAAACCCCTACCATGTAGCCTACTCAACCTACTGTGAACCTGGCTTTGTTCATGAGACCTCTACTTGTCTCCCTTTTAGAGATTTTAGTTTTGCGTTCTGTTTATTCATGTGGCTTCAGCATTGTAGTTGTTTGCCAAGTTATTTAATTATTGATTTGATTGTATTTAGAGCATGATACAGAGATTGTTCTTCCAATTCTATCGTTATTAATGAATGTAATAGGGCCTTCAGTAGAGCATCTTCATCCTTTTTCTATCATAGATACAAAATTTGTTTAAACAGTACATTTGGTTGATGAGTAAACTAATGATATTTCTTTCTCTTATCCAACCACCAGCCCGATTTTGGTATTATGTTCAGTTTTCTCTAAATTTTAGTCATAGGTTTATTGACTAACTTCTTTAGTTACAAAAAATTATCCAAAAAAATTGCTACATGTGCAATCAGTTGTCTAGATAGTCAGATTTGCTGTCCAAGAAACTGTCTAAGGCAAAGTTGTCCAAAAATGCTGTTCACTGTGCAATATACTATCAAACAAACTGTCCAAAAAATGTTATCCATCATACTGCAAAATCAATATTATCCTAAAAATATATCAAAAAAATCAAGTTACATTTTAAACTTAAACAAACATGAGAAAATTTCACTATAATTGAACTTACCATTTATTAGTTTTTTACATACCAAAAAAGTGTTGTGTTTGCAAGCAAGCATTTGTATTCTCAACACATGGAGTTGGTCCATAATTGAACCTAACTTCATTTCCCTGTGTATATATATAAACAAATAAGTTTATTCATTTAGTGAGTAGAGAAGATATAAACACATGGATTTATTTTTTACTTGACCAGTATTCATTTGGTGAGTAAGAATTAAAACTAAATATTTTAAATTTGAGAGATCAAAACCAAACTTGCCTCAACCAAAAATATAATAAATCACTCACCAAATTGTTACAGGTAGAACTCACACAAAAGGCCAGTCAAGAATGACCTTTTAATAAAGTCACTCACCACCAGCCAAGCCAAAATCCAAATCACCCATTGCCAGGTATGCATAGCCAAGAGACGATTAATAGCCAGTCACACCCAAATCATCCATCACTGTCAACCATCAAAGAGCCAACCCAAATCACTAGTCAACAAGACAACACACAGCCAAGCCATTACAATATCCCAACCCATCAACTACCTGACTGGCAGCCAAGACTTACTTAAATCTTACATATAAAGCCACTTCAACAAAAACTTCATAATACAAATCAATAAGAAAAACAGATTTCAAATCCACCAATTCAAAAGTTTCTAGATAGTCACTTAAAACATGAATATACATCACACAAAGCTAACAAGTTCATGCACTTAAAGCAACATTTACATTTTACCTGACAAACAGCTGCATCATTTGATACTTGAGACAATGATGGAGTTAATTAAGACAATGATGGAGTTAATGGTGCCTATGTAATCACAATGATTATAAGAGAAATAATTTACAAAATCATCTAATTACTTATAATTGCAAAACAAGTAAACATGTAAGTTTTTTCAAAATTTCATGTATAAAAACATTTACATTTTACCTTACTAACATCCGCAGGATTTGATACATGAGACAATAATGGAGTTAATGGTGCCTATGTAATCACAATGATTATAAGAGAGTTTAAGAAATCATCTAATTACTTATAATTGCAAAATATGTAAACAAGTATGTTTACCCTTAAGAATGACGTGAAACTAGTTTGGTAACTATGGATTGGTCCCAATTCAGATGTCATCATTGGCGTGGAAAAAGTGCTAGGATAAGTCTGCTATATCACAAAAAAGAAAACCTTATTAATATATTCACATATGAAAATGTAAGTGTAGTACAACTTCCAACTTCACAAATTATTAAGTTATTCCACTACAAATAAAAAAAAAATCTCTTACTTGATGCAAATAATGTTCTCCTCGTGGGCCGTAATTATTGTATTGCATATTAGGAGCAAAACTAGGTTCCTATATGAGAAAAAAAAATTATATATATATATATATATATTATTAGTCATAACAATATAAAATTTACAAACAATGGAAACTTAGCAAGAGATAAAAATAAATAAATAAAATTTACTTTGAAAAACTATTAGCTAACCTCATCAAGTGGAACTCTACCCTTTTTTTTTGTTTGCTTCTCAACCCAACTTTTTTTTCTTTTTCCACCCTTGCGACCTTCTTTTTTCTTAAGACCTGTTGCTCTTTCAACCAAATCTTCCAAATGTTGGTTAGGATCAAGATTTTCTGCATTGTTGCATAATGGCATTTGATGGGGCAATGGATGACCAACCACTTTTTTTGCTACAATGTCTTCAACCTTTTTTCCATATTCCTCAATCATCTTCTCTATTAAAGCAAATGCATCTTCATTGTCTGCTGCTTGAGAAGCTAATCGTACCAACTTGGGACATAATTTTCTATATCGCTGTGTAACACTCAAGTTGACATCCTCTTCTACATTTGTTCTCCTATTATCCAAGATGCATCCACTTTTTGCCTCTCTTGTCCATCTTTTCAAAATGTACATATTAGGAATTGTCTTTATATCAAGGAAGTCAAAGACTTTCAAAACATGGCAACATAAAATCCCAACAATTTCAAACTTTCGACAACTATATGAAAATGTCTTATCTGCAGTGTCATAAGAGACTATGAACTTACTAGGCTTATGCATAAACTCAATAGTGTATGTATGCATTAACAAGTCCTCTTGGCGATTTTTTATCCTTGCTACTGATGCAAGGTCATATTGATCTTAAAGTATTCGAAATATTACAGGTGTGTACACTTGTACTACTTGCTTCAACAATGGAGAATTTTTCAAGCTCAACTGGGGAAATTTTTGCCTTGCATTAAATTTAGCTTGTAACTCTCTTTCTCATTTTTGCTCAATCACCCGATCAAAGTGTTCAAAAAATTCCGCCACATCCAAATCAGGTCTCAAGTAGTCTTTCAAATCTCCATTCAAGCTTTCACTAAGTTGGGTGCTTCGTATTCCCAATGTAAATTCATTCTTCATGTAATACTTTGCCCATTTTCCTTTCAATTTGTAAATAGTATCCAACCAACTACGATCATGTATAGCATATGTGTCAATCATATCCTCCCAAGTTTTTTCAAATTCAATTTCATCATTAAACTCAAACATACAAGTTTTAAAAACTTGAAGAAAAGAAGAACCATCCTTCATCAAATTTCCCAAATGTTTTATCCCATTTTGCATTATATGCCAAGTACATAATTCATGGTAAGTGTTAGGCATTACCTCACTCAATGCCTTTGCCATTGCAGGATCTTGATCTGTAAAAATTGTTTTAGGCCTTTTACCTGCATGTGCAACTAAGAAGGTTTCAAACAGCCACTTAAATGATTCTGCAGTTTCATCATATAAAAGAGCAGCCCTAAAAACCGTTAACCCTCTATGGTGATTGAAACTGGTAAATACCCCTAAGGGTCTTAGCTCTTTATTAGTACCATATGTAGTGTCAAATGTCATTACATCACCAAAATTTGCATAATCAATAATCATTCTAGCATCAGCCCAAAAAATGTTTGTAATCTGGTCAACATTATCTAGTTGTACTGCATATTGAATGGACGGATTTGTAGTTAATTGTTTCTGAAAGTATCCTAATAAGCATGCAGCTTGACCATATATCATATTTTTTTGCCGTCTTGTTCTAAGATAATTTTGCTGATCAATCTCAGTGAATCCAAGATTAGCTCTCCCACTAGCCTCTCTACTCATTAACTCAAGTGCTGCTTTTGGCTTGATTCCAGAAGAGGATGCTAACTCAATCAATCCTGCATGAACTTTTGAGATTTTCCGTTGAGATCTCATCATATAAACTGTTTCTGTTAAATGAAGAGTGTGATTATGTTCTTCAATAAAATCAATCACTTTATACTTTCCAGTTTCTCGCACTAATGAAACATACAGCTTTACAGGACAATTAGTCCTTGTATCATCTCAGTTACGAGTGCGAATCACATCTTCTTTTTCTGGACCTCGAATGCCCTGCTTTGCACATACAAATCTCCTTGATATTATCTTTCCATCTTTCTTACTTTTATTTATGTAATGCTTTCTAACATCAAAGCCCATTTGCCTTCCATATTTTAGCCAAAATTCCCATGCATCTTTTAATGTATCGAATTCCATACCAACTCTAGGACTCAAATCTTCATCGGCATCCATGACTCTAGGACTCAAATCTTCATTGACATCCATGAATTAAAGAATACTCCTATAATTAACAAACAAATGTACAAAATATCAACTATTATAAATGTAGAAGAATGAATGTTTTTCATTAAAAATAAAAGCTGAAAATTTGTGTATCAATATTGTGCTTATCATATATAAGGATTACAACAAACCAATATATGATCATGAGAGATGATGACCCAATTGATAAAGGGTAGTTTCATGCTAAATTTTTTTTAAGAAACTATTTACGTGTATCAAGACAAACTTTCAATTATCAAAATTTTATCTCTAAAAAAAATTATCAAATTTTTCTATCCCTATGACAATTAAATTTTTATCACTAAATTCTAACTGCAAACTTGAAAGGCAAAGATTAAAACACTACAATTTAAATAAAATGAGGACCTAAAAGCATAGAATTCAAGAAGAGAACCAAAGGATAGAAACTTATATAGGACAAGGAAAAAATGAAAAACACATTGACAATTCACAAGTGATACTTCAAATTAGAATGTAAAAGACATCAGTAAAGTTATCGAGGATGATTTGTATTCATTGATCTTTGAGAGTGAATAATGTCATAAATGATAAGATTTTGATTTATTTTGATAAGACCTCTACTGGTGGGACAAACAGAATTACTAAAATCGTCTAAAAATCTTAAAAGACTTAAAAGGGGTCATTTCAGGGCTAATTGGAAGCAAAAAAATTCTGGTATTAAGGGCTCAATGTAGCTATTGAGTATTGACACTAACCTACATGGTCATTGACTCATTTACAATTTCCATTCTAACCCACAATTATTTTTGCAATATCAACACTTTAATTCAAGATTAACTTGCAATGCCCACCCCAATATCTAATATCAGTATTAAAATGCAAAATTTAGTAAAGGCCCACTTGGGTGAACATTACAAATTAATTTTGATACATTAGAGCACACTACCACATAAACTAGCCCACTAATTTGGTAAATTCAACACTGATTTTGACTGGTAAACTGATCTCCATTATGGGTATTGAATATATATTGATCACAAAAATTTATAGTTTAGGATGGACATTACAAATAATCCTATAGTTTATGGTAGATAGTTACAATAAACTTTGGTATCAAAAAGTAACTTTATTCAACTCAAATTATGTTTTGCCTAAATATTCCAATGGATAGGGAGATTTAGCCCCCAAAAAAAAACTGGTGATTTTCTTTCAGGTATAAGAAATAACTAATACATATCTTGGGCAAGATTACAAAGTCAGCTCATTAAGGCGAAGAATAAAGAGTATGCCATTCAAAGAAGAAGAAGAAAACAAAACTTGGTATTTGAGATGATGAACTCACCGAGTGGAAAGGGCGAGTCATAGATCGAGATTGAAGCGTGCATGGTGGAAAGAAGCAGAGGAGTTTGAGGTTGTTCTTCTAACTTTTGTCTTTCCGTGTTCTGTTCTTGTCTTGCTCGATCTTCTTCTATGTTGGGGATGGACCCATGGTGACTATCACAAAAGCGTTTGGCTTTAGAGAGACCTTCACTCCATGAGAGTTGGGACTTGGGACAACTTCACATATGAGAAAGAGGGAGTGTGAGTGTTTGGGGGTTTGGTTTCAAATGCTAAGTTTCAGTGTTGAAGCTGGGGCTGCTGTGACAAAGGATTGAAGGAGAGGCAGAAAAAGGGTTGAAGCAGAGGTAGAGACGGTAGCTACGTAGGGGAGAGAGAGAAAAAAAATTTTTGATTTTCTGTTTGGTTACTCAAACTTTTACCAGAAATTTGGGCGGGCTGAAAACAGTGGGCGAGCTATGAAATATTTTAAGGTTAAATAGTCTTTTCGTTATTTGGTGAGGTGTCAAAATAAAGAGACATTGGATTAAATAGATGGCTGGGATTTGATGTATTACACACCATGCAATACCCTAGCAATTACACTGGATGTGAATCCATTCCATACTCGCTTGTCTTCATGCACCCTAGAGTGTTCTACGCTTCCAGTATGGTTCATCCGAAACGCTACATGGTAAGCAGTTCGCACCAAGAATGTTTGAGACTTGTTTTCATTCCATACCAGTGTGTCCCGACTCTCCAAATTCCCCAAGCGAACCCGCAAGACAGTGTCCCTCGACGGTGGTTGAAACCAAGTGTCCACCTTCCCCCTGTCCCACTGCTTGGTTTATGGGTTTATAAAGTCAGCCACTCTTAAAGTCAGGTCCACACCAGCATGGAACGTCGGGAGGTGAGGTAGCCACTTATGAGTCTGAATACCAACTGAGCTACCATCCCCGATTTTCCATACGGACCCCTCCCGAATCAACTCCCTAGCACTAAGGAGACTACGCCACATGTAAGAGGGGTTGCTCCCAAGTTGGGCCTCCATGAAAGAACATGTGGGGAAGTACCTTGCTTTGTAAACTTGGTAGAACAGCGAATGTGTCCCATGGATGAGCCTCCACGCCTGCTTGGCCAACATCGCAAGGTTAAAAGCATGAATATCGCGAAAACCCACCCCACCACGATTCTTAGGAGTGCACAGCTTGCCCCAGTTGATCCAATGAATTTTTCGCTCATTTCGGGTCTGTCCCCACCAATATTTAGCCAACACTAAGTTCATTCCATCACAAACCACTTTTGGGATTTTGAAAATGCTTATCGAGTACGTAGGTATCGCTTAGGCCACTGTCTTGATAAGAATCTCTCTCCCAGCTTTAGAAATGTTCTTTTCCTTCCACCTCATCACCCTTTTAGTGACCCTTTCTTGGAGATCCTTAAAGGTACTCACTCTTGATCTTTCCCCCACCATGGGTAACGCTAGATATTTCTCATAGTTTGTCATTACTTGTGCATCGAAAATGGTCCAAATGTTATCTTGAACCTCTCGGCAAGTGTTTCGGCTAAAGAACAGAGTGGTCTTTTAGCGATTAATAACTTTCCCTGAAGCATTTTCGTACTGGGTGAGCAATTCCAACAAATGACGACATTCATCCGTTTTGGCTTCACTAAAGAGTAGGCCATTGTCGACAAAGAGAAGGTGAGAGATGCGCACCCCTCCCTGACAAGAAAGAAGTCCTCTCAAATGACGAGTTTCAGTCGCCCTTCGCATCAAGGAGGAGAGCCCCTCGGCACAAAACAAAAAGAGATACGGGGATAACGGGTCCCCTTGCTTGATACCTCTTGAGGGGGAGACATATCCGCAAGGTTCACCATTAATAATGATGGAGTAAGAAGTTGTTCGTACTGTTGACATTGCGAGGTTCACCCACTGCACTGGAAAGCCAATTTTCAGCATGATTTTTTCTAAGAATTCCCACTCCACCCTATCGTAAGCCTTACTAACATCAAGCTTGACAGCCATGTGTCCCACCTTCCCTCTTCTTCTATTCTGCATCCTGTGTAACATTTCAAAAGCAACAGTAGTGTTGTCTATGATAAGCCTGCCGGGCACAAAAGCATTTTGCGAGTCAGAAATAATATTTGGTAAAATAGGCTTTATCCGATTTGCGAGTACCTTTGAGATAATCCTTGAGACAACATTTCCCAAACTTATAGGATGATACTCCGTGAGGTATTGTGGATCCTTATTTTTAGGGATTAGCATAATATGTGTATAATTCATTTTTTTCAAATACCTCCCTGAGTGTAACATAGACAAAACCGTTGTAGTGACGTTATGCCCCACAATATGCCAGAATTTTTGGAAGAAGAAGGGAGATATACCATTAAGACTCGATGACTTTGAGGGGTGCATTTGGAATAGGGCCACCCGTACCTCTTCCTCCGTGTAGGAATGCATCAAGCTCCTTGCCATCTCTTCAATAACTACCCTATCCATAGAAGCCAGCACACCCTCCATGTTGAGGTTCGTTGAGGCAGTGAACAAACCTTTGTAGTATGCTTCTGCTATGTTTGCTATCTCCCCAGTATTCGTACACCATATCCCATTTATATCATGCAGGCCCTCAATGGTAATTTTCTTGCGCCATTGGCTAGCCCATTGGTGAAAATACTTGGTGTTCTTGTCTTCTACGGGAAGCCAAATGGACTGAGACCTTTGCCGCCAGAACACTTCTTTGTGATGCAGAAGGTCATTAATCTCTCTTCGAACCTCATATATTTTGTCTAAGTTTTCCCCGAAGCCTGTTGCCATTAGCTCCTCCATCTTCACCTGTTTGGAGTTTAAGCGGTCCCGGTGTTTCCAAAGGTATTTCTACTCCAAGCCACCAAGTCCATCCTACATATTTTTATTTTTTCAAACAGACAGAACATAAGGCTTCCAACAGGTTGACTTTGTGCCCAAGAAGTTCTAATCTGCTCCTCACACTCGTGGTGAGCCACCCACTTCTCCTCAAAATGTTGTATCTTTGTTTTTTGGTGATGGCGTAAGCAAGTGGGCTTAGTAATTAATAGAATGGGGGCGTGGTCAGAATAGGCAACTGACGAGTGAAGGACCTTTGCTTGGGGTAAAGCTCTCGCCATTCCTCCGATCCACAAACCCTATCAAGCCTTTGTTCCACAAAATTGTCCCCACGTCTCCCGTTTCTCCATGTGTATCTATACCCTTGAAAACCCAAATCCACAAGCTCGCACATAAGTAGTGTGGTCTAGAAGTCTTGCATGGGCCATAGTGGTTTGGGGATTCAGCCATTCCTTTCGTTTGAGCAAAGAATTTTGTTAAAGTCACTGAGGCACACCCAAGGAAGTGATGCCCGGCATCGTAAATGCCTTATTAAGCGCCATGTTTCGCTCTTTAGCCTTTCCTCTGGGTGCCTATAAACCCCAATCAGTCTCCATGGTAAATGCAGTGGGGAAGAAACATGGACGTCGATGTGGTTTGGGGAGTAAGTCTGAGTAGAGACCACCACCTCATTCTTCCAAAGCAAAGCAAGTTCACCACTACGCTTCACACTAGGTACAACAAGCATCGAAGGAAACTCCAATTCTGTTTTAATAGCCTACATCTCGCTTACTGTCAATTTCGTTTCCATAAGAAACAAAATTGTGGGTCCTTTTTTTCTTACCAAATTGGTAAGTACCTAAACTACCCGGCGGTTCCCAAGCCCCCGGTAGTTCCAGCTCAAAATAATCATGGTGTCCAGCGGGGCTGAGGGACAGCTGTCGCCGTTGGAGTAGTTGGGTTAGTTTCATTGGCCAAACCCTTGTGCCGCTTGCTCATCACCTTATCTGTGCTTGAACCATTTTTGCATTGGTGGTCTCGGTCTGCTATCTTTTTCCCTACCCGAGGCCATGGGTCAATGGACTTCTCTTTGTTTCCATTGCTTTTGGTTTGTGTAGTTTTTTTCCACGTACTATCTTTTTGTGAAAAATTACTAATTGGCCCTTTATCCCATGCATGTGGACGTGGGTTGTCTATTGTCAAGTCTTTATTCACGTGTGGACATGGGTTGTCTTTAAGCAAGGCTTCAGCCACATGTGCACATGGGTTGTCTTTTGGCCAAGCTTCAGTCACGTGACCTCCATTAATTTTATGCTTATCCATGCCATATGAAATAGGCACAGTAAATAGGTCCCCTTTTGGTGTATCAGAGTCCATGAAATATTGGTGTGGGCTGTCCTGGGGTTGGCAGACCTGTATTGGTGTAAAGTCAGTTTCCATGGAACTGTGTTTCAAAGCGTCAGGATCCGTTCGCAACTTTGCCATGATTTGTGGAGAAAATCCTTCTTTGTCAGTCCCTTGAAACCCGGGTTTGCTGCCTTCGCAGGTGTCGGCGTTTTCTACACCTCGAAACTTGATGTTACCAGTCACGTCAACTAGAGTCAACACTGGATTTTCATCGACCTGTGGGTCCTTAGGCGACGTCGGGGTCACCGGCGCTGGGCTATGCTGTGGGGAGCTGTCCTCGGTACTCCGTGGACCTCCTGGTTTTGTTTTGATTCCTGCACGAAGTCATTCTCCATATGGTCGACACACCGTTGTCCCCTCAAACAGGTGGGGACATCGATTGGCTTCTTGACCCACTCTACCACACTGAAAGCACACACCGGCAAGCCTTTCATACTTGTACGCCACCGTGACTCGGTCTCCTTCTGGGCTTACCACCTGACCCCCTCTTCACAGCGGCTTATCCATCGGTATCTCCACCTGAATCTGCACAAAACAGGCTTGATCCGAGGTTAGTGCCTTACAGTCCACTGTCACCACCTTCCTGATACCCCGGCCGATAGCTAGCCTCGCATCCTCATCGATTAGATCAAATGGCAAGCCCCATACCTGAACCCACATCGGCAAGCTCGTGAACTGTATTGTCCTAGCTATCATACCCTTCTCCCATCTCTACAATGCCAACATGCTGTTCTCTAAGCTCCACGGTCCGTTATCCCAAACCCATCGTAGTTGGCTTTCCAGCGAAAACCTGAACTGAAAGAGACCTTCCCCCACGTCTATGATTTTTAGGTTGTTACCCATTTTCCATACCGACCATAGAAGGTTTTTTGTAGCTCTCAAGTTGAAAGGGCGAGTGGTCAAGAACTTTCCGATGAGGCTAAGGGAGTATTCCTCAAGCATCTCTTCCCTACAGATTGCTTGAACAGTGATAGGCTCCTCCTCTTCAGATGTTAGTGAGATGTTTTGGATCCGTTCAATGAAGTCTGAGTCCATTTAGGAAGAAGAGAGGGATAGGGAGGAGAGGCATTATATGAGGGAGAAGAAGTAAGAATACGTCAGCTCTTAATCTCTGCAGGTAAGGCCCTAGCCAGAGGAGAAGAGGAGGGCTCACCCTTGGTGAGAAGAAACGCTCCTACGATGAGGAGAAAAAAAACTTGCCTGATACGATGTGAATTTTTATGTTAACTGCTTTTTTTATTTTCAATTTTATTATTTACACTTTGCATCGGCATGAGTGCACGTGTGATTCACGTGACAATGACACCTTTTCCCCTCTTGCTATTTATATATACTTAGAGCAACTGCATCAGAAGTTGCAAAGTTTTTCAAAATACAAAATGTGCCTGATTTTACACATTTTCAACAAAAAAAACACCCACATCAATCAATGCAAAAATGTGCAAATATACAAAAATGCTACAATAACTGTGCATATATGCACAGTCACTGTAGCTTTGCATTTGATTATTTAAATATTTTTTCTCTCTCCACTCTCACTCTTATCAGCTCTATCTCTGCACTTGAATCCAGCGCCCAATTCAGCAACCCACCACCACCCAATCCAGCAACCTACCACCACCGCCACCACTACAAGATTGCAATACATAGTAAACCAACCACAAACTCAAAGGAAAATCAAATAACCCATGCACGGACACACAATAGAGACATAGAGAGGGAGAGATCTGACTGAGCTTGATGATGGTGCTTGATGATTAGGGTTTTGATTAGTGGCTAATGATGGTGCACGATCTACAGTGGCTATGCTTGATGATGGTGGATTGATCGTTGATGGTGGCTTTGGTTGTGTGTGAGAGGATTTCAAGAGAAGTGTGAAGGGTGAAGGGAATAATAAAAAATTGTAAAAAAAAAAATGAATATTTTATTGAATAAATGTGTAGAATAGACAAACTAATGTGAGTGTTTTGTAAAAATAGGTGTGTAAAATAGAAAAAGTAGATTTTTTTTTTTTGCAAAATTTACAACATTTTTGCATCAACTGATGCAATTGCTCTTAGGTTAAAATGATATCACTCTTTACTGACAAATTAAGAGCGTTTTCTTTTTTGTAATTCATGAGGCTTTAAAAGATATTCGTGCTAATAACTAGTAAGTGCTTATTTGTAATCTTGGTATTCAGTTTAATCTTGTTTGTACTATTATATTTTATTTTGATTCAAGTTTCTAAGGCTAACTATTAATAATGTTTGATCCATGTCTTCACTTTGATTTTTGAAGTTCAACATTTTTACTTAGGCTTCAAATTGTTTTCTGCATACCATCAATCCATTCATTAATTAGGTTTGATTTGTTTTGTTTGCACTAAATTAATTGTGATCATGAATAATTTAGCTTCTTGAAACTCAATATGGATGTTTGGAAAGAAAGTCTAATCCATATAGTTGTATAAAATTTAAGTTTTAAAGAGATTTAACTTGAAACCCTTTATTTTTTTTCTTATGTTGATGTAGCATGAGTTGTGAACAAGATTGTGCCATGTGAGTGCCAAAAAAGAGTCCTCAACACCTCCTTTCCCACTTTAAAATTCAGGTATAAGGTGCTTTTATATCGACGTACAAAATAGGGTTAAAACGGAATAAAAGCCCTTTTGTTAATACTATTAAAATTCTAAATTATCGCATTTTCGCTTGAGCGAGATTCTTAAATTCAACAATGTAGATGATGGAATAAAGGGTTGGGTCAATTTAGTAACATTTAGTAAAAAAGTTGAAAGCTCCAACGGAAGTCTAGTACTTGGTTCCAGGACACATAGAGCACAACACCATTATGTTTTTTGCTATAGTGCCATAGTGGGTTAGTTATTTTTTGCTAATATGTCTTATACTTATCTATACTATTATTTAAAGAGCTTCTCCTGTTTGGGATCCTCATTTTTTTTATTCAAAAATACTCCTATACCTCTATGTTTATGCAGAGATAAAACTAAATGACAATTTGGTAAAAATACAACTCTAACTCCTACTAACACATTACCTAAAAAGTAAGGTCCTTCTCCTGTTGATTTTCAAATTACTTTATCCATTTATAAATTAGATTCTCAAAATAAAAAATATATATAAAAAATAAGAGAGGTGTTATGTCCACAACATTTTTATAATATTTTCACAACAAATTATAGGTGGTTAGTTGTTAGTAGTTCAAATTTGAACTTAACACCAAGATTACTTTTTTTACACCAACAATAACAACCAGTAATAACCTACCACTTAAGATTTGTTATAAAAATATTGTGAACATATCATTTCTCAAAAAAAGACAGTTTTTTTTTTTTTTTTGGCAATAAAATAGGACCTCTAAGCCCAATGTTTTCACTAAACCCAAAAAAAAAAAAAAAAAAAAAAAAAAAAAAAAAAAAAAAAAACTCATTACACGTGCAAAGCGTGTGTGATGAGGCTAGTTAAATTTTAATACTATTGACAGGGTATCGTTTGATACCGAATACCTTCTCCTGAGAAATTATCATACTAAATAGATAGTTATATGTTAAATAACTATTTTAAATTTAAATACATGATTTGATATTACTTCAAAAAAAGTATTATCTTAAATTTTCTCACTCAAATGGCAACATGTACCTTGTACATGCAACCCTTATTAGTACATATAAAGAGAGACTTTTTCCCAATGGACCGTACCCCGCATTTGTCCTTTTGACATTCACCTAACCAATTTTTATTATGGGTGGACCAATCTAAGAGCATTCGCATCAGTGCCTTGCCTTTAAAATCATGTAAAACATAGTTTTTACACATTTTTGCTCAAAAATGCTCTCCATCAGCTCTTCTAAAATTGTATAAAAATGTGTATTTCTTTACACGAGTTATAGTAACCGTGTATTTTACAGTAACTGTGTAAATATACACGGTTACTATAGCTCGTGTAAAGAATATTTTAATAATTTCCGTTCGCTCATTTTTTTTCTCTCTCTTCTCCGGCTCAACAAACTCAGTAAACTAACTTCTCATCTTCTTCTTTTTCCTAAGATGCATACAATCACATCCACACACAAACACATCTAGACAAATCAACAGAGATACACTTGCTTAAAAAAAAAAAAAAAAAAAAAAAAAACACACACACACACACACACACACACAAAGATACATAAACACAGAGATCGGAGATCGGCTAAGATTTGGTGGTGGATCGAAGCGGTGGTTCGGAGCTGTGGCGTTTGGTGGTGTAGATCAGCTCGGAGATTGGATTGGAGCGTAGATTGAAGATCGGTTTTAGCGTGGTGGATCGAAGCTCGGAGATCGGTTGAGATTTTGTGGTGGATCGGAGCGGTGGTTCAGAGCTACGGCGTTTAGTGGCGTAGATCAGCTCGGAGATTGGATCGGAGCGTAGATCGGAGATCGGTTTCAGCGTGGTGGATCGGAGCTCGGAGATCGGCTGAGCTGTGGATGCGGAGCTGTGGAGATTGATGATGCGGAGCTGTGGCGTTTGGTGGATCGGAGCGGAGTTGTGGATCGGATGCGGATGCGGAGCGGTGGCGTTTGGTGGATCAGAGCTGTGGTGGATGGGTTTTGTGATTTGGAAGAAAAGGCCAGAGAGATGGGTGTAGAGAGAGAGAGAGAGAGAGAGAGAGAGAGGGAGAGAGAGAGAGTAAAAGAAATCAGAAAATGGTAGAGAGAGAGAGAGAGAGCGCGGGTATTTAAGGCAGGTAGGTAGAGAGAAACAAAAAAAAAATAGAGTATAATGAATATTTTATTGAAATATCTTATAAAATAAATGAATTGATATGGGTGTTTTGTAAAAGTCAATGTGTAAAATAGAAAAAAGTAGGTTTTTAGTATAAAAATAAATGTGTAAAATACACATGTTGATGTGAATGCTCTAAGGGACTTTTTCCTCGTCCTCTCCCTTCCTTGTCCTACAACTACATGTGTATGTGATTGTTTGTTACCAAGAAAAAAAAAATTTAGAAATATATTTCTTTTACTCGTGTCAAGATTTCCTTTTATTCACACACAATAATAATAATAATAATAATAATATTATTATTATTATTATTATTAAAAATAAAAAAGTAATAATAATAATTATTATTAATATATATACCAACTGACTTCTCCCGTTTCTGCATTCCTAAGTTTCGGAGTAAACATGTCATCGCAGTGTTTCTGTTGGAGCTTTCCCACTTGTTCTTATTCATCCAACCACTACCACTACCTTAACCGTTCTACAAACAAAAAGCAACCCTTTCTTCTTTTTCTTCGCCTGAGACAACCCAAACCCAAATCCTCTCCTTTTAAGCTCACTTGTCTTGGAGCTGGAGCTGAAGCTGGAACTGGAACTGAATTATTCGACCAAATTTCGCAACTTGCCCACAACAAGGTCCAAAATTGTTGCTACCCCATTTATTCATTTCCTTTCAATTTGCTTTCCCATTATCTTAATTCGTATTCCTTCACAGGTTTTAGTTGCAGCTGGTATTTCTGCTGCAATTGGACAGCTCTCTAAGCCCTTCACTTCTGTCTTACTCTATGGTAAAGACTTGGATTTCAAGGCTGCCTTTCAAGCTGGAGGCTTCCCTTCTACTCATTCCTCTGTACTCTCTGCCCTCTACTCTACTTTGTTTATTTTTGTGTACATAATTAATTTATATTTATAAGTATATATTTAAATTAACTGGGGTATAAGTATAACCATTGGATATTTGGGTTAATTTTAATCTTATCAATTTTTTTTTTTCACATTTTGTCATTAATAGGCGGTGGTAGCTACTGCAACAATCATTGCCTTGGAAAGGTAAGCAGTCAGCAGTGAGCACCACTCACCATTCCTTTCTATCATTCAATGCTAGAGATACCATGAATTTTACTACATAACCTGTACAGACTGATGCGATATATTACCAATCACATTAAAGTAATTTAGATATTTATTTATAATTTTATTGAAGTGGGGCTGTTAAAATTGTTGTGCGATTGTGTGTGATGATTGGATGATAAGTGGAAGTATTACAGAGGGAGCACACACAAAGGTTTACGTGGTTCAGTTTAATGGCTTATGGACATAATGAGATAGCTTTTGACGACTACATATTTTATTAAGCACTTGTGTTACAATGAACTTAATGTAGGGTTTATTTACTAGAGAATACTTGACTAACGCTAGACTAACCATTAACTATCCCAAGGTTAAGTTGCTTGTTCTACAAATACATGAACTTACAATTGGTATTGGCCACTCAGGCCATAATATGTCTAACAGGAACCAATCACATTCATTGTCAATTTCTAGTTTGTAAGTCTTTTGTAGTAACTTTTAAATTTTCCATCTTTGTTCAATGCTAACATACAAAACCATGCATGATCCACCATAATTAGTATTCTGTTTTATAAACATCATATATTGATTCATTCCATTCTTGTGTCAGACTTGATGTGTGGATTTTGATTACAGGGGTCTCTCGGATTCCATTTTTGGCCTTACAGTTGTTTATGCTGGCCTTATTATGTATGATGCACAGGTATATGTTTTCTGCTGTTTTACTTCATATTGTCCTCATGTTTCTTTTTTTTCATGTCATTTTTCACATCTCATGTTTTAAGCAAGTAGTTCAGTTTCCTCATGATTCAATGCAAATGGTGCTCCAAATACAGCCCTCAATCTATCAAGAGTGTTAGTGATCGCCTTAGTTTTCCATTTGTTTTCTTAATTAAATCAGGTTTAATCATACTTATATTTGCAAGTGCAACCAATTTGGTCTTGTTAGTGAAGAACCTTTTTTCTTTCTTTCTTTCTTTCAAATCTTAATACAGGAAGAATGCTATTTAAATTATAGACTGGGATTTAGGATTGTGAGATTTATTCTAATTTTTTGCGAATTATCAACTTTTCTTTGCTCTATATATAAGCTAGTGAGAACTTAATGCATTGGAACTTGGAACTTGGATCTTAGGCAGCAGCTTTCACATCTTACAATTTGTCTATAACAGTTTGCTCTTGAGAAAGTACTGGTGATTTGGTCCCAATTGGATCTTATACAATGGGTTTCAAATCCTACTTTCTAGAACTCAAATTGGATCTCTGTTTTGGTTTTGTCCAATTTGTAAAAACATTAGTAAGATGATGGATTGAATCCATTGGTCAGTCTTGCCTGTAATCTAGTTTTTAGATTGTTTTTTAATTGCTTCTGTGGCATGATAGAGTGCTGGTACTTTCAGGAAGATGGACCTCTATGGACTTCCATCAGTGGCATTTAATTCACCAAAGAGGAGAAGAGTGCCACATAGGTCATGAGTGGACAAAAGCCTATCTGGTCTTGCAGAAAGTAACGTGATCATTAGACAGTATTTCCAATTAGAAATATGATATAGATGGGAGATCTTCTTTCATACTTTTCCCTTTTGATTGTTGCCAAAGCCATACCAAGTAAATTTGTTTCAAGGAACCTGATCTGCTAATGACTCACAAACCTTTTATTGTTGATGGCTCTTACCTTCATTTATGATGGTTGTCTATTTGTTGAACCTTTTGAAATCTTCTTTTCTCTTCTTTAGATTAGAGATGTCTGTCAATGTCATTAGTAATTCATGAATCTTGTTCACTGAGTATCATAATCTATAATAGTGGAACCCAACTCCAGGTTTAGATCGACTGCAGATTCATTGTTTGTGAATCTCACTCTCTCATTCTCTCTGAGTTGCTTATTTGACAGTTTTATTGATTTTTTGAATTATTTCAAAACCTAGCTCTTCATACTATTTTTCCTTTTCTCTTTCCTTCTTTTGTACCTAACTGGATCCTTTTCCATCATTTTGTCTATGACATTGTACCTGCAAATGACCTTAACTTCTAATGCCATGCTCCCATAGTTGCTGCTCCATTATCAGTCACAATCTTCACCAAAACAAAGCTACTCCATCAGGAAAATGAGCTGCGTCATTGAGACTATTACTTCATTCTAAGTCGGCTATAAATTTTTAAAAATTGTTTGCTTTTGCTATAGTTCCTAACCACTAAAGAAGTCATATGTAAGAATGTGTTTTCTGAGGTATGTAAGCATGTTTTCTAAATAAAGGAAATGATCGTGAAGAGATTAAGAGAGAGAACACTGGATTCTCCATAAACCTGGTGTCGTGCTTAAGGTTCAGCAAAGAATGAGGTTTTTATGAAGTCATTTATGGTTATAGGTCAAACCAGACCTAATTTTGTCCCATGAGTGACAAACAACTCATAAGTCATGCTATTATATCTCTAGTTTCTTCACTTCTAAATGTTTAGATATTTTTCAATATGTTCTCAGGATGTACTTCAGTTTTGTATGATGATGAGAGATTTTTACATGACATTTTCAGAAGTTGCATATGTTTCCTAAATTATAATCAAACTGAAACATCAATCTGAGTGTTGACTTTACTTCTGCAGGGTGTGAGAAGAGAAGTAGGAAATCATGCAAAAGTCCTGAATAAAGTGCTGGCCAAAATACACGTTAATTCAGTTCACACTAAAGATAGAGAAAATATGATTGATTCTCAACCAGGAACATCATTGCCAGTAAGTTTGGAGAGACTTGGGCCCCTCGTGTCTGAGGAAGCAAGTTCTTTTACATCAAAATCAACAAATTCTCCTTTATTACTTAGATCAGATGACAAAATGAGGCAAAATAATCAGGCGGTGTTGTCTTCTGGCTCAGCAGCCAATGTTGAAGAAGGAATAGAAAGAACTAATGAGAATTTCATTTCTCTAAAAGAATCAATTGGCCATACTGAGGTTGAAGTCATAGCTGGTGCCTTGCTTGGTTTCTTTGTTAGCTTGGCTTTATATACAATAATATGATACAGTATTATGTTGTATACTTCATTATTTTTCCCTATATTCTTTTTCTTAGGCATCTAGTGTTCAAAATCATTAGCTCATTGCAACATCATAACCTTACCTTACCTTTCAATTGTCAATTTGTTTGCATCAGAACACAATTGGGTTTCAGACTTAACCCAAGTCATCTCCTACTACTTGACTTATGCCAGCAGTTTTAGTGAGTTGGTCATCTAAGAATTGCTTGTTCATTTTCAGAACTTTCCAGGCATATCAAAGCATGCGGTCATCCAGTTTCCTTGCACTTTCTCTGTCAATTCTACTGTTGGGCAAGAGTGAGCTTAATGCACGCCGGTTAATAATTTCTAGACATGAAATCACTTGCTACCCTATAGTGTTATGTTAACAAGCTGATATAAAATATTACTAGTATTGTAGTGGGTTGAATATGATAATTTAAGAAATGGAAGCACTCACAAAACTCCTGACCAAGAACAATCGCATGTTACACAACTGTTCTTTTGCAAAAAACAAAAAATTAATTTTACTTCTTAGGTTCTGACAAACTGAAGGGGTTGATAAAAGATCCCTCAAAAGTCAAAACTGTTGAGCTGTGGTGTTCTAGATACTGTTTTTGGATCTTTATTAGTCAGCCAAGGCTAACTGGCTTGACGGCATAAAGCTATATCTACTTGCTTCGGTTCTTCTGCATTATCACCATATTACTCTTTTGAATCATCTTCTAAATTTAAGGTTATTAAAATTTTCTACGAACACAAAATATGGTATGCAACAAACATCCAAATGGGTTTAGGTGTTGTTTGCATTTACTATTAAGCGGATTGGTACCACTCTGCTAGAATGGATAATATGAGTCTACATAAGCAAACTTCAAACTTCAGAGTTCTTAACATAACTAGGAAATGACCATGAAATAGGAGAGAACTTCACTTGATACTGGCATGAAATTTTATGGCAAGATAAAAATTAGTGGTCACCCAAGGCTCTTGATAGTTTACTGCTAGTAGGCTAGTCCTGGTGACTCACACCATTAGCCGAGTGTTTCCCAGTTACTTCGAATCTCACTAAAAGAGAATTCAGATATTTAATTTATATACAACAAAAATAGATCAGGATCCAGCATTTACTTTCACAGATAATTAATTACCACTATTTTTGTTTTTTGTTTTTTGTTTTTTTTTTTGAACCTATTAGGTGATTTTAAATCATCAAACCTGCTGCATCCGCCTTTTCTATAACTTATTTTACAACAAAATGGTGAGCATTGCTACAAAAGAATGAGTTATTGGCTCTTCATTGGGTTGACAGAATAGTTCTCTTCAGGTTGCTTTTGCCACCTATAATTTGACTCTTCTATCCACCGTGGAAGGACCAAAAACTTGTTCTGTTTCACTGCCCATCAAGACTTCTCTGTTCCAACTTCTTTTGAGACCACTTATGTCACAGATGAATCAAGTTTTGTCAAACAAGAAGCTGCCAGCTATTCTGCCATCTTCCGCAGAGGTTGATTTTTAGCCTGGTCTCTGGTGGGAAACACATGGCTGAACACAATTTTACACCCCTTCAGAACTTCCTTCTTAACTGTTTACAGCATCTGCAGAAAGAATATCTTTATTTATACGAATCTTCATAAAGAAAAACCAACTGGTCCATAATTCTCCTTTTTAAAATTTCTAGGAAAACAGGCAAAAATTTATCACAAGGAATGAGGGAATCAACAGACAAATATTTTTGAAGTCACCACAAAATATTTTAAAAACTAATTCGTGATCGCAAAGAGGAACGCATGGTGTCCAATCAATATTTATAATAACCATCAGCCTGCCTTAAGTAATGTTTTACTGAGAATGGATTTTCACTACTAATCCAAAACAAAAGCAGGATGCATAATTTAGGCTAAGTTACACTCAATAAGCCAGAACACATGCCAGACTAAGTGAAACCAAGGCAGAACAGGAGAGAGAGAGATGGTAGTGGTAATTAAGAAGTTTACAGACATCTAAAACACTAAATGAGCCAGATTTAATGCCTTAACACAAACACCATCAATTCTGCAGTTTTTCTAGTCCCATTGGGACAAAGTTAAAATCATCCTTGTGACAGTAATGTTAAATTTACACTTACGTAGAGGTGCTTGCCACCAGGGGCCAGGAATGGACAACAAAAGATCAGACCAGTGAAAGCAACTTCGAATAACAAATTGGTCATGTTTAAGTTGTCAAGAAAAAAAATTACCTGTCTTACATCTCTGACAACAAGATTGTCCTTAATTTCCTGCAAGAAGGTTCCCATACATAAGAATTTATCACAACAAATTTAACAGCTAATATCAATAAGAGAAACAAAGAGGGACATACATCAAAGAACATATTATGGATTTGCTTAAGAACTTAAGCACAGTTGCAAGTGCTCCAGCAGTCTCATTTTCGTCCCTCTTCAACTCAGCAAGAGATTTACAGCCATGGCAATTTGAAGCAAAGGAAAGGTATTTTTCCATTGCTATTAAGTTCTCTTTGTTCTTTGGCTATACCTACGATAGTACAAAACATTTACGTCAAGCTTATGGTAACAGGATGATTGCAGACACATAAACCTATAAGATAAATTGCAAGTTTAAAGGCCATGGAAATGAATCTGAACAAATAATAGAGATATTATTTCTCTATGCACCTATATCATAAGAATAACTGAATAAGTACACATATATTATCCAAAAAAATTACACACATAAAAGAATAAACCACATGCAAGCTGGTACTAGGTAATACTTTCAAATTTGACTTCAATGGCTTCAGACAGATTTTCAAATTTTCTTGTACTACTTTGAATTATCTTGAAGATATGAGCATTACTCACATCAGCAGGGTAGAACACCACGTTCCTTAACTCTGCTGTTTTATGGAAGACAACATGAACAAACAAAGATGCAAACTACAATGGCACCTTTGCTCTTTCAAATTCATACTTGAGTTCTAGCTCATTCTATTTGAACTTCATTGTCTATATGCTTTAAGTTACAACTTCAAACATGTTTCCAGGGACACCAAAAGTAAACAATAGCATGATAGGCAAACTATGACTGCATAGAGCTAATAGGTGTTTTTTTCACGACCCGAGCAAGCTCTAGCCACATCTATGTTATACCTCAGAATGACTAGTCAAGTTATCGTAATCGCTTATATAGCTCAGATTGATCCTGCACACAACTGATTTGAGACTCAACAGTCACACAATCTAATCCAATATCTGATCCATTTAGAGTACCACAATGTCCCCACTTAAATAACCAGCATCACCTCCCATCAAAAAAATAAAATAAAATACCTAGCATCCTCATCAAGGCCCACATTGACCTATAGTGATGTTAGCGGGTTGAATCTACTACCATTTGTCACAACCTAAGGAAGCATTAGCCACATCTATGCTATATCCCAAAAATGACTAGTCAAGTTACAATTGTGCTTCTCATAATTGCTTACATAGTCCAAATCAACCTAGTACGTGCCTAATATTGGACTCAACACTCATACGTCTAATTCAATATCTAATCCATTTGGGGTACCAAAATTTCAATGCAGGCCAAAACCTGGACGCATAAATTCAATGACACATATCAGCTAAAGCTATGCTCCTGCACCATGCTCTACTCTTAATTTCTCATGAGTTCATGACTAACAGTATCCATTACCATTTTACACCCAGTTACCCAAAAGTACAATGAATTTGAATATAAAGGGACTGCACCCATACAGCAACTCACATCATAGCAAAAATGGTAGCTTCCGTCCACCATAATAAAAAGAGAGAAGCACTAAATAATTGTGACCACAAAATCTGTCTGATCCAATTTGGGTGCTCTAGTGTGCCAAAATTCTGCATATTGAGGTTGGCTTTCTGAACTTCAGCATACTCTCAAGCCATTGCTCTAAGGACCTCTAAAACTAAAACATACTCCCTCATTGATGTAAAAGGACTGCTATTCAATCACTTGAAATCCTCTAACAGCTGCTATAGTGATGTATAATTGACTATAAACAACAATAACTAGTCTAGTAGAGTAATGAGGTGAAAATTTTCATAGTAAAGTAAACAATGCTCTAATGGGAAAAAGAACCGTTGAGAATGAAACTACTACATACTTCAAATAATGATGAAATTGCCCATTTCTGTAATCTGATTCTCTTCCCTACAAATATGAGGACTCATAATTTTGAAATAACTTCCTCTTCTTTTAGTGGGTAAAGTAAAACAGTAAGATCAAAAGTATTATCATGTGTAACAAAAATTGGGTAAGCAGAGATATTCAGCTAATCACGGATGTACCTACATCTTCTGTATCATCAAAAATCAGAACAGAACTTTCTTGCCCAAGCAAGATATCAAGACCCTAGGAGTCAGCACCAACTGGAGAAACCATTAGGAGTCAGCACCTAGGGTAGACATGGAATTAGCACTAGACCAAACGGCCATTTTTTTATTCATAAAAATATCAACTATCTCCTCAAAGATTACAATAAGTTGCTCATAAAGAATTGTTAAACCCTAGTTCTAATTGGCTAAGAAACTCTAATTACCTTATTACAAAAATAACACTACTTCCAAATTAAAATACTAATAGCTTAATAAATTACTAGGACCTAAAACATAAAAATACAATTGACTTGTAAACATAAATAATACTAAATAATAATTTTTTTGCGTCTCCCACATCAAAAGGGCCTTAACTTCTCATATATATTTTTTTGATAGGTAGCTTCTTCTTCATATCAATTTGCATAAAGTGTTGGGTATGTTCAAAGCTTAAGCCCATAATATTTTGTTGTAAATCCCAAGCCCATTCTCTAAAATTTTCTTTGGCTGGCGTCGGAATTTTTGGCAGCAAAACAAAACCCTCAATCATCTCATATTTTCTTAGAAAAATAGCCAGCCGCTCCTTCCCTTGTTTTGCAGAAAATACATAGCAGCTTGTGGCATCAATTCCTTTGTTTTTGCCTTTCCCTTTTCACTCTAATCATCGTTAGCTACTTCCTTTTTCAGAGATCTAAGACTATCAAAATTCTGCATATATGATATTAGTTGAAAACAATAAAGCACATATTACTTTGATACTTTAGCTCCTTTGTTTTTGCTGAAAATTTTCTCTTGGGCATTTGTGACAAGTTCGAAACTCTATTAGTGAGTGCACATTAACAGAGTTGCCATTGTATCCTGGAGAGCGACCGCCTGAGCCATTTGCACTTACGGATTCATTCCAGTAGGGGCGAAATTGCTTCTTAAGGACAGCGGATTTAGTTTTGTGCCTCAGCGATAAGTTTTACTTAATCCTTAATTTTATATGCTTTTGCACTTGTCTATTTTTCTTATAAATTAATTTGAGCATATCTTGTTTTATTGATATATTATTAATATTGCTTTGTAACTTTGTTAATCAATTTGGACAATTTTCCAAACTATACGTCCAACATAAAGTTCACCATGAGAGGTTGCCTTCTGTGACATCTATCCATTTCATAATTTTTGAATACCATAAGGCCACAAGCACATCAAGTCACTCAAATGCCCATAATGTCAAAGAAAAGACAGTGCAATCAAAACCAAAAGAATTAGATAATAAATATTTTTAAAAAGAATAAATATACATCTTCTGCAGCAGAGCAGATATAATGAAACCAAAAGCTAACTTGATAATCAATCAAATTGATAAGAGAGCCTTTATTTAGTTTCCAAGGCCTATAGGGGACAAGGACACAAACAGTTAGGAAGTCATTATTCTTTAATAAATTTGCTTTTTAAGTTATGGGTGCTTAATGCTCTATATTTTTTAACACATGTTCATGCAAAATGAATACCATGATAGGAATTTTTCCCTGTAACTACCAAACTTGTCCTATCTGTAGTTCGCCTCATGTCTTACAGAACAAAAAATCTCATGGTGATATTACAAATAACGACAGTATTTAAGCTTGCCTTAAGCATAAAATATAAATCTTGCCAATCTTTCTTTAAAAGAAGGGATTTGGGTGGGGGGGGGGGGGGGTGGGGGGGGACAAAAAAACTGTAGCCAAGTGAAGGCAGTGCTTCCCACAAGGGCCACAACATTCTGCAGGAAAATCAAAAGATTCCACCAGCAAATCCCTCAAAACTTCCTGGTGATTCACAGCTATGGTGATTTTACAACATAAGACTGCATAAGCAATAAACTATATCCTTTTCATTTCTTTGGGAGTTTTACCTACCTTTGGTTAGAAATCTGAACATTCCATTGACAAATTAAAAGCACTCAAATAAAACTTTTTTCAACAGATTCGAAACCAAACGGTAATCGTTCATGTTGACTTTTAAAAGTTCTACAACATGATGGTGTTACAATGGGATCTAGCCAAGCTTATTAGAGAAGATTATACTAACAAAGAAGCAATGTCACCATGATACCTGAAAACAGTGATATAAAAAAATGCTAAGCACACTACCAAAGTATAATAAAATATAAAGGTAACAGAATACCTTGCAAAGAATATGTTTTTTTCTTTAAATATTCTTATTCTAATGCCATATCTGTAAGCTCAGTAGAATTTAGCAGTAACAAAGTAAAGCTTCTTATGGCATAATAAATTCTTCTCGTTTGCTTCTTTCAAATTGACAATTTCAGCATTGTGAAGCCTTAGTCCCTACAATAATGTCTTAAACGAATTACAATTTGAAACAAAAAGAGATCATCACTATAATTGTGTTACTATATTATTGAATAGGTATGGATTTATAAGTTCAAAGATGGTTTGCATCTCTCCAGTTGTAGTTTAAAAAATAATTTCATATTAGGGGATCATTACTACATGAATAAGAAGTGACAGCTCATTGAAAGTGGATGATACCTTGACAAATTGAAAATTTCACAAGTATCAGAGATATTGTCTTCCAAATTCCAATATGCAGTGAAGGATAACCAAAATTCACAACTCTGCCAAATAGTCTTTACCTCATGAATGTAGCCCAATGCCACACCAGATTCGGCCTGCAACCTTTGGCCACAAAGTGTACACATTTCTTTAAAAGAACCATATGGATGTGTACATTCATCCTTCATTATAGATGCATCTGCCAAACAAATAACATGTTAAATATAATTCAATTCAACGCACATCCAATAATTATGATTTTTTTTCTTCCAAAGAGTTTCAAAAGAATACAGAAAGTAGCACACACATAGACATAGTTTGGGTTAGCATCTGGAGTATCCATCCAATGTTTAAATACAAAGTAGCAGAGCAGGCATGTAAATATTTAGATTAGATGGAGAGACGAGGGAGAAAAAAAGGGAGAAATATTACATCTCTTAATGTTTGTGGTTGTGAGGATGAATGTGAAGTTGATGGTTGATGTTGTTCCTCTATGTTTTCTAACTCCTCCTCTTCCACTTTGCACCTTTTAATCCAATCCTGCAGTATATATATAGTTGAACAATGAGAGTCAGTCACTGAGAAGAAGAAGAGGAAATGAATATAAGAATGTGAAATGATTTATAGTTACACCAACTTAAACAAACTCTGCTAAAAGAAAGAAAGAAAAGGAAAGGATAGTTGAAGAAGAAGAAGAAAAACAGCATAGCATGAATATTGAATAGTAGGTACGTGATAATTACGCTTTGAATTAGCTGGTATCTACAACAAAAAGCATAGTGCGTTAAGGAAAAGGTAAAACTCAAGTAGTCAACTGAATGAAACCCATGGTGTTAGCTGCATTGCATTTGTATTAGCAAACACAAACACACGCATAAACATAGACATAGTTAAAGAAACAGAAGCTACCTTTTCCCGGCATCAAGATCTACATGGAGTAACGCAGCCAAGTGTTGAATGCTCGATGACTTCACCAGTGAATGTGAATCGGGGACAATTGAATAGACAATACTCATCTCCGCTACTCGATTTAGACACTTAGACTAGACTTGAACAGGTTCTTCTACCGTACTCTATAAAAATAGAGAGTATGGTACCCACCTAAATCTGAACCATTAATTAATGTAGTATTGTTTTGATCTTGACCGTTGATTGGAATTTTAATGGAATTTGGTTACCAGTTAAACAAAAAATTATAACATTCATCAAATTTTTTTCCTCTCAGGTTGGCTGCTCTACCTTTGCTTGCTCTGTCTCACGTTTGCCTCTCTATGAAAATGATCTTAAAACATCCATGATTATTAATAGAAAATGAAACCCATCTCTATTAGCATTTTAAAAAATCCATGATTATTAGTTTTATGGAGGGACAATGCTCTGTCATTATTCAGTGAGGCCCTTCATTAATTGGTTTTATTTGATTTTGAAGTAATAATAGTATTATTGGAGTATACCTTCTCTATTGAAATTATTTGAATTCAACCACCTTATCGTGTCACTAATAAAATTTCTGACTACTACTCCATCTAGTTGGTGTGCAAGAATCTGTAGAATAACACTTCTTAGAAGCCTAAATGGTTTAGGAGAAGCAAATATTCCCTCCCATCTTCTGTTCAAGGTGAATGAAATCCTCACCAGTTCTCTGCTAATATAGAAGATGTTCTACGCCTCAAATTGGACTCTCTGAATGTGGATGAAGAGGCCTGTTGGTTGATGGTATCAAATAATTTGAGCTTGTTGTGGGAAGTGATTAATGTAGGTGGTTTGCTATTTTTCACATTGTAGATGTGAAATGTATAAATCTCTATTGGTTGATGCTATCAAATAATTTGAGCTTGTTGTGGGAAGTGATTGATGTAGGTGGTTTGCTATTTTGCACATTGTAGATGTAAAATGTATAAATCTCTCTTTATAAAACTTTCTGTTTTTTATTTTATTTTATTTTATTATATATATATATATATATATGTCCTGTCCTTTTAGCATTCTGTGATAATGTTTTTCTTTTTTTTTGGATAAGTGCATTCCTTGATAATGGTTGATTCAATAACTTCTTTTTTGGCTGTATAGATTTGAAATCAGCACTGGGAAAGAAGCGAAAAGATGGGAAATCTGCACCTCCTCTGCCATTGACAACAATCCAGCGTGTTCATATTAGTTGGCTGGTTGAGAAATATGGAGACTATTATGAGGTAGGACACAATTTTAGATCTTAAAATTTTGTGAAATCAGGTTGCTTGCTTTAGTGTTTGTGTTGTGCAACAATCCTAAGTATGCATGTTGTTGTTGAGGCATAGACTAAATTTCATGATGAATATACGTTGCTTTCAAAAGAGCTTCTCTGCTGCTTCTCTGGCCCCAGTACAGCTTCCATTTCCAATGTATGACACACTTTATGCCCTTTACTTTTATACACTATGTACCATTTCATTAACTCCGCCTTGTCTCTTTGCTTACTGTTGAATATTTTGTTCACAACCAGTCCCAAGCCTAAAAAAAGGAGTAGGGTTGATGTCCAACGTAAAAAAATTAGTTACTCTATTATGAATGGATCCACTACAGATACACATTGGGCCTTCCCTATTATGTGGAAAAGAATACAACTAATTTGCTGAAGGTCCATTGCCAACCCCAGAATTTTGGGACTAAGGCTCGGTTGTTTTGTACCATTTCATTATTGGGCATACATTTGAACATTGGCTTTATCAGTATTTTATGGGGCTTGATTGAGTCTGTTATGCATATGTTCTATTGTTTGGATATGTATTTTTAAACTTTATTATCTACATCAATAATGTGAAAGTTTTTTTTTTTTTTTTTTTTTTGGTTTCTACTTTCTAGGGAAACCCATTTATGGTATATATTACCTAATGAGGTGAAGAATGCAAACCTTCTTAATCAATATTTGGAAATTCTATCACCGTGTGAGAAAGAAAATGTTTTCTGTATGTGTGGAGATCAGCTCCAAAGAAGAGCCCTGCTTGCCCGTGCATTGGTTCGCACTACCATTGCAAGATGTAGGTCCTTTTTTGCTGAATACTTTTATCATTCGTTCTTCTTGTTAAATTTCTTTTAATAATTCTTACATATAGGTTGTCACCATTGAGGTCAAATATGGTGAAGTGTTTCTTACATGTACATTGTAGAGTCCATGGTTTTGTTGTATTTGTTGTGGCACACAACAAATTGTTTATTTCAACTCTGGTTTAGATTAGTTGTACTGACAGGCATATTTTTTAATCTGAATGTGGCACAAAGTGAATGGCAACCTAGGCTTTGCTTTATAAAGATTTTGAGCTATATACATGTATGTACAAAGCTTTTTTAGTTATTTAAATGCTATCCGTGTCCTTTTGTTTGATTACTTGACTATCTACTCTTTTGACATAAAAACATTCTTATTTCAAATTTTGTAGAAAATGTTGCATAGAGAGGTTGGTGTATATTTAAAAAAAATTTGTTTGTTACCAGATCAGACAAATAGTCATGTTGAACCAAGGTCCTTGAAGTTTAAGAAGAATATATGTGGGAAGCCTGAGGTGAGTTTGTTTTCTGTCCATTGATGTACAATAAGACTTTGTTCTCTACTTTTTTTTGTACCTTCCTTGCTTTTCCTTATTAGAATATCTCTTTAAAGTTCAATTGTTTTCTCAAATTTGTTTCTAATAGCATATGTGAATAGGTAGAGTGGCAAGATGTTGATGGCTCACACCTAGCACCATTGCATTTCAACATTTCACACACTTCTTCTATAATAGCTTGTGGAGCGACTGTGAATTCAACAGTAAGTTTTCTGAATTCAACAGTAAGTTTTCTGTGATCATTGTATTCTGTTCTGATTTTGTTTGATGTATTTATTGAATTATCTATTGTGTTGAAGAAACAACAAATTTAAGCTGACATGATTTGCTTTTCCTATTGTAGATTGGTATTGATGTGGAAGAGAAGCAACGGAAGTTGAAGAATGATATCTTAGCATTTGCTCGAAGGTACTTTTCTCCTTATGAAGTGGGACTTTTAACTGCCATTTCAGACCCTGAATTTCAGCGTCAGGAGTTTATAAAATTATGGACTCTCAAGGTGAGTTAGGTTGTGTGAATATTGATATGCATCAAGTACCTTCAGTTCATTGTTATAGATGGATGAAAATCTAACAAATACTAATAATGAGTTTCATGGTAGCTTCTGCAGCGAATGCATGGTATGTTATAAAGTTTGGTAGCAGTCAATTTTGTTTACATTGTGAGAAGACCATTCCATCTTCAAGTAGTAATTCTAGTGATATGTCTTTTCATTAAGGAAAAAAAAACAGTAGATCTAGTAGAAAAATTAATGTGTTCTTAACTTGTTAGGAAGTTTTACTCTATTATAGACAGTTCAATGTAGGGTGCTCAGTAGAAGTTTCACCTTTAAAGGAACTAGGATTGAGTACCTATATTCTTTATAAAAATAAAAAGTAGAAACAACACTCTTGAGTCGTGACACGCTTGAAATATATTTCAAATTTCTTTATGGTTTTGACCTATTCCACAAAGATTCGGGGTGTTGGTTCTGACAAAATTTGTTGGAAGCCGGCTAGCGGTCGAGGTTTCGAGGTGAGTGGGTATTATCATGCTCTATCCCCTTCTACTGTCATTTCTTTCTCATGGAAAATGGTGTGGCAATCAAAGGTTCCTCCTCAGGTAGTTTTTTTCTCTTGGACTGCCGCTTTAGGCAAGATTTTAACTACAGATAATCTTTGGAAGAGGCATTTTGTTGTTCTTGAGTGGTGTTATATGTGCAAAAGGTGTGGGGAATCTGTAGATCATCTTCTCCTTCACTATCCTATAGCATATGAGATGTGGAGTATGGTCTTTTGCTTGTTTGGTATTTGTTGGGTGATGCCACAAAGGGTAGTGGATTTGTTGGATAGTTGGTCATGCAATTTCAGGCGACATCACAACATAGCTATATGGAGGATTGTGCTGCACTGTTTGATGTGGTGTATCTGGCGGGAATGGAATATTAGAAGCTTTGAGGGACGCGAACGGTCCATTCTTGAGTTTAAGTCTTTTTTCTTTTTTACTCTTCTTGAATGGTGTTTAGTTTTACCATCTTTTTCTTGTCTTTCCCTTCCTGTTTTGCTTGATTCTTGTAATTTGGTTTCTTGATGTTTTTGCCTCTTTAGTACATTTCCTATGTATTGTGCTATGTTCTTTTTAATAAAATTTTTATGTTACTTATCAAAATATATATATATATCTTTGGATTTCGTAAAGATGCATGTGGATAAATTCTGCTGGAAATTTTGTGTATTATCATTATCATCATTTGTGATCATCATCTTCTTCTTCTTCTTTCGCAAGCATATGCCTGTGTTTCATTATGTTGGGCTCAGATATGTTGGCCTGTCCAGCTTGATTACCTGGTTTTCTTTGTATGTGACTAAACTATATGAATTATGCTATGTATTTAGTTAAAAAAAACCAATAGATATCAGACAAGAGAAAGTAGAGTCTAAAAGATTGTCCTAGAATTTACATGCTTTATAGGAAATAATGCAAAGCAGTATGGATTTGAACAGTTGGATATACTGGAGTATGCATACACTTCTACATGAACTCAAGAAATCAAAATGATAGGATGATTGAGCTTTGCAGCCAATGAGCACTGGCTCAAAGGGCACCTCCTTATAGGTTAAAGACTGATTGGGTGTGTGTAAAATACCACCACAAAAGAAAAAAGAATGATTGAGCTTTGAGAGTTGAATGTAATGTTTCATGAAGCTGTTTTATTAATGTTATGGATCACACTTTCAGGAGGCATATGTGAAAGCATTGGGGAGGGGCTTCTCAGCTGCACCTTTTAAAACCTTTACCATTTGATTCAGGACTGCTACACAAGGACATCTTTCTGAGTGTAGAGATTCTGAGGTATCTGACTGAACTTAAGCTTAATTGAAAATTTTCAATCTGAACTTTTTCTACATAAGACGTCGTGGTGGCTTTGAGATTGTTTAGGTAGATGTTGGGATATTATTGTAGGATATGTCATTCCTTTCATCCTTATCGATTGAGTGCTTCATACAATTATCAATTTTCATCTACCCCCCCCCCCCCCAGAACACAACGTTTTTAGATATTGGGAAGTAAATTCTCATAAAATGTTATATGAAACACACATTGCATAAATATTTTTTCCTCAAAGAAGTTTCTGAAATCTCTTTCGGTTTTTATTATGCTGTCAGGCATTTGATGTAGTTGTTGATTCTTTTGATGATCCCAAGAACCTGACAAGCAATTGGCAATCTGCTCTCTTAGAATTGGCTGGCTCTCATTATGCTGCTATTTGCATTGAAGGGAATAGAACCGCTGAAGGTAAGAATCTGAGTTTTCTGAGTAATATAAAATAGCTTGCAAGTGTGGGTACATTTTTATATCTTGCTATTTGCAGGCAATGGAACCTGCCCAATGAAATTGACAGTGCGGAGAACCATTCCATTTGTTGAAGATGAATGTGTTTCTGGAAGTGATGCTGTGGTAGCAATAGTTGGCTTAACTTAAGAATCATAAATGATTAATGGTTTTCATTGTGAACTCAGCTCTCCGACCTTTCCAAATGTTTTTAAAGAAATTGGAAAGTATAACTTAACAGTATTATTATTTACTATCAGCAATGCACCTCTGCTTTGCCTGTAGAATGGATATCAGATTTTGCAAAAAAATTGTATATTGTATATTCATTTTAAATTTAAAGACCAATTCCTTGTATCAACTCTGAAATTTTTGTCTATGCAGAAATAAAATATTTTTATGTTGGTACCTTTTAATTATCGTTTATCCATGCCTATTAACTATTTTAATTGAAAAAAAAAAAAAAAAAAAAAGGATTGCAGCATGAGCTGTCTTCTTTATATGCCATCATAGTTAACCATCTCTCATAGAGCATAGAGGATTTGGAAACATCAAACATGGTAAAACAAGGTGCTTCATTGATGATTACAACACCTGAATCTTTCCCACATAACATTTAAAGAACATTAGGGGACTTCTAGTACGAAATGAACTAATGGCATCCGTGATGTGCGGTATTATGCAGCTTGAGCTAACGTCATTATACAAGTTAGGATAGCCTCTTTGAGGCTTTTGCAACCCCTGAAGCCATGCTTTGCCTTACGTTGCAGGAAATTTTTTTTTTTCTATTAGAAAAGAAAAGAAAAGAAAATTCTGTTATAGATTGGAGAGGATGTGGTTTACCTATTGTATTTATACAAATAACAAGTAGCGTGTTTCTTGAAACGTTTGGATAACTTTAAGGGTTTGGTATAAATTGTCCTATTATAATTAACACATAAAAGGCCAAGAAAGATAAAAAGGACGAAAGGAGACCCAGCGTTACATTTCCTTGCAACACGGAAAAATATATCATGTATCCGATACATGAGTCCCTCTTACATAGGGTGGATCCCAAGCCTCAATCAAGCATGTGCAGAAAGAGGAGGTATGATATACCTCCTCTTTCCTCACGTGCTTGATTGATGCTCTAGACTCTAGTGCTAGAGCCACAAATAATCACCAACCAACTCAACATAACATCACTTTGTTCCTTCTATTTCTGCAACACATGCATCTCTCCACACACAAACATGCAAGCACACATGATGCCCTGCCTCCCATTAATACACACACATATTTACAAACAGAGATCCATTCCAGCCAGCTGAATATTAGGATTGAATTTGTATGGAAGTTGTAATTTTGTGATGCTCTTCTCAACAAAAAAATTAGTACAATAAAGAGCTACAAAATGTGCATAATTTGACATTAAACCATTCGTACAACTGCACCTACCCCAACTCAACAGAGGATGAAAAAGTTTGCACAACAACAATTAGATGTAACAAGCAATATCAACTGTACGAAAAAACATAATGCCATTACCACAAGAAAAGGAATACAACAGGGGGCCGAAGCCTACAACAATCAACCATGATCAGTCTGAATCAGAGGAGCTAAGAAAGACGGAAATACATCTTTCCAAACATGACAAGCATTATTACATTTGGCAAATTGGGTGAGCTCATGAGCAGCTCTGTTGTAGTCCATTTTCACGTGTCTAAATGAACAACTTAAGAAAGAAGATTTTGCCAAAATAATCTCATGAATCAAATGGCCTGTTACGCCGCCATGAAGACCTTAAGTAATTGCTTGAATAACTGATGAAGCATCAGACTCAAAAATGGCATTGGCAACGGCTAACTCCTGTGCTAAAAAAACGCCCTGTTCCATTGCAAAAATCTCGGTCCACTCAGCTGGATAGTGCGAAGGCAGAGCTTTGCAAAGCGCAACAACTACATTACCATCTTCATCGCGAATGATCACTCCTACACTCGACACCCCACTACCATCCAAGGAAGTTGCAACGTCAACATTGATTTTACAGAACCCAGGCGGAGGAGCTTCCCAGCCTCTGTTGGTAGATTGCTTCGCAGGAAGGAGCACCGAGTTGGCCTCGTGAAAGCCCTCCACAATATTTCTCGCCAATTCCCAGATTTGCAAAGGAGAAAGGCTGACGTCATTATGAGCAATCTGGTTTCTGTTATGCCAGATCGACCAAGAAATTGCAAAAAATACTCCAAGTGCACGACACAGGGGGGTGAGCATATTTTGTGGACAACATCCAAAAAATCCGAAGCATTCAACAGTAGCCTTAAGGGGCAATCTTGCCACAGCGACCACACAGAGAGAGCACAATCACATGAAATTAAAAGCATGGAGGAGACTTTCAGGCTCTTCCCCACAAACAGGGCAGTCAACACCAGATTGGATACCCTTCTCAAACATTTTTGAGTACACAAGCTCTCCAAGAGAAAATTTTTACTTTGGCAGGAAGCTTTAGTCTCCACAAAGCCCTCCATAGATGGGCATTTGAGTTTCTTGAAGAGCTTTCTCCCACATCCGAATCAGTTTGAAGACTAGCAGCGATAAAATAGGCGCTTTTGACTGAGAACACACCCATTTTATTCCCAATCCAAATAAGATTATCTTTTGGCAAATTCTGACTTAGGAGAATTTTCAAGATAATTTCCGCTTCAAAAGGCAAGAAGAGCTCCCTTACAACATTGGCTTTCCACCACCTCGTTTCCGGATCAATAAGAGAGGAGACCATGGGAAAGTCACCAAAATCTCAAGGAAGGGAGACAACTTTGTATGTGGAGGGGGTAAGAAGCCATTTATCCTCCCAAATGTAAATTAGACACCCATTTCCTACCCTCCAATGGGTTCCACTCTTAATGACCTCGAGGCTTTGGAAAATGCTTCGCCAAGTGTAAGAGGGGCTGCTGCCAAGGCTTGCATTTAGAATGTCATCGTAAGGAAAATACTTCGCGTTTAGGATACAGGCTGCTAGTGAGTGTGCGTTTGCAAGAACCCACCAAGCCTATTTTGCAAGCATTACAAGATTAAAAGATTGCAAGTTCCTGAAACCCATACCACCAAGGGATTTAGGCTTGCACATTCTTTTCCATCTAACCTAAGCAATCTTAGTCTCATGCTGTTTCTAGCCCCACCAAAAGCTTCTCATCTCTTTTTCAAGGTCCTCACAAAGGCTCTTTGGAAGAAGGAAACAGCTCATTATGTAAGAGGGTATGGCTTGAGCCACCGCTTTAATCAGAACTTCCTTACCCCCCCAAGGAAAGTAGCTTACCCTTCCAACCCGCCAGCTTCTTACAAACCTTTTCTTTTATCTCTGCAAAAACCAATTTTTTTTACTATCTTATAATGGAGGGGAGGCCAACGTACTTTGTGTGGCGAGAGTCGTTCATAGGCCCAAGGATGCTTAAGATTTCATCTTTAAGCTCTTGAGAAGTGTTTGGGCTGAAGAAGAATGAAGACTTGTCTATATTGATCTTTTGCCCTGAAGCAGATTCATAAGTTCTAAGAATTTCTTTCAACTTGTTACATTCAATACCATTGGCCTTACAGAAGAGAAGACTGTCATCAGCAAAGAACAGGTGGCTGATTCTTGGAGAACCCCGACATATGGATATACCATTTAATTGCTGACACCCTACTGCTTCATTAATGAGAGTTGAGAAGCCTTCAGCACATAACAAGAATAAATAAGGAGACAAAGGGTCCCCTTGCCTAAGCCCCCTAGTCGGCACAATGGTTCCATGGACCGAGCCATTAATAATAACTGAGTAAGTTACCGAGGTTTTACACTTCATCACCAGACCGATCTCGGACTCATTAAAACCCATCTTCGTCATTATCATTTCAATAAAGGACCATTCAACCCTATTGAAAGCTTTGTTCATATCTAGCTTAACCGCCATAAAGCTATCATTCCCACCCCTTTTGTGCTTTAGATAGTGCATAATCTCATAAGCAACCAAAATATTATCTCTTATGAGCTTGTTCGCCACAAAAGCACTTTGATTTTTTGAAATGATAAATGGCCATATACTTTGAGACGGTTAGCCAAAGTTTTTGAAATAAGTTTATACACCACATTGCAAAGGCTGATTGGCCTAAAATCAGTCATTTTCTGAGGATTTTTATTCTTTGGCACAAGGGCTATATTAGTTCTATTAATTTCAAAAATAGACATGCCATGATTAAGAACATTTAGAACCAAATTAGATACATTAGTGCCTACTATGCTCCAATACTTTTGAAAGAAAAGTGTGAACATACCATCGGGGCCAGGAGATTTAGTAGGGTGCATCTGTTTAAGGGCTACAACAACTTCTTCTTTGGTGAAGCCTCTGGTTAGGTCCATGTTCATTTCATCTGTCACTTTGACCGGGATGAGATCAGTCACTTGCTCAAATTGATTTGGGGAGGAAGTGGTATAAATCTCCTCAAAATAGGATATAGCAGCCCGAGCAATACTATCTTGGTCCCCACACCAATTCTTAAATTTATCCCAAATACCCAATATAGTATATTGTTTCCTTCTTTCAGAGGCACGGGCATGGAAACATTTCGTGTTCCTATCTCCCTCATTGAGCCAGTGAGCCTATGACCATTAACACCAGTAAGTTTCCTCACTATCAAGAAGTTCATTAATTTCTTTCCTAGCTTGGTTTATTTCATCACCCAACAGACCATCCTTATTAGCTTGAACCAGTGTACTTAGCCGTTTCCTCTTTTCTTGGATTTTCTTTGGAATTTGACCAAAAGTAGCAGAACTCCAAGCCTTAAGATCAGCAGCACAAGCATTAAGGGCAGCAACCATACCTTCTGACATATTTGCATTACCTGCACTACTCCAAGCTGCCTCGATGACATCTTTACAAGCTTCACATTTAGCCCACATAGCCTCAAAGTGAAAACACCTTGCACGGGGATTTTAGGGGCTCTTGGGTCTGCAATGTACAAAGCATAATGGTTCGAAGTTGAATCCACTAAATGGTTAACTCTTACCTCACTAAACTTATCCACCTAGTCACTAGTTGCAAAGGCCCTGTCAAGTCTTAAATATACTCTACTATCACCAGACTGCATATTACACCAAGTATAATCTGTTCCCGAATAGCCCAAGTCTTTGAAGCCACACAGATTAACCACATCCTTAAATTTATCCATTTGATTTTGGCATCTTGTAGCTCCGCCTAACTTCTCTTTCGAAGACAAAATCTCATTGAAGTCTCCAAAACAAAACCATGGAAGATGGAATTGATTCTTTAAATAAGCAAGCAAATCTCAAGATTGCTGCCTCATATTGATGTAGAACAGACAGCACATGCCTTCTTGGAGCAGCAAGGGCGCAGGAAGTCACAACGCAATATCAAAGGGGCTAGTAGGGGCCATCAGAGGTAACAGTGTCGGAATTGCATAAAATTTGGCCGGTTGAAGGGAAACGGCGTTCTGATCCAAAATCATTGCCATGAACGTTGCCAAATTTTAGGCAAATTCCTTCGTTAAGGCCCCGAAAACAATGTTTTTGCTATTTATAGTAATATTTGTTTTTCCTTAATAACTTTTAGTTTAAATGTCAGAATAAGGTCCCGTCTGTTTTGGGATGACCCTTAAGGTCAATAGTTTATGATTCTGCATTTAACTCAATTTTGCCATTTTTGGTAAAATTCGGTAATTTTGTCACCTAATCGCTTAATTAGTGCGAATTAGGGTTTTAAACATTTTTGCTCAGTATTTATATGTTTTGTAGCCGTCAGAGGCAAATCAGACTATTATCAATAAATACAGACATTTTGTCAATTTTCTCTTCTGGTGGATTCCAGTTTTATCTCCTTGTAGATTCAGGAAAACCCCTCGTGGATTCGAGGTTTACTACCAGAGACTAACAGTTTAGTTTCTATTTCATCAAGAGAGCATCGTGTGTGCTCTTCTTCAGGCTTCCGCGACATCAGTTGGTATCAGAGCCTTGATTTACCCTGATCTGATGGCTAACCGGCAAGACAGTGACCACCATAACAATGACGGCGGTGACGACGTCAATAACCCAGTCCTCACTAGGGCTGAGTTCCTTGATTTTCGTGATGAAAATCAACAATTTCGTGATTCAACCCAATAGACTCTGGGCCAGATTCAAGCAGCACTTGCCACTTTGCTTAACAGAAACCCTAATCGCGTTGATGAAGAGCGACGTGATAATCGAGTGCGTGGCCCTCCCTATCGTGGTCCAAACCGGAACAAGTAGCAAGACTACAACGAAGAAGACAGTGAAGATGAGAAGTATGCAGAGAGAGTCCTTGGAAATCATCGTGGTCCTACGAGGGATAATGGTCGAGATTATCAGGAGCAGAGGGACTATCGGATGAAAATAGAGTTACCATTTTTTAATGGTAATGTCTCCATTGAAGAGTATCTGGATTGAGTCAGTGAGGTTGAAAAGTTTTTCGACTATATGGGTACAGCAGAAGACAAACAGGTGTGTTTGGTGGCCTACAAATTGAAGGGGGGAGCATCTACCTGGTGGGATCGTGTTCAATTAAACCGTACTCGGGAATGAAAGCTTCCAATACGGTCATGGAGGAGGATGAAAAGATTAATGGTAGATCGGTTCTTACCACCCGATTACCAGCAGGAGTTGTTCAGACAGTACCAAGATTGCAGGTAGGGTACTCGAACAGTTAATGAGTACATGGAGGAGTTTGACAGGTTCGAGAATCGCAATGATTTGGAGGAAACTGAAGATCAACGGATATCCAGATTTGTACACAGGTTACGAGTTTCCATCCGAGATCAAGTATCCTTACAAACCCTATATACTTTGAATAAAGCTGTAACCTTATCCAAGAAAATAGAATTTTAGCATCTCAGGACAAGTTCGAAGTTTTCCAACCGCAGTTCGAAGTTCTCTAGTTCCATTGCCAACAAAGGTAAACAACCCATGTTTACACCACGATCATAACCCGTGGTTAGGGAGAATAGTGGTGTCAACCAATCCACAGTGGCAGTAGCAGGTTCCGCAGCCCAGCCAATAGCGAATGCCAACCCCTATGCTAGGCCAACTGGGAATAAGTGCTACAGGTGTGGAGAACCAGGACATCGATCTAGTACTTTCCCTAAGCGAGCCACAGTGAATCTGGTAATGGCAGAAGAGGGTGAGGTAGAAGGTGAACAGAAGGGTGAAGAGGTGTATAATGATGCAGATTCGTATGCCTATGATCCCAATGAGGTCCAAAAGGATGAGGAAGGCGTGTCATTAGGGCAGTCTTTGGTGATTTAGAGGTTATTACTCACACCAAGGGTGAAATTTGGTGACCAGCGGAATGAGATCTTCCGAGCACAATGCACCATCAATAAAAGGGTCTGTGATTTGATCATAGACAGTGGCAGTGTAGAAAACATTGCGTCGAAGAGTTTAGTTACCAAGCTGGGACTGAAAACAGAAAAGCATCCCTCCCCGTACAAGATAGGTTGGATCAAGAAAGGTACGGAAACTCTTATTACTCAACAATGTCGTGTTACTTTTTCTATGGGTAAATATTATGTAGATGAAGTAGTTTGTGATGTCGTTGAAATGGATGCATGTCATTTAATATTGGGTAGACCTTGGCAATATGATGTAGATGCTACTCACAAGTGTAAGGATAATGTGTATGTGTTTTTTAAGAATGGCAAAAAAATTATCCTTGGTCCTATTAAGGAAGGCAGTAGACCCAAAGCTTCTAAAGTGGAGGGGAAGCTAGCACTCCTTATAGTGAACAATGAAGATGAGTTTGACAGGGATTGTAAGGAGTTGAAACAGGTATACGCTGTAGTAGTGACAAATGGTGAGCCAAAGAAGGTTGCTGAGATACCTGAGGTGATTCAACCATTGATCAAGGAGTTTGAAGAGCTTTTTCCAGAAGAGCTGCCTGCAGGTTTACCACCGATACGTGACATCCAGCATTGCATTGATTTAGCTCCTGGAGCTAGTCTACCAAATCTGCCACATTACAGGATGAATCCTCAAGAGGGTTAGATTCTACAGGGGCAGGTGGATGAGCTTTTGAGCAAGGGGCAAATCAGGGAGAGTATGAGTCCATGTGCAGTACCGGCATTGTTAACACCAAAGAAGGATAGGAGCTGGCATGTGTGTGTGGATAGCCAAGCCATTAACAAGATCACAGTCAAGTATCGATTTCCTATTCCACGACTAGATGACATGTTTGATATGCTGAGTGGGTCCAAGTGTTACACTAAGCTGGATCTCAAGAGTGGGTATCACCAGATTCGGATCCGACCTGGAGATGAGTGGAAGACGGCTTTTAAGACAAAGGAGGGATTGTATGAGTGGATGGTAATGCCTTTTGGATTGTCTAATGCTCCCAACACTTTCATGAGACTTATGAATCAGGTATTGAAACCATTTATTGGAAAGTTTGTGGTAGTTTATTTTGACGATATCTTGATTTATAGTAAGACAGAAGCAGCCCACTATAATCATGTGCGAGAAGTATTAGCGGTGTTGCAGGCCAATGAGTTGTATATCAACTTGAAGAAGTGCAGCTTCTTGACTGATAAGTTGTTGTTCTTAGGGTATGTGGTCAGTGCGGATGGGATTCATGTTGATGAGGATAAGGTTCGTGCAATCAGAGAGTGGCCAACCCCAATGACAGTGAGTGATGTGTGAAGCTTCCATGGGCTAGCAACCTTCTATCGGTGGTTCGTTCGAGATTTCAGTAGCATAGTAGCCCCTATCACTGAGTGTCTGAAGAAAGGGAAGTTCTCATGGGGAAAAGAGGCAGAACAAAGCTTTGCCTTAATCAAGGAAAAGTTGAGCACAGCCCCGGTTTTGGCATTGCCTAACTTTGATAAGGTGTTTCAGGTGGAGTGTGATGCATCTATGGTCGGGATAGGCGCTGTTCTTTCACAAGACAACAGACCAGTAGCATTCTTCAATAAGAAAGTTTGTGAAGCTTGAAGTAAATAGTCAGCCTATGAACTGGAGTTCTTTGCTGTAGTACGGACTCTTAAGCATTGGGAGCACTACCTGATTCAGAGGGAGTTTGTATTATACACGGATCATCAAGCATTAAAGCACATCAACAGTCAAGTTAGCATTAACAGGATGCATGCTCGGTGGGTAGCTTATATACAGCGCTTTCATTTCACTCTGAAGCACAAGTCTGGTGTCACCAATAAGGTGGCTAATGCACTCAGCAGGCGAGCATCATTGTTGACCACCCTACATACTGAAGTTGTAGGGTTTGATTGCCTCAAGGAGCTGTACGAGAATGACGAGGATTTTGGTGATATTTGGGGTAAGTGTCAACAAACTCATACTACTATCAATAGTATGTACATCCAGGATGGTTTCCTTTTTCGGGATAACCAATTACGCATCCCTAAAAGTTCATTGAGAGAGCAGATTATTAGGAAGCTGCATGGTGGAGGTTTAGGTGGACATATGGGTAGAGATAAGACTATAGCACTGGTGGAAGAGAGGTATTATTGGCCACAACTCAAGAGGGATGTTGGCAATCATGTGAGAAAGTGTCCAATCTGCCAAACTGCTAAGGGACAATCTCAGAATACTGGTTTATATATGTCTTTGCCAGTTCCACAAGCATCATGGGATGATCTGTCTATGAACTTTATACTGGGTCTTCCTCGAACCCAGCGAGGTATGGATTTTGTTTTTGTTGTGGTTGACAGGTACTCCAAGATGTCCCATTTCATACCATGTAAGAAGACTTCAAATACTACTCAAGTGGCCAATCTGTTCTTTAAAGAAGTTGTGCGTTTGCATGGAGTGCCAAAGTCCATCACCTCTGACCGAGATACCAAGTTCATTAGTCACTTCTGGCGAACTTTATGGAAGCGTTTTGACACTTCCTTGAATTACAGCAGCATTAGTCATCCACAGATTGATGGCCAGACAAAAGTGGTTAATCGTATTTTGGGGAATCTAATTCGGTGTATCTCAGGTGAGAAGCCCAAGTAGTGGGATCTTGCGTTGTCTCAAGCAGAGTTTGCATACAATAGCTCAGTCAATAGAAGCACTGGTAAGTCTCCATTTGCCATCGTCTACCGCGTGCCCCCAAAACACGCTTTGGACTTGGTACCTTTACCTGAGGTTCCAGGAGTGAGTCAAGCAGCAGAGAATATGGCTGACCGTATTCAAGCCATGCAAGAGGAGGTGAGGCAGAAACTGGAAGTTACAAATGCTAAGTACAAGGAGACTGCTGATAAGAAGAAGCGTGAGAAGATCTTCAATGTTGGGGATTTAGTGCTCGTGTATCTTAGGAAGGAGAGATTTCCTGTTGGTACCTACAACAAATTGAATGACAAGAAGTACGGGCCATTTCAGATTACTAAGAAGATCAACAACAATGCTTATGTGGTTGCTCTTCCTCCAGATATGAGCATTTCTTCTACCTTTAATGTTGCTGACTTATATGATTATCATCCTCCTGATGAACCGGATAGTGGGAACTCGGGGTCGAGTTCTTTTCAAGTGGGAGGGACTGATGTAGAACAGACAACACATGCCTTCTTGGAGCAGCAAAGGCGCAGGAAGTCACAACGCAAGATTAAAGGGGGGTACCAGCAAGGGCCATCAGAGGTAACAGTGTCGGAATCGCATGAAATTTGGCAGGTTGAAGGGAAACGGCATTCTGATCCAGAATCATTATCATGAATGTCGCCAAATTTTAGGCAAATTCCTTCGTTAAGGCCCCGAAAACAATGTTTTTGCTATTTATAGTTGATAACTCTCGAAGATCAGTGGATTGAAAATCTTCAGACTTTGACAATCTTGGGAACTGGGTCCTGTAAAACTGAAAACAATCAGAGTGAAGACCGGTGAAGGCCGGCCTTTAACCCTCCGATGATGAAGTTAGAAGGTGTGAATGGAGAGGAAAATATCTAAGTGTTTTCTCCTTTCTCTCAGTGAAAGAAAGAAAGCCAGAATCAGAATCCCCTTACCTTTACGCAGGATCACGCTTATATAGTGTATGGAACGGTTATTGACTTTGATAACCGTTCCTATTGTCGAGGAGTTCACCGAAATCGGAGGTAACTTCCATAACTTCCTTAGACGTCGTTTCGTTTGAACCGATGCCTTTTTTCAAGCAATGGAGGTTTCCATTCTTTTTTGTTAAGGCAAAAATGCCTGGCTCGTCCGTCCCTAATTAAGGGTGGACGAGCCATGGCATGGCCAGGCTTTCCTCGTCCGTCACTTGTGACGGACGAGACCTTTCTTGCCTTGTCCCAAAGGAGGGACGAGGCAACTTGTTGGCTTATTTTTTTTTCTATAGACGAGCCATATGGACAACTTAAGGTGATAATTTCGTAGCATCATCAGTTGCCCCCTTGTTCATTGGGTCGTCCTAAGATAAACAAGGTGTGTTCGCGACAGTTGGATGTGTTACGTGTCAAAAATTGGTTGGTGAACAAATCTCGTCGATTGATCTGCCCGAGAAGCGTGCCACGTGTCCTTTAATGATTGGGTGATGTCGCTTCAGATGCTTGAGTTTGTTCCCTATAAATAGTGGAATACCTCCGGTACCCTCTTCATTTCTGAAATTTCTTTCCCTGTCCTTCCTCGTCTTAGACATTCGTTTAGAAGCTTCACGCGTCTATAGCCTTCCTTCGTCCTAGATCCAGGTATTCTTCTTTTTTTCTCGTCCTTAGTTTTCTTGTTAAGATGGTAGACATTGTACTTTCCTCATCTAGCGATAGCATAGATAAGGCTATAGACGAATATAATGACGAGAGTAGTTTTAACTCTAGTAGCGATAGTGATAGCAGTAGGGGGAACACCACGGACGAGGAGTACGTCTCTGGCGTCCCTGGGCTTCCTATAGAAGTTTTACAAGAACAACTTAGGAAAGCCTCTGGGTCTCAGGCTGGTACTTCGTCTACTGACCCTCGTCCTAATCCCTTAGACGAAGAAGAAGTTACTGCATATAGTTGTGCAATAGATATCCCCTCTAAGACGGATGAGCAGAGACTGAAAACCCTTAGGGAGTGGTACCAAATCCCAGACGAGTTTAACCCCAGGGTACCCGTCCGTGGAGAATGGTGTTGCAACCCTCACTTTGGGATTGGCGTCTATGAAGCTTATCTCTTGGGGGGTTTAAGATTTCCTTTAAATGCCTTTACCAGAGAATTGTTAATTAGGTTAGGTTTGGGTATATGTCAGTTTAATCCAAATGCATGGAGACTAATTGTCTCAATGCAAGTTTTGTGGAGTGAAGTATTTGGAAGGGACCGTCCTCTTACTGTGGACGAGTTCCTTTTCTGTTACAAGCCTTCAGAGATACACCAATCCCCTGGCTTCCATCAATTTACAGCCAGGGGTAAAGATTGTAGGCTGATCAAGTCCTTGGCCTCGTCTGACAGAAAGTGGAAGACGGAATATTTCTTCGTCTCTGGCTTTTGGGCTGGAAACCCTGTAGACGTTGGTCAGGACTCGTTTAGCCGTTATACTGGGGACCTAGAAAACCTTCGTCCTGAAGGTAAGCTGTTCCCCTTTATTATTTATTATTATTATTTATTATTTATTTTTTTTTTTTTAAATATCGATGGCCAATTAACTGGAGTGTTTTCTTTTCAGCTGTTGAACGTCCGTCCTTAAGCAAGTTCTTTCGTGACCGCGTCCACAGAGCTCGTCTTCACGTGGATAGGGACTTTCATTCTTTGGTCTTACTCAGACGCCTTGCCAAGTGGGGTTTAGGTCCTAATCCATCTGACGAAGCTATTGCCCACGAGGTCACCGTTAGAAAAAGTAAGTCTCTAGCCTTCATCGTCCTTTTATTTTGTTTTGCCTTACTTTTAGAAGTATTTTTATCTTTTTTCCCTCTTTTTGTTTTTATAAAAGGGATGGCAACAATGAAGGGAAACAAGGGAAAGGACGTAGCTACTGAAGGTGATTGTCCTGAGGGTGACGTCCAGACTCGTCCTATGACTGGGGAGAAAAGGAAAACCCTGTCAAGGAATTTAGATTTGGGGAATCTCCCTAGTCGTCGAGGCAAGAAGGCCAAGCCTAGTTCAACTCAAGTGGTTAAACCTCCCTCGTCTCAGCAGCCTACGCATATAGTTGATGTGGACTCGTCCACTCCAGTTGAGACTACTCCGTCCCAAGCCACTCCGTCCAGGACCGTGTCAACCCCGTCTCAGCCTCCAAGAACGGCCCCCTCCAACATTATTGAGAACGAGGACTTAGCCTGGAAGCGCTTTAAGCAGGCTGTAACGGACGAGGACATAAATGTTTGCTATGACATGTCCCTTAAAGATTTTGAACATTCTGGTGTTCATGATCTTTTCAAGGTAATGTCTTATCTTGATCAGTGATTTTCCTTCCTTCCTCGTCTCTTTTTTTTTTTTTTTTTAACTTGTTTCTTTTTCACAGGGAATGTCAAAGTTTATAGCAGCGTCCAGGCAAGCAACGGGGTTGGACAAGATGAGGATCCTGCTAGAGACGAGGATCCAGGAGTTGAAGGCTGAGGCAAGGCAAGGGGCTGAAGTGGCTGCCAAGACTACGGACGAGGTGAAGGAGTTGAAGACATTGGTTGAAGAGCTGAGAGTCAGTGCTGCAGAGAAGGATGCTCGTCTTGAGTTCTTACAGAAGAAAAGTGATAAGCACGATGCCCTTCTCTCCAACGCGAAGGACGATGCAGTAGCAGAGTTCAAGTCGTCCAAGCAGTACACTGAAGTCTTGGACACTAATTATGCAGCAGGGTTTGAGGATTTTAAAAGTGAAGCTATAGAAAGGTTTCCTGACATTGACTTCAGTTCCATTCTCCTTAACCTGAACGCTGCTGCTACTAGTTCTCTCGTCCAGACTGGCTCTGATGACGTCAATGTCGAAGACGACGCTACGACTTTGCCCCCTCAGGACGCCCCCAATGCTTCTCCTTCTACTTAGTTTTAATTTAATTAATTTTTTTTTATACACTTTATTTGGTCCACTCTGCGACCATCTATGTAATTTCAATACATTCGCCCCATCCGTGGTTTTAGGACGAGGCTTTAAACAAGTTTATTGTGATATCCACTCAACTTAATGTTATTCTTTGTGGTATGTGTATGGACGAATTTTATTTATTTTGCTTACTTAATTTCGTCCATTTTGTGTATATTTGTCTACCATTTTCATTAGAATTTCAAATGTAGATCCTTCATGTGACATGGTAGCAATTCAACATTATTGGTCTAAGGACCTGTTAAAACTAACAAAAACCAGCCTGCCTCATTTATGGACTTAGCTAATTTTTATTCTTGAAAATTGAAGGCTTTCATTGTACTCATCCATAACTTGGATTGTTTTGACAAAAAGCCTAATTTTTATACTATGAAATCCTAAGGCTTTCATTGTACTCGTCCATGTCTTGGATTGTTTTAACAAAAGCCTTAAAATATTGCCAGATGCTTCTTTCGTCCATGGCTTAACATACACTTGTCTGTGCATTTTTGCCCATGTATTTAAATGGTGTTTTAACTCGTCCGTATTAAGAATGAGTTTGCTTAGGATTCAGGGCTTTGCTTCGTCCTTTGATAAGGACAAAGATGCCCTAATGCTTTTCCCTTTGGAATGTAAGGCTTTGGACGAGTATGCCTTGTGCTTTTTGGGATGCAGGGCTTTGTCTCGTCCTCTGATATGGACGAGGATGCCTTGTGCTCCCTAAGGGATTTTAGGTTTTTCTTCGTCCTTTGATATGGACGAGAACGCCTTAACAGTTTGTCCCTTTGGAAAGCTTTTCATTATATCCTTTAAAATCTACTTCAAACAAATGCTGTATGGAAATCAGTGAATTACACAACATTATGTACATTCAACAAATACCATTCATATCACAAGCATTGTTTATCAAAGACGAGGCAGGCACCTTAGGCCAATGCCTGTATTTAAGCATACAACACCGTCCATATGTTCATCAAAGACGAGGCAGGCACCTTAGGCCAATGCCTTTATTTAAGCATACAACACCGTCCATAAATTTAACATAACAAAGCCACACCAAATAATATAATAATATAGTTGCTGAGCTCGTCCAGGCTGATATTCTACTGGTAATACTTCCTCAAGTGTTCCACATTCCATAGATGCTCCAACTTCCTCCCATCAAAAGCTTCTAAGTAATAGGAACCTTGTCTTTTGCAATTGATAACTCTATAGGGGCCTTCCCAATTTGGTCCCAACTTCCCATGAGCTGGGTTCTTTGTTGCTAAGGAAACCCTTTTTAGGACGAGGTCCCCTACGTTGAATCGCCTTGGCTTCACCATTGCATCATATCGTCTAGCCATGAGATTTTTATACCTTGCCATCCTTTGCTCAGCGTCTGCCCTTACCTCGTCTATCAAGTCGAGGCTCAGACGTAGTTGTTCCTCATTAGCTTTGTCCTGGTAGGTCGTCACTCTATGATTGGCCATGTGCACTTCTGCGGGTATGACTGCTTCAGTTCCGTATGCTAGCCTGAAAGGAGTCTCTCCTGTAGGAGTCCTCACTGTCGTTCTATATGCCCACAGAACGCCTAGAAGCTCATCTGGCCATACTCCCTTAGCCCCCTCAAGCCGAGTCTTGATTATCTTCAACAAGGATCGGTTTGCAACTTCTGCCTGGCCATTAGCTTGCGGGTGGGCTGGTGAAGAGTAATGATTTTGAATTCCAAAGTGTACGCAAAAGTCTCTGAAAATTGCATTGTCAAATTGCCTTCCATTATCCGAGACCAACACCCTAGGCACTCCAAATCTGCATACAATATTTTTCCACACAAAGTTCTTGACATTCTGCTGTGTGATGTTAGCCAAAAGTTCTGCCTCCACCCACTTGGTGAAATAATCAATACCAACCACAAGGAACTTCATCTGCCTTATACCTAATGGAAATTGACCTAGGATATCCAATCCCCATTGTGCAAAAGGTCACGGGGCCATCATTGGAGTCAAATATTCTGATGGTTGTCTGGGGACATTGCTGAATCTTTGGCATTGGTCGCAAACCTGGACGTATGCCTTAGCGTCAGCGTGCATACTTGGCCAATAATACCCGGCACGGACAATTTTATGGACGAGCGATCTGGCGCCTGAATGGTTGCCACATGCTCCCTCATGAATTTCTCTAAGTACATAGTTTGCCTCATCTGGGGCCAAACATCTGAGATAAGGCTGGGAGAAACCTCTTCGGTAGAGAATCTCGTCCATAAGAACATATCTTGCTGCCCTCGCTCTCAGCTTCCTAGCTTCGTCTTTGTCATCTGGGAGCTGCCCGTCTTTCAAGTATGATACAATTGGAACCATCCAATTCATTCCATTTTCTACTTGTTGCACTTCTGGGATATCTACACTCGGCATATATTGGATTTCATCAAACTTGTCAGCAGCTTCGCTAGACGAGGCTTCTTTTGCCAAAGCATCAGCTTCCATATTTTCTTCTCTTGGGATTTGAATAAAGTCAACTTCTTCAAATTTTTTAACAAGTTGCATCACTTTGTTTAAATATTTCCTCATGCGCTCTTCCTTGGCTTCAAACTCGCCATTCACTTGGCCCATGATTAGCTGAGAATCTCCCAGGACGAGGAGTGACTCTGCTTCAACGGATTTGGCCAATTCCATCCCTCTGAGAAGTGCTTCATACTCAACTTCGTTGTTTGTTGTCTGGTACTGCAAATGAACTCTGTGTTTTAACTTGTCCCCTTGCGGAGATTGCAAGACTACACCTACTCCTCCTGCGTACTGCGTAGACGAACCGTCCACATGAACTACCCACTTAACACTTTCTTTTTCAACCACCTCATCATAACTCGAAGTAAATTCTGCAATGAAATCTGCCAGGGCTTGGGCTTTTATGGCATGTCTCGGTTGATACTTGATGTCAAATTCACTGAGTTCTACGGCCCACTGGATCAAACGTCCTGCAGCCTCTACCTTGTTCATGGCCTTCTTTAATGGGTGGTCTGTCATGACGTTAATAACAAGAGCTTGAAAATAATGCCTCAGCTTCCTAGAAGCCGTTACCAACGCAAAAGCTAGTTTCTCCATTTGCGGGTACCGTCCCTCTGCTCCCCTCAATGCTTTGCTAGTATAATACACAGGTCTCTGCACCTTGCTTTCTTCCCTCACCAATGCTGAACTTACGGCATGTGGGGTGACGGCCAAGTATAAGTACAACTCTTCTCCGGACACAGACGGGCTCAATAACGGGGCTTTGCTGAGATACTTCTTCAAATCTTCAAAAGCTTTTTGACAGTCGTCGGTCCATTCAAAGGCTTTTTTGAGAACCTTAAAAAATGGCAAACATTTGTCTGTAGCTTTAGAGACAAACCTGTTAAGGGCGGCAACTCGTCCGGTGAGGGACTGAACTTCTTTCACATTGCTAGGGGGCTTCATATCCAATATTGCTTGAATTTTGTCAGGGTTTGCTTCAATTCCTCTATAGGAAACCATAAACCCTAGGAACTTCCCCGACGATACCCCAAAAGCACACTTACTAGGATTTAACTTCATATGATATTGCCTCAACGTATCAAATGTTTCCTGCAGATCGACCAAGTGTCCCTTCTCGTCTTGAGTTTTTACCAACATATCATCTATGTATACTTCCATATTCCTCCCGATCTGTGGACGGAACATGTGGTTGACCAGGCGTTGGTATGTCGCCCCAGCATTCTTTAAGCCAAATGGCATTACTTTATAACAGTAAAGTCCCTGACTGGTGATAAAGGACGTCTTTTCCTGGTCCGCCTCTTCCATCCTAATTTGATTGTAACCAGAGAATGCGTCGAGGAAACTGAGCAACTTATGGCCAGCGGTAGAATCTACCAACTGATCAATGCGTGGTAGCGGATAACTATCCTTTGGGCAGGCCTTATTCAGGTCTGTGAAATCAACACACATCCTCCACTTGCCATTCGCCTTTTTGACCATTACCACATTGGCCAGCCACTCAGGATAGTATACCTCTCGAATGGACTTTGCCATAATTAGCTTCTGAACTTCTTCCTTGACGGCATTATCTCTCTCTGGGGCAAACACCCTTTTCTTCTGCCGCACTGGCTTGGAGGTGGGACATACACTCAGACGGTGGGTAATAACACTGGGATCTATGCCTGGCATATCTTCATGACTCCAAGCAAATACATCTTTATTCCTTTTCAAAAAACAAATGAGATCTTTCTTGATCGTTGCTTCCAAATCTGCTCCAACCCTGGTACACCTCTCAGGATCATCATCATCTAAAGGGATATTTTCCAATGCTTCAATAGGTTCTGCCATCACTCTCTTTTCTTCAATAGACATTGCTTGAACCTGCTCGTCTGCGGCCAGCATGGCCAGATAACACTCTCTTGCAACTAACTGGTCTCCCTGTACTTGGCCTACCCCGTATTCTGTTGGGAACTTAACTGACAAGTGATAAGTAGATGTAACTGCCTTCCATCTGTTCAAAGTTGGCCTCCCAATTATTGCATTGTAGGAGGACGAACAATCAACTACGAGGAAACTTACTTCCATGGTTACTTGCCGCGGATACGCCCCCACTGTCACTGGTAATGAAATACTACCCACAGGCTGCACCTTCATTCCACCAAAACCAACTAGGGGGGAGCTTGTTGGACGAAGCAAGTCTCGTCCCAGTCTCATCTGCTGAAAGGCTGGAAAGTACAAGATATCAGCAGAACTTCCATTATCAATCAACACCCTCCTAGTCTTGTAGTCTGCAATAAGGAGAGTGATGACAATAGCATCATCATGGGGGTGATGGATTTTCTTTGCATCCTCGTCCGTGAAGGTGATTGCTTGCTCGTCCATGGTTCCTGCACTTGGCGATCGTCCAGAGAGCTGAACGTTCTGCACTGCTTTCAGGTAGGCTTTCTTTGACTTGGACGACTGTCCTGCAGAACTTCCCCCCAAAATGATTCTTATTTCTCCCAACGGTGGTCGTGACGGTTCTTCTACTTTGGCCTTCAGTTTCTCGTCTCTGTGATCTCGTCCTAGGAAATTTTTCAACTTCCCTTGCCTAATGAGGTTCTCAATCTGCTGCTTCAGATCGAAACACTCGTCTGTGTCGTGCCCATGATCTCTATGGAAGCGACAATACTTATTTCTATTGCGCTTATTGGGATCTCCCTTCATCTTCTCTGGCCACTTTAAGGAAGGCTCGTCTTTGATTTGCATGAGGACTTGTTCAAGTGGCATGCTTAAAGGAGTGTAGTGTTGATTCCTTGCTGATGGACCTACCCTCTTTTCTCGATCTTTCTTATCCTCCGTTCGTCCCTTCTTTGGACGAGGACCCTGGTCGGACGGACGAGAAGGATTTGATTCAACCCTCTCAGCTCTCTTCCTTTTCTTAGCTATAATAGCATCTTCTGCATTCATGAAATTTTGGGCTGAATGGACGAGTTCAGCCATAGACTGAGGTTCCTTCTCATACAGTTTATATAAACAAATCTGAATTAACTCCGTTATGAAAGGCTGCCAACAGTAGTTTATCATCTACCTCGTCCACGGTCAGGGCTTCCCTATTGAAGCGTGTGATGAAGGAACGCAGGCTTTCGTTCTCCCCCTGTTCTATCGTTAGCAAACTGGAAGTGGATCGTCTGTGACGCTGACCCCCAATAAAGTTATTAACAAACAACTTGCTTAATTCTCCAAAAGAACTCACTGAATTCGGGGGTAACTTGCTGAACCATACTCTAGCCGGACCCTTGAGGGTGGTGGGAAAGGCTCTGCACATTATTTCGTCTGGAACACCTTGCAGATGCATAGTGGTCTTGAAGGTAGCAATGTGATCAAAAGGATCCCGATTCCCATCATATGAATCCAAAGAAGGCATTTTGAACTTCGGTGGTAGGGGATGGCCATTGATGGAGGCCGTAAAAGGAGAGTCGGTTCTATGGACCAAATCTTCTACTGGGTTTGCCCTCCTCATATTTTCCTTCATTTCGTCCATAGCCTTCTTCATCTGATCCATCTCTCTCTTCAAGTCAGATGCCCTTCGTGAAGTGGTATCCCTTGATGGGCTCCCACGCTGAAAGTTCTCTCTGCCCTCTTGGTCTTGAGTTTGCCCTTCTTCATCCTGCTCTTGATGTGTCTGCCTTCTTAAGTTAACTTCTCTCCGCAACTCCTGATTTTGGCGAGTTAACTCCGCCATCGCAGCCGCCATCGAATGCATGTGCTGAACAGACGAGACCTGCATATTAGGTGCAGATTGTCAATCGCGATGGGGATTACTAGATGCATCCCTACTCTGTTGAGGACCCGGGCTAGTTGCCCTTGATCTAGTCCGAACCATTTCAAACCCTTTCGTGTGAGAAAAAAACTCGCAGAACTGAACAAGTTCAAGAGCGACAACAAAGATGTTTTCTTTCCCACAGACGGCGCCAACTGATAACTCTCAAAGATCAGTGGGTTGAAAATCTTCAGACTTTGACAATCCTAGGAACTGGGTCCTGTAAAACTGAAAACAATCAGAGTGAAGACCGGTGAAGGCCGGCCTTTAACCCTCCGATGATGAAGTTAGAAGGTGTGAATGGAGAGGAAAATATCTAAGTGTTTTCTCCTTTCTCTCAGTGAAAGAAAGAAAGCCAGAATCAGAATCCCCTTACCTTTACGCAGGATCACGCTTATATAGTGTATGGAACGGTTATTGACTTTGATAACCGTTCCTATTGTCGAGGAGTTCACCGAAATCGGAGGTAACTTCCATAACTTCCTTAGACGTCGTTTCGTTTGAACCGATACCTTTTTTCAAGCAATGGAGGTTTCCATTCTTTTTGGTTAAGGCAAAAATGCCTGGCTCGTCCGTCCCTAATTAAGGGTGGACGAGCCATGACATGGCCAGGCTTTCCTCGTCCGTCACTTGTGACGGACGAGACCTTCCTTGCCTCGTCCCAAAGGAGGGACGAGGCAACTTGTTGGCTTATTTTTTCTTCTATAGATGAGCCATATGGACAACTTAAGATGATAATTTCGTAGCATCATCAATAGTAATATTTGTTTTTCCTTAATAACTTTTAGTTTAAAAGTCAAAATAAGGTCCCGTCTATTTTGGGACGACCCTTAAGGTCAATAGTTTATGATTCTACGTTTAACTTAATTTTTCCATTTTTAGTAAAATTTGGTAATTTTGTCACCTAATCGCTTAATTAGTGCAAATTAGGGTTTTAAACGTTTTTACTCAGTATTTATATGTTTTTAGCTGTCAGAGGCAAATCAGACTATTATTAATAAACACAGACATTTTGTCAATTTTTTCTTCTGGTGGATTCCAGTTTTATCTCCTTGTGGATTTAGGGAAACCCCTCGTGGATTCAAGGTTTACTACCAGAGACTAATAGTTTAGTTTCTATTTCATCAAGAGAACATCGTGTGCGCTCTTCTTCAGGCTTCCGTGACATCACATATGCATTTGGGGGTGGCCATAAAAACCAGTGAGCCTCCATTTGAAATTTGTGCTCTCTTCAGTAACAACAGCATCAATGTGGTGGCTACCAAAGCTTTTTATCTCCAAATTTGTCTCTCTTGACCACAAAAGAGCTAAGCCACCGCTACGCCCTTGACACGAAACAAAGAGCCCATTAGCGAAACCAATTTTTTCTTTAATTCTCTCCATATGTCACTGCCTTACCTTAGTCTCTAAGAGGAAGACTATTTTGGGATCCCAACATCACACTAGATCATGCAATGCTCAAACTAATCGGGGGTTCCCAAACCCCCGGCAGTTCCATCCTATGGAATTCATGGCCCTCAGTGGTGCTGCATTGTAGCCATAGTTGATAATTCAGTTTCTTCATAAGAGTTTCCATCAAACCCATCAAGACTCTCACATTTCTTTTTTCTAGCTAAACTTTCTTCACCCTCAGCAAAGAGCAGAGCAATTTGGCGTTTAGAACCAATACTTGGGCCATGCACTTGTTTTCCTTTATTCTGGGCTTGACCTTGCTCCCTAGCAATCTTTTTTATCCGGCCCTTCTTTTTTGGACTCTTAGCAATTTCTTGGCCCATTGACTGATCCGTATCTACTTCATGCTTTTGGGCCTAATCCATTGATTTATTTGGGCTAGTGACTTCAACAAAGTTGTCTACTTTTGAAAAGGAAGGACATTTGCTGAGCTCAACACTGGTTTCTTCAGGCCGAATAACTAAACTAGACTACACAACAGGAACCAATGCCTATGGGGAATTTGTAAACTTTTCCCTTATAAGATAAGCTAGCTCGAGTCTTTACAATGGAAAAGTGTTTAATTAATGGCAACCTTTTTTGTTGCAACCAAAAAATGAATTATCACAGGATTTAGGTTACATAAAAACCTTTTCCTTAGTCAATTATCACAAAGTTCACAACAATATGTTACAATGAATTCCCCATTCCATCATCCAAGTCTAACTTTTTGAATGCCTTCAGCGAAAATAAGGAGGGTAGACTTCCAAGTTCCAAGTCATCCGAGAGGTTAACCCGTGTCACTATCAATTTTGATGAAGTAAATTTGATATCCATGACAAATTCCTAGCTTAAGAAACCAGCGAGTATAGATATATAGTCAATTTTATGAAAACTATTTATTAGCAAAAGGGAAGAGGTGAAAATTACGATATATGTCTTACTCTTAGGTTCAAAAATTCAGACTCATTTCAGTAAATTTGATCTGTAAAACTACTCAAATGGATTGAAATCCTTTTACCATCACAGCAATAGATCACCTCCACTCCAACTCCAAATTCATTTTACAAAGCCGAAAAGAAAACCCACAATCCATTAAAATCAAACCCAATAAGCCCAAAGCCAATTAAACGCCCAAGCAAGCTCCTCCAAACCCAAGAAAACTCGTACAGTATAATACTAGAAAGAAAAAAGAAAGGCGTTTATTTTAAGAAAAATACTACATCAACATTTTTACTACATTTTCATTACAAATTTTAAAGAAAAAAAAAAGTAATTTCAATAGTAAGTTCAAATTAACAACCAACTAACAAAAATTTGTTGTGAAAGTATCGTGAACATAACACTTCTCTTATTTTAATTCAATAATAAGGAAAATTAACTTGGGGTTGATAACTATAATATATAATAATATTATTAAAATCGAAGTGACTTTTGATTGACCTCACAATCTTGTGACATATAAACTTTTAAGTTCTCAAAATTTTACACATTACTATTCTAATATATATATATATATATATATATTAGATGAATTTAAATTCTATTGTATTTTAAACTCCTTATTAAAATATTGGTAGATCATATTTTCTTTAAATAATAGATACATAATTCCTTATACAAAAACAATCGCAATAAATGACTAATCCCATAATATATGGTTTTATATACACACATAATCATAATAAATGCCATATTAATAATTATCATAATTATTAACTTTCATATTTTGAAAATTTTAAAAATAAAAGAGAGAAAAAACCATATTCTTCCATTCATTGGAATTCGATTCGGGCCACACCTTTTTTTTCATAGTTAAAAGTTGAATCAATAACAAGTTTTATAAAGTAAATGTTGATGATAACATCATTTTTTCACATGCATTATAACGAGCAGATTTAGCACAAAGTTTGCATATAAATTTTCATAGTTTTATTTATTGGTCTTTGCCGAAATTCATTGCACAAACACCAAAATCAATTTTCAAAAGAACATAAACATCAATATTTGAACTGAATGTGAATTTGTTAATACAAAACCATTAACTAAAAGATGAAGTTGGTAAGTGGCTGCCGATGTTTCAATTTCCTGAATTATGGGTACTATTTGATTTGGGTGTGTGTGGCTTTTATAGCTGACGTGGCAAAATTGTAACTAATATACAACTGAAGTTAAATAAACAATCAGGATGATTAAAGACATAGCGTGGGTACCATACCCCCTAAAATAATTGGGGTCACACCGTTGGATGACCATTACTTCTTGATCTGGGTGTGTGTGGGCTCTAAATAATTGAGTTAAAAAAGTAGAGTCAAAAGGCAAATGTACTATGAAATTTTTTTTTTTTTTTTTTTTTTTTTTTTTTGGCTGACTGATTATCTCTGCAATACAAAAAAAAAAAAAAAAAAAATGTGGCTCCTACTCCCAGGAAAAATGTGAAATAATTTAAAAATGGGAATCATAGTACATTTGCCTTTGATATTATTGCTGCTGACTGATTATCTCTAGAAAAGAAAAAAAAAAAAAAAAAAAGTGGCTCCTACTCCAGGAAAAATGTGGAATAATTTTAAAATGGGTCTGGTTAATGTGTGCCTCTAAGGGCACGCATTAAACCATCTATTTTTGAAAAAAAAAATTCAAAAATTAAAAAAAGTGTCAATACTTTTTCAATTCCTAAGAAATTATTTTTCAAAAATAATTAATTATTGTGTGCCCTTAGGGTACACATTAGCAAAATCCTTTAAAAATAGACTTGTGATGTTACATGTTGTTGTATTGCAGCCGCTCATCACTGATGGTGATGGACTAATATTCGAGCAATCGCATCAGCTCATGTAAAATTTTGCAAAATATAAAAAGTAGTCAATTTTACACATTCTGAAAAAAAGAAAAAAAAAATCACATCAGTGAATGTAAAATTGTGCATAAATGCACAAATACTATAATATTCGTGTATATATGTACTGTTACTATAGCTTGTACATTTAATATTTTAGTATTTTTTTAATAGTGTTGTGTATGTGAGAGAGAGGGGTAGTGAGTGAGGAAATAATAAAAAATTGTAAAAGAATAAATATTTTATCGAATAAATGTATAGAATAGATAGACTAATGTGGATTTATAAAAATGAGTGTCTAAAATAGAAAAATAGCTTTTTTTGTGCAAAATAAATTGAACGTTTGCATGAGCTAATGTGATTGCTCTTGGAGCTCACGTATAGTGCTGGATGCTTTGCTTTTAGTAATGGACAACCCTCATTGCCTAATTACTCATATTACTAGTGCTGTAACCATTAAAGCTGGGCAGAGGTGACATGGTTATTTCACTTAGTTATGCACCAATGTTCTTTTAACATACATTTACAACAAAAGCATGGTTGGGCCGAGTGGCTTTCTTTTCCAGGGAAGTGTTTCTCTAAAAAGCGGTGGCACCATGCTTCTAGTTCTAGTTCTAGGCCACAATGACAAATTAAAATTGAAGGGCATCAAATTCTCATCAACCAAGCTGACTGGTCCCTATCTATAACTTATGGGAAGCGGCACCAACAGGCAACAGCACTTGAATTTTAGTTGTATAAGCTTGCAAGTCCACACAAAAGCACAACAAACATGAACCAAGCAACTCGCTTATTGATGATTATTAAATACTAACACTTCTTTCAGCTGCAATACTATCTTAGGATATCAATCATCAAAAAAGTGAAATTTAACAAAAGCTCTGCTTATACAAATCAATTTTGCCACAAATACAAGCATCTGCTTGGATGGAGATAAACGTCGTTCACATTCAAAATAAAAATTGAGAAAGAATAATTTACAGATACACATAAAGGCAATTGCTCAGTTTCTTGTTCATGCATAAGTGCTTGACATCCATGGCATGCTACATTCATCATGTTGAATGGAGCATCATCTATCAGTTTTTGTTGCATCCATGAACTGAGCATAGAGTTCTATATACAAGGTCAATGATTCAGGACGAATAAAAAAGGGAGCTTCGTTATTCTGGCATATGAGCTTTGCCTGTGGAGCTTCATCAATCAGCTATCTTGTGCCAAATTGTAAGACAAGGCTATCTGGGGAGCAGCCCTGCTTAACAATTTTCACCAGTATAAAATTTACTTCTCCAGTAGATTTAGACTACAAAATTTTAAAAACAAGGTTAGGGATTCAGGACAAAAGAAGTGGAGAAAATAGAAAAAACAATATTTATGAGCAAATTGAGGAAACTCTAGTTAAACATGATTAACCTGAGAGAGCGTAGAAGTCACAATAAACCAATTAGAAATTCAGTTCACTTCCAATAATGTTGTTCTGGGTAAAGAGATTATGCAATTGTTACCTAATCCAACTAATGAAGCCAACATATTGATAATAACTTCATCCCTATTGGCTGCCACTTCCCATACTTTGCACTCTTTCATGCTGAGAAAGAAATTGGCTCTGATACAGAACAAGCATAAGATACTGACTAAGAAACTTGATAAATAGCAAGTACCTAACCCTATAACATTAAGACTACAAAATTAGCAATTATAGATTTTAGTTACGAAAGCTTCCCTCTTTCTTCCAAAAAATTGTTACTTAAATAAAATAAAATAAAATAAAAGGTTTCAACGATTCAAAATCATAGATGGAAAGCTAAATAAAGGTACCACTGAAAAATACCTAGTTTGTTTTTCATATGTTATCAAACTAGATGGACTATTAAAGAAACTAGCATTCCAGGTTAACCTTTCTGCTGCTGCATCTTGAAATTGATATTGGGCCTTTTTACAAACACTTCCTTCTGATTATATTTAGATTGGATGAGGCCGAATGAGGACGAAACATTTGTGCATGATGTTCTTGAATGAATTCAAAATATTCCTGGGCCCATAAAGGCTGGAGATAGAAGTTACTGACCTTGGATTATAAAGCAAATGTAACAGCATCACAACAAGAGAAAGAACATAAAAGTACCTGTAGGTGAATTAGAATTGAAGAGCCCAGATTGAACCAATGTAATATGAATTCAATGCCTTAATCTCTTTTTCTTCACCTATTGATTTCAACTTCAGGTATGTTCAAATTCAAAATTTCATTCCAAAATTGTGTAACAATCAAACCAATGGTAAGAAACAGGGGTCATCCCCCACTCTTCCCCCTCTACCAAGGCACAAAACTATTCAATCACCAGAACAAGAAATCTATATGCTTCTATAGTCAACCTCCAAAATCCACAACATAAAACATTGATAATTAGCAAAGTAGATAGTATACTAAACCCCAAAAACTAAAGCCATAAATTCATAAATTGATAATTACTGACCTTGTGATTAGTGATTACTTGGAAGAACTTTTCATCTTTACGATTAGAATTTCTTGCCGCTTTGGGGGTGGGGGGGTTGGTGGGGAAATCATTTACCCCCACATAATTTTCCTACAATGAAATCAATGGTTCTTACATATGCATGTTGTATAAGGACTGACAATTTTGAAATGTTGCCAAATGGAAGCTAGTGACAACCAATTCACCACGTTGTAGGCTACTAGATTTAATATTCTAGTCTAACTAAAATGGGGTGCCTTAAGCAGTTTTTAAATTACTTTATAGGTCTTACCATAGCTGAAAGCAAAAGAAAGGAAATTATAGCCAAGGCATAAAGTTAGAATTAGTTGCTACACAAATACTCCTCAGTTCTTTGTACACTAACTTTCAATGGTGATCTGTGCACACTTGTCAGGCATGGAAACAACAAATTCAACACCAAAGCAAGGCAATACATCCTCGTATCTATAACTTAAATTTTTTAGATAGCAGCAGAGTCTTGCCCTGGATTAGCTTATTTCCAAATTCTCCAACAACTCCTTCAGGTAAAAGGGTGACTCACGAATCAAGCAACAATCCACATCACAATTAGCATACATTGCCATGAATCCTGCACAAAATTATTTCAGCTACAAGATTTAGGTGAGGCTGATTTAAGTTCTCTTTTATAAATTGGCTGTTTTGATTAAGAAGATTAATGGAAGAGAAATGTGTTGGAAAGATATAAGACCATTAATTGGAAAGAAAAAAGACCATTAATGAGAATAGTAATTGACCTATGTTCTTAGCTACCAGATGGCTGTGCTCCACTCAGCACCCTAGATTGACCAATGATGATCCTTTAAGGATTCTTGACAATTGTTCACACATAACATAAGTAAACAAGACCAAAGAAAACAGTGGAAGAGGTTACAACTGAAATATTTAAATATTAAAGAACAAAATTATAGTACCATTGATAGCCAACAAGGTTTCTGACTTTCTGCTTCATTTTTGGACAACACATCTTTTCCCAATCCTTTGGACTAGGTTCAAACAATCTGCTTGCTGCTCAATAGTAGGCTGGCTTGTAGTGGGAAAATCACCATTTCTTTTGGGGGTGAGGCTCTCAATTATGTCAAAGTTAATTTGTCACTTGTATCTTATGCTGAATTCATTAAGTCTCAATATGAAGATTCCAACAAGGATGTACAATTGCTGCAGTTGCTAGGTGATGTATGAATACGAGTGTTTGTTGTGGATTAAGGATGCAACTCTAGGTAAGTCATTAAAGAACAATGAAATGCAAATAATGAGGATCCTCCAATAAACATCATGATTTTTCAACGAGCAGATTATACTATGAAACAATCTCTGTAATTAATTTCATATATACTTCATTAATCAACTGTAAAAACAGAAAATAAAGTAAGAGGAAATAAATTCCAATTTCAAATCTTTTATTCTTTCAGATTCAAGAATACAAAGAATGAAGTTCAATTGGCAGGATTATTTTACTGAACAAAACTGGGATATTCAGTGTTCGTTAATATGTGAGAAAACACACTGTATTATCAATTACAGTAAGAAGATTTGGAATACGTAAACAACACGAACCCGAAGAATTTGGTGATTGAGACGGTTCATCTCTCGTCATCCTCCAACTACAGGCCCAAAAGAATAGCATAACCTGCTCAGTGGAAATGGATTGATATACATAATTAGTGGAATGGAAGTACAAAATAGAACTTAGAATTAACTGGATGAGGCCAAAAGCTTTATAGCTAAGTGGCATAACCTGCTCTCCTTTAATAGGAGAACCAATGTTCAAAACACCCCTCCCCCATTGTTATACATATCAAATTATCAAAAACAAAATTGGATAAGAGTTGGAGGTCACTAAACTTCCATCTATTTACTTAAATCTAATAAACAAACTGGGAGTTGATATATTTGAAAAAAAATAAAATAAAAGAAGACAAACAAGGAAGGAGAGTTACCGTTGAATGTCAGTCTGAATCAAATTGGATGTTAATTGTCTCTTTGCACATATTTGTAATCAATTTTCATTTTTTGGGATGTGAGAAATCTTTGGCCAGTTCCCTCCGGTCCCTTTTTCACAACGTTCATGGAGAAGTGGACAGTAGTAGATCAACAATTCCTTCAATGGAGTAGTATGAAGAAAGTCTGGCAGTGACTTTAACTTTGGACAGTTTTCAATTTTCAAAAAATGAAGACATGGCATTATTATTATAGTATTAGTAACAAACCGTTATTAAGACGTGTCAAAGAATCCATTCTTTCCACTTTTTAAAGCCCCAAAACGTGAGATATTTCAACTTTGGGAATATGTCATCTTTGTTGTTTTTGTTTTTTGAGTCTATTCCAAAAAATTCAACTCCCACCTTTTTCAAACTATTCACTACAACTTCAAACCCCTTTTACACTGCCAAAATGTAAATCCATAATTTATTGAAAATTTAATGAACCCAGTTGTACTTGAGAAGATTCAAGGTGACTATAACCTCCTGTGTATGCCATCCCTATTTCCTTCCTTGTGGCTCAGCAGTTGTGATGTCTGAATTTCAGACCTAACAGAAAACTTGTTACCATGAGTGTTGAAAATCTGTCAATAATTTCATACTGGAACCAACTACAAAATAATAATTGTTGCTTCAACTTTATCCATCAAAAAAAAAAAAAAAAATCATTGACATTCTCGCCTCCTATGGCCATAATATCCAACACAAGTTTTTTTTTTTTTTTTTTGATGAACAATATCCAACACAAGTTGATACTGGAATCAATATTTTTGGTGCATGCAACATAGATAATTACCCTAAGAGATTAAGACACTTAAGACGTAACACATCTTAATAGTGCTTTGGAGAATTTTGATTTTGATAACTAGAAAATATATGTAATAGCATGGTGTAATTTATTAGTAGTTGTGTAAAAGGATTTTAAGTATTGTGTAGGGGTTTTTTTTTAATATAATTTTTAAAAATTTAAAATTCCAATTGTCTTTAACCATTTGTCATAATGCTTTCTGTCTTGAAGTTATGTTTTGGGAAAATCAATTTAAACTAAACAATATGTTAGTTATTGGGTATATTAAAAAGTTGATACAAAAATTAGAGAGCAAACTTCAGTTTTCTTAATTAAATTCAATACATGGATTCATTAAATTTAATTATCTTTCGGAAAGATATTTTTTTTTATGCTTTAATTTAATTAGATAATCTAAGGAATTGTACTTAAATTTTATCCTTAATCGAATTATTTATATTCAAGTATGAAAATTCTCAACACTTGCTATTTCATTTTATGATAAATAGCTCAAAGTATAAAACACTTTTATAATGTATTCTTTATTCTTTCTCATCCCTAAATCCATTTTATTAGCTTTCTCAAAAAAGAAAAAAATAAATAAATCCATTTTATATTTATTAACATGATTACTAAACGGGTATAACATGTCTGAAAAATTAAATAAATTGGCAACAGTTGCTAGCATGTTTATGCCACATAGCACTAAAATATAAAACACTTGAATAATGTTTTCTACATACGCTCTTTTTGTTTCGAAGTAAAATATTTTTAAATGAGTGTAACGTATTTAAAGAACTTTGGTAGTAGGGATAAAATCTTTACTTGGCATACCACTTGTGTTCTCAAAAAGACCACCATTCTAATTCTTGATTATATGCACTTCAAAGCTTCTTCTTCTTTTTTCCCGATTATCAATATCCATGTATAGCCCAATTTGTTTTTATTCCAAATAAATTGGTGGAAGTTTGTCTACTAAAGTCCTGCCTAACCTTTTTGGTTAGCTAATAACTAAACTTGAAATTGTTTTGTAAATGTGCATTCCTTCAATTATATGTAACCAAGACAAAGATATGATTGCTAGATGTCAAACCTTAGTACTATGTTTAATGCTTATCAGTGTTTTTCTACTTCATGTTTTTTAGATTAGTATAATAAAGTGTCTTCCTAACTCATAGTCTATAGTACCAACAAATTTTTTATTTTTGTTTTTATAGTACCCACTTATATCTTAACCATGAGATGATAACTAATTTATTGCCTGGCATAGTTTGGTTACTTGTTACAGTACACACACAAGTATCTCCACTTAAGTTACAATGTTAATGCCATGTGTTGCGGTATGGTTGTATGTAAACTTAGAATGGCTAAGCATTGGGTGGTTCAACCATAGTTGCGTTCGATTAGGATTAAGCTTAAGTTCAGATGGAGTATTCCTAGATCTCGCTAAAAGTATCTCCACTTTTAGCTTGTTCTATCTGTAGTCTTGGCTCATGCTTCTACTCAACTTGATGCAAACTAGATGGCATGGCTTACTCTAAAGTCTTAAAAGCTACACAGCTTGTCATTAAATCTCACTGTGTTTACTGTATTTGTCACTTGTTAAATAAGTTTATAGCTGTTTTTAAAGTGGTTGTACTTTAGAATTGCATGAAGCTGTCCTCAACTTTACAAGCCTCTTTGAGCTGGGCTGGTTTTTATCAAGTCCTAACTTCTTAACCTGAAGGAATGAGCATGTGTCTTAAGTTTTGAATTTATCTTATTTATTATTAATGAACAAGCCTGAGGAAAGCTTCTAAATGGTCAAATTAATCTCTTCACTAACAGCTCAGGTCATTGATTGGAATTTTTAATACTTAAGTGCAAGCTAATATTTACCTATAAAAAAAAATTAAGTGCAAGCTAATATTTATTTATTTCAATTATAGTCATTGAATTTTGTTAAATTAATGCATGCTCTCAGGTCTTGATTCAGCCCTTCGTTTTAAGGTCACAATTGTACAGCAGCGTCAAGGACAGAACTCAAGTGGATAGGGAATTAGAGGTCAGTTTCTTTTGCCTTAATTTTAAAGAATTTTCTTGAAACAAAAATTTGGTAGCCATATCTAGCGGTTTTGATTTAGTTGGATTCCTTAAGAAGAAATTTATTCACCTTTTAGACATAGTAGTATGAAAATGGTGCATTTGGTGAGAGAGAAACAATCAGTGCTTTGAGGATTCAGGAAGGACAGTAGCTGATCTTCGTTGGAAGCCATTCCATTTTTCAATCTATGATTTGATAGATGTTTGTAAATTATGTACTTGATTGTTATGATCTGCAGCTATCTATGTCGTGTATACTTGGTTGGTTCTTTTTTATGATTTGAATAAATTTTGCATTACTTAAAAAAAATGGTAACAAGTATATAATCTTTTTATTTTTTTGAGTGTCGGTGGGAAGGTTTGTATGGAATACATGAAACACAACTTCCTTAAACAGTTAAATCCAATTTAAAACGAATGAAACTAGACAATAAGAGCCCATTACCTAAAACTCTATAGTCATATTGCTTATGTTTTCATCACAAATTCAAATTGAAAGACAATATCTTACTGCCTAAATTATGATGTTGTCCCTAACGTAATTTGTAGCCACACAAATTAAGTTAATGTGCAATGGTGAGCTAATCCAAACTCAAATGTTTGCCTAATATCTTCTATTAGTTCTTTTATGCAATGCTTAAAGCTTGGATTGATTACGACAATTAGGGTCTCTTTGTTGCAATAACACGTGTCATGACTTAACATGGAATTGCTGAAGAGATCAGATAGCGCACAATTATAAAGTAATTTATTCGTCTTTAGTGCATTTTTTAGGTACTATTTATTTATTTCATTATTTTTCTTACCTCATTTAATGCTTTTTTTTGTTGTAACGTATGACAAACAATATTCCAAAGTTATTATATGAAGACTAAAAGAAAATAAATACATATAGTATGCTGTGGTGGGTTGTTGTTTGGGAGCAAGGGGGTGGCTTGCATGGAGAGAAAAGGTGGAGTATTTTCTATTAGGAGTGTTTGTTTTTTGTGTGATTTACATGTTTGAAACTCAATGTGCATTAGCGAAATCGTAGTGTAGGTGCGCCTCATGATATGGTGTAATTAAATATATTTAGTTTCTTGGTTTAATGAGGTATTGTATTTGCTATTGAAAAATATGAATTGTGGTTCATTACAGTTGCTAGAAAATAGGTTTTGTAGGTACATTAAAGGTGCTAAAAAAATTTTTAAAAAAAATTAAAAAAAAAAAAAAAAAAAAAAACCTATCCCGACGCTTTAAAAACCGCTGGAATAGGGTTTGGAAATTTTTTTTTTTTTTTTTAAAAAATGACCTATCCCAACGCTTTTGAGAGCGCTAGAATAGGTACTACCTATGCTAGCGCTTTCAAAAACACGGGGATAGGTAGCACCTATTCCAGAAGCGATTATATTCACATTTCATAAAGGCTATCTCGACACAAGTAAAAACACTAGAAGAGGGTCTAAAAGCGCCGGGACCTATCCCGACATTCAAACACCAGCGCTTTGAAGCGCCGGGAAAAAAAACGTCGGGATAGGAATTTTGACCCTATCCCAGTGCTTTCTGGGCTATCCCAGCATCCCCCTTTTTTTGTAGTGAGGCCACGTCACTAAGCTCGACATCTCTGTCTTGTCCTGCTTTTCCCCAAGGCTTTTACGAGGTAAACTTAATCCTCCCTTGATTGAGTTGAAATATTTGACTTATTTGGATGTGAGCTGCAATGATTGTAATCAGAGCCAAATCCCAGAATTCATTGCTTCTCTCTCCAACTTAGGCCACCTTGGCCTTGGTATTGCTAATTTCGGAAGAAACATTCCTTTTCAGCTTGGGAATCTTTCCAACTTGCAGTACCTTGATCTTAGCGGGAATAACTTTAATAAACCTAAGAACTTAGAGTGGCTTCCTCAACTTTCTTCTTTAGAATACCTGGACATAAGTACCGTTAACCTGAGCAAAGTCAATAATCGGCTCCATGTTGTCAATAAACTGCCGTACTTGACATCCTTGCACTTGTACCGTTGTAATCTTCCGAATATTTTCTCTGTTTCACTTGTTAATTCTTCTACTTCTCTTGATGTCCTCAATCTCTCTAATAATGATCTCACTTCTTCTTCTTCAGTACTAGAGTAGTTGTTCTACTCCAACACTAGTGTCGTTGATCTTGATCTCAGATTTAACGAATTTCAAGGTTCAATTCCGGATGATTTTACCAGAAAAAACTCTCTTGCACATCTCTATCTCGATTCTAACGAGTTTGAAGGCAAGATACCAAAAGCCTTTGGTGGTATGTGTAATTTGAAAACTTTGTCTCTATCATGGAACTATCTCAATGGACAACTTGATTTTATTCAAAATTTGACCGTGTGCAAACCATTCATTAGAGGTTTTGCGTTTAGATGGAAATCAAATCATGGGGTCGTTACCTGATGATCTCACAACATTTCCATCCTTGGGAGAATTATCACTTTTTCGAAATCATTTGAATGGGACAATACCTGTAAGTTTGGAAAAACTATCCAACCTAGAGTTTCTGTATCCTGTAGACAATCCACTGAAAGGTGTTATTTTTAAAGCTCACTTCTCAAACCTCACACAATTGAAGTATTTGGACTTATCTAATACCAAATTGGTTTTCAACTTCAGCTCTGATTGGAGTCCTCCTTTCCAATTAGATACTATAATGATGAAATCTTGCCAATTAGGCCCTCGATTCCCAAAATGGCTTAACAAACTCAGAAAATTTCCATTGGCTTGATATTTCTAATTCTAGTATTTCGGATACTCTCTACGATTCTAATTGGACTTTCTCAAGTCAAGTTTCGCTTATGAATCTATCTCACAACCAACTCAGTGGTTATGTTCCAAATTTGTCAAGGGATTTCTCCTTTTTTCCCATCCTAGACTTGAGTTCCAATAAACTGGAAGGTGAAATAACAAGATTTTTATTTAAAGCAGCAGATTTGGATCTTTCGAAGAATATGTTTTCAAAGCAAGTCTGATCCCTATGTATAGTCACTAATGGAAACTTGAACTTTTATCCATAAAAAAAATAAAAATAAAAATAAAAAATAATCACTAACATTCTCGCCTCCTATGGCCATAATATCCAACACAAGTCTTTTTTTATTTTTTGATAAACAATATCCAACACAGGTTGATATTGGAATCAATATTGTTGGTGCATGCAACATAGATAATTACTTTAAGAGATTAAGACACTTAAAGACATAACGCATCTTAATAGTGCTTTGGAGAATTTTGATTTTGATAACTAGAAAATATATGTAATAGCATGGTGTAATTTATTAGTACTTGTGTAGAGGGATTGAAAGTTTGTAACTTAACTTAAGGGGCTGAGAAGCAAAGGGTCTATGACGTGTTTTTGGTAAAGCAGAATTCATGGAGGATAGAGACATGTTTATAAAGTTAGGACTAATAATGACAGTATTAATACTACTTTACTCGTCAAGAAAAAAAAAAAAGAATGAAAAGAGAATAAAACAGAAAAATAATAATAGTATTTAGAAATAGAATGATGTTCATGATAACAATAGTGATTAACATAATAGAGAAACAATTAGTATTACCAATTATGTTTGAAGTCGCCTCTGTAATTTATTCATATTCACTGCTCTTGTCACATATATCTTATCTTTGACAATGTCCAAGAACTTGAAATAGGAGAATCGCCATGACTTGTTTAGTAGTAATGTGCCTAAAACTCCCCAAAAACCAACAACAACTCCGAGGGCCATACTAACATAAAACCCCATTGTTATAAACCCATCTTCCTCCTCTTGTATGCTAGCATGTTCACTGCCTCTATTCTCAACTGAGTTTTGTGTCGTTTCTTGTCCTAAACATTTGCTTGAAAGTGGAAATCCACAAAGATTTGGGTTCATTTCATATGAAGTATCACTGAAGGTATTAAGTTGTGGACCAGTTGGAATTTCGCCTGACAAGTTATTGTTAGACAAGTTCAAAAAACTTAGAGAATTAATTTGAGAAATGCTTGAAGGAATTCCACCACACAACTGGTTCTTTGATAGATCTTGGGAATTTAATAACTCTAACAAACCAATCTCTAAAGGGATTCTTCCAGTTAAAATATTTCTTGAGAGATTCAAAGAAATCAATCCATTAAGTTCCTAAAGAAATCATGATTTCTCTAGGAATTTCCCTAGTCAATTTATTGCTCGAAAGATCAATGCTTTTTACTAGTCCAAGAATAATTTTGTACTCATACTCTCTTCCTTTCCAGATCCAAATGGCATGATCATCATACCCACTAATCGTAGAACTGTCAGGGGAGATGGTATAATTATATGAGTGGGTGACGGTTGAATTTGGAGTCCATTTCTGAGTCAAAGCAATAATATTTTTGAGACATATTGGTATACTTCTTGAGATTTGGTTTAACGCGAGGTCTAAAACTTGAAGATATGTTAGATGGTAGAGATGTGAAGGAATGCTTCCAAAGAAGCAATTAGATCGAAGTAAGAGGACAATTAAATTTGGATGGTTGCTCCCTAACCATATCGGCATCTCTCCTGACAAGTTATTATTTTGAAGACTAATAAACTTCAACTTTGTGCAATTCTTCAATGACAGAGGAAGTTCCCCATTGAAACCATTGTTGCTTAAATCCAATGTTTCAATCCTATGTAAAGAGCCCACCGAGCTTGGGATTTTCCCATGAAATTGATTGTTTGCCAAATTAAGAATTTTCAATCCTTCAAACTGCATCCAACAGTCAGGGAGCTCTCCTAATAATTGGTTATTGTAAAGATCAAAATTTTATTGGAGAAATGCCAATATGATTAGGGAGCAACCATCCAAATTTAATTGTCCTCTTACTTCGATCTAATCGCTTCTTTGGAAGCATGCCTTCATATCTCTGCCATCTGACATATCTTCAAGTTTTAAACCTTGCGTTAAACCAAATCTTAGGAAGTATACCAATATGCCTCAAAAATATTATTGCTTTGACTCAGAAATGGACTCCAAATTCAACCATCACCCACTCATATAATTATACCATCACCCTTGACAGTTCTGCGATTAGTAGGTATGATGATCATGCCATTTGGATCTGGAAAGGAAGAGAGTATGAGTACAAAAGTATTCTTGGACTAGTAAAAAGCATTGATCTTTCGAGCAATAAATTGACTAGGGAAATTCCTAGAGAAATCATGATTTCTTTAGGAACTTAATGGATTGATTTCTTTGAATCTCTCAAGAAATCTTTTAACTGGAAGAATCCCTTTAGAGATTGGTTTGTTAGAGTTATTAAATTCCCAAGATCTATCAAAGAACCAGTTGTGTGGTGGAATTCCTTCAAGCATTTCTCAAATTGATTCTCTAAGTTTCTTGAACTTGTCTAACAATAACTTGTCAGGCGAAATTCCAACTGGTCCTCAACTTAATACCTTCAGTGATACTTCATATGAAATGAACCCAAATCTTTGTGGATTTCCACTTTCAAGCAAATGTTTAGGAGAAGAAACGACTCAAAACTCAGTTGAGAATAGAGGCAGTGAACATGCTAGCATACAAGAGGAGGAAGATGGGTTTATAATAATGGGGTTTTATGTTAGTATGGCCCTCGGAGTTGTTGTTGGTTTTTGGGGAGTTTTAGGCACATTACTACTAAACAAGTCATGGCGATGCTCCTATTTCAAGTTCTTGGACATTGTCAAAGATAAGATATATGTGACAAGAGCAGTGAATATGAATAAATTACAGAGGCAACTTCAAACATAATTGGTAATACTAATTGTTTCTCTATTATGTTAATCACTATCGTTATCATGAACATCGTTCTATTTCTAAATACTATTATTATTTTTCTGTTTTATTCTCTTTTCATTCTTTTTTTTTTCTTGACGAGTAAAGTAGTATTAATACTATCATTATTAGTCCTAACTTTATAAACATGTCTCTATCCTCCATGAATTCTGCTTTACCAAAAACACATCATAGACCCTCTGCTTCTCAGCCCCTTAAGTTAAGTTACAAACTTTCAATCCTTCTACACAAGTACTAATAAATTACACCATGCTATTACATATATTTTCTAGTTATCAAAATCAAAATTCTCCAAAGCACTATTAAGATGCGTTACGTCTTAAGTGTCTTAATCTCTTAAGGTAATTATCTATGTTGCATGCACCAACAATATTGATTCCAATATCAACCTGTGTTGGATATTGTTTATCAAAAAATAAAAAAAAAAGACTTGTGTTGGATATTATGGCCATAGGAGGCGAGAATGTTAGTGATTATTATTTTTTTTTTTTATGGATAAAAGTTCAAGTTTCCATTAGTGACTGTACATAGGGATCAGACTTGCTTTGAAAACATATTCTTCGAAAGATCCAAATCTGCTGCTTTAAATAAAAATCTTGGTATTTCACCTTCCAGTTTATTGGAACTCAAGTCTAGGATGGGAAAAAAAGAGAAATCCCTTGACAAATTTGGAACATAACCACTAAGTTGGTTGTGAGATAGATTCATAAGCGAAACTTGACTTGAAAAGGTTCAATTAGAATCAGAGAGAGTATCCAAAATACTAGAATTAGAAATATCAAGCCAATGGAAATTTTCTGAGTTTGTTAAGCCATTTTGGGAATCGAGGGCCTAATTGGCAAGATTTCATAATTATAGTATCTAATTGGAAAGGAGGACTCCAATTAGAGCTAAAGTTGAAAACCAATTTGGTATTAGATAAGTCCAAATACTTCAATTGTATGAGGTTTGAGAAGTGGGCTTCAGAAATAACACCTTTCAGTGGATTGTCTCCAAGATACAGAAACTCTAGGTTGGATAGTTTTCCCAAACTTACAAGTATTGTCCCATTCAAATGATTTCGAAAAAGTGATAATTCCCCCAAGGATGGAAATGTTGTGAGATCATCAGGTAACGACCCCATGATTTGATTTCCATCTAAACGCAAAACCTCTAATGAATGGTTTGCACACTCGGTCAAATTTTGAATAAAATCAAGTTGTCCATTGAGATAGTTCCATGATTGAGACAAAGTTTTCAAATTACACATACCATCAAAGGCTTTTGGTATCTCGCCTTCAAACTCGTTAGAATCGAGATAGAGATGCGCAAGAGAGTTTTTTCTGGTAAAATCATCCAGAATTGAACCTTGAAATTCGTTAAATCTGAGATCAAGATCAACAACACTAGTGTTGGAGTTCAACAACCACTCTAGTACTGAAGAAGAAGAAGTGAGATCATTATCAGAGAGATCGAGGACATCAAGAGAAGTAGAAGAATTAACAAGTGAAATAGAGAATATTCGGAAGATTACAACGGTAAAAGTGCAAGGATGTCAAGTATGATAATTTATTGACAACATGGAGCCAATTATTGACTTTGCTCAGGTTAACGGTACTCATGTCCAGGTATTCTAAAGAAGAAAGTTGAGGAAGCCACTCTAAGTTCTCAGGTTTATTAAAGTTATTCCCGCTAAGATCAAGGTTTTGCAAGTTGAAAAGATTCCCAAGCTGAAAAGGAATGTTTCTTCCGAAATTAGCAGAACCAAGGCCAAGGTGGCCTAAGTTGGAGAGAGAAGCAATGAATTCTGGGATTTGGCTCTGATTAAAATCATTGCAACTCACATCCAAATAAGTCAAATATTTCAACTCAATCAAGGAAGGATTAAGTTTACCTCGCAAAAGCCTTGGAGAAAAGCAGGATGAGACAAAGAGGTCGAGCTTAGTGACGTGGCTTCACTACAAAAAAAAACGGGGCTATCCCAGCGTTTTCAAAACCGCTGGGATAGCCCCAGAAAGCACTGGGATAGGGTCAAAATTCCTATCCCAGCATTCTTTTTCCCGGCGCTTCAAAGCGCTAGTATTTGTATGTCGAGATAGGGTCGCCGGACCTGTACCAGCGCTTTTCAAAAGCGCTGGGATAGATCCCTGCGCTTTCAGACCCTATTCCGGCGTTTTTACTTGTGTCAAAATAGCCTTTATGAAATGTGAATATAACCTATACCAGCGCTTTTGAAAGCGCTGGAATAGGTACTACCTATCCCTGCGTTTTTGAAAGCGCTGGCATAGGCAGTACTTATTCCAGCGCTCTCAAAAGCGTTGGGATAGGTCATTTTTAAAATTTAAAAAAAATTCCAAACCCTATTCCAACGGTTTTTAAAGCGTTGGGATAGGTTTTTTTTTTTTTTTTTTTAAATTCCAAACCCTATTCCAGCGGTTTTCAAAGCGCCGAGATAGGTCTTTTTTTAAAACAAAAAAAGTTCTTTAATTTTTTTAGCACCTTTAATCTACCTACAATACATATTTTCCAATACCTATTTTATAGCGACTGTAATGAACCACAATTCATATTTTCCAATAGCAAATACAATACCACATTAAACCAAGAAACTAAATATATTTAATTACACCATATCAATAATTACATCCCAAATGTCTAGAATGTTATATATACACAAAATAATACATCCCAAGTGTCTAGAATGTTATGAGGTGCACCTACACTACGATTTCACGATTGCACATTGAGTTTCAAACATGGAAGTCACAAAACAATCAAACACTCCTAATAAAAAATACTCCACCTTTTCTCTCCATGCAAGCCACCCGCTTGCTCCCAAACAACAACCCACTACAGCATACTACATGTATTTATTTTGTTTTGGTCTTCATATAATAACTTTGGAATATTGTTTGTCATACATTACAACAGAAAAAGGCATTAAATGAGTTGTACCCGTTTAGTAATCATGTTAATAAATATAAAATGGATTTCTTTTTTTTTTCTTTTTTGAGAAAGCTAATAAAATGGATTTAGGGATGAGAAAGAATAAAGAATACATTATAAAAGTGTTTTATACTTTGAGCTATTTATCATAAAAAGAAATAGCAAGTGTTGAGAATTTTCATACTTGAATATAAATAATTCGATTAAGGATCAAATTTAAGTACAATTCCTTAGATTATCTAATTAAATTAAAGCATAAAAAAATATATATATTTCCGAAAGATAATTAAATTTAATGAATCCATGTATTGAATTTAATTAAGAAAATTGAGGTTTGCTCTCTAATTTTTGTATCAACTTTTTAATATACCCAATAACTAACATATTGTTTAGTTTAAATTGATTTTCCCAAAACATAACTTCAAGACAAAAAGCATTATGACAAATGGTTAAAGACAACTGGAATTTTAAATTTTTAAAATTTATATTAAAAAAAAAACCCCTACACTATACTTATTGATTTTCCCCAAAACACAGTAAATCTTTGAAGCTCCTATACATAAACATAGTTTACTAATTTTGTATAGAAAAATCACTACACTATTTTAGAGATTGAAAATATATATACATATATCTTTTTACGATGTTTTCAAAATAAACTACCAAAGATAAAGATGAATACTACTCACAATATCAGATTAAGATGAATACCACTATATTTCAATATATATTTAAATGCATATTAGTTACAAATTACATTACAAATTTCCAATAATCCAACTACAAAAGTTGTAGTTGTAATAAATAAATGCGGATGCCACATTACCAGTATTTTCATATAGTTGGACTTATCCGTGCACAAAATAATAATAAACAACAATACATGTGCACCATAAAATAAAACAAAAACCAATGCAATCTCTATCCAGTTTCTCAAGAAACGCACATATATCAAATAGAATATATGGTGGCTATTGGATAGAGAAATGCCACATCTCTAACTATTGAGAAGACCCATATATGTTTGCAAAGAGATGAGATGTAAAGGTTAGATGGCGATCCTAATAATTTTTTTAGATGACTTACCATACCTCGCAGTTTGGAGTGAGATGGAGAAAAAGAAGCATATTCAAAATTTAAGAGAGAATAAAAGAATGCTTAAAAGAAGTGAGGGCTGGGTTAATAAGAAATGGGGTAGGTGGGAGATTTAATAAGTGGTGACGTTTATTTTATTTTTATTTTTTTGAGAAAGTGGTGACTTTTTATTTGAGTGCTTAGGTTAATAATTTTTTTTTTTTTGTTTATATCCCTTCTACTTTTATGACTCTCAATTCAATGGATTCCTATTTTTATAACTCTGTCTCTATTCAATGTATTCCTATTTACTAGAGTACTATTCCTATTTTTATGACTCTCTATTCAACGTATTCCTATTTGCTAGAGTAATGTTACTATTTTTTTCGTAAATTTCTAGAGCCACATATTACAATTCATAAAAAAAGATCCAAACAATAATTAATAGCCATGTTTTTCCAAAGTTACATTAGCCACACAGTGATACAACACAAAAATTGGCATAAATATAATAGATGCTTAATTTTTGAACATTACCTATATAATTATAAGTAACCAAAAAAATGATATATTATTTAAATAATAATATATTATATAAGTGATAAATACACAATAAAAACAAGAATATAAATAAAATAATAAATGAACTTTAGTATAACTTTGTTATTATGTGTTGTGAATTATTTTTAAATTTTTTAAGGGCAAACTACATATTTGGTCCTCAACCTTTACATCACATGTCAATTTGGTCTTTAACCTTTCAAATGTGTCAATTCGGTCTCTGACTTTTTGATACTATGTCAAAATAGTCACTGCTATTAAGTAATGAATGGAAAATGCTGACATGGCTAATAGCCAAAATAAAGTATAATTTTTTATGCCACATAGACTACCATGTGTACTGCCATATCAGCATAAATTTTTTTTAAAAATGTAGATCAAACAAAATCTCTAAATCTCAAACAAATATCTTTGATTCCGCCTCGCTAATACTTGATGACAAATTCAAAGAACATTAATAGAAAAACAAAATCTAACACAAAAATTCCAACTTGAGCATAAATGCGTAGTAACAATCTTCCATAAATATTTTTAAATCAAATGGGTAATTTTTTTAAAAATTCCAATCTTTCCATCAGATTTCCCAAGAAGAAGAAGAAGAAGTAATACCCAAATCAATGGAGACATAGATGAAAAAGAACTTTAGAGTTTTTTTTCTTAACAAAAAAAGGGGTTTCTTTTCCAGTATTTTCGTTAGAACCAAACACAGCAGAATCGGTACCTAAAAAACTTGAAAAGGCAGATATGGAAGGTGAAAACGCAGGGGTGACAGAGGTAGAGAGATATTAACTAAGAAAGGAGAAAGGGGAGACCACCAAATAGCCTAAGCCTCTAGTGCAGTCCTCACTGTGACAGACCCAACAAGTAGTCTCACTTCTATGTACTCAAGCCACCACTTTACAACAAAACCCAACAGAGAAATTGGGCTATTCAACTCACAACCATAAACAAAATGGCTTCATTGCACACCTCTTATATTAGGTAGGCCCCATCCAATGACGGACAATAAATTTTGGGACAGTAATTGTGGGTTTTAGGATGACAGAGAGAGATTTTTACTTTGTATTAGTTTAATCATTAATGATGTGGGGATCTAAGTGTCAATTTAATGACGTGGTTTTTTTTAAGGTTCTGCTGATGCGGTAGTCCATGTAGCAGTTATGTGGCAAAAATATTTTAAGCGAGTAGTATTAATAACTTGTGAGCCACATGATAAAAAAATATTTAAAAAACACATTAATTTTATGAAATGTAATATACACAGATATTGAGTTAGTTTGTGCAAATACAGTGTGTAGTATATAAATTTCATATATTAAAAAACAATATATAATATATAATCAAAATAAATATTAAATTTATTTTAAATTACTTTAAAATTTTGGCAATAGAATTTGAGGTGAAGCAGAATTCAAAGTTCTTAGAATTAAGAAAATAAAGTTTATTCATAGTAAACTATTGGTAATAGAATTTAATCTATTACCTTTTTGCATGAAAACTTTTCTATCCTTTAGTCTCTAGAATCCTATCAACATTTAAAATTCTAAGAAATCCTGTGATTCCTATCAACATTTAAAATTCTAATAATCCCTTCGAATGGGTTTCAACAACATTTATGACTCCATAACTTGTAATGATCACATAAGTAAAAATGGAGAGAGAAAAAACCATACATTATGACATGTCCAATATAAAAAATTAAATTAAAAAATACGTGGACTTTATGCCCCACACGTTTGGCTCCATATAACCCTTTATGAATTATTTGCAAAATTAAATATTTATGAGTATCAATAAAATAAATGATGAGTAAAATGAAAAAAAGAAGAAAAGTTTTGGAACTAATAAACTGTGATTCCAAAATGTGATAATTCTGGGAGAATATAAAACTTACATTCCCTGAAAATCGTGATGTAAAGGGTGAAGCACAGGTCTGGTCTTCTAGAGCCACCCTTCTAGATCTGTGTAAAGAAGTGTAAAAATATTCTTAATGTCGGTAATGAAATTAAAGTATTACATCTATTGCATAAAGGAGAAAAGTTCTTATTTTTTACTAGATCAATGTTTAGTTATAGCATAAATTTGTAAACAATCCATCATATTTGGAAACCGATATTTAAAGTTTTTTATTCTTAACCTTTTATTTATATTCACGGAAGAGTGTTACCGATTAAAAGTTAAAACCCTTAAAATACATGTTTAAAATCATAGTGAAATTCCAATCAGCCAAACCCTTCCATAGACTTTATAAAAAACAAACATGCTATATACATGTACATCGTTTTCATCGCTATTACATGTGTTGTTTTACGAACATGGTTTCATATCCTATTATCCCCAAATAGAATTTTTATTTTTTTTAAAGCTATACAATTTGTCACATAAAGAAAAAATAGATTGAAAGATTTTAAAAAAAAATCCCATATCCAAATTATATGCACAATTTTCTCCCCAAAAAAAAAAAAAAAAATTTATACACACAAGCATATATATGTATAAACATCCCGGATCCAAATTACACAAGACATAAAAAAATAAATAAAATGTATATAAATATATAAAAGTAAACCTGGAGTAGGCAGATCTCGTACTCCCCATCAAATCCAAGCAATCAACACCAGATCGACACAAACCCACCCACAGCCCCTGAAATCCACAGATTGAGGGTGAAGTGCCTGAAGTGAGGAGAAAGGAGAATTAAAGTGAGGAGAAATTTGAGGAAGTTCCACCCATGATTAGGATGAATGTAGAAGATCAAGATTGTGATTATGATAAGAGCATCAACACATCAAATGCGCAATGTTACAAGTATGAGATTTTATTTGCCTAGAATCCCCGCCTCAATTATTTATAGCTGCGTTAATTATAAATTGTCCGAATACCGTGAGTTCATCAAAACAAGAGTCCGAATACCGTGTGCTACAAAAAGTAGTAGTGGTTTCCGGTTTTAATTTCTGAAAAGATAGGAGATAATTAAAGCAAAGCAGAAGACGGATTACGAGAGAGTTTGGTTCAGCTTTTTGTAAAAGTGCATAATAAAAAAGTGGAGTTTTTAAAAAGTGTATAATGAAAAAGTGCATTTTTAAAAAGCTAAGTGTTTAGTAAAAGCTGTTAAAAAGTGTTTTTTGAAAAAAACTGAGTGTTTAGCTAGCACTTATAAAAGTGGCAATTTAAGGGATAAATTATCAAAAAAGACAATGTATATATAAGGGAGTTTATTTCATACTTTTTTTTATGTGAGTTTATTTCATACTTAAATCAACTACTTCATATACTTAAATTAATTTTTCTCTTTCTAAAAAAATTAATTTTTTCTCATCAATATGAGCTAATAATAACATATCACTTAAGATTTATTGTAAAAATATTGTAAAATTATTGTGATAATTGATACTGATTTTAATTTTAACGTACTGTTAAAAATATTTTTTTCTCTTTTTAAAATTTTTTTTTTCTCACAAATATTAACTAATAATAACCTACCATTTAAGATTTATTGTAAAAATATTGTGATAAAAATTAATACAAATTTTAATTTTAACGTACTATTAAAATTATTTTTTTTCACTAATATTAACTAATAATAACTTACCTTTTAAAATTTATTGTGAAATTATTATACAAATATATAGATAACATTTTCTCTTTCTTTTTTTTTTCCTTTTCTTTTTTTTTCCTCTTTTTTTCTCCTCCACCCACGTACCTTCTCTTTTTCTTTTTCCTTCTTTTCCCTTTTTCCCTACCACTCCCTAGCCTCCAGAACATTCCACTTTCACTTTTTTCTTCATCTCTTTTTCTTTTCTTCTTTTTCCCTTTCTCTTTTCCTCCAGAACGTTGTTCCACCGCTGAGCTCTTTTTCTTTTCTTTTTTTTTGATAATTCGAAAGCCGCTCTTTCACCTCCTCCAGAAAAGATGATGATGATGAAAATTATTGAAACATTGGGTTTGTATTTTTATTTGATTTTGATTTTGGGTTTGGGTGATAGGTTTTTAATTAATGGTTTAATTTTGAGTTGATTTTCTGTGGATTTTGGGATTGATTTTGAGTTGATTTTCTGTGGATTTATGCATCTCCACTAATCATGCAAATTGCGAAGTCAAAGAGCAACAATATTCCCAAAAATATATTCAGATCCAAGTGGAAAAGAGGTTTATACCAGATCTGCATAATCTAATATGGAAATGGAAATGATTTTTCATACCCAAATGGAATTATTGCCACTATTACTAATAAGAAAGCCAACAATTTGAACGATATCAACTACAAAAATAATAGGAAAAAAAAAAATGACCAACCTTGAATCAAGCAACAGGTATTAGAAATATAATAGGAAACAAAAAACCCGTGACCTGCCTTGAATCAAGAAAGACAAATTAATAGAGTGAAATCTGGAATCAGATTTTGTGGACGAAAAAATTGAAAATTATGGAAATCAATTTATCATATTAATGTTTGAAAATATTCCAATGGTAAATTAAATGAAATAGGGAGAGAAATTAGCAAAGATTTCAAAAGATTTTTGCCAAAATTTACCCCACTAATTTTGTTGGTCTTCTTGATTTTGAGCTCTTGCTATGAAAAGTAAAATGTTAAGATTTTTTTGGATAGAAAATGAGTATGGAAAGGAAACAGGAAAGACGGATGAGCCGAAAAAGGAACTCACCAGTTTTTAGACTTTTACATATACATTATTAGTAGAGCCATTGGAGTGTTTTGTGTGCTTTTCCAAGAAAGAGAGTCTGAGTTGTCAAATTTGAGAATGAGAGAACGGGTGAGGATGACAGAGCGTGATAAGAGTGTTTAGTGTTTACAGTTGTTTCCCACTTGCCTAAAAACTTACGAGAGAGTGACTGCGGTCAAACTTAAAATAAGTATTACGCGTCTGTTTGTGCTTTCCAAGTCTCCCACACCGTCTTAGATATGTTATAAATATATTAAAATAATTAACATAATAATTTTCTCTAGGTACATCCATTACGTAAGTTTAATGTGATTTTTTTAAATTTCTCAAATTAAAACTGTATGCCAAAAATTTAAAGAGAAAAAAAAAGTATCATTATATAATAATAAATATTATAGTTTTTGTTTTACTAAAATCTTGGTCTTACACGATATTCTTTTTTATTATTATTATTATATACTTCATTGTTCAGTTTTAATTATATTATTGAAGTAATTTTTTTTAATTTGCACATAAATTTTTGTTAATCTGTGCATCACATAAACATAATTATTATTGTTTTTGTTATTATCTTCTCCTAGTTTTTTGTTTTTGAGAAATAATTACAATATACTGCTAACTCCACAGCTCAAACTCTTTTCCCCTAAACCCACAAGTACTTTGTATATGGGGAGGTGTCAATTCAGTTATAAGGCCTTTGACATCTTCTCCTAGTTGTTGAAGAAGAATATGAGCTTAGTATTATTTATCTAATATTATTATAGAAGAATAAAACTTTATTGAGGTCTTGGCCTGGAGACAGTATTATCATATATACATATAGATATAGAAAGGATGTCATACATTAATCACAATTGCTGATTTAAAACCTTTGAGTGGAGATTTTAAAGTAAAAAATTGGAGAGTTTGTGTGTAACAGTACAAATAAAAGAGTTTGTGGATTCAAAGTTATATGCGACCATGCCAATAAGTACTACATGAGGTAACAGTAAATTTGTGATTAAGTTCGGTGAAGAGCAATTCAATGGCAGAAACAGAAGCATTGATAGGGGAATTTAATGCTGCAGATATACTACCTTAGGTTCAATTACTCATTATATAGCCGGGGAAGAGGTGAAAAATATGACATACATCTTCACTGTCTTAGGTTCAACTATTCAAAAAAAAAAAAAAAATTGAATCATTTTAGTAAATTTTTTATTTGCAGAATTACCCTCATGGTTTCAAATCCTTTTTACCACCATACCAGACTCCCACTCCAACTCCAAACCCCTTTTACATAGCCAAAAAGTAAACCCATAATCCATTAAAATTGTTATATATGAACCATAGAATTTTAGTTAGATTCAAAGGTGACTAATCCTCTTGAACATGAGATAAAGAGACTGTTTTTTGTTATAATTCCGCTAGTAACAAACTACTATCAGTTACATTTTAAATTCAAATTGAAAGATAATACAATCTAATCTTTTATTCTTAATCTCTACTAACACTTATATTTATCCTCACCTGCTATTGCATTTAAATTCAACTCCTTATCTCCTTCCTTGAGTTGAGACTTAGTAGTTGTGATATCTCTTGCGATGTCTGAATTTCGTACCTAACAGAAAACTTGTTACCAAGATTTTTTTTATTCTTATCTTTCCCCTTATATTTTTTTTTTCTTCTTTTTTCTTCCTTTAAACATAATATTAATTTCAAAATACAACAGAAAATTCTACACCCTCTTTTTTTAGTTTTTTGTTATCGTACTTGGTATCTACGTATTTTATGAATTTTTTTTAATTTAAATTTTTGCTCTTTTTGTTCAGCTATATTCAACCAATTGACAACAATTCAATCAATGCCATGAACCTAATATTTTAAATTCACATAAAAGAATGCTCCATTGATCAACTATCAATCGAAAACCGATCGAAAGAGCTAGATTTTTTGCTTTTTAAAAAAAAAAATAGCAAAATTTTAGGAAAAAAGAAGAGACTTTTTTTATTACCTTTTCTTTTCTACAATATATTTAGTAAAAAAAAATTATAAAAGAAAGGGTGCAAATTTTCAATCCTTCTATTCCCCACCAGAGTGTGCACAGTTTTGGAGGAGCAGAGTGAAGATTGGGGATTCGTGTATGAAGGAAATTTCCAAGAAGCTTCATTCAACGTTTTTTTTTTTTTTTTTTGGAGAATCACGTATCTTTTACTTAAGCATTCCGTGTTTCATTCACTTCAGTTGCGGGTCATGTACGAAATTTGCAAGGAAGCTTCGTGTTTTACCCTGCTTTTTGACCAGCCAGTGAATGGCAACGAGAAAACTGATACCCGGAGCCAGAGAAAATAGTAGTTTCAGTTTCAAAATGCTGTAGGTTCTAGTTCTTTTCTTCTTTTTATATATATATATATATATATTTAGTAGTATCTCTTAATTTTAAATCCACATCTTTTTTTCTTTTTTTTCTTGAAAGGGAAATTCACATCTTTTTTACTCCTCCATCTCTAACTTTTCAATTTCAAACTCTAGGATTTTGCTATAAACCTAAATTTAAAATACTTTTAAAAATAGATTAAAAAAAATGTTGAGTTCTAGCTATGTTTTAAAAGCAATCAAGACAATGAGGCATGTATACAACTTCATAGTTATATTGCTATTATTGTAGTGCTTTTAGATTGATTTATTTTGTCAATTTGTTTAAAATAATCAAATTAAATATTTAAATTTAATGTATTTAAATTAATCTCTTACTTTGATGGTTAGTAATTATGAATTGGTAATTTTTGTTTCTTTATTTTAATGATATAACAAATATACTGGCAGTTAATTCATATTTAAAATTATGAAAAATCGTAAGCTTGATAATGAGTTAGTATCAAATTCTAAATAAAACATGAGTTAGTATCAAATCCTTAAAACATTTATTGCGATAGATTTTGCAAATCTTGACTAACTCATTGCCCCTAGTCAAGAAGTTGCGTGTATTTCCTTGACCTTTGTCTTGAAGTAGTAGTAGACTAGTAGTTGTTGTTCTCATTTGACCCCAGTCTAGAAGTTGCTCAATAGTCTCTTCTTTTGAAGAAAAAGATAGATAAAATTTCAGATCAAGGACAAATGTTGAAACTAAGGAGGGAATAGGATACTTTAATTAATTTTCTTGAATTGTCCTTATTATAGAATACCTTCTTAGTTATATTCACACGATCCAAGAAGCTTTCATTCAATGTGAATTTACTTTGGCATGGTGTACTTTCACTTTATTCAATGTATCTTTTTTTTTTTTTTTTTTTGGTAAACAAGAGCTTCAGCTTAGATTAAATATTAGAGTTGAGGCAGAGCCTCTCAAAATACATGTCAATAGAGTCATAATACAAAAGCATAGACATGTCCATTGGGGGGATCATCATAAATCCTAAAATCTTGTTCTTGAGCAGCTCCCTTCTTCGCCAAAAAGTCTGCACACTGGTTTGCCTCCCTAAAGCAGTGTTTGAGCTTAACTCTAGGCAACTGCTCCATAAGGTACTTGCAATCCGAAATGAGCACAGAGTGAGCAGTGTTAATACTAGTACTTCCCACCACCCAATTAGCCACAATTTTTGCATCAATCTCAATCTCCACTGCCTGCATCCCCATTGCACAACAGATCCGCAATCCATCTCGTAAGGCCCATAACTCCGTATCCACACTCGAAGAAAAACCTATAGCTCGAGAGAAGCCTTTAACCCAGCCACCTTCATGGTTTCGGATTAGACCTCCTCCCCCAGCCTTCCCTGGATTCCCAACAGAAAAGCCATCTGTATTCAACTTATACCAATTCATCTCAAGTTTATTCCATCTCACACTAGCTAGTACCTTTGCTGCACGTTGCCTAGTCTGCCCAGCACAATAGAAAAAGTTTGTGGCTAGATTATGAGTCTCTCTAGCCAATCTGAAGTTTGGTTCATCATGTTTAAAAATTCTTTTATTCCTATGGGTCCATAAGCTCCATATACCAAAAGCAAACTGAACTTCCCATGGAATTTGCCCAACTGCCAGGTCCTTAGAGTCCTTTAGATTACGCTTCAACCAGCCACATAGCTCGAAGTTAAAGAAGTCCTCATCACAAAGGGTGTTGTTCAAGTTGGTCCAGAAGTTTTTTGCAAAGATGCAATCTCTCAAGACATGGAGAATTGATTCACTACCCAGTCCACAGTATTCACATACCCCATTTTCAGCAATGCCCCTTACAACCAGCAGCTCTTTAACTGGGAGGCTATGGAGATAACATTTCCATATAAAGCACTGGATTTTTGGTAAGGTATCCTCCTTCCATATCCATTTCCCTTCAAAAAAGTCAGCTTCTCCCCTTTCCCCTTTAGCAATTCTATAAGCACTCTTACCATCAAAGTTTTCTGAGGGTGAATAAGCCCAGCTGATACAATCAAGAGTGGAAGGGGACATTGGTATTGGTATAGCTCCAATTGTCCTCCCCATGGCACTTGGTAAATTAAAGGAAATTTTTTTTGCAAATCCCACCTTCCATCTAGGATCATATCTTTCACCTGCAGTTGATCTTCACCTCTGTTGAGAGGTCCTATAATAATATTCCTAAGAGGCCCATACGATAGCCATTTGTCATGCCAAACATTTAAGTTGTTGTTTCCTCCCACTATCCATTTCGATCCTTTGTTGAAGACATCTTGCCCTTTCTTAATGGCAGACCAGGTACGGGAGCAAGGCCACTTGGGGTTTGTGTATTTACTCCTCAACACCTTAGCCCAAATTTGGTCTTTTTCCACATGCATACGCCAGTTAAGCTTAGCAAGCAAAGCTATGTTTTGTGGCCTTGCCACAGTCACTCCTAGGCCTCCTTCTTTTTTAGGCTTAGTGATTTTTTCCCAACTCACAGTGTGCAGCTTCCTTTTCTCCACCAATGAACCCCAAATGAAATTTTTGCTGGTTTTGTCTAATGCATCTATAATTTTCCCAGGGAGCATGACACCTTGCATCACATAAGCAGGTATTGAGGCTAGCACAGATTGAGTAAGAACCACCCTTCCTACAAAGGATAAGGAGTGGGCCTTCCAACCCGCCAATCTGCCTTAGACTCTTTCCAACACAAAGTTAAAGTCTCTATTAGAATAACCCGAGTGCTTCAGAGGAAACCCTAAGTATTTCCCAAGGTTTGGGGTAAAGTGCAACCCTAAATAGGTGCACAAGTCTTCTCTATCACCACTATTCACATTTGGAGAGAAATAAACACGAGACTTACTACTACTCACCCTCGGCCTCGAAAGTTCATAGAATAAATCTAGAGCATCCTTTATATTCTGACAGTTTTTCATATCCACTTTCCCAAATAGAACTAAGTCATCGGCAAAGAAGAGGTGGGAGAAGGCCAAAACCCCCCTTGAAGCTCTTATTGGATCCCAAAGATTAGAATCATATTTGTCTTTAATCATATATCCAAGCACCTCCATGCACATGATGAATATGTATGGGGACAAAGGGTCTCCTTGTCTAATCCCTCTAAATGGTTGAAATTTCTCCAAAGCTCCACCATTCAGCAACACTGCTATACTTGAAGAAGAGACACAACTCATTATCACATCCACAAGATACTTAGGGATATTAAATAGTATAAGAGTGTCACATATGAAACTCCACTCCAATCTGTCATAAACCTTTTCAAGGTCAATTTTTAGAACCATGAAACCCATTCTACCCTTTTTACCACTCATAGTGTGGATAATCTCTTGAGCTATGATCATGTTGTCTAACCCTTTCCTCCCTGGAACAAAGGCAGTTTGCATTGGAGAGATTATTCCAGGTAGGAGAGGTCTGATCCTCATAACAATTATCTTTTACTTTAGCATACCGTGTTTTTCATTTCCTTCAGTTGCACGTCACGTACGAAATTTGCAAGGAAGCTTTGTGTTGAAAATTGAATTTTTCATGAATCATACCAGCAACTAACTCACATGCCTAAAAATTTAGCTAGCTCAACCTCCAAATGAGTAAATTGATCGTTAGGTTCACAAATGATGTCTCAGTGATGCACATATATATACTTAGCAGAAAATGCAAACCAAAAGAGCATTCTTTTGGAGTTTAGTTTTTCTTTTTTCTTTTTTGGCATGAAGAAAAGAATGCAGACTGCAGAGACCACAAACCAAATTTAAAGTCAAAATAGACATAAAATTAAGCAATAGATATTAATTAAGGAGGTCTCATTAGGGCACCAGATGTCATAAATTAAAGTAAAGAAAGAGGATGAAGATGAAGACCCAATTCAAAGAACATGGAATCCTTTTTGTTAGAAATGGCAAAATTGGACCTGCTTCGAACCTAAAATTTTTAAACAGAAGCAAAAATGCATGAAATCGTAACCTGACCAGGCTAACTCGTGATTTGGCCCATTTGTTAAAAACTTTATTTTTTAAAAATAAATAATAAATCAAGACATTGTTGGCTTACTTATATGTTTTGAGCATTATAATACAAAATTCAAACTCAATTTCAATTGATAAATATTTCTCAAAAAAAAAGAAAAAAAAAAAAAAAAAAACTTCAATTGATAACTACAATACTACCCAAGGTAGTCAATACCGTATCAGTACCAGTCGTACTGGCCGGTATGTACCGTACTGGTATGTATACCGGTATCGAAACATCAACGTTTTGTACCGGTTTAAATACCGGCCATATCGACTGTGTACCGGCCATACCGGCCAATTTCAGGTAATACCGACCGGTACCAAGCGTACTGGCTGGTACAGAAAAAAGTTTTTTTTTTTTTTTTTTTTAAAGTTTTGTAATTTTTGAATTTTTGTTAGGACAGAATAGTAACTTATTTGCATTAACTTATTAATATTATTTGTTTTCTTAGTATGCAATGGTAACTTTTAAGCTTTCTATTTTTTATATTGTATTTTTTTTTTCTTTTAATTGATACTAAAGTCTAAATCCATGAATAATTAGTTCTAAATTGAGGAAATGTTTTATGGTAAACTTTTATATTTATTATAATACACACGCACACACACACACACACACACACACATATATATATATATTTATTTATAAATATAAAAAATAGCGGTAAACCTAAAACGGTACATCGGTATTGATCGGTATCTGAAATATATCGTACCACTGGCCAAACCGGTACAGCCTCTGATACGGTATTGACTCCCTTGATACTGCCATGTGATTGTTATTTATTTATTTATTTTTAAATATTGTTAATGTTTTTGGATAACGCCTTGGTGCTTAGGGATGGCAATTTTGCCCCGCCCCGCTAAATCCGCCCCTCCCCGCTTCAACCCGTGCGAGTTTTCCTCACCCCGCAAAGGTGGTGGGGCGGGGATGAGGCGAGATTTTAGACCCGCACCACGGGGCGGGGCGGGGATGGGTTTACACTTTTTAGACCCACCCCGCCCCGCCCTGCCCCATCCCCACCCCGCCCCGCATTATAAGGGTTAAATTATAATTTTTCATACCCTAAAACCCTACTATTTGAACAAAAATATCATCAACTTATTTTATTCTACCTAACGTGGCTCTACCTCTTTTTTCTCTCTAGCAAAGTTGGAAATAAGGTACCAATTTTAACGTGTTTTTTTTCTTTATTAGAAACAAATTTATATACTATTGAATTACTGATTTCATTCATGATTCATACATCTTTCTTAACTTCTTTTCATCATGAACATAATATAATTTTTTTTAAAATTAGAATAGATTTAACATTCATAACTAAGGAGAATGATGGCAATAATTCAAAATCATTGAATTTTTGGGACATTACAAACAGGTTTTGTGAAATCTTGACAGTTTGAGAGCCCAAAAGGAATGTTTAGAAGTTATTTTTAAAAACAATGTAATATTCCCATTAAAAAAAAGGTGTAATATCGTAACTAAACCTTCAATCTATAAAAAAAATTTCAAGAACAATCAATTCTGAATACAGTATTGTTATACATGTCAATTTAGATTAAGTGCAAGTACTTTAAAGGGAAAAAAAAAATATTAAGAAATCCTCCCCAAAAATATTATTCTTGTACTAGTCATTAAATTTTCTCTCAGCTGCCCCACTGCAGAAGCAGCCATGAATCATTATGGATACCTCCCACCCGCTCCTTCTCTAAATTTTGGTGAGCAAGCTCTCAATGTCTTCGTCATATGGCAAAATTGGACAGTGATAGTGATTAGATCAACAGAACTATGCTCAACTTGTAGTCACCTTCTTCCGGACAACCCTCTTTCTCCGTGCCTTGGGAGCCGCTGGTTCCCCATCAGCAACAGCGTCAACAGTCCCCTGTTTGATGCCAAGGAGCCCAAGCCCAGAAACTATGGCATTCTTTGATATAAACCATTTTGAAGATGGCCTATTAACATCCTCAGAGGGTCTGCTGTAAACCTTCAAGAGACTATCTGATTGAACCAGTGAATCTGCCTCTACGCCTAACCATGCCAGCCTTGATCTCTCCCCTAATGGAACATTCAAAATCCTGCATACAATGATTACTAACAAAGTTAAACTGCTCAAGCTCTGATGAAAGTATCCAAAGGCAGGGACAATTATTTTAAGTACATAAAGTTTGGACACCAATACCAATCAAACAAATAAGCTTTCATAATCTATGGTTACAGATTTCAATATAATCAATATGTGGATGCATATTAGCAAGTTCTGACAAAGATTGCAAATATATCACTTACAGAAGGAATTTATCAAGGAAGAAACCTAAATAAATAATCTGGCATCATATGTAAATGGGTCCTTTGACATAGAAGCATGGAGACACAGAATGCTAATGCCACCAGGTGGAATTCTCAGAGCATATGAGGCAAACATAAATATATACTGACAGACTGACAAGAATATAAACCCAACAGAATAGCACATATTTTGTTCTAAATAAATAAATAATAGAATAGAATAGAGTAAGAAGCTCTTTCCTAGAAATGAATAAGCTATTAGCAAAAGCTAAAATAATGAAAGAGAAGCCACTACAGTTAGAAGACTATACAACTAAGTGAACATATTGAGTATATCAACAATGAAGAAAATCCCCAACAATATCATATCAATTTAATAAATTAGAATGAGGGAGAGGTTTGAAAACATCCCTTCCTTCAGCATGGGAAAATGCAAAAACTACGTAAGTCAGTAATGTGAACCAGCACTATCGTCAGGTTTACATGAATGACTTGGTAGAGAAGAGACGGACCACAAAGCTGTGCTAAAAAACAATGCCACTCCAATAACATCAAAGTGGCTGATCATTGCTCTATCAAATCCACTTAACAACTGATATCTGAGGTTTGCATAGAGACCGAGGAATGCACCATAACCAAGTGCATTGGTACTCACATTTGGAATTGTCACAGATAACCTGCCCAACAATTAAAAAGAAAACTTCAAAATCTTTTTTTGTTGCAATATGTTACAAACTATACCAAATTGACGAAAATAACCTACGTCAATTAATTTAATTCCGTTTCTAATCGGTTATCCAAAAAGAAAAAGAAAAAGAAAAAAAAGACTTCGTTTGTTTACTTTTGATTCCGAGGCACATTTGGGAGAATTACTTTTGTAACCCTTGGAGTCTACTTTAATTACCAAATATAAATGGGTCAAATTAATCTAGCACCAATCGGGATGGCAATGGAGCGGGGTGGGGCCGAAAGATGTGATCTTCGCCCCCGCCCTGCATAGATTTTTCTTGCCCCATCCCCGCCCCGCCCCGCCCCGCCCCGCATGACGGGGAAAATTTCTTACCCCATCCCCGCCCCTTAAGGCCCCGCGAAGCCCCGCCCTACACCGCAAAACTTTATTTCTTGTTAATTTTCCCTACAACTATTACAATTTTTCCAAATAAAATGACACGTTTCAATAATAAAAATATACTTGAAATTATAAATAAATTTATTCTATCAAATCAAACTATTTTTTAGCAAAAACTAAATAATATTATCTAAATGTTTAACAAGACAATATCACAAGAAAAATCTCATAGCATGACACAATAAAATAATCCAAACTCCTAATACATGATTGATGTCATCATATCAGCAATCAAACCAATAGGGAAACATATTCCTCATCATCTCATTCTCCATTCACCACCTCATATTTCTAACATGAAAATTCAAAAACAAAAACCCAACTCGTAAAATAGATATGGATTTTGACAAGCATAAAGAAGCAGTGTTGTTAAGCAAAGTGAAATCCCAATGGGAATTCCAAGTGTTAAGAGAAAAGGGGGTGTGTGACGGCGTACCTTATATTTTATAACAACCAATGAGCCAAATGCCCACACAAAATTACAAAAACAATGACAAAGACAAATATTTAGAGCCTCAATCAACCTAGCAGGCTCATCCGAAGTGGTGGTAGCCAAGATATCTTCATTAAGAGTAGCACCAACTTCCTCAGGAGCCACCTCGGCCTCAGAGTTGGAAGGAACAGCCTCGCGGATGGCCGGAGGGTAATATACATTCTCCACCTTCCACAGGTCGGATGAAGCCTCAACTCCAACTTGTTTGAGGGATTCATTCCAAACCTGAGAGCAATAGAGCCTGCATACCCCAGGCACTTAAGCTTTAAGGGCGGCCTCCGTCTCGGCCACCTTCGATTCGAAGGCCTCCTTCTCGGCCTTCTCTTTGGAGGTCTTGGCATCGGTTTTGGCAAACTCTGCCTTTACCTTGGCCCTTAGGGCCTTATCCCTGGCAAACTCTGTGACGCCCCTGGCCCCCTCTGCCTCGATTACCTTCTTTTTCAGGTCAGCGATCTGCTCTTTGGCAGTCCTCAGCTGATCCTTTGCCTTGATCAGGCGCCCTGTTTGTTCTTAAGCCTGCTTTTGGGCGCTAGCAAAGCCTGATTTGGCGCTGTCTCGAACCCTCGTCATCTCCTTCAGCTTTTCCCTCGCTTTTGAGAGGTCAGCCTCGGAGACTTTAAAGGTCTGAGTAGCATCTAACCGCTTATCATGCTCTAAGTCCAAGGCCCTGCTTTGGCTGTTGGCCACGTCTTCCAACCTAAAAGTAGCCTAGACGGCCTATCAATTAAAAGCAAATGCACGATAAGTAAGGAGCCAAAGATTAAAAGGTTAGAGGAGTCAAAAAGTGTTAAGAGTCTTACTATGCCCAAGTATCGTTTGAGGTTAAGGAAGACCTCCTTGCTCCTCAGAACCTCCAGCTCGGCCATATCTGCAAGGAGTAAAAGGGACCTCTCCAGTGCATCGACCACATACGTACCCTAGCCCCCTCGAAAGTCCCTGAGGGAGGCATCGTCTATCAAAGGCTACCCATGGAGCATTGGGCCGGGGAGCCAGGCCTGGGCCTCGGATTGGATGGTAACCTGTCTGTCCTGGCCTTGGTGCCCTATCTTCAGCTGCTTTGAGGGCCGCCGAGCATCGTCCTCTTCCTGGGAGGAATAAGTCTTGTCGCCTCTCATAGGCCTTTTGCCTTTGTCCTTCTTCTGCTTAGGATCGATGGGCATGGGCCTAGATGGCAAACTTGGTTGAGGTGGAGGAGGTGGAAGCCTGGGCTGGGCAGAAGACGACCTAACCTGGGCAGGCTGAGACTTGGGTGGAGGAGGAGGAAGCTTAGGTTGAGACTTTCCTGGTGCATCCTTCCCCGGCTGGCCCTTAATCAAGTCGAATAAGCTGGTTTGGCAATTCCTCTTGTAGCCCATCTCGACTTGAGGAGACTTTCGTGCTGACAGGAGGTCTGTTTCGGTCAAGTTTTGATCACCCAAGTCACTAGAAGGATCCTCGAATAGATAGACTTGATCAAACATGCCAAATTCATCCTCGAATGGACCTAGATCAGCAACTTCTTCTTCTTCTTCTAGCCTTCCTCCCTTGGCCTCTGCAATTTGAGGGGATGAAGATGAACCTGCAAACGAAATACCTTCTGGAACGGGGGATCCCTCGGGAAGCAAGAACCCGTGCCTGGCTACGGCGATTTTGTAAAGCCGAGGCTCTTTGGCCCTGATCACATACTTTGGAGCCGGGAATGAATTTTGAATTGGATCGTATCCAAGGATCTTGTGAACAGCTCTAACTTGATTATCGGCTTTGTTCACAAAAATCTCTACCCTTAACACGGTTTGTAAATCCTTATTGTTTACCAAATGGAAGTGCCGTTTAAAAGCGTGCAGATCTGTTAAAAGAAAATGCATTCATATTAGCAACCAAACAATACAAATTGCGACAACGACAAAAGATCAAACCCTCTCTTACTCTAATTACCCCACCTGGTGTCCCCTCCATTGTCGGGCAATAGAGGTCGTCGTGCCACTCACCGAAGACGATGAGGAAGTCCTTGTCTAACCCCTTGCTGGACCTAGGGAGGCACTAGATAAGCCGCACCCTGTCCTCCCTCATCTTCATATAGTAGGACTTACCCTTCAGGTGTTGGAGGTTGTAACACCAATTCACGTCGTGATGGGTTAGCCTCAGTGCCATCTTCTCGTTCAAGGCATCCACACACCCTAAAATCCTAAACACATTGACGGCGCACTGGGTAGGGGTTAATCGGAAGTGCCTAAGGTAACCCCTCATCACCGAACCCATGGGGATTCTCATACCCCCTTCTAGGAAGGCGATTATGGGAATCACTACTTCGCCCTCTCGCCTCCTAAAACTCCCCTCCCCTTCCTTACAGTATCTCAAACCTACATTACTGGGTATCCTATAATCGACAATGAATTTCTCCATTGCCTCTTCAGATTCAACTAGCTTTTTAAATCTACCCATCTCAAGAAATGGCTAAAAGACTCAGGGAAGAACAAAAAGAAGAGAGAAAATGTGAGTTAGAGAGAGGAGAAGACTTACAGGAGTGGGGAAAGGCTCCTCGGATAGACTTTTTATGCTAAATAGAGACGTGAGGTCGGTTAGATATTTTAGCTAAACTCAGGATGCGTGCACAAGAACTCTTGAATGTGAAAGTAAAGAAGCAAGTCGATTCAAATGGCTATTTATACCCCCCGTTGAAAATAACCGTACGGGTTTTCCCGCCCACAAAGTCAAAAAAGATCTCCACCGTCTGATAACCATCTCACCGTTGAATGTGGGGGAACATACAGCTACCAGAATTTAATGAAGGGCGCGTTCCATATACTGAAGCCCCAGAAACGTGCCTTAGACAGGTGAAAAGACTCTTACACTAATGGAGGACAAGACTTGAGGAGACGAAACAAGGGTCCGACGACATCAAAAACTCCTCCTCGACAGAAGAGCCGGACAGCAAGATTTTGAGCGGCTATTATGGGGCCTAAGGACTCAACAATCCAAGTCCACTTTATATTTGGGCCCAAAGGCCCATACCGTGGAAGTAGAAACGTCCGAGGACGAAAGTAGGAAGCCCAGGTTCCCAAGAAACCTCGTCGAGGACTATCCTGTCCTCGGCCAGTCGAGATCACAGAAGGGAAAAGCAGCACGCCACCAAAGGTAGCCCCCCGAAGAATCCCAAAAAAAGGACAAGTACAATGGGTCAACCATGGAAGCATGATGGGGGAGCAATTCTAGGAAGAACTGTCACCTCTATATTAAATGCCCACAACTAACATTCTAGACGCATTAATGAGGAAATGACCCCTAAGCAGTGTGGTCTAGGTTGCTGCAACTCACAGAAAGCTAAAGAAGATGGCTGATGGGACAAGCATTCAAGTAGCAATCTACACGATCAACAAATGGCAGGCTAAGATTAACTAGGAGGGAGTATATAATGTAAAAAGGTCCTCTAGAAAGGGGGGACATGGAGAAAATAGAAACGAAGATAATAATTAGTAGGATCTTAGAAGCTTTTGTAATCTAATATTAAGAAGAGCAATAAGAACTACAAACCCTTTAGTTTAGGGCCGAGAATAGACTTTCACGTTTCAAATCCGTTTCCTAAGTTATTTAACCCTCTTATAACCATGTTTAGTTGTCTCAATCCTCATTAGGGCCTAGTTCTTAAACCCATTCTCTACAAATTCATTGTATTGGGCTAGCTGGGCTTGAGTCCACTCATCCAAAGTCAGAAGTGCTCAAACCCAGTCCCTACAGTTCTCTCTCCCAAAGAATCCCTGACCTCTTCTTTATATAGCCCGTCCCAATTTCATCCTCTCCATCCATCTCTACCGAACTTTCGTCCATTTCCAACACCTGTCACCCTCCCCTTCTAAAGCAGGTGGTAGCGGTAGTTGATGTAGCTGTGGCCGACACTGCTCAAGTCACTTCCTCATTTAATGCGGCTGATAAAGCTGGTGTGCGCCATTTAATATTGACGTGATAGGTAGCCACAGCCCTAGCGACTTCCTGTCTGCCACTAATCTCCACCTCCTTTAGCTTCATGACATTTCCCTTGGCGCATGGTGTGGCGCTTCAGTGGATCTGACCCATTCCTTGGGCGCTACTGACCTTTGAACCCCTGCCCGTGTTGCGTTCGACCCAGTTCCCCAGCCTTTCCAATTCCTCCTCGGGCCTCAGCCCAGTAGATCGATCCTACGACTTCCTTCCTAGTCCTCGGGTACCCACAATAGCCCCTTAAAACTTTCACTATTTCGCCTGAGGCAAAAGTGAAGTTTTAGTTTCACAGATGAGTTACGTACGTGCTGCATGCGTTCACACGGGTCAGTGTCTCTTCATCTGTCATTCGCACGATCCTGGCGCTTCGAAATCCACGAACTCTCATTTATGGCGCCAGGCGGTTGCCTGTCTCTCCACGTTCTACGGTCTGATGGGGATTGTACGGTTTTCATTTTCCCTCATTTATGGGCGGGAATTTTACGGCCCATCTTTTTACTTCCTATAAAAGGAGAACCTAAGGTTCGCCAAGGATCATTTTTGACATTCTGGCGTTTTAATCTTTGGCGAAGAGAGAAATTACTCCCGAGGAGAGTTCTTTACTTTCTGCAGTAGGTGTGTTGGCTTTCCTTGCGTTTTACTCTCTCTTTTTTGAGTTTCATACTTTGCCCCCTTCTTGTTCTTTTGCAAACCATGGGTAGGTATGCTAGACTAGTAGGCACCGAGGAGGTTAGGATAACTTTTAGAACTTAATATAGGATTCCTGCCAACGTAGAATTTAGGCATTGCGAGGAGGGTGAATGGTTAGTTTTGAACCGGCCTCCTGAGTCCGTGGTAATTCCTATGATCGCCTTCATCGAAGGTGGGATGGAACTTCCCATAGGCCCAGTGACTAGGGATTACCTTATAAACTTTAGGTTAACCCCGACCCAGTGCTCCCCTAACATCTTTAGGATTCTTGGGTGTGTAAACACCATTAATCGTAAGATGGGGACTCACCTCACTTGGCACGACGTGAAATGGGTCTACAACTGCCAGAAAGGGGAAAAGACCAAATACTACATAAAGAGTAGGATCTCCACGGTTAGGTTAATCTCATGCTTGCCCGATTCGAGCAAGGGTATGGACAAAGACTACTTTATCATCTCGGGCGAGTGGCACGATGGGAAGCATTACCCCACCCAGGAAAGGGAACTAAATAGCACTCCCGAGGACCTGGGTTACCGTTTTAGGCCTTTTTGGAAAAGTTTCCCTTTTTGCAACAGGTTTTTTTTTTTTTTTTTTCCCTTTGCTAACAATAACCACGCTTTCTTATGGCAGACGAGTATCATACAGCCTTGACCAAACATCTGGTGAATTTTCGCTACCTGAACCGGATTCTTAAGTTCGAGATATTCCTCCTTCAATGACACGGGCAACTCAGGGTAGTGCACGTCATCCTTGGCTACAAACCTTCAACCAAAAGTTTTCAGAGTCTGAAGAACGTCATCAAGGCCCGTGACTTGTGTTCAGCCTTGATAGACATTGTCGTCCCAGGGTTCTTGCTGACAGAATCGCCTCCCAAGGGGACGCAAGATGCCCAGCTCCCTGCGCCTCTAGCCGCTCAACTCTTGTATTCCCAGTAACCTCCCCTGCCATCCAACGAAGAGGCGAAGGGATCCACATCCACTTCTATCCAAGAGGTGACAGATAGTGACTTTGAAATTTTCTATCGTCCTGACACTCCGAGTATCTCATAGGCCCCATCATCAGTAGTTATGGGCTTTGAAGAAAGGACCCCTGACCTCCTAGTATTGCTGTTGGCCTATGCCGGGGGATCTTCCTCAGTAGTGACAGTACCCCCTCGCCCACCAACCCCTGCCGCTACTCGTACGTCCCTGACCAATGCGACAGAAAAGAAACGGAAACGCAGCCCAAAAGTAAAAGGGGTAGACATGTTCGAGGACGGGGAGATATCTGAGCCCTCAGTCAAGAAGGCCCGTGCTGGTAAAGGTCAGCCGAGGAAGAGGCCCAACCATACTACGTCCTCGAAGGAGAGTGGCGAGGACTAGGCCAAGAAAGCTTCTACCTGGAGGCTCGCTTTCACCCTCATCTCGGGCACTCTTGTGCTGGATGATGCCAACCTAAGGAATCCCTCAAAGGGTAGCTCGGGCCTAGTGGTAGAATGCCTGGAGAGGGCATTATGGCTTCCCAAGGACATGGAGGAGCTGAAATCCTTTAGAAAGAGAGAGGTCTTCCTCTCCCTGAAGCAGGACCTAGCCAAGGTACTTCGGCCAATTTCTTCATCTGTCAAGTAGTTTTTATTTTTTGATTAATTGCTTACTCGGTTTCTTTTGTTTTCCATTCTTGCAGGCCGTTCAGGCTGCCCTTATGGCGGAAGATTGGGTCGATCATTCTTTAGATGTGGCCAGGAAGGCTGAGAAGGCTTATGAAAATGCTAAAAAGGCTAGGGCCGAGGCGGAGAAAAAGCTGAAGGAGACCCTTTCCCAACTATCAGAGGCGGATAAGGCCTACCGCAACCCTGAGTCCGCCCTGAAAGGCTACGAGAGGTAGGCCTCTGATGCCTTGGAAGCTCAGAGGAAAACTGAGTGCACTCTGGCACTTACCATGGTGGAGCTGAAACAGGCAAATCAATAGTTAACGGCCAAGGAAGCAGAGAAGGCATAGGCCGAGCAAGCAGCCTACGATGCGAGCATGAATAAGACCGCTGCAAGTCTCACTGCCCAGCTTCGCGACGTTACTTGCGCTTTTAGCCAAGAGGTGTGGGGGGAGGCTTTGAATGCTGCAGGTGTTAGTCCTGAATCAGAGTTGCGTGATCCTAACAAGGTGTATTATCCTCCGGCTCTACGCTTGGCCCTTTCTGCCCCTAGCCCTCCAGTGGATCCAAGCTCTGTTCCTCCTACCTTTGCCGAGCCCCAGGATCCGCTTCATTCTCCTTCTTCGTCCAAAGGGCTATCGCCTTAGGAGGACGTGGTGGACCTGGAGGCTGAGAAGGGGGTACCTGAAGGAGTGCCCTTAAGGAAGAAGAAGGACAAGAAAGAGCAAAAGGAGAAAAATGCCAAGGAGAAGGAGCCCCATACTTAGCTTTTTTATGAAAACCCTTTCCTTGTGGAATTTTTTGTAATGGGGTAGCATACATGTAGCGCCCGACCCCCTCTCCTTTTGTAATCATATTTTTGCAATGGACACTTAAGATTTTTGAGGTTTTATTTTATTGTTGTTATATATATATATATATATATATATATATATATTTTTTTTTTTTTTTTTTTAAACCCGAAATTGAATGTGCTCAAGGGTGAGCCAGTTGGCGCATCCTTTATGATACTTAGAATACTCTTCAATAAATTTATCCTAGGCTTCTGGCCAAGGGGCCAGACAAGCTCCGAAGTTGCCTAACACTTAATGCTAATTTACCCTAAACTTGTGGCCGAGGAGTCATGCAAGTCCTAGGTTCAGTTTAACACTTAGAATTTTTCTTGCAATGTTAACTTATCCCAAGCTTGTGGCTGAGGAGCCAGGCAAACCCTAGGTTCTGTTTAACACTTATAATTTTTCTTACAATATTAATTTTCCCTAAGCTTGTGGCCGAGAAGCCGGGCAAGTCCTAGGTTCTATTTAACACTTAGAATTTTTCTTGCAATGTTAATTTACCCTAAGCTTATGGCCGAGGAGCCAGGCAAGTCCTAGGTTCTATTTAACACTTAGAATTTTTCTTGCAATGTTAATTTACCTTAAGCTTGTGGCTAAGGAGCGAGGCAAACCCTAGGTTCTGTTTAATATTTAGAATTTTTCTTGCAATGTTAATTTACCCCAAGCTTGTGGACGAGGAGTCAGGCAAACCCTAGGTTCTGTTTAACATTTAGAATTTTTCTTGCAATGTTAATTTACCCTAAGCTTGTGGCCGAGGAGCCAGGCAAGTCCTAGGTTTTGTTTAACATTTAGAATTTTTTTTGCAGTGTTAATTTACCCTAAGCTTGTGACCGAGGAGCCAGGCAAGTCCTAGATTCTGTTTAACACTTAGAATTTTTGACAAAGTAGAGCGAGACGCAATGATTGTGATTTCTATTAAAAGTAATAACGTCGCAAATTGTTTACATTCCATAGGAGAGGGATTACACTTCCATCTAGGTCCTCCAATCGGTAGGCCCCAATTCTTGCTACAGAGGTAATTCTATATGGTCCTTCCTAATTTGGGCCTGGCTTGCCCCAAGATGGGAGTTTGGTTGTCCCTACCACCTTCCTTAAAACCAAGTCTCTAGGGGCCAGGGGCCTGTGCTTGATCCCTTTACCATACTGCTGCCTGATCTTCTATTAGTAGTGGGCCATTTTTACTGTTGCTACCTCCTATCTTTCCTCGGTTAAGTCCAGGCTGTCTAGGAGTAACTGATGGTTTCCCTCGGTGCTGAACTGGTCCATTCTTAAAGTTGGGAATCTGACCCCTAGAGGGATTACCGCTTCTGAACCATACGTCAATGAGAATGGGGTTTCCCCTGTTGACCTCTAAGGCATGGTACGGTAGGTCCATAGCACGTGGGGCAGCTCTTCAACCCATCTTCTTTTGGCATCGTCCAGCCTTTTTTTGAGCCCAGCTACTATGACCTTGTTGGTGGCCTCGGCTTGCGCATTTCCTTAGGGATATGCTGGCATGGAGTACCCATACCTGATTCCCAACTCTCCACAGTATCTTCTGAATGACTTGCTACCAAACTGGAGTCTATTATTTGAAATCAGGGTGTGCGGTACCCCAAATCTGGTGACGATATTCTTCCAGACGAATTTCTTAGCATCAACGTCTCTAATGTTGGCGAGGGTCTCGGCTTCTACCCACTTGGTGAAGTAGTCTGTGCCAACGAGGAGCCACCTGCGGTTCCCCCGGGCCCGAGGAAAAGGACCTACTATGTCCAGGCTCCATTGGGCGAAGGGCCAGGGGTTGGACAGAGGATTCAGGATTCCTCCCGGCTGATGTATGTTAGGGGCAAACCTCTGGCATTGATCACACTGCTTGACATAGTCCTGGGAAGTTTGGTGCATGTTGGGCCACCAGTATCCCTGCGTGAGGGCCCTGTGTGCCAGGGATCTCCTGCCAGTATAGCTCCGGCAGATGCCCTCATGCAGTTCCTCGAGCAAGGGCTCCACGGCCTCTGGGTGTACGCATAATAGATACGGTCCTGAGTACGAGCGCTTATACAGCTTATGCTGCTCGGATAGCCAGTAACGGGGGGCGATTCTGGGTATCTTCTCCACCTCACCTTTACTCTCTAGAAAGGGTCCCCCTTTCAAAAAGGTCACAATGGGGTCCATCCAGCTTGCGCCTATATGGACACTGCACACCCCTACCAAGGGTGTCTCCGTAAGAGTGGGGGTGCTGACTTCTTCCACCAAGACAACCCGAGGAAGGTTTGATTCTAGTGAAGTAGCCAGCATGGCTAAGGAGTCAGCATGCGAATTCTGTCCCCTCAAGATTTGTTCCAACCTGAAGTTATTGAAGTGATCCCGTACGCTTCGCACCCTAGTAAGATACTTCCGCATCCTTTCATCTCGAGCCTCGAACTCCTCGTTGACTTGGCTAACAATTAGCCTAGAATCTGAATACACCTCCACTGTCCTTCCCCCAAGCAGCTTGACCATGTTTATTCCCGCCAGTAGGGCTTCGTACTCGGCCTCATTGTTCATGGCCGGGAAGCTTAGTCATAATGACTTTTCTATTATTAACTTCTCAGGTGTGATCAGCATTATTCCTACCCCGGCTCCCTTTCTGTTGGAGGCCCCGTCTGCATAGACCTTCCATACAGAGGCGATGGTAATTGATGAGACCATCAGGCTAATGGCCGTGCTCCCCTCCTCTCGGGCACCTTCGGCGAACTCCGCTATGAAGTCTGCTAAGACTTGCCCCTTTATTGTCGTGCGGGGCAAGTACTTGACATCATAGGCCCCCAATTTAGCTGCCCACCTGGCAATCTTGCCAGTGTAATCGGATTTTCTTAGAAGAGCTTGCAATGGTAGCTGAGTGAGCACTACCACCGTGTGGGCCTGAAAATAATGGGGGAGTTTCCTGGCCGCGTGTACAATGGCCAGTACTGCTTTCTCCAAAGGCAGATAGCGCATCTTCACCTCTTGCAAGGATTTGCTAACATAATACACGGGCTTCTGGGCTCCGCCCTCATTCCTGATTAGGACGAACTAATGGAGTGCCCTGTGACTGCTAGTTAGGCATAAAGTACTTCCTCATTGTTGGGTCGAGATAGGATTGGTGGATTAGACAAGTATGCCTTGAGGTCCTCGAACACCTAAGCGCATTCCTCGGTCCACTGGAAATCTTTCCATTTATGGAGCCGCTGGAAGAAAGGTTAGCATCTATCTACAGACAGAGAAATGAACCTGCTTAGTGCCTCCGTCATCCCGGCCAGCCTTTGTACTTCCTTGGGGTTCCTAAGGGGATACAGGCTGTTGATAGCCCTAATCTGCTCTGGGTTGACTTCAATTCCCCGATGAGTTATCATGTACTCTAGGAATTTTCCCGAGCCTACTCCAAAAGAACACTTAGATGCATTGAGTTGTAACTTATGTTCCCTGAGTACCAAGAAGGTTTCTGCCAGATCGGTGAGATAATCCTCTGCCTTTTTACTTTTGACCACTATATCGTCTATATATGCCTCCATGTTCCTCCCGAGCTGTTTTTCGAATATCCGACTTACCATCCTCTGATAGGTTGAGCTGGCGTTTTTGAGGCCAAAGGGCATCACATGATAGTGAAAGTTACCATTGGGGGATCGAAAGACCGTTTTTTCTTAATTGGTTATAGACAGTGGTATCTGATGATAGCCTTGAAACGCGTCCAAGAAACTCATCTGCGAATGTCCCACCGTGGCGTCTACTAGTTGATCTATCCTGGGAATGGGGAAAAGGTCTTTCTAGCAGGCTTTATTAAGGCCCGTGAAATCTACACATACCCACCACTTCCCGCTTTTCTTCTTCACTACAACAGTGTTGGCCAACCATTCAGGATAAAAGATTTCCTTAATTGCTCCGGCCTATTTTAATCTGCTTACCTCCGCCCAGATTGCCTCAGCATGAGTGTCAGATGATCACCAAGGAGGCTATTTACGCGGCGTGGCCCTGGGGTTCAAAATTCAAGTGATGGCACACTAGCTCGGGACTGATCCCCGGGATGTCGCTTGCATTCCAGGCGAACACATCCATGTTTGCCTTTAGGAATTCCACTAACTCTGCTTTCTCTCTAAGGTGCAACTGCGACCCTATTTGGAAATGCTGCTCCTCGCTTGCTCCTACTAGTACTTTCTCCAACTCCTCGGAGGAATCCTTCGACTCCTCAATCGGCTGCTCGTCGGCAGCCCTTTTAATTGCTATTGGATCGCATTTTTATCACTAGAGGCCAGATTAGGCAAATACCGCGCAACTGTCACTACCAAGCATTGTCGGGCCATGGCTTGATCCCCCATTAGTTCCCCTACTCCCCCGCGAGTGGGATACTTGATCTTAAAATGCAAGGTCGAGGGGACAGCTCCTACGGCATGCAGCCAAGGTCTGCCGAGGATGGCGGTGTATGGGGAAAACGCCTCTACCACTATGAAATTCACTTGGACTTCGGCGCCATCAATTTGCACGGGCAGCTTAATCATTCCTCGGGGAACCACCATTTTTCTGTCGAATCCCATCAGGGGGAAGTCATACACATCTAGGTCTTCGAGCTTTAGTCCTAGCCCTCGGTATAAGTCAGGGTACATCACTTCAGCTTGGCTTCCTTAGTCAACTAGCACCCTTTTAACGTTGTAACCCCTGATTCTCACTGTGACTACCAAGGCATCCTCGTGCGATTGTTGGGTTCCCCACTTGTCCTTCTCTGAAAAACTCAGGTTTGGGATCATCGCTCTCGGTCTTTTGTGATGCCAATCTCCAACTTTCGAATAGGAGCTCCCCAATACGGATATGACCTGGGGGTTTGGCCTGGTGCTACCCCCTAGTCCGGTTAGAATCATGTTAATGGTGCCTAAGGCTGGGTGTGGGTTATCATTTCCGCGCAACCCTATCCCCGAGTGCCTAGTCTATTCCGTAGGCTGATGCATGAAGTGGCCGAGTTTCCCAGCCTTTGCCAGTTGGTTTAGGTGGTCTCGCAGTGTCTTGTAATCTTCCATCGCGTGGCCTTTGTCCCGATGGTAATGGCAATAGAGGCTTTGGTTTCTCCTAGCCAGATCCCCACCCATTCTGTTTGGCCATTTGAAGAATGGCTCATCCTTTATCTTTTCTAGTATCTGGTGCACTGGTTCTTTGAATAGCGAGTTGACCATGTGAACTCCTTCGGAGGTTGGGCAGCCGGGGAAGTCCTTCCATGGTCGATCATTATGGTATCCTCCTCCCCGAGGGTCTCTTTTCTCAGGGGTACGCTTTAGCTTTGCCTTTCCCTTGTATTTGGTCCTCTTCCAACCTCTTGTATGTCTCTATGCGATCCATGAGCTGGCACATGTTCGAGGAAGACTTGATCGTTAGTGATTTCCTCAGGTTATGCTCAGTCGGGAGGCCAACTTTGAAGGTCCTTATCGCGATGTCTTCGAAATTCTCGTCCACCTCATTATACATTTCCCAATACTGATCTGAATAGGTCTTGAGGGTCTCCCCCTCTCTTATGGCCATGGATAGTAGGGCATCCAAAGGCCTAGGGGCCCTGTTACAGGTTATGAACCTAGCGTTGAATGCCATGGTTAGCTCCTCAAAGGACCCTATTGTCCCCTTCTCCAACATGTCGAACCAGCGCATGGCCACAGGCCCGAGACTAGAAGGGAAAACCTTACACATGAGCGCTTCGTTGCCAGCATAGACGACCATCTTCTAATTGAAGTGACTGACATGCTCTACAGGGTCCGTTCTGCCGTTATATAAGGTGAACGTCGGCTGGGAGAAACGACGAGGGAGCTTAGCCTTGTCGATCCTCCTAATAAAAGGGAACTTGGAGATTTGTCGTAAGGCCTTACTCATAGCGTCGCTTCCCTTGGTGTGATGAGAAGGTACCCTTTCGCGCCTATGGTTGCCTTCCTCCAGCCCGTCCCAACATGAGGAGGCTGAGTAGATTTCACTGGGCGGGGTCCTGGACCTGTGCTGGTATAGTCGGTCTAGGCTTCCCCATGAGTCCTCACTCGATACGAGGGACAAGCTCCTCCTGTCGCGTTTTCTTCATCTTAGCTTCCTGCGCAGGCGATCAACCTGTCGTTGCAACGCCAATGTATCTTACCCACGCGAGGCTTGACTTTCGCTCTGGGGATGATTCAGTTCAGCTCGCCCATTGTGACGCGACCCTCCTGTCGCACTGGGGGCCCGCCACCCATCCCTCCTACGCTCCAAGTTAACGAAGGGGTTCTCCCTTTGTGATCTAACCGACCTTTCCTTGCCTCGACCCTCATTCGTCATCACCACTCGAGACAGATCTGCAAGCGCTTGCTGTTCCCATAGACGGCACCAATTGTAAGGACCAAAAAGTCTGGTATGCAAAGCCCACCGAGTGTGATGGGATGATCTTGTTTTGACTTTGGTCCAAGCCAATAAAATTTATAAGAGATGGAATAGCACAACAAGTGTGGAGTTTGCCCACGAGTTACTTATCACTCAGTATCTGAACTATATTACACAATGGTTCTCTCTCCCAAAGAATCCCTGACCTCTTCTTTATATAGCCCGTCCCCATTTCATCCTCTCCATCCATCTCTACCGAACTTTCGTCCCTTTCCAACACTTGTAACCCTCCCCCTCTGAAGCAAGTGGTAGCGGAAGCTGATGTAGCTGTGGCCGACACTACTCAGGTCACTTCCTCATTTAATACGGCTAATAAAGATAGTGTGCGCCATTTAATATTGACGTGACAGACAGCCACAGCCTTAGCGGCTTCCTGTCTGCCATTGACCTCCACCTCCTTTAGCTTCGCGGCTCTTCCCTTGGCGCATGGTGTGGCGCTTCAGTGGATCTGACCCATTCCTCGAGTGCTACTGACCTTTGGACCCTTGCCTGTGTTGCGCTCGGCCCAGTTCCCTGGCCTTTCCAATTCCTCCTCGGGCCTCGGCCTAGTAGTTCGATCCTACGACTTCCTTCCTGGTCCTCGAATACCCACACTATCAATGTATAAAAAAAAATTTTGAATAAATTTCCTTGTAAAAAATTGTAATCTTTAGTTATTTTATAGACAAAATAGAAATGATACTATATATATGTGTGTGTGTTCACAAATTGAAAATTGCTTGATATAGTGGTTAATATAGATAAGCATGTTTCATGCCTACTAAAAAAATGCATATATCCTTCAATTATTGTATAAATGTAGAAAAATTATATTAAACACACACACACACACACACATATATATATATTACATGTGACTAAAAGGAGTTAGGAAACTTAAAGGACTAAGATTTATTTTAGTGAATTCACAAATATTTAATTTTTTTAATGACTCTTGTGTCAATTGTTGTCAAAGCAACTAAACATGAGTAAGAATGTCATATTCTAAATTTATTATTATTATTCCAACTAAAAATTATCTCTTAGATAGAATTTATAAAAATAATCATATAAATTAATTTGATATAAATAATTAATGCACAACTATAGATAATTAATATAAGCATTTACTCTATTAGCTAATTTAATGAACTAATACTTTGATATAAATGCAAACTTTGTTAATTTAGAACCCTAAATACTAACTTGAGATTTCTGCTTTTATATATATATTGATGGTTAATTTTTCATGGCATTGTATATTCACTCATTCGTAGCTTTATTATCACTAGAATGTTAGAGTTATTGCTCAACGAACTACTAATCAAGAGCGGTGGGTGTGTGGGGGACAAGAGCCGGGGTTCAAATCTCCAGAAGAGAGTTTTCACACACATATACACTCAGATTAAGTTAGAATAAAAATTTTATCTTGTATAAAAATTAAAAAAAAAAAAAAAAATCAAGAGTGGTGGGAGAGAGAGGGGGTGGGGGTTGAGCTTTTCTAATTTCTTCCACACCCCTTAATTTATTAGTAATATAACTTAAACTAGGTATAAATCTTTTACAAGTCTCCATTCTTTTTTAATTTTTTTTTTATAGACATCTAATCTAATATCTAATTTAACCTAATACTATATATAATAGTAGAATCTTTTAATAAGATGCTGCCACGATAGGAAAAAAAGCTATCTAAAATTGTGACACTTATAGAATTAAAACATTAAACATCGCACGGTGCGGGCAAGTCGCTTATCCCTTTTAAAAAAAAAAAACAAACAAACACAAACCCTTATAAAAACACCAGCGGCTTATCCACAAAACAAAAAACCTTCTGTCAGCCGCTTATCCACAAATCAAAATTCAGACCCACTCAGACTAGCGATTCTGTGCTGCACCTTCAAACTCACTGATCGAACTTGCGTGTTCCAACCTATCAAACAGACGAAGAATAAAACCTCTGCGATAGTAGAAATCTCTGTTCGTTCTCTGCAACAGACGATTTAGAAGCTATCCCGTCTCTGCTCTTCAACGACAAACAATTCAGAAGGTAGACATTTTTCCCCTTTTTTTCAATTGCCGTTTCTAGGTTTTCCAGGAAAAAAAAAGGGTATAGTCGAAAGTAGGCATTTTTCCCCTCTTTTTCCCTAATTTCTCATTTATTTTTACAATTTCTTGAATCCTGTATTGTTCGATTGTAGTTTAACCAGACGAAAAGAAAAACCTTTGCAACAGTGAAAACTTCTACAACGGTGGAAACCACTGTTCGTTCTCTGCAACAGACGATTTAGAAACTATCCCGTCTCTGCTTTTCAACAACAAACATTTCAGAAGGTAGACATTTTTCTCTATTTTATTGTTTTCTATTCATTTGCCGTTCCAAGGGTTCACAGGAAAAAATGGGTATAGTCGAAGATAGGCATTCCCCCCCCCCCTTTTTCCACTAATTTCTCATTTATTTTAACAATTTCTTGAATTCTGTTCTGTTCGAATGTAGTATTGATTAAATTTAGTTTTAGTTTGGCAGATTTTTTGTTTAGATTGTATTTAAAAAAAAAAACTGAATGCTTGGAATATACAATAGCCTTTGTTGTTATCTTTTATGATATTTAATTTTATTTTTATTGCTCTATTGATATTTATTCATTTAATGTATTAATGTCTTTTTTTTTTTTTTTTTAATATTCACATTTTTCCACATATTACTCGTTAACTTTAGGAACATTCAAAGCATATTTTCATAAAAATATATAAATAAATCTATTTAGTAAAGACTAATTTTCTTTCTGAGATTTTTTTTTTTTTTTTTTTTTTTTTTTTTTTTTTTTTTGCATTTAGAGAATTAAAATATACAAATGCTAGAATTTTTTGTTCTCATTAAATTAAAAGATGCTATGATTTTCATGGTTAACACTTTGGGACAAATCAATCAGTTGGTTTTAATTTCCAATAGAGGAATAGACAAAAAAGAAAGAAATAAAATAGAAGAAGGGCTAAATTAACCGTGGGTAATGTGGAAACATTAGTCAAATGTGTTATTGGGCAGATGAGGAGTTTAAAATCCAAATGAAGTGGACTGAATAAACTAAAATAGATCGAAGTGGGCCCAACAGGCCAAACGGGTTGAAGCGGACTGAATTGGTTTAAATGGACTAAAATTGAAATAGATTGAAGTTGACCAAAATATAATGCGGTTGTAATAATAATTACTATACTACAGCTTTTACACGCTTAAGCTTAGATACTACTGCACATAAATATTATGTGACATTAAGATCCCTTCATCCTGTTTTTTGCATTTAGGCAGTAGCAGCCGTGGATAACAGTAGTTCTGGATAAGGCTTTTGTGTTGGGAATGTTCAAGTATGTAAAGGATAACAAACTCTACTGCCGTGTCTTGTACTTTGTTGAGTGACTGTATCTCGAGTCGACATCCTAATAACTCCTAGTAAAGTGAAGTAGATACACAAATCAATGTCAGGATATGTATTGGGTTTGAGGGGTTTGCAGCCTCTTCACCCAATCATCAATATCAGCCTCAGCCAAGGAAAGGGAAATGGTTCAAGCTTCTCTTTACTCCCTAACTCCAACTATGTCTTTTCCAATTCCATTTCAAAACAACTAGTATTATCATTATGGATCTCTACAACATCATCATCATGTACTCCAAAACTAAAGACACTAGCAACGAAGTCCCAGGCTGGTTCTTCTTCTTCATGGCCTCAACAACAAAGTCAAAAACAAGAAGAAGAAGAAGAAGAAGAAGAAGAAGAAGAGTTTCAAGTAGTGACAGCAGTAAGAAGCCAATTCAACGACATTTTAATTCTCGATACTCCAAATTCGAGGATGCTGCTTCTCGACGCTACTCGTAAACTCTCTCATAATAAAAGTCTAGTTATTAAAACAACTTCACTCACCCCTACTCTTTGAGTTCACTTCTGACCCAGTTATTTTTCTGTGTTTTCTTTATGTCGATGCATGCAGATAATGTTCATAGCATTCTTTACAAGGACCAGAAATGGACTGGTTCCTATTGGGTATGTCAAGCTTTTCTCTTTCTTTATTGTTTCCTTTATTTGCTTGAATTTGATAATTGAAACCAGATAATTGCTGCCAATTAAGCATATTAATTTAATGAACTATGCAAATTATTAGATTGTGTCCTACTTTTGGTCTTATTGTTGACAAAAATATTCATGATATTCCTTTTTCTGAGCTCGGTATTGAAGTGGTACTTAGTGGTCATAACTCATAAGCCTCTTACATATAGCAGGCTGTGTGAGAGTACTAATGTCAATAAGTTGGATATGCATATTTTTGCTTTCAATCAATTTCCTATGTACTCTTGGCATCTTAAGCAATTAGTATAATTGTTGTTTAGTAGTGTGCTGATGAGGTTATTGTTTACCCTTTTTTTTCTCATTTTGTAATAAAATATCTTCACCTTTTGTCTTTCAAATTTGATATATGGGTTTCACCAATTGTTTCCCCAATGTCGTATCATAATCTCACAATTGAACAAAAATTCTAGTTTGAATAGTAGAGGGGAAAGTAGTTCTTAGTACCATCCGGTGAAGAGCACAACTGAACATTATAATTCTCTTGCACTAGAGTACCTTTTGTGGTAGATTTTGTCTTTTGTCTTATCTCTCATAACCTACTTGGTCTCAATACTTTTATTTGAAATATATTTGTCTCAAGAGTGATGAGCTGGATCCTAAGGCTTTCACTGGATTTTCTTGAGGCTTCAGCAAGAGAGAGAGGATGAATAGGATTGAAATCTGCTTTAAGATAACTTTTGGCTCCATTGATGTAATTTTTCTTGAGCATGTCTACTACTAATTAGATCTCATGTCTCTTCTAGGCTTCTAGCAAATTGGTACTTGAGAAGGTGGAAGGGAGTGGACAATGTACTTGTTTCTGTTGTTTTTTGACTTTCCAATTAGAAATTCACCTAATTTTTTGCCAATAATGCTATTAAGCATGTTGGCATATTCACAAGTGAGTGATGTGGTTGTTTAAGTAGTAAAGTCCCATATTGGATAATAATGACAAAAGTGAGTAGTTAATAACATAATTGGGTCCATTGGCTATAGGTTTTGGGTCTAGTGGTGCCCCGATATATTATATTAACTCCTCAATTGGAATGTTCCCAAGGTGTTATCTGCCCAACAAAGTAGATAGGAGTGTACACTAAATAATAACCAGAAACTAGTCAACTACTGTCACCAGGCAACCATGCTTAGTTGTCTGCACAAAGATAGATCCCCTTTCGGTTGATACAATATCTCATGAAGGTCATGAAGAGTGGGTGAAAAGAGAATTGTGTAAATTTCATCCTTCAAACTTACTAATAAATAAAAAGGGGGAAAAAGAGTATAGGATGTGAGAGAGAGAATCCATAATAACTAATTAATTATCTTAAGTTATAGAGTTCCTGCTACTTATGTTTCCTCTTGACACCACATGCTCTGAGTCCTGCTTTCCATGTCCTGAAGTTTTCCTGTTATTCTATGATGTGGCAGAGTCTTTAACTTTGCCATGTAGACGATAAGTGACTGGTTCATTTACATGGTTTTCTTCCTTAACTGATGTGTTTTCCTTGGGAAGTTGAGGGGAAAAAAAAAAAAAAGCCTTTTTCTGGTGTTTGATGCCACTCCATGCATCCTTTGGAGTAGCCTCAAAATTTCAAGAAGAATATTGTATTTTATGATCTTTGGGATCTATTCATCTGATAAGACGCTAAGAATTCTCATAACAAAAAAATGTACGATAACTTTTTACGACTTTTTAGAGGGCAATGGATTTTTTTTTTTTTTTTTAATGACATGGAACCTCACCAAGGCAGGGCCCCTTGGACCCATCCCTATGAGTAATTCACAGATACACGACTCCACCCACCAGAAAAAAAAAATTATATTATACTACAAATCTCAGCTATCCATTCGATGTTAAAAATCATTCAAATGTTTAATTTTATGTTAAGGTTATCACTACCTGATTATTTTTCTCAAATTCTTTGTACTTGGAGAAATAAAGAATACAGCCATGAGGAAGTTACATCCTGCTCGTTTACCCTCACTCTCTGTGCAAACATTTATGTGTGCTTTTGTGTGTGTGTGCATGTCTTTTAATTGAAAAATAAAATTCCTTTCCATTGATGGGTTCTTTGAATGTGTTGCACTATACAGGATGAGTTTGCTAGCTTGCCGGCTATTGTCCCAAAAGGTCCCATTGCTATCTTTGGTTTGGTAACTCTTTGGAATAATGTGGATATCTTCTTTGAGATTATTGTGATATATATATATATATATCTCTTTCTAAACCAAACTTGTTATTTCATGAATGAAATATTATTCTAATTGTGTCAGGGTGGCGGAACTACTGCTCATCTAATGCTTGACTTGTGGCCGTCATTGCAACTTGAAGGCTGGGAGATTGATGAAATTGTAGGGTACACTAAGTATCTTGTCCAAAAGATTTATACAAATATATATTTTTTAAAATAATGGTTTCCATCATAATTTGCTTTCTTCCTAGTAAATTATTTTTTTGTCTTTGATTGTGCTGTGGTGGTTATTGTTTTTGTAGTTATTTTCTATAGGATGTAGAGATGTTGGATTTTTTTAATTAACAAAGAAATATGGGACACTGTTGGTTTTGCAATTACTAACTATCAGTAATGCACTTCAAAATTTTGAGATCCCAAAGACCAGTCAACTTAATAATTTAAATTTCTTAAGGCTATATATATTATAAAGATCCGGGACCAACTTCAAGCTCGAAGATCCCAGAAATTACATTGATCAACTGATCTTTTAAAGGAGTCCCACAAAAACCTCTCACAATGTGCTAGTTATACCACCCAGAAATTTTGATTTGAGAAGCATTGGCCTGGATTCTCTTAAAATGTCAATATCTTAATAAAGTGCATCCACTGACATACACCATATATCTATGAACCTCTAAAACTTATTGGTCTCTTGATCTATTGTCATATGAAAAGCTCAAGAAGGCATTAGTACTAAGAGGGAATCACCTAGTTCTTCCTACTAGGGTATTTCTTTAAAATAATGAAATGAACAATACATCATAAAACTTCTCTCAAGAATATATGCAGTGCTGACTGTTTATGCACACTGTTTGAAGCTGCTTTTGTATTGTTAGAAGTATTAGGATTCCCAATAACTTAAGTTTTTGAGACAATCAGTAATTTAAAATGGTATCAGAGCACAAGGTCCTAAGTTTGATCATTGTCCTCTCTACTCTATCTCTCATTTAAATTCTCACGTGTTGAGCCTCACTTATTAAAAGGTATTTTGAGCCCACACGTGAGAGAGACTATTAGAAATATGTAGTTAAATGATTAAATTTGTCATATCTCATAGCTTAAGCTTTTGGGACAATCAATAATTTTACATGTATTATTGCAACTTCACTATTTCATAGTCTATTGCAGTAATGTCTAAAAAGTAAGAAAAAAGATTAATGAGCCTATTTCAATTAGCAATCTTAATTTGAAATTTATATTCCATGGGAATTTATTTATCGTAGGATATGAAAACACATTGTGCAGCAACATTGAGATTTTATAGGGCTCTCTATTTATTGCTAAGCACTTAGTAAAGGTGCAAGTATAATATCAGCTATTATGTTGCAATTATGAAGCACAGTAGTGGTGGAAGGAAAGTTATAATCATTTCAGAGGCTTATAATGGTTTGGATTTTCTAGTTTTCTATCAGCTTTGAAGAAACCTTTTTCTCCTAGCTATAGGATCAAATAGGAGCACTATATGCTGCTTTCCTACTAAGTAACATGGTTTAAAAAACATATTAGCAATAATACTTACATTGGATCTTATTACAGTGGTTTTAATCCAATTGTTTTCTTACACTGATAGCATATCTGCATTAGTTAAATGCTTGAAAGCTTTTGGTTCCCGGGTTAACTGCATCCATAGCTCATAATTTTTCTATTCTAGTTGATTGAGAAATCGAGAGAATATCTTGGGCTTTCGGATCTTGAGAAACGCACTGTAGCTGGTGGCATTCTTAATGTTCATATCGGGGATGCCCTTTCACAGTCGGTTAATGCTTCTGGAGGGTTTGCTGGTGAGATTCCTTTTTGCATTGCTTTTGTATTACCTATTTCATCTCCTTCTGTTTCTTTTTAGGACTTTTTGGATGGTTTAAATTTTGGAACTAGATTTATGTTTTGGGGTACTTCTGGCGGGTTGTGGGTCTTGTTAGTCTCTTGGTGGACTTCTCTACTTATCTTTAAAAATAAATAAATAAAACAAAAAAGGTGAAGCATGATTATCGTTTCAATTCTTAAGTTTTTGTCATCTAATTTCATTGCACTTCAGTCTCTAGGAAATGCTTCTTTTTACTAACTCATTTCTTCCTTTTCACAAGGATGGCTTTTAGTTGTACTTCACTCCCCTTTGTCTCACTAAGTTTTGCTTGAAATGATAACAGGCATTGTCGTTGACTTGTTTTCTGGTGGAAAAGTATTGCCGCAGTTGCAAGAGGTTTGTATCTCACTTTTTTGCATGAAGGGTTGGGACTTGGCTTTTGACACGGTGCCATGGTCTTTGATATTTCCTGTTCAAAAGTTCTCCAACACAGTACAAGTGCTGTTTTAAATTTAAATTTGTTAAAAGTTTCAATCATCTCTTCAATTGTTAATGCACTTCACTGTAATCATCTTGTCCTTTGAGCCAAGGTTCTACACACTCTCTGCTGTCATCCACAAACACTGCTTGACTATTTCTTTGTTGATTTTTCCTTGCTTTCTGATTTTTGGCAGGTTCAAACCTGGTTAGAATTGAATGATAGATTGATGCCAAATGGTCGTCTCATGGTGAACTGCGGTGGCATTGATGAAGCAGCTGATGTGATAGATGGAGTGGTTCATCCCAAAAATTCTTCAATTGATGGTACCTGGGTGCAAAATTATACTATCAAGGCACTATCCAAAGCATTTCCTGGAAAAGTAGGGATTCTTTCATGAAAATATTATGTTCATTTGTGAACCAACATGGCTGCATCATTTTCAAGAAATACATAGTAGTATTACAAAATAAATCCAAAAGGATGAGTGACTTTTACAGTGCATTGAAGAGAAAGTTCAGAAAGGAATTTAGGATATGTTTAGTTGTCAAGTGTTATTCAATTTCAATGGTTCCAATCATATTTTGCAAACACATAAAATGGCCCTGATACAGATTTTTTTTTTCCAACTGTTGCACTTAGTGATGGTTGAAAGTTGAAACTCTTAAACCTTTCATAAAATTGTATGCAAAACACAATAAAACATTTTAATTTCAATGGACATTCAAACAGGCCCTTTGCTGCCTGGCCAATTTAGTGTTAAGAAATGGTAGAAAAGGTAATCTTTGATGGTTGAAAATCTTAATCCTTTCATAAAATTGTATGCAAAACACAATAAAACATTTTAATTTTCATTGGACACTCAAACAGGCCCTTTGCTGTGGGGCCAAGAAATAAAAGAAAAGGTGATCTTTGTTTTAGTGGCTGTAGATATGACTTTGAGACTCTAATTGTGGACCATCTTATGCATTGTTTGATAATAGCATAATTTCACTTAAGAAGGTAATAATAGGTTGATACTTGATTAGAACAGTAGAGAATCTACAGAGAATGGAGAATCAATGGTTAGTTGATGGCTAGTAATTATCAAAACTGAACCTTTGGTGGTTTGCTTGATGACTGTTAAGGGTGGATCAGAGATGAAACTCAGTATAAATTTTTGTCTCATTAACGATGGTAATGGAGTGGATTTAGTGATAAAAATGATGCAGGACAGAAGAATAGGATTCTTGAAGACACCTTAAGTGATTTATTCTAATAGGACTCAGGACTTCTCAAACAAGAATATCAAGCTTCAATGGGCTAGGCATGTGGACAGGGACAGACATAATAAGATTTTTGTAGGGTTCTTCATTACTCATAATTCTCATATCATATTGTTGAAGTTATGAATTTAATCCAATTGTGACAGAGGAGTAATGCTTGCAGCCTCTTGCACAAGTTGGTGTTAGTGAGACATTCCTAGCTTGCATAGTCCGATTAATCATCCAATAGATTGTAAACATTGATTATAAAGGAGCATGTATTAAATTATGATGCGCTTTTCCTTTTCTGTAAGTTTTGAGTTTCTTGTTATTATTGTCCAGTGCCCCTAAGGCAGAAGAAAACTAATAGTTTGATATTTGAATGACAGTTAAGCTGGAAGAGAAAACTAAACAGAGAAGGTGAAAATTATCTTGCACTCACAGGACCTTTGCCAGATTTGATTTCATGGTCTGCTATAGTCCCAGATCCACTAAGGACAGCAGTAAAGCAATGGAAGCCTTGTGGAACCTTTTCATGAAAGCCTGCGTTGAAACCTCCTTGTGCTGTTTTTGGAGTCATTTCACTAAACCACAATGAATTATGTGACATAAAAGAGAGTTGTGTTCTGAGGTTCTATCCAGTGGTTATACTGTTTTCTTTCTGTACCCATCCTCTGCTTAAAAGTCCACTGTTCCAGTTATTAAGGAGATGAATTTTAAATGCAAAAAGTTGTTGGTTGTACCTCAACATGTTGCCAAAGTGCCATGTTGTAATTTACTTTTCTAATACAGAGGATCATAGCCAGTGTTATTAAACCCAGCCAGTCGGTTAGACTGGTAACCTTGTGACCTGGCACATTGACCTGTTTGGATCATCAATTGGATCGGATGTGCATAAGATCCGGTCAGAACTGGTAAAACCCGGTAGGTTTTAAGTAAACTGTGTGACTTGGCTAGGTTTTAATAACCCAGTTGGGATTGTGACTTATGTAAAATTATATTAATAGGTCCACTCTATTGATTTTTTTATTGTTTAATGTGAATAAGAAGAGAAAAAATAAGAGAAGATGAAAGGAAAGATAAAGAATGATATTAAAGTAGATGGTAGTGGGGAGATGAAAAGGTAAAAGAGGGAGAAAGGTAGGAGTAAGTGAAAATATTTAAAAAAAGAAAGTAAATGTTAAAAAAATTAGAGAAAAATTGGAAAAAAAAAATAGGATAATTACATGGTAGAAGTAAATAAATAAATAGTGGGCTAGATTTATTATAAAGTAAAAGTAGAAGTAAATAAATAAGTAATGGATTGCATTAGGGCTGGGATTTATAGGCTGAAAATTGTAAAAACCATTTTAAAATTGTAGGAAAAATTATATTACAAAATAAAAAAATGATGTGGTAGTTGATGTGGCATAATGTGAGAGCAGCAGCATTAAACGCTACGCTTCAGCTTTTTGTAATATATAAATAAATGTTAAAAAAATTAGAGAAAAATTGGAAAAAAAAATAGGATAATTACATGGTAGAAGTAAATAAATAAATAGTGGGCTAGATTTATTATAAAGTGATAGTAGAAGTAAATAAATAAGTAATAGATTGCATTAGGGCTGGGATTTATTGGGCTGAAAATTGTAAAAACCATTTTAAAATTGTAGGAAAAATTATATTACAAAATAAAAAAAATGATGTGGCAGCTGATGTGGCATAATGTGAGAGCAGCAACATTAAACGCTACGCTTCAGCTTTTAGTAATATATAAATGTTACTATATTCTCGGGTCTCGGTTTTCCACTGCTACTTGATTTTAATGAATGTAAAGTATACCACATTTAACGAAGAACGCCCCACACGCAAGTAACAAAGTCATTCGACATTCTATATCTTTATCAAATGAATATGAACTTTCATATTGAGCAAAAGGACAAACCAACCCCATGTTCATTCTTTGTACATTCTTTGTACAGGAAGAGGCAACTAAAGTAAATGATTAGGAAATCAAGCCAATTTACAAAAACAAATATAAAATACATTCAGGATTTTCAAGACTAAGCACTCAAGTAATCACTACAATTGCTTTCCTTCCCCAAACTTTCTCTAGAAAAGGAAAAACAGAATGCCAACACCAAACCACAAATACAATATTCAAGTTTTCACCATATTCTATCAAAGCACACAACTAATCTCCATATTTTCCTTCCCTTTTCCACATTTTCTAAGCAATCAAATAGAATCACAACAAAATCACCAAACAAAAGAACCATAAATACAACATTCAAAAATCAAAATTCCTCCTTCATCTAACAAGAACTTAACTAGTTTCCACATTTTCCTTTCCTTATAAAGTTATGATATCCTTGAGATCACTTCATAAGCAGTAAAGAGTTCTCAACTCCTCAAAAGTTCCCAATATTCTCTCATATGCAACTTTCAACAGAACCAACAATGGCACTCCCACCAAAGAAAGAACTAGTCAGCCTTGTTTTCACTATTTATAAGATCCAATACCCAACAAATCCCAGATAAAGAATTGAAAAACTCTATGTACAACTAAAGTAATTACAAAAGAGCTTCCATTTCCAAACTCCAAGTGAAAGTTGCTCCAATATTTTCCACCTACAGCACCAAGGGGGAAAATCAATAATAAACAAGTCATTTAACAGAAGTCAAATTTCTAAGATATACCCATATCCCATTCAACATAACTAAGATCAAAACAACCAACCTTATTAAGAAAAACAATACTCACTGAATTTAATCTAGACACTATATAAGAATGCAACACATTATTTGTGAATTACATTTAGTCTAGAAATATGAGATATCTCTTGATGTTAGCATAGACATTATTTAATCTAGACACTATATAAGAATGGCATATGGGGTGGCACGAATCATGATAGCTTAGTTGCCAATTTACCATTACTTTAAACAAGGGGCACAATAAACCAGTATCAATAATTACAACAATCCACTTCCAACGTTAATAACATTGAATGGTATGAATTCTTACCAATTGACTGTATATAAAATCCACAATTTGATCAAGTATAGCTTGGTGCTTAAGTAGGAATGGACGAAGATGGCTCATATAAAAATCTTTTGCTCCCTGTTCAAAACAAATCAGATGGTATAGCAGTTATTTAAGTTTGCCTAAACTTACATCAGCAGAGGAAAGTTCTAGCAGGTAGAAACCATCCATAAAGTGTAATAGTTATAGTCTATCTTACATTGGCAGATGGAAGCTATAGCCAAACAAGAAATGCAAACTTCACATGGTAGTAGAGTGGAAACCTGATGAAACGAGGAGGATACTTAGATTACATTATGTAACAGGAAAAGGAAAAAGGCAATATTTTGGTTGAATTTCTTCTTACGGGGACAAGAGCAATCATACTATCATTCAAATACAATTGCATAATCAAGAAACATGAAAGAAAATACAAGAACAACTTTGCATGTCCATCTACAGGGTTCGAAAATAATAGAATGCAGCACATTATTTGAGACAAAAGAAGAAAGGATAACCCATCAAGATTAAACCAAAATTTAGAGTTGGGTTTTAAATATTTCTCGAAACCCACCTCAAATTATGCAACAAAGTCGGTGACTAACATTTCCAAATAGAAAGTGACAATGTTCTATTCCCAAAATAGTAAAAATAAAGACAGTCCAAACCATTTAAAAAAAAAAAACACAAAATGAAAGCACATCAAGTTTAATCCAAACCTATTTTAACAACCTCGTATGCTAAAATCATAAATAAATAAGAAAATGAAGCAAAACCCATATCATAACGATACCTTGGCAACTTTGATTTCAACCTCAAGCTCGTGAAAGCGGTTGTTTAATCTTCCAAACTTGTTAATGTTCTGCTGGTCCTCCCCAGTCACCTCTGTCTCAGATCCTCCACCCTTTGTAAATCAAAAATTTCAAATCAAATTCAGACCCACAGCACAACACAACAAACACGATAAAATGGATAGAAAAAAAAAAAAAAAAAGTGAAGAGAGAGTAAACCCAGAAAGCAAATAAAAAAAACGAAATTTTGAAACTCGAAGGCTTTAGCCACAAAGCCACAAACTTGAAGACTTACACAGAGAACAGAGGCGGAGAGCTGGGGGAGGTGGAGAGAGAACTAGGACAGAGTAGGGTTTTTTTTCCAAAAAACACAATCGGGTTGAAGTAGTGTATTTAAATGACCCAATGCTGAACCGACACCGACCCGAACCCGAAATTAACCCAAAATTTCGACCCGAAACCCGAACTGAATATTCTCATACCCACCCAAAACCTGTTGGGTCGGGTCGGGCCGGGTCCTTGCTCAGTCCTACCTGGCGTATAAGGGTCATCAAATAGCCCATGGCTCACAGCCCGATCCAAAAACCCAACGGCCCACCAAGCTAATGGGCGGCCTAGCCCGTTGTTATTGAAGTCTATGGGTAGCCCACTAGCCCAGTGGGTCAAGCCATAGATTAGTTTTTATGCCCATGGGTACCCGGTGGGCTAGCCCAGTAGCCCAACCCGTTGCCCAGCCCGTTGGCCTAACTCATTAGCCCAGTCTAATAACTCATAATTCATAACAAATTTATATAGGAAGTATATGAATGATTGATCTTGAAATATCATAGAGGAATTTCTTAAGAGAACTCCCTTAACCACTAAAATATCCAAAGTAATTGTGCTAAACTTAGTTTACTAAATATATATTTTTCTAGTAATCTATCAAATTTGAATTAACCATTTAACATTTTTTTATTAAAGATAAAAATTAAAAAAAAAAAAAAAACTATCTAAAGCCTTAATAAATAAAAAATTAAATAGGTTTTCATCAACAAAACAAAAAATTAAATAGATTTGACTGTAAAAAAATTTGTAATTAAGTATTAAATTATTTAATTCTTTCCTTTAAAAAAATAGATTGATTATTTTCTTATAAAAAATTGATTCTTTCTTTATAAAAATAATAAAATTATATGCTAACACAAGCCTATGGGTGACCCATTATGCCCAACCAGATAGCCCAACTCGCTAAAAACAAAATGGGCATTGCCCATGGGCAGGGTCATGGGCTAAAGTTTCCTCTTTCGACCCAGCCCGACCCGACCCATTAACTAGTTAATAGTCCATTATACCCAGCCCATTGTGCCCATGGGTCAAGTAAAAATGGGCCGGGCTGGCCCGATCCGGCCCATTGACGACCCTTACTGGCGTAACAATCTTTTAGTGAGGTCCTAATGGAACATGTATTAAGGAAAATGAACCCTAACCCTCCAAGTGGAAGGCCAAGATATGACCTAGGGGACTATATAAGGTAGAGAGGCCACTGTAAAGAGGGGATGTAAACATCTGAAAAGAAAAAAAGAAAAAAAAATCATCATTGTAATCTTAGAACAAGTGAAATCTGTATCTCGGACCAAACCCGAGGAACATAGTATAAGCAATTTGAGGTTATTTTTAACCAATTCTCGCATCTCATACTTATACTTAATATTTATCCTTTCATTTCTAACTTAGTCCAGTCCACCTAAATAGAGGTAACAAAGGTTGATTGGCATCCCACTTTTACAAATTAATTGTGTGAGGAAAAAAACAAGTTTGACTTATTTTTTCCCACCACAATAAGATAATTAAAATAAAAAAAAGGTAGCAGAGGAAGCTACTTCACGGCAATAGGTCAAGAGGGCTATTCATTATATCAGTAATAATTAAACAATTGTTGTGCCATGAGGTCCGTGAGTCTACCCTTTTCTATTCAGCAAAAAGAAAATAAGAAAATAAAAATTGCTAGGCTTGTCATACGTACTAGAGGACTTGGAAATTTAAATACTGATATGGTCCATGCATATGGACCCAATAGATTTATTGGTGGTCTTATATAGGCTAGAAGTCAATTAGGACCTTTGGTTTTTCTGTGAAGACTGACAAGTTATCACTGAAGACTTGTCAAGGGGGAACATCAATGCAAATGCAATGAGGACCAAACTCACCTAGCCCCAATCATGGGTTAGCTCTTATAAACTTCAAGTCAAGATCCTTATTATCAACGAAATATTGCTGTCTGGAAGTTTTTTGGATTTTTCGTTGTCATTATATCCCGATCAAAGCAACTAATTTTCTGCTGCACTAGAAGTCAATTAGGTCCTTTGGTTTTTCTGTGAAGACTGACAAGTTATCACGGAAGACTTGTCAAGGGGGAAACATCAATGCAAATGCAATAAGGACCAAACTCACCAAGCCCCAATCATGGGTTAGCTCTTATAAACTTCAAGTCGAGATCCTTATTACTATCAAAGAAATATTACTGTCTGGAAGTTTTTTGGATTTTTTGTTGTCATTATATCCCAATCAAAGCAACTAATTTTCTGCAGCATATCTTCTTGGGCAAAGATCAAAAGCATGAAGTCTTAAGTTTAAACCTAACAAAATGACTTGCTGACATTAGAACAAGTCTATGTAATTGAAAATCAAAAATCAAAAAGATATTTTACATTTGTTAGTCTTGAGCAGTGACACTAACAAATAAAGAGTATTAATGCATTCTTTGACACGGTTCAGACTTTGCTATACTAGTTGTGCCACTATGACAATGATAGGTCCTTCAACCATGCAATACTTGTTTTATGGTTAAGAATATTGTCACAATTTTTCATAGTCAAGAGTTAATAAACCTATTAGAGATATATCAGTCCATTAGCATAGGCCCAATCCTAATTTTACTTTGTGTGCAATTCAAGTCTTCTACTTATACTAGAAGTCTATTAATTTAGGGTTAAGTCTACTATATATACTCATGTTATAATTCATTGTAATACAGGTTTTGTACTACATTCTTATACAATAAAGATGTAGCCCTTAAGGGTTTCCTCCATGGACATAAGCCATAAGGCTGAACCACATAAGCCTCATGTTCTTGTGTTCCTATTTTATGCTTCTCTCTTCCGCATATATTCAAGCATATTCAATATGGAATATATCATAGCTAATATCTAACACCAAATTGGGGACTAGACAATTTAGCCCCTCAATGAATTTGCATGGATGGTTCCGCTTACAAGTCATGCATAACCAACTTTTCTTGACAGATACAAGATAGAACATGGAATTACAAAGTAGAAAGTAGAAACCAAAATATTTTCTATACAAAGGGTCCGTTTGGATAGCACTTATTGTTGCTGAAAGTTGATAAAAACTGATTGTTGCTGAAAACACTGTAGCAAAATAATTTTTAAATGTGTGAATAGTGTTGTGGGACCCATTTTAATATTAAATATTGCGTGAACAGTGCATGAACAGTGCGTGAACAGTACATGCACAGTACATTTTGTCTCCCGTGCGGCAAAAAAAAAAAAAAAAAAAAAAACACAAAACGTAACTTTACTTTCAGCAAGAAACATTGCTATCCAAACGCTCTCAAAACATAAGACCAGTAACTAATGTACCCTGCCTATCACTTTCACTCGGTTCCTTTTTAAGTCCTCTAGCAAACTCAGCCTAGCAATTAATCAGCTGCAGATTAATTCATGGCACCCTTCCTATTGATCTCTAAACCGATAGTAGTATGTGTTATTTTCGTTCTTTCCTTTTCTTCTACTATAGATAGTGCAATATTGCTAGTGAGAGCAAGTGACTCATCATCATCGCTTGAACATGAAGCAGAGGCTCTGCTGGAGAGTGGTTGGTGGCACTGGTGGAGTTCCAATAGAAACAATACCTCAAGTCATTGTAAGTGGCCTGGTATAACTTGTAACAAAGCTGGAAGTGTGACAGAGATTAAACCACCTCGTAACTTCACAGTGGGTGATGAATTTGGGAAACTCAACTTCTCTTCCTTCCCAAACCTTGTTCGGCTTGATCTTAGTGGGAACGGACTCCAAGGAAGCATCACTGCTCATTTTGGTGTTCTTTCAAAGCTCATGTACTTCAACCTGTCCTCAAATAATGTGACAGGTGAGCTAACTACTTGGCTAGCAAATCTCACCCAACTAGTAGAGCTGGATCTTTCAAATAACCATTTTAAGGGTCCCATCCCCATGCAACTGGGAAATCTGAAGAATCTGGTTGCCATAAACTTAAGTGGTAACATGCTCATAGGTCCAATCCCTTCATCCCTTGTTCATTTGACCAACTTGACATCTCTATGCCTCAGTTTGAACCAAATCAACAGTTACATCCCTTCAGATGTAGGAAATTTGAAAAAGCTAGTTCAACTGGATCTTAGTTCTAATTACCTTAATGGTTCAATTCCCTCATCCCTTTATCATTTAACCAGATTGAATTATTTGTCCTTTCATTCAAATTTCATAGAAGGTTTCATAGACCAAGAAATTAGGAATGTAGAACATTTAAGTTGGCTGGACTTGTCTAATAACAAGATGTCTGGTGTCATACCAATTGAACTTACCAAATTAACCCAATTGGAGTACTTAAATCTATCCTCTAACCAACTCTCTGGCCACATACCTCCTGGAATAGACTTGCTTTCCAATCTTCTACATTTAGACCTCTCCCATAACAGGCTTGTTGGAAATATCCCAACTCATATTGGGAATTGCAACAATCTAAAGCATTTGTCATTGAACAACAATAGCCTGAATGGAAGCATTCCAGCCCAATTTGGCAGCTTTTCACTATTTTATATTGACATTAGTCATAATGTCATTAGTGGAAGGATAGCTCACCATCTGGGAGAATTGACAAGCCTAGAATTCTTGAATCTCTCCCATAATAATCTATCTGGTACCATACCTGATTTCCTTAACTCCATGACCCAGATATCATCCATTGACTTGTCATATAATAATTTGGAGGGTAAGATTCCGCGTGAGTTTAAAGATAGATACCCACCACAAGCAATCATTGGCAACAAGGGTTTATGCGGTGAATTCAAGGGTATGCCTTCTTGCTTGACATCTACAACCACAGATTCAGAAGAAGAACCAGAGAGGGATAGGTTTCACTTCTCCACTCTCAGTCTATATCTATTATTCTACCTTTCTATTTTTGGATATCTATATATATTTCTATCTAGGAATGATGATGTTGAATCCGAGAGAACTGTAAACAGAAATGGAGATTTACTCTCAATATGGAATTATGATGGAAGAATTGCATATGAAGATATCATTAAAGCAACCGAGGACTTCAACATCAAATATTGTATTGGAACCGGAGGTTATGGCAGTGTTTACAAAGCACAGTTGCCCAATGGACATATTTTTGCCTTGAAGAAACTTCATCAACTAGAAGCAAAGGAGGCAGCTCTCATCAAGAGTTTTGAAACTGAGGTAAAAGTATTATCTGAAATAAGACATCGAAACATTTTGAAGCTTCATGGATTTTGTTTACACAAGCAATGTATGTTTTTGGTTTATGAATACATGGAAAGGGGAAGCTTATATTGTGTCCTATGCAATGATGATGAAGCTGTTGAGTTGGACTGGACAAAGAGAGTGAACATTGTTAAGAGTGTGGCACATGCTTTATCTTACTTGCATCACAATTTCAACCCACCAATTGTTCACCGGGATATATCAAGCAGCAACATTCTATTGAATATGGAATTTGAGGCATTTGTCTCTGACTTTGGTACAGCAAGACCTCTGAATCCCAATTCGTCCCATGAAACTATACTTGCAGGCACATATGGGTATGTTGCTCCAGGTGAACACTTCAAGCCTTCTTCTACCACTTCATCACTTTAATATTTCATACTTCTTCCTAGCACTTTTATTGTTTAGACTTGAATAACATGCTAATAAGAAAATATAAAACAAATATGTACTAAAGGCTTTTTTTTTCTTTTTTTTTTTGGGGCAGAATTTGCCTATACCATGGTCGTGACAGAAAAATGTGATGCCTATAGCTTTGGGGTAGTGGCACTAGAAACAATAATGGGAATGCATCCAGGAGAGCTCCTCTCGTCATTATCACTATCTTCATCCAATCAAGATGTAATGCTAAAGGATGTCTTGGATCCACGCCTCTCACCTCCAACAGATAAACGGGATGTGCAAGATATTGCCCTTGTTGCAACAATAGCATTTGCATGCTTACATTCCAACCCAAAGTCCCGACCAACCATGGAAAGTGTGTCTCAGAAATTTCTTTCTCACAAAGCAACATTGGTGAAACCTTTCCGTGAAATTTCAATATCGCAACTTTGGCAGAAAGAATATATTTGAATGAAGAAAGACCTAATAGATCATGGATATAGTGTCTAGATCGATGTAATATCACTCCTTTCCCAAGTTTTGCAAATTGAACGCATCCCACTTAGCCCATAGGATGAAGTTCAAAAATAAGTTGGTAGTTCTTGTAGTCACTAAAAATCATATGAGCAAATAATTAAATATAAAGGGATTCAGTGTAGCTTGATCTTCCACTTAGAATTAATTTGCATGTAGCTTATAACTTTTATCTAAAATTACAACTTGGAAGGTTGACAACCCTCTAATTTTCAAGGAATATTATACATTTATACCCATCATATGCACTGATTGCAACGAAGGGTTGAACTTGGTTTATCTCCTTACTTTCCACCAACTACAACCACACTCCTGCAATAACTAATTTATGAAATCTCATTCCTCAGTTATGCATTTCTTCTCAAAAGCAACGATGAGAACATTCAATTTATGCACAAATTTTTTTTTTGGAAAGGGGGTGTAGATGTGTCATTAATGTCTTATGATGGGAGAATATCATATAATTTACATATTTGAAGCTACAAGGAATTTGACCAAAAAAAAAATTGCATTGAAACTAGATGGCAAAATCTAAAGAATAGTTGAATAGTTCACCTGAAGCATCATATTAAAGCATCTGCTATTCTGATTTGATGAATCAAGAGTAAGTAGTCTGCCAAAGTCGGATAGAAAATCTCCACTTCAAAATTCAACAGAACACAGTAACTTGGAGTAATACTCCTTCCTATCACATAAAAGATCTCACATATAAGTTTCATATAACAACAGATCACACATGTAAATTTCATGGTATGCCCATAATTCATGTAAGAGGATAAAAGTATTATTCTTAAAATATCAAATAATTCTCTTACATTGTGCCTTGGCCAAACAATTGATGGGTGCAATTGTGATGCAGAGTATATAATAATGCACGTTCCACACCATTTATTGCCTTTAATCCCTCTCCTATAAAAAGTAAGAGATTTTCTCATTATGGTATAGAGATCATTGAGGGGATAACAGGACTGCCACTCATTAAGTGCCTCATTTGTAAATGAACGAACTCTCTTTCTATTCTGCCTGGTTTGTCCAGAATGTCTCATTGTTTACGTCTACTGTAAACAACAGATGGTCACTAAAGATCATTAAAAACAGCAGTCCTTAACACAGCTGTTCATTGAAAATGACAATCATTCATTCTTCCTGGTCTGAAAAGAAACGCTTTTCAAAATGATTAGCAAATCTGTTCAAACCTGTAACAAATCATATACACTAATAGCTTCACATGGAAAAACAGCCACCCTAGAAGGCTTGCAGATTAAATATTAAAAAAAACAGCTTAATTTACCAAAAAATTGGATATAAACCCCAAACTATATTCTTTACATAAAAAATAAATAAATAAAAAGGTGCTTAAGAAAGAGAATTACCCACCACCAGTCTCAGAGTTTGAATATGCAACAAATTCACATTCAATAAGCAATAAGTTATTGTGCATGTATTCTAAAAAGGAAAGGCTGGGAAATATTTTGGATTAACTATAATGCTCAAAACCAATTACAAATCATATAAGTGCAACTTCATGATTCTCTCCAGGGCAACTTCACCAGTTACATATCAAAAAGACAAAACTCCAATCTCCAAAACATAGAGAGCAAGCCACACTGTCATCTCTCATAAAGTAAACATCGACATTGATTTTCAAAACAACCCCCAGATTTTTTTTTTTCTTCTGTTGGGAAAGATTCCTACATCCCTAAAAAGATGATATAAAAAGAAAAGGAGACAAAATGGGTACAGAAGAGATAATATGGTTCTCAATGTTATGGCTTTGAAACAATTGGTTTTGGGGAGCGGTGAAGATGGTGATGGTGATATGGAGACACATGCGGACCATTTGGTATGGAGAGGCTCCTTGTTGGTTGTCCATTCCTAGAAAATCCTGTCTGCATTCTACTGCAGTTTCTAGCATTTGGGTAGGACTCCATACGCTCTGTTTGCATAGCCTGAAAGAATGATGAAGAGCAGGCCATGTCCTTGAGGTTGAGCAAAGGCTTTAGTGCTTCAACAACTTCACTCATCAGAGGTCTGGCTTTAGGGTCAGGACTAAGGCAGTGGGCAGCCAACTGAAGTGCTTTTTGAGAACCTTTGACTGAGAAGCGGCCTTTGAGCCGAGGATCTAGAAGTCGATAGAACCTTCGCCTCTCTCCAAGATGTGGCCTTGCCCATTCCACCAAGTTATGCTCCCCATTCGGTCGGGTTTTGTCCATGGATCTTCAGCCAGTCACCATTTCAAGCAAAACAACCCCAAAGCTATAGACATCACTCTTTGATGTAAGATGTCCTGACACACAATAGATAGTATTAGCCACAGATGATTCAGATAACTCGCTTAAACTCTTATTTAGGTTAAATTAAAGATGTTGATCCCTCAACTGAGAGTTAGCTAGCAAAACTTTTATTCTTTCACTTTTTCTTTTTTAAGAGAACCAAATCTTTCTATACTTCACTTATTTTCTATCCTCTACATCATCTGTTTGCCCCAGCAATGGTTATAGGTGCAACTATTAATGGAAGAGGAAGTCACGTGAAACAACTTGAAGGTTCGCTGAAAATAAAGAGGGATGAGGTCACAATAGCATAAGTTTGGCAATGAAGGTGTTGCAACTAGCAACATCAAAGAGGTGAGGATGGTAGTGGTATCAGTGATGGTGACCATGTCAGTTGCAAGCTGGAGCCAGGGTTTAGTTTCTATCATGCCCCAAACGCCAAAGGGTCCAAAGCATGAGAAAGACGTCTCAAGTACCTGTAGATTTTTCCTTTTTGACAATCTAATCCACATAAGTCATATCAAGTACCAATATTAAGGATTATCATAATTATTCTATTGAATATACTCTCAAAGTAAGTCAGAGCTCTAAGCAATAATTACAAGGACCATTAGCCACAAAAGAATAAAGGTCTGAATAAATAATTACATATCATTAGTTTGTCCCATCAGTGGGAATAACGTCACAACTACTATAATATGCAAAAGAATGAGTCAAGCCTATTCTAAGATGTACATCACTTAATATCTCCATTACAAAAGTTAGCCTCTATCAACAGCTAACTACTGCTAGCCACCAAAAAGCTGTCTCAAAATGATAGTGGCCTACTTTGAAAAAAGTTTGTAAAATAATGGAATGAGATAGAGCTCATTAAGTAGAATAATTAATAGGGGTAGGAGAAATGCAAGTTTCATGATGATAACAATTTACAAATCATGTTTTAATTTGGAAATTTCCAAATAATTTCTACAAAACCATTTCCAAAAATAATATGACAGGAATGAATAAAATGACATGGCACAAAGCTTCTCAAAATGCTCTCATGAAACTACATACTATAATTTGTGAGCAATAACAATACAATTCCAAACCCAAGGCCACATGACAATGCCGTCACAAAGACGGAACTAATCTGCCATCACAAAGACAGAACTTATCACCAACACATAGCCAGAACTAAATATGCCGTCACAAAGACGAAACTCATCGCCGTCACAAAGACGGAACTCAATAACCATCACAAAGACGGGTGCTAAGATACCAATGTCATAAAGACTATAGTATCTAGCTAGGTAATCACCGGGTAATCACATATCACAGCACATGGGTAGAACATAAAGAGCTCACAAATTACCTTTAATTCAAATACATAGTTCACTTCCAAGTAGTTTCATAAAATATTTGAATGCCCAAGATATTCACAAGGTTCTCAAAGCCTTCAACTCATTTCTTGTCAAAAAGATTTTGTATCAACTTCCCAAATAACATGGGTCAAGATAAAGCATCTTTATATTTTTGCAAATGATGCAATAAATCCATAAAACGCATTCTCAAGAATTTAATTAAAGATGCTAGTCTTTTCCATGCTAACAAATCATGCAGTGCCTCATATGCAATATGAATATGCACTTTCATATATAATCATATATAGTAGGGTCACAACACAACACTTTTTAGAAAAACATAGATCCACCATTAATTTTCCAAAATGTGTTTGATCCAAAAACAATGTTTATGCAACATAGTTATTTTCCAAAAATCCCATTAAAAAGCTATTTACCTCACAGCCCGCAAAAGCCTAATTTTCCAAACTCCAAATGAAATTAGCTAGAATCTAAACAATACCAAGCAAACCTATCACAATAAGCATAAAGCTTGAATTGTATCTAGCTACCTATTAGAAATTGCTAACCAAGAAATTAATTAGGCAAGCCTAGCATTTAACCTCACAAATAATGTATTCCACTTCCAAAGTTTCTCAACAATTTCATTACAAGCATAAGACTCCAACTTATCATCATGTCATTCCAAACTTCACCTTTACCATAAGAGATCCTAACACTTTATGAATTTCTTCCTCAATATACATGTTATTTTCAAGAGAACCGCAAAACAACAACATATATAACAATGTCCACCATTACAAACCCCAAATGTAAATCCTCCACTAGCTCCAAATACACAATAAAAATTAGATTCATAAACTATTTCACATTAGAAAGCCTAACTCCCAAATCTTCAGCACTTAGCTAACCACCATTGCAAAAATCATAAACTCACTCATCAAATACATCCACCAAGAGCAAAACCCATACATAAAAACACATAAATATCACTTCTAATGCTCATAAATCACATGGGTATTATTATTAAAACTTAGATGAACCTCAAGCAAAAGCATACAAACCCACCAAAAGATTAAGAGTCTTACCTTATATCAAAAGAGATGAAGGTGCCTTAGAGGTTCCTAGAGAGTTTTCTGGTGATCCTTGCTGGAAAAATAATGGGGGAGGTGGTGCTCTGGAGTGTACGGGTGGGAGAGTGGGGAAGAGGAGTGTATGTGTTGTTGAGAAAAAGAAAGAAGCAAATGAGGTAGAGAGGTGACCGGCCAAGAGGGTGAGATATGAGGTGATATTGGTGAGATTGCGTGGTTGAGGGGAGTGGGGTAGGTGGGTCATACGTGTGGCTACTTACAAAAATATCTGACTTCCCCCTTTTTTTCTTCTTTTTTTTCTCTTGATTTGGGCTGGGGCGTTACAGTTTCAGCTTTGGTATTTGTAAAGGTAACATACATGGTGCGAAAAGAAGATATGTGCAAGGAAAACACAACAATTTTTATGAAGTAACAGATAGTGCTAAAAATATAATCCAGGATAAAGGAGTGCTAATTTGATAGCAGCATTGAATTATATTAGACATGCACACACAAACCTATAAAACATAATGCAGAATGATGATACAAACAGTTCAACCATACTAACCTGTCATCACATACTCTGGGGCAGCATAACCATAAGTTCCCATCACTCGGGTAGATACATGAGTTTTCCCATCTTCTGGACCATCTTTGGCAAGTCCAAAATCAGAAAGTTTTGCATTGTAATCCTGGAATAGAAAGTTCTTCGCAATGAGCAAAGACGAATATAGATATTGTTCACATAATTTGAATCACAAATGGAAAAAATAATTACACACCGCATCCAACAGGATATTAGATGTTTTAAAATCTCGATATATAACTGGCTTTTCAGCTTCCTCATGAAGAAAGGCAAGGCCTTTTGCAGCACCAAGGGCAACTTTCATTCTGATGGACCAAGGAAGAGGCAGGGACCCTGCTCCATGTAACATAATTATTACCATAGACAGCGAATTAAATTGCCTCCTAGAACATTTTCATTTGGTACTAAAAGACATTATCCACTCAATCGTGATAATTAGGTGGTCTAAAGAATTTTTCATGCCATTACATAAGAAATGCAATCTAATACAATGCACAGAAAATATAGTATTGTTTCCAAATGCTCACTTGTTTAGTGCTTTTTTTATGAGTGTTCATTTGTTGAACCTTTTAAGTTTTTGAGACAATCAGTAATTTAACATGGTATTAGAGCATGAGATCCTGAATTCAATCCTTGTCTCCTCCACTTTGCCTCCTATTTAAATTCCCAAGTGTTGGGCCTCACCTATTAGTTTTGGCCCACTTGTGAGAGAATGTGTTAGAAATATGTGGTTAAATGATTAAATTTACCATATCTCAATAGCTTAAACATTTGGGACAATCGGTAATTTAACAACAATAATCTATCCCAGGGATTTCTTAGAGAAAGAACTCGGACACACACATAAACCAAATATATGCCTTAAAATTACATTTCTGTGTGTATACGTGTGTAGTTTATGGCTTAAAATTGCATACGTTAAATCTTCATTGCCTTTCATACACGCTTAAATCAGTAATAATTTTTTCTTCCTACAAAAAGCTAGTAAAACCTGAAGCTTTAGCTAATATTTTCTTTTCTTCAACTTATATTATTTGTGAATATAATTGGAACCAGTTTTATAAGGAAACCCTACAGCAAAAAAAGATAAATGGGAAAAATGAAAAAGGTGGAGATAGCATGGAACAACATTAACTCTCCAGGGCCACTTAATAGGGGGCAATGAAAAGGGGAAAAGGAAAAGTTAAAAATAAATAAATAAATAAATCAGGTTATTACAAGATCCGAAAGAACATGAGTGGGGAGTAAATATCCTATTTTAAGGAGAGCAGCATTAAATAATTAGCCAATTTTAAATGATAGAATAAAATTCATGGATATCTCTTTCATAGCCAACACCAACTAATTTGTTGAGGATTCATGGCTAACCCAATATTAAACACATGTAAGATGGAGAGGAAATTTGAGAAAAGTGAGTGCAAATTCATACTTTGAAAAAGGTGATTCTCCAAGCTTCCTCGAGGCATAAACTCATAGACAAGTAGCCTCTGATCATCCTCAATGCAATAACCAATTAATTTAACCAAATTAGGGTGGAGAAGGTCACCGAGATAATTAACTTCAGCCTGCCATATGGAAAAGAATCAAAATTACCTTTTAAGTCATAGAAGTGAAGGTAACAAGCTACCCAAATCTCCAACCTGATATTAGTGCAAAGAAAAGAAATAAAAAGTTGATAATGAATTCTCCTACCAGCCATTCTTTATGACCTTGTAGTCCATCATTGTTGAGGGTCTTTACTGCAACTGCAACCCCTGTTCCAGGTTTCACCGGAGCAGTTCCGTTCTCATTGATCCAACCCTTGAATACACAACCAAACCCACCCTCTCCAAGAAGACTCTCAGGTCTAAAATTCCTTGATGATGACTTAAGCTCATTAAAACTAAAATTTTGAAGTTGTGAAGCAACTTTCAATTCCTCAACCAAGTTGGGAGTTGATGGAGTACTTTCTGCAATGCTAGTTGTTGAGGATGACACAACAGGAGCAACTGGCTGGTCTTGGCTGGTATCATTTGTAGATTTACTCTCCGCTGATTCACAAACAGAAATGACACAATCATTTGGATCTAATTCAATCATAACCAGCTAAGCTATAAATAAAAGAATCTGCTAATCCTGAGCTCAGATAGACTGGAAGACGTACAATATACACGTACAAGGAGACAAGCCTCTAAATGCATGTAGATGCATACACATAGGTAGTTTGTTACTGTAAATAGAACATGTATTGAATTCAAGGTAAAGCACCAATGCTGTGCTGTGATATAAGAAACCCTTGAAGCCTGAAGGAAGCTCCAAAGAATAACTGAAACTGTGATTTAGCATGACTAGTAACCTGATGAAATACGAAATAAATTAAAGTCTAAACAATGCTCCAAAGCATGACTAGTAACATGACGAAAAATATTAGGTTCAAAAAAGTCCACATGGGTCTGCCAATACATAAGAACGTATAACACAATTCATTAAAAAGTTATAAATGTCATGGAAGCATGTTGAGCACTTGTCAACACTAGAAATGTGTCCACGTTGATCTGGGGATACATAAGAACGATATACGCGTTTGGTTAAAAAGTCATTACTTTCTTCAATGTCTAATTATGTAAATAAATTAATGCTCCATCAACACGATCTACACTTCATTACAAGGGCATCACTCTTCTACTTCACTTCAATATCAACAGGCACCAAACAGGTACAAATTAATGTAATATGATCGTAAACAGACTAACACAAAGAATCAATCAATATCTACAACTACATAAAACCATATAACAAGATTGATCATATTATGGAGACGAAAAAAAAAAAGTATACCATATTGAGTGCTAGTGCCACTCATAGAGCCATCCACTTTGGACTTTGAACCAATTGCTCTATCTCTTGCTTGGCGCGTGGCTCGGAGATGTCGACGGACGCGTATTTGAGGAGCGTGGAGTTGAAGTTAAGGACATGGGTTTTCTTCTGCGCTAAGGCTGAGGTTGACGTCGGCGCGGAAGCTGACGGTGGCGGCGAAGACTATGAGGAGGAGAATGCTGAATATAGGGCGGACGGAGCGTTTTTGTGGGTGTGGCAGTTTCATGGGTTTTGCTAAAGACGGCCACGTGCACGGTTTGATTTTTGTTGGGTCAGAGTCAGATCCATTGTCTTCTTCAGTTTTAGGAGTGTTGTTGGACATTGGAAGAGATGGGATGGTGAACGATTGAATCTTGGCATGAAATGGTGGAAAGATAGCTGAAACCTTTTTGTGAGAGATTGATGAATACGTAGCTAGTTTTCTTGAAAGTGGTAGTGGGAGTTTTGTTAAATTTTCTTCTTCAGTTTCTTGAAAAGGATAGTGGGAGTAGCCGAAACTTTTTTGTTGAATTTTCTTCTTGAAAGATGAAATGTCTTCTTCAGTTTTTTTTTTTTTTTTTTAATTCCGAAATTTATTATAAAAAAACCAAAATAATGTAGTTTTGGCTCAATTAACGGCAGGACATAACTAAAGTTTAATAGTATAACAAATTTATAACAAATGAAAGTTAGAGAGTTGAAATGAAAAAAATTAAAAATTAGAGAGTCAATTTTACATTTTTATCAAAATTTAATTTACTACTTACTGGTTGTTGTTGGTTGTTTATTAGTAAATTAGTTTATTTATATGTGGGCTATTATGGAATTGAGTAGTTGTGTTAATAAATTGGTGCTAATTTATAGTGTATAAATATTAGTATTACAAAGTTTATTACATAAATTTTATAAATTCATGTATCATTACTTAAAAAAAAAAAAAGGATTGACGAGGCTTATGGGCTTTTAGAAACCTTTGAGGGGAGAAATTATAAAGTCATCTAGTGTATAGGTGATGTGGTTTACCATTCTACTAAAAAATTTTTACTTGTTTAAAATTACTAAGTCAGTAATTAATTTTTATTTAAAAAAAATTATAACTAACAATTTTAAACAGGTGGAAATCTTTTAGTAGAATGGTGAACCACATCTGCTTACCATGTGTGGTTCACCATTTGGATTCTTATAATTTCTCAGAGGGACGGATATGATCTTGGCCTCAAAAGGGTACAGTAGTTTGATTGATGGTTTGTTTAGAGCCAAGAGATATGATGAAACAATGTCGTGGTTTAGAAAAATGATGGAGGAAGATCTTGAGCCGGTTTTTGTGATGGATTGATCCGATTTTAAAAAAGTTGTAGGGGTGGTTGGATGGTGTTGATTTCTATGTGAGAAAGAAACAAAGATTATATGAGTATTTCATCAGAACACACTTCTACTCAATAGCGACACCGCCGTTACCCTCATCATTACCCTTCCTTTTACCCTTATCTCTGTTCTCGTACTTCTTATTTTTCTTCGTATCTTCGTTTTCTTCTTAATTGAGTATTTTATGAAAAGTTATTAGTTTTTTTTAATATTTCAATGGGCTACTTGTTCGCACTTTTTTTTAAAACCATCAACTTCATATTTTTTTTAACAACTTTAGTTTTGATTAAATTGGTTTCTTTGTACTAATAGTCTAATACCACTATGATAATTTCAAAATCATGAATACTAATCATGTTATTGGCATGTTAAATGTCTTTCATGCAAAACATGGTCAAATTTCTTTGAAGATTTTTTATATGCGTGGAGTATTTTAAATAAAAATAAATTAAAAGAAAAACTTGTAAACTCTGAATTGTGTCATTTATATTGAATACCTCAATTCAATCTCAAATATATTCTTTTCAAATCCCGTTCTAATCCACAATCCACAAAAATATGGCCTAATTTAGGGCCAACCCAACATATTTTGGGTTATACGCAAATATAAAATGTATTATTACTTAATTTTTTGAAAGCGGCAAATAAATTAGAAAAAAGAACCCAACCTTTTTATATAACTAGTAATGACCTCACGCAATGCACAGATACTATTATAAGCTATTATGTAAAAAGCTTATATAGAATGTTAAAAATATCTTAAAGTAATAACATGAAGAAATGTTGTGATATCATGAAAAGGTTTTTGTTAAATTAACAATGCAATGCAAAATTAAGGGGATGAAGAATTTAGACTAGGGAGAAAATATTACATAAATTAGAAATTAGTTATTATGTGGGGTAATATATTCTCCAAAAAAAAAAAGTGTTATAATAAGATTTTTTTTTTCTTTTGAGAATACTAAATATTTTTAACACACACATACATAGAGGGAGGTGAAGGTCTTAAAGAAACTAATATTGGTCTATATCCAAAAGATAACTAGTAATGGTCTCACGCAATGTACAGATAATGTTGTAAGCTGTTATGTGAAAAGCTTATATAGAATGTTCAAAATATTTGAAAGTAATAACTTGAAATAATGTTGTGATAACATGAAGAGGTTTTTGTTAAATTAATGATGTAATACAAAATTAAGGGAATGAAGAATTTAGACTAAAAAGAAAATGTTACATAAATTAGAAAGGCGAAAACACCATTTTGATTCATACATTTTTAGGTTACAGTTAATTTAGTCCCTACATTTCGGTAACAATCAATTTGGCCCCAGTTATTTTTATCTTATAGTCAATTTGGTCTCTACCATTAACTCACTAATAGGAAATGTCTACGTGGTTGTGCACATTTGACACACTTGAAGCTTAGACGGCTTAGGAAATAATTTAAAAAAAAATTAATTAACATAAAAAAATGCCACCTCATTATTTACTAAATAGAAAAAAACCATATTAGGAAAAAAAAAATGAAGTGGATTATTTTTAAGCCAAAAAGAAATGAATTTAGACAAAATAAAACCTAAAAAATCAAAAGTCTCTATTATTTTCTTCTCACACTTCATAAACACGTATACTTATAGAGTGGCAAGTGGTAGAACTAAGAATTTATCTTTTAGGGCGCCCGGGTGGGGGGGAGGGGGGGGAGACGGGGGCATATATAAATTTTTTTTTTAAAAATGAGTCAAGAGTCCTAAACTTGTCCATGAACTTACCCACGAACCTAGATTTATCAAATTAAATTATCACTCATTAAATAAAATGATTGGAATTTAAAATATATATATATATATATACTAAAAAAATACTAAAGAGGTGTTTGGTTTGAGGAGTTTTGATCACTCAAAACTCAAAAACCATAGGTCTCACTGAGATAAATTTTGTTTGGTTAAGTTTTCAATTTTTGTTTTCATAACTCATGTCTCAAAATTAACTGAGTTTCATGACATTCTACTAGATTAGTAGAACCATGTGGTCCCCACTACAGTGACTTGCCGCATCAAATGTCAGTACCGTTGGAAGTTTTTTCATCTTCTTTACTTTTGCTCCAACTTCACATTACATACACCACCAGCCCCTCTCTGTTTTCCTCTCTTCTCTCTACATCCATAACTACACTTCAACCAAAATTGTTTGCTAGGACCAACATCAACAAGCATAGGTAGCAAACACCAAGCCAAACTATTCCATGCTTTTAATGTTAATGTTAAAGAAACCAAATACCTAAATTCCTCTAGCTTCACATTACATACACCACCAGCCCCTCTCTGTTTTCCTCTCTTCTCTCTAGATCCATAACTACACTTCCTCCAAAATTGTTTACTGGGACCAAGTTTGTAAACAAGCACAGGCAGCAAACAATATTAAGTAGGGAAAATAAGGGATGACCCATTGTTTGATTTTGGGGTTCTTTCGGGTTAGAGGAATAAGGGAAATTCAGACAGAACAGAGGCCCTAGACCTGAAACGGACAGAAAAAAACCACGGAATCTGGGACTATTATCGACGATTGGGAGAGATGAAAAGGAAAATGAGATTTGCTAGATATGGGTGTAGACCAATTCTTGGATTTTGGGGTTAGTTTGAGACAGGGGAAGAGGTGGAAATCATCACACCATAGCCTGTATAACAAAAAAGGAACAAAACTCACCGGTAGAAACTGGGCAATAGAAGACAAGAGTGAGCTTTGAGAAATTTCTTTAGGGGTTTGCTGGAGATGGGTCTTGTGGATATGGAGGCGGAAGAGTAAAGCTGATGGACTTTTTTTCTAACATTTGGTGTGTGTGTGTGAGAAAGAGAGAGAGAGATAAGGAAGACAAATTTTAGGTGAAAGGAGAGAGAAGGTCACACGCACGAGAGACACATGACTGTTCTAAAAGTGCAAGCTGTGGACTCCACCAAAAACTGAAGAAGTTGAGTAATAAAAATGAGATACACGACTTGAGTTTTGAACCAAACAAAAATTTTCAGTTTTGAGTTTTTTGCTAAGATAGAGTTTTGAGAAATGAGTAATAAGAACGAATGATGAGTTGTGAGTTATTGTTTTTGAGTTTTGAGATAGTCTCAAACTAAACACCCTCTAATAGTCCAAAGATTACTAAATAAAAGACAAACAATTATTCAATGTCAATGCATAAAAAAACATAATAAATAACAACTAAATGCATGATAATATAGTAGTATATACGGTATATTTTAATCAACTAATCAAGTACATTTATAAATTATAATGCCATATAGAATATAATATATTGATTATTGTAATAATAAATAATATATTATAAGGAAAATAAAAAAGAATGTAAATAAAAGTAAAGCAAAAAAAATCAAAAGAATGCAAATGAGAAGCAAGCTAAAGTACCTCGGAAAGTGGTCAGGTAGCCAGTCAGCTAAGGGCATAAAGCCACAGAGCATTGCAGTCTGCACAGGGGGTGAGGGTGAGGGGCCTATGGAAGCTTCGAGTTTTCTTTCACTCTTAACTCTTTCTTGTCTAGTCACAGTGTCACACAAAACTTTTATTTTATTTTTATTGTAAACACAAAATTGAAGTAGCAGTGGGAAAATGAAAGAATTGGAAAGAAAAAAAGAAAAAGAAAAAGAAAAGATGAAGGCAAACACCAACGGACTAAAGGAAAGTCACCTGTGTGAGGTAAAATGTTTTGTAATTGTGTGGAGGATTTGGTGGTGAGGCGAATCAACAAAGCTTATGATCTTTTAATTTTTCTAGTGCTACGTACAAGTAAGCCCTAAATCTGTTGAGATGAAAATTAGAATTTTTTTCCCTTTTATTTGTTGAGGTTAAAATACTTATGTGTTCATTTTAAAGATACTAAATGTTTAATTATTGTAATTTTTTGACATATATATATATATATATATTTATATTTATGGATTGTATTTTATTTAAATAAAAATTATGTTTATTTTAGACTTTTTTAAATATATACGTATATTATCAGCTATGGGGGCCAAAATGATAAAGCTCTTTAAAAATTTTCAAATTATTTAGGATAATTCCAAAAAAAAAAAGTATTATTTTTTTCAAAATTTTGGGGGGAAGGGGGGTTTGCCAAGGCCCCCTTCGGGTGGCTCTGCCATTGGGAGTGACCATTACGCCAAGAGTACGTGGTAGTAAAAATGAATGATTTGATACCAAGCTATATTATTTGAACTCACTAGTCATTCTTTGGCTCCCCTAATGTTGCTCTTTTAATTCTTGATTTAGTTCATCATATACTAGAGAAAATGAATTTGAGAAAAGTTAAAAAAGAAAATAACCTTAAAAAAGAAAAGGGTTATTTTCTTTAGAGAAAATAGCCTTTTCCAAGTGTAATTGTTTTTTTTTTTTTTTTGGTAAGAGAACATGGTCATTAAAAGAAAATAAAGATATTCTTAAACAGTTTATTTATAAGGTACTACCATCTTCTCAATTCTTTGATTCTCGAAACATAAACAAACAAATTAAAATAACATTACGGCGTTTGGTACGAGATAATGTTTTAGAATTCTAAGAAATATTTAAGATTCTCTTATTTGGTAGCAAATCACACTAGGAAATCAAATGATAGGGTATCTGGATTCCCCCTCAACCCCCTTTTTGTAGGAATGTGGATTCCTTTTAAAACAAGTAGGTATCCAAATTCGCAAACTTAAAAGAAATTGTGATTTTTATAAATTGACAATTTTAACCATTTTTTTCCTTATCATTTAAGCAATGAAGATAAAACATAAAACAAATCATCAATATCTCTTCCCGTCAAAACAACATAAACAAGATAGATAACTATGTTGATATATTCATTAACAATTCTATTCAGGTTTTATGTGTGAAAAAAAAAAAAAAATTGAAGGGGATCCTCCATTGTTACTAGGTATTTACTTTTACTATTGTGTGTAAGTTGCTCAATAATTATGAACCATGTTTGTTTGTTTATGTTTGATATGGGTAATCCACATTATTTCTGGTATCCAGATTACTGGGGGTGTGATGTCTTGCAATTTGAAAGCCTGAGAATGTAAATATTTTTATTTTTGGTTTATTCTTAAGAATCTTATATAAATTATTTATTTTTTTTCTATACTATCCTTTGACCCAATATCAAATCACTAATTTTTTTTAAAAAAAATCTTACTCCAAATAAATAATTTCAAATAAAATAAAAAATATATATTCTAACAATTTCATTAAAACTATTGTCTAACAATTTTATTAAAACTATATCAATAGAGTTGTCTATTCTGTTTATGTTGCTTTGGCAAGAAGAGATATTGATGATGATTATTATTATTATTTGTATAGAAGATATTGATGATTTGATTTTTTTTTTTTTTTTATCAAAAATCAAATTGTCAATTTATAACAAATATAATTTCTTTTAAATTTGAGAATCTGGGTACCAAATGTAATTTATTTTAAGTTTGGGAATCTAGATACCTAGTCTATTCTAAGGGGAATTCACATTCTTACAAAAAGGGTTAGTTGGTAATTCAGATTTCCTGGTATTTGATTCTTGAATGTAATTTGCAACAAAACATTGAAATTTTTTAACATTCTCTAGAATCTTAAAACATTGCCTCGTACTAAATGCCAAAAAGTTAAGAGCTTAAATAATACTTTTTTGATATTTTCAATCGAAATATTTAGGATCAAATCTATCCTCTCCTAAACTATCAATTTTTTTAATAAAAAAATAGCACAATTAAAAAAAAAAAAAAAAAAAAAAAAAAAACCAATATACATGTTTGAGAACAACCGTTTGAAATTTTCATTTTCATCTAAGGTTCTTTTTCAACCGTCTGAAAAACCTCGCCAACACTCCATTTGTATTTATACTTGATCCAGTTGGGATTGGCCCAAGCCTTGGCAGTACTATGCCACTGTTTTAGTTTAGTACATTTGCATTTGTATTTGTATTTCACTCCATTGTTGCAAAACTAAAACCAAAACCAGAAACCCATAAAATAATGAGATGAGGAGAGCTCATTGGCCATGGCCACGAAACTCCCTGCTCTATTCCTCCGAACTGAAAAACCACCATGGTTCGACACTGCCACCACTACTGCTATTTCCAATCTAGTCCTCTCCATCCTTTACAAAGCCACTCCTAACCAACCCGCCTTAGAACGCTTACTTCCCCATCTCTCTTCCCACATAGTCGCCTCTGTCATTCAACAAAACCCAAATCCCCAACTGGGTTTCCGCTTCTTCATCTGGGCTTGCCAAACCAAACGCCTCCGTAGCACTTTCTGCGACTCTCTTGTCCTTCACATGCTCGTTGAGGACCATCCTCATTCCTTTGACTTGTACTGGAACACTCTTCAAGACCTCAAAAACTCTGGCTTTCCAATCCCTTCTGATGCTTTTAGGCTCTTGATTTCAGGATATGCTCAGATGGGTTTTGCAGAAAAGGCCGTGGAAGTCTTTTCTACAATGAAAGATTTTGACTGTAAGCCTGATGTTTTCACTTACAACTCTGTTTTACATGTTATGGTTCAAAAGCAGGTGTTTTTGTTAGCTTTAGCTGTTTATAATCAGATGTTGAAGTTAAATTGTAATCCCAATGTGGCTACTTATAGCATTTTGATTGATGGGATGTGTAAATCTGGCAAGACTAAGGATGCACTCCAGTTGTTTGATGAAATGACCCACAGGGATATTTGGCCAAATGAAATAACTTATACTATTATTCTTGTTGGGTTGTGTCAAGGGAAGAGGCCTGATGAGGCACTTAGACTGTTGAATACGATGAAAGAGCGTGGGCAGTGTCCTGATGTTATTACTTACAATGCTTTGCTTAATGGGTTCTGTAAGTTAGGTAAGATCGATGAGGCTTATGGGCTTTTAGAAACCTTTGAGAAGGACGGATATGATCTTGGCCTCAAAGGGTATAGTAGTTTGATTGATGGTCTGTTTAGAGCCAAGAGATATGATGAAGCAATGTCGTGGTTTAGAAAAATGATGGAGGAAGATTTTGAGCCGGATGTTGTTTTGTACACAATTATAATTCGGGGGTTGTCAGATGCAGGCAGGGTTAAGGAGGCGTTGAAGTTGTTGGATGAGATGGCTGAGAAGGATTTGGTTCCGGATACTTATTGTTACAATGCTTTAATTAAAGGGTTTTGTGATATGGGTCTTTTGGATAAGGCTCAGTCTCTCCGACTTGAGATTTCAAAGAATGATTGCTTCCCTGATGCCTGCACTTACACCATTCTCATTTGTGGTTTGTGTAGGAATGGGTTGGTTGGTGAGGCACAACAGATATTCAAGGAGATGGAGAAGCTTGGTTGTGTTCCCTCTGTCGTAACCTTCAATGCTCTTATTGATGGCCTTTGTAAGGCAGGGGAGCTTGAGGAAGCTCATCTTCTATTCTATAAAATGGAGATAGGGAGAAATCCTTCCTTATTTCTTCGGCTTTCTCAAGGTGCCAATCGGGTTCTTGATAGCGCCAGCCTCCAAACAATGGTGGAGCAACTGTGTGATTCAGGATTGATTCTTAAGGCCTACAAACTTCTCATGCAGCTTGCTGACAGTGGAGTTGTACCTGACATCACAACGTACAACATTCTGATAAATGGATTTTGCAAGGCTGAGAACATAAATGGTGCTTTCAAGCTCTTCAAGGACCTGCAGCTAAAAGGGCTCTCTCCAGATTCTGTTACATATGGAACACTTATAGACAGGCTTCAAAGGCTTGATAGAGAAGAGGATGCATTTGGGGTCTTTGATCAAATGGAAAGGAATGGCTGTACACCTAGCTTTGCAGTTTATAAATCACTTATGACCCATTCATGCAGGAAAAAGAAGGTTTCATTAGCATTTAGTCTTTGGTTAAAGTATCTGAGGAACCTTCCTGGCAGCGAAGAGGAGGCCATAAAAGCTGCAGAGGAACATTTTGAGAAAGGAGAAGTGGAAAAGGCTATTCGGGGCTTACTTGAAATGGATTTTAAAAAGAAAGATTTTGACTTGGGGCCATATACCATTGTGCTTATTGGGTTGTGTCAAGCAAGAAGAGTAAAAGATGCTATGATGATATTTTCTGTTCTGGAGGAGTGTAAGGTTGTTGTCACTCCCCCAAGTTGTGCGAAGTTGATTCGTTGTCTCTGCCATGAAGAGAAGCTGGAGTTGGCAATAAATGTGTTCCATTATACTTTAGAGAAAGGTCTCATGTTGACGCCACGCACTTGCAACCAGCTGCTTAATTATGTACTTCGTTCCCAAGAAAGGAACAAGTATGTCCTGGACCTTGTAAGTAAAATGAAGTCTTTCGGATATGATTTGGATGCTTATCTTTACCGATCTACAAAATTCCTCTTATATGGTCATTGGAACACGCAGGAGATTGAGAATGCGTCCCCTGGATGATTACTGGCAATGGCAGACAAATTGCAGTCAATAATGGATTCTTTTGGAACAATTCTTAAACATTCTGTCCTCATCAGGACAGCTGTTGTAAAAAAATAGTCTCAATTTGATATTAATAACCAACCCCATTTTGGAGATTCTTTTCCCAGGCTTGTAGCCCTTGGAGTAGGTACTTTGGGAGTGGAATTGATTTGTTCTAGTTAGTATGAGAAATGAGTGTTAATACGACTAAGGAAGTGGATGGCATGGATAAATTCCTATGCATCTAGAAATTTTTGTAATGCATACCTGAACCTTTTGTAACTTTGTTGAACCTATTTTTGGTGAAATGTAACATTGTTGACTTGAGAGAACACCATTAATTCATTTTTATCATGAATTCAAAGTTGTTTTGATGTTTCATAATCTATTTTTTATGCCACGTTGTAACCTCAAACATTCTGATGAAAAGTACCAGGTTTGATTGTAGGATCAATGTAAATTCTGTACAATGAAAAACCTGAAAATTTCTGCAATTTTTGCTTCATCTGTGATGACCATAATTTGTGATATTCTGTGGAATTTAGTTTCCTCTTGAAGCATAATCATATATTTTGCTCCTTTTTCATTCAGCACTGCTGCTGTTGTAGGATGAACTACTCGTATTCTCACAAGAGCAACGTTTACTATTTGCTTATGCCTTAGGATCCAAATTTTCGGAACTCTCTCTATCTGTTACCTCTCAAGCTGCTGTTTGTAATTATTGCCATATTCCATAAGCAATGAAGAAACAACGTCCATATATCACCTCCATGGCCTTAATTAATATTGATGATTTTGTCTTTGAGATTTGAATATATATTACTCTGGACCTTGTACAAAAATACAGAATCTATGGTTATTTGTTTGTATTTTTTATTTTTATTTTACATTTTTATAGGTTCATAAAATTCTGGGACACACTTTTACATAATTTTCAAAATCCAACCATTAAATTGCATGTTTTTTTATATTTTTAACACATATGTTAATTTTTGTGCTAATCGAATGTTATTTATTATTCAATTTATAAACTTATTTTTTTATGCATAATTTTGTAGTGCAAAAACTTATTTGTGCCTTTGGCAACAATTCAAGCTGGAGCATATCCCTTATGGGCAGCAGATGCAGTGAGAAACTATTGCAATGATTCCATTCCAAGTTCATTGTAGTTGAAGGAATGGAAGAGATATTTAAGACAATGACAAAGAGAGTAATTAATACATTACAAATGACTCAACATGATTGTGAGGAAAGCAATCTTATATTCAATAATCGATTGTTTGAGATTGCAGGGGTTGGCCTACTACGCCCATGGACCCTGGGCATGATTCTATCATAGCAATTCACACGTAGATCCAACCATTTTAATGCCCCGCTTGGTAACAAGCCTAAGTTACAAGGCTCGGCAGAAATGACTCAACATCAAAATAGAAATATATCATTTACCTACATATCTCCTTCATAAAAGCTACCATCTTACCTTCAAACCAGTTGGAGCAATCAATATCTTTCAGATTATATCATTTACCTCTGTAAATTAGTGTCAGGGGCCTATATAGCAGGCTAATGAGAAAAAACAGTACCAGAAAATATTACAAAGAGCATTCAGTCTTCTACCATTTTATTTCAGAATTTCCCAAATTATCTTTAATGTCTCTCTTTTTCTTCTCCTCCAACATTCAGTGAGAGATCAGAGGATTGATAGAATAAGTTGAGAGACCAAAAAAGTATATTAATTCAGAAGTTGATGCCGCTTATGAGCAGAAGCATACTGCAACCTTATTTCCAAGCATAAAACCAAGTCGGTGGCACTTCTTTACAACTTTGCCCTTGTAGACAATCTTGCTCTCAGCTCCTCGGCTACAGCATCAATGAACTCTTCGGTATTTAGATACTGAGACCTAGTAACCCTATACCAAACATGAAAGTTTTGATTATACATAAAAATTAAGCACAACAGCAGAACTTTCTACACAAATATCCTTTTAACAGAAATTACTTGGGCCCATGAATAAGAAGTGCAAGATCCTTAGTCATCTTTCCTGATTCCACCGTTCCAACACAGGCTGCTTCCAATTTCTCAGTAAAATCCAAAAGTCTAGCATTGCTGTCCAACTTTGCCCTGATAACATTGATTTACTCAATTTTTATTTGATGATTTAAAAAGAAAAGAATCCCATTCCTAAAATCTTTAACTTTCAAGAACAATAATTGTACAAGAATTCATCCATATAAAAGAATAAATACATATGATACCTGTGTGCAAGACCTCGAGTCCAAGCAAAAATGGATGCTATGCTGTTTGTGCTGGTTTCACCACCTTTCTGATGGACCCGGTAGTGGCGGGTCACTGTCCCATGGGCTGCTTCAGATTCAATAGTCTTTCCATCTGGGCACACCTGCAATCCCATTCCGACTTATGATTAGGTTTAGAAGTGAAAAATGGACCAGAATGAAATGCAAAAATAATTGGGGAAGACAAAAAGGAGAACAGCAAGATATACCAGCACTGATGTCATCATCCCAAGAGATCCAAATCCTGTATCAATGATAAATTTGTTTTATCATAAGCTAAATTAATAATTGAATACCTTGGCTAGGGCACTCACAGAGCAAGCCCCTTTCCATTTACTTACAACAAAAGTAGCAAAAGTTATAAAGAATGATATGTCAATCACAGATTATTTCCATACTGATGCAAACCTTGGGCTAACATATCACTCTGCACATCCCCATCATAGTTTTTGCAAGCCCATACATAACCTCCTTCACTTTTCATGGCATAAGCAACCATATCATCTATGAGACGGTGTTCATACCTACCAATTCAGCTGTAAGTTGATGACAAGCTTCTCAAACTGTATAAACTAATTAGCATGATAGTTTGATATCTCACCATATCCCTGCAGCTTCAAACTTAGATTTCCATTGAGTTTCATAAACTTCCTGAAATATGTCCTTGAATCTTCATGAAAAGCACAAGATAATAAAATGACAATACATAATCAGTAAGAGCATAAGACAGATAATCAAGTCACAAGGACAAAAAATGACCCCAAAAAAATCACAGAAAATTATACATTAACACCCCATTTCTCTCTGTCTCTCTTTCACACATGAAGGTACAAGAGGGGCTTTGATAATTTGGTTTGCAACAAAAATTGAGCAGAATGAGAAGAGAAAAGAAAGTCCAACAAGCAACAGCATACCTTCCATCATATTTCTTAAGAATGGTATTTTTAGTGCTAAGATAAAGAGGCCACTTTTTCTGGTAAGCAGTATTCATTGAAGCCTCAGCAAAAGCACGAATAGACTGTTATCAAGACAAAAAAATGAAAAATAAAAACAACATCAAAAAACTCTTCCAGCAAGTCAATTTCAGGGTAGGTGCAAGTATTAAAGGAAGCAAGGGAAAAGAACAAGCATTTATGGAAATCTGAACCTCATCAGTGTTGTACATGGACAAGGCTACACCTCCTGCACCCGTAAAGTTGAAAACCTCAAACTCTTTCTTCTCATTATGTCCATTGGGTACTGCAGATATTCCAATTTCCCTCGATAAGATGATTATTATTACATATGAAGGCATTGATGGAAATATAGGACAGAAAATCTAAGCTGAATTCAGCTTTTGTGCAGACTTTAACAAGTCTCCATAAAAAGTGAAACTAAAAAGAGTATTGAGAAGCTCATGATTGAAAGTAGGATTTTACCAAATACCAATTTAAGTTTTCCAGATTCTTGTATAACAATATCAGTTGCCCTGTACTGATCACCAAACGCATGCCTTCCAATGCATATTGGCTTTGTCCAACCTGAAGAGAATACCTAGTCAACCTGGGTGCTTGGCTTCATCATGAAAAGGAAACTGGCACTGAAAAAGAAAAAAAAAAAATACAAACCTGGGACAAGACGGGGGATGTTTTTGCAGATAATAGGCTCTCTGAAAACAGTACCTGTGGTAAATGGAAAACAAAATGTTCCCCTTAATTTAATAAAAATAAAATTTGGAGCAAATAAAAGGACACAAAAAAACCATCAGGGAAGTTCATTGACCATTTAAAATATTCCGAATTGTCCCATTTGGACTCTTCCACATTTGTTTCAACCTGAACTCCTTGACACGAGCTTCATCTATCAAAAACCAAACCAATTTTACGCATAAGCCAGTTAGTGGGCCAAAATTTCATCTGTTAAATTTGGGTCATTCCAATTGAGGTTAGGAATGAGTACCTGGAGTTATAGTTGCACACTTTATTGCTACATTGTACCTAGAAAGGGCAAATGATAGGATGAATTAAACAGCAAAAATAAATGGCACTAAAAGGTAGCAAAATTTTGTGAAAGACTGTACATATAAGTAAGTAGCCTCCACAGGAATTGAGAACACTTCTAAGTTCTAACAACTATACAAGCAAGCTATTCGAACCAAAAAAAAAAAAAAAGAAGAAGAAGAGAGACAAGCAATCACAATCTCTTCCTTTGAGACAATGCTAAACAGCAATGCATTCTTCAAAAGGAAAACCAACACTATTTGAAATGTCAATGAGGCATAATTTGCAGAAAATGGTGATAATTGATAACGTTAATTAAGCACTAACTCGAATAAAACTTAAGTTCCTCCTCTGGAAACGAACGGTGGGGTGAGGTCATGATTTCAAAACTCACTGGGTGCGTGTTTAATTTATCAATCTCAAAAAAATAAAAAATAAAAAAATGATGATGATGATGTTAAGAAAATAGAAGGTATGAACTATGAGAGAAAAAAGATAAAGGCATATATATACCTAAGAGTGGCTTGAGCACTTTCAATTGTAACATTATCATTAGTGGCATCACGATTAGTGAGACCAAGATCAAAGTACTTGATATCCAACTCCACAAAGGGAAATATAAGCTGCGGAGAATCAATACAAAAGTTACACAATACCCAAAAAAAAAAAGGAAATGAATTATGAATTATGAATGTAAAAAGACCTTGTCTTTGATTGATTTCCAAAAGATTCGAGTCATTTCATCTCCTGCATCAGTAAAGCAATGATTTGAATATTAAAAAAATAGCTGATGAAAATTACACACTCAATGAGTCAAAGTAGTCTTCTTGTCATAATTCATGTAGTGGCGCTTTTCATAGTTCATTTTGATATCAGCCAACGCACATGAACAATTAGAACTTGATTTGCAACATGTTTTGTTTCTGGGTTTTGTAGAAATTGAATGATTATATATGTAATAATAATTAAAACATGATTGTAACAGATGATGAACAGTGCGAATTAATAATTACCATCCATTTCGACGATGGGGTTGGCCACCTTAATCTGGAATCCCATTTGTAAATTGTAATAGATGATGATGTCGTTTGTTGTGCGTTGATGTTGTTCTTCAGCGTTGTCTGGAACACCGACTTCAAACTCCAAACTCTCGACGCAACCTCGGAACCAAGGCTTTGAGATGTCCAAAAGTTTGTCTCTCGTTAGAAGTAAAAAGGGGGTAAATTTGTACCTTTGTTATCATTTGATGTATCTATCCTCTTATAACATAAAAAATTTAAAAAAAAAAATCAAAAATCAAGATAAAAGGAAGATATAAAAGTTAAAGATACGTTTGGTAACTACCTTTTTCATTTATTTTCTGTTTCTAAAAATAATTTTTTTATTTTTGAAACTAAAAAATTTATATGACAATTTAAAATAGATAAAAAATAAAAACTGTTCTTAAAACTCAAATTGTAAATAAAATTGAAAATATGTAAAATGTTGTTTTCAATTTTTAATTTTCAAAAGTTAATAAAAACACGTATTTAATGTAGTGAATCTATTTCATTTAATGAGTTAGTATTAGAATTTAAATCCTAATAACAATATATTTTAGTATTTTCTATTTTTTTTCTTCAAAAAATTATCTTTTTAATTTCAACTAATCAAACATATTTTTTATTTCAAAAATACAAGAAAATTAGTTTTCTTTATATTTCCAAAAACAAGTTTTTGAAAATAAAAAACAAAAAATGTTACCAAACATAACCTAAGTTTCATAAAAATTAAAATCTAAATTTTACATCATCTTTTCATATATGATCCTCAAAAAAAAAAAAAAAAATCGTTTCATATATCAACTTTTAGATCTTTTATTTTAACACATTAAGGTTACGTTTAGATAACTTATTTTAATTATGGCTCTTACCGGACTATTTCATCTAATTTTCAAATTTATTTTCCGTATTAAGGTTACGTTTGGATAACTTATTTTAATCATGAGTCTTACCGGACTATTTCATCTAATTTTCACATTTATTTACTGTATTTTTAACAAAAAATTTTCAGTTTTAACAAAATAAGCGGATCTCAACTAGACCCCAAAATAGCCAATAATATTAGCCAAACTACCAATAATGTCGCTTTATCCTTACAATGGAGAAATTATTAGGTCCACCAAAAGACGCAGTCTTTACTAACCTCCCAACTAATAAAATAATGTTATTTATATAAATATATAACATCATTTGGTAATTTTATTTTTTATCCGTTGTACTAATTAAAAAGTTCACACATACATTTATATAAATAGCATTGGATAAAGAAGGACCACATCAGGTCTCCTTTAAGTGTAAATAATAATTTCTCCTGCAAATCACAATTAGGCAAAGTCAGGGGCGGTACATTATAGATAGGGGGTTCATTTGAACCCCATGATCCGAAATTTTTTTATTACATACATACATATATATATATATATATATATTTATTTATTTTAACCCCTCTAATACAAATTTGCACCCCTCACCATCAACCTGACCCTTTTATTTTTTAAAGCCCAACTTAAACTCCAAAAAAAAAAAGAAAAAAAAAAGAAAAGAAAAGAAAGAGAAGTCCAAAAAAAATATATAAAAAGTCCATAAATCAAAATTTGAAAAATAATAAATAAAAAAAAGGTCAAATAAAACTTTAGAATGTGGAGTTGTCTAACCTCCAAAATCTCTCATTATCCTTCTTCAATCTCCAAATCCAAAGGAAAAAGGCTGCCTCTGCTTCACACACACAAAATCTGCTGCCGCCGCCGCCGCCGCTTGGTCTGCCTTCTGCCGCCGCTTGATCTGGTTTTTCAGCTCTCTCTCTCTCTCTCTCTCTCTCTCTCTCTGAGAGTGTGTTTATAGTGTTTTGATATGCTATTTCACTAAATATGTGTGAGTGTATTTATAGTGTTTTGTACCGCCCCCTGTGTGGTGTTATCGTTTGATTGTTTTTTTGAGTTTTTGAATCTGGGACCGTGTGTGTGACTGTGTGGGAGCTGTGGCGTTAAAAACTGTGGTCTGAACTTCTGATGTTTTGAGTCTCTAAAAACCGTGTTCTGAACCTCTGATGTTGTGGAACTCAACTTGAGTTTTGAGTCTCTAAAGTCTGACCGTGTGTGGGACTGTGTGTAGGCCTGTGGGTTATAAACTTACAGCGCTTACTTTTATTAAGTTTATAGTGTTTTATTGTTGATGAGTACTTGTGTTTGAGTTTCTTTACCGTTGGGTGGTTGCTGTGAGTGTTTTACTGATTTGATATTAAGTTGAGTTATTACTTTATCACTTTCACTGTTTGACTAATTTGTGACCTGTGAGTTGTTTTTTTTTTTTTTTGAACGTGCCTTGTGAGTTGTGAGTGATTGTTTGATATAAAGTTGAGATATTACCTATTACTTTTACTATTTGACTCATTTGTGGCTTGTGAGTTGTTTTTTAATTTTGTTGAATGTGGCTTGTGAGTTGTGAGTGATTGTTGACTATGTAACTTGATCAATACATTAATACTAAAGACAATAAAAATATAAAATATTTAAAGAATTGTAAACTTATAAATTAAAAATAAAATTACAAAAAAATCAATTAAAAACAATAATTAATATATTTATTGTATTAGAAAAAAATATGTCAAATGAACTTATAGTTTATTTTTTGTTCTTTTGCTAGTATCATGGATAAATTTGTAATAAGGAAACCTCGTAAGCTGCAAGATTTATTTTCTACTCAAGATTCATATCTTACTTAAGATTCATTTTCTAAACATGGTCATGTTGATGTGAACAATTTTTCTTCGAACCCTGGGTTACGAAAAAAGATTTCATTTTATCATCCTAATGATCGAGATGAAATAAAAAGATATTATTTACTAAAAAAACCATGCCAACCTTATGAACACAATTTTCCTCAAACAAAAATTGGTAAACTTATGCGTTGATTTAATCCTAAATGGTTTAAAAATTATGAAAGTTGGTTGGAATATAGTATTGAAAAGGATGTTGTATATTGTTTATATTGTTACCTATTTAGACAAGATGTTGGTATGTAATTTGGAGGTGACCGTTTTGTGACAAAGAGATTCAATAGTTGGAACAAGAAAGAAAATCTAGACCTACATGATGAAGGTATTAATAGTGCCAATAACCAAGCTCTTAAGAATAGTGAAAATCTAATGAAGCAAAATCAATACATTCAAAGTGATTATGTTTCTTATTGACCCCCTTGGACAAAAATCCTAGAGTCGCCCCTACCGGCAAAGTGTAATTTCTCCTAAAATATTCTTTTTCTTTATAAAACCAATGAACACAATTTTCATTATTTTTCTAATATACCCTTTTTCTCTATTTTTGCATTTTTTTTTAAAAAAATCTATACTTATTTTTGCATTTTTTTTTACTACAAATTACGTTAAAAATGTCTAATATTCCAATATTAAAAAAATGTCTAATATTTAAACTTATTTTTGTTAACTTTATTACTCTTTTTTAAAAATTAATATTGGAATATTAGACTTTTTAAAAATGTCTAATATTCCAAATTATTCTATATTAGATAATTTTTTTTGATATTGGAATATTTAGATGTACGAAAAAATGTGATCCATGAGAGGCTAAACTTTGATTTGACGTTGTCCTTTTCTGAAAAATGAGTAATTATTTTAAATTATTTTTAAAAAAAAATTATTTTATTTTTCTATATTTAGTAGAACCTTAAAATAGTGTATACTATATCTTCGTTTTCTTTATTTAGTTGGAACGTTATTATTATTTTTTTTGTCTAAAAAATTTAGCGAAAAATAACCTCAAAAAAGAAGTCATACTTTTAATAGGTTTCCATTAATGATAGACAGTATTGACTCTCTTTTTTCTCCCTGATTTTACCAAACACAGAAAAACACGAAAAAAAAAAAAAAATTCTTCACATAAAGTTTTCTATCAAAATAAACGGAGGCTATAGACAATATATACATACACACACACATATAAAAGATGAAACATAATATTTATTGTTACTACGCTTCAGTTTAATCACATTAACAACCACATCATCCACATATTTCTAACACTTTCTCTATCATTTTTAACTATTTTCCTGTTTATTAATTTGTCAACTTATAATTATTCTTCCTCTAACATTTTCCCCTCATTTTTACATTTTTATCTCTCCACTACTTTATACCTTAACATTACAATTTTTGCATCCATTCATCTTCTTTTATTGTGACTCTTCTTCTCTCATTTTATTTATTATATAATTTTTCTATTCTCTCTTTTCATATTTTGCCCACACAAAAAATGAATACTCTCTCTCTCTCTCTCTCGGTGAATTTTTAATTCTTTATTCACCTATATTTTAGGTTAATGAATTTTTGTGTTGAACATTACTTTAGGATGATGCGATTTAGTAATAGTTTAATTTGTTATCTTTTTTTCCTTTCTTTTCCTTGATTGATAGATGTCATCCTATGATATTATATAGTTTATAATGATATAATGTTATTTTATTACATAGCATATTTTGGATTTTTTTTTTTTTTTTTTACAACCATACCTTTCCTTTTGAGTATTATTTTACCCATCTTCTTTTATATAAACTAGTATGTAACCGTGTTTATGCATGGGAATGATGAATTGTAGTAGTGCTATTGATCATAGTTCAATTATGACAGTTGGAGGTTTTAAAATAGTTTCTCCTTGCAATTTTAATGATATTGGTTACGCCAAGTTTCTCATTACATTGTTATTACATATATAATTTTGAAAATTACTATTAGATACTACATATACAATATCAATTCATAATTATTGTCTATGAAATTTTATTAAATATAACACACACAAAAATAATAAATTGGTCAAATAGTATCTCATAAATTGAATGAGAATAGGTGCATAGAAACATTCAACTTAATTACAGTTTGTTACAAACAATTTAAATATCTTCACATACAAAAAACTTAAATATAAATAGTATAAAAAATATACTCATTAGTTCAGAAAAAAAAAATTGCAAAAATCTAAACAATTTAATTTGTATGGAAAACTAACAAAAGCAAAATTTAATTTTGATTTTAATTGAATTTTCTCTAAATTTTGGTTTTAAAAAAATATTACCTAGTTAGTAATGGACTGTATATAGTTATAGTATACTACATAAATAACTTATAAATTTGAATTGTTTTTAGTTATACATAAAAAAAAATGGTTCATAAATTAGGTTTTTAATGGTTTATTTATATTGGACACCTCGTTTTCTACACTAAATTAACTCATTTGGTACAAAAATTGAAAAATTTAGATTAGATGGGATACTTGACCTAAAATTAAACTCTAATTGAAATCCAATTTTCACATTAAATTAACTCACTTGGCACAAAATTTTAAAAACTTAAATTAGATGGGACACGTGATGCAAAATTAGATTTTAATTGAATTTTAATTTGAAATCTAATTGGAGTTTCTCTCAATTTTGCCTATTAATATATATATATATATATATATATATATAGATTTACTATTTTTATCATATTCTCTCCTAAAAAAAATGTGACTACTCTCTCTCTCTCTCTCTATTTTAGATAGATGAATTTTTTTGTATCTCTGCTTTGGTACATTTTAGTGGTGTGTTTTTTGAGTTCCCCATTGCATGTACTCTGTCTCCTTATGTACTCTCTCTCCCTCTTATAGTTTTAGTTTGAGCTAATTCTTAATATATTTTGAAACTGAGAATTTGAGTTCATATTAAAACAAAATCTACATGGCTATGTATTTGAACGTGTCTATCAATTATTTGAGTAATACCAATCGTAAATTTGTGATGAGGTTTGATAATTATGACAATTATCTCTTTAAGAGAATGAGAATTTTGAATCATTAATTTGAAACTTAAAAAATTTTAGTTGTATCCAAAAAAGAAAAAGAAAAAAGAACACACTATAAAAAAAAAGTTTAAAGAATATAGACCACTTATAAAAATAATAATATTGTGGTGGGCCTTTTTGTGTTTTTTCCTTTTTGGGCTAGACTGCTTCTTGCCGCACTGTGGCCCAATGATTCTGGGGTAGGAGAGTCAAGACCGGCTTGATTGAAACCCACCTCAAGCTAGCTTGTGCGCAAGCTAGAATCCTTTCACCAAGATCTTGATTACTTGCTTACTGCAAGAGGACATTGTTATAAAAAATGTTATGATAGAAGGCATATAATACAACAAGAGTATGTCTACTGACAATAAAAGATAACATTTAAACCATTTTCTTAACAAGAAAATACGACTCTGTGAATATGACGAGAGTACAGTTAATGATTAATTAGCTATACGAAGGAAGGCAAGGGGGAATTAGTATGTTGTATTTAGTTCATCGGTGGATTAAATCCAAGAAGGGTACCAACCTTCAATGTAAGCAATCTTGCATGGAAATCCTGCCATAGAAATTGCTTACTTTGAAGAAGTGGATCTAAATGGCATGATCCTAAGTCTTCTAACTTGCTAGGGAGTAGACCATTGAGAGGGAGAGAAGGAAATAGCCTATTAGTGCATGCCTTATCACACTTTTTTGTATTTTGCCTTTCCTTTTTTCTTTTTCTCTCTCTATTTTCCATGTTGTTTTTCTCCTTGTTGCTATTTTCTAGCTTGTTTTATTTTCTCTATGCTTTTTTGTTCTTGTTTTTTCCTCCCCCTTTTGCTGTGCACAACTAAGGCCTTTTTATACTACCTGCCATGATGAGTTTTATTGTTTTACCCCTTAACTACTTTTGGCCTGGTGTGGGTGTCATTCCTGGACTACCCACTGGTTTACTAGTTGCTTAGCCAGCACCACTACCCTGTGCTGGCTACACCATGTCTTAATTCCAGACAAAAAGAGTTTTTGTTTTATTTTCTTGCCTTTTGTAGCGTTCCCCTCTGGATAAGAATTGGGCATTCTCTCTTACTAATTCATGTGGCATACACCATGTCTTAATTCCAAACAAAAAGAGTTTTTGTTTTACTTTCTTGCCTTTTGTGGCGTTCCCCCCCCCCCCCCCCCCCGCGGATAAGAATTGGGCAATGTAGCATGCACTTAGTGATTCTAGCTCATCTTTCTCCCTTTAAGGTGGTATGTCATCCCAGTAGGACATTTCCCAAAGGAGATTAGAGCAAGAATTCTAGAATAGACTTTTCCCTTCTCCCTACTGCTAGACCATATCCTCTCTTACCTCTAACCCATGGCCCACTACGCTTGTAGTGGTTGGGTGCAAGTGAGTGGTGCTTGAGCCTTGTGCATGCTCCACTTCCATGTAATCCTAGGGCTTGTCTGTCAGTCAAGCATTTGTTGTGGCCTATGTATTGATCTAATCCATTTGCACATCTTGTTGCTCATTTTTTAACCCTTTGTGGCATGGAGGAGTCACTGGGTCTTTATTCTCTATATCTCATTCCTTCCTTAGGCTGGGCTTTGCTCGGGTATGGGTTCTTTCCTTCTTCAATCCGACCTCTGCCTTCTTTGTGGGTCTTACTGGGCCTCCTTTGGGCTCGTCGTACACTTTCCCTTTACTCAGTTCATGTTGCCCAATACTTCTGCTAGGCTTGTTCTCATACAATTTTGGGCTTCCTTGGCCCATTTCATCCATTTGGGGCTTCCTCGGACCACTTCATTTCTTTGGTCATTCTTGGCCCATTCCATTACTACATTCTCATGGGTTTATGCTAAATCTTTTAGGCTTCCCCGACCCAATTACCATACAATTTACTAATTCCTTCCCTTGGGCTCCTTTGGCCCATTTTTGCTTGCTTTTCATTTCTTATGATACCCATGGGCTTCCTACTCCTTCCTCTGGGCTTTCTTTGGACCTATTTGCTTTATTTGTGGCCTTTTTATTATTTTATAGGCATGTCGACCATTATTCCGTCATTTGGGCTTAATGGTTTTTCTTTTCTTTCCTTGCTAACTCTTTGTCCCACCCTTTTTTATATTGTTGGGCTTCTCCTTATTATTGAGCTTTTTTACCAAAGTGGGCATCAACAAATATCAATTAAACACACCCAAGTTTTTCAACCAAAAAAAAAAAAAAAAAAAAATCTAAAATAATAGAATGATATATTTGTAGAGATAAAGATATGGAAAATAATTTTAGAAATAGTTAAATTATTAAGGAGAACAAATTATCTTCAATAAATTTGAAAGAATAAATTATTTATTATACCATATATGAATTAAGGTAAATAGTAGTGGTGAGATGAAAATGTAAAAGGGAGGAAGAAATGTTTGAGGAAGTGTAACAATAAGTTGAGAAAAGAATAATAAGAAGAGTTAAAAATAAGAGAGAGATGTTATTTTGATTGTTAAATAATGGAATTTTTAATTCATCTTAAATGAGTACATGTAAAAAAAATATATATATATATATAAAAAAATACTCTAGGAAAAATTAGAAAGAAAAAAAAGATAATGACATGATTGCTGATGTGGTTCAATTAGAGTATAGCAAAAATAAATGCTACAATTAAAAAGTGAAAATAAAATTAAATTTGAAAATACAATCTAATTATCTCAAGGAGTTAACTATGATTAAGATTAAGAAAATTATATGATTATACAAAACTTCATACAATGTTAACAATTGTTAAAACACCATATGCATAATAACAACAAAGGTTAACGACTGTTAACAAATTAGTCAATCATATATTCTTATAATTTTAAATTATTTTACATTAGAAAATATTGCAGGAACAATATAAATTGGCAAAAACAATCAATACAAAATTTAATTTTTGTATAAAATATAAAAAGAGTTACAATTATCATAAGCCACCTTAGTTTCATAAAACATGCATTCATTATATAACTTAAAAGTAAAATATTTATTTATTTTTATTATTTATTTTCAGTAAATTAATAAAAAAATTATTTACATATGAATTTTGATTAAGTCGTGCATTGCATGTCTATAATGCTAGTTAATAAAAAATAAAAATAAAAACCATGCGAAATGAACAAAGGTACTTTTGTTTTCTATTACATGAGTCCCCTTTGCTTCCAGGAGTCCAGCAAATATGGGCTTCTGAGTTCTAATTTCACTTTCAAAAAGGAAAAAAAAAAAAAAAAAAAAAAATTTAACGACTTCTGAATTATTAATCAAAAGGAAAAGGAAAAAAAAAAAAAAACTTTTATTGATGTCTTTTCTGTTTCTTTCCTAGTCTAAATGTTTTTTTTTTTTTTAAGGAAACTTTCACCTCCATTGCCATTTGCCACTGCTCCACCTTCTGCTGTGATTCTGTTGACTGCAAGCAGCCTGGTGGGTTTAAAATACATTTAAAAAAATATTAAAAAATTATTATATGTAATCGAAGACTTAACAATCCAAACATATTTCTTCACACTGCCTTCTTCATTAATCTTATACATCAGTTGACTCCCTCCTTACAAATTTCATAGCCAGATCCACCATCTTCTAAAGATCAAAGTGAATGTGTTGATTTTACTTGCAGACATGAGAGAGGGAGAGGTAATATATATATATATATATATACTTTTTTTTTTGGGACAATTCAAAAGTTAAGGGAATTTTAGTTCTGGATATTATTGATATGCAATGAATTGGGCTACAAAAATTTTGGCAAGAGAGAAATATTTTTGAGAATAGAAAATTTAATAAAGAATGTGTGTATATTGCTAATGTTTTAAAATTTATTTATTTATAGAAAATATTAACTGATGTTCTAAGAGTATTAATTTAGAGAATATTTTTAAAAAAATTTTATGGGAAAAGAAAAAGACAAAAATATTTTACCTTTTTTCTTTTTCTTTTTTTGCTGATGTATTAAATTTAAGTGGCATTTTTTTTTTTATCAACGTTAGATCTAATCAAATTTATCAAAAACTCATGTTGCTTGAACTCACCTCTCTATATAAGGGCCATATATATATATATATATATAATCTATAAAACGTTTGATTTTTTTGTTGATATTTTAATATTTTATCACAATTACATTTATATTTAAACAGTTATTAAAATCATGATATATTATATTTTATTTAAATATTAAAATTTTTTATTCAAGTAATGTTACGTCAACAATATTTTCACAACAAATTTTAGGTGGCATGATATTATTAGTTCTAATCTGACCTCACCATTGATATTACTTTTTTACCTATTAATAATAACTTATAATCTAAGAAAAATTATTGTAAAAATGTTAGGTATGTTTGGGAAGAAAGATGCAAACAACAAGATAATACTGAGATGTATTATCAAAGAGGAAACCGAAGTACTTGATGAAAAATCTCTCCACGGCCTTTCAAGTCAAAATGATCCACTAGTGAATAAAGTTGGAGTATAAAGATATCAAAAAGAGTCTCTAAGCCTAACGGATTTCATTAAGTCATTTCTTCACTAGTTATCCAGATCTCGCAATTAGCTCCAAATTGTATCCGCCAATCGATGGCTTCTTCTAATACTTCCCACATGCACCAAAACTTCTCAGATTGGGTGAGGTAAGTGTTTGAGCTAAGAACCCCTCAAGGATTTGTAATTGGAGAAGTAAGAGTAGAGGAAAACTAAGAGAAATTATTTAGATAATTATGAGTTTACAATCTCTAACTCTCAAGTGTATTGCTAGGGTTTTTGCTCTGAAAGTCTCCTTATAATTTTGTGAATAATGTGGGCTTATATAATATGGGTAAAGAAAAGAGGAAAGCACTATTTAAAATCATCTAGGCAGAGAGTTTTGCGGGTCACTCATGGGTTGACCAAGTCACGAAGTGACACGCAAAATACAGCCTGGAAAGAGACTGTTCAGTTTTTAGCATGTGCTTCTCACATGACCTTTTGTAGGTTATCCACTCGTGAGTCAGTCGTTAGCAAGTCGTGAACTTCGCTGTTTTCACAATTCTTCACCAAACTCTCACACTTAACTTTTATATTAAATCCCACAAACATACTGAGAAAAGATTGATAGAATATAATCAAATTTGACACAAAATTAAAACCAAAAAAACATAGTTGAAAATCACAATTTTACAAATTTTATATAAACTTATAATGTATTATGCACGAAATATCCATATACTAGTAAAAGAAATATCAAGACAAAATAAAGAAATCTAGAGATAATATGATATAGATAAAACTTCTTTATTCAATATTCAAGTAGTAATCTACGTTACATTATAGATTTTTGGATATCTCTATCTCTCCATATCAAAATTGAACACACATTTATATATGTTATTTGAAGCATTCTTGATAGTGGCAAACTATTTAATTGGCATAAGAGGATGACAAACTTGATTGGCAAGAGAAGTTGTCAATCTTGATTGAGTTTTAGAGGTTATACTACATACCAAAAAAGTGTCGGCCACTTTACATTTAGAACAACTTAAACTATATTACATATATTTTGGGTACTATGCATACATTAGCTAAAGTCATAACAACTTTAACTATATTATTAGTTATTACATTTGACAATGGTTCTTTATCATCTACTTTATGGCATCCATTCGATTATTATTGTTTTTATTATTAGACCAAGATATTAATAGATTTTTAGTGTCGATGAGATTGATACTATAGATCTCTTATTTTATGTCTAGAAAATTTTCTAATTGAGCTATTTAAAACCCACTATATTACATATAATATTGGTGGTATGCATACATTGGCTAAAGTTGACACAAAATTAAAGAGTAGCAGCCGGTTATAATATGATGCTTTTTTTTTTCTTAGGCCAAGTGATTCGACTTTTATAAGTAATGCTATGTCCATAGTATTTGCACAATAAATCTTATTATGTGACAAACTATTGCTGGTAGTCATTCTTTATTATGAAAAAAGAGAAAAAAGTTGCCCATTATGGTTATTTCTCATGTGCTTGGTGCAAGGGAGTGAATACCATACTAGAGACCATTTCGGTTTGATTAGGGGAACGAAATATTTTGATACCGATTAATACTTATGTACCATTTCAAGTTTATTGCAAAGTATTATATATATATATATATATATAGTAGTTGTATATCCATTACTTTGATGAGACGGTATCTTGTGAGATGAACGCATGCACCCATTGTCTCACTGACATGTGGGTCCCACACGCATGGAACCCACATATGTGTGGGACCCACATGTCAGTGAGACAATGGGCGCATGCGCCTCTCTCACACAAAATTTTTTCTACTCTAATATTGATGCTAATAATTTATAAATAAATAAAAATTTGATATTGATGTATTAAATAATAATACTAAAATAGGCCTAAAAAAATAGCGTGGGATTTAAATGTTGTAAGACAATGGGCACATGCACCCCTCTCGGAAAAAACTTTTTCTACTCTGATATTGGTGCTTATAAATAAATAAATAAATTGATACTAATGTATTAAATAATAATACTAAAATAGGTCTCAAATAAATAGTCTTAGTCATTGTATTTGTAGTGTTTTTTTTTTTTTTTTGAAAACGTATTTGTAGTGTTTTGATGTGTGGGCAGAGCACACAAATCGAATAAATATTAAATAGTTATAAATTTTTGAATGATGTTTACGTCGATTGCCAATGACTTGTTACTTGTCTTTTCTCTACCATGTGCCCATTTGCATATGCCCATTCATTATATCTTATAATATACATTCTCTTTCATTTGTGTGCTTGATAAGTAACAAGTCATTTAACAAAACAAAAAAAGATGAATAAGTTTAGTGCCACAACTTGTGCCTTGAAAATAACAAGTCATTTAACAAAACAAAAAAAGGCGGTAATTTTAGTGCCACAACTTGTGGCATAAGTTGTGGCACTAAACTTATTCACATCTTGTGGCACAAGTTGTGGCACTAAACTTTTTCATCTTTTTTTGTTTTGTTAAATGACTTGTTACTTATCAAGCACACAAAAGGAAGAGAATGTATATTATAAGATATAATGAATGGGCATATGCAAATGTAAGCTTATTATGTGACAACTTATTGCCGGGATTCATTTTTTATTAAGCAAAAAGGGCAAAAGTTGCCCATTATTTGAAAGAGTCAAAGAGTAGACGCAGGTTATTTCTCGTATATTTGGCATCCAAGGAAGGAGAAACTCCTAAATGTTTTCAGTGCATGTTACCTCTCTCTCACAAGGGAGTGGACCCCACACTTGTGGGTTCTACTCCCTTGTGAGAGAGAGGTAACACGCATTGAAAACATACAAGTGTGGGGTTCAGTCCCTTGTGAGAGAGAGGTAACATGCACCGAAAACATGCAATACCTTCTCCCAAGCAAGAGAATGTATATATTATAGGACTAGGCATATGCATTTTGCGCTCACACTACAGAATGAAGGAAATGGATTCAAAGACACAAGTAGCTGATAAGCCTCATGCAGTTTGTATTCCATGCCCAGTTCAAAGTCACATGAAGGCAATGCTAAAGCTTTCAAAGCTTCTCCACCATGAAGGGTTTCACATAACCTTTGTGAACACTGAGTTCAACCACCAACGTTTTATGAAATCCAGAGGTCCCAACTCCTTAGATGGCTTGCCTAACTTTCGATTCGAAACCATCCCCGATGGCCTTCCTCCATCAGATATCAATGCCACTCAAGACATCCCTTCTCTTTCTGAATCCATTATGAACAACTTCTTGGCTCCATTTTCTGACCTCCTTGTAAAACTCAACACTGTAACTTCAGATAATCCTCCAGTTACTTGTATTGTTTCAGATGGTAGCATGGCGTTTACAATTACTGCTGCTCAAGAATTCAAAATCCCTATTGTGATGTTCTTCCCTATCTCTGCTTGCAGTGTAATGGGTGTTTTGCAGCTTCCTACTCTCAAGGACAAAGGCATCATACCTCTTAAAGGTGTAACAAAAAGTGCAAAATCCAATTGAAATCTTGCATTATTTTATTGTAATTAATCATTGTATGCTGAAAACTTTTTGTCTTTGCAGATGAGAGCTATCTAACAAATGGGTATCTTGACACAATTATAGACTGGATTCCTGGTATGAGAGACATACGTTTGAGGGATCTTCCAAGCTTTGTACGAACCATTGATCCAAATGATATTGTTTTTAGGTGTGTGATTGAAGCAGCAGAGAGTGCTCCTAGTGCTTCAGGAATTATTGTTCACACATTCGATGAGTTAGAGCAAGAAGTTTTGAATGCTCTGTCTACCATGTTTCCTCATGTATATGCTATTGGCCCTCTAGAACCACAACTCAATCACTTATCCAATGATCATTTGGAATCAATTGGGTATGGTTTATGGAAGGAAGAAACCGAGTGCCTCAATTGGCTTAATTCAAAGGCACCCAACTCAGTAATATATGTGAGTTTTGGTAGCATCGTTGTCATGACACCATCGCAATTGGTTGAGATTGGTTGGGGACTTGCAAATAGTAAGCATCTATTTTTGTGGATAATCAGGCCTGAATCAATTGAAGGCGGATCAATGATTTTGTCACCTGAGTTTCAGGAGGAAATTAAAGAAAGAGGTCTAATAACTAGTTGGTGCCCTCAAGAGGAAGTGCTAAACCACCCCTCAATTGGAGGGTTCTTGACACATAGCGGTTGGAATTCAACCATTGAAAGTGTGTGCGCAGGAGTGCCAATGCTTTGCTTACCATTCTTTTCAGATCAGCAAACGAATTGCAAGTATACTTGCAATGAATGGGCCATTGGCATGGAAATTGACTTTGATGTCAAAAGAGTGGAAGTAGAGAAGGCGGTAAGAGAATTGTTGGAAGGAGGTAAGGGAAAGAAAATGAAGAAAAAGGCCATGGAGTGGAAAAAATTGGCCGAAGAGGCCACAGGTCCACTTGGTTCCTCATCCATTAACTTAAAAAATTTGGTGAGTGAAGTCCTTTTATCAAAAGGCTAATGTACCCTGCTACTCTCCTTAAGCTTAGGTTCTGTTACTTCACTTGTCTTTAAACTCTCTCTCAATTTGGTCTTTCTCTTTTAAAGTTATTTTTTATATTTTCTTGTTTCCGAGGTTGGCCATTTGTTGTTATTGTTAATGTTAATGTTTTTTAATAATAAACGAAAGGTATTATTTAAGATATAGACATTTAGATTTACTGCACTGGCACTTTCTGAATAAACCCAATTATATTACATCCTAAATATAGCATTGAAAAACTAAAGGATATTGGGAAAAATCAATAGTTTTGCTGCTTTGATTTCTACCTGTTGTTGCCAAAATATCAGTGCTATTGATACCATATTTATTGGCTTTTAAATTTTAATGGAAATTTAAGTCTTGAATAATGAGATAAACCAAATTTTATCTGCCCAAATTTTTTGTTTATTTCAATCAATTTTGACTGGATTAACCAAATTTAACTGAGATTTACTTGAAATCTGTCCATTTGAATTTTTGATTGAAGTAATTTGGTCCCATATAAATATCGTGAAACTCCCCTCAAAATGACTGTTCACAAGCAAAAGTCGAGCTTGAAATGTTTGTTGTTTTATAAAATATACTACAATTTTCTATTGAAAATTTGAAACACATCATGGATTTTTCTTTTTCTGAAACATTGTCATACGTTTATTTGTGGCTTGGATGATCCCAAAATTTTGGACAAAAATTATAAATTATAAGTTTCATTTTGGACTAAGTTTAATTTGTTATCTTTTTTTCCTTTCTTTTCCTTGATTGATAGATGTCATCCTATGATATTATATAGTATATAATGATATAATGTTATTCTATTACATAGCATATTTTGGATAATTTTTTTTTTTTTTTTTTTTACAACCATACCTTTCCTTTTGAGTATTATTTTACTCATCTTCTTTTATATAAACTAGTATGTAAACCGTGCTTATGCACGGAAATGATGAATTGTAGTACTGCTATTGATCGTAGTTCACAATTATGACATTTGGAGGTACTAAAATAGTTTCTCCTTACAATTTTTATGATATTGGTTACGCCAAGTTTCTCATTACATTGCTATTACATATATAATTTTGAAAATTACTATTAGATACTACATATACAATATCAATTCACAATTATTGTCTGTAGAATTCTACTAAATACAACACAAAAGAAAATAATAAATTGATCAAATAGTATCTCCTAAATTGAATGGGAATAGGTGCATGAGATTGTTTCGCTTAATTACAATTTGTTACGTTCTATATCTTCACATGCAAAAAATTTAAATATAAATAGTATAAAAATATATGCTCATTAGTTAGAGAAAAAATAATTGCAAAAATCTAAACAATTTAATTTGTATGGAAAGCTAACAAAAGCAAAATTTAATTTTGATTTTAATTAAATTTTCTCTAAACTTTGGTCTTAAAAAAAATATATTACCTAGTTAGTAATAGACCATATATATATATATATATTACATAAATGACTTTGTAGGGGCTTCGTTTTTTGGAGGACACCCCCGACAATACATTTGTAGAGAGTGGGGCGAAGGGCTTGGCTCCGGCCGGCTTCTCGCCGGTCCTCCAGGACATTTTCCTTGGCTTTTCTTCACTTGGGGTTGCTCCTCGGCAGGCATCCGAGGAGGCCCCCCTTTCACTAGAGGGGGTCTTCACCTTATATACTCCCCTTTGTTTGATCCTGGCCTTGCAGCTGTTGGTCATCCAGGTTACTACTTCAGAACTTGTCCCATCAGATACGCTCTTCCCTATACTGTGGGTTGCAGCCTCCAAGGTTGCCCTGTTCAGGGGTCTTGTCTTCATTAATGCAGCTTGGGGGGTTAGGCAAATACATTAAGTGTGGATGTGACCACCTATTCTGGGTTTGCCCCCTACCCAGAATTAGACTAGGTATGCCGAGGAAGGACGTGTCCTTGGCATGGATCCGAAAAGGGCTGAAAAACCCTTTAGACAATTGTCCCTCCTCGGCTTGGGCCTTGGGCCAGCCTAAAGGTGGGCCGGGGATTCCAAGCCCACGGGCCCCACAATAGCCCCTCAAAATCCTACTGCACGTTCCCTCGGGCGGGGAGGAGGGTTTTGAAAATCACGGCCCTCATGTTCCGGAAGGCCTTCCGCTGGCTGGTCCTTCCTCGAATGGCTGGATCAACACTCAGATTCTTCAGTAAGTAGTCAGTTTCCCCATAGGACTGAGTTCTTGGACCATGCAATACCTTGGTTCTGTCATAAATGGCTAGCTCCCCATAGGCTTGAGTCTGAGGACCATGCAAGACCTAGGTACAGTTGCTGCCTTCAAGGTAAATGGCTAGCTCCCCATAGGCTTGAGTCTGAGGACCATGCAAGACCTAGGTACAATTGCTGCCTTCAAGGTAAATGGCTAGCTCCCCATAGGCTTGAGTCCGAGAACCATGCAAGACCTAGGTACAGTTGCTGCCTTCAAGGTAAGTGGCTAGCTCCCCATAGGCTTAAGTCCGATGACCATGCAAGACCTAAGTACAGTTGCTGCCTTCAAGGTAAGTGGCTAGCTCCCCATAGGCTTGAGTCCGAGGACCATGCAAGACCTAGGTACAATTGCTGCCTTCAAGGTAAGTGGCTAGCTCCCTATAGGCTTGAGTCCGAGGACCATGCAAGACCTAGGTACAGTTGCTGCCTTCAAGGTAAGTGGCTAGCTCCCCATAGACTTGAGTCCGAGGACTATGCAAGACCTAGGTACAGTTGCTGCCTTCAAGGTAAGTGGCTAGCTCCCCATAGGCTTGAGTCCGAGGACCATGCAAGACCTAGGTATAGTTGCTGCCTTCAATAGGAGTTCGTCCTCGGATCCGAGAGCCTTACTTTTAGTGTAACGATGTCCACGGGCCGTTTACTGGGAGCTGTTTTTCCTCGAATCGGATTGTGACCTCACATGTGAAGTTGACCTCGCCTCCAGTTTGTGTTCCCCATCTTTTTGGTTTACGAGGCGTCACTTGGCGTCGCTTGGCCTTTCGCGCTCCGCGCTTGACGCTTCGGTGCGTGTGACGCGCCTTCATTAATGCCCTTGTGAATTAACACGAATCCGGCGGTTGGCAATCCCCTTGGAATTGGGTGAGAATTAATTCCTTTTGACAATCCTCCCTTCGAATTCTGCATGGCTCAACTCCCACCATTTTTCGCCTTCTATAAAAGGCGTTCTGGGGCGAATGTTTCTCCTCATTCCATGGATCTTCCACCACAACTAGAAATACATATTTTCACCTCCCTGAGCCCCTTTAACACCACCGCCAGGATTGTGACCAAAGTTGGGAGATATGGGGTTAAGGGCCGCCGTGGCCGCAGCCCCTACTGGGCTTCCGGCGCGGCAGAGCTTAGGCGTAACACTGGCAGTGCCTTGTACAGTGGCCAGGAGGGACGTTGTTGAAGTACCTAAGGTCTCTCCCCAGAGCGCACCTCCGACGAAGGTGGCACGCGAACTCTCGTCATGGCTGGTGCCCGAGTGTTGCCGTCTCCGATGGCCAACGCTCGTGCAGTTTGGAGAGGGTCGAGGAAGCATCACGGGGGAGGGTGTTTCGGGGCCCCTGCGTCGGCTCCTCGCTTTGTTCAAGCTTCTACCTCGAGGCGAGCCAGCCCCCAGCCCCCTTCCCGTGCTTTTACTATCAAGTTCTCCCATTCTCTTGATACCGATAAAAGCATGGGTTGACACTTCCCTCATTCCTGATATTAATTCTTCGCGAGCCTCTCTCCCAGCTAGTTCTAGAATCGGTCCGCCTGGGCCTCTGATTGTATTTGTAATTTTTTATGAAATAATAAAGAACTCCTCTTTTTATTTGCTGTTGAGTTTTCTTTTCTACTGCAATTCTTCTCTTCTTCTCTTTTTTTTTTTTTTTTTTTTTTTTTTTGATACACCGCCAACTTTTGCGTAGTGACTACTCTAGAACGACCGCCGGTTGCGCCGGCCAGCGCACTAACCCTCCCCATAGACAGCGCCAATTGTAGGGGCTCCGTTTTTTGGAGGACACCCCCGACAATACATTTGTAGAGAGTGGGGCGAAGGGCTTGGCTCCGGCCGGCTTCTCGCCGGTCCTCCAAGACATTTTCCTTGGCTTTTCTTCACTTGGGGTTACTCCTCGGCAGGCATCCGAGGAGGCCCCCCTTTCACGAGAGGGGGTCTTCACCTTATATACTCCCCTTTGTTTGATCCTGGCCTTGCAGCTGTTGGTCATCCAGGCTACTGCTTCAGAACTTGTCCCATCAGACACGCTCTTCCCCATACTGTGGGTTGCAGCCTCTAAGGTTGCCCTGTTCAGGGGTCTTGTCTTCATTAATGTAGCCTGGGGGGTCAGGCAAATACATTAAGTGTGGATGTGACCACCTATTCTGGGTTTGCCCCTACCCAGAATTAGACTAGGTATGCCAAGGAAGGACGTGTCCTTGGCATGGATCCGAAAAGGGCTGAAAAACCCTTTAGACGACTGTCTGGGACAATTGTCCCTCCTCGGCTTGGGCCTTGAGCCAGCCTAAAGGTGGGCCGGGGATTCCAGGCCCACGGGCCCCACAGACTTATAAATTTGAATTGTTTTTAGTTATACATAAAAAATGGTTCATAAATATAAAATCATTCAAACTCTCTCTTCCTCTAATTTTATATATAGAGTTAAATATATTATTAGGTTTTTAATGGTTTATTTATATTGAACTCCTCATTTTCTACACTAAATTAACTCATTTGACACAAAAATGGAAAAACTTAGAATAGATGGGACACTTTACCTAAAATTAAACCCTAATTGACATCCAATTTTTACATTGAATTAACTCATTTGGCATAAAAATTTTAAAAATTAAATTAGATGGGATACATGACGCAAAATTAGAGTTTAATTGAATCCCAATTTGAAATCTAATTAGATTTTCCCTCAGTTTTACCTATTAATCTATATATATATATATATATATATATATATATAGATTTACTATTTTTCTCACATTCTCTCACAAAAAAAAAATGTGACTATTCTCTCTCTCTCTCTCTCTCTCTCTCTTGCAACTCTATTTTAGATAGATGAATTTTTTTTTTCTTTTTTTTGGTATCTCTACTTAGTTACATTTTAGTGGTGTGTTTTTTGAGTTCCCATTGCATGTACTCTCTCACCTTCTTATGTACTCTATCTCCCTCTTATAGTTTTAGTTTGAGCTAATTCTTAAATATTTTGAAACTGAGAATTTAAGTTCATATTAAAATAAAATTGATATGGCTATGTATTTGAATGTATCTATCAATTATTTAGTAATACCCATGTAGATTGTATATATCAATTTTTTGAGTAATACCAATAGTAAATTTGTGATGAGGTTTGATAATTATGATAATAATCTCTTTAAGAGAATGAGAATTTTGAATCATTAATTTGAAACTTAAAAAAATTTTAGTTATACCAGAAAAAAAAAAAAAAAAAAAAAAACACACTATATATATATATATATAAAAGAAAAAAAAAGAAGAAGAAGAAAGTTTGAAGAATATAGACCACTTATAAAAATAATAATATCAATTAAACACACCCAAGTTTCTCAACCAAAAAAAAAAAAAAAAAAAAATCTAAAATAATAGAATGATATACTTGTAGAGATAAAGATATGGACAATATTTTTAGAAACAGTTAAATTTTAAGGAGAACAAACTATCTTCAATAAATTTTAAAGAATAAATTATATATTATACCATATATGAATTAAGGTAAATACTAAATAGTAGTGGGGAGATGAAAATGTAAAAGGGAGGAAGAAATGTTTGAGGTAGTGTAACAATAAGTTGAGAAATTAATAATGAGAAGAGTTAAAAATAAGAGAGAGATGTTATTTTGATTGTTAAATAATGGAGTTTTTAATTCATCTTAAATGAGTAAATGTAAATAATAATAATAAAATACTATAGGAAAAATTAGAAAGAAAAAGGATAATGACATGATCATTGATGTGGCTCAACTGGAGTCTAGCAAAAATAAATGTTACAATTAAATAATGAAAATAAAATCTAATTTGAAAATACAATCTAATTATCTCAAGGAGTTAACTATGATTGAGAATAAGAAAATTGTATGATTATACAAAAATTCATATAATGTTAACAATTGTTAAAATACTATGTGAATAATAACAAAGGTTAACAACTGTTAACAAGTTAGTCAATCATATAATCTTATTATTTTAAATTATTTTACATTAGAAAATATTGCAGGGACAATATAAATTGGCGAATACAATAAATACAAAATTTAATTTTTTTATAAAATGTAAAAAGAGTTACAATTATCATGAGCCACCTTTGGATTGTAGGGTAGAAAAAATTGGTTTTGAGAAAGTTTGTTTGTTGTGAAAATTTCAAGTAGTAATTCAAAAGGTAATTCATGTTGTAGTTCATTTTTTAATTATATAGTTGTATGATTTTCTTGTAATTTAGAAGTTGTTTAGGATATTAAATGCGTGTAGTGTTTGATTTATGGAGTAGTCAATTAATATTTCATTGTCTTTAAGTTAATAAGAACCTTACATATACTTCCCTTTCAAAAAAAAAAACCTTACATATACTTTCTTTTTCTTTTAAAAAAAAAAAAAAAATTAGTCCAAATTACAAAGAGAGAGAGAGAGAGAGAGAGAGAGGAAGAAGAAGTAGAAGATCACCATAAAAAATTTATTACGCCCAACACGCGAGTTTATTGATAAAAGATTACACCACAGTTTAGTTGGTACATATTTATTAATTCATATATGAATCTATTATTAACATCACTTTATTATTCACCTTTAACAAGAGTGTATTGGAGTGGACTTGCCGTGGATTTGTAATTGAGGTGACTATAATTGGTTGAACCTAATAGACACATTGCACATATTGCATGTTACCAAATTGCAGGTCATATGCTTACACCATTAATAAATTGTTAGCTTGATAGCTGTTAAATATTTGTGAAAATTTTTCATGTCATTGGAATTATTTGTAAATTAAGAAGCTTATATCTTTTTAAGAAATTTAAGGTCTGTTTGGGATTCGTTTGTTTTGCTAAAATTGAAAACTTTTTGCTGAAAGTATTGTAAATAAAGGTAAAATTTAACTGGAATAGTATAGTGAGACTTATAAATAGTACCAAAAAAGTGCAATAAAACCCATAAATAATAACAAAAATAAGTTGGCAAAAATAATTTTTGCCAAACAGACACTTACTGATCATGATTGTAAATTTAGAACCAATTGTCTTACCATTTTTCCTTTCCATCTCTTCAAATTAGTATAATATATTAGATTTTTTTTCTCAATCTTTTTAGTACATAAGTTTCATATAGCCAGACTAAGTTTTTCGATTCAACCTAGAGTAATAACAATTAAAATTATTATTGTTGATATTAGAGTGCCTGAAAGCTGAATACTTCTACTTCAAATCATCTTAAATATAGTGACATCATTACAAGAAACCCAAGTAAACCAATTCAGTATATTGATAAAGTCTTGAATATTAACACCCGCCCCCCCAGAAGGAAAAAAAAAAGTGAATACAAAACCTTTGAATGAAGATTCCCATCCCTACATATACAATATATTTATTCCTCTTCATCTGAAATGTGAATCAATGAAATAATGTTATGCTCCAGAGAGGTCTTCTTCAGTACACCATCAACAAATATGTCCAATTAGGATTCATTTGTTTGTTTCTGCTCTTCATACAAGGTAAATTCCCTCCAGAAATGTATAAAATTGTCAAATTAGAAGGCGGGTCTCTTATTTCTAAAAGTACTCAAAATCTATATAAGGAGGATCCTTAGGACTATTGCTGTTTTTGTCACCTCCTCCAATTTCTGTCATTTTCTTCTCTGCAGGGATTGCCTCTTTGCTAGCATATTGTGAGAAGTCTACAGGATCAGGAATGTGAGGAGGTGTTGCACATCTCACCAAGGCCCAGTTCACTCCCTCAAAAAATGGGTGTTGTTTTATTTCTGTAGCACCCCTTTTATATGCAATCCGCTTATTTGGTTCTTTTACCAGAAGTCCTCGTATGAGATCACGAGCCACATTGCTTACTTGTGGAGTTTCAGGAAATCTAAGTGGCTGGCCTACAACATTGAACAATGTGGCACGATTGCCTGAACCTTTGAAGGGAGTTGTCCCATGCAATAGCTCATACAAGAAGATGCCAAATGTCCACCAATCCACTGCACTACCATGACCCTCTCCGCGGATGATCTCTGGTGCTAGATATTCATGTGTACCAACAAAGGACATTGAGCGCACATTTGTCGGCTCTGCCATCAGTTCAGGAAGAGAGCCTCCAGCACACAAACCAGAATCTGATTTTGATTTTCGATTCTTTTTACTTGGTAAAATGCGTGGAAGAAAATTTGATGGCTGCATACAACCATGAATTACCAACTCATTATCTAAGATTCCACCAGCAACACTAATGTTGTTTACATTGGTAGCTGAAGACTTCACAAGTGTAGGACTCACGGAGCAACGTAGGGATAAGTCAAAATCCGAGAGCATGATATGACCCTCTTCTCTCACTAGTACATTTTCAGGCTTCAAATCCCTGTATACAATGCCTAGCATGTGCAGGTACTCAAGTGCTAACAACACCTCTGATGCATAAAACCTGTTAAAAGATGTAAGAACTTAAGAAATCTATTTGCTCTGAATGTCTAAAATCAAATCAACACAATAAATTCAATTCACTATAAGCAAATTTCTAGAAGTATTAATAATTCTTTAAAAAATTTAGGCCTCCTTTACTCTGGTTGGTCTAATAGTGCAAGGTAATGCTATATCAAATCCCTGTATACAATGCCTAGTATGTGTAGGTACTCAAGTGCTAACAACACCTCTGATGAAAAAATTAAACCTGTTAAAAGATGTAAGAACTTAAGAAATATGTTTGCTCTCAATGTCTAAAATCAAATCAACACAAGAAATTCAATTCAATAAGAAAATTTAGATAAGTATTAATAATTCTTTAAAAGTCTTAGGCCTCTTTTATTCTAGTTGTTCAAATAGTATGATGTATATGCTTTAAATACCATCATAAAATAAAATTCATCATCAGAAAAATATTAAACCAATTTCAACAATTTGTAGAAAGATAAACTTGACTGATAATCAAAGAATACAGTGAAAATGTAAATAGGTGGTAAGTACTAACCGTGCAGCCTCCTCAGTGAAGTGTTTGTTGGGTTGTTTTTGGCGAAGAGAATGAAGATTACCACCACTACAGAATTCCATGACCAAACAATAGAATTTCTCAGTCTCAAAGTATGAATATAGAGTAGGCAAGAATGGGTGGTCAAGAAGTCCAAGTATCTCCCTTTCTGTCTGTGCTCGTAAAAGCTTGTTTCTACTGGCAAGAGAGCCCTTGTCCATGACTTTCATAGCAAAATAGGTCTTTGTTCCTCTAAGCTCGACAAGATAAACACTCCCAATATCTCCATAACCAATGCGCTTGAGAAGCCGAAAATGGCCAAGATTTAGAGGGGAACCTTTGGAAACTATGTTAATGGCATCCCACCGTACATCTCCACCGGTGTGTGGCCTGAGGGGTGTGTTGGAGCCCTCTAAGCTATTGCTACGAGAACCATTCACAATCCCTTGGCCAGGGTTGGTGAAGGAACTGGTACTCTTTCCACCATTTGTCTTTGTGCTTCCTGGTGTTACTCCAGCTATCCCTGCTGTTGAAGTTTTTGGGAATTCAGATTTTCCAGGTGTCCTTGGGCTTGGACTAACATTATAGCTTGGGCTTGGAATTCCATTATAGGTAATACTGGAATTAGAAACAAACTTGCCAACTGGCTGGTCCATGTTTCTGAGATCAAATGGAGGGTCAATTGTCAAATTTGGTTTCCTTCTGGACTTTGGATCCTTCTGTCCAAGTTTACTTGTTGGATCTTGAGATGAATCAACATAAGCTTTTGCTACTTTTTCGAGTTTTTTGGGCTCATACAGTAAGTCATTGTCTGAACCAGCAGCACTATTTGCAACATCAACCGTCTTTTTGGGTCTCCATGGTGCTTTTTCAGATGAAAGGTAGCACACCTGTATTAACAAATGAAAATTTTATTTTTATCACAATATGTAATTCTTCACATGTTTAAATAATTAGTCTAGACTAATTTACAGTTTTATTTCCTCTTCTCAATAATTTCATTGAAGAGTAATCCATTTCAAACAATAATATCATGCCTATTGTTAGATTTGTTTCTAAAAAGAATGATAGTGCATGAATGAGTCTAGATATAGAGCATGTTTACCTCAGATGAGTCTAGTCTCTTGACTGGCTTTGATGACATTTTTAGGGCTACGAAACACCACCGCTCAGCAGGAGCTCTGACAAGATTTGTATAAATATGAATTATTTCTCCCAAAATAAAATGCATAACAAATTTGTAACAGATGACATGATGTGATGTTGTGTGTATAGCAATGTTGGACATTCGAGATCTTGTACGTATCAATACAACATTCTCAGATTAATCAGCAACTAGATCCTCCATTCAAATGAATCATAATCTATAAACCTTGTGGACAATGCAGTTGCCAATTCTTCTATACATGTATCCATAATAATCATTTATGAGCCTAAACTTCTTTACGTGTATGAAATTTTGCAATGAATAAGAACATGTCAAACAAATAAGTCCATAGCAAAAGCTACCAACTTTTGGAACATGTATTATGCATACCAAATCAACATGAGTGGCATGCACGTTATGGTATGACCCAACACACAAATCAAAACGTCATAGTTGGATTTAAAAAAAAAAATGCAAACAGGCAGAAAGCAATACAACAAGAAGCACACACACAAAAATAAGGAAAAGATCAATGCAAATGCAAAACTAGCAGAGACCAATATGATAAAATATGGAAGGGAATGCAGGACAAACCAGAAATTGAACAATGATAGCAGCAAGAAGAACCAAGTTGTAATTTTTTTTGTTTGTGTTCCTGACAAGTCATTGCATTTGTGTTGAACAATATGAATGAAAGGGAACAACTTTTTGTTGGAATTTGGGAGAGAAAAAAGAGGAGAGGGAGTAAAGGGAGGGAGGGAAAGAGAAAGGAAAAGGAAACTGGGTGTTGAGAGTGAATGAGTTGGAACTTGCTCTTGATTGAACCACCATGCACCACCCATCATCAGGAGTGACAATTTTTAAGAGAAATTTGTGGAACAAAATTGAGAGACTAATAACAGAACTACAATTAGAAAATCTCAATTTTATATTTTGTATATGAAAAAATAAAATAAAATAAATCAATTTGTGTGAGTGTCAAGGAGAAAAAGAGAGAGTGTTTCAAACTTGTAACAGGAAGGAAAGAGAAAAGAAAGAAAAGGTCATGAGTGAAGACGGATGGATAGGCACTTATTTCTCTCTATCCTTGAATTCAAACTCTATAACTTACCAAATTTAGCCTAAACTAAAACTGACAGAATTGGGCAGTAATTTCATTGCGGGTAACTTGTTTCATGACGTAAATTATTTATTTATTTCATTTTTTGTTTTTGGATGATCAAGTAAGACACATTGAACAAATTGCATGTCTCTAGAGCAATATCACTACATTATCTTTCTCAAAAAAAAAAAATATCACTACATTACCATGTCACCATTTTTTTAAGGGCAAATTACATTTTCCCTATCATAATCTTTCACATAGCTTTTTACAATCTCCCCCCCACCCCCCGGCCCCCCAACAAATTTCAAAATTATTACATTACTAACATTCTAATTTGAGAGAATTGTAATAATATTCACTATTTTGTCTAAATTAGGGGTTCATTTCAGAGAAAATAATGTGAAAAACAACTCATTGATTAAATTGCCACTTATTGATTACAATAGTAAACAAACGAAAATTTAGCACTACCATTCGGTCTTCTTTAGCACAACTTGAATACTTAGTGCATGTTTGAGAATCACATAGTTTTCAGTAGCTTAAAATAATACATTGAGGTTTTCTATTATTATACTTACCTCTCTTGTAATTTATAATATTACACACCTACTCTAAAATTTAAACTATTTATACTGCTTTCATCTAAATAGTAGAAAAAATATTTTAAAAATTTCCCAAAAAAGAACAAGATTAGAAAAAAAAAATTCCAAATTTACTATTAGAGAGAGTATAGAACCTATAGATGACTGTTTATGTGAAGGTAAAAAAAGAAAGTTTTTATTTTTAAGTATTTTTACACTCATTCAACCTCAATGCAATTTTGCCTATGTGTCCCTTGAAACTTCTAAATTAATAGTAAAAAAAAATACTAAAAAAGACAAAGGTGGAATAGCAAATGTAAATCCCAAAGCTATATCCAAAGGAACAGAAGTAGCAAGTCAAGTTGAAGAAAAATGGAGAGCCCAACACCATCACCACCACCACCATCTTCATCATCATCAGCATCGGCCGTACACCCAGGAATAGCACCAATATCATATCTGCTGGGAACATGGAGAGGCCAAGGAGAAGGTGGTTTTCCCACCATCAATTCCTTCTCTTACATCGAAGAGCTTCATTTCTCTCACAACTCTTCCAAGCCCGTCATTGCTTACTCCCAGAAGACTTGGAAACTCCATTCTGGGGAGCCCATGCACTCTGAGAGTGGCTATTGGAGACCCAGACCCGATGGTACCATTGAAGTTGTCATTGCTCAAAGCACTGGCCTTGTTGAAGTCCTGGTAGGTACTGCAGTGTAGCACTACTTATCTATGTTTTTTTGTGCCTACTCATCAATTCTAAACTTAATAGTAATTAACTCTCTTTTTTCTTTTCTGACTTCACTTGGGTTATTGTTTCAAACAATGAAGAAATGGGTCAAAGTTGATTCTTTGATTCGATGTAAAATTCTGTGAATCAAGAAGCTATCTTTTCTTTAATTTGTGTAATATGAAATCATAGGCAGTTCACATGTATCATTTTTCTCTGTTTGGGGATGAATGTGGTGTTGATGTTATATTTATATCCATTCCAGAAGGGGGAATATGATGCAGAAGAAAAAGTCATAAGGCTTCAAAGTGAGCTTGTGGGCAATGCTTCTAAGGTAATTTATACCGATTATTGATTGGAGTATCATGATGCAAAACAGGTTTACGATATGATGGGTTCACATAGAAAAATATCCTACTATTTAATGAATGGGTTTCCTTTAGAACTACTTAACTCTCCTATGACAACTCAGTTTTGCCCTCTTCATTATGGATTGGTTGGGCTGATAAATTTCATGGATATTTTAGACGTTATGTGTAAAAATGGTGATAAATGGGCTTTCTTAACAGTCTCTATTCTTTATTTATTTTTTGAAGTGGAGGTAGAGCAGTATTTTCTTTTTCCTATTGTTGTCAAAAAGTGAAAGTTTCGTAAATGCATTTGATAACTGGTATATATATGATAATGTTATCCGGGAAATGTCTATGGAATTCTTCTAATGATGTGTAGAGAGCATTCATAGGTGAGTACTTTCTTGTTAAGCGGTTGTTTTATACTCCAATGAAGATAACAGACTCCATTATTTTCCCTCTCATTTTGGCCTAAAGACACTTTATATGAGAAGGAATATTAACATGATCCGTATATATCTAATCTAAATTTTTATTGCAAAAACTGTCAAGATGGTGCTCTAGTGCAGAGAAAGTTAAGTTCTTCAACTTGACCTTGAGATAGAAGATACCTCCAAAATGTGCATTTGAGTTGAGCTTTGAATAGCAACGTTAAAGATTGCTTGCATCATCTTTGATGTGGAGCTTCAGTTACATTTGAGGTTTGTCCTCAAGAGAGGTTCTCGTCACTTGACTTTTGACTTAAATTGATTGTGATAATACCTCTGGAAAATCTGTAGGGATCTGTGATCTCAACTAAAAATCGAGGTAGAGTCTTTGGCAATTCATTCTTGATGGTCCTTTTCTGTTTAATGGGTATGTTTTACGAACTTTACTTCCCCTTGTGCTTACTATTCATCTGCCCATCTGGACACTTGATGCCTGGTATTTGGAAGTTATAATTATTATTACTTCAATATATTCATAAAAAATAGGGGTATAGAATGATCGCCTACGGAAATTAACCTAAAGCAGAGTATACAAATCTAATTATTTAAGTGTAAAGGCGTTCTTTTCTTGGTGAATAAGTAGAGTTGACATTTAAAATTGGTTGCTATTAGTACTGCTCACTATCATCCTGTTTTTAATCTTTAAAAATTGTTTTGCATATTACTAGAGTCAAATAGATTGCGCTAATCTCTCTACTTTTGCCTCTAAATGATGTGACCTTGCCTTTGCAAGAGCTTCCCAATCAAAATTTTAGGACTTGGACATTGTGTTTCTTTCTTTTTATGTAATCGCCTTTTTGTATTAGTATTAATCACCCACTTCCATTCTTTTCTACTTATATTCTGCCTCCCACTTCCTTTCTCTAAGCACAAGCAATTAGACTGTTATAACTTATTACTTACGTATATTGCATAATAAATTAAGCATTTCTATTACAGTTAATGTTTAGACAAGCATCTAAAGTTATCAGATGATTTCTGATTCCCTGATTTTCTGGTTAGTTTTGGTTTAGTATTGTTGAATTGTACATATATCATGCAATGTTGATGAGAAGTTGATAACTGTCACTAAGATGACGGTTTTAAGATAATGATTTAGAAGTGTGCAAAGAAAACTTCTGATGGGACTGGTAAAAGAAGTGTCCTTCTATGAGATGAAAGGTCTATTTGGGCCAAGCAAATCCAATCATATCTACTGATTTGATAAATGTCCCTCTCTGTTGGGTAAGAGGATATGAACAAAACAGACCAAGAGATCACTGGGGAGGGCCTATCTTGATTCATGGAAGTATCATGGGGGACATGAGGAAGGTATACCAGGTGACATTCTGAGGGATATTAAAGGTCATTCTAAAGGACACTAATAAAGGAAGTGATTGTAATTTATTAATTGAGAAAATTTGTTGCACTTTTGGAAATGAAGATTTGTGAGATCAAGCATCATTTATATTCTAAAACTGATATATTTATGTGTCTATGCAAGCATCTCGTTGGACTAATCTACATGCTAATATTATAAATGAATTTATTTCTGACAATCTATTGGTTGTTCATTCATATTCTTTAAGCAATTTTAATGCTTTGGTAAAAAAATTCTTTTTTTCTCTATTGTGGACACCAGATGCAGCCATGCGGTTCCCCAATCTTATGGTTGGATGATGGAGGCCTATTGAAGCTGATTGACTCATGGGATTTGATTTGATTTTTGGAATTTGATTTATTCCTGGAATTAATATAATTGAATTTTGAGTTATTTCCTTTCATACTGGGTTTAAAAAATTATTTCATTTCCTTACTTGGGTGCCAATGTTAGATTTTTTTCTTTCATTGGTGTAACTTGGAATTTTGTGCTGCATTACCCTCTCTAAATAAAATATTTTGACTGTTAAGTAATCTATGTTCCTTTCCTTTTCTGCTATAGGTGGAAAAGATAACCCGAGTTTTTCAGTTAATTGGAGGAGATCTATCTTATGTGCTTCAGATGGCTACAAATGCTACTAGTCTTCAACCACATCTCAAAGCCTCACTCAAGAAATTGTGACGCAAGCATGCTTTAGAAAAGTTGTGTATAAATGGGCATCAAAATAAACCCCTATATGAAACTGACGCTGATGGAAAGGTGTAGTTTTTCCCGTTTGTTCAAATGATAGTGATATCCAGCTTGGTTGGAATTTGGGGATGGACATTTACAATTGAGTCTTTATTAGAATACAATTTAGTTCTTCACTAAGTATATTTACATCAACAAATTCTGATTTTTTGCTTGTTTCCACTTTCTAGTCCAAGAGTTATGCCATATAACTATGAATATTGTTCTCCTGTCTCTCTCTCTAAAAGGTGATTATGTCACTTGTAGAAATTCAATGAAGAAGACAATCTCAATCTGTTGAATTTGCTGTCAATACTCTGTCCATTTATTAATGGAGGGATCGCATGCCTCTTACATGAGTTAACAGTTTTTAGCCAAATTGAGAGGGGAGGGGGCTGGGGTAAGGGACACAAAACCTGTCATCTCTCTCTCTTCTTACAAGCCAATCCTTTTACCGAGCCACCAATTGTTTCTTTTTCTCACCAATTGCCGTGAATTCATCTTCAGTCACCAAATACCCATACCCGATATCAAACCTAAACGATCATGTAATTGAATTGATGATCATGTAATTGAATTGATATTTTGAAGTGCATCCAAATTTATAGACTTCTAATAAGCCTTTTTTTTTGTGTGGTAAATTTGATAGTTACAACGGAGATGAGAAATTTGAATTCTAAAAATCATTAGAAATATTAAAAGATGTCAGTTGAGCTACAAGACTCTCAACATAAACCCATTATTGTTGTTGTGAGGATGAGACCTGATGCGCACAGTCGCTTAGGCATATAAAACTGAACAATAACATGCATAGTGTAACATAGAGAGGAAACCAATTAGGACTAATTAAAATTAAACATTAAAATCAAAATTTTTGGGCATTTATGCCTGCATTTCCATGAGTTTGACTTTTGTTAAGCTTCTTGTATGCGCATCACGTACAAGATTTAGCTCGAGAGATCATCAGGGTCAATACACAAGATATCGTGACCACCAGTACATGGTGATGAAAAAGAAAAATGAAAAACCCTCTATTGCAAAGGCACAACACTCTACAGACCCTGTCTATCTAATGCCTTGAAAATTGTCGTTTATCATCTCCACCTCCCTGTCTTCCATAAGGGTTGCTCTCACTAAAACCATGTTTAGCTCCTTCAACTTTTCGCATTTTCCTTCTGAACTTTGAAGCACCACTATCTATGTTCAGATTTACTTTTGGTGGGTTTGAAAAGCAGAAAGAAGCTGCAACAGCCTGAACAAACAAAATACCCAGAACATGAGCATTGTATTATATGTTGTATATTACGGCACAACAAACAGAGATCAATCAATTTTTCTTTAAAAAAAAAATCAGAATCATTTGAACTCAGGTCAACAAGCATGTCAAATTGGTTACACAGGCTACACCTCTAGCCTACACAAATCAAATTGCTGTTTAATGATGTCACCGTAAGTATTCAGCACAGTTGTCTTGACATTTTTGAACCAAAAACAAGCTGATCGCAAGCCAAGGCATAGCTGGTCATACCAAAAGAAATCAGTTTTCTTCTTCCAAAAGATGCTAAACGCCCTAAGCTCTAGCCTAATAAGAAGCAAAAGTCTCTCCAAAAATAGAAACCGGTCTGGCTTGTTTCTTTATTTGTCATTACCTAGCGGAACATACCACAAACGCCTAGAGCTTACAGCCTAACAGACATCCAAGGTTCATATAGTTGATGAGATGTTATTGTAACCCTTAGATGAGGCAATCAAGCACCATGTTGATGTAAGGACTTCCTTTTTCTTTTAATATGATTAGGTATTTTCCCATGCATACGTTTGGTTGGATTTTCTCTTTTACCCACAATTTTAGGTTCACAAATATGGAGAGGAACTCCCATAATTGGGGGATTAAAATCCCTCCATTCGGATTAAAATGGAGACTCCATCAAGAAATCCATTATTGTTCTATACAAACATACTTTAAAAACGTGTTAAAAATTTTAATAAAAAATATGACACATCTTTTCACAATGTGCTTAGGGCCGTCCCCCTAGGGTCAAAGCAATACAGATTTCCAAATGGACACTCCATTTGAACCTAAATTGAGAGGATCCTTTCCCAGAATTAGTGGATATAAAGCTCACCCGAAACACCAATTTAGCCAGCTAGGTGCTTATTTGGAACCAAATTGCTCAAGACACCCAAATTCAAGAAAAGGCCCTTGAATTTTTTATTTCTAGAACTTTCTTGTCACCCCTAAAATTGTTGTCAACAATATATATTTAAAATGATAGAAGTTCCCGTTTACCAAGGAGAAAGGCTTTTTACCAGCAGATCACTTATAAATATAAATGGCTTTTACCTGCAGATCAAGGCGGTGAACATCAAAGATGTCTTTCATAGAGTGAGAGTTATATGCTAATAAGTAGGATCTGTATGCATCTTTAGCTGACTTATTCAAGTAATAGTTACTGCCCACCAACTTCTCCTGCAATAATCCAAATACTCCAAACTAAATCTAGCAGTTTAAAATAGAAGAGATATTGATCATACAATGTGGAAGCAGTAAAGTACCAGGTGAGACTGCACATTAGCCAACTTCTTTTGATCAAATTCATACTCTTTAACATGGACTTTTTCTGCCTGAAAGTAGACGTCATCTTAGGATGCAAAACAAGCAACTATACAGCAACAATTTATTATGGAAAATAAAGGAAAACCCTATTGGCCACTAATTTGATTCCTACTCATTTTTCTTCACAAAAACCTCCACAAAGCAATAGTCTTTTTCTTCTTTTTCATTTTTTTTTATAAGCTCTTTTAATGTATTTATTATTTTTAAAATTGGTAAGTTACACATGCACTTAATGGGCCTTGAACCCAACTGCGCATCCCCATTCTTTGTTTTAATCTAAACTTTAAGTTATACAATACCAACCAACCCCCCCCCCCCCCCACCCCCCCCACACACAAAAAAAAAAGAGCCTCTTCACATCATACTAAATATGGAAGTGTCGGCTTTAACATAAGGATTGTCTAAATCAGTGGCCTCTAGTTTGTTTTGTTTGATTGCTTTTTCTTTTTCTTATTCAGTGAATAAACAATACCTTTAGAAGGCGAAGAAGTTGCAACTCTTCAGGTATCAGAAAAATCAGAGCATTTCCTATTGCACCTTCCCCACGAGCTGTTCGACCAACCCTATGAACGTAATCCTGAAAGGAGTAAACCCAAGCTAAATTTCAACATTATACTAAACATAGACAAATAGAATAGAAAACAGAGATTATATTAAATTTGTTATAGGAGGGCAGGATGGGGAAGTAATCACCTTGGGCTCATCTGGAGGATCATACTGCACAATCCAGTCCTACAAATGAAGACAAGGGGAAAATAACAGAATTTAAAACCATATCAGGAATAACAATAACAGAAATTAATAATTATGTCACACAGTAAACAAAAGAAACATACCACATCAGGAAAATCAAGCCCACGAGCAGCAACATCAGTACATAATAAGATCCCCTTCTCTGCTTTGCAGAAGTCAAAAAAGGTTGATGTCCTTTTCTGCTGCTTTTGCTTTCCATGGATATCAAGGCAGTCCACCTGAATGTATCTCAGTAGTTCAGAATGGAATTTGACTGAATTGCATGAAGAGAAGAAGACCATCACTTTCTTTGACAGATTCCTTTTCAAGAAGGAATACAAAAGAATAAATCTCTTGGCGCTGGGCACAACACAATAGCCTTGCTGCAGCCCTTCATTGGTGACCTATAAACCCATGATCTTGTCAGATTAAAAAGACAAGGGGCTGAAGAAGAAGCAACGCGATATAAATCCAGGACATCAATACTAAGTGGTTAAATGAACAAGGTCATTGACACGGGACATGGCAACATGGCAATTCCTGAAAAATTAGGACACCTCACAGTGGAGATATCATAATTAATTAATTAATCAATTAATACATGCTTTTAGGAAAAATTTATGGCTATTTTAAGTCTTCAAAATAAATAAAAACATATCTAAAATCAAAGGAATTTATTTAAATATCTTTTTTTTCTCCCAACACACTGAGGACACACATGCAGTCCCCAGCAAGAGTGTCTGTTCTCTCACTCTTTAAAAGACAATATTATCAGGCCATAAATTAAAGCGTACACAGTCTCATAATCTCATACTCAAAGACATCCAATAACATCAGTGTTAAAAGGTACAATAAAAATATCATGTTAATAGACGCAACATCAGTAAAGTTATCAATAGCAATTATTTGATAGAAGATCGCTCACTGTCACAATAGGCTATTTATGTGCACTGCATGTCAAGTAGTAGTATATAAATTATAAATTAAACTTATCTACCTTTTTTCTCCCAGCATCCACATCAATATAGATAGGAGTTGTCTGAAATGATAAGCGTGCAAGATCCTCAACCTACAAATTTTAGAATCCAAATCAAAACCAAACTATTTGATATTTATATACACACACAAGAAAAGTGAAAGTATGTTGAAACAAAAGTTTCTCCACAAAAGAAAGAAAAAGAAAGAAATAGCATAAAATATTTGTAACGTGGAAAAGAGAAGAGATTAACTACTATGTGGCTTCAAAATGACTAACCTTTTTAGTCTGGGTAGCTGAAAATAAAGCTGTTTGCCTATTCTGCACATTGAGTAGCGACTCACAATCAGTTAAAGAACCTTGGATATTACCACAAATGATATAGCATATGATTTCAATTACTAACTGATAACAAATGATATAGCATATGATTTCAATTACTAACTGATAAGTAAATGGAACTGAGAATATTTCCATTTCTAATCAATACATTGCTAAACAAAGTTGAATCTTTTCAGAAAAATAAATTGCATGCTAGATGTAGAAATTGACTAATAAATAACATCTGTCCTTAGCAGCAATGTCTTAGCATCAGACCCACAATCCTAATTTCAAGTGGTGGAATATTGGAATCTATGAATTAGCTGACATGTATCACTCGTTTGTTTTGTTGTAAAAGGTTTTCACATGTAATATGTTTTTATAGCAAAACATTTTCAGGAGTTTGATGTGACATAAAATTTTCAATTGAAAAAAACACCATGGTGCCTCCTAGCCACCAGATCAGCGGCCAGACCACCATGATCGATGGCTAGACCACATGGTGGCCCCAGCCACCGGATGGGGAGGGGACAGCCACTCCGTTTTTGTAAAATGTTTTACCATGTTTTTTGTTGGTTAAACGTTTTACAGATTTTTACAAAGAGTTTATGGCCAACGGAAAACATTATCAGGTTTGACCAAATTTTACCATGAAACAAACACCATAACATGCTGAAACTACAGCGAAACAAAGGGTAGTGCATGCGTGTGTGAAAATTTTATTGAGAATAGATAACACCACTGAGTACACAAACAGTGTGCTCAGATAACAAAATCAAGACAAATTACAGGAGTCAAGAAACTCTTTAACAGATTGGAACACTGGCGGAAGCATCCTGTGGATGCAACTACAATAGTTGAAACCAATAGTTGAGACAATTCTTTCAATTAGTACATCCATTCCTAGGAAGCAAAGTGAATGCAACTACAAGAAGGCATTTTATCAACTTGATTTGTCAGTAAGTTAACATTGCATTAAAAAATGCATGTCTGCTCAGCCAAGTAATATAACTGATGTAAAACAGTGTAGGAAAATAAAGATAAAAGAGGAACAACAGGATAAACATGACAAACCCTATGCTCTACCACCTAGAATCCAGCTGGAAACCTTAGGCATCACCACCTAAGGGTGTTTGGCATCACTACCAAACAAAAGAGGAGCACATTCTAAACTCATAAAATTGTTATTCCAAATCACACTGCCTTTCATGATTACAAGAGAACTAGTTTAATAGGGTTCGGGGATTACACCAATATGGAAAATACCTAATTAAATTCCATAAAACCCTTAACATTAAAAACCAAATTCCAAATTCAAATTCAAAAAAAAAAAAAAAAATAATTTCAAATTCAAAAATGAAATTTAGATGATTTTGGTGCTCCTTGCATCAATAACCTTCTTCGGAACAGATATATGTACAACTTTACTTTCCCTCCATTGGGATCTTGGGAAGTACCAAATGGAGGAAAGGAAAACAACCTAGATTAGTTTGGAAATGCTGAGGAAACAAAGTCAGTTTCTCACCATTGCCACTTCCTTTTTCCTTTTTCCTTGTCTTTCTTCCTAATAACTAAAAACACGACCTGGCTCTATTGTTAGGTTTGGTTAAAGCTTGACACAGCATTAAACCTTTTTTTTTGATAGATGATACAGCATCAAACTTGCACATGGTGTTTATTTCCATATGATAACTGCCTTAATTCACTCAATGATTAAAAAAATATATAATATAATATTAAAAAAAAAAATAGATTACAATATATTTTTACCTTCGGTAGGAGCTTAATAATCTGCCTCATTTCGTCCTCAAAGTTTGATTCTAGTATCCTGTCAGCTTCATCAATTATTAGGCACTGCCAGTTCAAGTTTAAAAAAAAAAAAAAAAGAGTAATTAGAACATATATAGATAAATTGCATGGAATAACTAGCTTTAACTTGAGATATAAAAAGAAAAAATATATATATTTAAGATATATTCACAGAATAGCTTAAAACTGAAGCCCCTTGCAAATTTTTTACTGTTTATTTATTTTTATTTTTTGGCTCCAGACAATTTTTTCTAGTGGTTACTAAAATCATTCAAAAAAAAAAAAAAAAAAAACCGAGCTGGGAGAAAGATCAACAGGCCAATCACTGCCAGCTGCTTGATGCTTGTAGTTAAAGTATGATTGCCCAAGACAATATAACATGACTTGTGGTCACACTGTTTATGGGAGAGGCAATCACATTCAAAGTCAAGCTTTTTTTTTTTTTTTTTGATAAGTAATAAACTTCATTGAAAATTAATATAAGGAAAAAAATAAAACAAGGCACACAGGCAGCGTGCTAAAAGGCAACAAAGAAAAGAAACTAATTAGGAATGAAGGTACAAAAGTCAAACATATTAGGAAGAGAAATGAAAGTAACAACATCCAAAGCATTTGCCCATTCAAACAAAGTCAGAAAGAAGAAGTGCTTCAACTCAGGAATTGACCTTTCATCCCCTTCAAAAGTAGGTGTATTCCTTTCCCTCCATATGGCCCACATAAGACAATGAGGGATCATACTCCAAAGCACCTTAGTTTTGAGTCTGTTAAACTTATGAGGCCAACTTGCTATAAGTTTCACAACACTACACGGCATGACCCAATGAACCCCAAAAAGGGAACACACCATATTCCATAACTCTTGAGCTACTGGGCAATGTAGAAGTAAGTGATCAATAGTCTCCCCGTTCCTCTTACACATGCAATGCCAATCTACCACCATCAGTTTTCACCTCCTTAAATTATCAAGGGTGAAAATTTTCCTTAATGCTGTTGTTCAAATAAAAAAACTAAACTTTGTAGGCACATTAAGATAGGGATCATGCATTGGACTATCCATATAATCTCTAGAGACTAAGGATGAACAAACCAGCGTTTTTTTTTTTTTTTACTTTGATAAAGATGATCTAACAAGCAATATACTGTCTATAATTAATGTCACCTTTGTGGAACTTAAAATCAAGTCAGTACAATTTAGGGACTTAAAACACTATGATGACTCAATGAAGGACAAGAGAACACAACATATATATATATATATATATATTTTTTTTACTGGTAAAAATGCAATATTATTGGAATGAATACAATATTGTTTCTTTGATAAATAAGTTTTGGCCCCATGGAGGAAAAGAATACATGTGGCCAACTTAACTAATTAATTGAGGATCCATAGCCCATGAATCTGAAAATGGTTTTTTTTTTTGGGGGGGGGGGGTGTTTCAAACTAGTGATATCCACTTCATGAGGCATGGTCCCTAGCAGATTGTGCTACCTTGGGGTTAAAAATGATATATATATATATATATATATATATTTTTTTTTTTTTTTTGTGAACTGAAATTCTCCCTGATTCCCATCCCCAGACTGAAGGAAAACTTTGCCAGAGGAAACAACATGGATATCGAATACATTGATGCTCATAATTGATCAAATAATCAATGTACCTCATTACAAAGAAATGAATTAAATATACATTACAAGGTAAAGAAGTAACGGAGAGTATACTGCAGATAAAATAGAATGGAGGAAAATAATACGTGTGGCCGACCTTAGCTAATTTGTTGAGGATCCATAGCTGACCCTAAAATTTTGGGACTAAGGCTTTGTTGTTGTTATCATAATTATTATTATTTGATAGGTAAAACAATATTATTGAAAAGATACTACATCATGAAAATAAACATGAAGTAGCCTAAAGAATTACAATGGGATAATATCTACACATGAGTTGACTCTATGAAGGAGTACAAAGAATTACTATCAGTAAGACCCGATACAAAATACCCCCCATAAAGAGAACTAAGAAGTCGTGCACTCCACATCTTCAAAAATACACTGATTTCATTCCCTCCATATAGTCCACATCAAACATAAAGTAATTACTCTAATGAATACACTACACCCCAGATTTTCTGAGGCAAATGTAATCAAACACAAGATTGAATTCAAACCTAAGCAAGAAACTAGTCAAGATTCAACTCGAAATACAATCGAAGATGGCCCATTGCCATCACTCATTCACAATACTGAGACATGAGAACTAGCATATAGTATGCATTTAATTAGAAATTATTAAATTTATAAACAGTATCTATATACATCATCTCTTCTTTGTTGGTAGGTTGTCTCCACATTATGCCGTCCAATAAGGACTAGTTTCATAACATTGTAGCTTTGTGAAAGCTGCCTGAAAGAAATTTTGTATAAAGCAGCTGTGGGATTTTTGCTATAATATTTTTTGATAGATGATTTGCATAAGCATCTGTATATATTTGAATTGCTTTGATGAATTTTGGTAAACATTCTTATAGAAGTGCAGTAAAAATTTGAAGTTATTCAGTTACCAAGGAGGATATCATGGAATGATTTGAGAAAAATATAAGAATTTGATGGGATATTTTTTACAACAGTGATACTGTTAACAGTTTGAAGTTACAAATAAGATTTGATGAGAAAGTCATGTATAGCAACATTCTCCTAAACAGCTAAAAAAGTATAATAAGTAGAAAAAATATTTATAATATCAACAAAAATAATGTTAAGAAATTGTGTGTGCATTACCTTCAAGGTTTTAAACATGAATCCCTTAGTATTTTGAAGATGATCAAGCAGTCGACCAGGGGTTGCAACTAATAAATTCACTCCTTTGACAATACGCTCTGCTTCCGATCTTCTAGCTGAGCCACCAATAACCAAACCAAGAGTCTGGGAATGGTACTTGAGAAGGTCTTTTGCAACAGCATGAGTCTGTATTGCTAGCTCCCTTGTTGGGCAAATAACAATGACTCCAGTTCCATTACGAGAAGAAAAATGGCTGTGATGTAACAACTCGACAGCTGGTATTAGAAAAGCAAGAGTTTTCCCAGAACCTGTCCTTGCAGCTCCAAGAATGTCTTTGCCAAGCAATAGTGGTGGAATTGCTCTGGCTTGAATCTGCATTGCATTTTTTTTAAAAGCAAGGTAAAAAAAAAAATTGCACTAAGCATAATAATCAATAAGTCTTCTTCTACAAACTTATCTTAAACCCAAAACACGGTTTTGCAACAGCTTATACAAATGAACACTTACTCATGTATCAAAGAACAGCAGTAGTCATATATTCCAAAGTAAACTCAGATTTAAGGAAATGGAATTTCTTTGCTCATGAAATCAAACTAACCCAATAACAATAATAACAATTAAGGTTGAATTGAAATGAAACAAGCAAAGGCAAGGCAAGGCTTTTGAAATTGAATTATAAATTTAGTGAGAGAGAGAGAATTTGGGGAAAGCTAACCTGAGTCATATATTGAAATCCAATATCCTTAATAGCATTGGAAGTCGGTTCAGAGAGACCCAAAGATTCAAAGGACTCAGTGCTCATAATCCCACCACCACTCTTCTTCACCTTCTTCTTCTTCTCCTCCTCCTCCGTCGATTCCTCACCATTCTCTCTCTCTTCCTCTTCCACTTCCACTTCCACCTCCTCTTTCTTCTCCTCTTCAATCTTCATCCTCTTCTCTTTCTTATTCTTCTTCTCCTTCTTCATTTTTTTCTCCTCCTCCTCCTCAACTTTTTCAACTTCTTCTTCTTCTTGTTCTTCTTCATTTTGAGGGTTTTGAGGCTCCTCCTCCTCCGCTGAATTCTTGTTGGGTCTATTTCTCTTGCGCTTCTTCTTCTTCTTGTTGGTCTCGTCGGCGACCATTGTTGTGCGCTTTAGCTCTGAATCTTCTTCGGCCATGTTGTTGTTCAGCTGATTCGATTCCAATCTCCAAAGGAAGAAGAAGAAGAAGAAGATTCTCAGTTTCCCTCTATAAAGGGTTTTTGGGTCAGTCACGGTCACTGTTACTAAACCCTAGCCACCATTTCTTTTTTATTTGGGCCGGGCTAAACCGAGTCCAACGGATCGGATCACTTAATTCTTTTTTTCATTTCTTTACCTCTTCTTCAAAATATTTCGAAATTCAATTGTGTTAAAAATTTGAACCCATGCTAACAACAACAAAAAAAAGTATTGAAACCTATTTTATGGTTATACAATTAGTGTAATATGGTTTCTCAAAAAAAAAAAAATTATTGTAATAACCAATAAAGAGTAATAGAAACTCGTATAAGGTATATTTTGATATTTTTCAGCACATTAAAATACCTTTAAGTAACTTGAATGATTCAATAGGGGTCATCCTAATTTTTAAGCTAATGTTTTCATTTCAAATCTTTTATATTTTCTTGTTTGTTTTGTGTATCTATCTTAACATTTTTATTTACTTACACTCATTTATTGAATATGTTGTTATTTAACAACCAAAATTTAATACCATAGAGCATAGCCAGTGTATGCATAGTATCATGTAGTTAGTTTGTTACTAGTTTCAAGCTTAAAGAGATTTTGACATCTTTTTATTTATTTATTTTTTGAGAAACAAACACACACATACACAAGGGAGATTTTGACATGCATACACACAATTTGGCTAATGCAAGAAAGATTAAGGACTTTTAACAATCATGCCCCAACTGTGTATATTGTCCGCCTTTGGATTCCATGAATTACAAGACCCTTTACCAATTATAGAGAACCAAAAGGGGGTCTTGTAATCCATGAAATCTCACATCGCCTAAAGAATCACAGGGGGATGTGCTTATAAGGAATGGTCTCTCTTTAATGTGTAAAGACTTTTTTCTTCTAATGTCGTGTGCTTTGAAGAGAACAAAACTATAAGAAGTATGAGCTCCAAAGCGGACAATATTTACACAGTTGAGGCGAGATCGTTACAATCACTTAATTCTTCAATGAGGAGAAGTAAGATAAAATTTAGTATCACAACTTTTTTGCCTAATTGTGATGTGGTAGCGTGAGTGGTGGAGAAAAGCCACAATTGTGATGTGGTGGCATGAGTCATGGAGAAAAAAAATTATGGGGTTCATGTATAAGTGATAAGTAACCATTCAAAATCTGTCACATTAAAATTGTGGCAAAAAATTGTAAAATAGAATGTGGTACAAAAACCACTTAAGAAGAAAAGTTCAAGTCCCTCCTCTCACTTTAAAAAGAAAAAGAAAAAAAATAAAACCAAATGGCTTGAATTGAGCTTTTAAGCAATATGGATTTATTTATTAATTAATATATATTTCTTGGCATCTAGTCCTGTTGAATCTAAACTGGCCAACCGGTTGAATCTATGGGCTTGTTTGGTAGCCCTGTTTGAGCAACGTTTTTCTGTGTTTAAACAGCCAAACAGGTGGGCCCCACGCTGAATTCTTTGTTTGGTACGTGAGTCTGAACTAGCAAGGTTTGAGTTGTCTTCAAGAGGTGTTTGAGCAAGTGTTCCACATGATTTGAATTCTGTTCAAGCTTGTTTAAGTGTGTGTTTCATTGTGCTCTTGGCCCACATGTATAATAATACCATCTCTTCTCTCCCACACGTCAGTGCATTGTGATCTCTCTGCAACGGCTCTTCCACGCGTCACACTAGCAAGGATCTTGAAGCTTTTCTCCTCTCCCTCTCGCACGTAAGTCGCATCACCATTAATCTCACACACACTCCATTAATCTCACACATCCACCCAATCCATCATAACTCGTCCCAACGGTCTTCTGATCTCCTTCATAAACATTGTTCCGAACCCCCAAAATCAAAGCCCTAATTTGGACTGAAAAATCGCCCCAAATCGTACAGCTTGATCACTGCCCTAATCACCATATTTACTTGCACAGCCCAGCCACACCCTTGATCACTGAGATTTGTTGGATTTATCTCAAACCACCTTTAATTGCCCTTCACCCCGCGTCTGGCATTACATATGGAGCTCGCAAACACTACTTCGTCCTCCTCAGTCATTCCATCATTTTCATCATCCTTCTCCAATGTAGTTCTTGCACTTAAGGTAAATGTTTAATGTTTCTGTTAAATTCAAAAATGGTATGTTTACCGTTACTGAAATTTGTTCTTGGTTGCTGTTCATTGTTACTTGTTGCTCTTAATGTTGGACACGTTTTTCCTCCATGCCCTTTTAACTATTCATATATGTATAATTTCTAAAATGGGCTTCCTAAAGCTAATAAAGGTCTAAACTAGTTACTTGCTTCCTTGCAATTAATTTTTAATTATGGTTCTAGATTTGGTTTTTTTTTTCCCCATGCTGTATGTAACTTGTTTGCAAAAGAATGTCTTCAAAATATACCTGTAACAACTGCTTTGAGTTAATCTTCACTCTATGTTGCTCTAGATGCATCACTTTCTTTTATACATAACTCTACAACTTGTTTGGTACAGTTTTCTGTTCAAACGACCATTTTACCATTGTGCAGTTACTGGGTTAAACCATAAGGTTAGGTTTAAGTTGAGAAATCATAAAACTAATTAGGAAAACAGAAACCTGAATTTACTACGCAACCATGTACAATCTGTCATGCCTACTTTCCATGTTAGTGGATATTTAGGGTTTAAGTGTGTATGTCCTATTAGATGGCAAATCCATTCAATGCTGAGGATTTGAATTTATGACCTGCACCAGTAGAAAAGCAGTTCATTGATATTTTGTTGGAAAAAGAAGCTAAAGGGTACATGCCTCATGGGCAAATGAAGAAAAAAAAATTGGTCATTTGTCACAGATGAGTTTAACTAACGAACCAGAAAATGCTGTCGCCTCGTGCAATTAACCCAAAAATTTCAACAGTTAAAGGGGAGATACCGTACATTTTCCCAACTAATTGGTAGAACCGAAATGGGATGGGATTCTGTTACCAACACTATTACAGGTAATGACATAGCGTGGTCACATGCAACAGTGGTGAGTATTATACATTTAATTAATTTCCAAGCCATTCATTTTGTAAATTCTTCATGTAAACAATCTCATATATACCAGTGTCTCTAATCCTATGTATACCACATCTGGTCTCTTTCTAGTTGAACCCTAGGTACAAGGAATTTCGTAAAAAAAAAAAAGCTGGACCACTATAAGTTGCTAGGACAGCTCTTCCACATCGGCATGACAACCAAATTTTTACAAATATCCTCTACCCAACCAGTCCCTAATAGTGATGAGGAGCGATAATTGGATGCCGCTTTCCTCGCATAAGTAGTACATGTCAATGTTGAACCCAATAGTCCAGATGATGTGGACGAGCTTCCCCCCTAGATATAGGGCAATGCAGTAACCCAAAAAGGAAGTAGCCAGCTCACTCCGACACCTCAACCAGGAAGAAGAGGAAAGCAGAGTCCCTTGACAGAGCCACTGATGCTATCATGGAGTTCACGGAAATGTCAAGAAAAAGGCGTAGTAATAAGGAAAGCAAAAGTTGAAAAATTATAGAATCTGCACAATGTTTATAAAGGAGATCAGAAGGCCGTTGGGATGAGTTATGATGGATTAGGTGGGTGTGTGAGATTAATGGAAGGTGTGGGAGAGGTGAGGAAAGAGTGTGAGATTAATGGTGATGTGACTTACATGCGAGAGGGAAAGGAGAAAAGCTTCAAGATCCTTTCTAGAGTGACGCATGGGAGAGTCGTTGCAGAGAGACTACAATGCACTGACGCTTGAGAGAGAAGAGATGGTATGATTATACACGTGGGCCTAGAGCACAGTGAAACACGCACTCAAACAAGCTTGAACAAAACTCATCTCATGTGAAACACTTGCTTAAACGCCTTTTTAAGACAACTCAAACCTTGCTAGTTCAGACTCACGTATAGTGTGGGGCACACTTGTTTGGCTGTTTACACATAGAAAAACATTGCTCAAATAGGGCTACCAAACATGCCCTATATGTTTTTGCTTAATCTAAGAATTTTACTACTAATGGGTTGGCCCAAAAGTTTTACCACTCAAGGTGGGCTCATTGGCCCCTAGGCCTGCATTTCCAATGACCACTGATTAGTTCGCTTTCCAACTAAGCATATTACAAATGTGCTTGATTTTAAAATGGCCTGTAATGGTTACAACAATTTAGAGCAAACTATTTTCCTTTTGTTTAAATGATCTTAGGACTCTCTTTTTCTTCTTCTTCTTTTTTTTTTTTTTTTCTTTTTTGGTACTCTTCTTCTTCTCCTTTTTTTTTTTTTTTTTTTAAAAAAAAAAATTAACAGTAAATGATCTTTCTATTAGGACCTACATAAGATTGTGTTTGAAATTTAGAATACAGAATCACATACAACAATTCATAGTTTACCAAATTAGAGCACTCATTATATTAAGAATTTCAAAATATGTGGCAGAACCAAGAGTTTTGTAGTTCAATTGGCATTTATCCCAACCCATATTCCCAAAATGTGGCACTCTACTCTCTACCCATATTCCTATTCTCACCTACTTCCACCATTCATTCTCCTTTTTCTCTTATGTTACTTTACTTTCCTTTATCTCCATCTTCTACTGTTCACTTTCTCCTTTGTTTCAACTCAAACTTTCTAGCTATGAACTATGAATCATCAATTGATAGGAAGAAAAAAGATCTACTTCAAATTTTTTTACTTTTTGATATGTATTTGTCTCGCTTTTGCAAACATGTAGGTATCATTGTTGTGGGTTTGTTTTGGTTAAATTTTGTAAAATCTCTATCTCTCTTTTTTCTTATAAACCTTAGAATAGAAAAACTGGGTCATTGGGATGTTTTGTTTTTTCATTTGGGTTCAACTGAACCTTCTATCAAGTTAAAAAAGATTATAAGAAATCAGGATCATCTAATCCTGAATGATCATATTGTTCCTACCAAAAGTCCTTGAAAGATTTGGATAATTTTGGACAGGTGGAATCATAAGTTCGTATGATCTAGATTAAGATTTTGACAACCATACATTATCATCTCTAATAACCAGTAAAGAGTAATAGAAACTCATATAAAATATACTTTTGATATTTTTCAGCACATTAAAATGCCTTATGAAACTCTAATAATTCAATAGGGATCATCCTCATTTTTAAGCCAATGTTTTCATTTCAAATCTTATATTTTCTTGTTTGTTTGTGTATATCTATCTTAACAATTTCATTTACTTACACTCATTTTTTGAATATGTTATTACTTAACAATCAACATTAAGTTCCATAGAGCATAGCCAGTGCATAGTTTCATGTATTTAGTTTGTTATTAGTTTCAAGCTTAAAGAAATGAGAAGGATTGTAGTTAGTTAATGCCTAGAGTAAAATTTTATTATATCACATAAATGACCTTTTTTGAGAAACTCACATAAAGGACCTAATTGCAAATAAAATACATGTATGATGTATTACTGAATGCAAAGATTGTTTGCACTTAGCTAATGCAAGGAAGATTAAGGATTTTTTTTACCATGAGATTTTGACATGCATACACACAATAAGAAGATCAAGAAAAATATTACACGTATTTCTACATAATTTTTTACCTACACATATTTTTAAAAAAACTGAAAACTGTTAATTAAAAACACATATCAAACAGGCCTTGAAGATCTTGAAATATAATGGTATCACTTAATTCTTCAATGAGAAGTAAAGTTCTAGTCCCTCCTCCCACTTAAAAAAAGAAAAGAAAAAAAGAGAATAAGAATAAGCCCAAATGGCTTGAATTGAGCTTTTAAGCAACAATATGGATTTTATTTATTTTTAATATTCATTCCTTGGCATCCAGTTCTGTTGAATCTGATTTCCTTTACTATTGATGGGCTGGCCCAAAAGTTTTAGCATTCAAGATGGACTCATTGGCCCAAAAGTTTTAGGCCAGAATTTCTAATGACCAACGATTAGTTTGCTTTCCAATTAAAGCTTATTACGAAAGCGCTTGATTTTAAAACGGCCCGCAATGGTTACAATTTACAACAGTTTAGATCTTCCTCTCCTCCTCTTCTTCTTCTTCTTTTTTTTTTTTTTTTTTTTTTTAGTAAATGGTATTTCTTTCAGGACCTACATAAAATTGTGTTCAAAATTTAGAATACTGAATCACATAGAACAATTCATAATTTACCAAATTAGAGCATCCATTAGATTAAGAATTTTGAAATATGTAGTAGGATCAAGGATTTTGTAACTCAATTGGCATCTATTGACATTTTCAATGAAGACATTTGTGGTTTAAATTCTTTCACCCCAATTATAACTATTAATTATCAAAATAAAATAAATGTGTGACATTAAATAATATATGGGTTCTAGGAAATGGCCTAATGTATTTGCATGATGGGAAGTAATTTTTTTTTTCTTTTCGAGATGGACCAGAGTGTTAAAGATATATTAGACATATTAGCTCAATATAATAAGCTTAAACCCACCTATTATATGTGCAAGACAAGTCTCCCATTTATACTAGTAATTTAGGGTTTAGTTTGCTATATATACTTATGTTATAGTTTATTGTATATAATACAGGTTTCATACTATACTTTTACATAATAAAAATATAGCTCTTAAAACAAGGCTGAATCACATAAACAGATGGAAGTCTAAGTAAATTCTCATGTAAGAACATTAGCATCCGCCTTGATGTGAATTTAGCCAAATTTGGTCTTTGACTGAGCTGCGAATGCTCTGACATTGTAGGGCTATTGATGACTATTGTTGCTATATATTCCACCACCTCTATAAGCTATAGCTATGTTATTTCGGTGCTTCCCAATTTCCCATCTTAATTAAGTTGAACCAAACGACCGGTGATTATACAAAAATATTACATGCCATACTTTTCTTTTGTGTTAAATGTGTTGAATGAATGAATAAGATTTTGCTGCATCAAAAAAAAAATTCATCTTCTATTTCTTTATGTTAGTATAGAATTAAGTACTAAATTTTTTATTGACAGCTCATTGGTAAGATTGTCATGGATGATGCATAGAAATTTGCTTAGAACATGCATGCTTTGACTGCCAATGTGTAATTCGCTTTTCCATCCACATCAATCGATCTTAGTTGTGTTCCATTAATATTCTGCTCTGCCGGCCCGTTGAAGAAGTAGAAGAATAAGAATATATGTCTGTACGCGGAATTCGGTGCTCTTCTTGACTTGAGTTCTCCTTCTTTTAAGCAGAGACCATTTTTAAAGAATCATTCTTAATTATTTGAATGTTTTTATATACTATTAAAAAATAGTTTTTTTTTTAGTAATTTTTTTTAATAATAATTGATAATTAGCACAACAAAGGGGCTAAGGTTTTGAATCATTCCTATATATATAAATAAATAAATAAAACCCTCGAATATTGATTTTTTTAAGAGATAATTACAATATGTTGCTAATTTACAGCTCGAACATTTTTCCTCCAGTTTCTCGAGCACTTTGAGCATGAGGATATGCCAATTTAGTTACAAGGCATTTGCCAATGATTCTTTAAATATAGAACAACATAGTATACCACTAGATATGTTTGGATACCACTTATTTTGCTGAAACTGAAAAATTATTGTTGAAAATACTATAGATAAATGTAAAAATTAGTTGAAATAGTACAATGAGACACATAAATAGTATCAAAAAATATAGTAGAGTCCATAAATAGTAACAAAATAAGTTAAATAGTAAAATAATTTTAATTTTTCATTTCAATCCAACTGCATACTGGATTATAAAAATCTTTAATAGAGAGCTAATTAATAACTTAAGAAATTTGGTTGAGCTCAAAATTGATAATTCGATAATCATCATAAAATGAAGATCTTACCACCAATACAGGAAGATGAGAAAACATACCCTATTTTGGCTGAGTGGGTTCCAAAGCTAGTGGGACCCATTAGCTGTGAGTGTTGTGAGTAATTACACAAGCGAAACATGATGTATTATCTCATAGGAACAATTTATCCATGTACAACTTCCAAGAAATTTCCAACGACATGCCCATTTGCCATGTTGGTAATTTGGGGTCAATGTCCTAGTCCTAGGCCAAGGCTAAATTTAATTCTATTCAGTAAGTCTATTGCTAGGTACAAATTATTATTAGACTAGTGGTCATAAGTTTGTTGTGGTATCTTCTTTTTGTGGGATTTGGTTAATAATGCATGGTATTTATAGTTTGTTAATATCATCAATTAGGCCGTTGCATTTATATGCCGAAATCCAACACAGTTGTATGTATTATTATACTACAAAATCATTGTCAAATCAAGTTTTTTTATTTTTTATTTTTTTTATAGGAATTAGGATCACTGTCAAATCAAGTTAACCGCGTTTTACTTGCACACATATTATGATAGTAACCATCACTATATTTTATATATAAGAAAATCATAAGTTTTGTTTTACTTGCACACATATTATGATAGTAACCATCGCTATTTTTTATATATAAGAAAATCATAAGTTTATTAAAACAAAAATAAAAACAGATTTAATTATGTACGGATTTTCCTTCATTCAAGTTGCATATGAATTAATGTTCTTGGCATATTGAGTCAAAATATAAGCTGAGCGATTGCCCTGTTTCTTTACATGAAAAAATTATACCCTTCTAAATTCATACAGGTTATGGTGAATTCCTTCAATAATGTTGGCAATAACAAAATGGAGTCTAAATCCTCTGTCTCATCAATTGTGCTTCACTTCATGCTCCACCAATAAAATTTGAACAACTAGCCTCTCTCATTAAAGTCAAAGTTATCTCATTTAATGAGAGAGGTTAGTTGTCCAAGTTTTATTGGTGGAGCATGAAGTGGAACACAATTAATGAGACATAAGATTTGGACTCGTTCACTAGATCCTATCAAAGCAAAATTACAATATGTGAGTCACTCTCCACAACCACACCACTGCTATTTAATTTGTGTTTAAAAACCTTATACTAGTAAGAAATTGACTTTAGTAATAATAAATTAATAATAATATTGTTAACTTTATTTTTGATGGAGATAAAACCTCGAATTTACGAGGCACTTGCACCCTAACATATATATTTACAAAACTACAAACCTGCACGCACAGGCTTAGTGAAGTTTTAAAGAAATTATATATGTAATTTCCTATATCATTGAACGTTTAGGCTATGTTTGGTAACCGTTTTTGTTTTCTATTTTCAAAATTTTGTTTTTGGGAATATAAAGAAAAAAAAATTATTGTATTTTTTAAATAAAAAACATGTTTGGTTAGTTAAAATTAAAAAGATAGTTTTTTAAAGAAAAAATAAAAAATACTAAAATATGTTGTTACTAAGGATTTGAACTCTAATACTAACTCATTAAATGAGACAGATTCATTAAATTAAATGCGTGTTTTCATTGATTTTTGAAAATTAGAAATTGAAAACAGCATTTTGTATGTTTTCAATTTCCTTCACAAATTGAGTTTTGAGAACAGTTTTTTATTTTCTGTCCATTTTGGGTTGCCAAACAAGTTTTTTACTCTCAAAAATAGAAAATCATTTTTGAAAACAAAAAATATGAAGAAAAAATAGTTACCAAACATGCCCTTAGTTTTTCATTTTTATTTTTCATGAACGAAAATGGGAATAGGGGCTACTTGAATTAGCGTCTAACATTTGGGCGTGACTATAGTGACACTTTACCCACTGGACCCAAGCCTGCAAGCGCAGGAAATTTGGATGAGTCATAGCTATACACTCAGTCCTATCGAGAACGCTAATGAACATGACTATAGAACATGAAATTATTTCTCAGGCACATTTCATTGCAGGATTCAAACTTGAGACCTCCACCTTCCAAACCCTTGAGACTAATTAACCCTCAAGACTAAACTAATTAGTCCATAGCTGCTGTATCATAGTCAATTTTGTAAAGTTACCACCCTCACACAGCAATAGTGCCAATTAATTTAGATATTAGCTCACATTATTAGAAACTGAATCAAACGATTATTTATTTAATTTTTTTTCTACTAACACATTACCAGATTTTGGAGTCCACGGTTGAAACCCCCCTCCCCAGTTATTGAATGATAAATTTAAAAAAAAAAAAAAAATTGCAAACCCATCAAATTCTTAGGAATTAATATTATAAAAATGATTTTATTTTTAAGTACATGGAAAGCAATATAATCGTATATATATATATATATATATCTATATATATTGTGAGTTGTGAGGCGTAGTAATGGGGTTGGAACTTGGAAGAGGTCAAACAAATAATATATGCATGTGAGAAGCCAGGATGTTTCTAATATCTCATTCTCATCTCATGCATATATATTAGCTGTTTCCAATTCCTTACGTTGTATACCTAATAATGTCAACCTTTCTTGGGTATAAAGTCAAACTTTCTAGTTAAATATCCAATCTTTCTCATATTCAACTTTTAAACAGCGGTGATTAGACAAATAATATTACCATTTATTTTTCTATATTGCACTTGGCACGAAACAAGGGAGTCAATTTCACAAATTTCTTTCCTGTACCCAAAAAAAAAAAAAAAAGGTTCATCTTTATTTTTTTACTAATTAATGTTTGTGTACGTACGTAGTTACATATCACACCATGGATGCTAAATATCTATAATAATAATAATAATAATAATAATAATAATAGGTAAACCTAAGAGAAACTCAAATTAGAATTTCAATTTTGCACTATGTGTCATAAATTATTTATTCTCAAAGAGTTTTATTTCTTAATTTTAAATGTGGGATCACATCGTAAATATTCATCCAAGTGAATTATTAAGTACAAAAACTAAAGAGTCTAGAATAAATGAATTGTAAAAAAAAAAATGCTTCACAATAAAAAATAAAAAATAAAATGGACAATTTACATTTTATACCTAATAATATCTTTACAAATTTTTTTTAAAGAGTTAACAAAATATAAAAATGACTATCAATAATATTTCAATTATATATATAGGAATTATATTATGTATCTTATTGTATATTTTTAAGTATATTCATGCATATGCATAAGGTTACAAGCTAGTTTTAGTGAATAGTAAAGTAACGGAGTTGTTTTTCCATGGAATAAAGGGATGGAATAGATTATATAAATATAGGAGCGAAACAATCAATTTTTTAATATTGTAAAAGATCAAAAAATTTGCAAATAAACTAGTACTATCATTTTTTGTTCCAAAAGCAACTATAGGTATGAATGAAATCCCAACTCTCTTTGAGTGCTATTCATAGATAGAATATCCATATTATATTTTCGCGTAAAAAGATTTGTTTAGATGAATCCCTACCCCCTAGCTTTGCTAGTGATTTTAAGTTACTAGTATATACTATATACATGAGTACTGGATAAAATGCTAAGGACAATTATTGGTTTACATTTACTGTTCATGTAAATTTTATATATTTGCATGAATAGTGTACAATATTATACACATTAATTAATTTAGTTTATAATGTAAATATTACCCGAAACAGTGGAATGTGTTAAAGTCATATTTTTATGTAACTGGCATATCTTATGACAAAACACACTTTACTTGTATTTGGGTAGATTTAAGTGGGTTTAAAATGATCATTTCAAGTGGTTTTATTTATTTATTGAAGACATGCAAATTACTCAAGAAACAATATAAGAAAAGTTGAAATAGGTGTGGGTTCAAGTGCCTACGACAAGTGGTTTCTTCATGGGAAGTACGCCTTGGCCTAGGGTGGACCAGGCAGAGGATATAAATAAATCACTTCCTAGAATAGGTCCAGGAACCATATGTATAATGCCCTTGTGGAAGGACTGATCTTTACTAGAGTATGTGTCCAGAGTTTAGGTATGGGGATGGGAATGTCTTAGGCACCCAACCCCACCCAACTCGTAAGTCAGTCTCCACTCATTGTGTTTCAAATCCTAATTTCATTAAAGGGTTTTCTAATATGCTAATCAGCATAGCATCCCAAAACCCTAACATTCATCTATCGCATATATCCAAAGGCAGTAAGTATATCACAAGGCAGTAACATCGAACATCATTGAATGCATATCCAAACAAAATAAGACATCAACACATCATGGAATCAACCAAGCATCTTTATCAACCCTATCATATTCATCAATCAAATTAAATGCATGTTCATGTGATTATGCATGACTAACCTCACTTATCTCACTGCATTACACACCTATGCATAAATGCACATCCATGTTCATATGCATGTTCATGTTATTCATCCAAGGCACAAACCCTAATCATTCATCTAATAATTCAAGCAAGTGAACATGTTATCATACTAACCTAACATGTGAAACTAAACCAACAAAAACTAAAATATGAAAAAAAAAAAAATCGAAGCAACTTGAATATGGATTTCTAGGCATGAGTATGTGTGCATACATAGGGAGTGCATGCGCATCCCATGCGTATGTGTATGCATGCTTAAAGCATGCATACACATACACATCCAGAAACACAAAACAAATGAATTAAAATAGGAAATCCAGCAACCTATCATGCTTCTTATATGAACGCGAAATAAACCTAGACTAATAATAGGTATATCAAAACATCAAAACATAAGAACAAACAAACAAATAAAAATGAAAGAGACAAAGTTAGACCTTTACCTCAAACTTAGAACTCTTTAGAGCTTTAATTTGACCGTTCCCCTTAGTCAATCTAATCAAGAACAAAACCAAGAAGATTGGTAAGTTTAAAACTCAAAGGCCAAGACCAAAATAGGTCCCAACCAAGTAAACTTTAACTTGAGGATGTTTAAGTGTAAACATTCCCTCTTTAATTCACTATTTTCTAGTGAATTCGGTGTATATTCTCCATATTTTGTAAAAGAGCCTTTGAGAGCTTTTTATAGTGATCATAGAGGAGTGTAGGGTGGCTTCTAAATGATGTAGGATTCACTCTACACAAATTTATGTCCAAAAACTTTCCTTGTAGATATTCTAAAACCCTAGATGCGTACGCATACTTGGGGCATGCGTGCACATGCTTTGTGTATGTGTATGCATGCTTAGGGTTTTCTATGCACATTTTGTTTTTACCAAATCATCCTTCAAGTCAAAGTTTTACAAGATTGGGCCTGATAAGTGTTTGGCTAATTAGAAAAATAGAAAGGAAAGAATAAGAAAATAGAGAAAGGAAAAGGAAAACAGAATTGAGAATTGCTAGTTACTTCGAGGGTAACTACCTCCAAGTAGAAAGAGAGAGGAAGAAAGACTGAATTAGACTAAGGAAGTTGATGTAATTCCATTCTTGCCCTTTCTCATAACGTTCCACTTCTTTATACAAGGCTAAAGTCTTCCCGCCAAAACTAACAACTAACTAACTAAAGACACTCATAGAGAATCTCATATTGAGATACACGTTTTTTGTGAAGCTATTATGATTTTGTGTGCCATAGGGTTTTGTTACCAAGTTGCTTTCAAATTTACAAGCATGGATTGAAAAACTTTGCACTCAACAACAACAATCAAGTTGTTGTGCAGTTAGACACAAATTGGAGATTCATGCAAAAAAGAAGTCCTTACAAAACCAAGTCTAATTGGAGATTAGTATAAGGGTTCAACCGTAGGTTGGTATTTTGAGATAGGCTAAGTAGTGGTAAGATTCCTTATACTTGTAATCGTTTTGTCTTGATTAGTGAATTATTGGGAGTAGTGACCTGAAATTCACTCTGTAGAGTTTTTTGCCCTGTAAAGGTTTTCTCCATTAGCCAATAAATCATTGTGTCAATTTAATTTCCACTGCACTCTAGTTAAGATTGGTGATTTGTTCGTGCATCCATTGCATATAATTTGAATAATTAATTGTCTTGGGTAATTGAATTAATTAACCAGGATTAATCTTTAAGCCATCAGAATGTAATAACTTTCCAAATGGTAAATCTCCAACTCTTTCAATGAAGTCCATGCACACTTGGGTTCCAAGAAAAAACTCTATTAAGTGCAAGAAACTTTTTGATAAATGCTTTATGCATTCTTGGACCTACAAATTACAAATGTAAGACAATGATTTGAAATAAGACTAAAGTAGATTGATAGAATGCGTTGAAAGTGTAATAATATCCAAAAGATTTGTTCATTTAAAAACAATTTATTTAGTTGAAACTGAAAACTTTTTGTTAAAAGTATAAATTAAAAAAAAAAAAAAAGTTAGCTGAATAATGTAGTAAAACTCATAAATAATACAAAAAAGAAACTAAAAACTAAATAAACCGAAGCAAAATAAACTCATCACAAACTCATGATTGGAAGCATGAAATTACTATCTAGAGTTAGGTACCAAAACATAATGGCAAAAGGTAGAACCGTAGCAGCATAAAATGTGCTCAATTGGAATTGGGGTTGTGATATGATTGTATTTGGATAAAGCTTGCAATCATAGACGCGCTTTATTAGTCTTTCTCTGAAACTCTGAACAAGAGCTGTTTCACTTCACCACATGGACAGCTGTTATATTATTATATATATAAAGGTGGTGCACTTTCATGGTAAAGTCCAATTTGCTTACAAAATGTTCAATATACAAAAAAATAGCATACTAGTCAGGTTTTTAAAATATGAATAAGTCATGCTGCAATTTTTTATAGTCAACTTTTCACCTGCTAATTGTAATTCTCTCATGTAATGATCTTTAACATACTAAATAAACCTAAAAAAACTGTTTACTGTTAAATCCGTAAAATAAATAAACTATATCAATCAATTTTAAACACATAATAACCATTTTTGTATCTAAAACACTAGTGTTTAATAACTTGAAAACAGTATCAAATAATGAAGTTTATTATCCAATTATTTCTAGATTTTATTATTTATTCATTTATGAAAAATAATAAATTATTAAATAATTAATTTGAGCTCTTGACACTTTTGAAATGTAGTATTTTGAATTTTTAAAAACACTGATAAAATTAGAAAATTGTATTTCTATTTATTTAATAAAGTTTGCCAAATGAAAGAGAATATATATACACACACACATACATAAAAACTACATACATAATTACGACAAAAATTATAAAATATGGGGTGGAGATTTTTGGTGGGGTCAAGGAAATTCCCCCCCCCCCCCCCTCCCAAAACACTTAGCTCTGTCATTACGGTTTGTGATATAACCTTACTAATGACCGTTGACAGGTTTTTGCGATCACTAATATTTTTGTATTTTGTCTGTTAAACTTAGTAAATATCCAATATGAGATTTAGGGTCTGTTTGGATACAACTTATTTTGTTGAAAATTGAAAACTAAAAACACTGTAGCAAAATAATTTTTAAATGTGTAAATAGTACCGTGAAACTCATTTTTAATGAAAAAATTACTGAAAAGTAGAGTTTGTGAGTCCCGTGAACTGTGCACAGGACTTGTTAATATGGTTGAAAATGAGTTAAAAAGTCAAATAGTGCGGCTACTTTTCATGAACAGTAACTACATCTTTAATTTTGCTTAGCTGAACATGTGCCAAAAAAAAAAGAGTAAAACATACATTTATGCAAAACGTGAAACGTGGACGTGGATCTAAACCCACAATTAGCATGTCTTGAACATGTCACACTTAATTCAAGCCATACATAATTGGAGTTCTTGATATTCCAAATAGTCCTGTCTAACCTTGAGCCTATAGCACTACAGTGGTTTGATTGGCTAGCCCCGCACGGTGTTTTCTAAGACAATATCTAGATCAGCAAGTTACCATAGGAAAAAAAGGTCTAGATTTGTGTTACTGTTTGTTATCTAAATGTTGAAACCTGAAAGTAATATATAGCTCCCTTCCTTATTTTAATATGTCGGCTAGCAAGATATGCCACATCCTATACAATTCTTTGTCAAATATATTATGAGCTGCATCAGACTATATATTATAACCTGATTTTGTACCTATATTATATGATAAAATAAAATTAAAAGAGTTGAATTTCAAGCTCTAATCATCGTGGATGAGAGAGAGAGAGATAGAGACCCCTATCAATATCATAGACAATATTTAAGAGGTACAAAAGAAAACCAAGAAAATGCTATCTATAGACTATAGGGCCAGAAAACAAGCATCCTAAAGAATAGCTGTACATTAAATAGAAAAACACAGAAAGTAGACGAATATGAAGTCAGCTCTGCTGTGGCGTGCACAGTGCACTGCACAACAAACACAATATATAGCCCCAAATCGAAATTAAAGGCGCCTCCCTTTTGCTAATTCTATACCTTTCAATATTTTTTTGTTGCTTGGCTTTGCTTCCTCACTCACTCACACCTAGAACCTCTTTTTCCAACCCCCAACGCTTTCACAAACTTTACCTTACAACTTGATAATTACTTGTCCCCAACTGCAAACAAATCCAAACCCAATACACCCTTTAACTTGTAGCATTATTTTCTTCTTCAACTCCTATCTCTCTCTCTCTCTCTCTCTCTTTTTCTCTAAGTACTTGTGTTCTTGTTCCTCTCTCTCTATTGCCAGCCATCTCTTTGTTTTAGTTCACACTTTATAATATGAAGTGGAGGCCACTGCTACTCTCACCCCTCCTCATCATCTTCTTGGTTTCCATTAGTACTGTTTTCCATGGTTTGGTTTTGTCTCACACAATTCCCAAGGAGCATGATCATCAGCATTCAAATAAGATGAGGCTGGAGTTAATACACAGGCACAGTCCTCAACTCATTGGTAAACTAGTGCATGAAGCAAGCAACAACAACATGCCTAAAAGTCAGCAAGAACGCATTTTGGAGCTTGTGCTCCGTGACACAACTCGTCACCGCATGATCTCCCAGAAACGTGGTCAATATGGCCCAAACTCGAGGAGGAAAAACTGGGAATTCAATACCTCCATTGAAATGCCAATGCATTCAGGTGCTGATTATGGAGCTGGTGAGTACTTTGTGCAAGTCAGAGTTGGAAAGCCAGCACAGAAATTTATGTTGATTGCAGATACTGGGAGTGACTTGACTTGGGTGTATTGTAGTACCAGAAACACCCACAAACGCAGACAAAGAAATCATCGCAGGGTGTTTCATGCAGATCGTTCTTCTTCCTTTGAAACTATACCTTGCTTGTCTAATATGTGTAAGGTTCAGCTTGCAGATCTCTTTTCACTCACTACCTGCCCCACACCAATCACCCCTTGTGCCTATGATTTCAGGTTGGTTCTCTTATTCTTTCCTATATCTTCATTCTTTTTCTTTTTCTTCTTAATTGCCTGTTGTTGACTCAGTCATTAGCATTCATTACGCGGTTTAGATTTATTTCCTGAACCAGTAACTGACAAAGTGTCGTATTATTTAAAATTTTAAATGACTCTAAATTGGATAAACTTTTATTTGTAACATTTAATTTTTTTTGTTTACATGGTTCATATAATCAGCTTATACTAAAGGGTAATCACCCATATGTAATTATTCACAATTTGCAGCAAATGTTGCTAACAGTAATCAAATGTTGACTTGCTTTGTTTTCAAATTGGAAAAGATATATATATATATATATTTTTTTTTTTTTTTTTAAAAGGAAAACAAATTCAGTGGACAGAGTATGGGGGTGATTGGGATTCCAGCGATGAAGGAAAAACCCAACCAAAAGTGGTTGGAATAAATATGTCCTTTTTAAGGAACACAGGTCAAATTCAGTGGTAAAGGCCAGCCTAAAATAGTTGGAACTTGTCTTTATTGATGTGAGTTGAGTTTTAGTTGTGTTCCATTAATATAGACCGATATCGGTTTAGCTGGGTTGGCAGAGCGATGGGTTTTCCTAGTTATGGTCATTGTAAGTAATCATTGTCACTATCATGATCACGGACCCTTTTCTTATGTCTAAATGGACATTAGTAACAAATATATGTTTGTCTAATCCATTTCCGAAGAGGGTATTAACCACTTAAAGTATCTCATGCATTAGATATATGTCTCATACAGTATATACTCTCCAATAAGACACATATATTTTGTTGGAGTAATTCTTAAATACTTCCAGAACATGGAGAAATGTGCTTTTTCTTCACATATTTATAGTAGGGTCTACTCATTAAATTCAAGTGGAATCCATTTTGAATGTGAGAGGAGGTAGTACCATCTCACTATACTCTGAGACTACTTAAGAATTTTCTATTTTGTTATATGATATAATTAATGCACATTTACAAACACTGTCGACCAGGCTAATTTGACCTACCGGTGAAGTTAGCACTTCTCTTACCTATAACTTACACAAGATTTAAATGGCAGTTATTGCTAGTAGGTAAGCTTCTAGTGAGCCCGACATCTTTGTTGCTGCTCGTACTACTAGTCCAAAACTTGTAGGCTTGAACAAGAACGTGTCTTGACTTTCCCTGCCTAACAAGTTGCATTTTATAAGTTTATAACCTTTCTTTTTCACATCCTTATTTTACCAATGTTTAATTTGTACACTAATCTTATGCATCCTTATTAGTTACATTGATGGATCGGCTGCGTTGGGCATCTTCGCCAATGACACCATAACAGTAGGCCTAACAAATGGTAGAAAGATGATGCTAGATAAGGTGTTAGTTGGGTGCACAGAGTCTACTCAAGGTGCTGCATTCAAGGGGGCTGATGGTGTATTGGGATTAGGCTACGGCAAGTTCAGTTTTGCAACAAAAGCTGCCGAAAAGTTTGGTGGCAAATTTTCGTATTGCCTAGTTGATCACTTAAGCCCCATGAATATCTCAAACTATCTCATTTTTGGTGGCACTAGAAATGAGCATTCATTGTTGGGTAATGTGAGATACACCAAGCTCCTCCTCAATGTGATACCTTCATCCTATGCTGTAAATGTAAAGGGCATTTCCATTGGGGATGTGATGTTGAGAATACCATTTGAAGTGTGGGATGCAAATGTTGGTGGTGGAACAATCCTTGATTCAGGCACAAGCCTTACAATTCTAGCAGAGCCAGCTTACAAGCCTGTCATGAATGCATTGGAGATGTCACTATCAAAGTACAAAAGATTGTTATCGGACATAAAACCATTTGAGTATTGCTTCAATTCAACAGGATTTGATCAGTCATTAGTGCCAAGATTAGTGTTTCATTTTGCAGATGGAGCTCGATTTGAGCCACTAGTGAAGAGCTACATTATTGATGTAGCTCCTCAAACAAAGTGTCTTGGATTTCTGTCAGTGAGATGGCCTGGTACTTCTATTATTGGCAATATCATGCAACAAAACCATTTATGGGAATTTGACTTGGTGCGTAGTGTAGTGGGTTTTGCACCCTCTAGTTGCACTTGCCCCTAGTTCTCTGTTCCTCCATTCTTGTGTAAGATCGTGTAACCTGAATTCAAAGCATTAATACTTGTTCTAATTTCTTTAGCTTGAGCAATGAAAGACATTACCAAAACCTTGCATCACCTCAATTACTTTTTTTTTTTTACTCTTACAACAAATAGGAAAGGGGATTTGAACTAGGATTAACTCAATACAATTTGAAGCATAAGACAATCTTTAAATAGGGTATTTTTAATATTTAATTAATAATTGTGTGTCTCAATACGATATTTATATGCTAGCTTCTCGCTTTTTAAGATACAAAATTACTAATTAAGTTTTTGTATTGTAGTTTTTCTAACATCTCATTTCAAATGATAATATGGCTTGTTTAATTGATCTAAAGTAGGATTTTATCAATTTTAATTTTAATTTTAAAAAAAATTTATGCAAAAACAATTATAACAAGTAAGGCCAATAAAGCTCTACGAGCGATATATGTATTATTTTGAAAAGAACCTCATCTTTTTTATACCATCAAGAATTATTATATTACATATTTGAATATTATTACAATTATTTTCATTTTTAAAATCTGCTATATTCTTTCATTTATCTTTTAACTCTTTTTTGATGAATCTTTACTTCATTTATGCGATTTTATTCTAAATTTTCTATTCTATAGATATTTTTATATTGCTAGTAAATTTATCAAGAGATACTATTGAGACTCAATTAATTTTATATTATTCTTTATTAAGTTTTCATATTAAAATTAAAATTTTCTAGTAGACATCCAAAGTCAAAAAAATATTTACATATAAAATAAACACTATTTACAATATAAAATTATATTATGACAAGAATAAGATTAAATTTTAAAGCGTAGAACAATAAAATCTAATTTATCAAATGTACCATTACGACTTTACTTAACAATAAAATCACTCATTATTCTCAGCATATCCAAACAAAGACAAATTTAATGCATAACTTGATAAATTAATACTAACTAAAACCAACACTAGAATTAAATATCATGTTTTTGACATATAATTTAATAAAATAAGATGAAATCTATTATTTTTGTTAAAAAGTGTTCAACTTTACTTTGGACAAGGTGATCCATGGTGAATGAAAAATGGAATATAGTTTTCATTTTTAATGTTGGTGGGGAGAGAGAGAGAGAGAGTTTGGTATTCGGCCGTGTGAGTGATTGAGTAAATATTAAGAATAATCATGTGTGATACCCACAAATTGAAGCGTCAAACTGTTAGGAATTTTTTATTTAAAACTACTTACGCTTTTGATTGCGTTAAATTTCTATTAGCTAGTTCATTTTTTAATTTTTATTAAAAAAATTCTATCATACATCCACAATTTGGGAACTTTTTTTTATTGAGGCCTTAGGCCAAGGCTTAAGTAGCCTAGGCCTTGGGTCCCCCTTGATTTGAACCCTTTTTTTAGGAGATATCCAAACGAGTTACAAGGCTTCTAACTATCCGCTCAACTATTTGATACTTCAATCTTGTCATTTTTTTTTTTTTTGAGAGTATAATTACTTGATAAGGAGATGAGACTAAGATAATTAAACATGATGAGTGTACTCAAAAGGAAAAAAAAAAATCACTATCCGAACTACCTTTTTAGATTTAGAGAATCCAAGTTCAAGAAATTTCCGTGGGGTTGCAGTGTTCATTGCGGGTACATGAATGTATTTGGAAGTAATCTAGTGCACTCCAAGGCTAGCACACACACCGGGTTAGTGTGAAAGCAATCAATATTCAATAATAAAACAACAAAACCTGGTTCCTTGTGCGTGCAATCTAAAAGACACTCTCTTTATCAATCATCTTCATCAATTATAAGATCCTATCATTTAGCAACGTCTAATCTACTCAAATAATTCACCTAAAAGTTTTAAGGAAAAAAGAAAAAGAAAAAGAAGGAATAGATGGATAAAGGTTTTCCTTGTTAGTCGAGATGTATGAGTTGTGTACTCAAAAGGAAAATTTTGCTAAAATGATAGCCAAATAAGCGATTTCATTTAATACCCAACACTTATTATTGGCTATTGAAAAATTGGGAGTCTATTGTACCATTAAGATTTCATTTCTTCTTATAAAAAAAAAAAGATTTCATTTCTTGTATCTAACCGCACATGTACTTTCATGTTTTTTAAAATTTTATATAATTCAACATTAGACGGAGCTTTAGATTTATAATATTTAATTTGAAATCCTAACATTAAAGAAAAATGTAAATTGTCACGTTAAGCGGGATGAAATAATATGTTCTTGCTAAAGGACATGTGATCTGAATTGATGAAAAATTATTGTGAGAGAGGGACCTTTGGTAGATAGGCAAGTTGTGGATTTATGTACGTATCTCCATCCCCATGTGCTATGAGGTGTGACCAAACATAAAAATTACATAAAATATTGTAATAAAATAGCACTAGGCATGTGATCCAATGTAATGCGAAAGTGAAATGTGATAAACATCTTCACAATTATTTTATGCTTTAAAATATATGACAACTATACCCGTAGCTAATCTGCATTAACACAAACTTGATTATTCTGCATCAATTCATGACTACAAAAAGAACATACATGACATAGAGAACTAGAAAGGATTAATGATTACTATTATTATTAATTAGTACTACAATAATATATGCATGTGATACCATTTCTGACGTGCACGACTCATACAAGGAAGAAGCCAATAATTGCTGGCCAGGCCAGCATTATCAATGCCCAATTGTCCTATTTTGTGTGAACAAATAAACAATCAAGCCAACATTTTGTTGATTTTGTGCATATTTCGCTTTTTGGAAAATCCAACAACTCAGTCCAATGACATTCGAATTAGATTGAATTGCATGTGTACAGTAATTATTCTTCCCCACTGGAGAAGAAATATCCTAGTAGGACCCCTATTTTTCCACTGTCTGACCACACTTACTGCTGTTTAGCAACTCTCAATGATACAATAAAGATGGCTATCAGATTATGATTCCTATCTTTTCAGCTCATTAATTGAGCCATGCCACATAAGGTTGAGTAAGCAATGCTATCCCACCACTGGATTAGTTCAGACCAATGGTACCCCTCCCTGCTTTACGGACATGGAAGAACATATGGGGCCTCATTCAAGTCCAGAGGGAGTGTTAGAGTATTTATGTAGTAAAATTTCTATTCAATTTCACAACTTGCTAAGTTGATAAGTTTAATATTAATTTTGACGTAATAAAATCATAAAACTATTATTTACAACATTTTATTGTTTATTATTCATAATATTCACCTCAATATTAGGAAGAAAACTGTGTATGTACACTTATTGAAGATTGAGTAACAAGAAAAATTATAATATTCTCATACTGAACTATGTCATTTGTTCACTATTTTACTAAAAAATTCTCATTTGTTTAAAATTGTTGAGTCAGAAATTTTTTTAAAAACACAAACTAACTACTAACTCAACAATTTTAAACAGATAAGAATTTTTTAGTATAATAATAAACAAATGACATGATCTACCATAAAGATTGTAAAATTTTTCGAGCAACAGGTCTACATAATGATCTTGGGGGTTCAAAATGAATGACTTATAATTGTATGAAATAAATGAGTAGCAATTGAGAAGAACAAATTAAATGCAGCAATAAATAGGGATCATAGATGAATTGAATAAAAAAAAAAAACAGATTGGCTGCTGAATATAAAAGAGAAGGAAATATTGTAATCTAGGAAATGAGAGATAATATAAATGAGAGGATGAGGTTTGGACAATCGTGGATTTCATGAATTACGGCGCCTTTCTCGCTACCTTTGCTACCAACTCTCACTTATATTACCTATTCTTCATGTATCTGGCTTTTTTTTTTTTTTTTGAGAAACCCATGTATCTGGCTATTATATATATATATATATATACACAATTACAGACAATTAAGTAATGCATCCTATGTGCATTATGGTCTAAGATTAATTTTATTTCCTTTTTGTGTGTGTGTGTGGGGATTATATCTCTCAGATAATGACCTATATCATTGTCTTACTCTCTAGTCTCTACCAAGATTTGGCTGGGGCATGTGTTAGGAGTGGAGTGGTTATATGAAGAAGCTTCAATGGTCAAATCTAGCACCAAAATTAACCATTTATAATGCTATAAGACAAACAAACTTATTGGCAATGATCTTGAGATAAAATGACATTTCTTGGTAATTTCAATTGAAATAGACACTCAGGATTTGAATGGTCCCTCCCTACCTACTTAAAATACAAGTTATTCATTTTGAACCAAACCCAAAAAATTAAACTAGTAAGATTTGAGTCTAATAATGTTATATCAATCTAAGATTCTTTCATTAACTAGAGTAACAAATTATGCACCTTCTTCTGGTGGACATCATTAACATGCAGTTAGTTATTTATTGTGACCCAAAAGAAAAAGAAGAAGAAGCATAGCTTAATAATATTTGATATTTAGAGTGAAATTTTAAGAAAAGAAAAGAAAATATTTGTTTTTATGATGATGATGATGATGATGATTATTATTATTATTATTATTATTATTGTAATTTAGAGAGAAGGCCATGGGACCTGGAGTATATATTTAGAGTTGTTCACATACAGCACAGCTTTTATCAAGAAATAATTCTTTTTTAATTTTGCCATTACAACGGTAATTCTCACATTTTCCCTTTTCTTTCTATGAGCATCAACCTTTCTTTCTCTTTCTGACACCTAGAATATGACTGTATTTTTTTTCCTACTCCACAATTGAAATTTTGGACATTACAGCCACACTACCTCTACCTTCCCTCAAGGAAAAAATGGCTTTACCCGCTACCCAATTGATACTTGTCGTGTATGTAATAAATTTAAGAGTGTAAAACTCAAGTTCTCTTTAGGGTCATGCCTTAAAAAAATATTCAATTGAATTGAATCATATGATTGTACTAACCAATGAACTACATGGTTGAATTTAATATAGTTGAAAAAGATAAAATTTCTTTTGTTACATGAGTTAATACAACTATGTGATTGATTTCAGTTGGAAAATATAAGGTGTAGCACTTAAGAAATTTTCAAAATTGAAATTTACTTCTCAAGTGTATTTGCTCTCAGTAACTGAAATTTAACTTTGAAATTCTCTTATAATTTTGGCTGACATAGTGAAATTAACCTAAACAAAATGCAGTTTTTTTTTTTTTGGGGTAGTGGGTAGGGAAATGATTTAAATGAAGAAAGCAAGGAACTCAAGGGGAAAGCTTTGTAATAAAAATGGGCCGGCCTTTAGCTGAGCATGTAAGTTGAAAATTGGGATAAAGAAGTCCAACTACTATTTTACTTGGTCCTTTTTTTGGGTCCCAACTTGAGAGTTGATATCTTCTCCCTAATGTTGAGATGACTCTCACATCTCAAGTTTGGATTGGACTGGATTTTAAGACAAGAGCTCTCAAAAAGTAATGACACCTCGATTAGCCCATTGAGTTAAATTAAATTGGACCTGATCCAAGCCCTCAGCCCATATGACACACAAAGTTCTCAACAGTAGAAGGCTATCAAAACTTTTTTAGCTTCATTTCTCAATATTTTCTGAACATAAGGAGAACTAAGGATATCAAAACAGATAAATCATTTCCTGAACATAAGGAGAACTAAGGATATCAAAACTTTTTTAGCTTCATTTCTCAATATTTTATCTGAATATCTAAAGATTTAGATAGAGATAAAATATTGAACAGAATAAGGCTTTTTAATCAGAAAAAATTGAAGGTAAATACAAGAGGATTTGTGGGATATAGTAAATTTTTTTTTGAGAGAGTTTTAACTTATAACCGCTGCTTCTGATAATAATTTTTTACTATCAGACTAAGACACCAATAAATTTTTGTTACATCTAACATGTGTTTCCTTTTCTTTGTTTTAATTATTTTTTATTTTTTATTTTTTTACATCTCCAACTCCAAGTGTCTGCTAACCCACCAAAATGAGCTTTAAACCCCTTGAATATTTTTTTAAAAAAGAGGCTGAAATCTGGAACTGGAAAAAAAAAATACAATATACTATTCATGCTTCATAATTCACAGCAATAAAACAGTAAAAACACTAGTCATGATTATAATTGCTAAACACTTAAAAAAAAAAAAAAAAAAAAACTTTATAGCAAAAACACTATATTGGACTTGATGTAAAAACACAGCACTAAAGTTATGGTACATATGAAGTGTCTATGTCGAGATGACGCAATTGACATGGTGCCTAAGGCCGACATGAATAGAATCGAGTACATACAAATGACAAACCTTGTGGTCTATTTCAAATAGACCACCAGGTTTGATTTCTTTGACATTTTTTAGACCGCAGAGAGAGATCTTTGGAGTAATGTCTTGAAATGATGGTAAAAGGTAGAGAGATCTATGAAGACGTGCTTCCTTCAACAACAGTGAAAGGCATTGCTAAATATATTACTAAATGATCAAATGAAAGCACTGTATAGAGTTAGGGACCTAAAACTTTTGAGGCGTGCATGAATCGCGTCAAGTTGTGTTTGTGTTTGGGATATTTTTCAATCCAAAACAATCTTGTCGATTTGAGAGATCTTCAACCTAACATAACATATGATAGCTCTAAAAACCAACCCAGCCTGATATGTTGGTGTCAGGTTGTGTTGGGCGGCCTTGAGTTAAGACCATTTGTTTAGCGTAATAAAAAATTTGAGTTTTCATTCATGTATCTAAGAGTTTGTTTAAATGCCACTTGTTTTATTGAAAATTTAAAATTTATAATTAAAAATACTGTAGTAAAATAATTAAAAAAATAGAAAATACTGTTGCTGAAAACTTATTGTGTTTTTCACTTCATGGCTGGTCTATAAACAGTGCCTCTTCCAAACGCAAAACGTGCAAAACATGCAAACATTCTCTCCCAAACGCACACTAAGTTTTTTTTTTTTTTTTTTTTTAATAAATGATTTCGATTTACACAATTAAATCTAATATTTTAATTTTTTTTTGTCGAAACTAATTCTTAAAATACCAAAAGTTATCAAAGTAACAACTTTAAAGAAAATTATCAAAATCCAAAATAAATCAACTAACAAATCTAAGATACCTATATTCTAAAAATTATTAAAATTGTGGGTTAGATTGGAATACACAAGTTGAAAATTGTGCCAATTTGAACCCAATCCAAACTTCACAAAAAACATGTACGACCTATCAATCCACAAAAACCAACCCAAGACATCAAGTTAATTAAGTTGGGTCAAATTCTTTGGGTTGATGGGTTGAATACACACTCCTAATGGACACAATTCATGCCTCAAAGCTCAGTTGCTGAGATACATATAGTGCGGCAAATGTGATCAACCTAACATATATGTCAGATTTTTATTTTTCACGGTATCAAATTAAAGTATATATGTTAATGTCACTGTCCACACCAACACCCAAAAAAAAAACCAGCAGCATTTTTGTGTCCACCTTAGTAGCTAGTGATGAGGATTCGCATAACATCAATGGCTTTGAGCATTTTCATGACGGAAGCACTCACGTTGGGCTTACCATCTTTTTGTATATGTTTTAATATATAAATGTAGCTGATGTAGTTAGTGACCTTAACTGGTGTTTTAATCAAGTGAGGCAGCATCAATTTAGAAGTAACAACTCCTACGACTTAAAAACTTAGTTTTTATTTTAAGTAAAATTTGGAGGACAAAATTGCTAAATTCCTTGTTTGGGCAAAAATAGTGGCTTTTTATCCCATTTCCCAAACTATATAGGAAAATGCCCCTGTTTTATAACTCGACAATAGAGAAGTCGATATATATTGAAAAACTCGATGTTACTATAATTGAGTTTGGTATGAACTTTGTGCCACGCTGGCAAAACAGACGTGGCTTTTTCCAATTATGTATGCATACATAACTCGGTAACTTGTAAATTGAGCTTTCTGAATCTGTTACCATTTCAAACCCCAATGTTTCAGAAACTATTCACTCTCTCCTATATACTCTCCCTCGCTCTGCCATCACTCTCTCCTGTACTCTGCCTCAACGTCTCACTCTCCATTAGTCTCACTCTCCCTTTACACTTTCCCTAACCCTCTCACTCTCCCTTTACACTTTCCCTGACCCTCTCACTCTCCATGGTGCTTCCGTCGAACCCTCACCATCACCGTTGATTACAGGTACGTTGCTCTTCTCTTTCTCTTGTTTTGTGTATCACAACTGACCATAATTAGCCTTGCATGCATCTTGTTGGTTTAGAAAAAGTCATTTGGAAATCTCTTTCTCACACATACAATGCAATTTTTTGTTGTGTGTGGGTATTTTGTGTGGGTATTTTGGGCTTTCAATCAATCTTGTGTGTGTGCACCCGTGTAGAGACCATATAAACAACTCCAATCAATGGCTACCTACATCTTCCTAATTCATTTACAGTTTCCTATTTATATGGGTCGTGCTCATTTACAGTTTCCTATGATCTCTGTATTTTTGGGTTCATGAATTTTAGCTTCAAGTAGAGATATTTGGATGACGATGGTGAAAGATGATTTTTGTCCGTGTCTGTTGGCAAAGTGCATTCTTTGAAACTTACTCAAAAGTAGTAAATTTAATAATAAAGATGAGAATTTCGTTGTGTTTTATATGCTGCAATGATGACATTATAAATGTAATGTGATTATTTTGTTTAAATACTTTGCATAGTGTAAAATAGAAAACCTTTTTTCTCTTCGTACTTCTATAGTACCTCCTTCCCTTCCCCTTTACCAGAGCTAGTCTCTCCGTTCTCCCCCCTCTTTTCAACTTCCTCTCCGGCCATAACCATTATCCTCCATTCACTTTTTTTTTTCACACCATTTTCCCCCATTATATTTACCCCTTGTTTTTCACTGGTTCTTTTACAAGGGAAGTTTACCTTCTATCTACCCGTCACTCTCACTCTCACGGAGGTCTCCGACCTTGTATCCAGGACGGAAAAATGCTCATGCCAGGACATCAGAACAGAGCTCCCTCCAAACCAAGAAACCCCCATTGCACCTGAACTCATTCTTCTAGCCAAAATCATCACCACTAAATCCATTAGTTTCAGCATGGTCAAAGAAGTTACTTCTAAAGCCTGGAAACCAGTTTTTTTGATGGAAGTTAAAAGGGTTAGCAAGGAAGTATTCATGTTTACTTTCCACCACGAAGTGGATTTACATAGAGTCTTCAAGGCAAGACCATGGTCTATCAGAGGTGGCCACATGGTCCTAAAGCAGTGGAGCCCGGATCTAACTTGGCAGGAAGTTGATTTTTCAACATCCATTATCTGGGTTCAGATACATGGATTACCTTCCCTTTGGCAAACGAAAGAAAACCTTAGGAAGATTGGGTCCAAAATGGGTTCAGTCATAGAAGTGGATTAGATTGGATATCCGGGTGGTGGGTGGAGAAAATTTTTCAGAATAAGAGTTGAGGTGGATGTATCCATCCCTCTTATCCCAGGTGTCTTCGGCCAAACAGAAATGATGTGTGGATTGGATTAAAGTATGAGAAAATAGAAGGCTTATGCTATTAGTGTGGAGTTATTGGCCATGATAAAAAAGCTGCTCCTCGGTGATGTTTCAAGTCCAAAGTCCTTCCGAAAAATTTTTCAAGGCTGTAGGTCCGTGGCTCAGAGTAGGGAACGATGAAATGCCAGAGGATATCCTTGAGGTTACACCCAACTCCACAGTAGCCACTAACCCAAGTAGCGTGGCCTGCCCCAGCGACAAATGCGCCACCAGCACGGAGCACCAGCAACAATTGCATCATAACAAATCCAATGGTCCCCTCCAGAAAACGGACATATGGACACCTAAGGACAAATACGTTGAAGATTTTGTGGGGAAGGACACACCAAACATTGCGTCTGAAAATCCAAGTACGGATAAGGTACAGCTGGCACATGAGAATCACCACCTGTCCCTTCCTGCTACGTACAATCTAGATGGCTACACCTTCCACAATTTCATACTCTTGACACTAGTGAAAATTGGGCTCAACCATACAGCCCAAAAAACTTGCTCAAGCCTACCTCAGCAACATGGCCCATCAGGCATGTAAGAAAGTTCCCTTTACAACCCACCTCTTAAGCAAAGCCCACTGAAGGTCACCACATCAACCAGCCCAAACCTGGAAAGCCCAAAAACATCAAACACTCCTAGTAACTCACACAAAAGTGATTAGCCTGACCTAAACTCTCAAAAGACTCAATCCCAAAAAATTGTCTCTCCACTAGGAAACACTTCTCCGTCCCAAACACAATCCCTAACCACTACCACAAATTCTCACTTACCATCAGGTTCTCATTCTTTCTCTCTAAAAAGGAAGGTGGCCATACTTGAGATAAGGAAATTTTCCAAGCGATTAAGGGAAGCAGTGGAAGGGCCTGAACCGGTGTACTTCGACCCTGTCATGGCATCTTTTGTCCCAAGGTCTAGGCTGGACTGCTATATTCTATAGGAAAACAAGGACGATGAAAATTATGGTGAGCTTCATCCCATCAAGTACCCCTCTTCCTGCTTTGCTGGTTTTTTATGTGAAATTTCTCCATATTTTTCTATGGCCGAGGAGGCGGGCCTTGCCATGCCCCCAACCTCCCTATGAAAATCCTTGGTTCGAACTGCCGAGGCATCTCTAGCACCTTAACAGTTCGAGCCCTTGGGGCTCAAATAAAAGGGGCAAAACCCGATGTGGTTTTCCTCTTTGAAACAAAAACAAATGAGAACCGTATGGATTTTGTTAAAAGTTTCGTTAAATTTGATAATAAATTTGTTGTTGAAGCAAAAGGCAATGCAGGTGGTCTGTGTATGATGTGGAAGAATAGTCTGTCTATTAATGTGGTTGATTTTGATAAAAATCTAATTGCTGTCAAAGTAGTTGATCAGTGCATTGAATGGCTACTGGTAGGGTTTTATGGGCCATCATACCACTCCAAGAAGAGTAAAGCCTAGGGAAATCTATTTGCTTTGCTTGAGTCCCACCAGGGTCCGTGGGCTTATATTGGAGATTTTAATTTCATCATTAATGATGATGAACAAATAGGCGACAACAAAGGAGGAACCTTAGCAACCAATTATCTCAAGGAGCTTTTGTTTGAGTTCAATGCGGTGGATCTTGGGTATTCAAGGAACAAGTTTACCTGGGCTAGAGGTAAATGGGGCAAAGCATCAATCAAAAGAAGACTGGACAGGGGTGTGGCTAGTATTTCTTGGCGGCTTGCTTTCCCAAAGGCAATCATCTCCCATCTAGGAGTAATTAATTTTGACCATGCCCCAGTTCTCCTTGATACAAATCCACATGATAGTTTTGCACACAGGCCATTCAGATTTGAGGCAGCTTGGCTCAGAGACGGAAGTTGCATTGAAGTTATTGGGAAAGCTTGGGATATTGAGGTAGTAGGGTTGGATTTCATCAAACTCTATAAGAAGCAAACATCCACCAGAGAAGCTCTTCGCAAATGGAACAAGGAGGTTTTCGGTCGATGCCAAGACAGAATTAACTCCTTAGTAAAGAGAATAAAGGAGATTCAAGACAAACAACCTTCATAGGAAAATGAATTAGTAGAAAATGCCCTCCAAGTTGAGCTCTCCGAGTGGCTTCTTCAAAGTGAAGTAATTTGGCGGCAAAAATCCAGAGAATTATGGCTCAAATTGGGTGACAGAAACTCAAAGTTTTTCCATTTGTCCACTATTATTCGCAGAAGAAGTAACAATGTAGATGTCATCAAAATAGAGGATGGGACCTGGATTAACGAGTCTAGCCAAATCAGAACTCTATTTAGGAACAATTTTATAAACCTTTTCAAAGAAAAGGATATCTGCTTCCTTGAGCACCTTGAGCATTTGATCTTGCCATGTATAACTGAGGAAGAAAATGAGAACCTGCTTTGCATTCCTTCTCCGGAAGAGATTAAAGCAACCTTATTCCAAATGCAAGACCTGAAGGCACCAGGTCTTGATGGTTTCCCTACTCTCTTTTACAAGCAACTCTGGCCTACTGTTGGCAATGACGTCATAAATGTAGTCACTTCTTTCTTCATCAGGGGTTCAATGCCTAAAGAGGTAAATGCTTCTCTTATTGTGCTTATCCCAAAAAGTTCTAACCCCACCTCTATTAACCATTTCAAGCCAATTAGTCTGTGTAACGTGGTTTATAAAATCATCTCAAAACTTTTGGTGGATAAGATTAGACCCATGTTAGACAAAATGATCTCTCCTTCCCAATCAGCATTTATACCAAATAGGTGGATAGCTAAAAATCAGATCATTGTCCAGGAAGTTCTCCATAGCTTTAAGACTCGTAAAACCAAGCCAGGCCTCATGGCAATTAAGCTAGATCTTCAAAAGGCATACGACAAGGTCAATTGGAAGTTCCTGGGAACTGTCCTCCTTCACTTTGAGTTCAATGAAACATTCACGAGTTGGATCATCGCTTGTGTATCATTAGTGTCTTTCGAGGTGATTGTAAATGGGGGTAAGTCAGATTGTTTTAAACCCAATAAGGGGCTTAGGCAAGGCGACCCACTCTCGCCATATCTCTTTATCTTGGGGCAGGAAGTTTTATCCAGATTGATCGACCATGAGCTTAAACTAAAAAATGTTGCTGGCATTAAAACAAGTATCAATGGCCCAACCATCACTCATGTGATGTATGCCAATGATGTGGTTTTGTTCTTTAAGGCCTCTAGAAAAGATGCTGCAAGCCTAGTGAAAACCCTTGAAAAGTATTGTAGATGGTCTGGGCAAGCCATAAATGAAAACAAGTCAGGGGTCTTCTTCTCCAAGCATACCCAAAACCAAGCCCGAAGGTCTATAAAGGGTATTCTCAAAGTTAAAAGCTTAAAAAAGGATGCAGTTTATCTTGGAGCACCAATGTTTTTGTCTAGAGCCCATCTAAGGATTTTGCTTTTCTCCAAGGCAAACTCGAAGCTAAACTGGCTGGGTGGAGAAGTAAATGTTTGTCTTGGGCAGGGAGAAAGACTCTAATCAACTCAATGGCATAAACCATCCTAATCTACTCTATGTACCTTCGATATCCCAAATAAGGTTTGTGACAAATTGGACTCGCTAGCTAGAAGGTTTTGGTGGAAACACTCTTAGCAGGAGGGTAGATTTATAGCTTGGAGAAGTTGGGAAAATCTATGCTACCCCAGAAGTGATGGTGGCCTAGGGTTCAAAAAAGAAAAAAGTATCAACTCTGCTTTGCTGGCTAAACTAGCTTGGATGATAGCAACCAAAAGAGATAGCCTCTGTATGAGGATCCTTAGAGCCAAATACAAGGTCAAAGATGATTGGCTTCGGACGAATGCATTTAAGCATGCTTCCCCCACTTGGAAAGCAATTGAGAAAGCAAGGTCGGTGGTCAAGAAAGGTGCCTACTTCCTTATTGGAAATGGCAAATCCGTTGATATGTGGTTGGATCCTTGGGTACCTTGGGTTCAAAATTTCATCCCATCTCCAAAGGTGGAGTCTTTGGTACAATCGCCCATGAAGGTAGCCCACCTCATTAATCATGAACTCCACACTTGGAAAACCTCACTGGTGTTTGACATCTTTAACCCCAGTTCAGCACATGCCATTCTATCCATCCCGCTACCATCAAGGCCTAAACCTGATAAGCTCATATGGATCCCTGAATCCAAAGGTTGTTTCTCAATGAAATCTGCATACAAAGAACTAATGCTAAATCTTCCTGCACAGGCTCCTTCTGATGTGAATTGGTCCAAAATTTGGAAAATCAGAGGCCCAGAAAGATTAAAAATGTTCTTATGGAGAGTAGCTGTCAATGCTCTTCCTACAAGGGAAAACCTTATAAATCGCATGGACATTCCAGACTCGTGTTGTGTACTATGTAACCAAGAGGTCGAATCTGCCATGCACTTGTTCTCTAGATGTCAAGCAGCGAAAGCTCTTTGGTTTGCGGCTTGCTGGGGGTTCAAACCAGATGATGCCCAATTCTCTAGCACTAGTGATATTATAAAGGTCATCATAAACCCCCCCTTCAGCCCTCTACAATTCCCAGGACCTTTGGAGAGTTACACTCAACATGGCACTCACTTTGGAAGAAATTTGGCATACCCGTAATGAGGTACTTCATCTTAATAGTCTTGCTAATATTATTGCTGCCTGTTTGAAGATTAACTCTAAATTCAAGGAATACTCCCAGATTTTATCTCCTTGTGAGTCTCCCTATCCAAGTAAGGTTTTTGCCAAATGGGCACCTCCCCCTGTGGGTACCATCAAGATGAACGTTGATGTAGCCATCTCCCAATCAAAGGCAGCCTTAGCAGTAATTGCAAGAAATGAGCATGGGGCTGTGCTTAAAGTCTGGGCTAAAATCATACCTCATTGCCCCCCACTTCTTGCTGAAACTGAAGCAATTCTATGGGCTCTGAACATTGTGTATGGGGAAAATTGGAGGAATATTGCAGTGGAAAGTGATTCAAAAATCAGCATTGATGCCATATTGGACTCTTCAGGAATCCCCACGTGGGCTATCTCTACTTGTGTCTTCAACATCTGTCAGTTGGCTAAGTCTTTTTCCTCTTTTTTTTTTTAGTTGGATTAATAGAAGTGGAAACGCTGCTGCTCATGTGACAGCAAAGTATGCACTTAACCGTTTAGGTTCTCTTTGTTTTGTACTTGGCAATCTTCCAGCCACTTTGGTTGCTATCTGTGAGGAAGATGCCACTGTTTTTTTGTCTTTTTGATTTAATACATTGAAGTTTACCCAAAAAAAAAAAACTTTGCATGGTGTGTAAAAATTCACTTGTAAAAATTAACTTGTAAAAATTCCCTTCTCATTCCTAAATCTAACTGCTTAGGGAACCTAGGTGTGAGTGCCTATACTTTATCCTTATTTGTATTAGGTTCTAGTCACTGTTTTAATACCAAACAGGCACACAATCATCAGACTCATTCAAGATCCAAAATTTTTATTACCCAACCTACGTAAACCTTTAAACATCAAAACCCTGTTCAAGAACCTTAACTGAATGCTGAGTTTTAAAATTCGTGCATCGAAATTTGTATCAGATCCATTAAGGCTTTTGTCCTGTATCAGATTCATTAAATTAAAGTTGCCACAATTCTTGTTTTGTGTTAGAGTGAAGTTACAGCAGTCTAAAATCATGCATAACCTCTATCTCTATTGTTACAAGAGGAAGTGTATAATTGTATATTCAATCCCTATTACGAAAAAAGTTGTATAATTGTATATTCAATCCCTATTACGAAAAAAGTTATCTTTGCTTGTTATTGTCCTTTTGTTTTTTTAATTAAGCCTTTTTGAACAGTTGTCATAGTTTTCATATAATTCACCTCTATGCATTATACGATTTCATATCTTGATGAAGTTGTACAAATTTGACTGCTCCTTTTGTGCTGAATGCATAATGTATACACTGAATTCTAGTGCCTCAATTTTTTCTTCATCTTGGCATCTTGGGTTTAAATAACTGTTGGTCTAATTTGTTAATAAATAAACTATTGAGATGATATGTCAATATAGCTTGAGATGAAATTTGTCATCAAGAGTTGTGTTCTGTGGCCAATATATTGATACGTGGTAGCAGAATATTTTAATTATGTTACGATGGTTAATTCAGTTGAGTCCACAATAGGATAGGTAACTGGCTGCCTAAAATGGCTTAGCTATTGCCTCAGCTTTGAACTTAAACTTTGGGTAAGCATGTGTTCAACATCTAGAAGTCTTAAAACCTGATAAGAATCACCTACCTACGAAAATATTCATTCATTTTGTTGCTTAACAACCATACTAGCCTCAGTGCTGAGATAAAGAAAAGCCTTATATTTCTATTATATGTGTGCTGGCCTTTTATTTGACTACATTATATACTATTTGGAAACAGCTTCATTATATACTATGTGCTATTAGCCCATGGTTCATACAATGAAGTGTAATAAAATGAGATATTGAAAAAAGATAATTCACAAAGACTCACTATGTGTTAACAATTGGTTGTCTTTGAAATTATTACCATTTTTCATTTTATTGTCAAATACAATTGGTTTTTTATAAGTCAGTTTTTTAAGAAGGATGTGCATATGTGCATATATATAAAGCTTGTAATTTCCATTTTTGTTATCTTGAGATGATCTACTTTACCTTGGTATCATGAATATGTCATCAAGGGTTTGTGTTCTGTGATCAATATATTGATACTTGTGTGAGTTGCCTTAAATCAAACCCCCCATCTCTTCCCTTCTTTTCTCTTCAATTGATTGATTTAAAGTGGGAGAGGCAGCGGTTTGGTACAGAGGCATTTAGCAATTTTGTCCAAATTTTGGATACGGTTTCTTAGGTAATGTTCTTCTCGTGTCTAGAGTATTGTAATTCGACTAACACCTCTTAGTATTTTTGACCAAAACATCTAAGATATAAATCCTCTTACTTCCGATTAAAAAAAAAAATATTTTAAGTTCTTCATGTAAATTCTTTTTATTGATCAATGCATCGAACACATTGTAATTCTTTTTCAAGGACAATATATTCAACAAGTGTTCATTGGCCAAGGCAATTAGCCAATTACAAGGTCAAGTTTAATTGAGAAATCAAAATATAACAATCACTGCTTCGCAATTCCACTTTACTTGTAGGTGGTGGTTGAGAATGTTCGTGAACTACCTCATCAAGGGAGTATTCAAATGTGATAGAAGCTTGACCCAATTTAATCTTTCTTATTTTTCTTGTTTTATAATCACCAGCTTTGTAAGTAGCATGAACCTTGTGACTAATATCCAACTTTTCTACATATTCTTCCCATAGAATTCTAAACAATCAACTTTTTACTTAAAATAACATGTGGTCCAAAAGTTTTAAACAGAATTTTTAGTATTTACTTTGGATGTTGTACGCTATTCCAACCATATTTGTTAAGAAAGTATATGTATATATAAACAAGGCACCACAAAAGATACTAATCATAGGCCATCACTCAAACCTCATTTTATACTATTTTTAATTAAATTAACTTATGCACCATATAGCTTCTAAAAAGAAAAAAAAAGGACTTATGCATCATATAAGTTTATGATAATATATAGGAATAACATAATCTTTCGAATTGTATCAAATGAATTATATATATATATATATATATGTAAAGATTTTTTTTTTTTGATAAAATATATATGTAAAGATTAAATCATGATTTGTAGTTTAATAATGCATGTTGTAATTATTTCTCAAAAAAAAAAATCCAACCTTTCCTTAAGAAAAAAAAAAAAAAAAAACCACCTCTAATTATTGTTATAATAGAATTATAAAAAAAAAATAAATTAAAATGCTTATAACTTGGTTTAGCAGCATTAAAATGCTAAATCATTTTAGGTTTAGAATGATTTTTCCTGGAGCCCAGTCCACTACATCCAAACATCTTTAATGTCATCCAAAATTTCAAATCATTTGGGGGAAAAAAAAAATAATTTTTAATTGTCCAAATTCAGCACTTCAGTGTCAGTGAAGCATTACACGTACACGGCATGTTATAGGTCAACGTGGCAGTTCATGCTATCGATAATTTTGTTTTTTGTTTTTTTGAGAATCAGCTATAATAATTAGTTAATTTGAATAAATAAATAAATTTGTTTGGCCATGACTATTAGTAATTTAGATGGATGGATGGGAATACTTGGTCCCTAAGCAAACATGACATTTGAAAATGAAAGTGAATGCCTCTTCTTCTTTGAATTCTGGTTTCTTCTGGTTCTCTCCCTTAGTTTTATTGGCTTCATTGAAAGTTTTATTGGCTTCATTGAAACTTCCAAAACAAACAAAAAAAAGCATAGAAAAAAAGAAAAAAAGAAATTGATATTATTGTCTGCATCATTTAATTTCAATCCAATACTTGAGAATTCAATGGAAAACATAAAATCATATTCGTGTCGGCCAGGTTCCTTCTATGTCCCTTCGTTTTAAATACTTTCTTAAATCTTAATGCATTTTCCTAGAGATGACTTTTTCTCCAATTAATTATGTCATCTTAAATACAAAAATTCCATCTCTTTCTCGCTTCTAGATCCTTCTGAGTTTTGCTTCACTTTCTCACCAAACGCAAGCATTACTGGGTGTATGTGACAACTCCAACAGTTGACATCAAATTTCTTAACATTATTGTCCACCTACGAAGTTTCTTTTATTTCATTTTTTTAATTACCAACAAAAAAAAAAAAAAACAAAACAAAAAAGCAAGTTGGTATTTTATTTTTGAACATCTCAAATATAGTAATAAATTAGATTTTTGAAAACAGTTCTTCGAATTTTGTTTCCCTTCCTAGTGAAGATAAGGGTATTAGACAAAGTTAATAACCAGAAGAAACATTACCAACATTTTTTTTTTTGGGTGTGAATCAACTTGTTTACTATCTTCTTTATATATATATATATATATATATATAAATAAACCAACCATTGCTTAACAAGTAAGGTCCCGTAATCAGATACCATCCAAAATAGCAAGGGTCTGTTGGGTGAGATTCGCGAGAAGCATTAAAATTTGGGGACAATTACATCATTGAGTTAGAACAAGAGTTTTCATGCCTGTTTTCTCTCCAATTTAGAGAGACAAATTTTTGGTGGGCTAAGAGAGAAAATGTTTGGGCCCTACCAAAAAAATTTAAATCCTTTATCTCCTTACCAAACAACACTTAAACCTATTTTCTCTGCTTTTTTTTCTATCCACCTATTCCATCTCCAACCAAATGGAACCTAAGTTCCTATCACAATCAAAAGCCTACAATCCAATTGCCAAAGTAATCACATAGAAGTGAAGGGACTTGAATTAACTTTAGAAATGTCATCGGAATTAAGCGTAACATTGCCATCAGGGGGAATCCAAGAGATCCAATGAGGATTTTAGATATGAAAATTCTCTAACCCATAAGCACAATGTTGATGCCCACTTTGGCAAAGATGCCCAATAGTAATAAGAAGCCCAACAATATGGGAGGAAAAGAGTTAGTAAATTGAGAAGAAAACTATTAAGCTAGAATGATAGAAATAATGGATCATAGGCCTAGAAAATAATAAATGAGCCTCAGAAAGCAAGCGGGACTAAAGGAGCCCAAAGAAAGAAGTAGTAAATTCATGGGCATTATGAGAAATAGAAAGCAAGCAAGAATGGGCTAAAGAGGTCCAAAATAATGAATTAAGTGAGTAAGGCGTTGATGGAAAGTTCATAAACCCCAAAAGTAAAGGATATGGTAATTTGGGTTGGAGAAGCTCAAAAGACTTAGGAAAGGCTCATGGAAGTATAAAATTGGAATGGGTCGAGGATGCCCAAAAGGATGAGATGGACCAAGGGAGCTTGGAAGCAATGGAATGGGCCAAGGAAACCCAAAAATAGCATGAATACTAGCCCAATGACAATACTCCACTAAAATTAAGCATATAGCAAACCCAAAAGAGGCCCAGCAAGCACAAGTCAAACAATAGCACATTAGGAATGACAGAATGACATGGCAGAAGTGTTAGCAGATCCGCGAAAGAGGCAAAGAATGGATTAGAGAAGGAATAAGCCAAAATCAAGTAAGGTCCAGCCCAAGAAGGAAGTAAGACATAAAGAACGAAGGCTCATGGAAACATTCACGCTACAAGAGGTCAAGAACGAGTAGTAGAATGTATAGACAAGCATTCAAGTCATGGCAAACACATGAGCAGCAGACAAGCCATGGACATACATGGAAGCGGAGCACGTATAAAGCTTAGGCATTACCAACATGTACCCAGCTAATACAGGAGTAGTGGGCCATGGGTCAGAGGTGAGAGAGGGTATGGTTTGGTGGTAAGGAGAAGGGGAAAGCCTATTATGGGGTTTTCGCTCAAATTTTTTGGGAGAAATGTCCTGTTGGTATGATATATCACCCAAAAGAGGGAAAGATGAATTAGAATTACTAAATGCATGCCATGAGGGACAGTAAGAGAGAATGCCCACACCTAGACAAAATAGGACTCTTTGTCTGGTAGGGGATATGGCATGGCCAACACAAGTAAGTGGTGGTGGCTGGGCAGTTGATAGACCAATGGGTGGTCTAGAAGGACACCCACACCCAGACAAAAGCAGTTAAAGGGTAAAATAGTAAAAACTCATCACAACAGGCAGTATAAAAGGAGCCTCCGCCGTGCAGAGTAGATCATCAAAAGAACAACGGGAAGGCAAGAGTGAACATAACAACCCCACAAGGGAACAAGAAAAAGAGAGAAAATGGAGTAGAAAACTTAGAAAGAAAAAGAAAGAGTTAGAAAGAAAAACAGAGAGTAGGCAAGAGCGTGATAGCAGGCATGCACCGATAAGCTAATCCCTTCTTTCCCTTTAAAGCCTATCTTCTAGTAAGGAGTAAGGAATTTGAGCATAAGCTATTTAGGCCCATTCTCTCAAAGTGGGTAATTTTCATGGCAGGATCTCCCTGTGAGGTTACCCATATTGAAAAAGCGGTTCCCTTCTTGGACTTAACTCCGTAAGACAACTAAGTGTTGCGGCTAAGCCGGTCCTGACTCTCCTACCCAGAACCTTTGGGTCGTTCCTATCATAATAAATTTTGTTGCATGAATGTTAGATAATATATAGTATGAACAATTTGCGAGATTAGTAGTGGAAGATAAATTTTATTTCTATTTATATAAACGAGTTTGCCAGAGAGAAAAGATGAACACTAATGACTAAGGAGAGCCATGAAGGACAGTAGTGATAAACATGTTAATTCGACACCATTTCTTAATAAATTTAATTTGAGGCATGCACAGCAGGTTGTATTTGGTGCAAAACTAATTTAGCTCATTGACAATTTCATAACAAATGGAAGGGTGACTTTAGAGTGTTACATCAAGAGCAGTCTTGAGAGAGAGAGAGAGGTGTCGAGAATGATAAGAATTGACAAATCTTGTAGCTATACGAAAGAGGTGGTACTTGTGACTTCAAAAAGACTTGGTTTGGCTTCAGTATTTCTATGCACTCAACCCAATTTTTGGCACCTCAAAATCCAATTTCGAAATTTTGGGATCTAGTATGAGTAGAATTAAAGAAAATTATAAGGTGAAGACATTATCCATCTACTAGAATTGGAATTTTCGTACAAGAGTATCAAGAACTTGGTTGAAATATGGAATCAGGGAGATAAGAATTAGATTGAGTATGAGGCCTGACAACTTAAAAAAATGAGTTGTTCCATGAAAAAAAAAAGGTATCATCCTATCTGCCAAGGTAAGAGACAATTCTTCGTTCAAAGGTGGTCCAATAAGGAAAGTTTGAATGAGACCTATTAGTAGCCAGAACTCCATCCAGATAGAGATTAGTGTTCCATTAAAAATATACAGTTTACTTCTTCTTTCATAATATGATAGTTACAATATGGAGAGGGAGAAAAAAAGAATTTTGTACCTTAAAAAAAAGAATTTTAAATTAATATGGGTTGTTGACCACCCTAAGGAAAAAAACATGTCCACCATAAAAAATAAAAAATAAAAACAAAAATTTTGAATATCCTAAATAAAATTTTGAATCCATTAAAAATAATATTTGACCTCTCCAAAATTTTGGTACATTAAAGGTTGAACAAAAAAATAGCGAGAAATACTATGTCAACAACATTTTTATAACACATCATAAATAGTAGGTTGTTATTAGCGGCAAAAAAAGTCATTTCAATGATATGTTCAAATTAGAACTAGTAACAAATTGTCACTAAGATTTGTTGAAGAAATATCGTGGGCGTAGCACTTCTTAAAAATTTCCCAAACAAACAAATTAGCCTAAAATCCCTAATCAAATGTTTAATAGTGATATTTTAAATTGTGTTTTCAAAAGGTATATTTTAAAATTGCTATTTAAAAAAAAAAAAATTCAAATAGCTAGTCTATTAGTGTTTGCTTTAGTTTTTCGTTGAGTTTTTAGGATTTATATATTACATTTTATATATATGCATATGCACTAAAATAATGCCTCAATACTTTATTGAACATGATTAATGTAACGGTTCAATGCCTAAGTTGAATATGTTGAATAAACCTATAGTTTACCATTTATTATTTTGCTAGCACTATGTACAAATTTCTTATAAGAAAATCAATTGTATTGCTAGATTTATTTTCAAAGCAAATTCATATTGACTTGAATAATCTTCTTTAAGATCCTAGGCCATGAGAAAATGTCTCATCTTTTCATTCTAATCAAAAAGCATACTTACAAAGAGGTTCAGGTCAAATTCTTGGCCATGATTTTCCTAAAAAAAAAAATTACTAAAGCATTGCATCAATATAATCCTGATTAGTTTAAATAATAAAAAAAATTGGTTGGAACAGATCATAAAAAAAGATGATGCATTTTGTTTATATTTTTACTTATTTAGGCAAGATGTTGGTAATTAAATGAGAGTTCAGTAGTTTAACAATTACTTGGTTGTGTACATTAAAAAAAATGTAGCTGATAATATTGATAACGAAATTATCATACAAATATTTCAAAATATAAAAACTCGTAGAATGAAGTTTTAAAACTTTATATATTTGCACGTCTTTTTTTTTTGGTGATGTCAATTTATTCAAGATTTATTTTTATTAAATTTTGTTTAATTTAAGTTTATTAATGACCACCTAAAAAAAAAATTCCTAGAGCCGACACTAAGGGTTTGTTTGGTTGGGGTGAAACAAGGAGGATGTAAAATAAAGAAGAGAAAACTAATTTTATGAGTGCTTGGTTGGAGACAATTGGAGGATGAAAAATTAGTGGGGCCTAGGTGTTTTTGTTCCTAACCCACCAAAATTCTATCTTTCTAATTTGGGGAGAAAATTGAGAGGAGAGGAATAGTTGTAGTCAATGACTAAACTGCCCCCCTCCTCTTACGTGTTGACCTGTTATTTTTTTTTCTTTCTTGGGCGTGATACAAATTGTGAGTGCTTTCTTTTGTTTTGCTCTTCTTCTTTTCTTTTATTTATTTATTTTTCTTTCCATCTCTCCGATCAAACAAACCCTAAAGATGTGTCAGTTGAGTTGCAAAGCTCTTAACACCAATAAACCAACTTAAACACAATACAAGTTACTCTTTACTCTAAATAAGGGATTTCTAAGATTTTGAGATGGATTTATGAGTTGTTGCTTGCATTAAATTTGTGTGAGAAAATATCTCTCTTTGAAGACATGAGGCCCATAAAAAATTCGTGTTTGGCCATTTTTGCTAGGCATCATGAATAAGAGATGCATGATTTTGAAATGATGCTTCATGCATGCCTAATACTTAATAAGCTTTAGGTTTGATAATTATAATTTATCTATATGCCAATAGCCAATGATAGTATGAAATATGAATACTTAAAAAAAAAAAAAATCACCAAATAAATATAGGCTAAGAGCCTTACTACTCAACTCACACTTTTTGGTGATTTCTTTAAGGATGTCAGTGCCTCAGGGCTTCAAATCCCCCAACTCAACCGTTAAATTATCAAAAAAGAAAAGAAAAGAAAAGAAATGAGCAACAGATATAAAAGTGAATTGAATTACAATTGTTATTGGCCTCATCATATATACATGGATCACTAGTGGCTAGTAAATTGATAGAGTTTTATATATATATATATATATATGCTTCTCAAAAAAAAAAAAAATATATATATATATATATATATATATTTTATATATTACCCAGAACCAAAAGTTACTTTCAGGTCAGTAGTTAGAGTTATGATTGTTGGAAATAAAATGTAGTTGATAGTTACCCCATAGCATAGCGTAGAGCTGAAAATTTTCTTCTAGTTCCAAAAACACATGTATGAGTTACACATTTACATCTTTGGCCGCTGAACACTAAAAAGTGTATATATTATGCATTTGATATACATATATATATATATATATATATATATATATATTTCTAGACTATTGTATAATTTTTCAAATTCGTATAATCTTATGAAACCACACCTTAGAAACCACGCATTATTCCTTATAAGAGGGAATATGCATAATTGCATATATTCATAAAGTACCTTCTTTAGTAATGCATCAGCACTTACGATTAGACAAAAGCATTATGAGAACATAGATGAATGATGATAATTAAAACAATCATTCATATATGTTTTCAAACAATTGAATTGATTTTTATTGATATTTTCATTTCAAGCACAATTAATTTCAATATTATTATGTGTTTGAATTTTATTAAAAAATGTATCACATCTAATGCATTATATTGCCATTTTACCTTCTAAAAATTAGTACTTTTTAAATAACTTTATAAATTATATGAATAAAATATAATGATAATTATATGAAATGTAAGGACAAAATTATTTTTAACCAATTTGAAATGTCAAAAATTATATCCATTAGTATTGACTATAATTGACTACTAGTCATTCTTTTTCAAACTTACTGTATTGTGTACTACTTTTCAATAAGAAGAAACAAAAACAAGAAGATTCCACACCAACTAAATAGAGCAATTGAGAGAGAGAGAGAGAGAGAGAGAGAGAGAGAGGTTTTCTTAGGAGTAATAGGAGGGATGTGCAAATCAAGCAATAAAACAGAGAAAGAATACGTGGAAGCCTTAATTACCACCCTCTCTTAATCCTCCTACCACATAATGTATATACCCTCGCACAAACACGACGACACTAAATAGTTTTTGATGACATAAACTGAATGCAAATCTTGAATATCTTATCCAATTACAAGGTCACAAGAAATTTATTTAGGGATATATTAGTAAAATAATTTAGAAATTTTTTATAGAAAAAATAAAAAAATTTACCAATTTTTTGATAGTTCTTTCAATTTTCTATATATTTTTTTAAAAATAAATAATTGATGTGTACCTTAAGGCCATACATGACCCATATATTTAAAACTATGATAAAATATCAATCTTCTAATTTATGATAATTTTTTTTTTTGTCATCGAACAAAAACATTTATTTGAACTCAAATTTAATTTTTTATTTGCTAACAAAAAACTTTCCTAATTGAATTTATTGTATAGACCACATAATATAATAATAATCTTTTTTTAGAAAAAGACTGTTCACTTTGGTTGTTTTGTTCTTTCTTTCCCAAATATTGTTTCATGGAATGGAATCATCGTCATTCGTCACCCACCATTTCCATCCATCTTATAATAAGTGGTAACTCTCTCTCTGTCTCTCTGTCTCTTTGTCTTTGTGTTTCTTCCAATATCCTAAAAACAAAAAACCACAAAAACAAGAAAGAAAAAAAAAAAGAAGCCAAATCTGAGACACTAGTGTGTGAAGAAAGCACCCACCTCTCTCGGTGTTTTCAGACAAACGAAACGACCAACTTCCGATAATCCCGCAACTCTCTCTCTCTCTCTGTCCTTAGATTTTTGTGTTCTTTTCTAAATCCTTGCTTTCTGGATTTATCTTTAGCCTCCTGAATTCCTGGGAAAAAAAAATTCTTTTCTCTGCCACCATCTCCACCTCAATTCATTGCCAAACACACAGTATCTCTCTTCCTCTCTCTCTCATATATTTTATTTTCTGAATTTTCATAAACACAAACTTCACTCACTTTTTGATAAATTTCTTAACCAAAAAGTATTTATTTTTTGTTTTTTTTTTTCTAATACAGTAGAATGGATTTGTGTTCTGTTTCATAATTATTCTGATTCTTTTTTTCATGCAATAAAATTCCAACTACCTTTATTGTTAATATTATTTTTATAGTTTTTTGAATTGCTGTGCGAACGTTGACTAATTATTTGTATTTTGTTTAATTTTTGGTTCACTATTTCAGATTCAGATATAATAGTAACAGTAGCAGAAAGAAAGAAAAATGGTGAAGAATCTCAAAAAAGCTAACCCATCTGTGGTGCTCGCCGCCGATTCCAATCTGGTAATCTCAATTTCATTCTTAACTTTTTCAATCTTAGATACTACCAGCTTATTAATTTTCTCTAATTTTTTGCCAAGCCTCTTTTATACTATATGAAATTAGCATATAAGAGAGACACTTAAAACATGCTTTCTGAGGCTTTTTTTCTAAATGATTTTCTCAGTTCTAGGCCTATTTTTTTCCCTGGAAAAAGTGGTAGGAATTAAAACAATATGTTCTTCTTGTTTTTGTTTTTTTCCTTTTAAAAAAGTATTTTTTGAATAATTATGTTTTCGGGTGGAATTGGAAACCAAGAAATCAGCCTCTATAAGCTCTTGTTCATGATTGATGCCTGTATTAAATTTGAATATTATTGGTTACCCATCACTTCTCCATCTGCAAAATTGGGAGCTTTGTGTACTGGGTACGAGTACGACCTTTATTGTTGCATCCATTTCAAATTTTCCATCAATATTTTGATCAGAATCGGAGCTTTTTCCTTATGTTTTTATCAAACATGGAGTCTCTTCCTCTGCATTTTACTGATTTGTGAACTTGGGTTAATAATTTCAGGCTCCATCAAAGGACACAGGCCATCAATCTGATGCAATGTCGTGTATATCATCTGCTGGAGATGCAACAAGTAGCATCAAAGGAAGCGAAGTTGACCATGATTCCCTTACTACAGATCAAGGCGGTTCTTATTCAACCAGCAGCTATTATGGATACTATTATCCAGGTTGGCTCATGCTAATCAAATACAGTTTAAACGATTCTAGTCTTGTCTTTTTATTGATTGTGTATTTATGTTTTCACATCTTACAATAGCGTGTTCACAGGTTACGATGGTTCCTATGGAGAGTTGGACAACCAAGGGTACTATGTTGGTGGGGATGGATCGGAATTTCAATATCCTGTAAGTATCTCAATCTGTTACCTGATTGAAATTTATATGCTTTTAAACACTAGTTATTATATCCCCATTCTTTTGGCTTGTTCCCTGCAACAGAGGTATTGTAATTTGTGATACTATAGTTTTTAGAATCTCTCTGTGATGATGGGCCTTGTTTGCTCATGTATCCCGTGAAATTTGAATTTTCTGCATGGGATTAATTTTCTATAGAAGAAATTTTGTCACTTTCTTGTGATATAGATTGCACGATGCAAATATACCCATATGCAAGATGCACTAGCTCCTCTGGATATAGTTGTTACTACAAATTAATAGTGGTTAACTGCCCAAATATCTTTGTAATTTGATCTGTTGGTCTTTAAGATCTTACATTGTAATATTAAGATGTTTCATTGGAATTCCCATTTTTGTTTTGCAAGTTTTACCATATGATCAGCGTGTATATGCAATTTGACATTTCATAACAAGTCGAACTTATATTGGCTTTTGCTTCATTTAGGTCATGCAAGCAGATAATGGATCTTTTGCCTACTTCATGCCAGGGTTTCAGCCTAGTTACGCTCCATACTTGCCTGTAACCACAATTGGTGTTGATGGACAGTATGTTGATCAGCAGGCATATCTATCAAGCCCCATGTTTCAACCACCCATCGCCTCCCCTGGTTATTATGCCCCTACTTTCCCTTACGGGGAGTTGTTACCGTCACCCTATATGTGGGATCCATCCCTTCGTGTTGGAGATGGAGCTTTTGGAAATAGCTATGCTGGCTTTCCAGAATTTTCAGACCCTAAATCCAATTTGTCTTCCCCAAGTCATACCCGTGCTCCTCTTTCTAAAGGCTATTCTGAGTTTAGCAGTCCGTTGGGTATCAATAGCTCCCTACCATCATTGGATATCTCATCAGGCCATGGCATGCGCAAGCAACTAAAGCCAGTGAACAAGGTATTCTAGCTCTTTAAGCTGTGTGTTGTTACGTCCTCTTCTCAGGCCATTTTAGTGAATTTTCTAATGATTTTTTGGCCTTTCCTCATGGCACATCTTTCCTGTCAGATGTACTCACTAAAGTTTACTTTCTGGTTTCAAAGTTTTCAGCCCAAAATCAAGGGAAGGGTGCTTTGCTTTATTCAAACAACCTGGTTAATTTAAAAGCAAATGTGACGGGTTGGGGCAGCACTGAGAAGATGAAATCAAGAAGCAAGATTAATGGTGTTACCACTATCGGTTCCCTTAATGAGCAGAACCAGGGTCCTAGAACAGCCAATGCAAAAGGTGCATTGTTGTCTGGAGGTAATGCTGCTGGACCCTTGGCAACTGATGGGAATGGAAATAGTAACAGCATAACCTCTCTAATCAGGACGGATCAATATAACCTTCCTGACTTTCCGACCAAATATGATCATGCTTTTTTCTTTGTTATCAAATCTTACAGTGAAGATGATATTCATAAGAGCATCAAATACAATGTGTGGGCTAGCACTCCTAATGGGAATAAGAGGCTGGATGGTGTATATCAAGATGCCCAAGAGAAGATGGCGGAGAAAGGCAGCAAGTGTCCCGTGTTTCTTTTCTTTTCGGTATGCTCTAGAGTTCGTTATGGTTCTGATGATGGTGTTTCCACTCTGCACACCCATTGATCCCCAATAAAAGGACTAATGTCTCTTTTTGTTTGTTCACTTGGTTCAGGTTAATGCAAGTGGTCAGTTTTGTGGAGTAGCAGAGATGATTGGCCGAGTTGATTTTAATAAAAGCATGGATTTCTGGCAGCAAGACAAGTGGAATGGTTATTTCCCTGTCAAGTGGCATATAATAAAAGATGTTCCAAACCCTCATTTACGACATATAATACTTGAGAATAATGACAACAAGCCTGTTACCAACAGTCGAGACACGCAAGAGGTATGCAAAACTAACTAGTAGACAAGTACTGTTTTATTTTATTTTTCTGTATTTTTATAATAAAAAAAATTTGTTGTTTTATTTTACTATTATTTCTTTTAAATTTGGTAGCAAACTTGTAAGCCATTTCTGCCATGCTTATTTTTTTCATCTTCCATTTTCAGGTGAGATTTCCCCAAGGTCTTGAAATGTTGAATATTTTTAAGAACCATGTTTCAAAGACATCCATATTAGATGACTTTGATTTTTATGAAAGCCGCGAGAGGGTGATGCAAGAGAAGAGGATGAGGCAATCAGTACCCCTTTTTAGCCTGCAGGTTTTGTCTTCCTTCCCCCTTATTCTTAATCCTTTCTAACAAGTTTCTCACTTTTCAAACTTTTCAATGAGTGCATGTAATGTGGGGCCATATAAGCATAATTAGAGGTGGAGGGTTAGGAACCATATGTCCGGTCTGGACCAATAACTAATTGGTGGAGTTTTTTATCTTAAGATTCTTAAAATGATTCTCCTTGATTACAAAATGATTAAAGAATAAAGAAGGGTTCCGCATACAAATAGCATGGTGGAGCGTGGTGTGCCAATGAAATTTGACTTTATTCCATTCTATAGAATGGGCTTTTGTAGAGTTCTTTATTTTAGTTATACTTGAGATGACAAGTCTTTTTTATATTGATATTTGATTTTGAATGTTGTGTCTTATTATTCATTATTTGGCAGCAGAAGATAGATGAATTAAACACCAGTTTTAAATCAATAGATCTGTCGGCAGTGAAGAGCATTGAGCAACCTGAGGTCGGAGACAAAGTGAAGAAATGAAGGTAATAGGGCCGGATGGTTTTCCCGAGGAAATGAAGCTTCATTTTGGGAGGCTTTTACTTGGGTCCAATTGCTGCTGATACCAATGCACTTGGATGGAAATAAGAGTTCTCAGGAAAAAAAAAAAAGGGATTAAATTAATTTATTGAAGATTTTCAGTGATCCTTTACTAGGAAAGGAATGGAAATGTTGATCCTTTCAGAATTGAGTTGATGGCTTGGCTGGTTGCCAAGGAGTTGCTGTTAATTGTGTACCATATAGTATAAAAGAAACTTGGATGATCTTATTGATTTATATGGTTATGTGGTGTCATGCAATCCAAGTTTTTCCCATTTTTTCCTTTTAAAAGTTCTCTTTGTATAAAGTGTGTATCTGGGTTTCTTTTTCTTTTTCCTTTTCCTTGTTATAATTTTTCCCGTATTCGAATTTCCTCTTTTGGACTAGACAGCTAGTGCAACACACGTTGCTATATGTGTAGGAATATCTTAGAAAGAGACGTGAGTGGCGGTGGTGGTGTTTGGTCTCTCACGTGGATGAAGTAGAAATTTGCATAAGGCATGAGATAAATTTTTCTAAAAGTTGTAATTCTAAGTCATAATGGGTTTGCAGTGTAGCACATAGCATGGATTTATTTATTTGTTTTTAATCACTCACTTTTAACTAAAAAAACAAATTGAGGGAATCGGAGAATTCAATGGGAGAAAATTCTTTTCCGAACCTCTGTTGACGATAATATAAATATGATTTACAACCCATAACCACCATGTACACAGCCAAAAAATTCTTCAGCAGACCTGATACAGAAGGCAAATTAGCTCATATCAGTTACATTGTTTCACACTTGCTGAGCATTTTGCTGGCTCTGTGGTTCCAGTATCTGCCTATTTCTGTAGTGTCCACCATTGAAATACTAGCAGTGAATGCGAAGCTGCTCTGTTGTAGTCATGCAGCAACGAGTCTGCAGCCAAACGTGCATGTTCGAAATTCATAGCAGTCCAGACAAGTCACAACCAGGCTCCATGTCTCCACTTCTGAAATTTACTCCTAACCAATGCCAATACATTTCTGGCCATAGGACATACCTACAAGTAACACATTCATAACCATCTCTGTCCTTTGATTGGAGAAGCCGTAAGTTAAATTTATCTCCATGTGTCAGCTTAAAAGACTGTTTCACATGGAAATTTTAATAACTTCATTTCTAGTGGGTACAACTTTGGTATGTGATGAACCCAAGCCAAGTCTGGCTAGTCCAACCTACTAACATCACACATGACATAAATGCATGTGAATTTATGGATATGATCAAAGCAGAAGAGCAAGATTTGCATAGATAATTAGTTACAAAATAGTTAGTTACATATTGTTTTTACAAGAGTTTGATATATCATCAATGATGCAAGTTTCTCAACGTCTTCTCTAAGTTTTCCTTTCTTTTTTTTTTTTTTGATTTATTTTTAGAAGGTAACTATTTCAAATTAAGTTAATTTTTCTCACATTATCATTCATTTTTCAGTTCATTTCATTCACCTACATTAGAACTCAAGAAGTTCATTATAAGTTGTAGTTCACTTTAAAATTTTCAATTAAATTCAAAAGACATAGTTATTGGTAAATTCTCCTTGGAAATAAATAATATTGTTTATTTTTCATTGATCAATGCATAATGTGTTTGAATTTAATTAGGCAATCAAATCTATTACACTCCAGGAACTATACAAATATAACTTGACTTTCTCTTTATTCCTATATATAATGAGATTTTTGTGTGTTTATGTTTGGTTGCCAAAAAAGTACAAGAAAATTTGACAATGTTCCTAAAATTTTCTTTTCTACCTTTAAAATTTGAGAAAGTATTTTTTTTTTTCAATTTAAAAATGATAACACGACATTTTTAAATTTATTATTATTATTTTACTAGTCACGTCAACATCAATTATGCCAATTGTGCATGATGTGTGCCACATAAGCATTTTTTGATATTGAATTGATAGTAGGAACTAAATTGATTGCAAGTTGAAAAAAATTTAGATCAAATTGATTACTACCAAAATGTAGTTGTGCGCACCCAAAGTATGGCTAACAGGCTCATCCTGTATTTGGGCTCACAATTTATTTATACCGTGGGTTTCGTGTTTCCTACTATGGGTAATATTTTGCTTGGAGACCCAATTGTGCACTCGTTTTCTTAAACCCTCTTTGTCTCCTGATATAGTCACTCTTATTCTCTCTATTTTCTCTTTGGAGTTGCCAACCCCCTCTTCTCAATCCATTCTCCTATTTATAGCTTGAGGCGAGTGGAGGTGTCATGATTACTTCCTTACTCGTGTGAAAGGGGGGGTGGGGTCCAATCTTATCGATTCTAAGTGGATGTTCCATCAAGAAAGGTGATAATGGCATTGGAATTGATTCCCACCTTCAAAAGACCGCTCGACAACGATATTCTCTAAGGCACTTCCGAGCAGCCGAGTACAAGGCGTCTCTGAGCTATGATACTCCCGACCAAGTTAAAGATGTTTGGGAGGGGCTTGCTTTAGGTACCCAGGATAGCCCAATCTCATTTCAGCTATTAGGCCTGGATTGGGCCCTAAGGTGTCCGAATCGAGGTGATAGGTCTAAAAAGGGACGGGGTGGCGTACTGGGCCGCTAGGCCAGGTCTCCAGGCCCGTACAATAGCCCCCCTTGAATCGTGCCCGGCTACCAGGAGTGAATCAAGGACAGTGATTGGCGTTAGTGGTTCCTCGGGAAGCCTAACCATCGGCTACTGAGTGGACGAGATAGTCATCAATACTTTCTCAAAAACAGCTTTACACCAGGTTGTCACATTTAATCGTTATCATAATTTGATGGTTCGTGATTCGTGCCTGCGCATGTGGAGGGTTGCGAAGTGAAGCCAAAAGGACTTTCCCGCCCTCTGGTTCATTAAATGTTCTGGCTTTATAAATAGTTCCTCCAAGTTTTTCATTTCACTCTTTACATCCTCTCTCCTTCAGCTTCCACCCTTGAGATTCTTAGAATGTCCCAAATACATTTGAAATCAAAATCCAAACCAAGCACGTGTAAGCAACATCATATCTTAATAATCAAGGCAAATCTAAATCCCCAAACCCACAAACCAAACAAAGAGAAAATAGAAGAATAAGAATAAAGAGAGTGTAAAAATAGCGAGATTGAATGGTGGTCATGAACCACCGCTATTGCCGGTAGTTGTGGTCACTTGGGCTTAGCTATCGCTAAGCTTGGTGCAAAAAGAATAAAGAAAGTGAGATTGAGTGAAAGATAACCAGTACTAAATGTGGAAAAGGCAAGCAGCGACTTACAAGGTCTAGTCATGGAGGTTTTTTGAGAGAAAGAGAGAGAGAAGAAGAAGAAACTATTAAAATACAAAGCAATAGTAACTATATATATGTACATGATTATTGTAGCAACAATGCTATTTTACACAACTTTAACTTGATTGATATGGATGATTTTGGAGCTTGGATGTATAAATTGAGCCCTTATGTTACTTTACATTGTTTGGTGCAAATGCTCTAATGATCATGTCTTCATATTTGAAGTTTAGGGACCTTAATCATATTTTCATAATGAATGGACAAGGAGAATGTGAAAATTAAAGAGAACAATGGAAAATGGTAAAAGATGTGGAAGTGAAAGTAAGGAGAAAAGAAAGGAAAGAACAAATGTGATTTGGCCTAACGGCCTACCACCACACCAACAAAGGCCAAAAGACTACACATCTTGAATTACTTAACTTGAAAACACATTACAAGAGCCCTATATTTATAATGAGACTACACATAATAGTCAAACATAATCTAAATTGCATATTAATTGTCTAAATTCCAGATTTTCTCTAACAATCAATCTCATAATTTTCTTTTACAAATCAATCTCTTGATTTTTGGTCTTCATTAACATCAAAAGTAAAATATACTTTCCAATGGAGAATGATGGCTATACTATATAGGGTACCTAATCCCCCTGGTAATTCCTTGCGGGATGATGAATTTAGGCTCCCAATTTATTTATTGGTAGGTATCCTAGCACTCCTACTAAATGTTACCTTAAACACTGTCTTGATAGCCCAAACTCCTCCCCTTCCTTGCCACCAGCCCAACTCTAACCCTCTTTGACCTCTCCTCTAACTCTCACTCTTCCTTACTTTCCTTTCTGAATTCCTTTTCCTGTGTTTTTCGACCAACCCCTTTCCCATCATCCTATCTTTCCTTTTATAGTCTCCTATTAGTGGGGTTCCAAATTATTACTTTTGCACCAATCCCTATACAATTCCACTTTTGCTTGGAATCCCAAGAAAAGTGATTCATTCTGAGGATTCTCTTGAAACCTGTTCCTGACGTCAAATAGCGTTTTGTAGCAAACTTCCCAAAGGCACTATAGTGCTCGGGGGAACCAACTTGAATATGACTGTCCTTTCATTGGTTCCTCCTAGCTTGTTAGTCGGTATTGGACCTAACTAACCCAGGATCTGATTGTCCTCCAACCTTACACCCTTGCATTTTTGTCATTGGGCTAGGTCTATCCCTAAAGTGTTGGGCCAGTTTCAGTTACCTGGGGCAGCTTCGATGGTTTGGACCAGCCTTGGACTTGGTTCCTTGAGCCATTCTTGGTTAGCTGGGCCCAAGTCCATACATTGTATATATAAATGAAAAACATTCCCATATTTTAGTCTCATCTGAGAGTCCTACACCTACATTAATCTTCCATGGCAAACAACCATATACATCACACGCCCTTTTTACTTGATAGGGAAAATGTTGTGCTAGTAAAACCCTCAAAACCCACATCTTCAGGACTCTTTTCTCTTTCTAGCATTGACAATGATCCCCACCTTGAGATTTTTTGCCAAACTGTTCATGTGTATCAATCAAATGTTGATTCCTCTTATTATGATAATCATAATTGCACCTTAAGTTTTGATGGGCAAGCAGACATAGCTTATGTCATCAAAGAAGCCCTCTCCAAGGTTCTGGTTTTTTATCATCCTTTGGCTGCCAAGCTAGAAAAGCATAGTGATGGAAAACTTCATATCAATTGCAATGAAGATGGAGTGCCATTCTTAGTGGCAACTGCCAATTATTAGCTCTTTTCCCTTAATTATCTAGATGGGGTTGATGGTGAAGTATCCAAATAGCTTGCCCTTGATTTACCTTCTAAAGGTGACTCAGTTTACCACCCTCTTGTCTTGCAAGTGACCAAATTTTCACATGGGGGTTGCACAATTGGGATGGGCTTGTCACACTCCATATGTGATGGATTCAGCCCTGTTCTTTCGAGCTCTGGTTGAGCTTGCAAGTGGAAAAAGTGAGCTCTTGGGGAAACCTGTGTGGGAAAGGGAAAGACTGGTGGCAACACCTACTAAAGAGCCTTTCCAATTAATGTTTTCAGATGGGCCTTCTTTAGCAACTTCACTATATATGCCAACAACAGACCTCTTGCATGAATGCTTTCATGTAAGTAGTGAAAGTATAAAAAAAAAAAATCAAAATGAGTTTGACAGAGGAATTCAAAATAGAAAAATTGTATGAAAGTTTCACCACTATTGAGGTCTTGGGTGCCTATGTTTGGAGATCAAGGTTTAGAGCTTTAAAATTGAACTCAAATGGGAGAACCAATTTCTGGTTAGTTATGTGATATGGAAACTATTGAATCCACCTTTGCCAGATGGGTATTATGGGAATGCTTTTGTGTCTCAAGCGTTGGAGCTAATGGGTGGTGAGCTTAATGAACTGCCACTCTCTAAGGCGGCGAAGCTTATAAAAGAGAGCAAAAAAGGTGCTTCCACCACTAATTACATCATGACCTCACTACGCATGTTAGAAAGATTCAGACAGCTTGATATAAAGTTTAAAGATGATGTTGCAATCATGGTTTTAATAGATTGGAGGCAACTGGGTTTCCTGGAAAATGTAGATTTTGGGAGAATGGAATCAGTGAACATGATAACCCTGCCATGGAACATGATAGGGTATGTAGATATGTGTGTGCTCTTGCCTCCCACCTCCAAGGTGGATGCTTCAATGAAAGGTGGGGTTAGGTTATTTCTTTCCCTTCCCAGCGCTGCCATGGCCAAATTTAAAGAAGAAATGGACGCTCTCAAGCTCTTGTAAATGATGTTGTTTGCTTCCAAAAAAAAATTTGGATGTTGTTGTGCACACAATGAAGACATAAATATTTGAAGTGGCAGCAAGAACAATGCCAACAAACTTTGTGGTCAGACATCATGAATTAGATTCATGCTTAAGTATTGTATTGTTGTGAAAATTAAAGTAATGCTTGAATATTTATATAAAGTTTTTTTTTTTTCCACAATATGCTGAAGGAAATGGTTCAAACTTCACTAGAATTATCTTTTAGCAAGAGGTTCTTCATACTTTTTTTTTTTTTGAGAACAAGGTTCTTCGTACTTGAATAACCAAACGTATGATGTTAGTTTTTCAATTTTTTTTTTTTAATTTTTGAGAAAGTTTCAACTTATGGTGTTCGCTCTTGATGATAGCTCTTTATTATCAGACCAAGATACTAATCAGTTTTTGATATAGGTGATGATTGAACCCCAGATCTCTTATATAACCATCAGAGACTTTACTAATTGAGCTAATTGGAACCTACTTTTTATTCAACTTTTGGTGCTTGAATATCTTCTAAATCAAATGTATGAAGAGTTTATCAAAAAAAGAAAAAGAAAAATCAAATGTATGAAGAATCCTCGTGCAAAATGAATATACTTATATGGAAGGTCAATAATAAATGATCAAGCTAATTGACTACTATTCAATATATATTTAGTATTAATTACATTACCATTTCTTGAGGTTTTACAAATTAACACTCCTCTCCAAATGTGGGTACCATAAGCATGCAAGGCAACGTCCTAGGCCGTCCTCGGCATGCTCGGCAACGTCCTAGACATGCTTGGCAAAGTCCTCGGATAGGGCCCTAGGAGTTCACATCGAAGGAAAACCCCCCCACTTGCTGCCTTATAAGCTGTGAAGCGAAGGAAGTAGTGTACCATCAGTTTATAGTTATCTATAAACTAATGGTAAGGCAGTAAGTGGGGGGGGGGGGGGGGGGGGGGTTCCTTCGATGTGGGACTCCTAGGACCCCGTTTGAGGACTTTTCCAAGCATACCTAGGACATTGCCAAGCATGCCGAGGACGGCCTAGGACATTGCCTTGCATGCCTAGGACGTTGCCTTGCATGCCTATGGTACCCACACCAAACATTTCATGAAATGACACTCTTCCCTTTTTAAGGTTTGTAACTTCATATAAATGCAACATTTAAGGCAGAGTGTTATTTAAAAAAGGAATATTTCATTATTGGAACTTTTTTCTAAATGAATTTTAGTTGAAGTAGAATTTTAAATTTCTTAAAACTTAGGTAAATTTTAACGTAAATTCTATTATTGGTAATAGTGTTTAATGGCAAAAAGAAAGTAGTTACGTAGCACAACCATGCTTCTGAGATACAAATTTTATTATACAGTATATGATATGATTTGAAAAAAATAAAATGAACATTAAATAAATTCTTTGTATTGCAATAACAAAATTGTGTTAAGAATTAAAAACTAATTATATAAATAGGTCAACAAATTACATTTCTTTTTTTCTTGCTATCCATGATAAGCAATTTGCACATTTGAAGTGTTTCAATCAAATTGGCTGTAATCATTCACTTATAATATTATTTGCAAATATCTAATACGATTTAATTTCTAAAGATGATTAAAAAATTAATCATTATTGGTAATGGACAATTATATATTTATATTCACTATTCTTGTAAAGTGTACAAAATGGTACACATTTGTTTAGTCTACAATATAAAGGATAAAAACCGAGTCCTTACCTAATTTGCCCTACTTCATGGTACACCCTTTCTTAGGCCAAGTGGTTATAAGGCAAGGGGGGGAGGCATCTCTCCTTGATGTGGGATTGAGCAAATCCGTGCTGGTGGGAGCAAAGTGTTAGGACATATATGTTTTAACTTGTTTAAGAACATATGTCACTTAGTTATGTAAATTGACTTATCCTTTGACAAAACGCACTCTGCTTGTAATTGGGTAGATCTAGGTGTTTTTAATACTTCAAGAAACCATGTTTCAAGGTTAAGTGTTGAAGTCATCAAGTCTGTCCAAGAAAAAGCAAGTTGAAGTGCAGAATTTTTAAAGCTCGACACCTCTCGATAGCTACCTCGACACCTGCTATCTGTCGAGAATTAAAAAAGTCAGAATTCCAATCTGATTTTCTTGGGATCCGTGAATGTGTTTTTGGGGCTTCTTTTCTTCTAACCCTAAACATATAAAAGGATTATTTTAAGAGCCGTTTTGGGTGACACAAGTTGTATTATCATTAAGCAATCTCTGTTTATGCAAATTGTGCTCAACAGACGAAGTTCTTGACCTAATTCATCCTTCATCAAGAAGTTGCTGTGTCTTTGCACCATAGGGTTTTGTAACCAAGCATCTTCCTGCTATTCATCAAGTGGATGATCTAAAGAACTTTGCAGCCAACCATTCTTTCTCAAGTTGGTGTTCTGAAGTCGCGTATTGGGATTCGCGCATTAGTTAGTCACGTACTTGGGAGCCGTGCATCAAAGGTGGAAATTGTCACTACAGATCAAGTCCAATTGGGTATTGGGGTAAGGGTTCAACTGTAGGTTGGTAAGGTACTTGGGATTCCTTTCTTGTAACCGCTTGATTTGATAATAGTGGAGTTTCGGGAGTGGTGACTTGAAAATCACCCGGTGGGGTTTTTGCCATTAGGGTTTTCCCCATTCGTAAACAAATCACCGTATTATTTATTTTCCGCTGCATATTTAGTATTTGGATTTGTTTGTGCTTCCATGCAATTGCATGCTTAATTGATTAATTAACAACTCAGCTAATTAATTAATTAATTAGGGTTTATCAAAAGGGGTCATTCGAATTGTGACCTAATACAAAGGTTGACCCTGCCCATCCCAAAGTGAATAATACTTGATTGGGGAAAGATTTGTTCCTCCCACAAAAAGGCACCTTTTGGGGTTTAAGGGGAAACCCTTACCTTCTCCCTGCTAGTTTATTAGACTTGCTCAGGAGTGCATAGTGCATGCGATGCGTAGTAGTTTTTGAGACTTGCTCTGTGATTACACACACTATGGTACACCATTTCTTAGGCCAAGTGCTTATAAGGCAAGGGTGGGAGACGTCTCTCCCCGATGTGGGATTGAGCAAATCCATGTGAGTAAGAGAAAGGGTCAACCCTACCTATCCTAAAGCGGACAATACCTAATTGGAGAAAGATTTGTTCCTCCCACACTCATCAATCATTATTTTGTTAGATTAGAGATCATTTGGGATGGATTGAAATTTCAACTTCTTTGTAATTTTAGCTTATTTTTGGTACTATTTATGAATCTCATTGCACTTTTTGATACTATTCATTAGTCTTATTATACTATTTAGCTTATTTTTCAACTTTTTTCTATATTTTTAGCAAAAAAATTCAAGTTTTAGCTATTAATGAATTTATCAGTAGCACAACTATTAATGACCACGCTTATCAATTTACAAAACTAAAAATTTAGGTCCCTCAAATTTGAGTGCAAGATTTAGTTCTCTCCTCAATTTACAAAACTAAACCACATTTTAGTGCAAGATTTCAATTTGGGCCCTTTGGGCTAAAAAGCCCAAGCAACCATGTCATACGAGAATAGGATAAGAAAAACTAATAACATGCCTAAATCCTGTAGCTAAAAAATCTTTGTATAATTGTATCATCTGATTCAAGCACAAGCCAAACTCTCCTTCTATTTCAATAATGAGATTGCTTCAAATCAATTTGTTTTTCTCTCTCTTTTACTATTTCGGCAATGAGATTGCCACAATTCATTTTTTTTTCTCTTCTCTCTCTTCCTATTTCAGCAATGAGATTATCACAATTCAACTTTTTCCTCTCTCCTCTCCTCCTATTTTGGCACTTTAATTGCCACAATTTTAAATTTTTTTTTATCTCTCTTCCTTCCTCCTATTTTGGCAATGGGATTGCCACAATTCAACTTTTTTTTCTCACTCCCCTCTCCTTATATTTTGGTTAGTGTCGGTCAACTAAGCAATCAAGCACAGGCCAAAATTTGGGCAGCAAATATTTTTTGGCAATGATGTTGTCGAAATTACTTTTTCTCTCTCCTCTCTTTGATGACATAATTTTTCTTTCCTCTCTTGCTTTTTCTCACAATTTCGTTAACGATATTGCCAAAATTTATCTCTCTCTTTACTCAACTAAATAACTTTAAACAATACAAATATCACAAATAAACTCGCATTTAAACAATATTTAGCTAAAAGATCTAACCATTGAATTTCATATTCTTAACATGTATATCAAATTTCATTCAAATCGGATGTTAGTTATTATTCAATCAATGAACTTATTTTTTATATACAATTTTAGATCATAAGAACTTGAAATGTTAACATTTATTTGATAACATAGTAATTGATCTTCGATCTTCTTAAAATTTTGCAAGTATAAAAGACATAATAAGCATATGCATTTCATCGGTTAAATTTTCAAAATTCACACTTGGAGTGTGTTTGGTATCAACTTTTAGTTTTTATGTACAACTTTTTAAAACCTCACTTTTTTCCTTATTTTAAGTTTTTCAAAAATTTTTAAGGTACAAGTATACTTTAATACAATTTTAACAAAAAATTTTAAGCAAAAAACTAAATAAAAAAAATTTAGCAAAAAACAAAGAAATCGTCTTCAATAAAATAATTAAAATTATCCCCCCACCCAAAAAAGCTCCCCTATTTATTTATAGGACAATCTGCCTGTCCCGCTTTTGAAAATAAAATAAATAGTAAAAGTAAAACGACAAAAAATTATTTTGCTTATTACTGCTTCTAAAAAACTTGAAACAAGTCCATGGAAATAGCCGAGCGTTTGAGTTCATGAATTTTACTTTTACATATATGCCTCACCAAAAGGTTCCTACCCAGTGGTGTTTTCATTTTTCACAAGTACAAAAAGTCGGTTAACGCGTCTGATTCTATCGCCTAGCTTCTAACAAACGAAACAATTTTGGGTTCCAAATTTTCCGTACAATTCATCCATGACCAGTTCGCCGATCCCGGTGGATCTCTTTGTGTCGAAAAAACATCCAGGCCTTATAGGTGGCGATCTCGGGTTCGCCAATGCCTCTGGTAATGTTACTTTCAGAGTCAACCGTCAATCCTCACCTAAAAATAAGAGGCTATTCCTCGGTTCCATGGGAAATCCCCTAATCTCCATCTATCGTTACCGCGTGAGTCTCTCTCTCTCTCTCTTTTTTAATTTGCAATGCCCACCAATTGTTTGAAACAATGTCTAAACCAACATGTTTTTATTTTTCCATTTTTGTTGATAAGCTAAAACTATGAAAGCATTGATAATATTATTGAAATTTGAAGGTCAAAACACTTGCCAATATGAATTTTGGTTGTTGATTGAAAAAATTATGGAGTTTAAAATGCACATTGCAAATGTTTGAATTAGAAAATGGAGGCTTATATGTGATTGAGTTTCTAATTTTGGATATGGGTTTTTGATTGGTTTAATGGCTGTTGTTGTAGAATGGGTCGTGGCAAGGCTTCACGGGTGAAGACGATCAAAAGCAGTGTATATTCAGAGTGCAGAGGACGGTGAACAAGCTCACCAGAACAGAGTTAGAGGTATTTCTTGTTGGTGAGAATGGGGAAGACTCAGCCTCTAAGTTAAAAGTGAAAGGTTGTCCTTTCCAGAAGTCCTGCACTATCTACAGAGGCAATGACATTGTGGCTCAGGTACAAATAATTGATAAATGTTGCTAGCATTGAAAACTGAAGCCTTAATAAATCAGATTTGCTTTGCATTCTGTGGAATTTACTGAAAATTGCAACAAAGACATATTGTTTTAAGCCTGATTAGTAACTTTGTGGCCACATAATTTGTTATTTATCGGAAGTTTAAGTACATGTTTGGTGTGTGTGATTTGTGTATAGACTAGAAATTATTGAAGATTTTTAACAACAGCATACATTGGATATGACAAAGCAATATGTGCTTGGTGCACATTTAATAGCATTGCTCAACAAACTGCTTAATTAGCTACTCTCCGATAGGATACGTGATTTTTGCTTTATGTTCTGAGCTTTTAAACCATGCTTTTCTTTTGTGGCCTTGTGTATCTTGTTGAGCTCTCAACTTGAAGAGTTGAACTACATTACTCTTGCTGGGGAAGTTATATGTATAGGTAACAGAATGACATGATTATCAGGTCATATTCATCTCGCAATAGATTTATCTAATTTCTCATGCATGAATTTTTTTTCTTTTCATATTTGTCAAGGATTATCTCATGCTTCTTCATCTTGTCATTCCTTAAAATTATGTCTCATAGATTTGTCAAGAGCCACTAGCTGCTGCAATGTAAATGTTGTAGATTGGTTATATATATATATATATATATTTCCCGCTTAATTTTATAATTACAATTTTATTCACGTTAGTTTTTAACATAAGGTCTCACTCTTATGTTTTGATGCAGACTAGCCTCATGTACAAGTTGCGGCAACTTTATGCTAAAAGGAATAAATTTCGACTAACCATATTTCCTGGATCTGATGATCATGCTTTGTTTGTGGCATTGGTTGTAATATTTCTAGATTGAAGATAATAGAATAAAGAAAAAAAGAAATTTTTAAAATTTTTTTTATAATTAAAGAAACTGAGGATTTTTTTTTCTTGGACAGAAAAGAAAAGGACGATTTAGCATGTACATTTACACGTTTTCACTCCACACAAATACGTCCATGCATAGAGATTAATAATAATAAAAAATTCATAAATTATGCCTTCCGGTTGTGTATTTAATATTTATCCATCTATTATAAAATATATATATATATATATATATATATATCCATCTGCCTTAATGTATGTCTTTTCTAGGTAGAGACAGAGCTACATGCATGCCAGAGAGTATTGTTTGCAATTTACTATCACCTCCTTACTTATCCAAAAAAAAAAAAAAACCCCACTTCTTGACACAACTGTAGGACAATGTTTTTTCTTTTTCTAAATGTTTTTCCACTGTTGGCTAAGTGAGTCAAAAATAGCATGAAAAAAAGAGTTGCAAGGAATGATATAGAATATTGCTCTGTTTGTTTTGAGACTATCTTATTTTTCAATGTTTGGTAACAACTTTAAATGAATTGAAAACCAATCTCGTAACTTCCCTTATTTAGCTTGCTGTGCGGTAGAATTGTTTCTTAAAAAAATTTAGTAGAAAACAATTTTTAAAAATAGGTCATACTTTTTATGTTGACCAAAGATGATTTTTCTTTGACTTATATTTTTTTATGCAACCAAATATTGAAAAACATGAAAAACTATCTTTATACAAGTTTTTCCATTGAAACAAAGAAAGCGTACAAATAGAGTAGAAATAATAAAAATTATCCATCCTACTTGACCCGCTACAAAGCTCTAGGAGTATAATCAAATTTTCACTGGTGTAAATTATAATTTAGTCTAAGAAATATTTTGGTAAAATGTATTATCTAGTTGTTTTTAATTACTTCTTGTCAAAATTGTGTTACTAGCTCTGATAACCAGGAGTCCATTTGTATGAAAGGATAAAGTTACAAAAATAGTTGAGAGTACGGAAAAATGGGAAAATATAAAACATTATAGTTTTTTTATTACGTGTGTTTAGTATAGAAAATGGAAAAGTTGAAAATGTAATTTGCGCAATTTTATTGTGTTGCTTGTATTGCATAGGAATTTATTTTTTCAAAAGTATATTACAAGTTATTTATTTCATTATTATATATGAAAATAATAATATTTTTTATTAAATTAGTAAAAATTACATATTACTAAGTGAACACATTACATTTATTATTTTATTTTTATCTTCCTTTGCCGCTCAATTTGTATGAAAAAATGTGATTATTTGAATTAACACATTTTAATCCTTTAAATTTGGAAATTGTTATTTTAGTATGGAAACTTTGCCCAAAAATCATTTTTATTCTTTAAGGTTAAGGACTCAAATTAACACATTTTAATACTTTAAATTTGAAAATGGTTATTTAGTATAGTAATTAGTAACTTTGCTCAAAAATCATTTTAATTCTTTAAGGTTAAGGACTCTCTTTTTGGACCCCAATGATTTTTGGGCAAAATTAGCGGCCATAAATTGCATTTTACAAATTTCAGAACTGAGAAACGCCAAGTAGTGGGAGACATGCTCTGGAAAAATTTATCATATTCTAAAAGGATCACTTCTTTTATAACACAAGGGCAGATTCGCCAGGCCCTATTTACATTCCATCAATTTCAAAGAGCTGGGTTTAAAATCACGGAGTTTCTTCTGTCAGCAATTGTAAGGGGCTGTGGGAGACTTAGTACGATAGAAGAGGGCAAGCAAGTTCATTGCATAGTATTCAAACATGGGTTTGATAGAGATATGATTTTGATGGACGTGCCAATCAAGAATGTAGTTTCATGGACGTCTTTGATCGTAGGTTATGGAAAACATGGCTTGGGAATGGAAGCTCTTGAGGCATTTGACAATATGGGAAGGGAAGGCATTGTGCCAAACAAGATCACATTCTTGGGAACCTTATATGCATGTAGTCATGCAGGATTAGTTCACAAAGGGTGGATGAATTTCAACACCATGGTACATAAATATTCCATCACACCCATGATGGAGCATTACACATGCATGGTGGATTTACTTGCACGAGCTGGGCATCTTACGGAGGCTTATAATTTTGTGGAGAGGATGCCAATAAAGCCGGAGGCAAGGCTTCTAACAGCACTTTTTAGTTCATGTTGTTCTCACATGAATGTAGAGCTAGCATAGACTGTTGGGCAGAGATTAATTGAATTGGAACCTGAAGAAGCTGGAGCCTATATGTTGTTGTCCAACTTCTATGGAATTATTGGGGACTTGGAAGGTGTAGCAAATGTGAGAAAATTGATGTCAAAAAGGGGAATAAGAAAAACAAAGGCATGTACATGGATTGAGATAGATAGAAAAGTCCATAGCTTTGAATCAGGAGATGGGTCTCATCCCCTTAACAAAGAGATATACAGTTACTTGAAAGATCTTGTTAAGAAGATGAAGAATATTGGATATGTGCCTAACACAAGCATGGTTATGCAAAATGTGGATGATCACACAAAGGAAGAGATGGTTCTCAGTCATAGTGAGAAACTGGCCATTACTCTTGGCCTGATTATCACACCCCGGGGAACACGTATCATGATAGTTAAGAATCTTAGAGTATGTGCAGACTGCCATTTATTTACTGCATTTGTTTCAAAGATTGAAGGAAGGGAGATTGTCGCGAGAGATTCTAGCCGATTTCATCATTTCAAAAATGGATCATGCTCCTGTGGAGATCATTGGTAGAGGTATGGGAGGATCTTTGCCATGTATGATAGTTCATGTGAACAATATAATTGAATGAATCTTTCTCATGCGTGTAAACTATAGAAATTGTCTTCAATAACTTAATTAAAATTATCCCCCCAAAGGCTCCACTACTTATTTATAGGAGAAGCTGCCTGTCCCACTTTTGAAAATAAAATAAATAGGAAAAAAAAAAAAAGAAACAAAACAAAAAACAAGAATTTTTTTGCTTATTACTGGTATTACAAAAACTAGAACAATTTTCTCATCTCCCAAACAGAGGGCAAGCCCATGGAAGTTGTCGATCATTTCAGTTCATGAATTTTACATTTACTAATATACCTCACTGAAAGGTTCCTATCCAGTGGGGTTTTCATTTTTCAAAACAAAAAGTCGGCTGACGTGTCTGATTCTATTCTCCTATCTTTTATTTATTCTCCCATACTTCATATTCATGAGTCATGAACTTAGTTTTGATTGCCTAGCTAAGACAGTAGCTTCTAATTAACAAAGTAATATTGGGTTCCAATTTTCCATACAATTCATCCATGACCAGTTTGGCTCATTCGCCTATCCCAGTGGTTCTCTTTGTGTTGAAAAAACATCCAGACCTTACAGGTGGTGATCTCAGGTTTGAGGACACCTCTGGTGATGTTATTTTCAAAGTCAACCATCAATCCTCACATAATAATAAGAGGCCATTCCTTGATTCCAACAGAAATCCCCTAATTTCCATCTACTGTTACCATGTGAGTCTCTCTATCTCTATCTCTCCTTCTGTTCTGCATTTAATTTGCAATGCCCACCAATTGTTCAAAACAATGTTTAAATCAACATGTTTGTTTGTTTGTTTTTTTTTTTTTTTGGGGTAAGTTACACAGGTAGCCATTCCAAAACTATGAAAGCATTTATAATGTGTACTCTAAATTATTAAATTTGAAGATGAAACTTTTATATGTTGCAACTTGCATGTTAATCTTGAATTTGGTTATTGATTGAAAAATTTTGTAGTTTAGAATGCACTTTGCAAAAATTAACTTGTATAATTAAGGTGCTGTGTATGTGATTGAAGTTCTAATTTTGGATAAGGGTTTTGACTGGTATAATGGGGATTGTTGTAGAATGGGTCGTGGCAAGGCTTCAAGGCCGGTGAAGACGATCAAAAGTAGTGTTTATTCAGAGTGTAGAGGACGGTGAAAAAGCTCACCAGAACAGAGTTAGAGGTATTTCTTGTTGGTGAGAACGGGGAAGACTCAGCCTTTATGTTAAAGGTGAAAGGTTGTTCTTTCCAGAAGTCCTGCACTATCTACAGAGGCAATGATATTGTGGCTCAGGTACAAATAATTGATAAGTGTTGCTAGAAATGAAAACTGAAGCCTCAATGAATCAGATTTTGCTGTGTGTTCTGTGGAATTTATTTAAAGATGCAACAAAGATTAAATTGTTTTAAGCTTTGATCATCACCTTGCGGTCCCATAATGTGTTATTGCTAGAGGTCATGCCCTGCCAATGAGGTTTAAGGATATGTTAGGTGTGTATGATTTGTGTACAGACTAGAAATTATTGAAGATTTGTAACAACGGCGTACATATGATGATGGGACAAAAGCAAAATGCACTTGGTATAAATTTAATAGCATTGCTCTTCCTCTTTGCTCAAAAAACTGTTTAGTTAGCCCACATGACTTCTTCTTTGTTGTTCGGCTCAATGTTCAGAGGTTTTAAACCATGCTCTTCTTAGTACCACTGCCGAGTGCCGTAATCTTTTGTTGTTTGCAGTTGTTTGAATTTATATGTGATTTTTTTTTGGTGGTGTGTTAAGAAATGAGAACTCATTGGCTTCTGCTTCTTCTGCAGCTTAAAGCTTTGGCATCTCTATCTGTGCTGCACAAGCAGAAGTCCAGGAAGGATATAGTACCAATTATTCCACAATGGGTAAATTTTTTATTCTCTCTCCTACATATAGATGTCGGTCAATGTATGCAGGGTGTGTAAGTTATAGTGCACACTCTAGTTGCACCCCTTTTCCACACTTAGTAATGAATATATAATCTCTTCTTTTTACAATCTCTTAAAATAAATTGTGTGGTTACTTGTTAATATGGTTTTCTCATTAATCAATGCTCATACTATATTGAGTGAGATATTTTAGCGTTGATTCATTGGTATGCCTATTGACCCATTTAAGTGGCAATTATACGGGTGAAATTATTGGAGTGTTATTTGTGGTCACTGAAAATAAATGGGTTTTAAGGTCTTTTAGTAAACATAGGCTAAGTAGGGATCATATTAAAGAAGCGATGCCCACTAAGCCACAAGGCTCTAGGTTATTGTACTTTGTTATGCATTATGCCTGGCTAATATTTATCTAGTTTGGTACTTTTGTCAACTTTCAATTTGGTTTAAACTCAAGTAGCTTGCATTTTCTTTTGTAGGCATTTGAATACAAGAGGCTGTTGCAGGACTATAATTGGGAGGTTCGGCGAGCCACTCATGACACCATGACTAATCTTGTCATTACCATCGGGTTTGAACCTATCTTGATACAGACTCATGACTTTTGGTTTCCGCTTTTCATGATGCACTGTTTAGAAATCTGAGAAGTTAATGAGGAGAAATCATTGTTGATATCATTGTTCCAATTTCTTTTTTTTTTTTTTTTAAATTACTATTTCTTGAGATTCCATATTGGTTGCTTTTGACCATGTTTAAGCTTCTGAGGTGAAGATTGTGTTTGAAAAGAATACATTACCATTTCTTAATTCATAGTGGAGGCAAAAGACCCAAAAAAAAAAAAAAAAAAAATTATTGGTGCTAATTACATCCACTTCTTTATGCTTTAGGTCATATTGTAGCTAGTTTGTTTTTAGTACAATCTGTAACATGAATGGATATCTCCTTATCAATTTTTTTGAATGCGATGGTACTTTGATATAATTATTTTGGCAAGTTAATAAGACATTATATTGTTTTAAGCAAGGGTATCTTGTCTCAAATTTCTGAATTTTTATGTTTTGGAATTCTGTAAATATTTACATACAGTGATAGCATGTTCAAGCTTTACATTTAATAGATTTAATTTCTGCATACTTTTCCATATTTACATACAGTGTAACTGTTGTTTTTGTTTCTCAGGAAAGATTTAGCTCCGCATCTGAAGTCTTTGATGGGACCGTGGTGGTTTTCTCAATTTGATCCTGTTTTTGAAGTTTCTCAAGCCGCAAAACGGTCATTACAGGTTTGCTGATGACGTTGTATTAGAGTCTCTCTCTTTCAATTATTTAATATAGCACTTAGGAAAGACTTCTGCTACCTTTAGGATCTGTTTGTCTTAGCTTAAAATGCCAGCTTTTGTTCACCACCTATTGATATACTATACTGCTTTCTAAAGCCTCACTTTTTCTATGTACAATTATATTTTTACAGAACTTTAAAAAAAATAAAATAAAATAAACCTATTAAAATAAGTTCATCGAAAGACACTCTTAAGGATATGCTAGACAACAACCAAAGGGGAAACTTTCTCCATTAGTAAGTGCATATTCATTGTCCATTCTGTCTTTCCTTACAGATTATGCAGTTATATATTCATTCTTGGCTTGGGCGAAATTGCCAAAGCAAATTGTCAGTGTCCTTCAGCAATGAGGGATTGTGGCAATATATTTCCTTGCATGTTAGGAATTTCCTCAAAATAAGTGGTTCTACTTTTAAAAATTATCTCTATATTTCCTTGCATGTTAGGAATTTCCTCAAAATAAGTGGTTCTACTTTTAAAAATTATCTCTAGTATACTTCCCATGTACATGGGTTGCACCCCTTTGTGCTTCTTTAATTAGTTATTTACTTATCCCCCACCCCCCCCCCCCCCCCCCCCCCCCCACCCCCCCCAACAAAAAAAAAAAGAAAAAAAGAAAAAGAACAAACAAAGAAAATTGGGTGTTTGATTTCTCAATTTTGTTGGTTGGAATTATTTGGTGGGTATATTAGGCAGGGATGTCAAAAATAATTGGCTCTAGCTGCAGTTTGGGCCTGCTGGCTTAAAATAATAGTTACTATGTAGGGCCGGAGTGCCTTCCAATTTCAACTCAACTTTGAGTATTTGTTTTTATTGGTACATGCAACCAGTGGATTTTGGATCCACAACTTCATCCTCTGCCCATTCTTTTGAGAGGAAGTGCCATTTGAGCTAGTGCTCATTAGTAACTCAACCTTGAGTAATTTGTCTTGAAATTTTTAAGAATTATTTTTTTCAACATATGGCTAAGTGTTAATGATGCTGATGGTTATCAATGAAATGAAATATAAATTCAGAGTATGCTTAGAAGTGTCGTTGTGGTCAGAGCTTAATCTTTTAAAAATTTGTTATGTTAATGAGAAATTTTTATATATTAGCTTATTTTTACAGACAACGGTACATTTAAATATGTCCAACTATTCCCCCACCCCCCTCCCACACGCGCGCGCGTGCACACACAATTGCCAAAATTTTCATAAACTTTACTTCATGAATTTTAAAGTATGTATTTTTTCTCTTGAAGGTTCATTCCTATCAAATAACCCTCTTAAGCAGCTTGTCTATGCATTTGTATTCTGGTCCATTGTTCAATTTGATGGGCAATTTATATTCTGACTTCGGTTTTAGTTTAATCTTACCGTTCTATTGTGACATCAGGTGGCCTTTCCAGCACAGGAGAAGAGATTAGATGCTTTGATTTTATGCACAAACGAGATATTTATGTATCTGGAGGAAAATATACCCAGAATTTTGGGTACATTATATATGTAAATAGATCAAGTTTATGAAGTCCCAATTTTGTTTCCCTTTTAGAATCTCAGTAATGTTGAAAGGGTTGAAACATAGCGATATGCAATCTTGTTTGTTTTATAATTATTTTCTGCAGCTAAAAGTTTATTTGAATGTTAACGTTGCTAATGCTCATAACACCCTTCAGAATAGCGTGCAATCAGGACTGACCATTGGCTTGCTGGTACCCTTCATGTGCTCAAAGCCCCAAACATCATTATACTGATTAGTCTGGATAAGCCCTTCTTCCCCATTCTCCAATAAAGAAAAAGGGAAAACAATGGATTCTAAAAATGGGGAAAAGAGGAAGGAGGTTAATGTAGAAAATTTTCCCACAGACTAACACTCCGTTTGTTTCGATGTAAAATATTTTCTAATTTTACGGTGTTTGTTTTGTAGCAAAATATTTTCAGTCAACCAAATCAACATAAGCAAATTTATGTAAAATATTTTACACTTAAAATTTTGGTAAAACATTTTACATTTGGTCACTCTTCCATACCCTGATACTTATCACTATTTTTTACTCCCACAACTACTTTATGCTCAAACTTTGCCAAATCAGCTCTCTCCAAAAAAAACCCAGTCACCTTCGGTCCACTTTCCCACCAATCCCAAGCTCCAAGGTCTGAGGCACCATCGGCTAGCTTCAGCTTCTGTCGGCGCCGCCCATCACCGGCAATAACTCTCCCTTTCACTCTCAAGTTCTCTTTTCCCCACAAACCAGAGCCACCAACGAGCTCATCACTCTCAGGTTCATCGAGGCTCTTGCCATTCTCTCTTACCCATCTTGAACAAACAAAGGAAGTCACAAAGAGGCTTCTTGAGAGGTGTGATGCTGGTGGTGGTGAAGGTAGCTTTTCGGCATGATCTGATAGCGGTGGTCAAAGGAGGTGTTGCGATGGAGATCTAGGTCTTTGCGGGTTGGTTCTAAATTGGGTTTTGTTTTGTGGGTTCCCCCCCCCCCCCCCAACTAAAATAGAGATTAGATTATAGTATTTGGGTTTGTTTCATTGGTCTTGGGTGTTTGGGTTGTTAATGACGGTGGTTGACTGGATGGGATAACAGTGGGTAAGTGGATGATGGTAGCCGATTGGATGGGATTATGGTGGGTAGGTAGATCATAGATGACGGTGAGTGTGGTGGCTGGATTTGTGATGGTTGGCGGCTGCTGACTTTGCAATGGTTGGTGGTGGCTAGGTATGGAATGGTTGGTGGATGACAATAATTGTGTTGCCTGGGTTTGGGGTGGCTGGCTTTGCAATGGTTAGTGGTGGCTATGTATGTGGTGGTGGAGTTTGTGATGGCTAGCTTTGCAATGGTTAGTGGTGGCTAGTCCATGTTTGCATTTTCAAATGTTTAGGTTACATCAAACTCTTGCCAAACACTTGAAAATGAAAATATTTTACTTCGAAACAAATGGAGCGTAAAATTTCATGTGTGCTTAAGCAAATCTGATTGGAAAATTAGGTTTCCCTTCTTGTATGTTTGCTGGATGGCTGCCACTAATTTGATACATCATATGTTTGGTTAGTTCTATTCTTAGCTATTATGTTTTGCATATTGATAATTCACGGTTATCAAGGCTCTAAAGGAAGGAATCTCCTCTAATCTATTATGTGATGCTTTAGAACTAATCTACTCTATGCTGATTCAAAAAACTATTCGCTTATTTTAAAACATATAATTCATTAAACTATTTAAACAAGTAGCATGTGGCAATTAAGTCGTGTATTATTATTACAAGTGCATATTGAAAATCTTTTAAGTTTTCATATAGTGAGAGCATTGACATTAGCTGTACTATGCCAAATGTCATTTTAACACATCAAAATCTATTTTATTTATTTTATCACATCATTTTACAATACATTTTACATTACATCTTCTATTTTAATATTCTAACATGTTAAAGTACCCTTTTTCTTTTTCACTCTTCTGCTTGCATGGTTACAAAAAATAATTTTTTTTCCTTCTTTAATCTTAATTAGCTTTATATATTGTAACTGGGATCAATGCACACAGTTTAAATGTTTTTATTTTTGGGAAAATTAAAAAAAAGTTAAGAGAAATAATAGTTTGATATGAAAAAAATGTTGTATGTTTTGTTAAAACACTTGAAGAGAACAAATAAATTGCCAAAGGGTTAGAGTAGATAAGCCTTTGATAACTCTACAGTTTGACAATTTAAATTTCACAATTAACTTTAAAAAAAGAAAGTTTTAAGAAATTGTACATAAAAATTAAAAGTTAAAAGCTAAATAAAAAAACTGAAGGCAACACTCAAATAACTAAACCCTAGGGCCAAAACTTACCAAAAATAAATAAATAGGCAAACACAGAAACCTGGCTTAGCAAAAAAACGAAATTTCTTAAAAAAAAAGATAAAAGGAATTTCGAAGGTCAGAACTACAAAATGCTAAATGATCTATATATGGTACATTGTCTTTGGATGCTAATTCCATTAGGAAAGATGATCTTAGCCAAAAAGTAACTGGTGTAATGGAACTTGCTACTTCAGTGGTAGCATTAGGGTAAGAATCCAATGAGGGCAGAATTTCATTAATTTTCATTAAGGAGATCAAAACAAGAGGCAATGAGAGCAAAACATGCGCCTCTGTGGATGCACATCTATAACAAAGGTCAAAAGGAGAGTATATTATGTCTATTGTCGCATGAAAGGAACCAACCCCCTCATCTCTGATCCATTTCCGTTGGCCAAGTAATATACTTTCTTCCAGTTTTCCTCTGAGAATACTTCATGTTGTACTAATCTTTGCCTGCCAGAGATAACAACAAACAAAGCTTAGAATCTGAAACATGATTCACAGGAGAAAGCGCTTTAGAAGCATTTTACTATTTAGGGAGTATAGCAAGGCCAGAAAAAAACGTTCATTCTCAAAATTTTTGAGTATCATATTCTCACATAATGAGTAGAACATAATGAATCCAAATAGTTTGAGATACGATATGTGAGGATGTTGAGAGAAAATGCAATATATTTATAGAGATGTGCCAAGTGCTCTCTTACTATCAAGTTCCTGTTTGAATACAAGAGACAATCACCTATCACAGCCATTGACCTGCTATCAACTGATAGGAGGTCAAGGACAAAACGTCTGACAGAATGAAATTCTGAATTAGATTGTAATACAAGTTTTGGGACTGAGGTTTTGATCTTGTTATTGTACTACTTCAATTTAGATTAAACCAAGAGTTATGCATTCATCCATTAATTATACTTTATAATCAGAAAATCATTCAAATTTCATGCACATAGGCAAGTTAAACTTTAAGCAGATGATACTAATCAAGTTGAATTATAGTAACAAATTGTCCACCCAGATGACACCAATGTTTAATGTTGGAAGATCGGTACCACAACACTGTTCAATGTTACAAATACTAGCAAGCATATAAATTTCATTAGCATACCTAAGGTAATAATGGCAAACAGATGCTGCTTCATCTAAGGTGTAACGAGGACAATTAACACGAGCATCTTCAGGAACATCTGGCAAGTCTTTGCATAACTTTCCTACAGCAGTTGAATGAGAGAAAGCACCCACCATCATGTCATCATGCATCATAGACCTAAAAGCGTTCACCTGCAAATCACACAAAAGAATTTCATATAATGCACATATCTCTTATAATACTGATATGCATATAGACACACAGTCAAGCTAGAGGAATTAACTCTTTGAAGATCAAATACCAACTTTTTCATTTCCAAGAATAAGATTAACATCTTTGTCTACGTAACTTTTATTTGCATTAAGGGCTATGACCAACATGTAAGGAGTAAAAGAGTGGGTTCACTAGAATTGTTAGAATAACCATAAGGGTAAAACTTAGGTATGGTACATTAGGTTCCCCAACTGAATTCAAACACATGGTTGGGGAACCCAACGTACTACACCTAAGTTTTACCCTACATACAAAGCCAAAATAGGGTCGGGGGGGGGGGGGGGGGGAATTGCTGAAGTTTTATACACATTAATAATTGCAGTTAAGACAACATATATTTGAACTGAACGATTGGTGCTAACCATTGTGAGCTCTCTAGCATGTACTGGTCGTCGAGAATGAACCTTTACTGCTTCCTCATACTCACTGAATGTAAACCAGCTGTTATACTGGAGAGAAGTATGAGCAAAAATAATTAAAACATAGGCTGGCAGTTATAAAAGATCATATCATAGGGCTCGGAACAAATTATTAACCCAAAGAACAGGAGAATGTGTGAAGTTGATGCAAGAAATTGGGTCTCACTTGATCAATTGCTATAAGCACGGGGATATTTTTCACAAGTGATAACTCTTTCCTCAAACGAACTACCACTCCAACAGCCACATGTGTGTGCTTGATTCCTGTGTTAACCAGGTCATAAAGCGTTGAACCTTCAGGCATTGCCATATTATCAACATCTTTCAACTGCCCAACACCAGCACCCTCTCCCAATGGAATCGGATCACTGATTTGGCATCGTAGTTGTTTTAAATGGGATTCATTCCATTTCAGAAAATCCTGGAGACAAACAACTCATAAGGAATATATATACCCACTGCATAATACAGTTGAAAACAAACTACCAAACAAGTCATAATAATTGCTAATATATCCCAAGGAAACATTGTAGAAGAAGCAAGAACATGGAACTTTTTTATTTTTATTTTTTTCAAATGTAATCTAAATGATATGTATCAAAGAGCGTCTAATCCAAAAATCAATGTCATGCTTACATAGTTACAATAAGTGAGCATAAATTCAATGAGCTAATGACCAATTTCACATGCTGCATCACATTGTGCATCTTCAATGAATTATACCACCAAAATCCAGAACCAATCCTTGACATTGAAAATTTAAAAAGACGAAATGGAAATCTTTTTTGTTTAACTAAATTCTGCTTTAAAAAGAATAAGTTTCAAAGATTGACAGCTCCCAATGTGTGACTGAACAACTAGCCAAAATAAAAAAAAAAAAAGGGTTAATGATCTTGCCTTGAGAACATTTTCAGCCTGAAGAGGTGTGTCCTAAAGACCCGTATTTGGGTTCTTATAGAAAAATCCTCCATGAGTCCAATCTCGGCTCCTGGGAACATAAAAATCCAGCCAACCTTCGTCACGAGCCCAATGAACAAGCATTGCAAGTGCAATACTCTTTCCACAGCTCACAGGACCATCCAACACTACCTGCTTCCTAAGTTTGGGACCTAACAAACATTAATTACCACCATAAGCACTGTCTTCCGAGTCTCTGACTGTGACACCTAAAAAGAATTTAAGCTACATACATCTTTTCAAATTCTAACATGTCATCTTACAATAAATCATTTGTCATAATCTACATCATTTAGAACTCAATATTTAGAATTTTTGTCAAAATGCTCACCTTTACTATGAGAGAGTGTCAATGGGGGATCAACAATTCGGCAAAAATTATCACGAAGATCCAAAAAGCTCTGGCGAACAAGAAGAGCTGGTCGAAGCGAGTCCTCGAATTCCTTCACCATCCCAGTCGGTAACCCCTCCGGCAACGCCGATTTCCAAGACTCCATACTAATCCAAATCCACACAAAAATGACCAAATTATCAATTATTAAGCTATAAATACAAGTGGGTTTTTGTTGAAATTTTGATTTGGGTACCTGAATTTGAAGTAGGAGCAAGCGTCTTTGCGGGTTTTGGGAATGGTGAGGATCGGAGAGTCTATGAATGGGGTTTTGGTTTTGGTTTTGGTTTTGAGCTTGTAGCAGTTGCAGGTCTCAGAATTGACTGCAACATTTCTCTCTTTTCAGCGTGAGAGTGAGAGTGAGAGTGGATGATCGCTGAGGATTTTGGGTTTCGGAAAATGGGAAAAATCAAAGCAAGTGAGAAAGCACAGTGTGAGTTTCGTCTCTGGTGAAAGGTTTTGACATTTTGGGTTCGAGGATTTAGAGTGGCCCAAGCCCAATTTTAACAACGAAGGGGGCCCATTATTGTTGGTGGGTTTTGTGGAGATTGAGGGAGGGAAATATAGGAGCAGATGAAAAAGTGTATTTTTACTGTTGTTTGAAATGGGGATTAGGCCTAAGGTTGTTGTGGTACTTAGGATGTAAAAAGATGGGTCCCTTGTGACATTTTGAGATCGGGGAGTTAGATTTGCCTAAGCTTAACTTTAACAACAAACCAAGCCCCATTTTCTTGGATTGATGTTATGTGCTTTGTGCTGGGCTAGACTCCTCTCTTTCCTTACTCATAAAAATATAAAGTAAGATTCATTTTTTATTCATATAATATAGGGCAAATTACACTATCACTCTAAACTATATACGAGATTACACTTTACACCATAAATTATTATAATGCACATTTTGTACCATAAATTATTATACTTATTATACTTTACATCCCAATGTTAGTTTAACTGCTAAGTTAGACAAAAATTAATAGCACATGATTTGAACATGATTTTTGCTTAATTGACGCATTATTTAATGACAAAAAAACCCCTTCGCAAACTATTAAAAACATAAGCTTATATCATTTTTATTTTTATTTGGGTATTTGGGTTGAAGATTCCCCTCACCCTACATTGGAAGTTTTGTATTTTGACTTGCTTCTTAATGAAAGTTGCAATTTTACTCAAAAAGGAACAGCGGTAAAAACTACAATTATAGAGCGACTTTTTGTTATGTGGGCATGAGTGTTTGTAGCTGTATGATTTTATCAAATTGATTTGAGTCTGCACCTGGTATATGATGTAGTCTCCACCATTTTGTATATGATGCAGTCACCATTTTGAAGTTATTATGTTCAAAAATATTTGTTTTCCATCAATGATGCGTGAGGGAGAGAGAGCTGGAAAAAAAAAAAGGAAAAGTTTTTTGTTTTAATTGATTGTGAAGATGAGTGTTTTTCTCTTTTAATTTTGTTACATCTAAGAAAAAACCATGTGCATATATTTCTTTATTGCATTGCCCTTTATTGTTTCTTGCTGTTCAATGCATATACTTCTTGTTTGCTAGCATGTATGTGTTGTAGGATTTGTGCTCTGTGCACCATTTGGTTCATAATCAGCCTATTTAGTTGCGGTGAACCAAGCCTAGTCCCTTAAAACAACAAGTAAAAGGGCCCAAGGTTCTTGTATCTACTTGGACCTGGGTACTATCCAAAAAAGGTCCCTCACACTCAGTTTGTAAACTTTTTTAGTTTAAAATATTGTTTGTTGGATTGCTTTCTGCAACTGAGTTAATTCTCCCATCTCTTTCTTCCCTTCTTAAGTTTTTGTCCTTACAATAGAGATAGGTCTAGGCCTCTTTCACTTCAATAAGATATCCTTATTTATTCAAAAAGGGAAAATCCTCAGATGAAGAAGAAGAAGTTGCAATAGGTGATTCATGACTCAATTGCACGTTGGCTCTATAGAAGTACACCATATTAGTTAATGTGATTAGGATGATTATCAAGTTTAATTCTTTAAACAAAAACTTCTATTATCTTGTTCTAATGGAAAAAGATATTCTTCATTTAAAATTGATATATTATATAATTATTAATTTTTTTGAGAAAATATTTTATTATTATTTAGATTAAATATTATAAATTTAAAAGTGCATTCATTGTCATATTGTTTAAAATTTAAATAAAAATCCATTCTATATACTATGAGATTTAAGGGGAAAAAAAAATCTTTATCTTGAAATTGATAAGATTCTATGCATATATGTTTTGGATGGTAAGAAATTGATTTCTAAAAACGTCCCATTATTTCATATTAAACACAAACATTCTAATCAACATGCAAATTCTTGATCAAATGGAGATGCTAATGGCAAGAAGATTATACTAGGTATCTTAAACAACTATTGATATTTCGTTGTATTTTATGCTTTGTTTATTTCGATGTAAAATATTTGCAAAGGTAAAATATTTTCATTTTACCTTGTTTAGTTGTATTTCTGAAAATACAAAAAAACATATATATATATATATATATATATATTTTTTTTTTTCAAGTGTTTTGTTTCATATCAAATTGAAAAAAATTTCACAATCTCACGTCCAAGCAACCACTAACAGTTCTGGAAAAAACCAACCCACCACCACTCTGACACTCCATTGACCACTCAAATCCACATATTGAAAAAAAAAAGAAAGAAAAAAAAAGAAAAAGACCAGGGCCAGCTAACCACCCACCATAACCCACAAACCCAGCCACCCAAAAACCAAGCCACCAACTACAACTCAAAAACCCAGCCACCCCCATGACCTACAAACCATCCCAACAACTCAAAAACCCAGCCACCCCCTATAACCCAAAAACCAACCAAAAAAAAAAAAAACCCAAATCAATACCCATGCAATGGTTAAGAAAAAAAAAAAAACCATATTTGAGAAACGATGGGTGTGTTGACAATAGTGGAGGTAGAACGGTATGATGGAGGATGGTCAAACTGAAAAAAGAAAAAAAAAAAAAAGAATCGAAGGATTTGAGTGGACGAACCAAGAATTGGTGGGTGGAGCTGACAATGGCAGAGGTGGATCCGGCAATGATAGTTGTTGGAGATGAGTGGCGCCGATGAACTTGAGAGTGACTTGGTAGCTTTGGTTTATGGGAAATGAGAACTTGAGAGTGGGAAGGGAGAACTTGAGGGTGAGAAGGGAGAGTAGATCGAGACACAAAGTGTAAAATATTTTACACTTTATTTAGGCGTAAAACATTTTTCTCTTAAAAGGCTAAATTTTATAGTTTGATTGTAAAATATTTTACAGTTGACCAAATTTTGCATCCAAACAAACATGAAAAATGAGTAAAATATTTTCCGAGAAAAATATTTCATTTTGAAACAAACAGAGCGTAAATTTAGAGTTGATCGATTAGGACTCTACTAGCTAAACCCATTTCAACTGTTTCTCTCGTTTTGTTTTTGTTTTTTTCAAATTTTTTTTTAAATTAAATCCTGTTCTCTAGACCAAACAAATTAAGAATATCGACCTGAGTAAGTTTTACATCAACAATAATGCTTTTTTTTTTTTTTTTTTTTTTTGAGAAATACATTCAACTCTTTTTTGTTGTTTAATATATATATATATATATATATATATATATATATGTATATATGAGTTGTTAGTTACCCTGTTTTTATATATATATATATATATATATATATATATATATGTATATATATTAACACAACAAATTATCACAATATTTTCACAATTGTTGACGTGTTAATTCCTTATAGGTCAAAGTAAAATATTATACTGAAACCAACCACAACTTAAAAATAAAGCTATTATGAAAAAAGAAGTACTACATTTATAATATTTTTGACAATACTTTCATAACAAATCATAAGTGGTAATAAATTGTTATTGGTTCTAATTTAAACTTACCAATGAAATTAATTTTTTGCCTACCAATAACAAGTCATAACAACTTACTATTTATGATTTATTGTGAAAATATTGTAAACATAGTATTTTTCTTGAGAAAATGTTAAGACATCTTGTTGCTGTCATAATATTTTTACAACTGCTAAAGTGTCAATTCTTTATAAGTCAAAATAAACTATAACAAAAATATAAAGATGTTACAAAAATATAAAGATGTTACAAAAATGTTGTACCATTCTGTTGTGTTTCTAAAAACTTTTTTGGTTTAATTAGTCAACTTTGTTGAGCAAAAGTTCATTGTTTCACATACAGTTTTCTTAGGTTGATTCTTTGTATTTTTTGTTGTATTTTTCCTTCCATGCACCATTTTAAGTAAAAACACATAGTTTTACACACACCAAAAAAAAAAAAAAAAAAAAACTTAGGATAAAAACACTTTTCATCCTTAATGTTTGGGGTACTTCACAATTCCTTATTAAATTTTAAAATCAAGTAATTTTTCCCTTAATATTTTGATAATCAGCAAATATGTCATATTATTATTCTCTCAATTAAACTCTAATGAAAAGTTACAATCTTAAAATATTTCATTTTGTAATGTCTAAAATACTCCCATTAAATTTTAACATCCCAAAAATTTTCTTCACATATTTTGAGTTTTAGATGGTAGTAATTCTTAGAAAGTTGAAATGGTGATATAAGGTGTTTTATTTATTACCTACAGAACATTGATTTTCTAGGTTTAAATCTTCGAAACTTATAATCTATTATATATATATATATATATATATAATATAATATGTGAAACTAAGAGAAACTCAAATTGGAATTCCAAATTAAAGTTTCAATTTTATGCCATGTGTCCTAAATTATTTATTCTTAAAGAGTTTTATTTCTTAATTTTAGAATCAAATGTGGGACCACATAATAAATATTCATCCAAGTGAGTTATTAAGTACAAAAACTAAAAAATCTACAATAAATAAATTCTATATATAAAAAAAAAAGTGCTTCACAATAGTTTGAAAAAAAAAAAAAACATGGACAATTTACATTTTATACCTAATAATATACTTACAATTTTTTTTTAAAGAGTTAACAAAATATAAAAATGACTATCAATAGTATTTAAATTATATATATAGGAATTATATTATGTATCTTATTATAAATCTTTAACTGTATCCATACATATGCATGGGGTTACAAATTAGTTTATCTAATGGAAAAGCCTTATAATTACCTAGAGAACATTGACATTTTTTTTTTTTCAGACCTAAAATAAGTGTTCATTATAAAACTAAGTTAAACATTGCACCTCGACTCATGTAGAATGATAAAGAATAAAGTATGAATGACAAAATTTTCATTGTTTATGGTTGAAGGTATTTGATGAAGAGTTTCAATTGTAGCATATAACATTATTCATTACAAAATTTTAAATATTGTGACAATGTCTTAGCAAAAACTAGTTGCTTATTGTTGGAAGATGATATTCATTATCATTCTTAAAAGTTTTTAGTGAGCGGATATTACCTTTAGCAAATAAGTTATAAAAAAACTATTATAGTAAAATAAATATTTATATGTCAAATAGTTACCATTTATGTTAAATAGCTACCATAACTTTGTGTGTGATCAAAATTCTTATATGAGATTAACTTTGTATAATATACATTTTTTATGTATATAGTTTCAAACTTCTTAAAATAAAAATTTTATCTTAATTTTCTCACTCAAGAGGTAGCACGTGCCACTCTAACTAGTTAGGAAAGAAAATGCAATTTTGATCATCATAATTAGACAACGTATTTCCTCAACCAAAAAAATAAAATAAAATGACAACGTCTTTTATTGCTCTGTAACTGCTAATAGTTGTACTCATAAAGTGCTTTTGGGAGACACATCACTTAATGGATAAAATTTAGATACAAACTTTGTTGTAACTTAAGTTAAAACTTTGTTGTAACTTAAGTTATAACTTTCTTTAAAAAAACCTAACACTACTACATATTTTGAAAATCTAACTGTTAGACTACATATTCTTTACGCTTTTAACATAAATGTCAAATTTTGTGTTAATTGGACATTATTTACAATGCGATCCATAAACATATTTTTCACACATAATTTTAGACTACAAAATCTTGCAAATTAAACAATTGATTGATGACAAAACTGTAGATCTTTGATCTTTTGAAAATTTTACAAGCATAGAGAAGATAAGAAAAAAAAAAAAAAGTGATCCAATGGTAGAATTGACAAAATTCACATTGAATAAAACGATATTAAGAGTTGTAACCTTATGTTACAACTAATTTTGTAGCTAAATTTTGTTCTCACGTAACATAACGTAACATTTATGCTTCATTTTGAACAAATTATTGAAAAGAATATAGTTGCTGCCTCGAGTTGATGGAATAGGATGAATGGCTCATGAAAAACAACGGACAACATCATATCCAAAGAGGAGAAATTTGACTTTATCCCATTCTATAGAATGAGTCTTTGTAGAGTTCTTTATCTATATATACTATAAAATTGAAGCCTAGGACTTTTTGTTGACTTCATTATATGTTGACTCATAAGCTTTGGAAGCCTCACAAATTTCCACATCATCAATCATTTTATTTATTATATTTCTATTTTAAAATTAAAACACACTAAAAAAAAAAAAAAATAGAACATGCTACTACTAAAAAATAAAACCTGAGACCTAGAACAATATAATCGACTTATTCCATTCACTCCCTTCTCACCCATGCCTCTCTTCCTTGCAGTATCAAGATCTCTCTTAATTTCTTTTGTCTAGTTTCATTAAAGCTTTTGGTATTTGATGTTTGGTGTGCCAACCTCAAACTAAGTTATCTTTTAATTGAAAGGGCTAGAAATTTTATTAAGTAAGATTATGGTAAGTATCTCTATGCTATTATTTTCTCACATTTTTCAGTATTGTGCAATAAGAGTCTTGAATTTGATCATTCATATTATGTGTCGTGGAGTGGTGGGAACTTTGAAAGTTAGATGGTTCTCATTGGAATATTGTTGTTAATTTATTGACTTCTAGGATCATCATGCTGTTGTAATTTAGTGCATTCTTTTGGCATTATATTGCTCATACTCCTCCGTTTAGGGAGAGGATGTGGTTAGAAAATTTACCTTTCAGTTATGATTATCTTAATTATGTTTGTTGACATCCCCCTCTTCAAGAGATTTCTCCATAGACAAACAGCTTAAGATGGAAATAGGAACAATCTTCTACTCAACCTATTCCTTCTTTTCCTTTGTCTTTGGTACACTAACAATTCAATTTTTTATTTTTTATTTTTTTTTGGTTTCAAAAAGGTTAGTTTTTGTAGCAAAATTTTGTACCTTTACATTCTAAACACATAATATGTTTCATATTGTGTTTTTGAAACTTCAAATCATTGTTAAAATAACTGGTTTATATTGCAAGAAAATTAGAGTTACATTGGAAGATAATGCATAAATTGATAGGAATTCTCCTTATGTTGCTTGTATAATCAAATACGATATTTTGGATACCCTTTGAGCAATTGCATGCATTGATGTATGATTAAGAAGTTTATTTTATTTTATTTTTTATTTATTTATTTTATGTTCGAAGCAATGCTTGAAATTAAATGTGATTGATACGGCTCCACTATTTGTTATAGCTATCTTCACCAACACTACCATGGATTATTCTTTGGGGGGTAACCAATCTTTCACTTATATTTCTCTATTGTGTAGTCATATATTTCTTTAGGCTCTAATGATGCCAAAAATCGTCAGTGAGTTGCACAATCCTCACATGCTCTAGTTAGAACCTGCGAAATAGAAACAAAGAAGACCTTGCAAAGAGTACCGGTGTGGTACCGGCCAAATACCCTATGAAGGTTAAGTTAGATTGAATTTCTACAACTCTAGAGTGCCAGAGTTGAGAGAATTATGCGTACCTTGTTTTGTGTACCTTGTTTTGTAAGGGTTTTGGGATTTTTATAGTAATGTAGAGCTGACCTTCATTTCTTGGTGGAGAAGGTATTTTCTTGTAGAGAAGATTCTCATTAATACATATTTTACGGGATCCTTTCTTTGATTAGGGTTGGGCGTTGAATACAAGATATTTCTATGTATAGACATTCGTGGAGACCAAGCTAAGTCATATTGGACCCGTTGGCCTCTTCACCCCCGTCGGCCACCTACTTCGTCCGAAGGTTCTCCATCGGCTTATGGAAGTGCCGGTCAGGTATCATGGTGGGGTCATCGGCTTATGGTGTCATTGCTTTTGTCCTTTTGTATATGCACATGAAGCTCACAGGTCTGTAGGAACCATCGGCCTCCTTGTGTGTCATACATTAAATCTTTTGCAAGAACACCCTTATCAGGCTCTGAATCTTTTGATTTCAACAGCTATAGTCATGGATTATTTTCTCGAGTGTACCTTATCTCTCCCTTATATTTATTTGTAGTGGTCCTATATATTTTGTTTTGTTTTGATAATTTTTAGGCTTTGAATCATCTAATTGGCTAATTTTTATGGCCTTTTGAAAGTTTTAACTTCTAAATTATTGGGTTCATTTTTGTAACATCTTAAATTGGTATTTTATCTCTTATATTTCTCTTGTAGTCATGCGGCAACGAGTTAGCCAAATGAACCCAAGTGTCAGCTTATAAGATTATTTCACATGGAAATTTTAATAACTTCATTTCTAGTGTGTACAACTTAGGTATACAAGGAACCCAAGCCAAGCCTAGCTAGTCCAACCTACTAGCATCACATATGCGTGCATGCATGTGAATTCAAGGATATGATCAAAGTAGACAAGCAAGACTTACATAGATAATTAGTTACCAAAATAATTTGTTACATATTGACTTTATAAGAGTTGATATATCATCGATGATGCAAGTTTCTGGACTTCTTCTCTAAAGTTTTCTTCTTCTTTCTTTTTTTCATTTTTTGGGAGGATAACTACCTCAAATTAAGTCAATTTTTCACTCATTGTCATTCATTTTCTTGTTTATTCCATTCATCTCCATTGGAACTCAAGAGGTTCATTATAAAGTATAGTTCACTTTAAATTTTCCAATTAAATTCAAAGATATAGTTGCATTGGTAAATTGTCCATAGAAAGAAATAATATTTCCTATGTTTCATTGAACAATGCATATATGTGTTTGAATTTAATTAGGCAATCTAATGTATTACACCTAGGAACTATATATTACTTGACTTTCTCTTTATTCCTATATAGAAATAGATTTTCTTTGTGTGTGTTTGGTTGCCAAAAAAGTGCAAGAAAATTTGGCAATATTCCTGAATTTTTCTTTTCTACCTTCAAAATTTGAGAAAGAATTTTTTTTTTTTATAATTTTTTTTTCAATTTAAAAATGATGATGTGGGATTTTTATAATTTATTTTTATTATTGTTTTGCTAGTCATGTCAGTGTCAGTTGTGCCAACTGTACACAATGTGTACAATGTAGGCATTTTTTGTTACTGAGTAGATAGTTAGAACCAAATTATCTACAAGTTAAAAATAAAATAGACTCGAACCAAAATGTATGGACTAAATATTAACTATGATCCAAAAAATGTAGAGATTAAAATTATGTTATTTTCATCAAAAAATTATAATATATAAAATACTAGCTAAATATTATTTTAAGTAATATTTAAATATAAAAATGTCCATTTAAAGTTAATGCATCTGGCCTCCATATGTGTTCAGTCCATCCAAAAAAAAAAAGAACTTTAAGTCCTCTAAACTTCTTTTTGGAAGGATGTCTGTTTACAACTTATAAAACAAAAAATAATAAACCCATAATCTAGTGAGCTAATGAAAGTGGATAATTCATAATTGTGAATACAAATCTTATATCTTACCTTTTGTGTTTAAGTTTCCAATACATGCTCCACCAATCACAACTTGTCAAATATAGCAACTTTATCCTAACCTTCAAGAAAAGCATGAAATTTCCTAATTTAATGTTATACACCGAAGAGTTTCATATTTATTGGCAAGCTAAAGTGCACCAATTTTTTCTTTCCATATTCCCTTACAAATTCCAAATGTGGTGAATGATTATTAGTAAGTTAAAAAGTGGTTTTAGTGGTAGATGCAAATAAGAACCCGTAAAAATTTGCCGCATCAATAGTTTGTAAAAAAAATCAACAGGATTATAAACTTTAATGCAAAACTAATTTTAAGGATAGTAAGCCAGATCAGTAATTTGCTATAGGGTTGGTGCACCAACCCATCAACATCGATATATATATATATATATATATAGATTAGAAGCTGATTAACACATCCTTGTAGCAGCCACAGAGACAAAATGGTATCTACAAAGTCTCAAGTAGCAGCCACAGCTAATGGCACAAGGACTTCAAGTCGTACCTCTTCAGACTCAGTTCTCAATCTTAGTTTGTAAGTCTTAATTATCACCCTTAATTTGCAGCTTCAATCCAGTTCGTTCTATTACAATGAAACCTTTGATTTCATGAAAATTATTGGAGTGCAGTGTCGTCAATGGGTGTACTTTCAAGTGGGTTTGGTGGGTGGAGGTGCATGTTAGGGTTGAATCTCATAATTAGTAATGAGTAATGCTATATGTACAAACTATTTTACAATATTTTTACAAAATGTTGATGTGATCAACTTCTTATTGGTTTTCATCTAGGCTCCCTATTAATATCACTTTTTCATTTACTAATGATTACTTATTACATCTGCAGTTTGTAAAATTTTTTGTTAAATAATTTGTATCTCTAGCATTATTCATTAGTAATACCCTCCCTCGTTGTAGAGTTAAAACCTAGGAATTTAGTAGACCTAGCATAAACTAAAATTTTTTCATAATTCAAGAATGAAAAAAAATATTATGATTAAGAGTAAATATAATATGAAAAATAAAACTGGTATTCATTCAACATTAACAAAATTTAAATAAAACAAAAGATACAAAATAATTTCTTCTTAATACATTTTAAATCAATTGTTTAAAAAAAAAATGGAATTTGACGTTTTATAAATCCTCAAATAACCGTTGAATATATATGCACAAATTGATAGTAAATTCTTCTTTAGTGTACAAAGTCAGCTGTCATTTAGAAAATCATATTCTTTTTTGCTGCAAACATGTGGGTTTGAGAACAAAAAATGGAAACAAGTTTTTGTGTTTGATTTAACAAAAATTAGTTCAGTGGAATTTTTGTAAAAAACTCAACTCAAGTGGGGCCGAGTACAAACAATTCTTTATTTCTCACCACACAATCTCCCTCTCTCTCTCTCTCTCAACAATGGTGTGGGTGACTCTTTTTTTCGGCTATGTCGATTTAAGTTGTAAAAGAAAATGCCTCTAACATTACTTATTGTTAGATATATTACGACTAAAGTGGCCTATACCAATTGTATATTCATGTACTCAAAGAACAAGCAACTTAAATTTGGGTTAGCATATGATTAGTCAAGAATTAGTCAAATTCTCTTTAATATACAAACTCTACATACATTGAGTTCATTGTGACACAAGTTCTTAATAGAATTTGTAGCCGTCCACAGTGTGAGCTTTCAATTTGTGGACATAGGCTGTCAAGATGAATCACATAAATCTTTATGTTCATTCCCTCTTTCATGTTGTTGCTCATCATTCAATAATAACACAAAAACTTAACACTCATATTGTCCCAAACTATTCTTTGCCGCTACAATTACGGTTAGTCTCCTTACAAGTACTAGTTTTATACTCTTTTCTTAGTTATTAACTTATTGTACCAAATGCCAATGAGTAAAACTATCATGCAACTGAAATATTTTGATTCTCTCTTAGAAGTGCAGGGTATTGAATTATTACTTATATTGATTTTTTCTCCTCAATGTAAAAGGGGCGATCCAATGATGTTTGAGCCATTCTGGAAAAAGATGAGTGATAAGTATAATGTGACAATTGGTGGGGGTGACTTGATGAGCTATTTCAGTGATGGTAACAATGTATGCTGGTTTTTGGAGCCTGAACTAGGCTCAGCAATAAGGAGATTGCATGGAGTGGTGGGAAATGCAGTGACGGATGATCGGAACATCGTGGTAGGGACAGGATCATCACAGCTCTTCCAAGCTTTGCTTTACGCTTTCACGACTCCTGGTGGCCCTGAGCCAGTGAGTGTTGTGTCTTCTGCCCCTTACTACTCGGTTAGGCCCCCATTGCTTAACATCTTAATTTGATGCAATTATTTGTGTTATTGTTGCTAGACTATAATTATTTGATATAGTACTTACATTGAAAAAGGAAAAACATTAATATTAAAGGGGTTTAATGATAGATCTTATATGTTGCTGCTTCAATATTTTGAGAAAAAGTGTCTCTAACCTTTTTGGGAAAATAGTGTTAATACCTTAGCAGTTACCAATATGATTTCTTGGCATTGTTAACTGTAACTGAACTTAGTCTGATACTTGCATGCATATATACATAGTCAAATAATTGAAATGGTAACTAATTATTGGTTGCAGGCATATGCTGAAGTGGTAAGTTTCCTAAGGTCAGAGCTGTACAAATGGGAGGGTGATGCATATAAGTTTAACAAGAAAGGAGCATACATAGAGGTGGTGAATTCACCAAACAACCCAGATGGAACTCTTAGAGAAGCTGTGGTGATGAACCGTACTGGCAATGGAAATGGAAAACTCATCTATGACTTTGCTTACTACTGGCCACAATTCACAGCTATTACTGGTGCAGCTGATTATGATAACATGCTCTTTACCATTTCCAAATGCACAGGACATGCCGGTTCCCGCATTGGGTGAGCATCTTAATCTTAAAGCATAAGTCAGTTTAAAATTTTTTGTATTCACTACAAATTTATAGGTCTTTATTATTTATTTATTTTTGATAGATTTTTATATATGTCTTTATTGATGTTTACAAATGTTTTTCCAAAAAATAATCTTGTACTCCCCCCCCCAGGACATTTCAAATTTGGTTGGAATTTGAAACTAATACGTTGAATAATAAAAAAAAGAACATTCTATTTACGATTTGTACTTGAGTGCTTCTGACTTTTGAGATTTTTTTTAATATAAAAAATGGCAAATTATAATTTTTCTCCGAAATTTGGTGGGTTTGATTTTGGTCCTTCAAATTTTAAAAATTTGATTCTAATGTGTAAAATTTCAAAATTTTCAAAATGAAAGAATTTTATCCCATCATTTATTTTTTCTTTCTATGTGACTATTGGGATATTAAGACGTCTCATTGAGGAACCAAATCGAATGTCCATATATATAAGCTAGGTAACGAAATTGAACCAACCCTATGCTTTGGGACCAAAATCAAACTTTATAAATTTAGACTAAAATATTGTTTTCACCCCTTAAGTTTAAATTGATTTTGCTTCTCATCCCTCTTAAAAATGTTATATTTTCTCCTATAAAAAAAAATTGTTATAATTTCTATCCTTAAAATTAAAATATTAAAATATTTTTTCATCAAACTTTTGAGAAAATTTAATTTTTACTTAGTCCCTGTTTTCGCTTCTAAGAATCTAAACTAATGAAATAGAAGTCTTTAATTAAAAAAGTTTAGAGACAAAAAAACAGACTTTTTAAAATTTAGGGACAAAAAACCATAATTCATGCAAACTATAAGGATAGAAACAATACTTTAACATCTAATTTATATGATCAAAATCCAGCTTATTCCCAAGTTTAGAAACCAAACCTATAATTTAGACTAAATAGAGATGGTTGGATTATATTTCGGTGGTACTACCTCAATTGTTAACTAATTGATGCTTTGCCATTTCTTTGTATTAAAGTTGGGCTCTTGTTAAGGATAAAGATATTGCTAAGAAGATGATTGAATACATAACAATCAGCTCAATCGGTGTATCAAAAGAATCACAGTTCAGGGCTGCAAAAATCATAGAAGTAGTTTGTAATGGCATCCAAAATGTTGGGTCTGTCAAATCAGAGAACTTCTTTGAATATGGGCGAAAAATACTATCAAAAAGATGGCAGAAATTAAGTGAAACTATTCAAAATAGTCGATATCTGATTTTGTCCAAGTATCCACAAGAGCACTGCCTCTTCAGTGGCAAGCTCGTTGAAACATTGTCCGGTACGTATGTTATGTTCAATTTATATGAAAATGCAGCATATAATATATTCAATTCAAGCATTCTTTCCAATTTCGTTAAAAAAATGTCCTAAAAAGTATTATTTTCATATAAAAAATTGTATAAAATTAATAAAAATATTTTGTAAATTTTTTATTTGAGAATTTATTTTTTCAAAAAAATATATTTTCGTTATTTAATTGCATAATTGAATAAATTTGAAACTTATAGAACAAAATTGAATGAAAGTGAAGTTATAGGATTGAAATGAATTTTAGTCAACCTTAGAGGGTTTAATTTGCATTTTAGCCTAATTTTTACAAAATAAACATTTAAAAAATATCAACAAAAAAAGAAAAAAGAAAAAAGAAAAAAAAGAATGAAGCTAAGCTACTATGAATTTTATTGCAAAAATATTTATAAATTGATGTAACAATAATGTGATTGGTTCCATATCTACAACACAATAAATTAATTTTTTTTTTTTTTTATATTTTAAAAATTGATGAATCGATTTATAAAGACATGCAAAATGTAGCCATATCATCATTTGTCAAACTAATTTATTATATTGTTGAAGTGACAACAATCATATTCATTGTCATCTATAGGTATTTTATAATATAATAGATAGTAATTTTTAGCATTTTCCTTTTTTTCCCTTTTTATAAGAAAACATAGAGAAGAGGCATATGTTCTAACATAATTGTTTTCTTGTTTCTCCAACAGCCTATGCATGGTTGGAGAGTAAAGATGACACAAAGGATTGTAACGAATTTTTAAGAGGATTAAAGATCATTGGAAAAAGTGGGAAGATTTGCGGTGCCCATCAAAAGTTTGCAAGGGTTAACTTGATGTGCAGGGAAGAGGAGTTTAACCAATTCATAGAAAGACTATCAGCCACTAAGGGCAAGGGGGTTATCAATGGACATTAGAGCTTAAAATGCTAATTTGAATCCTTATAGCTGTTACGGAAATGAATTATAAGACCCTCTACTCTAAAGGCATGTTTGGTACAATTAAATGGTGATTGCAAAAGAATAGAAATTAGTATCACAATAAATACAAGAAGTTATAATATAATAATTTTTACTTTTTTCATTAGTTTGGTGACAACACATGAATAGAACTTGAATTGTATTACAGAGTTTGGTAACATAATATTATGATGGAGTGGAATTTCAATCAAAGTTCTTAATATTTGGCAAGCATAATTTTTTTTTTTTTTTTGAAAAGAATTTCAACTTATAACGTCTGGTATTGATGAGGGCTCTTTATCATCTAACCAAGATATTTAATTGATTTTTGGTGTAAATAGGGATTGCCACATATCTCTTATTAAACTATAAGAATTTTACAGTTAAGCTAAGTAACTGGAATCTACTATTTGTTAAGCATAATAATAAAGACATTAAAGACATTTAATAGAATTGAAGTTCAACAAAATATTATTACAGTTATAAAGTATTAATATACCTTAACAAGAGTTATATCTTTTAATTAGAATATTGAAAGAAAGCAGCCAATACTTGGTTGGATACCTTGCTTTACTCTTGTTGCAATTTCCAAAATTAAAATTGTTTTTGACAAAATTGAGAGAGAGAGAGAGAGAGAAAGAGAGAGAGAGAGAGAGGTGAATAGTTGCCTCAGTCAGGATATAAATACCAACAATCCAAAAGTCACTTGGAGAATTTTTTTAAGGAATGGGGATTCAATATGGAAGAGACTAGATAGAAGTCTAGCAAATAATGAATGGTTAATCAGGTTTGGAGGATCCTCGGTGCACCATCTGAATTGCAGCACCTTTGACCACTCCCCTCTATGGATTTTACCCGAAATCCTAGACCCAACAATTCAAGAAAAACTGTTCTAGTTTGAAGAGATGTGGCTTGCTGAGAAGGGATGTACATATACTGTTAAAACCAAATGAGATAAGCATAGTATTGACAACAATGCAGCAAGTATTGTTGCTAAAATTGAGAGCTGTGGTTCGGCCCTAAAGAGATGGAGTAGTAGAAATTTTGGTAGCATCCGAAGAGAGTTACAACAAAAACAGAAACTTCTAGCTAAGGCAGAATTGGAGGCATTATTGACAGGGGTTAGTTTCCATGCAAGAATGCTCAGAAGTGAGGTGAATGACCTCCTAGATAAGGAGACAAGGACGTGGTTTCAACGATCTCGCTCTCTATGGGCCACGTTTGGAGACAAAAATTCCAAATACTTCCATAGTAGAGCCACTCAACATTATTGTTGAAACAAAATTAAAGGAATAAGGGGGAGTGAGGGCAGTGGAAGTCGGACCCGAAAGGCATAGCTGAAGAGCTCGTAAGATTACACACTAGTTTGTTCTCCACTTTAGATGATTGTCAACCCGAGTTGGCATTGGACTTAATCCAAAGCTTAGTGACGGAAGACATGAACAAACAATTGATTGCAAACTTCACTAAGGATGAGGTAAAAGTGGCTTTATATCAAATGGCACCTCTAAAATCTCCAAGTCCAGATAGGATGCCCCCACATTTTTTTCAACACTATTGGGATTTGGTGGTAAGGATATCACAACTTCTGTTCTATCCTTTTTAAATTCAGCTTTACTTCCTGAAAATTTAAATCACACATTCATCACTTTGATACCAAAAGCAAAAAATCCTATATTGGTTTTTGAATTTCGCCCCATCAGTTTATGCAATGTATTGTATAAAATCTTCTCTAAAGTGCTAGCAAACAGGTTGAAGAAAATCCTCCCACATATCATAACTGAGCACCAAAATGCTTTTACAAAGGACCGTCTAATTTCTAACAATATCCTTATAGCTTTTGAGTCGCTTCACCCTTTGCACCACCACAAGTCCTCTAAGGAGGGTTTCATGGCTCTCAAACTTGATATGAGTAAGGCCTACAATCATGTGGAATGAGTTTTCCTCGAAAAAATTATGAGGAAACTAGGGTTCAATGAAAAATGGATTACCCTCATGATGCTTTGTGTGTCAACAATCTTCTATTCAATCCTCAAAAATGGTGCACCAAATGGTTTTATTCGACCAACAAGAGGCATAAGACAAGGCGACCCCCTTTCCCCATTTTTGTTCCTTCTATGCTCCAAGGGACTCCATGGCTTACTCACACAATCAGCCTTGAGAGGAGACATTTGTAGACATGGAAAAATTCCCGACCTATCACAAACTGACGCATCACACTACCAAGTCCACAAAATGTAGCCAATTACGAAGCACCACATATTGCTGCTAGGTTTTGCTATAACTATTCAGAAACCAACATAAATTCGCCAAGTGTCATGCAAAAACCAATCATGCATCATCGCACGTGTAAGCGATGACATAATCAGCTTCGCACGTGTAAGCGATGACATAATCAGCCTCGCACGTGTGAGCAATGACATAAGCGGACCAATCAAGCGCTGCCACGTGTCACCAATCAAGCTCCGCCACATGTCACTTACCTACCCCTAAACTCCTATAAATAGAAGCCTTCCTAAAGCATTTGGAAGAGAGCCAGAGATTTGGAAAGGGGACCAGGCCATTGGAAGCTCTCAGAAGTCCAGAAGTTCTGCCGGAACCAAGCTCTAAAGCCTCCAAGAACTTCAAGAACTTCAACTTCGAATACGAAGAACATTCAAAGAGAAATTATCCAAATCATCCACCTAGATCCAAAAGTTCACTGGAATCAAGCTCAAAAGCCTCCAGAAACATCAACAAATCACAAATCAGTGAAACTCTACGGATCAAGCCCCTAAAGCCCCGAAGAACTTCAAGAACTTCAACTTCGAATATAAAGAACATTTGAAGAGGAATTATCCAAATCATATTCCTAAATCTCAAAGTTCACTGGAATCAAGCTCAAAAGCTTCCAGAAACCTCAACAAATCATAAATCAGCGAAGCTCTAAGGATTCAAGCCTCTAAAGCCCCGAAGAACTTCCATCACAAACCTTCGAATACAAAGAACATTCGAAGAGGAATAATCCAAATTATCTCAAAGTTCACTGGAATCAAGCTCAAAAGCCTCCAGAAACATCACAAACCACAAATCAGCGAAGCTCTACGGATTCAAACCTCTAAAGCCCCGAAGAACTTCCACCACAAACCTTCAAAGACGAAGAACACATCAAGAACACGAAGAACGTGAAGAACAAAGGATTTCCAACAAGCTCATAGCCAGAGATTCATTGTAATTCTGTTTCAACAATTTTCGATCCATTCTTCAACCAAATTGAAGGATACTTTGTGTTCAAGTCAAAATCACATTACCACAAATCCAATTAACAAATCTTTTAAGGAGATCGAATCAGAGGATCATTCTTTTGTAATCACAGAGAATTGTACCACACATTCATCAATACAAATTCACATTTGTGAAACTATTTTTACTCGTTTGACTTTATTTCGAACCGAGAAATTTAGTTGTCCACATATTCTGGCATGCCCAGTGGGACATCTCTGCCTCTCATCTCATTCTCCTTCAAAGAAAGAAATCATCATCATCTTGCTACCAACTTCAATGGCCACTAGCAAGAACATCCAAGCTTCAACAGTTACTTCAACTAAACTTGGTACGGCTACCACCAACAAATGCATTGGTATAATCAATTGTAGCCCACCCAAAGCAAACCATCAACTTCAATATCAATCAACCAAGGAAGCCAAGGTCCAGACAATCATCTCCTTAGACCCTCTTGCAAGAAACAAGGTCATCAACAAGGACGTCTCCACCTTGGAACACCTCAAGTATGGGGGCAAATCCCCTTCTTCCTTCATAAGAAGTTGGTCGCACGTTCTTTCTCCCATCAAAGGGAACCCAAAAGATGAGATTTCACTTGCTCACTTCAATTTACTTCCTTCTCCATCATCTTGGGAAGTTGTGTCAGTCATGATGACTAACACATCTACCATGGAAGAAAAGATGGCTGAAATGGAGCAAAGGGTTGTCATTCTCACAAAAGCACTTGAAGATAAGGACCTCCAAATTGCAACTTTAATGAACAAACTCGAAGTACAAGATCTTGGTGAATCAAGCCATGGTCATAAATTCACATCTACAAAGGATGATGAAGGGAGAGAAATTGAAAACACTCCCCGACGAGAACAATCTACTTCGGTTGCTTCGTTGTCAATCCAACAATTACAAGACATGATAACAAATACCATCCGAGCACAATATGGAGGTTCTTCTACAAGTTCTCTCACATATTCAAAACCCTACACAAAGCGCATCGACAACATGAGGATGCCAAATGGGTATCAACCCCCCAAGTTCTTGCAGTTTGATGGCCATGGAAATCCTAAGCAACACATTGCTCACTTTGTAGAAACTTGTGAGAATGCAGGAACTCAAGGAGGCCTCCTTGTAAAGCAATTTGTCCGTTCGCTCAAAGGAAATGCCTTTGATTGGTATACAGATTTAGAACCTGAGTCAATTGACAGTTGGCAACAACTCGAAAGAGAGTTTCTTAACCGATTCTATAGCACGCGTCGTACAGTAAGCATGATAGAGCTTACTAATACCAAGCAATGGGAAGATGAGCCGGTGGTCGATTATATCAATCGATGGCGTTCTTTGAGCTTGGATTGCAAGGATCGACTTTCTGAAATTTCTGCTGTAGAGATGTGCATCCAAGGCATGCATTGGGGACTTCTTTACATCCTTCAAGGGATAAAACCTCGAACATTTGAAGAGTTAGCAACTCGTGCGCACGACATGGAGTTGAGCATTGCTAGCCATGCAAGTACAAATCCTTCCATACTTGAGGAAAGCAAAAGGGAAGTAAGGAGGAATGATAGGAATGCAAAAGTCAGCCTCAAAGACCCAATGGTTGTTAACACTGTCGAAATCAAGGCTCCAAGAAGAGGAGCGAAGGCAAATGAAAAGCAGCTTGAAGGATGGCAAAAGAACGAAGTGCGTCGCCTGACTTTTAAGGAACGTGAGCAAAAAGCATATCCGTTCCCCGATGAAGATGTGCCAAACATCTTAGACCAATTATTGCAATTGAAGCTGATTGAATTGCCAGAATGTAGGCGACCACAAGACATAGGGAAAGTTGATGACCCTAACTACTGCAAATATCATCACATCATTGGCCACCCAATCCAAAAATGCTTCATCTTCAAAGAACAAGTCATGAAGCTTGCCAAAGAAAACAAGATTGATCTAGACTTCAATGAAATTGTCGGGTCAAACCATGTGACCGTTGCTTGTGATGTACTTCCAACTCTCAAGCAGGGGGTAAACACCAATGAAGCTTACAAATTGATTGACAATGATGGGATAAGGATCGACCCCATAAATGGGAAGTTCCTTAAACACTTCTACGCTTGAACATCAAGGATTGCTCCTCGGCAAGAGCTTAAACTGCCCACTGTAATGCTGCAAGGGTACATGATATCTTCCCATTACCTTTGAAAGCATACCAATAAAGAGAAATCAATCCCACTCTATGTCACCAATTGCTAGTGTGGCGTAGTGGTTGGATGCTCAATTCGCCCTTGAGAGGTCTCGGGTTCGATTAGTGGTGATACCCACTATTACACACTGAGCCCTCCTTTTTTGTCAAAAAAAAAATCAAAAAAAAAAAAAAAAAAAAAAAAAAAAAACAACAACAACAACAACAAAAAAAAAAAATGTTGAACTATGTGATGACTTGATCCCTCTCTGGGGTACGTAGGCAATTTGGTATCATTTACTAAGTTCAGTCACATGAAAAAGAAGAAGGATTGCCAGTCTAGTTTAAGAAATTTTTCAAAGGTCGTCAATATGCTTTTGAGATCCCTTTGGCAGGCGTTGCTTAGGATTAGTCAATTGCTCACTACATGATGCTCAAAGATCATTGTGGTAGAAAATGACAGCTGCAAAAAATTGGTGTTACTCGACTTTCCTTGAACTAATGATAAACATAAGTTAGTTCTTGGTTGTGGAGTAAAATAAAATCTTCAACCTCTTTTGCAAAGAATGAAGTCTTCATGGCATTGCCCCTCTTCTGTGGACATCCTCACATGTCTCTAAAGTATGTTTTACATCACTTATCTTCTGGGGGCATCTTCTTGTACCTTGCAAGCCTAAGCTACACCGTCTCTCTTCTAAGTTGTGCCACTTCATAACTCCGAAATTTGAACCACATCATCTCCCTGCTGAGTGGTGCCGTTTCATATCATGTCTCTAAAATCTGGACAATATCACCTTCCTCCAACATCTGAAGATGGCGTTACTTCATCTCGCCTCTAAAAGCCTATTCATGCAATGTCAAATTCTTGATGGCATGTTCAAAGTCTTAATACAGGCACCTTACATCTTCAAGGTTTTGATAGCATCCCTTTGCATTCTCAAAGTCTTGATGGGAGCTTCTTGAAACTTCAAGGTTCTGTTGGTACCTTTGTTGGCATCTCCGACGGCTTGATGACAGCTCCTTGCATCTTCAAAGTCTTGTTGGCATCTCTAAAATCTTGATGTTTGGCGATAGTACTATGTACCCTTGATGTTTGAACTTTGTTACCTTTAAAAATTGGCGCTAATGCAACTTCAAAGGCCAATATTGGTGCGACTTCAGTGCAAATGAAGTGTTGACGCAATGTCATGGTGAAGATGAATATTGGCATGGCTTCAGTGCAAATAAAGTGTTGACGTGGCTCCATGGCAAGGATGAAGGTTAGCATGGCTTTGGTGCGAATAAAGTGTTGACGTGGCTTTATGGCAAAAATGAATGTCAGCATGGCTTCAATGCAAATGCAAGAGTTGGCCCAGCTTCATGACAAAGACAAGTGTGGATCACCTTCATACAAAAACAAATGCTGGCATATCTTTATGGTAAAGACTCTTGATGTGGCTACGTTGCAAAGACTCTTGAGATGGCTGCGTTGAAAAGACAAGTGCAAATATTGCTTCATGGCAAAAATGAATATTGGCACGGCTTCAGTACAAGGACAAATGCTGGCATATCTTCATGGTAAGAACTCTCGACGTGGCTTCTTGTTGAAAAGGCTTCATTAAAAAAAACAAGTGTAAAATTGCTTCAGTAGACAAGTAATGGTGATGCTTCAATGCAAATGTAAGAGTTGGCCTAGCTTCATGACAAAGACAAGTGTGGATCACCCTCATACAAAAAACAAGTGCTAGCATTACTTCATTGCCTACATCAGAGCCAGTACGACTTCAAAGACAAGTACTAGTGATAGCATTGCTGTTTAGCTGAATATCCTTATGGAAACGTTGTTGCAAAGACGAATATCATTAAATGATTTTTGTTGCAAGAAAATAATGCAACAACATGAAGGCATACATCGCTGCAAGAACTTTGCTATCAATGAAATATAAAGCCACCAAATGAAGGCAAATACTTCTATGAGAACGCCAATGTAAAGTTTGATGTCGAAGCTCAAAGATCAAGGAAACTGTGCTGCAAAACAAAAGCAAGCAACAAAAAAATTGTTAGGGAAAAGGTCTCATAGCATAAAAAAAAAAAAAAAAATCTTGAAAGCAGGAGAAGAAAGCTGAAGGTTGAGCATGTGCCTCAGTGGTGAAGGAAGGCAAATAACATGCCTTTATATAGAAAACTTCTGAGATAGCAGGCAAGAAAAATGAAGAAAGTCAGCAAACCATCAAATGGTTCCACTAACCAGCCAGTGAAAAAAAAAAAATTTCACATTTCAGACATGAAAATAGCAGAACCTCAAAGTCAAATTTTGCAAACTCACAGCACTCAAAATCAAAGAAGTCTGCACCAAATTTTGAAAATAAAATTCAGCAAACAAAAGAGACATTTAGTAAAATTCTTGGCACCATTCTGTAAGAGCAGCCAGCGTCAGAGTGGACTAAGATGGCAGCAAGTCCAACAATGACCCGCATCCTTTTCTAACGAATTTGTACAAATCAGTTCAGGATTTCACAAAACTGAATACACAGGGATCTTAAACGGACAAAGATCTCCAAAACCCAAAAAAAGGTCAGCCTTAATGGAGTACCCACGCGCCTTCACGCACCGCACAAAGCTTCAGAGGGTCGCGGCCTCATCCTTTAAATCTGTGCAAATATGATCCAAATTTCACAAAACTGACTCTACAGGGATCTTCAACGGCCTTAGATCTATAAAACCTGAAAATTTCAGGTCCAAAACATGAGGCACGCGCCTACACGCGCCACCAGATGCGTCGGAGGTCCTAGTCTCAGAAACAAGCGCCTCCACACGCGGCCACAAGCTTCAGAAACCACGGCCTCCTCCTTCAAACCTGTGCAAATATATTCCAAATTTCAAAAAAACAGATCACACCAGGAGATTCTACGGCCTCCGATCCACGAAACCCAAAAATTTCGGAACCAAAAACAGTGCCACGCGCCCCCACGCGCCTCCAGAAATTCCGGCGTCAAGCTCACGCGCCTCCAGAAATTCCGGCGTCAAGCTCACGCGCCTCCCTCAGTGTTCACGCGCTCACACGTGCCGGAGCTTATATCCCACGCGCCACGCGCTGACACGCGCCACACAAGCCACGCGCCTCAGCTCTGTGACGTCATGCATGACGTCATCTTATCCGGTTTGACTAACCCGGTTTGACCCGGTCCGACCCGGAAATATGACCCGGTCCGAACCGCCAAAAAAAAAAGAAAAAAAAAAAGAAAAAGAAAATGCTTTGACCAAGTTTGACCTTGGACTTTGACCAAAAAGTCAAAATTTTCAAAAAGGGCCTGTCCCACTCAATTTTTCGAGTACATTCCGATTTTGGGATCCGTTTCTTCATTCAAAACTCGAAAATTGTGCAAACGCCCAATTTCCAAAAAGTTGACTTTTGTGTAAATATTGACCGAAAGTCAAAATTTTTAAGATGGACCTATCTTGCTCAATTTTTCGCGTACATTCCAATTTTGGAGTCCGTTCCATCATTTGAGACTCAGAAATTGTACAAATAACTCAATTCCAAGATAGTTGTCTTTTGTGTTGAAATCAACCCAAAGTCAAGATTTTTAAGCCAGACTTGTTTTGCATAGTTTCTCGTGACTTGGAAATCACCAATCTAACTCACATCTACGAAGTATTGACAATGTCCAAAACTAAAGCTCTCAATATCAAAATTTGAGATTCATCCATTTAGTTTGGATCCCCTCAGGGTTATTCCCCAAACTTCATCAGGGCTTCCCTTTCAAAGTACAAATGGACTCTCACAAGTGTGTCTCGAACTTGAAATTACATCGGGTCACCCGTCCAATCCACCATTCCCCTTTCGGTGCCAAACATTCCAACCTACCATTCTTCATCTCTCTCACCTACCATTCTCGTGTTCTACCGATCTCTCACCTATCATTCTCATCCACTAGTCTCACTAAAAATTCACATCTGCCATTCTCAACTATCCATCCACCGTTCTTCGTCTCTTCGCTATAAATAGGAGGGCCGGATTCATCAAGAAGTCATCCAGAAAAACACTGAGTCATAAATGAAGATTTGATTCTTTCAAATTTTCAAGTCTTCCTTCTCACAACCATTTCTCACTATGGCTTCATCATTCTCAACACTCAGCAACCAATATCACTTCACAGTCAGTTTGAAATCAACCCTCCCATGGTTCGGCAGAAACCTTCTTCACAGCATCATTGTAGTTTTGAGATCCAAACAAATTTTGTTTCTCCACCTAACGACCACAGTCGTCCATAAAATTATTCATAACAAGGCCTGCATTGTGGTTCCATGCTTCTTCAGATTTGGTTGGCCAGGAAATCCAAGTCCAGCAGAGACACCTGTTCCTAACTTCAGGGCTTCTGTAGTCTCTCTCCAATTGCTTGGTCTTCCAGCAGAAGCAGCGATTCGAAACAAACAGCAACTCGGCTGGTTTCTAAGACCAAAATCACAAGTTAGCTCCATCTTTCACTTTGTTGTGCTTTCCCAACAAGTGTCTAGAGGTGAAGGTGGTAAAAAGTGTTGGGGTATCCTACAAATTGTCTTTCATCCAACACTTGAAATGACCTCCGGGGCACCAGCTCATCAGAGTTCAGCCTTTGGGGCTGGTAAAGGGTTGCCAAAGCCATATTCCATGTTCCCATCGGCGTGGAATCTAGAGGTCATCGTTGCTGGTACCTCAAAACACACTTTCTGGAATTACTCCAACTTAAATTCAACTTGAAGTATTTCAGAATGAACTTTTCTGAAATTGCTTCAACTTAACGTCTGTTAGTGAGGTTCCATTACACATGCACATTCGATGACTCACTGTCAGACCACAAGCAACATACAGTCAGTACCATATTCAAAGGTGTATCTCCCAGAAGCACCTATATCAGAAGGTTCCTGACATACAGGATCAAAACTATGGTGACGTATGTTTCATCCATTCGCTTTGCTTCATCCCCGTCTTCTTCACCACCAACACCGTCATCTTCAGAATCCATAAGCTTCTGAAATTACCTCAACTGGGGTAAAACAATGTCGCAAGCGCACTCAACCACTTTCCCACATAGCCTCGCCATAATTCGAAGTATATTTTTCTGATATAACTTCACTAGCGGTTCTTAAAAACACGAGGCTAGCCCCATGGCTCTGCACACTGTACCCATCCACCATCCTCACGTCTTCCCCATCTTCTACACCATGTGATCACCGCCAATAATCCAAAAACACTCTTCTGAAGTTACTTCAACTTAACCTCTGCTGAGAAAGCTCGGTCATGCAAGTACATTCAAATACAGGCAGACTCCTTTTCGGTCTTACCAGATCCTTTCATATGGGTCGGTCTACTCCTCGGAAATTATCGCATCCTGCTGAAAGCTCCGCCACCTTCAATTACTTCATTTGAAGAGTCAGGAGAAAAAGTTTGTTTTCGAAACTCATTCCCACACCACGCTCTGAAACTGTGTGTATGAACGAGTCTCGAGGGGGCATTTGTAGACATGGAAAAATTTCCGACCTATCACAAGCTGACACGTCACACTACCAAGTCCACAAAATGCAGCCAATTACGAAGCACCACATATTGCTGCTAGGTTTTGCTATAACTATTAAGAAACCAACATAAATTCGCCAAGTGTCATGCAAAAACCAATCATGCATCATCGCACGTGTAAGCGATGACATAATCAGCTTCGCACGTGTAAGCGATGACATAATCAGCCTCGCACGTGTGAGCAATGACATAAGCGGACCAATCAAGCGCTGCCACGTGTCACCAATCAAGCTCCGCCACGTGTCACTTACCTACCCCTAAACTCCTATAAATAGAAGCCTTCCTAAAGCATTTGGAAGAGAGCCAGAGATTTGGAAAGGGGACCAGGCCATTGGAAGCTCTCAGAAGTCCAGAAGTTCTGCCGGAACCAAGCTCTAAAGCCTCCAAGAACTTCAAGAACTTCAACTTCGAATACGAAGAACATTCGAAGAGAAATTATCCAAATCATCCACCTAGATCCAAAAGTTCACTGGAATCAAGCTCAAAAGCCTCCAGAAACATCAACAAATCACAAATCAGTGAAGTTCTACGGATCAAGCCCCTAAAGCCCCTAAGAACTTCAAGAACTTCAACTTCGAATACAAAGAACATTTGAAGAGGAATTATCCAAATCATATTCCTAAATCTCAAAGTTCACTGGAATCAAGCTCAAAAGCTTCCAGAAACCTCAACAAATCATAAATTAGCGAAGCTCTAAGGATTCAAGCCTCTAAAGCCCTGAAGAACTTCCATCACAAACCTTCGAATACAAAGAACATTCAAAGAGGAATAATCCAAATCATCTCAAAGTTCACTGGAATCAAGCTCAAAAGCCTCCAGAAACATCACAAACCACAAATCAGCGAAGCTCTACGGATTCAAGCCTCTAAAGCCCCGAAGAACTTCCACCACAAACCTTCAAAGACGAAGAACACATCAAGAACACGAAGAACGTGAAGAACAAAGGATTTCCAACAAGCTCATAGCCAGAGATTCATTGTAATTCTGTTTCAACAATCTTCGATCCATTCTTCAACCAAATTGAAGGATACTTTGTGTTCAAGTCAAAATCACATTACCACAAATCCAATTAACAAATCTTTTAAGGAGATCGAATCAGAGGATCATTCTTTTGTAATCACAGAGAATTGTACCACACATTCATCAATACAAATTCACATTTGTGAAACTATTTTTACTCGTTTGACTTTATTTCGAACCGAGAAATTTAGTCGTCCACAACATTCATGGTTTCTCTATCAGCTAGAGAAGTCCCACACTAACTTATCTCCTATTTGCAGATAATAGCTTGTTGTTTTGCAAGTCTAATGCCTAGGAATGTGAGAAGGTGTTAAAATTTTTACAAATATATGAAAAGAGTTCAGGCCAGCAGATAAATAAGGCAAAGACCATAGTGTTCTTTAGCAAATCCACTACGGAGGAGAAGAGACAAATGATTAAAAATATCTTGGGGGTAGAGGAAATCCAAAGCTATGAAAAATACTTGGGACTGCCATCACTAGTTGGAAAAAATAAAAAAGCTAGCTTCAATTATATAAAGGAGACGGTGTGAAGGAAATTGCAAGAGTGGGAGGAAAAGCTACTATCTCAAGCAGGGAGAGAAATCCTTATCAAAGTGGTTGCATAAGCAATCCCTACCTATACTATGAATTGTTTCAAGCTTCCTTTGGGTTTATGCAATGACATTGAAGGTCTAATTCAAAGATTTTGGTGGGGACAAAGAGGTGAGAGGAGGAAGATCCATTGGGTAAGATGGGGAGAGCTTTGTTAACCCAAAGGTGAAGGAGGAATGAGCTTCAAAGACCTAACTTTATTCAACGATGCTCTTTTGGCAAAATAGGCGTGGAGGTTACTCCAAAACAAGAACTCTCTTTTCTATAGAGTTTTCAAGTCTAAAATTTTTCCCCATTGTTCACTTATGGAGGCGGCAGAGTCACCAAGTGGGTCTTAAGCTTGGAAAAGCATTTTAATGGGAAGAGAAGTGCTTAAGGAAGGGATAAGATGGAGGGTGGGAGATGGGACAGCCATTCGGATATGGTCAGACCCGTGGCTACCCTCCAATTTCCTCCCATTTGTCTCTACATCAATAGTCCAAGGGATGGAAGATACTCTAGTGTAATCACTAATTGACACAGCTTCGAACAGGTGGAACTCCGAAATTCTGTAGAACATCTTTCTTCCAAGAGACGTTGAGATGATTGAATCAATTCCTTTGTGAGTACCATTCAAACAGAAGACAAATTGATTTGGCCCTTTACTCCATCGGGTTCTTATTCAGTAAAATCTGGGTATAGCTTTCTGTTCAAGTCCCAAAGTTTTGAAACTAATGAATACCATCCGGAGAACAACAAAATGTGGAAAAAGGTATGGGGATTGGAGGTTCAGCCAAAAATTAGGAATTTTTTATGGCGAGTTATAAGAAATTCGATATCAACCAAGGTCAATCTCAGGCATAAGAAGATTATCACGAATGACATTTGTGAGCACTGCCAAACTGAGCCTGAAGACGTGGTGCATGCCCTGTGGTCTTGTCCGTGTTGTCACATATGTGGAACCAGGATTCAGAGTGGAGCTTTCGATCAACTTTGCATGTCATTAGTTTCAGGGAGGTTGTGGAGCATAACATGGAGGTAGGAGCAGACTTGGCTCTCTTTGCTTCCATTATTTGGATTGTTTGGTCCCGCGGGAATATCATTCGGACAAGCTCTCGACTGTTCCCTGTCCAGCAGATTATGCAAGAAGCTCGGTTTACTAGAACGGCCCATCTCCGAGCCACCCCTCCAAAACCACCAGATAGGACCACCAGCGACCGTCGAAACATTAGGTGGAAACTACCACCTTGGCCGAACCTCAAGGATAACTTCGATGGCTCTATCTTTCGAGATGAAAAACAAGCAGGTGTGGGAGTCATTATCTGAGATTGGAATGGCAAGGTGGTTGCTTCCATGGCAGAAGTATTCCCATTACCTTTCTTGGTCACAGCAGTGGAGGTCATAGCAGCTTCTAAAGCGCTCAGACTCGCACGCGACCTGGGCTTATCATCCACTGTGCTAGAAGGAGACTCCAAGACTACCACTGATGCCCTTTTGTGCGAAAGCCCTTCCTTGATAGACTATGGATAATGGACACTTGATTGACGAAGCAAAAAAGTTTACAAATATTTAGTCCAGTCATGTATTGAGACAAGGCAACAGTGCAACCCATAATATTGCTAGACATGTTAGCGAGTGTTTGGAGTGGATGAAGGATATTCTTCTACATTTATTTTTTGTAATTCAAGCCAATTTGGCTCACTTTCAATAAAATTACAGTGTTGTTTCTCAAAAAAAAAAAAAAAAAAAAAGGTATTTTGCATACTGGTCAACAGTACCAGACATAGAAGATGTGAAATATTATTGAAAAATATTTTATCCTAATTATTTATCAACTTGTTGAATAATTATATTCTGTCTAGCCGCACTTATTCTGAATAGTACTTGTTAATATTTCAGGTAAATTTTGGTTTAGCTTATTAAACATGTCATTAATTTTTTCATGTCTACTTTAATGAATCCTAATCCTATCTAATTAAGGAAAAAATGACAAAATTTGGCAATAAATTTCGTTGTGGGCTAAGGCTACAACTTCCTTTTAAAAAATCAACATTGCTACAGATTTAAAAAATTAACTGTTAGATTGTATATTCTTTAAACTCTTAATACATGTCAAATTTTCTATCAATCAAATTTTATATACAAAATTTTAGACTACAAAAGCTTGCAATTTAAATAATTAATTGATGACATAACTATTGATCATATACTTTTTGAAAAATTTGCAAACGTGTAGGATATAAAAAGAAAATATAATCTAATGGTACATTTTTCAAAATTTAAATCTAATAAAAAGATAGTAAGTGAAGTTGTAAGCTTAAGCTAAAATTAAATTTGTAGCCAAACTTTGATTGAAAAAAAAAAAAAAAAAATAGATATCGTATTTTATTGCTCCGTAAGTGTAACTGCTAATAGTGGTGCTTAAAAGACATTGCTCACAAAGTGCTTTTGGGAGTTTCTGCTTATTTTGAACAGATTATAGTTGCAGCCTCGAATGGCATGAAAGACTCGTGAAAAAAAAAAGAAAAAAGAAAAAAAGAAAAGACTACAACGTATCCATAGCGAAGAGGAAAATAACTACCACTAAAAAACCAAAATTGATGTCACATATTACTGTCTATCATCCATCGATGAACTCCTCTGCATGTATTTATTGGAAGTTCTATAAACAGAATGCAGAGTCAAAAGCCTCGAGTAATGGGATTGGAAGTTATAGAGTATCAAGGCTAATATAGTACTTAAAATTTAGCAGGATATATTGTTTTACTTTTGTTGCAATTTCGAAAATCAAAATTCTGTAAAAAGAGAGAGAGAGAGAGAGAGAGAGAGAGAAAGAGAAGAAGAAGAAGAAGAAGAAGAGAGCAGTGAATAGGTGCAATAGTCGGGATATAAATACCAACAATTCAAAAGTCACATATTCAGAAAACCAGTATTGGATAAGATATGATAGTTTTGAGATTTTGGTCAAGATTGTACAGTGAATGAAGTATATTGCATACTGGCTCACAGAACGAGACATAGCTGATGTGAAATGTTATTGAAAAATATTTAATCCTAATTATTTATCATCCTGTTGAATATCTTTATTATGTGCCCGTTTGTTTTAATTTTCCCAGCCTAAAAAGCTCGTTTTGAAAAAAGTAAATGTCCAAAGCTCATTTGGTTAGTATAAAATGCAACTTTTAGAAAAAGTTGTGTTTTGGGTTTATGAAGAGAACACGCAAACCATAAAAGGAGCTCAGAGGTCCATTTTGAGCAAAGTCCATGCGTGTTGTCATATATCCGTTGGCCGATCTTGGACAATTACCAAATTACCCTTCACATTTTACTAAAAATCTAACTTTACCTTTTGATAAATTAGAAGATGTTCTTAGTTATCGATCTAAACCGATCTTCTTCTTTCTTCTTCGTCTCCTTCTTCTTTCTTCCCAAATTGCCCACTGTGTTTCAAAAGGCAGATCACGCTATCTGCAGTCCTCAGTTCTAGAACTAGATCTCATCTCTCTGCTATAGTGGGTACTACCAAAATGAATTGCGTCTTGATTCTTGATGAGAATCATGGAGTCACTGATCACTTTATGTTGGTGTGGGCTGAGAGAGGTATTGAAGATTTTTGGTGAAATTAAGAGAAATTACCTATGAAGATCAAGATGAAGAAGTGCGTGGGTGTGGGCTGTGTGGCTGAATGTGTGGAGGAAAGTAGAGAAAGTATAAAGAAATGGTATGTTTTGGAATGAGAAAGTAGAGAAAGTATAAAGAAAAGTAGAGAGTAGCCGTGATCTTCTGTTATGTTCTGGAATGGTATGTTATGGTAGAGAAAATAGAGAAAGTGGACAAATGGTATGTTCTGGTGTGTTATGGTGAAGAAGAAAAGTATAAAGAAAAGTCAAAAGTGAAGATAGGGAGAAGTAAAGAATACGTGTGTGGAGGAGAAAAAAAAGATGAAAAAAATATATAAATAAATGTGTGGATGAAAGAAAAAGAGATAAAGAGAAAAATAAAATAAAAAATAAAAAATAAAAATTAAGAAATGCTACTATAATATTTTTACAATAAATCTTAAGTGGTGGATTATTACTAGCTAATACTAGTAAGAAAAAAATAATTTAAGTGGTGTGTTCAAATTAAAATCAGTAACAACTTACAACATATGATTTGTTGTAAAAATATTATAACAATATTTTCACAACAAATTTTAGTTAACAATAAATTATTATTATTATTATTATCATCATCATCATTGAATAGTTTTTTTTTAGTAAGTATTATTAAGTAGTTGATTTAAGTATGAAATAAACTCTCTTATATATACATTATCCTTTTTGGTAATTTACAATTCAAACCGCTACTTTTATAAGTTCTAGCCAAATACTCAACTTTTTCAAAAAACACTTTTTAACAGCTTTTACCAAATACTCAGTTTTTTGAAAAGACACTTTTTCATTCTGCACTTCTTTAAAACTCCACTTTTTCAAAAAAACCAACTTCAAAAAGCAGAACAAACTTCTGGAGTATTACATTTAAAAAAAAAAAAAATTTATATTTCATGTCTATTTTGGTTTAGTTTATGAAAGATATCATTAATTTTTTTCATGTTTGCTTTAATGAATCCTAATCCTGTATTATCTATATATAAAAAGTGCGTAAAGCAACAGCGGTAGCTACAGTTTTATTTTTAATATTTTGCTCTGTTCATAGGCCTTCCTCTTTTTTTTTTCGTTAATATCCCCATTCAACTCTTTTTTGTTGTTCATGCCACTGGAAATATGTCTCCAGTGATCCAAATTCTTGCTGTATGTATCCCTTTGTTTCAAGGAATAAAACTCTGCCGTCTTTCTTTCAAAAAACTCTTTTTTGTTGTTTAATATATATATTAATACAACAAATTATCACAATATTTTCTCAATTGTTGAGGTGTTAATTCTTTATAGGTCAAAGTAAAATATCATATTGAAACCAATCACAACTAAAAATAAAGGTATTGTGAAAAAAAATGTGCTACATCCATAATATTTTTTTACAACACTTTCATAACAAATCATAAGTGGTAATAAATTGTTATTGGTCCTAATTTAAACTTATCAATGAAATTATTTTTTTGTCCACCAATAACAACTTGTAACAATCTACTATTTATGATTTATTGTGAAAATATTGTAAACATAGTATTTTTCTTGAGAAAATGTTAAGATATCTTGTTGTCATCATAATATTTTTACAACTACTAAAGTGTCAATTCTTTATAGGTCAAAATAAACTATAACAAAAAGATAAAGATATTATGAAAATGTTATACCATTCTATTATGTTTCTAGAAATTTTTTTGGTTTAGTCAACTTTGTTGAGCAAAAGTTCATTGTTTCACATACAATTTTCTTAGGTTGATTTTTTGTATTTTTTGTTGTAATTTTATTTTCATGCACCATTTTAAGTAGAAACACATAGTTTTACACACACCAAAAAAAAAAAAAAAAAAAAAAAAAAAAAGGATAAAAACACTTTTCATCCTTAATGTTTGGGCTAGTTCACAATTCCTTCTTAAATTTTAAAATCAAGTAATTTTTCCCTTAATATTTTGATAATAAGCAAATATGTCATATTGTTAATCTCTCAGTTAAACCCTTATGAAAACTTAGATTCTTAAAATATTCCATTTTGTAATATCTAAAATACATCCCAAAAATTTTCTTCACGTATTTTGAGTTTTAGATGGTAGTAATTCTTAGAAAGTTGGAATGGTGATATAAGGTGTTTTATTTATTACCTAGAGAACATTGATTTTCTAGATTTAAATCTTCAAAACTTATAATCTATATATCTATATATATAATAATAGGTAAGGTAGAGAGAAAATCCAATTAAATTTCAAATTATAATTCAATTAAAGTCTAATTTTGCGTCATGTGTCTTATCTAATCTAAATTTTAGAATTTTGTGCCAAGTGAGTAAATTTAGTGTAAAAATTGAATTTCAATTAGAGTTTAATTTTGCGTCATGTGTTCTATCTAATTTAAATTTTTAAATTTTTATGCCAAATTAGTTAATTTAGTGTAGAAAACGAGAAGTGCAATATAATTAACCATAAAAAAAAAATCATATAACTAAAAAAAAAATTCAAATTTATAAGTCATATATATATATATATATATTAACGGGTAAAGTTTATAGAAAATTGAATTAGAATTTGAAATTATAATCCAATTTTGTGTCATGTGTCTAAATTTATGTGGGAATTACATCATAATTATCCACTTAAGCTTGTACCATGTGTCTACTTTAGTTTTTAATTTTTGTGTCAAGTGAGTTAATGTGTGCAAAATACTAAGAATCTAATATTAATGAATTATAATTTTTTTAAAAAAAAAACAATCACATATACTCAATAAAAATCACCACATGTTTCTCAAAAAATAAATAAAATAAAAATCATCACATAACAAATCACCACATGTTCTATCTTATAAAAAATTAGAAAAAAAATGATCATAAATAATATTAAATTTAGGTAAGAATTTTAATATGTGACTAATTATGTTTACTTAAAAAAATAATTTGACTAATTATTTATATTTTATGATAAAAAAATGTGTTTAATTTTAAATGTATCTATATGTATGCATGAATGCATGTGTTACATGCTTTTAAAAAAATTAATTTGACTAATTATTTTTATTTTTATAATAAAAATTTTGTTTAATTTTAAATGCATCCATGCGTTTGCATAGAGTTACATGCTAGTATATAATAATAGATGTAGGGATAAGGGCCCAAAATTATATATTGGATCTTGGGCCTTAGTCCAGAACGTTGGTTGGTCTGAGGACGAATAAACATTAGTAAGAGTGTTAAGCTTAGAATCCCATGAGTATGTTGCGAATGGAAAGGTTAGGGGAGGTGGTCCGAGGAGTAGTATCTCCTCGGATAAACGAAGCACAAATCAAATGTATATCCTATCATTCAAAGTGACCTTCCAAGAAATTCCAATGATAGGGACGTGAATTATGAACGTACAGGAGGGATGGAAGCTCAGAAATATCTAAGGGAAAACTACTATCACCGCATTGAATGCTCTGTAACTAACTCTCTGGCCGCATTAATGAGGAAGTGATCTCTAAATAATATTTTTCAGCCTTACAACTACCTCCAAAGACTTAAGGAAAGTGCTGATGGGACATGTATCAACACCAACCATCTAATCTGCACGTGGAGGCTAGAGAGGAAGGGGGAAGAGAGTATAAAAGAAGAAGGAGGCAATGAGAGGAAAGGATTGAAAAATCAGAGAGAAACATTGTAGCAATCAAGAATCAAACTTGTAATCGAACTTGTGAGAAATATATAAAAATTAATCTCCTCGAATTGTGCCAATGACAATTTTCCGCAGCTTAAATCATTCTGGCTTTCTGTTCCTGTCATCTAAATCCACTTTACTTATTGTCTAATTCATTTTAAAACAATTTTCCAACTCATTCTCTACAAATTTATTGGTTTGGGCTTTTTGGGCTTAAGTGCATCCACCTTTTGGGCTAGGGACTCAAATCTGGTCCTTACAATAAGTAAAATTGAGAAAAAGTCAAATTAGAATTCTAAATTAGAGTTCTAATTTTATGCCGTGTGTCCTAAATTATTTATTCTTAAAGAGCCTTATTTCTTAATTTTAGAATCAAATGTAGGACCACATCATAAATATTCATCCAAGTGAGTTATTAAGTATAAAAACCAAAAAGTCTAGAATAAATGAATTGTAAAAAATAAATAAATAAAAAAGTTCTTCACAATAATTTTTTTTTTTTAAAATGTGGACAATTTACATTTTATACCTAATAATATCCTTACAAAATTTTTTAAAGAGTTAACAAAATATAAAAATGACTATCAATAGTATTTAAATTATATATATAGGAATTATATTATGCATCTTATAATAAATATTTAATTGTATCCACTCATATGCATGGGGTTACAAACTAGTTTATCTAATGGAAAAAACTTATATTTACCTAGAGAACATTGATTTTTTTTTTTTTTTTTTTCAGGCCTAAAATGAGTGTTCATTAAAAAACTAAGTTAAACATTGCACCTAGACTCATATAGAGTGATAAAGAAGAAAGTATGAATGACAAAATTTTCATTGTGTATAGTTGAAGTTATTTGATGAAAAGTTTCAATTGTAGCATATGACATTATTCATTACAAAAATTTAAAAATTGTGACAATGTCTTTGCAAAAACTAGTTACTTATTATTGGAAAATGATGATATTCATTATCATTCTTAAAATTTTTTAGTGAGTGGATATTGCCTTTAGCAAATAAGTTATAAAAATCTATTATAGTTAAATAAATATTTATATGTCAAATAGTTACCATTTATGTTAAATAGCTACCATAACTTTGTGTATGATCAAAATTTTTATACGAATGAGATTAATTTTGTATAACATATGTTTTTTATGTATATAGTTTCAAACTTCTTAAAATAAAAATTTTATCTTAATTTTTTCACTCAAGAGGTAGCACGTGCCACCCTAACTAGTTAGGGAAAAAAATACAATTTTGATCATCATAATTAGACAACATATTTCCTCCAAAAAAAAAAAAAAAAAATGACAACATCTTTTATTGCTCTGTAACTGCTAATAGTTGTACTCATAAAGAGCTTTTGGGAGGCACATCACTTAATGGATAAAATTTAAATACAAACTTGGTTGTAACTTAAGTTATAACTTTCTTTAAAAAAAACCTAACACCTCTACATATTTTGAAAATCTAACTATTATATTACATATTCTTTACGCTTTTAACGTAACTGTCAAATTTTGTGTTAATTAGACATTATTTACGATGTGATCTGCAAACATATTTTTTGTGAATAATTTTAGATTACAAAATCTTGCAAATTAAACAATTGATTGATGACAAAACTATTGATCTTTGATCTTTTGAAAATATTTCAAGCATAGAGAAGATTAAAAAAAAAAAATGCAATCCAATGGTAAAATTGACAAAATTCACATTCAATAAAACGATATTGAGAGTCGTAACCTTATGTTACAACTAAGTTTGTAACTAAACTTTGTCCTCACGTAACGTAACGTAACATTTCTGCTTCATTTTGAACAAATTATTGAAAAGAATATAGTTGTTGCCTTGAGTTGACGGAAAAGGATGAATGGCTCATGAAAAAAAGGGACTACATTGTATCCAAAGAGGAGAAATTTGACTTTATTCCATTCTATAGAATGGATCTTTGTAGAGTTCTTTATCTATATATACTATAAAACCGAAGCCTAGGACTTTCTGTTGACTTCATTATATGTTGACTCATAAGCTTTGGAAGCCTCACAAATTTCCTCATCATCAATCATTTTATTTATTATTTTTCTATTTTAAATTAAAACACACTAAAAAAAAAAAAAAAATTAGAATATGCTACTATTAAAAAATAAAACGCTAGACCTAGAACAATATAGTCGACTTATTCCATTCATTCCCTTCTCACCCATGACTCTCTTCCTTGCAGTATCAAGATCTCTCTTAATTTCTTCTGTCCAGTTTCATATATAAAAGCTTTGGGTATTTGATGTTTGGTGTCCCAACCTCAAGCTAAGTTATCTTTTTAATTGAAAGGGCTAGATATTTTATTAAGTAAGATTATGGTCAGTATCTCTATGCTATTATTTTCTCACATTTTTCAGTATTGTGCAATAAGAGTCTTGAATTTGATCATTTGTATTATGTGTCATGGAGTGGTGGGAACTTTGAAAGTTAGATGGTTCTCACTGGAAATATTGTTGTTAATTTAGTGCATTCTTTTGGCATTATATTGTCTCAGACTCCGTTTAGGGAGAGGACGTGGTTAGAAAATTTACCTTTCAGTTGTGATTATCTTAATTATGTTTGTTGACATTGCCTTCTTCAAGTGATTTCTCCATCGACAAATAGCTTAAGATGGAAATAGGAACAATCTTCTACTCAACCTATTCCTTCTTTTCCTTTGTCTTTGATATACTAACAATTCAGTTTTTTATTTTTTTACTTTTTTGGTTTCAAAAAGGTTAGTTTTTGTAGCATAATTTTGTACCTTTATATTCTAAACACATAATATGTTTCATATTGTGTTTTTGAAACTGGTGTATATTGCCTTATCAAAAAAAGAAAAAGAAAAAAAGAAACTGGTGTATATTGCAGGAAAAGTAAAGTTACATTGGAAGATGATGCATAAACTGGTAGGAATTCTTCTTATGCTGCTTGTATAATCAAATACATGTTTTTTTTTTTTTTTTTTTTTTTTTTTTTTTTTTTTTTTTTTTTTTTTTTTTTTTTTTTTATGTTCGAAGCAATGCTTGAAATTAAATGTGATTGATATGGCTCCACTATTTGCTATAGCTATCTTCACAAACACTGCCATGGATTATACTTTTGAGCGTAACCAATCTTTCACTTATATTTCTCTATTGTGTAGTCATATATTTCTCTAGGCTCTGATGATGACAAAAATCGTTAGTGAGCTACACAATCCTCCTGTACTCTAGACAAAACCTGTGAAACATAAACAAAGAAGACCTTGCAGAGAGTACCGATGTGGTACTGGCCAAATACCCTCCGAAGGTTAAGTTAGAGAGAATTTCTACAACTCTAGAGTGCCAGAGCTGGGAGAATTACGCATACCTTGATTTGTGAGGGTTTTGGAATTTTTATAGTAGTGTAGATTTGACCTTCGTTTCTTAGTGGAGAAAGTATTTCCTTCTAGAGAAGACTCTCATTAATACTCGTATTTTGCGAGATCCTTTCCTTGTAGAAATTCCCTTGATTAGGGTTGGGCATTGAATACAAGATATTTCCATGTATAGACATTCATAGGGATGGGCCTATTCACCCCGGTCGGCCACCTACTTTGTCCAAGGGTTCTCCATCGGCTTATGGAAGTGCCCGTCGAGTATCATGGTGGGGCCGTTGGCTTATGGCGTCACTGCTTTTGTCCTTCCGTATATGCACATGAAGCTCACGGGTCTGTAGGAACTGTCGGCCTCCTTGTGTGTCATACATTAAATCTTTTGCAAGAACACCCTTATCAGGCTCTGAATCTTTTTATTTCAACAACTATAGTCATGGATTATTCTCTTGAGTGTACATTATCTCTCCCTTATATTTATTTGTAGTGGTCTTATATATTTTGTTTTGTTTCGATAAGTTTTAGGCTTTGAATCATCTGATTGGCTAATTTTTTTGGCCTTCTGAAATTTTTAACTTCTAAATTATTGGGTTCATTTTTGTAATATCTTAAACTGGTATCTTATCTCTTATATTTCTCTTGTAGTCATGCGGCAACGAGTTAGCCAAATGAACCTAGTGTCAGCTTATAAGATTATGTCACATGGAAATTTTAGTAACTTCATTTCTAGTGTGTGCAACTTAGGTATGTAAGGAACCCAAGCCAAGCCTAGCTAGTCCAACCTACTAGCATCACATATGCGTGCATGCATGTGAATTCAAGGATATGATCAAAGTAGACAAGCAAGACTTGCATAGATAATTAGTTACCAAAATAATTTGTTACATATTGATTTTATAAGAGTTGATATATCATCAATGATGCAATTTTCTGGACTTCTTCTCTAAAGTTCTCTTCTTCTTCTCTTTTTGCATTTTTTGGGAGGATAACTACCTCAAATTAAGTCAATTTTTCACTCACTGTCATTCATTTTCCTGTTTATTCCATTCATCTCCATTGGAACTCAAGAGGTTCATTATAAAGTATAGTTCACTCTAAATTTTCCAATTAAATTCAAAGATATAGTTTTATTGGTAAATTGTCCTTAGAAAGAAATAATATTTCCTATGTTTCATTGATCAATGCATATATGTGTTTGAATTTAATTAGGCAATCTAATGTATTACACCTAAGGAACTATATATTACTTGACTTTCTCTTTATTCCTATATAGAAATAGATTTTCTTTGTGTGTGTTTGGTTGCCAAAAAAGTGCAAGAAAATTTGGCAATATTCCTGAAATTTTCTTTTCTACCTTCAAAATTTGAGGAAATAATTTTTTTTTTTTTATAATTTCTTTTTCAATTTAAAAATGATGATGTGGGATTTTTATAATTTATTTTATTATTTTATTATTAGTCATGTTAGTGTCAGTTGTGCCAATTGTGCACAATGTGTGAAATGTAGGCATTTTTCGTTATTGAGTAGATGGTTAGAACCAAATTATCTACAAGTTAAAAATAAAATAGACTCGTACCAAAATGTATGGACTAAATTAACTATGATCCAAAAAATGTAGAGATTAAAATTATGTTATTTTCATCAAAAAATTATAATATATAAAATACTAGCTAAATATTATTTTAAGTAATATTTAAATATAAAAATGTCCATTTAAAGTTAATGCATCTGGCCTCCATATGTGTTCAGTCCATTAAAAAAAAAAAAAAAAAAAAAGAACTTTAAGTCCTCTAAACTTCTTTTTGGAAGGATGTCTGTTTACAACTTACAAAACAAAAAATAATAAACACATAATCTAGTGAGCTAATGAAAATGGATAATTCATAATTGTGAATACAAATCTAGCTTATAACTTACTTTTTGTGTTTAAGTTTCCAATACATGCTCCACCAATCACAACTTGTCAAATATAACAACTTTTTCCAAACCTTCAAGAAAAGCATGAAATTTCCTAATTTAATGTTATACACCGAAGTGTTTCATATTTATTGGCAAGCTAAAGACCTAAAGTGCACCAATTGTTTCTTTCCATATTCCATTACAAATTCCAAATGTGCCGAATGATTATTAGTAAGTTGAAAAGTGATTTTAGTTGTAGGTGCAAATAAGAACCCATAAAAATTTGCCATATCAATAATTTGTAAAAAAATCCAACAGGATTATAAACTTTAATGCAAAACTAATTTTAAGGATAGTAAGCCAGATCAGTACTTTGCTATAGGGTTGGTGCACCAACCCCATCATCATCGATAAATATATAGATTAGAAGCTGATTAACACATCCTTGTATCCCATCAACCCAACACAAGCTCTGAACATTAATTAAAAGCTAGACTACATATATCTTTTATTCAGATTCCCTTCCCACAGAGACAAAATGGTATCTACAAAGTCTCTAGTAGCAGCCACAGCTAATGGCACAAGGACTTCAAGTCTTAGCTCTTCAGACTCAGTTCTCAATCTTAGTTTGTAAGTCTTAATTATCACCCTTAATTTTCTGCTTCAATCCAGTTCGTTCTATTACAATGAAACCTTCGATTTCATGAAAATTATTGGAGTGCAGTGTCGTCAATGGGTGTACTTTCAAGTGGGTTTGGTGGGTGGAGCTGTATGCTAGCTAGGGTTGAATCTCATAAGTAATGAATAATGCTATAGCCACAAATTATTTTACAATATTTTTACAAAATGTTAATATAACCAACCTCTTATTGGTTTTCATCTAGGCCCATCATTAATATTACTTTTTCATTTTTCATTTGCCAATAATTATTCACCACATTAACAGTTTGTAAAATTTTTTATAAAATAATTTGTATTTTTAGCATTATTCATTAGTAATACTCTCGTGGTAGAGATAAAACTAGGAATTTAGTGGACCTAGCATAAACTTAAAATTTTTCATAATTCAAGAGTGAAAAAAAAAAAAAAAATATTATGATTAAGAGTAAATATAATATGAAAAATAAAACTGGTATTCATTCAACATTAGCAAAATATAAATAAAACAAAAGATACAAAATAATTTCTTCTTAATACATTTTAAATCAATTGTTTATAAAAAATGGAATTTGACGTTTTATAAATCCTCAAATAACCGTTGAATATATATGCACAAATTGATAGTAAATTCTTCTTTAGTGTGCAAAGCCAACTGTCATTTAGAAAATCATATTCTTTTTTGCTGCAAACATGTGGGTTTGAGAACAAAAAATGAAAACAAGTTTTTTTGTTTGATTTAACAAAAATTAGTTCAGTGGAATTTTTGTAAAAAACTCAACTCAAGTGGGGCCGAGTACCAACAATTCTCTCTCTCTCTCTCTCTCTCTCAAAAATGGTGTGGGTGCCTTTTTTTTTTTTTTTTTTTTGGGCTAAGCCAATTAAGTTGTAAAAGAAAATGTCTCTAACATTACTTATTGTAAGATGTATTATGGCTAAAGTGGCTTATACCAATTTTATGTCCATGTACTCATAGAACAAGCAACTTACATTTGGGTTGGCATATGATTAGTCTAAGATTAGCCAAGCTTTTTCTAATATACAAACTCTATGTAAATTGGGTTCACTGTGACACAAGTTCTTAATAGAATATGTAGCTGTTCATGGTGTGAACTTTTAATTTGTAGACGTAAGTAGTCAAGTTAAACTGCATAAATTTTCATGTTCACTTTCTTTTTCATGCTTCCGTCCGTCATTCAATAATCACACAAAATCTTAACACTCATATTGTCCCAAACTATTCTTTGCCACTACGATTAGGGTTAGTCTCCTTACAAGTACTAGTTTTATACTCTTTTCTTAGTTATTGACTTATTGTACCAAATGCCAATGAGTAAAACTATCATGTAACTGAAATATTTTGATTCTCTCTTAGAAGTGCAGGGTATTGAATTATTACTTATATTGATTTTTTGTCCTCAATGTAAAAGGGGCGATCCAATGATGTTTGAGCCATTCTGGAAAAAGATGAGTGATAAGTATAATGTGACAATTGGTGGGGGTGACTTACTGAGCTATTTCAGTGATGGTAACAATGTATGCTGGTTTTTGGAGCCTGAACTAGGCGCAGCAATAAGGAGATTGCATAGTGTGGTGGGAAATGCAGTGACGGATGATCGGTACATCGTGGTAGGGACAGGATCATCACAGCTCTTACAAGCTTTGCTTTACGCTTTCACGACTCCTGGTGGCCCTGAGCCAGTTAGTGTTGTGTCTTCTGCCCCTTACTACTCGGTTAGACCCCCATTGCTTAACATCTTAATTTGATGCAATTATTTATGTGTTATTGTTGCTAGACTATAATTAACTGATATATTTCTTCCATTGAAAAAGGAAAAACATTAATATTAAAGGGGTTTAATGATAGATCTTATATGTTGCTGCTTCAATATTTTGAGACAGAGTAGAGTGTGTCTCTAACCTTTTTGGGAAAATAGTGTTAATACCTTAGCAGTTATCAATACGATTTCTTTGCATTGTTAATTGTAACTGAACATAGTATGATACTTGCATGCATATATACATAGTCAAATAATTGAAATGGTAACTAATTATTGGCTGTAGTCATATGCTGAAGTGGCAGGTTTCCTAAGGTCAGAGCTGTACAAATGGGAGGGTGATGCATATAAGTTTAACAAGAAAGGAGCATACATAGAGGTGGTGAATTCACCAAACAACCCAGATGGAACTCTCAGAGAAGCAGTGGTGATGAACCGTACTGGCAATGGAAATGGAAAACTCATCTATGACTTTGCTTACTACTGGCCACAATTCACAGCTATTACCGGTGCAGCTGATTATGATAACATGCTCTTTACAATTTCCAAATGCACAGGACATGCCGGTTCCCGCATTGGGTGAGCATCTTAATATTATGGATGTTCTATGCTATTGCTAGCTAGCTAGTGTGTAAGTCAGTTTTAAAAGTATTCACTACAAATTTATAGGTTTTTATTATTATTATTTTTCTGATAGATTTTTGTATAGGTCATTATTGATGTTTACAATTGTTTTCCCAAAAAAAAAAAAAAAAAAATCATCTTGAACTTTTCGCCCCCTAGGTCATTTCAAATTTGGTTGGAATTTGAAAATAGTACGTAGAATAAAAATAACAATCTATTTAAGATTTATACTTGAGGGCTTTTGAATTTTGATAAAAAAAAAAAAAAAAAAAAAAAAAAAAAAACTTAAAAAATGCTAAATTATAAATTTTCTCTGAAATTTGATGGGTTTGATTTTGGTCCATTAAATTTAAAATTTCAAAATGGAAGAATTTAGTCCCATCATTTATTTTTCTTTCTATTTGACTATTAAGATATTAAGATGCCTCATTTTGAGTAACCAAATCGAATGACCACATATATAAGCTAGGTAATGAAATTCAACCAACCCTATTCTTTGGGACTAAAATGGAACTTTATAAATTTTGACTAAAATATTGTTTTCGCTCCTAAAGTTTGAATGGATTTTGCTTTTTATCCCTATTAAAAATGTTTTATTTTTTTTATCTTAAAAATTGGAAAAAGAAAATCTTTTTTCGTCAAACATTTGAGAAAATTTCTTTTTTAATTAGTCCCTATATTTCCCTCTAAACTAATGAAATTAATGTCTTTAATTAAAAATTTTAGAGACAAAAAACAATCTTTTTAAAGTTTAAGGACAAAAAACTATAACTCGTGCAAACTATAAGGATAGAAACAATACTATTAACATTTAATATATATGATCAAAATCCAACTTATTCCCAATTTTAGAAACCAAACCTATGATTTAGACTAAATAGAGATGGTTGTATTATATTTCGGTGGTACTACCTCAATTGTTAACTAATTGATGCTTTGCCATTTTTTTGTATTAAAGTTGGGCTCTTGTTAAGGATAAAGATATTGCTAAGAAGATGATTGAATACATAACAATCAGCTCAATCGGTGTATCAAAAGAATCACAGTTCAGGGCTGCAAAAATCATTGAAGTAGTTTGTAATGGCATCCAAAATGTTGGGTCTGTCAAATCAGAGAACTTCTTTAAATATGCACGAAATATCCTATCTAAAAGATGGCAGAAATTAAGGGACACTATTCAAAATAGTGAACATCTGATTTTGTCCAAGTATCCACAACAGCACTGCCTCTTCAGTGGCAAGCTCGCTGAAACCTTGTCCGGTACGTCTGTTATGTTCAATTTATACAAAAATGCAGCATATATTCAGTTCAAGCATTCTTTCCAATTTTGTTTAAAAAAATGTCATAAAAGGTATTATTTTTATTAAAAAAAGTATAAAATTAATAAAAATATTTTGTGAATTTTTTATTTGAGAATTTATTTAATTTATTTATTCATTATTTAATTGCATACTTTAGAGAAATTTTTTTTAATGGAATTGGACAAAAGACCTAAATTGAATAAATTTGAAACTCATAAAACACAATTGAGTAAAAGTGAAATTATAGGATTGAAATGAATTTCTGTCAACTTTAGAGGATGCAATTAGTATTTTAGCCTAATTTTTACAAAATAAACATTAAAAAATAATATCAAAATAAAAACAAATTAGGAAAAGATTAAAGCTAAGCTGCCATGAATTTTATTGCAAAATACTTCTAAATTGATGTAACAAGAATGTGTTGGTTCCATATCTACAACACAACAAATTAATTTTTCATTAATATTTTTTTTTTTAAAAAAATTGATGAATCAGTTTATAAAGACATGTAAAATGTAGCTATGGCATCATTCATTCAAATTAATTTATTATATTGATGAAGTGACAACAATCATATTCATTATCATTTATAGGTATTTTATAATAAAATAGATAGTATTTTTTAGCGTTTTCCTTTTCTTTTCCTTTTTTGTTTCCCTTTTCATAAGAAAACATAGAGAAAAGGCATATGTTCTAACATAATTGTTTTCTTGTTTCCCCAACAGCCTATGCATGGTTGGAGAGTAAAGATGACACACAGGATTGTAACGAATTTTTAAGAGGATTAAAGATCATTGGAAAAAGTGGGAAGATTTGCGGTGCCCATCAAAAGTTTGCAAGAATTAACTTGATGTGCAGGGAAGAGGAGTTTAGCCAATTCATAGAAAGACTATCGGCCACTAGGGGCAAGGGGATTATCAGTGGACATTATAGCTTGAAATGCTAATTTGAATCCTTATAGCTGTTTCGGAAATGAATTATAAGATCTTTTACTCTAAGGGCACATTTGGTACACTATAATGGTGATTGCATAAGAATAAAAATTATTATCACAATAAATGATGAAGTTATAATATAATAATTTTTCCTTTATTCATTAGTTTGTTAACACCACATGAATAGAACTTGAATTGTAATCCAAAGTTTGGTATAACATAATAAGATGATAGAGTGGAGTTTTCAATCAAAGTTTTTAATATTTGGTAAGCATAATTTTTTTTTTTTTTGAGAGAATTTCAATTTATAACGTATACTCTTGACGAATGCTCTTTATTATTTAACCAAGATATTTAATTGATTTTTGATGTAATCGGGGATCGTTACATATCTCATATTCAACCATAAGAAATTTTATAGTTAAGCTAACTAGAAATTCTTTTTTGCAATTTCCAAAATTAAAATTATTTTTTACAAAATTGAGAGAGAGAGAGAGGGAGAGAGAGGTGAATAGTTGCATCAATCGAAATATAAATACCAACAATTCAGAAGTCACATATCCGAAAAACCAATATTGGGTAAGATAGGATAGTTTTGAGATTTTGGCTAAGATTGTACAATGAGGTATATTGCATACCGGTCAATAGTACAAGACACAGAAGATGTGGAAATATTATTGAAAAATATTTTATCCTAATTATTTATTAACCTGTTGAATAATTCTAATATATCTATTAGCACTTATTCTGAATAATACACGTTAATATTTTAGGTCAATTTTGGTTTAGTTTATGAAACATGTCAATAATTTTTTCATGTATGCTTTAATGTATCCTAATCCTATATAATGAGAGGGAGGACAAAATTTGACAATAAACCTCTTTGTAGGTTAAGGTTACAATTTCCTTTTAAAAAAATTAACTTAGCTACATATTTAAAAAATTTAATTGTTAGATTATATATTTTTTACGCTCTTGATATATATGTCAAATTTTATATCAATCAGATTTTATATACAAAAGGAAAATATAATCTAATAATAGGTTTTTCAAAATTTAAATCCAATAAAAGATATTAAGAATCTATTTGAAAATCGCTTATTTTACTAAAACTGAAATTTTATTTGTTGAAAATACTGTAAATAAAGTTAAAAAATAGTTGAAATAATACAGTAAGTTCCATAAATAACACCAAAAAATGTAATGAAACTTATGAACAGTAACAAAAATAAACTAAATAGTAGCAAAAATAAACTAAATAATAAAAAAAATCAACATTTTTTTCATTTTTTTTCCCCAAATGCAACCTAAGTAAACTTGTAACCTTAAACTACAACCAATTTTAATCATCTTAATTAGAATTCATATTTCCTGAACCAAAAAAAAAAAAAAAAAAACAGACAAGTATTTTATTGCTCTGTAAGTATAACTGCTAAAAGTTGCGCTCAAGGACACCTTCCTCATAAAGTGATTTTGGGAAACACATCACGTAACAACCTCGGGAGTTTCTGCTTATTTTGAACAAATTTTTGGAAAAAATATAGTTGCTGCCTCGAGTTGACAGAATGGCATGAAAGACTAGTGAAAAAAATAAAAAAGACTTCATCGTATCCATAGAGAAGAGGAAAATAACTACTATTAAGAAACCAAAATTGATGTTACATATTACTATTATCCACCGATGAACTCCGCATGTATCTATTGGAAGTTCTATAAACAGAATGCAGAGTCAAAATCCTCAAGTAATGGGATTGGACCATAAACAATAAATAATTAGATACCACGTTAATTCACATACAATGAACAGGCAAGATTACCAATCTTAACCTTGTTCACCAGATGATTGTCCACGTCCAAGACGACCACGCCCACGTGAACCTCGGGCACGTGGGGCAGCTCTTCCACGTCCTCCTCTAACCACTGGAGAAGAAGCCACACCTAATCTTTTTGCAGCATTCTGCCTAGCTCGCTCTGAAAGGTTTATAGTAGTCGAAGTACTACTCACAGGTGAAGCTTGTCTTACCACTTCTGCTTCTGTGGTGACAGTCAAACTGCCTTGTTTTAACACAGGAATACCTTGTTTTGAGACATCAATTTCTGAAGAAGCGCTGGCTGAAGCGCTCTCAAGTGGAACAGAGAGAGCTTCCATGACCTGATCAGTCTCCACTGGAATTTGATCATTTCCATCATTTGACTTATCAGAACCCTCAGCAGTCTCTTCATTTACATCACCTTCATCATTCTTTTCATCGTTTAGAACCTCTGGAGAATTTATCTCACCAACCTCCAGTGTGACAGCAGCTAGAGATTCATCATCAGCCCTAGCAGGTGAAGCCAGAGGGCTTGCAACAGGCTCAGGTTGACCTTCCCCTGGTTCCGGGCTCCCAATAATGTTGGAAATATCACCACCACCACCCTCAAGCTCTGTAACATCAGGCTCAAGCTCTCCCTCCTCTCTCTCACTTCCAGATTCTGTCATTAGCTGCTGGTTATCTGGCTCAGCTTGATCCTTTGGCCCTTCATCAGATACCATCTCTGATCCACCAGGCCTATCCAAATTCTCTTCTAGAACATTGTTCTTCTCACTCAGCAATTCATCTTGACTCACGCCATCTAATTGTTCTCTTCCATCCTCAGTTCTCTCCCCAGTAGTCTCAATCTCTTCCTTATCAGCTTCCATTGCTTCCTCATTTGAAGCTTGTGCCAACTCAACAACATTAAGAGTTTCTTCAGGGGCTTGTAGAGTTCCAAGATTTTCCACTGGAACGGCAAATTGTCCTTCAGAACTCTCATGTGGGGGTTCCAAACCCTTGGACTTCTTCAGCAAGGGTGCTGCTACATCAGAGCCAGTCTCTCCTTGGATGACTGACTCATCATGCAAATCGGAAGCAGATGCTGATGCTATACGTTTGCGGACCAATGGTTGAGATATTAAAGTAAGATTTCCCTGAGCTTCAATGTCACTAGAAGGTGCAGCTTTGCCCACATTGCGAGCTCCGTCCACCTCAGACATCTCTATATCACCCTGTGGCTCTTCAGGCCTTACAAGGCGTGGCCGGTTCAACTTCCTACCTGTTTTTCGAGTTTCAACAACAGCTTTGGGCAAAGTAAATCTCTTCTCACTCTCTTCAGTTGCTTTAGCAGGCGAGCCACTTGTTGCAGGTCCCGCTGAGAATGCAATACTAGGGGCTTGAACAGACACTGCAGGACCTGCAAAGGGGATAAAGCTTTTTAATATTCAGCTAAAAAAAGGGGTTAAAGCTTTAATGAAATACAAAATCAAGACTTCTACCTAAATAGTTTCAGATGAGAGAGAGAGAGAGAGAGAGAAGTGAAAAGAAAGCAGCAGACCTGCAGTAGCTGTTAATGCAGTGTCCACAATTGAAGATGGTTCAACAAGAGAACCACGGGCTCCAAGTTCACTGAAAACTAAATGAGCTGTCTTTTGAAAATTTTCCACAGCTGACACATAAGCAGCAGCAAGATCATCAAGGACAGTTCCAGAAAGAAGTTGAACTACTGAGGTACCCTGAAAAAGAATTAATGAAAACAGAGCTTGAAGTTCAGGTGAAAACACATTATGCAAGTATTTTTACATATGTTTCACCTACTTGCATCATGAGTACTTTGGGAAAAAAAAGCTGTTATTTCCAATTTTCAGAGCAATTAAACATGGAAGGTATAAAACATCAAAAAAAGAAGAAGAGAGGACTAGTTTTGGGGGGGAAAATTTAGATAAAGACCAATTAACATAAATATTTGTGTATCATAGCATAATGATATATCCTATAGATTCTGCAAACCCTACCCATTCCACCTCTTCCCCAGCAGTGAATGAGAAAAAGGAAATTGCAAGAAGTAATAGATAAATAAGTAACATACGTACCTCTGGCAAATTGTCTTTTGCATGCTTAAGCTTTTGAAGTTCGTCTGAAATCCGCTTCAGCGCCTGCTTATGCATCTCTAGTTCATTTACAAACTTTGTTTTATCCTAATGTTGAAAAATAAAGGAGATATCAAACTACAACACAATATATCAGAAATTTAATTTGTAGAGAAACAATCAACCATGAACTTAAAAATAAAGCACATTGACGACCATATTGGATATAAGGGCCTCTAAGAACATACTTAGCAATATTATTTTAAAACATATATTAACAATTTCAATTACTTTCTCTCACACAAGGGACTCCACTAGTAGAACCTCCCTACTGGAATTCATAGGTGCTGTACTTTTGTATGAAATTGTTCTTTTGTAAATCTTTAGACTTCTCCATATCCCTTGAATATGAAGTGGTTTCTTTGCAATAAAAATAAATAAAAATTAATCTTACCAAAAAAAATATATTAACAATTTCTTTCACTGTTTAGCAATTTCAGCTTGATTTAAATGTGCTTTTGGTTTAGATTAGTAGATAAGAAAATATACGAAACTCAACTATTTTCATCAGAGGCACCTAATTTTCTATGTTGATCAAAGAGGTTGACAACAGGTGTACACAACTTGTGATTAATTGTGATCAGCATGGAGAAATACCAATTTTACAGTCTCAAAAAAGGAAAAACCAATGATCGACATAATAATGATTTCGCAACACAAAACATATACATCAAATGCTCTATATCATATTTAATGCTTAGGCTCAATGTCAAGGCAGGAAACACATTCATGAATTTCAAACACAATGAAAACCTGGTCAACGTTATTATAAGAATCCCTTATTGCCTTCTCAATCTTTGAACGCCTGTCCTTCTCCTTCCTTAATTCCTCTCTCAGCCTTTCCAAATGTTTCTCTAGAGTCTGGGCAAACATTGTAGATACAAAAAAATTAACATATGATAAAAACAGCAATCAAACAGGAGGGGGGAAAATTTGATTGTTGGATGAACCTGTATCTTGGTGTCCTTCTCCTCCTTCATAGCCTGTTCACCAGTTGTATCAACAACTGACCTTTTCCCTATAATGCATTAGGGAACAAATTAAAAAACCTGATGGTCAAATAGTGCTACAAATTCATATTTAAAAAGAGAGAACTAGTTGGCTACCATGTTTGGACTCCTCCAACTGCTTAGAAAGAGTTTGGTTCTCTTTGCTCAGTTCTTCCTTTTCCTTTAGCGCAATCTCATACTTTCTCTGCAGGATGAAATAGATAAGAATGGTAATGAACTAACAGAGCCACACAATTTACAAGCAACGTGTAATATAGGTATGCCACAGAGCCTCAATTAAATTTGTTAGATTAATAAAGAAATCTATAATTCCTAATATTAGGTGACAAATTTGACCATCTCAGGGACAATATGAAAATTTTAGAACCTTAAATTGAATCACAATCTTCCTTTGCCTCTCCACATCTTGCTTTGAATTAGCCTGCACATTTCAACAACAATAAGGAGCTAAATGGAGGACAAAGGAGGTCTCGTGTCTGCAACTTTCAACTAACAACAAGACTAATGACTAATAAGAAGTGTACCTCAACTAGCAAAATATCATTTATCCTCTTCTCTCTCTCATTCAGATCCAATTTGCATTTCGAGAGATCTTGCTCCAATTTTGATATTATATCCTGCCTTTCAGAAAGAAGCTTTCTGATCTCAACTATCTGAGCATCCTTATCTTTTAGTTTCTCCTGGTGGAATCAAAGCAAAAGGCAAAAAAAGATAGTAAGAATAACATGCTGTAGGGGCAAGGATTGTGAGAGAATTGATAAAAGAAAATCCAAAAAGCAACTGATTCTTAAAAATTGGAATAGTCAATCAAAAACCACAGCTGATAAAATAAGCATGGATCACAAAGTTAATAAATAAACTGGAAATCCAAAAAAAAAAAAAAAAAAAACTTAATATTTAAGTATTTTCTGCACTTTATTTTGATATGTAGTTTCCTTCAAGACCCTATACATGTATCATGCTCAAACCCAATAGCATTTTTGAATATCAAGTACATACTGAATTGAAATTTTGGATTGAACAGAATAAAGTAGGCATGATGTTATTTATGGCCTATAATATTCAAGACAATCAATGGGAGAAACCATGCAAATTATAAGACTACAACAAATAAAAAATGGAATAAAGAACTCAACATTTTTTTTTATAGAAAATAGTGCAATAAGTCAAATCACGAAACATTTTTATCATATCCATAATTTTATAACTCTTTCTGACATAATACCCAATATCATAGTTTACTAGATCCCCGGGGATGGAAAAAAAAAAGCCTCCTGATTCACATTTATACATTAAAAAATCTATGTAATTCCTTCAGAATGTTTTATATGATTAAAATTTTAGCTCTATGCTCCTTAATTAACTCACTTTATAAATTAGAATGACATGCACTGTTGGTCACATCATGTTCCATAGTTAGTCATGTCAGAACAACAATTTCTGCAAAAGAAGAATGAAAAATGCCTAACATGCACTTGCAATCATACTAAGTTCCCTTGAGATTAAACAACACCAATGGAAACTCTCTTTCAAAAGTAAAACTATTCTTTTTCTCCAAATCATGCACATAAGACACAACAGAATGGACTTCCAAATTTCACTACTCTTACAATGACCATAATTGCATCACCAGCAAGCGAACAAATCAACCACCGCCTTTGGCATCACCCAACTAATCTATAACAGAGAATAAACTGGTGACCAAAGTAGTCTTGCCACCAAATAGTGAAGTAAAATATGATCTTTCCTACTTTCCTTGCACAAACAACACCAATCCACTAAAAGTATACTCTTATTTTCAAAATGTTTTCAATGTCAAATTATACCCCATGCAGCTGTCAAACCAAAGAATACATTCATTGGCACCATTCTTACCCTCCAACATATATTTCCAAGGGAATCCAGAACACTAATTTTCACTGAAAGCTTCATAGAATAAACTAAAACCAAGTTTTCAAGATTGTAGTTCCCATACTGAAAGCTTAAGTACAAATTAGAATCCTATACAAGTAGGGTTGTACCAGACTACAACGCTCTACCCACTCTTCTGACCTACACAAACAAAGCAATAGAATCTTCATACCACACGTCAAGTCAAAATCAAATTCTCAACAAACTTAATAAAGCTTGAAAATTGATTCAAACCACATCTACTGCCTTTCAACAAACTCAAATTGCTCTGGCAATGTAGAATCTCCATGCTGCATATCATGCCAAGATTGAATGCTCAGAAACTTAACAAAGCTTGACAATTGACTCAAACCACATCTGATGCCTTTCTGTGATAGAATTCTAAACAACCCAAGACTTAAAAGATGACCACAGAGTTGACTCTAGATAAGTCAAAGGAACAAGCAAACTCCAGCCAAGTCTGATGCCCCTATCAATTGATAGGTTGTATAGTTTCTTTACTTCAGCTGTGTGCACTGCAGACAATATAATTGTTTTATTTTATTCCCCTTATATTGTTACCTAGACCCTATTTTCCTAACAGATTTCCCACACTAGTTAATAGGAATCCTAATGGTTTTAATCCTGTCCAACAAATTTCCAACTCCAGTAAACTTAACATTAGCATGCCCAAGCCTATTATGATGCTATCCCTTCAATTAACCCTTACAACATTTCTCTGAAATACATAAACTCATACCATGAAATATTCTAAACTTTACCTGGCAAGTTTAACTGGTTTTGGACAGCATCACTTTTCTAGTCTGTGCTATACTACAAATTCGGTCCATAATCAAAAGTAGTAATCATTAAACATAATTGCCAGGTTGAAAGCTCAATCTAAAGCTAATTCTGTCAAGATTATTTCCAGTGGCATGCCTGAAACCAGCTTGTGGCTCTTGCTGATTTCAAGGGATGGCCAGTAATCAAAGTAAAACTATAGATGAAATTTTATGTCTTCTAAATATCGTATGCTAAAATAACACGAAACAGAAAGGTTGGAGACAAATCAGTTGATTGACAATTAAAAAACAGAGAACCAAGGATAGGAAGCTAGATGTGATGTCAATAGCGAACAACTAAGCACATTGTACGTAACCAGCTTAAATAATCCAGTAATATGCCCAAACCTTTTTCAAAAGCTATCATGATAAAAAATTTAACCTACCTGCATCTGTTGAACATCATCCTTCATACGGTTATAATCGTCCACATCTATATTTTTACACCTTTCAAGTAACTTCAGAAAAGAGCAAGTGTTAGAATGCTGATATAACATGTGTGTTAAATCATAAAATGCAGTTCCTATTAACATGTGTATTACCTCACAAAACCTTGTTTCCAGGTTATCTCTCTCAACCTTTTGCATTTCAATTTCTTTCTTACAAGCTTCCACCTCAATTTGTCTCTCTCTCAGTAGACTCTCCAGATTCTCAGTCTCAGTCCTTGCTTTTTGAGTGATTTCACGCAATTTCTAAGATCAAAACAAAATAATTGGCTTTTAGTTGGTTAAAACCATCAATGAGCATATGACAGAACCTTAAGAGGACACTCAAACACAGGAGTTAATTCTAGTGCCACACCTGGCATTCCTCAAAATTGTGCTTGTTTTCTTCTCTGAGCTGCATGTTGCTTTCACGAAGTAAATTCATTTCTCTGACCTGCAATTCAAAGTATACAGCATACTGTTAGGAGAACTTGCTGTTTCTGCTTATGCTGGTAGGTACAGCATTCAAGCTCGGCAGGCATTCAGGCAACACCACCAAGACCTTGAATGTGCAAATTTTATGATGATGGCTTTCTAGTACTCCACTAAAAATCAAATTTTACATGGGAATATCTTAAGCACTACAACAGCATGCTAAGCATAGTTTGGGAAAAAATGGCATACCAATTTGAGTTCCCAACAAAAATAACATTGTCATGTTATAAAAAAGAAGAAATTATATGAATAATGGAAAGCAGATGGACAATTCCCCTACTATTCTACAGATGGAGTTCCAGAATGAATGTAACTTAACCTGAAGCTGCAAAGATTTGATTTCTTCCTCAGTGAACAACAATGCTCTTGAATTTGCACGATTAGCTTGAAGCGACGCTTGGGAAGTCTCTGCTGCTTTAAGAGCACTCTCAAGCTACACAGCCAGCAAAAGAGATTTGAGTAAATCAATTCGTCCAATGAGAGCCAAACTTGAAACAGACCAGAATTATCTCAATATCATATATAAGTTCGAGTTTTGCCAAATAAGTAATAATGATGATGGTGGGAAAAAAAGCATTAAAAACTTATCATAAAACCAGACTGCATGCTCAAGAAGACTCAAACATATATGTGCAAGCACAAACATTAATGCATACATAGCTACATACCACGCACAAATAGGCATGAAGGTATGTAATAAAAGTAATAAGAATACGACTAATAAGATGCCCGATGATTTGAGAAAGTATTTTGGTATCCATTTAAAATGATAAAAGGATATATCAAATCATACCAATTATCAACCCAGCAAAAAAAAAAAAAAAAACAAAGCCTTAAAATGACGCTTTGGAAGAAAGAGATGGAGCATATGCTAAGAAATGTAACAATTATAAATTTAGGTGTATGCCTTTCTTAAAAAATAAACAAATTGGGTCTATGCCAGGACAATCTAATAAGAAAATATTTTCTTAGTAAGGCTAGTAAAAAAATAAAAAGAAAAGACATTCGCATGTTTTTCATTGACAGGAAAAAAAATATATAGGTTTCCAGGAAGATATTCTGGTTGGTCTTAGAAACAAGGGGTTCCAGTTAAATATATTAAAATCATCAAAGAGAGGTATGAGAGATGCGAAGGAACCATCACTAATGTAAAAACTGCTGGAAGTATGCCATGTAAAGAAACTTCTGCAAATGATGCTACTAAGATGGAAAAAATTTTACAAATGTATGAACAAAGGGCAGAAATTTACGCACATCTCTATCAAAAACACGAGGCTCTGACAGATTTGGCTTCGGCTCCATATGAATCAAGAGAAACTATAACATGGCTGTTATTAGTTTAATTCAAGTTGGGTGGGAAGTCACGGCAGTGGTGTGGATTTGGGTGTTCTCAATTGTGATTGTTTAGGGGAGAAAAAAAACATTAGGAACAAAAAACACCAAATAGATTCTTTGAGGCTTTCAATCTAACAGGGCATAACCCAAAACTAAAACAACTCCACCATACATTTTTATATGTGTTGTTTGTCTACCAAGATGCGTTCTTAATACCAGCAAGAGCACCTATGTAAAGCACTTGACCCACAAACCCCCAATCTCCACCACTAACCTCCATCCACACCACTAGCAAAGCATTACGACCCACAAACCCAAATAAACAAACACATCCCATCAATTACACCCCAAAAATCCAAACCCAAATACAAATAAATAACTTCCACCACCCTTTCCAAAAACCAACCAACGCAGAACCCAAGACTTCCAAATCATCATGGTGAAGAGATCAAGACGAAATAAAAGAACAAACAGCCACTTGGAGAACGGCCATGGCAGATCGGTTCAGAGAGAACTTCAAAATTCTGGGTTTCTTGTGATGAAAAAGATTGAAAGATGAGATCAGTTCCAACAGAACCACCAACAAAGATTACTGGCAGTGATAAATGGTGGAGCAACCATGCCTGTGGTTGGTCATGGCAGTTTGAGGTCTGGGAGTGAGGAGAGAAGAGAAAGGCAACTTTGGTTCAGTTGAGAGCTTCAAGGTTGGAATCAGAAAATTAATTTTTATAACACCCTAACTTTAGATCTTGATTTTATTATTATTTATTTTTTTTTTTTAAACCGTGAAAATGGTGAGGTGGGTTACGAATGTCTAATAGAGGGCACTTCAAGTGAGTTAAGTGATACTTTTTAAACCATAGGTAGATTTAGTTAAAACCAGCCAAACCATAGGTAGGTTAACTGCAATTACCCCTAAATATAATCTTACTTACCTATCCAAAAAAGAAATGTCAGGTAAATTTCCAATTACAATAGGATTACAAGAAAGATCAGTTTTAAGTCCCTATATATACTTTGGTCGTGGATGAGCTTACTAAGCCATTCAAGATGAGCTCACTTGGTGCATGCTGTATACAGTCAATATTGTATTAAACAATGAAACTAGAGCAGAGGCTAGAATCTAGATGGTTATCAGATAACAGAGAGTTACCACTAACCATTTTCAATATCTTAGTTAAATTATCCATAAAAACAGGGAGATTTGAGGGGATTTTTCTAATAGAATTAGGGTGGGTGGATGAAGTGGAGGTAAACCTAGAGTATTATATGATCACAGTTAAGAGGTACAAAATTGTATTAAATCTAAATGCAGATATAATTTATGGAAAAGAAAATTGTAGCCTGCCTTCTTCAAGAGAGGTAGTCCAAATCTGAAACAGAATCCACTAAATGAAACTTTATATTGACAAGATTCAACAGATAAAGAATATTACCTTCTCAGCAATACATATGATAAAGCACAACATCACAAAAAAGGGAAATAATAATAAATAAATAAATAAAACACTCATGCATAAAAGTTTCAAGATAATCATAAGTTGTAAGATGACCCAAGATAAACTTACTTGTGATTGTAGTCGCAGCTTTTCCTGTTTTAACAAAGAAATCTCTGTTTCTGCCTGTTAAATTTTAAGCCAAAAATTAAAATTTTTTACACTAAGGTTCATGCATGTGTCAGTGTGCATGTGAGAGAGACACAGAGAGACAAAGAGAAGTAGAAAGGGAAAAAGAGACTTACAATTTCTTTTGATCGTCGAAGATAATTGATAACGTTCTGTAAGCCAGAATCAGCAAGTGTATCTGTGCCAGTGCTTCCTGAAGGCATTCCCGCAGAATGACGATCCCTCTCAGCCAACTGAATATGCAAAGCCTCAAGTCGACTGTGTAGTATTTTGTTCTGAAGAACATAGATGAAGCCCCAGATAAAGCTAACAACAAAATACATGACAACAAAAACAAAAACGAAAAAAAAAAAAAAAAAAACCAAAACAAAAACAAAACCAAAACAACACAAAACATACAAAAAGTTCACAGAGGGCAAAACTCAGGTACTGTCCCTTACATATTACAGCCTATGTTCCCCAGATACAATATGCATAGTTGTCAAAACGTGAATTGTATCATAAATTGGTTTTTAATTTTTTCGTATCGTGTATCGTATTGTATCATATTGTGTATCATAAGATACACAAATACCTAATAAAATTTATAAAAAATTATAAATATACATAAATAAAGGGTATACTCATTATAAATTTTGAATGTATTCAAATAATGACTAATTTATTTATAACTTATGTAATAATATTTAACAAGCTAATTAAATAAATCAAACTAGCACGTGATTATAACAAACACATTCAAATTACTTAAATTCAAAAGTGATAATATATTACAAATGAACCAAAAATAATAATTTATTTTCATCAAATTACCTAACAACCCCATCTAGGTCAATGCTATCATCATGTTTATAATTTTGCAAATTTATTTCTTCATTAAAATTTTCTTCATTGTTATTTGTCATTAACATTTACTATCTCTTCTTGATCTTTTTATTTTAATATATATTTTTTTTTTTTTGGCATTTTACTTTCTTGGACTTAAAACAATAACAGTAAAAATAAAAAATAAAAATTTAAAATTTAAAATTTTTTTTAAATATTAAAGTGAAAGGTAAGTGTGTACTATGTAGTTCAATTGTAGGAGAGAGGAGAAAAAAACTTATGAATATGTTATTTTAGTAGGCTAAATTAAGTAAACTAATAATTTTTTGCTAAAAACAAGTCTAACAACTTGTTAGATTCAAATAAAAGTACAAATTTTAACAAAAAAATATCATATTAAAGCATTTGTGTATGTATCGTACAATACGATACGATTCATACGATACGCACACAGTATCGTATGATTCATGAGCACTTACGATACACTAATACGATACGGAACTTTTTCCACACGATACAATACGCGTATCGTACAATACTAAAAACTATGACAATATGAAGCAGAAATGACTAGTTACACTGTTTATCAACACACACTCATAGAGATCACCTAATAGCATCTGTATAGCTCATGATTTGACAAAGGAAAATCATTGATAGATGAAGTATTTAATGTGGCAAATCATTGATAGACAGAGTATTTAATTGCTCTTCACTGTCTTTAGTGGAGTTCCAGGATCATTGTTATGTTAGACATCAGTTATTATTTTTTTCTCTTGATGTCTCCTATGCATCCCACATAATAGAGTTACAGCCTTTTTTGACATATTTTTATTCAACAAGGGCAGATCACCCAAAAAAAAAAAAAATTTGGAAATTATATATCTAAATAGAGGGGTGTGTGTGTGCATGTACACGAGCATGGGCACGTGTGTATATTCACAGACCCTACAAGATTGAACCCATGACCTTACCCTCCATCACTTATGGGAGCCAAAAATGAAATTAGGTCTATAAACCATCAGCTAATTTATATTATTTTGACTATGGGATATCCGCAATAGAACCAAATTGATTTCACAAGAAAAAAAAAAAAAAAAAGGGTTGAACCCATGACCTTTCCCTCCGCCACATATCCATGGGAGTCAAAGATGACATTGCATCTAAAGACAATCAGCTAATATACATATTTATTTGGCTACAGGTTATCCACAATGGAACCAAATTGGTTTCACAAAAACACAATTTATAGTTACAGACCACTCTCAAGGTCTTAGATATCTTTCACACACTATTTTAAAGGTACAAATAGAAATTTACTCTAAACATTAAAAGGAAAAAACAATAATAGTCAATTCAAACCCACTAATTCCACTTTATAATGATACTGAAAGTACTTGAATATGACACCAAAAAGGTAAGAAATATATTTAAGTAATTAACTAGAAGAGAGTAGACCATATCAGCATATTACATCATAAAGAACTGACCTGTTCATTTATTTCATTGTACTTTTTCTCAGCATCATTCTTTGATCCCTCAAGCATTGCCTTCTCCACTTCCCACTTAGCTTTCAATTCATTCTTTAAAGCACAAAAGGGATACTCATATCAACATTTGTGTTAAATAACAAAGCTAAATAATTTGAGTGAAACAAAACATTGGACACAAGTAACAATGGATACCGCCTAATAACAAAACATTTTGGTTGAATTACTAAGATAAAAAATTTAGCAGCACAACATATTGCTAATCCTTCCTACAGAAGGAAATTGTTTATGGTAGCACCTGCAATTCTATCCCAACAATTTCTTTTTTAAGTTCAGCAACAGCAACCTATCAAACTTATGTAGCACATTAATCCAGCATTAATTCTCCAAATTTCTGTCTCACCCAGCTTCATGAATTTCAGTTGCCCAAAATATGAACCAAAGAGCTGACCACAGAATTTTGGTACTAAGAGTCCGTTTGGTTTGGGGAATGGAAAAATTGGAGGATAGAAAATAGGGAAGCATGGAAAAGTGGGAGGATAAAAGAGATTTTAGTTTTCTCTCATGGTGTTTAGTTGGGGGGATGGGAAAAGTGAGATGAAAAACTCTTTCGTTTGGTTGAGAAAAAAAAAATGAGAATAAAAAATAAAGTTTGTATAAATTTACTATAATGTCCCTATAAATGAGAGAATAAAACAAAAAATAACACATTATTTTTATTAAAAACTTATGTATAGATGGTACTTCATTTAACAAAAATTTAAAAAAAAAAAAAAAAAAGTTCAAGAACCCAAAACTTTTTTCTCAAAAAGAAGAAAACCCAAAACTGTTGAGAAAAGAAAGAATAAGAACAGAAGAAAAGAAAAGAAAAAACCAAAGGAAAACCAAAATGGAATGATAACATAGAAAAAGACCAAAAAAAAAAAAAGCAAAGAAGTCAGAAAAGTTCAAAAAATCTGAATGTTGGGATGGGCAATTCTGTCCAAAACACAGCCCCTGGTTTTCTCTCCAATTTTGTCCTTGATTTGGGGAGAAAACATTTTGGTGGGTCCAAAGAGAAAACAGGCTCCACCAATTTTCCCTTCTCTGCTCTCTCCAACCAAACACCCACAAAAAATACTCTCCATTACCCCCTAAAATCTCCCCAACCAAATGGACCACAAGGCTTTGTTTGTTGCTATTGTTATAAAATACATACCAAAGGCAAATTATTTCTGCACTGGTTGCACAATGACTTTAGAACAAGGCATGAGCTCATGCTGTTGAAATTAATTGTGAAGCCATGAATGTTTTTAGGGTCAGCATTACAATTCATTGTGCTTCATCACATTATAAACCTTGTAATGTCCTAAGAATAACAGTAGTATTGGTTTGTCAATGCTAAAAATAGGGAGTCAAAATAAAGATGAATTCATCAATGCATAATTGAAAATAATCAGTATTACAAGGAGCACGATGGTCAACAAAAGCTCTTTTCCTAGTCTTCCAAAACAGAAGAAACCAGGGGGGAAGAGTGTGGAAGGCGAACATTAGGATCCAAAGATACTTCCAGATCTATTGCCACAAGACTAACTAGTTTCAGCCCATAAGCAATTTCACAAATTAAAAAATAATAATAATAATAATAATAAAACCCAACAAAGATGCCCTTAAAACCAAAATAAAAAAATGCAAAACAAAATCAGTACAGAAAAGGAAATATACATTTTCACTTCTGTGCGCATCTGCCAATTTACGCAACTCAGATGCTTCCTGTTGGAGTGACGCCAAGGTTTGTGATGTTTTTGTCAACTCCTGAATAGTCTCAGACTGGAGGATAACCTGCAAAATATAGAAAACCTTAGCAACAACTAAGAACTGATGTCAATCCTATGAATAATAATGACCACATGCAATATGACCATTCTAACAGCTAGTATACTGTCCTTGATAGAATGGCCACTAAAATACATCTTCTGATAACATATAGCTAAATTAAAAATTAATAATGGGAACAGACTAGTATCTCTATTAGAAATATGCGAGGGCCATGGGATAGGTGATGAAAACCTCCAAATGTTGATCTTGGGAAATAGCCAAAGCCATGTAACTCAGTGACAGTTCTTGTTTATTCCTATGAAAGAACCCCAGTTTGAGTCCCCCCGTTAGATTACATAGTCTCCTTATACCCCTCCATGCTTCCAAAATATCAAGATCTTCAGAGATCAATAATTATCTCACGTATATAATATTTAAATCTCAATCTTTTTCTACTCTAAATTATATATAAAACATAAATTTATGAATAGGATAGCAATTAACATTGAATTAACGAGAAATTTGGAGTTTGTATTAAGACAGAAAACTTGTCATCTGACAGTAAAATTCTCAAGCTATTGATCCAATAAAAATTGAGTTAAGCAGTGTAGCTAACAAAGAGTACCACCAAGTTTTACTTGCAGCAGACCCTATATGTATGCCACAGTTGAACATAGAAAAAGTAACCTGTCTTTCATAATTGGCTTGAGCAGCACGCCATCGCTGATGTTCTTTCTCCAAGTCCTCTTTCACAGCAGAAATCTGAATTTCCATTTCTAAAACTTGGGAACTACATGCAAAGACAAAGCATGAGACACCAAATGTGATAGTCAATCGAGATTATATAAAGCAAAAAGACTCACGTTTTAACTGATATTTCTTCCTTTAATATAGTAATTTCAGCCAAAGAAGAAGCAAGGGTCTCCTCATTCCCTGCAGCCACAGAAGCTACTTCTTCCGACTTCAAACCAGACTCATATTCAAGTTCAGAAACCCTCTCTCTAAGGGAAAGAAGTTCAGCTTCTAGTGATTTCTTTAGTTTGTCAGCCTGTACAAAATTTGGCAAGGGCAGAACAAATTGTAGACACGTTAATACAAAATTTGAACCCTTGATATTTTTCAACTCTCACATAACAGCACAATACCTCAATCTTGAAGGTTTCATGGGCACATTCCATCTGTCTTAACGCATCTTCATTCACCTGAGCAATGCTCTTATACTGCAAAATGTACTTAACCTATTAGTTCACTAGGCATTCAAAAAAAAAAAAAGAACTTCAAGGAATAAAATAAAAACCTGTTGCATGTGATCCTTGTTAGCCTGTGCTTCCACTTTCAACTTTTCAATCTCTTCCTTTGCCATACGCAATTCTACAACCACCTACAGAAAGAAAAGAAAAGAAAAAAAAAAAAAAAAAAGGGTATAGGTTCAACACAATAAAGATGTCTTGACATAGCAGGAGTCTCGAGAATGACAAGAACATCGCCATAATCCAGTAACTACGTGTCAATTTAGAAAAATTACAGCAGGACATTCCAGATATAACACATCAACGAATGTTAGAAAGAATTGATGAATAAATATTTATTACCAAAAGCTTCAACAAATCCAAAATATTTCAAGGTACATCTATGACAAAAGACTAATAAGGAATGACCACAAGTATTCTTTTTCATCATTCTATTCTATTTGAAATCATACACTGTTATGTCTTTAATTGACATGTCCTTTTTCTTTTGACTAATCTAATAACGTATCTTTCAGTATTCCTCAACCTTTTTTGTTCATTTGACTTGAATCAATTCATTTTTTACTCATTGGTGCATTAATCACTCTCCCCTACATGACCAAACCATCTCAAGTGACACTTCCTAATTTTTTCCTCTAACTTAACCATCTTAACATTCTCATTTTAGTACACTCCAATGAACATGGCTCCTTAACAGCCTAACATTTAGTACCATAGAGCACTGTTGGTCTTATAGCTCCACCACATCCGCTCTAATCTTATCCTATGATTCATATGTTCTTCAATCTCTCCATCCTTATGAATTATTGACCCAAAATATCAAGAGCTCCCACTTTTTAGTATCCTTGACCTTCAAGTCTTACTCTTTTTTTTTTCTTTTTTCTTTTTTTATGATAGGTAATCAAAAAGCTATTATAAATGAGAGAAAAATGAAAAAACAAGAAGTTCATGATGATGAACAACAAGAAATAAAAGAAACAAACAGCACAACAAACAAAGGGTAGTTAGAAAACTAAGCTAAGAGAGGACAAAAACTCAGAGAGAGAAGAATAATCTGTAAAACCCCAACAATGAGACCACTCCAAAAGACTAAGATAGCATAAAACTTTTAACTCATCCAATGTCTTCTCTTTGTCCTCAAAGGTTCGACGATTTAGTTCCAACCACACAATCCACATTAAGCACCCTAGAACCAAGTTCCAAATGTCTGAATTATGCTTCCCAAGTCACTGATGCCAACAAGATATCAAACCCGCCACCGATCCTGACATAACCCAATGAATACCAAAGGCTTATAGCATAAAAGTCCATAGGGAATCGGTAACAAGACAATGAAGAAGAAGGTGGTCAACCGACTCCCCATCACAGCAACACATACAACACCTATTAGCCAAAGGGCAACCCTTAAGCATTAGATTATCCAAAGTGAGGATCCGACCATGTGCAACTGTCCACAATAAGAATGCCACAAACTTAGGAATCTTTGGTTTCCAAACACCCTCCCAAGGAAACAAAGAATTCGAAGCACCCCAAATCACATGGTAGTAAGACCCGAGTGTCAAACTTACCATCACCTTTAAGCCGCCAATAAAGAGTATCTCTTCTATCACCCCGAGGAATACAAGTTTGGATAAGTTGAAGTAGAGTATAAGATGCAACCAACCCCCAATCTTCAAAAGCTCTATAAACCTTAAATTCCACACTCTAACAGTACCCCCTTCTGGAATCCACAAAATCTCAGAAATACAAGCATCCTTGACCGCTGAACATACATGGTGCTCAGGATAGAGATCTTTTAGAGTATTGTCACCAATCCACCTATCATGCCAAAAGTGGATACGAGTGCCTTGCCCCACTCCAAAGTCAGATGCTTAGAAAAGTTCTCCCACCCTTCATTAATGCTTCTCTAAAGGCCACACCCATGAGTCCTTCTACAAACATTAGTACTCCACCCCCCTTGACCCTCACCATATTTAGAGGAGATAACTTGCCGCCAAAGATGGGTAACTTCATGACCATATCTCCATAGTCACTTCCCTAATAAAGCTTGATAAAAAGGCACCACACTTCTTATCCCCAAACCACCCATCTCAACAGGTAAACACACCTTTTCCCAAGCCACCGAAGGATATTTGAAACTCCCCTCAGAAGACCCCCAAAGGAAATTCCTCTAAATACTTTCCAATCTAGCAGCCACAGCTTTAGGAATAGTAAAAAGAGATAAAAAGCACGTTGGGAGACTTAAGAGAGTACTCTTTAGTACCATGAGCCTCCGACCCTTAGATAAATAGAGACGCTTCCACCCAAATAGCTTCTTCTCCATTTTCTCTAAAATAGGATTCCAAATCAAGGTTATCTTAAAATAAGTTCCCAACGGCATCCCCAAATATTTCATAGGCAAACTACCCATTCTACAATGAAGAATATTAGCCAGAGCATCTAGATTATTCACCTCCCCAATAGGGACAATCTCACTTTTCCCTACATTGACCTTCAAACTCGTAAAAGCCTGAAAACACTACAACACCAACCTTATGGATAGTAGCTAATCCCTAGAGGCATCACAAAATAAGATAGTGTCATCAGCAAATAACAGATGGGAAATATGCACACCAACAGAGTTCACAGCTCCCACATTCCATGTACTCTGTTTTAGTTCTACTTTTTCAAAAGCCTTTTAGACAAGTATCCCTCCAAATTTCAATTTTGATAGCCTCTTCATGTTTGTTTCTATATTTACTAAACTTACATTCAACGTACTATGTTTTTGTCCTATTTTGCCAAAAGCCTTATAGGCTTTAGAGCATCTCTCCAAATTTCAATCTTGACACAAACTCCATGTCTAGTTTCGTCCAATAAAACTACATCAGCAACTAAAACATAATAAAGTGACTACAATTTACATTAGCCATCAAACTACCACAACTCTCCTCCCTCCTTTTTTCCCAAGTACATCTATCTAGAAATTAAATTCATGTCTATATTGAATATGGCATTGCTATGTTGGCTTCTTAAAAAGAAACAAATATACTAAATAAGGATACATGCATTAGTATCATTTATTTAATAAGTAAATAAGCTTAATTGCAAAAAAGATAAACTATTCAAGGAACCAAAGCACACAGGCAGTGTATTAAGGAAACGACAAAGAAAAAAGCTTTAAGGGCATTAAAGTTACAACTATCCAGAAAAAGGTCCAGGCTCCTACACTATGTAGCACCTAAATAATGCAGAGACTCTATCCACAAGTCCTCAGAATTTAGAGAAAGTGGCCACAGGAATCTGGAGATTTACCCATAGCATGTAGCCCATTGTTGTCTCCACAACGGTCTTAACAGAAACAGTAAATAACTGGCATCAAATGTCATCTAAACATTGCCAAAAATGCCACCCGTTATTTTTCATAAATGGAAGACTTTCAACACTTCCACAAGTTTGTGTCTTCATAAGCACATTCCCCCTTCAACTTTTGTAGGAAGTAAAGACCTACTATAATAAGATGCATAAAACAAAAATCCTCACTTATTATAGTAGTTAGTTTTTTGTTTTTGTTTTGAATCCTCACTTATTCATCATTCTATTCTATTTTCTGAGGGCTCCAACACCTCCATTAACAATTTTCATGACTTTTATGCATCTTTACAAACATTGCCATTGCTAGGAAGACCAGAGAACTATCAAAACACATAGAGAACCAAAAACCAAACAGGAAGCAGTAGTAGCTAAGCAATGTAGAAAAAATAAAAGAAAAAAATGAGAAACAGGTGCCTCCAATGAGATATACTGGAGAACAGATGATAGGCTTCAATTCTCTAAATTATAAGACAAAATAATCCCCCAATAAAAAAGGCACAGAAGACAAATAAGTCAAAGTTAACAAGTCAGAGAAACACTAGCTGCGCATACTAAAAGTACTATTCAAAGATCAATTAGATAGATAACAAAAAACACTGACCTCATTACTCGAGAAAGACGAGGGTTCATTCCCACCATCCACCTGAATATCCTGCATCCACAAAAAGACAGAACAAAATTAAATAACAAGACATAGTTACGGAATTATATTTTTCCATGGCAACGCCTATCCCTTATAGGATACTTCAACTAAGTCAAATTTTAACCTGCCAGCCCTCACTTGAGTCTGCATGAATGAACTGAACCATGTTACAAATGTCCTGACACTATCCATCAAGGACTGGATTTAGATTACGTCCATCGGCCATAAAAATTGCCATTAATGTATTGGTTCAGACACCAATTACATCAATTAGAATGTTACAATAGTAAACCCCCCCCCTCTTCCTTTTTCCTCTACTTCAACCCATTAAAACAACACCAAAAGCTGATTCTGCACATGAACAATTCATCTCAAAAGGAGAAATGGTAATGAAAATCTATGGAATCAAACACCCCTAAATCTCTTTAAAAACCACAACATTGCCATTTCAAATGCATATAGATCTGTTATCCACAGCTTTTCAACACTTTTTTCTTTAGTAAGAATATCACATAATATCTTCACACAGATAGCAATGTTGAAGACCTAAAAAATTAAAAATAAAAACTACAAGCACAGGGAAAAGAACGCTTCAAGATGCAAAATTCCAATGACAAGGTAATTCTTCAACTTTAAGAAAACTTCAAGAGAATAAGAAGATATACCATAGCATCTGAAGATTTGCTTTTCCTCTCTAGATCCAACAGTTTTGCCTGAGTGATCATAACAATGAGTAAGCACAAATAAAACGGTGGGCTTGAAAGCATGATCTAGCTCAAATTTTTAAATAACAATAGAGTTTAGGGAGTAATAACGCACTACTATAGTAAGTGAACATTCAAAACAAAAACAAAAAACTAGTAGGAAGTAAAGACCTCAGCAACAGCAGCTCTGGATTCAGCAGCCGCAACAGCACGCAAAGCATCAGCCAACTCTTTTCCCATTTCTTCAACTTGTCTCATTGCATTTTTTAGGGTCTGCTCACGATCTACTGTGAGGTTTCGAACATTATCCCGCTCTTCTTGCAGCTCTCTCTTAGCCTCAACCCATTCCCTCTAAAAATGCCATTTCAGATAATGATATAAAGTTAAGTCTTATTCTTTATCATCACAAACTTTAAATCAAAATAAATTCACATGAAATTAAGGCATGGGAATACAACAGAATTAACATTTGCCATCATCATCAAAAGAATAATAATTCCAAGCAACAACCATGCAACATCACTAAAAGGAAATCCAGAGGACAGCGTTTAAATAAAAAGAGCAACTGAATGAGAAACTCTAGCTAGTCAACATAGAACAACTGACAATGTAATGCTCCATAAGTAATGGAAACAAACCTCAACATGCTTAACATACTCCTCTTGTTTTCTCCTCTCAGCAACTCTTGCCTCCTGCAGGACACAAGAAGAAATCAAACCATATAACCAAATGCCAAGTCCATGTTCCACCATTTATGGAAGGGGAAAAAAGAGTACGCAAAAGATAAACAAGATGTGCTACCTCACGAGCTTCCTCAGCACTTTGAATAGTGTCCAAGCTAGCCTGCATACAGTTATATAAGAACAAGCACTACACTAAAGAATAAAAATTCAAATTGCCATAACCTTAACCTGTAGACGATGCACCCTCTCTGACAAACTACAAACTTCAGTGCAAGCTCTCTTCTCAGCATTTGATAACATTTCCTTTTCTTGCTTTAAAATGGATACCTATTGAATTTCAAGATCTGATATGAGTATTATCAAAGGAGATATCAAAAGAGAAGTTGAAGAAATTTTTACCTCCATAGTCAGCTTCCGAGAACGTTCCTCAGCAGCATGCAAAGATTCAGAACTTTCACGCAGCTTTCGTTGGTAGTCAACAACTAATTGCGAAAACTCCACATTTCTAGCTAAAATGCCATTCGATTCATTTCTCTGTTATATTATACATCACATGTAACGCCACAAATCAGGCATGATATGCAACACCATGTATGAAATATAATAAATGGGACAAAATCATGGGGAGGGAGGTTGGAGAAACCCACACACACAAACCCACAGACAAGGGAAATTTTTTCAAAAAATATGATCACCTGATGCTCAAATTCCTTCATAAAGCTTTCAAGTCTCTCTCTAGCAAAATTAGATTCCAGGGCCAACTTGTCACGGTCCGATCGTAATGATATAATCTCACTCCTAAGAATCAAATACCAAACATCTTGAACGAGCAACAACTTATACAAGGTAGACGGCAGGTAAAAAACAAACAGAAAGCTACAATCTAATATAATTAAGAGATAATTGTGCTCATGATTATGAAGAGGATGATCAACTCAATTTACCCAATAAAAAATTAAACATCAATCATCAATCATTAAAAAAAAAAAAAAAAGGCTCGAATTGCTGTTTTTCGCTCAGTCATCTACGGAATTGCTGTTTTTCATTCTTTTGTGATTTCTTAACAAAATTGGACAAAAGGTTTAAATTGAATAAAATAGAAATTAAATGACTCAATTGAACGAAAGTAAAATTCAAGGACTGAAATAAATTTCAGCTCAACTTAGAGACTCCAATTTGCATTTTAGCCTTAAATATGATAGTTTGAAGTTAATAGGATTGGCAAGTCTAATAAAAAAATTAGTTTGGAATTTCCTGTTTGACTGGTTTACTAATTACAGAGGCAGTGTTGGGACTTGGGAGAGTTCTCTTCTCCATATGTTAGGCTGTGCCGACATGAGAGAGTTTCCAGTGTTGCAAAACACTAAAGATCCATACCTAATGATTCATCCAAGGGCCAACTGTCCATACAAAAGTGGGGTGCAGACTGTTTCACTTGATCCATCAATTGGCAACAGTTGGCAAAGTTCCCCACCCTAAGGGATCAGATAGAGTGCTGGCTTGAATCCCAACCAAGCCTGGACTACCCCTGAGCACCTCTATTCCTATCTTGCCCATTATGAGGGCATTAAGTCGTATGTTGGATGTGGCTGCCTCCGCTGGGAAATTCTCAAGCTTTTCTATGGGTAGTATAGCTGGTCCATCAGTGATGGTGTCTCATCTTCTATTTGTAGATGACACTAATTTTTTGTGATGCTAAACCTTATTAGATTACTAATTTGAGGGCGATTCTCGCTAGATTTGAGGAGGTGTCAGAGCTTTGTACTAATTTGGGAAAATCTAAGTTGGTACCTGTTGGTGGGGTGCACAATTTGGAGGCTTTGGTGGGTCTATTGGGGTGTGAGTAGTCTTCTCTGCCTTTGAAATATTTGGGCCTTCCATTAGGTGCTAAGTTTAATAACTTATTTGTTTGGAACCCTATCCTAGAGAGAATGGAGAGGAAATTAGCAGGCTGAAAGAGAATGTTTTTATCTAAAGGGGGTAAGGTGACACTAATTAAAAGCTCACTCTTGTCTTTACCTACATATTTCCTTTCCCTTCTTTCTTTACCGGGTAAGGTAGCAAAGCGTATGGAGAAATTACAGAGAGATTTTCTGTGGAACGGGATTGGTGGTGAACCTAAAATTCATTTAGTTAATTGGGCCAAGGTCTATAAGCCTTTGCAGGTTGGAGGGTTGGGTAAAAGACGTTTGGGAAGCTTTAATTCTGCCTTGCCTAGAAAATGGTTGTGGAGCTATGGTAGGGAGATTGATGCTTTATGGAGGAGGGTTATAGAGGCAAAATATGGAAATAGTTGGGGTGGTTAGTGTACGAAAAAGGTGACAAGCCCTTATGGGGTCAGCCTGTGGAGATACATTAGAAGTAGCTAGTTGAACTTCTCTAAACTCCTTGTGTATGATATGGGGGATGGTACTAGAGTGAAATTTTTGAAGCATGTGTGGTGCAGGAATTGTACTCTACAAGAGGCCTTTTTGAAGCTTTTTTGTCTTAGTAGGTCGAAGGATTCCTCGGTGGCTGAAGTTATGGGTTGGTTTGCTGGAAGGTTTCACTAGAATGTGCAATTTCGTCATCCACCACAAGATTGGGAAGAAGAAGCCCTTGATCGATTTATGGGGTTGGTCTATTCTTCAACAATATGGGGGTTTGGCCCAGATAAGGTTTTTTGGAAGCCTGCAAGGAATAGAGGTTTTGAGGTTAGAGGATATTATAGCTCCTACCCTTCTACTACTGTTTCCTTCCCATGGAGAATGATATGGCAATCAAAGGTTCTTCCACGGGTGGCTTTCTTTTCTTGGTCTGCTTTCTTAAGTAAGATCTTAACAACAGACAACCTTTGTAAAAGACGTGTGATAGTGCTTGACTAATGCTAAATGTGTAAGAGATGTGGGGAGTTGGTGGATCATCTTCTACTTCATTGCTCCATAGCTTGGGAGTTGTGGTATTTGGTTTTCTGCTTGTTTGGTATTCAATGAGTTATGCCTCATACTATTCTTGAGTTGTTTGAGACTTGGCAAGGAAAGTTTGCGCGACATCGTCACATTGATGTTTGGAGATTAGTGCCTCATTGTTTGATTTGGTGCATTTGGCGTGAAAAGAATGCTAGAAACTTTGAGGGTTGTGAACTTTCCTTCCTAGAGATTAAGTCTTTTTTCTTGCACACTCTCTTTGAATGGAGTGTGGTTTTTTCTCATTTTTCTTGTTCTTCTTTTCTTATTTTTCTTGATCGTTGTACTTTTGTTTCCAGATTTGTGCCCCTATAGTACATCCCCAATGTACTCGGCTCAGCACTTTTTCTATTATTAATAATATTCTTACATTACTTATCAAAAAAAAAAAAAAAAAACATTAACAACATTTCATATCATCATAAGAATTTGGTGACCGCGATAAAAGCAGATAACATTTTTTATACCCAATTGATCTCTTTCAACACTCCTCTCTCTTTCTTCCTAGAAATTGCCAATATCTATCTGACTTTTCTTGCAATTAATAAAAACCCATTAAGGCTTCTTATTTTTTTTCAAAAATTATTTATTCCATTTTTGCATGCACAGTGCACCTACAACTAGTGTTTATAAAAAAATTAATTTAAGACTTAATATGAAATACAAGCTGAAACTAATGATAAAAGAAAAGGCTGATGCTAAGTTACACCTCCTTTTTTCTCCACAAAGCAAAATAAATATGAAGTTTCATACAAACAAATCAAAGTTTGTGATACAAAAGTATACGCCCAAGTCAGAAGATAGCAACTGTACCTAGATTTTGACAATTCCTCTTCAAGACATTTCACCCGTTCCACAGCCTGCTCATGGGCCTTTTTAGAAGCTTCCTATACAATTTGTATATTTTGATGATAATGTTAGAAAGTATAGAGTAATAATCATATCTCATAGGTCCATTTCTCAGATAACATCCTTGGTAACCATACCTGAGATCTTTCGAGAAGAAGCTTTAAATCGGTCCTCCTATTGTCTGCAACAACCAATTTAATTATGTAAGCACACACATTAAAAAAATATATATACAATACATTGAATTATATACCCAATACAGAAAAATAATAACAATACATAAAGGATGCACAGCATTACGAACTTAATCACAGCAGAAGTCAGGCCAACTAATAATGATACAATCATAGATGACCTTCCTATATGCTAGTTGCATTGCAGCTTCCAACTAGATGACAGAATTTACAATCAGAGGCTCAGATTGCTACACTGTTATTAAAGGAATAACTAGATATCCAAAAACCAAAAACAAAGGACAAAAAACAGAAAGAGAGAAATCAAAGATAACATATGATATTATCAACAAAAATCATTAACGATTCTTTCATGGTACTGTATTTACAGACAATTCCTTTCTTTTCGTAAGTTCTTCTATAGAACTTGATAGATTTAGCATAACAGTCGTGCTAGAGCTTTTACAAAGTTTGAATGCAACAGTGATACTTTTTGAGTGGACCTAAAGAAAGATATGGCAGCAGACCCATCCAATCTCAACTAGCATTGGAACTAGCATGTGAAAAATTACAGGAAATACTAACCATGGAGTCATTTTATATATTCCCACTTGATCTAACAATTACACAATAGCCAAACAAGACAATTTCTTGCCATCAATTTTTGCAACTATTCCAGAAAGGTTCCTACTTTTACGGATCTCACACTTAACTGACAAATGACAAATTTAAATGCTTACAAAATCTCCCTGCCCAGGCTGAAGGTTTTATTTTTGAGATAACTCAAGATTATCTTAAACTTTTTTTTCAATTTCTTCCATGTGGTCTTTGGTTTTAAGATTTTTTGCTGTTTCTTTGGATAATGTCTTACTCTACGATAGAGTTGTTATCATGTTGGAAGCAACATTTTGGCAAAAGAATCAATAGAAAAGATCAATTAAGGGTCAATTTGTTTCAGTAAAATATTTTTACCAGTAAAGTTTCTGTATTTTCCCATATTTCGGTAGCACTAACCATTGCTACCAAATAACAAAACAAAATGGGAGGAACAAGCCAATTATCCAAGGGGGAAAAATTCTCTTTCATGGAAGGTAGAAGATGCCACGCAGTGTATTAGTAAACCCCTATAGCTAAAAAATCCACCCCCTCATTACCAAACACAAGAATCTATTTAAGGTCTGTTTGAGATTCGCTTATTTTGCTGAAACTGAAAACTTTTTGCTGAAAGTACTGTAAATAAATGTAAAAGTTAGCTGAAATAATACAGTAGAACCCATAAATAGTATCAAAAAGTGCTGTGAAACCCATGAATAGTAGGAAAAAAAGCTGAATAATAAATAAGCTGACTTTTTAATTTGGAACCAAATGCACACTTAATACAATCCAAATTCCATTAATGAAACTACTAGCACAAAAAGCCTCTTAGATGAAAATTTTTTATCTCCAAGATCAAGCATATCTCAAAATGTAATCATAGAATAATCAAACTCAAACGAGACGTGCCCATTCCCCTAGACACCTAAAGAAGGAAAGAACCCCAGGCTGTTTGCACTCCAAGAAATCCCCCTGTTTGATAATAGCTAACACCCACATTCAACCATGAGTAACTATTCCTCTTCTTTTTCTTTTGTTCTTTTAATAACCAGGATTAATGCACCATAGAAATGGATTCCAAAACCCATAAATAAGATGCCAAATAAAAACTTAAAGGGGAAAGAAAAACAAAACAGTTTATACCAATAACCTCCACCAGGTTTCACTTCAAAACAAAATTGGAACACCTTTGTGATTAGTAATGCATAAATGTAGGCCTAGACACTTTGTTTGGAAGTAAAAGAGACAAAATGATTAACAGTCATGTGTGTGTGTGTGAGAGAGAGAGAGAGGGTGGGAGGGAGGGAGAACAAAATCAGACCCGGACCAAGCTCTGCAGAATGGGGCAGAGATGATTGAAGTTTATGCTCCTCTTCGTATAACCTTTTGTACATTGCAACCTAAGAAGAAAATGGGATGTAAGATATAAATTAAAAAAGTTATATCACTAGCAGCTTGTCACAACAGAGGTAATAGCAGTAGCAGCAATAGAGTAGCATTAATAAATAGCAGGCAAGCAGCAAAATAAAAGTCTGGGCTGTAATAAAAGCATACAGATGTGTGAAGGGATTCAATCATGCGCCCTTGGTCTTCAGCTCTTTGTAACACAGCAGCAACCTTAGATGCGGCTTCATCAGTATGCTTTTTGAGCTCCATTTCAAATGTTTCCTGCAATTAGCACACAGAAAAGATGAAATAGATTTTCAAGTGCCAAGTACAATTTTGCCAAACAAGCAAAGCATTACATAGACAGACAAGAAGTTTTTCCAACCAACCTTGAACTCCATCTCTCTACTTTGAGCCTCATCAGAAAGACTGCGAACAAGACTCCTTAGTTGGACATTCTGCTCAACTAATCCATTTATGTCCTTAAATGTCAACTGTTTACGTTTTTATTCAAAAGCACAGTAAACATATGTCAATTACTTCTACACCAAGGAAAAGCACACAAGTGTAAGAAGTCATGCTGAAGAAAGAACAAGCAACAAACTCACAAGGCGTTCTGAAATGACTTTTTCAGTATCAGACTCCAAATTTGTCCCACCAACAGCAGTTGTAACATCATCAAGACCATCAAGCCCTGTAGATCCACAACGAAGTTGTATATCTCGACATTCCTTAAGAAGAACAGTCACCTAAAAAATTATCATCCAACAACATTAGAATTGTACACTTGCACAGAATACTACTATTAAATGCACTGTCAACAGACAAACAGAAAATAACAACGGAATATAGTTCAATTGGCACTTCATTCTCCCACTATAATGGGATGGAGGTTGAGGTCATGTGTTCAAGACCCACTGAGTATGAGTGTAACTTACCCAAAAAAATTTACAGAAAATTATGTCATATTGTTAGTAAATATAGAACATATTATAAGAGCTAGAGCTCATCCAACTGCAATACACTGCAACAGGCACTTCTAAAGAGACTCTGTTAGTGCAAGACAAGTCAAAAGCTCCAGTATGCCTGGATGCATGTTTGAAAAAATTTTCACTATATCCCAACAAGTTAAAGACAGGCTGTTCAGTTGTAGTTAAAGAAGTGTGTGTGTGTGTGTGTGTGTTGGGAGAGAAGGGGCGGGGGGGGGTGGTTGGTGGGGTGGTGGTAGTAGTATAATGAAGATAAACATATCAAAAGCAGGTTCATTTTGTTAAAGCACAAACATAGGGTAATTAATAAGGCAATTGAAGGAAGGAAATAGAAAGAAGACAACAAAGCAATAGAGAAGGATATAACTGTATAATTTTCATTTAACTTAAATGCAAAAAAAAAATCATTAATATCAACTAAATGCTAACATTTATAGCAAGTAATTTTTTTTTTTTGATAGGTTAACATTTATAGCAAGTATAATCAACAATGGAGATAAGACAGAACAATGAAACCATATTAAGTAAATAATCAATCATCAGAACCGAGAATGCTACTTTTACCTGTTTCTGGAGGTCAAAAATCTCTTTCTGAGCAAGATTATAGTCACGTTCATGCCTCCTCAAGTCAGCCTAAAAATTCCAAGGGTCAGAACAACCAATTAAAGATATAATTAGGACCTATAATTTTCCTAAACATCTCACAAACCTTCAATTCTTGGATGGTTTTCTCTAAGTTGGCTTGTTCAGACAGGGAATTTTGTAGTCTTTGGTTGATCATAGAGTATGCCTCTGCCATTCTCTCGTGTTCCACTGCATAAATGTCAATTACTTTAAGTCTTTTGATAAGTAATTTCATTGAAAGATACACAACACAGGATGCACACAAGAGATACATGAAAAGCTATCATCTAAAACTAAAAAAGATAAATAGAAGAACAAATTTTAAGGAATAGCAAGCATTGGCAGCCACCTAATCATATGAGGACCACAAGAACAAATTTTAAGAAGGAATAGCAGTAATAAGATACACACAAGCAGTATACAGGGGAAGCTACCCAAAAAATAAAAAAATAAAAAAATCCAAATGTACATAAGTCAAGGAACTCCTTTAGTGTGGAAAAAAGAGTGACTAACGAAAGAATCCATCCAGTTGTGAAGATAACAAAGCAAGAATAATTTCAAAACCAGAGACGAGTTTCAACCCCTTCAAAAGTGTGTTTGTTCCACTCCCTCCAGATGGTCCACATAATAGAGGCAGGAGCTGCCCTCATACATCAATAGAGAGATGTCTCCCAAAACTCCATATCAGCATGCCAACAAATCCACCACTCTATCTGGAATTACCCACTAAATCCCAAACAAACAAAATACCATCAATCATATATCATAGGCATGCACACAATGAAGTAGTAGATGGTCTGAAGACTCCCCATTGATCTTACACAAGCAACACCAATAAACAACACAAAATTGCATTTTTGAAGATTGTCCATGGTGAGGATTTTCTCTTCAGCTATTGCCCATGTGAAAAAGGCAACCTTAGTTGGAACCTTAACCTTCGACGTACTCCATGGAAGAAAAGTGCTCAACTCATAGGGAGAACCTGATAGGACTAAACCTCAAAACTGCCACCCCAATTCGGGATCCATTGCATATGATCTTCACCATCCCTATTAATTTTGACAGAATAGATAAGAACAAAAAAATACTGTTAAGAGCCCCATCATTTAGATCTCTAGTGAACAAAACATCCCAATGATGGACACCATTATGCCAACTTACATAGTCCGCCACCAAAAGCCTCTCTGTTGCAGGCTATACAAAATAGAGGTGTAAAGGCTTCCAAAAGTACCACCTACCCACACTATAAATCCCTCCAAAAAATGAACATGATTACCAGTGCCCACCTCAAACATAACAAAACTAATGAAGCTCCCCCACCCATTACAAATATGCTTCCAAAGAGACACCTTATGGTTCTTTAAGCACCCCTGTAACCCAATTACCCACCTCATACCCATATTTCATTGCAAGGACTAAAAGACTAAAGGCTTGAAAGGACTAAAGGCTCTGATACCCAAACCACCAACACAAATCAGCTCACAAACCATCTTCCAATTGACTAAATGAATCTAACTTTCCTCACCGAGACCACCCCACAAAAAATCCTGTTGCAACTTCTTGAAACAATAAGCAATACTAACTAGTACAAGATGCAAGGAAAGGAAATATGTGTGAAGAGTAAAGAGCATACTCTTAATGAGAGTTACTAGTCAATTGGTTCTAGATCATCCCCACACAAAATCAAGGTGTCATCTACAAACAATACATGGTAAATTGTCGGCTCACCTACCCTTCACCCACTGTTAACCGTTGAATATAATGTCCTTCAACTACCTTTGAAAGCATTCTACTCAATGCCTCCATCATAATTACAAATAATGGTGACAACAGGAGTTCACCTTGACATAACCCCCATGAACTATGAAAGAAACCACTAGGACACTCGTTCACTAGAATGGAAATCAAACTATAGAGATACAAAAATAAATCCATCTCCTTCACCACTCTAGAGAATCACAACTCCGCAACATATGTGAGAGAAATTGTCACGTGATCATACGCCTTCTCTAGATCCAGTTTACACACGATGCCTGGTACTCTATCCACACATTCATTCACAATCAAAACTGAATCCAAGATCTACCTACCTTAAATAAAAGAATTTTGTGATTGAGACAAAATCCTCCATAATACTCCCCTCAACATGTTGGCCAAAAACTTGGCTAAAATTTTATACATGCTACCAATTAAGTTAATAGGTCTAAAAATTTTCTCATCACAGGCTCCTCAAAATAATGCTTGCAACGCTTCACACACATCCAGTTTTGTTACTAAAAAACACTTTAAGTAACTTAGTCTTCCTAACCCCTATATCTCTAAATCTTCTGTGTTCCACTGCTTTAAATCCTGCTTTATAGCTCGTAACTTCTGGGATAAAATAAAACTCGGTTGAAAATGATAGGCTTCCCACCGCTACTTTTCTGTATCCACAAAGCTACTCAACTTCAACCACATCTTTTAAAACTTAAGATGAGACTTGCCGCAGTTAATTCCATAGGAGAATGGTCCGAGAACATACGAGGCATCAAATGTTGGACTAAGCTGGGAAATCTATATATTTTTTTGATAAGTGTCTATATATGAATATGGTGTAATCAAGAACGGATCAAATGTGAACATGGAAGGAGTTTCTTGATTAATAGACAAAGTGAACCTTCCTCCCAGTAATGGTAAATCCACCAACCGTTGTTCGGCGATGAAATTACAAAACTCCCCATAGCCAGAGTAAACCTCCTCTCCATCACCCTCACTCGGGAATCTAGTGACATTAGAATCCCCACCAAAGCACCAAGGTAAATCCCACCAATTGTTCACACCCACGACAGTTTTATGACAGCCCCCTGGTTGGGGTTATAAACCTCGGAAAAAACCCACTCAAAGTTTCCTTCCAGGCTTCCACACATCTAAACCTGCAAGAAAGAGAGTACTCACCTTTGGCAACAGCCATTTTCTCTACAACTCTCCTATCCCACAGTACCACTATGCCACTCGAAGCCCCGTCTGCTTCCAAAAAATCCCAATCCACAAACAGGCACCCCCAAAGACTCCTTACTACAGCTCTGTCAATGAGTTCCATTTTCATCTCTCAAAGACACACATCACATCTCCAAATTATAATAGAATTTTGAGCCCTCAATCTCTTATCTTTTTCATTCAGCCCGTTGCTTCTTCAGATTGTCTATCATTAGAATTTTTCCCAACAATTATGCCAATTTAAAAAAAAAAAAAAAACCACTCTTGTAGAAACCTTGGCCTTCCAAACACTCTTCCAAGTATTACCATGTGGTATACCTCTCACCAGACCAAATATAAACTCCAAGTATTACCATGTTAATCGTGTAGTGATTTTATAAAAGAAAAATGAAAAGAATTTCTACATTATGCAATTCACAGGCAGTGAACATAATCAACAATAGACTAAATTCAACCTACATTGTTAAGGTGGGGTGAGGGTGGGTGGGGGGAAGGTAAGCTTCTCAATAATGATTTCAATGTTAGCAAATACCTCTTTCTTCCAAAATGACTTCCGCTTTCTCCTCTAATTCATATAAGACCTGCCAAAGAACATATTAGCCACACTAAGCCTTAAGTAGTATAAATTGAAAATGGCATTATTCAACAACAAATTCAAATAAAAAAATGACATCAACAGTTGACAATAAGGTAGTATATGACACTAGAAAAGCCAGGTTAAACCAACAATAAGAGCAATATTACAAAATTCAAGTAGGACCTAGAATAGGTACATTTGGTATATGAAATAGTTCCCTCTAATGGAATAACCATTTGATGCAGGAAATGCAAGAAGATTTTTATTTAGTATTATTTATGTTTGCAAGTCAATTGTATTTTTATGTTTTAGGTCCTAGTAGTTTATTAGGCTATTAATATTTTGATATTTGGAAGCAAGTTTATTTTTGTAATAAGGCAATTAAGGTTTCCAGCACCAATTAGAACTAAGGTTTAGCAATCCTTATAAGCAACCTATTGTACTCCTTGAGGAGACAGTTGATATTTTCATGAATGAAAAAAAAAATGGCAATTTGGTCGCTTGTGGTATGGTGCTGACTCTAGTCTCACGCTAGGTGCTGACTCTTAGTGGTTTACCCACTTGGTGCTGACTCCAAGCCAACCTTAGGTGCTGACTCCTAGGTTATATCCTTTTATTTTCCTATTGTTTCATTTTGTTCTGGTTGTCTTGCATCACCATTCCTCCAGAATAGGTATTCTATTGTTAGGTTGCACTTGAATATACCACAAACTATTAAAACTAACAATTCTCAAAAAGGAAAACTCTAATATATAACACTAAGATTTTTTTTTTTTTTTTAATTTTTTAAAAAAGGAAAAAAATAACTCTAATCATGAATTATAACTATGATCCAAATTAACATTTAAAATCTAGGCAAATAATTAAGAATCATCCTAGCTTGTAGATTATGCTTAAATATATGCACAAGAGAATACCCGCTGCAAAATGGCCTCAGATTGCTTCCTTCCCAACTGCTCATGTCTCAGAGCATCAACAGCCTCTTGATATTTTGCATACATTTTGGCCAGCTAAAAAAAAAAAAGCAAGCAAAATAAAAAATAAAAAATTTACTTTAAAATTGAAACAAGTGAAAAGTAAAGTTAAAAACTCACACTCCAACCATCACGCAGAAGCGAAGCTGCCAAGGCTGTTCCTGAAACACCTGCAGGAATCTTGGGGACAATCATGCGATCATCCTCAACCATGTCATTCGTTTCAAATGAAGTCATCCATCTACAACAAAACAATACGCTCAATTACAGAAAGTGTATCAGCATAAATTAAATAAACATCAACAGCTAAAGATTTAATCAAAGTGACTTTGTAAAACAAACCATCTTATGTAGCATTTATGCCTAAGGAAGAAAAAGGCCCACTAGTCCATTATCTTTTATTTCTCAATGTCATGTTTTATTTATTATTATGTCTTTAGTATTTTAAAAGTTCATGTGACTTTTAATGAAATTAGATGCTTAAGATTTAGTGACCGTTTGGATTGGGCTGATTTTCCTGCACGTCTGCGACAGGCCTTTTTTTTTTTTTTTTTGGTTGAGATGCATGTTCTATGGCTGTCTAATGAGTCCTGTGCACTGTTCACAGGACCCACAAACCTCTTTTTTCAACAAAATTTTCATTAAAAATGAGTCTTACGGCACTATTCACACATTTAAAAATTATTTTGCTACAATGTTTTCAGTTTTCAGCAAAATAAGCGGCATCCAAACGGACCCTTAGTGTGTGTTTGGCTTCAAATTAAAAAGCCAGCTTATTTTACTATTCAGCTTATTTTTAGTACTATTTATAAGTCTCACTATACTTTTTGGTACTATTCATGGATCTTACTGTACTGTTTGAGCTAACTTTTACTTTTATTTATAGTATTATAGTACTTTCAGCAAAAAAATTTCAATTTCAACAAAATAAGTAGATCTTAAATAGACCCTTAATGGTTATATATAAGATGAAGGGCTATAATTTTAGGATTACTATAGGCTATTATAAATAGCCTTTTTGAGTCGTTGTAGGCAACCTTTTATTATCTACTTTATGAAATTTCATGTTATTAAAATATTTCACAAACTCTTTGAGCCTAGAAATTGATGTTTGATTGTTCCCACTTCAATCCTGTTATCTTTTTATTTTCTTCAATCTTGTTTGTTGCAAAATTTCTTCTTAAATCCTTCTTCAACACTAATCCTATGTTCTCCTCACCACATCAAGAAAACAATATGAACTAAATTATTCAAATATACTGCTCACCAAACCTCCAAAATGTAAAGATGAGGACAAAATTGTATCATTATTAACACTGTTCGCCAAACTCAATTATGTTAAAGACAATGACAAGATCTAAATTCTATTATCCAGAAGATCCATACAAGCCAAAGGCATTTGCCTTTTAAAAAACAGCTCCAAAGAGAGTTGTTTCTAAATAAGCTTTTTAATTAGGATGCTGCATTAACACACACCTCCCCCCCCCCCTCCCCCCCCCCCCCCCACCTTCCTCTTCTCCCATTTAATCAGGTCCAAACAAAAGTTGCATGTTTTTTGTACCAATATACTCAGAACAACATTGAAAATTACCAATACACCAAATTAAGCTAGCAAAGATCATGACCAGAAGAGATGAGGATTTACCACTGCGTATGGCAGCATATGGAATAATGCTAAAAGCACATTCACATATCCCACAACATTGAATTATTAAACAGCATCAACATGTAAAGAGTTAAGACATCCCATCTTTCAAGAAAAATAACAAGACAACTAGCAAAAATATTATTAAATAAATAGCATACGTTTCTGAACTGAAATTGCTGAGTGGAACAAGATTCAGTTCATTTGATTTTCTACTGCTTTCAATATCAGCTTCACACTTCTCAAGTTTTTCTTTCAGTTCTGCAGCCTCCTATAAGAAACAAAACCGAATATAACTATGAGTAGCAAAAACCATTTAAAATGACATAGGTGCATAAGAAACTAGGACTAGAATCCAAATATAAATAACATGATAGAGCATAGCAGCAGAACAAAATAGAAGCATTCTAAAATAAGTACCAGGGAGAGCAAAAAATAGGAAAGCGAATAATAAGATATTTGATTAAATTTCAATGACTTCAAAGAGAGAACAAGTGTTCTTAAAAATTAATCAAACTTTCAAATCTAAAACCTTTTTCACCCCATTGAACCAATTGCTTCAAGATTGAAATAACAATATTATAAAAGAAGGCATTATAACATCATCCAAAATAGATGCTTCAGTAACATCTATCTTTTGGAAAATAATACACAAGCAAAAACAAAGTCTAAAAAAATTGATACACAATCACGATAATTATTTGAAAACTAAAGGGAGGGAGTTCGAATCGTGGCAGTAATTTCCTGATCATTTAAAATATTATTGTTCTACATAGCTAATTCAAGGAGCATACCTTTTCAAATTGGTTTCTTGCACCCACTTCCTTTTCAAGCCTCTCTTTATAATCATTTTCAACTTGACTTAAATGTGTCTGATTAGGTTAGCAAAAAGAAAAAATGACTCAAAATCAATACAAAATGAAAAACATACCACAAGCCAGTTTTTAGAAAACAACAATCTGGCAAAGAACATTTCACCTCTAGAGCTTTGATAACGCCCTCAAGCTCTCCCGCCTTTCGGGACCATTCCTCAGAACTTTCTTTGTATAGTTCAGCAAGCTTATTAACCTAGAAAGTTGTAAAAAAATTAAAAGAAAGAAAAGTTACTGGTAAAGAAAAGTCAAATGGCAGTCCTCATGCTTTGAGAGATGGTATCATAAATTATGCCACCTGAAGATCAGCCATACAATAAGGTACATGCGCAACTAGCAAAAGTAAAAACATGTCTTGAAGACCACCAAAATAGTAGATCAATCACAGAGCCTGGAGACCTAAAGTATATGATAAGCAAACTGTTTTTCAAAAGAATAAGATTAAACAATTAAGATCAGAGAATACAGAAGTGCACTTTGTTCACAACTTTTGAGCACCTCACCTTACCTCGTCACTAATTCCAGGAGAATTAATTTGCTGTAGATGATCATCTCGTGAACATACACAATATTATTAAAATAAAAACAAACACTATTAAATCTTGTTTTTTCCATGGAAAACAGGTTAGTTCATGTGTGTGTATATATATATATGTATACATGCACAAACAAATTGAGCATATTAGGCATGATCAGTTATTAGAGCAATCATAAATAATAAATAAAAATGTCACTATTAGTGTCCTATATAGGCTCCCAGACCCCAAAGTGCAAAACAGTTTAAATATGAGTCGAAGGAACATGAACAGTAACCAGTGTCATAATATGATCAGAAGGAACAAAAGCATTGTTCACCAACTGCTAAACCTAACCGCATTCAGAATCTTCTTTTGTCATGCAGTTAACGATACTGTTCATCCATATCAAAACCAAAAAACCAGACAAATTTTCTTTAAAGCCAGATACATCAGTTAACTTTTAATTCTTATCAAAGAACGACAGGATTAAGTGAGGCTCTCCAGACAGACAGATAAAAATATTTATTTAAATGCTATAAACCTTTTTTTGGTAAGTATTTAATGCTATAAATATTTAACAAATAAGAATGTTTATTCATTAATATTAGCAAATTCTTGCAAAGCCCAAAGAAATATGAATGTGAAAATCTAAATCAAAATTTTAAAAATAAATAAATAAATCCACTGATTGTTTTAATAAGTAGTCTTCAGATAGAACTCACTGTTGAGAGTTCAGCAGATAATCGCTCTTCATTGGCTGCGGCAGCAGCTTTAGATGAACATAATTCCTACAGAAGCGAACAAGAAATATCATTGAGGCATCTGCTACAAAATGAGTGACATTAAAAAACAATTTTGAAGGTCAAAAAGAACATATCACAACCTCCTGCAAGGATGTTAGCTTCATTTCTAACTCCCTAACTCTTTCCTTGTGCCATTGTAACGAGCTAGAACATTCATTGAATTGCCTCTCAACCTAAGAGCATTAACAGAAGATTCAAAACAGGCAAAGCAATTATATTATAATTCAAAAACAGAGAGAGATGCTTTACCCATAGTCAGGAAAAAATAAATTGTAAAGGCATTCTTACATCTGCAAGCTTAGCGGACATATCATCCTCAAGATTATTACTTTTTCTACGCAGCTCAATAACACTGTCAACTTTGGCTGTCAACTCTTCATTAAGCCACGCATTATGCCTCTCGACAAGTTCCTTCTCCTGCTCAAATCCAAACACAATTTCACTCAGAATGAAGCACAAAAGAAAGTAATAAAAGATAGAAGACATTTGTAGTGGTAGATACTCAGTGTCCAAACAGCAAATACTCAAAGACAAGCCAGTATGGACATGCCCAAATAAATAAATAAAGTGAAAACCATAAAGATTGCTGAAGAATCTCGTTTATCTGTCAGCCACCAAATAATTTCAGGTGATTTAATTGTATGTGACAAAGAATACTGAATATCCCTTTACCAAATTGCCAGATACACTATTCTTAGTAGTGTTATGGCCAACTAATGGGCACAATTTGCTAATATGTCAAGTAAAATGATGCAGGATCTTTAGAAATTCAGCACTAGATTAGGCATGGTTAGATTATTAACAAAGATGTTTGGTATTAAAGCAGTGGATTTGCCCAGAAGCTCAGATAAGAACCCTGATGGCACACACATGAGAGAGAGAGGCAGCAAAACAAGTAACAGAGCACCCTAATCACAGATTTTATGAGCACACATATCAATGTGGCTATTTTAACATTTCAGAAAATTTATAGCTAAAGACCCACAAAAGCCCACGCATCAAACTTGTCAAACTAGTCTAAAAACCTTAACAATGAACAGTACCACGCCACAAGTAGCATGGTACTATTCATTGCCAAAGTTAAAAAAATAACATATTTTATTCCTCTCTCTCTCTCTCTCTCTCTCTCTCTCTCTCTCTCTCTCTCTCTCTCTCATATCAACCCACGGAGCAAATCAGAGCATATGCGCTGGGTTATGGCTGTCAATGGTGGTCTAGAGATCGGAGAGCAGCGGCGTTGGGGCTTTCGACTTATATGGGTTATATGATGTGGGTTTTGCGGTTGTGATGGGGTGTTTTTGATGTGGGTTTTGTCAGGTTTTTGATGGTGGTGCGGTGGTGGTGGTTGGGTTTGGGTTTGTTTGGTTTTCTTATTGAGTTTCTAATGTGGGTTTTGTGGCTGTGATGGGGTTTCTGATGTGGATTTTGTTGGCTTTGGGTTTGTTGGGTTCCTGATGGTGGTGCCATGGTGGTGGTGTTGTGGTGGTTGGATTTGGATTTGGATTTGCTCATTTTTCTTACAAAGCTTTTGCTGTGGGTTTTGTGATTGTGATGGGGTTTTTGATGTTGGTGTCGCGGTTGTGTTGTATATGGTGGTGTTGTTGTGGTGCTTGTGGTATACTAGTATACGCTGAGAGGAGAAAGGAGAGAGAGAGAGAGAAAATGAATATTTATATGAAGTAAGAAATAGTGTATTGACTCTAATGTATGTGTATGAAAAAAATAGATAGCTAAACAGAAAAAAGTAGAGCATTTTGGGTTAATTTATCTAAATATTTGAGGAGGCAAATGTGAGTGCTCTTAACAACTGTGCCATAGAGTTCTAGCTCTTTACAATTCTAATTAAAATTAGATTCACATCAATTGTGTCATAGGCTACTTGTAAAATCAAGGAATTAAATTTTGATCCTTATAGAACCCAAGCAACAGAATAGGAGAGCATCCCACATCAAATTCTGCCCCCAATTCTGATCTTCAATTTTTCATTTCTATCATAGCTAAGTATTTGAATAAAACGATCTAAATTTAGGGTGGTGCAAAACTTTCACAAGAGAAAGGGACATCCATTAAGGAAAAAAAAAAGTAACTAGAACCAGGAAAAGATATTTCAAAGCCAGCCCAAAGAGAACATAGGCCCATACAGGACTATGGCATAACAAACTACAGCCAAACCTATTTCAGCTACAAATCAAATGCCTTAAATGTAGACCAGATTTTCATACACAAAAAACAACAGAAAGAAATCAGTCTACCAATGAATAACTAAAGCATTGTAGATACCTCTTTGAGACGAGTACATGCAGCCTGAGTACGCGCCAACTCTGACTCAAGTTCACTGACACGGACCTCCCTTTGTGAGGCACTGTTGGACGAATTGACCTTCACAATCACCAACCCCAAGGAAAACAATATAAATTAGTGACACCACATTAGCTTTTAAAAAACCCAACCAACATAAATAGCAAAGGTAACACATGCGCTCACAATCTTATCAAGATAGCTCCTGATAGTGGCATTCTTCTCACTGATCTCCAAATCCCTCTGCTCCACCATCTCTATCAACTGCCTTCTTGACTTATGCAACTCCGATACCTCTGTTGCTAACCTCTCTATCTCTCCATCCTTTCCAATCTACAAAATTCCAAAAATACCATAAGACAAATTTTATCTAAACACATATACAAATTTGTATGCAAACACAGATACCATATCACATCATACCGAATGTAAAATAAGAAAAATTAAGTCCTCCACTGTGCTTTTGCCATGCGACGCACTAATTACAATTAAATTATGTAGAAGTTTTTTTTTTTTTTTCTTTTTGATAGGTAATAAGACTATTATTAATCAAACTGTAAAACTGAAGAAAGCAAATACAAGGTGTTCATGATGGTGAACTCAAGAAAAAGTAACAAACAGCAACAAATTATGTAGAAGTTAGGTCATATTCACTCTGTTTTTGCCATATGAATCACTACATATAATTCCTTTGATATTATTTTTTTACTTATCCACAACAACAACAACAACAACAAACAAACAAACAAACCTTTGGCAACCCAAATATATTCAATCACATGATTGTACCCAATTAACAAAGCTCCCACTATTTTTGAGATTTGGAAGAGATGATTGATGGGCAGCCTTACCCCTTTTGTTGCATTTGTCAATGCAACCATGTTTTTAAAGGAGAACCAATGATACAGCAACTAAAGAACTGTATTAAATTCTTGCCCTAAAAATTATATAGATAATATGCATTGAGATAAACATTATTACCAACGTTATAAGAATTTTAAAATAGTAACCCAATTGAAACTCTACAAACCAAAATTTTCAAGAAATTAACAATGGAACTTTTTTTAACAAATTTTGACAAGTAAATAACGTCATTGAAAAATGGATTAGAAAATACAAAGAAAAATCAAGGCACACAGACAATGTGCCATAGCAACAGCAAAAAATCTAAACAAACTAGCAGTGAAAGTACAAAAACCAATTTAATCATGCAGAGAATTAAAGGTAGAAACATCCAAAGCATTTTCCCACTCAAACAGAGTTTGAAAGAAAGAAAGCTTCAAAATCAATTTTCCATTCCCTTCAAAAGCACAAGCTTTCCTTTCCCTCCAAATACCCCACATTAGGCAATGAGAGATCATACTCCAAATCACCTTAGTTCTATGCCTAAACAACTAGCCAGAAGCTCCACAACACCGCTCAGCATGAACCAATGAACCCCACTTAATGATGCAAATTCAAACATATGGTTTCATCGAATTTAATTGTCACAGGCAACAGTACATAAGCTAGGAAGCACGGACACTTCATTTCATTCAGGGTGTTGTACAATGTCACCCGCCATGTCATGTTATAATTTTTCAAAAATTGCTCATGTCTTGCTATATTAAAATTACCTAAATAATTAGCAATGAGATAAAATCTATTACCAAAGTTCTAATAAGTTCAAAACAAGACACCAATTAAAACTCTATAAACTAACCAATGATTGAAATTCAATCATATTAGTGGAAAAAAAACACCTTAGTTCTGTAATTATTAAAAGTACAAGCTTTCCTTTCCCTCCAAATACCCCACATTACACAATGAGGGATCATACTCCAAATCACCTTAGTTCTGTGCCTAAACAACTAGCCAGAAGCTAAAAAACACCACACGGCATGACCCAATGAACCCCACATAACGAACACACCATAATTGCAGGAAATTTTTTAACATAATGCATATTCAAACACATGGTTTCATTGAATTAAATTGTCACAAGCAACAATACCTAAGCTAGTAAAAGCACGGACACTTCATTCAGGGTGTCATACCCGGGTCACCCGCCATGTCATTTTATAATTTTTCAAAAATTACTCGTGTCACCGTGCTCTAATAAGTTCAAAACAACACTCCAATTAAAACTCTACAAACTACGCCAATGATTGAAATTCGATCAAATTAGTGGAAAAAACAAAGCAACCATTTCCTGAATTCACATATGAAGAGGAAAGAAGTAGCGAGCGTTCGTACGGAGTGGAGATTCTGCTGGTGCTTGTTGGATTGGAGAAGGGCGAGGTCGGCGAGGTGGCGATCGAGGGAGGACTGGAGCTGCGCGTTTTGGGATTCGAGCTTGGCGAATTCGGAGGAGAGGGAGATGTACTTCTGCTCGAGGAGAGAGCAGGTCTGCTCGGCGGTGATGGAGCCGGCGTCGGCCTCGGCCCTAACCGTCTCCACCTGCTTGAACAGCTCTCGTATGTAGGCGTCCGCCTTCTCCGCCACCGAACCGGCGTCGTTCGCCTGAACGCACCGCCGGAACTCCTCCTCCGTCATAAACAGAGGCATTTTTTTTGTTTTCAATACCTAAATCGGAACCAACAGCGATCGCAGTATTATCTTTACTAGAGTGATCAGTGAGTGGAGCCTGAGTACCATATATATATAGAGAATAGCTAGGGAAAAAATTGAAAGGAAAGAGGGAAAGAAGGTGAAGGGAATTTGAAGCCTCCAGAGAGAGAGAGAGAGAGAAATTAGCCCTATATTATGAGTCAGTCTTTTCAACTTTTTTTGAATCGGGGGTTCTTTGGGCCTGGGCTTTAATCACTCCCAAAGATGCTTTACCATAGAGCTAAGATAGCCTAAAATATTATTTTGGATCTTGTACTTTATTAAAAGCTTATTTTTCATCTCTAAATTAAAAATAAATAAAAAATTCATCCTTAAACTTTAAAAGTTCTTTTCAATTGTTTAGAGATAAAAAAAAAATTAAGATAAAAAAAGAATTTTTTTTTTAATAATTTAGGTAAGGTTGTTAGTGAATTGGGTGACCCGACCAAACTGATCGGATTCACCGACCCGAAGCCAACTGGCAAGTCTAAATAGGATGGTCGGTCGAATCCAAGTCTTATGCTATTGAAAACCAAAACTTCGATTTGGGTAGCAAGTTAGGAATTTGAATCCCGTATAACTCAACCTGACCAAAGTGTACAAAATTTTTGAGAAATTTTTTTTATTATTATTCATCCCTTACCAGTTTTTAGGCAAAGTGATAAGGTTACAGTTTCTTCCCCACGCATCTTCCTCTCATTGATAGAAAATCCCCCCCCCTATCTTCATAAATTATTTTCTTTTCCATCTCTCATTAGTCTCTAGGCAAGTTGTAAATAGTTGTAGTAGTTTTGGTTTTAATTAATATTGAGTGCCATTAGGGTGTGATATGAGGACTAATCTATTGTTAGGTATATTAGATTTTTTTATGATTTTGGATTTGTCATCTGATGTAAAACTTGTGGCTCTTGTAGCAATTCATTTTGCTGGTTTTCTGTTGTTTACTTAAGTGTTTCTAGGATTTACTTATTGCCTGTAGATCTCTTTGTTTCTTATAGTAATAGCTGGGTTTGGGGGTTGCTTTAGTTATTACTTGAATGTGCTGTTAAAATGCGAATAATTCATAGGTGAATGTGTTCTTTTTTTCTCCTTTTTTTCTTTTTTTAAGAGAAGTGAATGTGTTTTGCTAAATGACATAAATTTTACTTTATTTCATTTTCTTTATTTTTCCCTAAATTTATGATAGGAGGTAAGACAAGTCACAAATGTATATGGAATGGTTTGTATTTCTATTGCGTGTTATTCTCCTCATATTCTTTTAGCATATTTTTTATGCACGCTAAATCTTAATCTTTGTTTGATACGTTTTTTTTTTTGTTTTTTTGAATGATTATTATTATTGTTATCATTATTATTATTACTAATCGATAACCCATGCGATGCATAAAAAAGTTATTTATATAATAAAATCTAAGAAATTTAAAAATAGAAAATTGGGTCAATAATATGCGTATTATAGACATTTTGCTAGTTACATTTTTTTTTTTAAATGAACTGTCATAATTAAATAAAATACAATGAGAAGAAATATTTAACTTCTATGCTTTTCTATAGTTTAGAAGTGTTGTCTAACATAAAACGTTATTGGGTTGTAAGAGAGATTTTTATAAAATGTTAATACCATACATACATGCTTATGTTGTCAACATCTCATTGCAGGTGCATAATTACCGAAACTTACAAAGTAATTTACAATTCTTAAAATTAATAAAACAAAACTCCCAAAAGTTATATATATATATATATATATATAGACACACACTCAGAACTAATATAAACTACAAAGATATAAACAAAGACCATGATACGAGGAAGACACAACAAGCTTCAAATTTGAGTAGTAATATGACTTTCTCAATCTTACTAGCAATAACAATATAGACAATTCAAAACATGGAATAATATCAAAATTATAACACCTAATTCCATTATCTTTTATGTTGAATCCAAACAAATAATTAATTAACCAAAAATCATAACTTTAATTAAGAAAACAAAAAATCACATGAACCCAAATAAAAATTCTCAATAAAGCAAAAGCATATAAGATGAAGAATTAAGATCAACCTACTGAGACACAAATACAAAAAACCCCCCAAGACTTAAAACTTCCAAATTTTATAGAATCCTCAAATTCTACTTCAAAACCAAACAAAACCCTTCAAATTCAAAAAATTTATATATAATATATCAAATAAAAATTTATCATTCCCTAGGCTAGAAGACATAGGTTGCAGTTTTGATTTTTCTCCAAAAAATAGAGATGTTGCATCTACCATATACAATATAAAATAATCATTGGAAACTTCAACCCAAAAACCAAACCTAGAAAAACAATGTCAATATAAATATGGAGATTAACCCAAATACTCAAAAGAAAATCAAATATAAACATAACAAAAGTAAAAGATAGAAAGAAAATCTCAAACACATATGAAAGCAAATAAAAAAGAAAGAACATTGCCTAGCCAAGTTAAGTTTAAGGTTTCGAGATGGTAATTGATAGGGTTTTGAGAAGGGAAGAGAGTCCTAACAGGAGTCTCTCTCTCTCACTCTCTCTCTTTTCTTAATCCTAATGTTTTTTTTTTCCAAGTGAGTCTCTCTTCTTCTTCTTCTTCTTCTTTTTTTTCTTTTTTTGAATCCTAAAGTGAAGATAAGTTTAAGGTTTTGAGGTGGTAATTGCTAGGGTTTTGAAGAGGGAAGAGAGAGTCCTAACAAGAATCTCTCTCTCTCTCTCTCATCCTAATTTTTTTTTTTTTTACATGAGTCTTTCTTCTTCCCTTTTTTTTTTTTTTTTTGAAACCTAAATTGAGTCCTTTTTAAAAAAAAAAAATTCTAATGTGAGGTATAATTAAAAAAATTATTTTTTTAATCCTAATTCTAACATAAGTCATTAAGTCTCTCTAATATTGCAGTCTAATTTAAAAATATAATAAATTATAATGAGATGTAAATTTATGAGGCTTGCAAGCTAATGTGTCAAAATTTTAAAAGGTCAACAAGAAGTCAAGGGCTTCGGTTTTATATTATATATAGATTATTGTTGCTATTGTTGTTATTGTTATTATTATTATTAGAAGTAGTAAAATGATAATTGTGGTTTGCTAATGCTTAAATTTGATGTTTTTAGGTTATAGAATCCTCTAGTGATGCACTACATTTCCAAGCAACAGCATTTGCTGCCCAAATTGAACCTACTAACATTCTAACTACTTCTGAGGTTCCCCTACTTCCACCTAAAGATAAAGGTGAGGTGAGTGAGAAAACTATTGGTTGGGTTAACAATAGAAGAAATTCAGCTACTTGAGATCATTTAGAAAAAAAAAAAAAAAAAAAGTTTGGAGAGGGTCATATTGGGGTTATTTGTAATTATTGCTAGAAAACCTATCTTGTTGATAGTAAGGGTCAATTTGATTGGAATGGTGGAAAAGTGAAAGGATAGAAAATGGTGGGAGAATAGAAAAGATTTTAATTTTCCTCTTTTTTGTTTGATTGGGAGTGGAAAAGTGGAAGGATGGAAAAAGTGAGTTTGTATAAATTTATTCATATACCCTTATTAAAAAATGATACCCAATTAAAATAAAAAAAGTAACAAGCAACCAAAAAAATAAAAAACAATCATCCAAATTTATTAAATAATAAAAATCATATCTAGGAAAACAAAAAATCACTTCTAGTTAAACAAAAGAAAAAAAAAAATACAAAGCACTGTTATGCCATGCTCCCGAAAGAAATCAAAAGAGAGGAAAAAAAAAAAAAAAAAACAACGTCCAAGAGGATGAAAAAAAAAGGCCAACGTAACAAAACACATGGGCAAATATTCATACTTGCAAATTGTAGCTCAAGTTGGCCAATTTAGCCAATATCTTCATCTACATTACGATATTTTAACCAATAAAGAATTAAAATTGTATAATTATGACTATAAATTGTTTGTTTATGTTTAGACCCCTTAAAAACAAATTGTTTAACCTAATTATTTAACCAAGTAGTTGGTTAGGTTGATTATTCAAATCTAAGTTAAACACATACAATCATATCATTGAGTGCAGAAAAGTAAAGAAGACAAGTGATATGATTATCTATAAAAACCAATAAAACCGTTTGGTTTCAAGGTAAAAAATCTAGGGAGAATTTGACCTAGCTATTCTCAAAGTAAACAAATTCACTATGATAGAATGGAAGTTTACAATAAATTTTTTCCCTAAAATCTCAAGCTACCTCTTGCAGAACTTATTCACAAGACCATATATAGTTTCAAATCCACAGACTCTTCTATCTTGAATCTGCAACACAAACACCCAAATTTGTGACTTTGAGATCCCATTCAAAAGTTTTAGATCTCCATCAGTAGTTGATCTTTATGCAACAAATTGTTTCCACCAGTTCTTGATTATATATCTCATTCCAGTAGATGCTTGTTGAGTTAAAATGTTACAAAAACCTATCAGATCTCACAGGAGTAACTCACAAGACTTCTAGGGACTTCTAAAACGTAGTTAGAGTTTTCCTTTTATACCTAGTAGTGTTTAACTCAAACCCTAAATGTTTTTGTGGGCTTTGGGCCTGATTTAAAATCTGCAGAATACAACTTTCGATCAGTCGAGCATTTTTTTCGATTAGTCGAGCTTCATAGATTCTGAACTCTTCTTTCTGCAGCTTGAATGTTCTTGAATCTTAACTTGAACCTTCATGAGTAATGTCTAACACTTAATCTAGACATTTTTTTTTTATCCTGGTTTGCCAACATAAATAAAAATAGTAATCTATACATTTAATCCAAAACATTTAGAACCTAACATAAATAAATTAAATTACCTTCAAATCCACATAACTAACTTTTTTGTACACAACGTAGCTTCCACATTCTCAGGCAAAAGACATATTCAATACGGAGTAAGAGTTTTTGTTTTTTTTTTTTTTTGGTGCTAAAACTTGATTCAGATGCAACAATGGTTATGGTAATTGTATAATGCCTGAGTACAAGTCCTTCATAACCAGCAATTGCACGTCAAATTCAAGGTTTTTTTCCCTCTTTATATTACACATTTACATTGCTATTATTTGTTTAATTAAATTTATTGTATATGATATAGTATAATTTGAAAAAGCTTGCCCCCTTTTGTTTTCACAGTTTAATTGCTTTTGGAAAGCAAATGGATTTTCCTTCTATCAAGATATTGCATGGTCAACCCAAACTAATTGGTACAGTGAAATTTGAAAACCAATTCAATTTTCCTTTTAAATCATTTTGAAGTTTTTTCTTCATTTCTGTCAATGTTCAATTGTAGTGTGCTTAGTTTAGGTGCATTTTATTGGGTGTATTCATGCTATAAAACATTCTTTTCATTCCCATTTAGAACATGTACACCACATGTTTGACAAAAAATCTCACTCAAAATTGAAACTTACCAAATAACACCATTTGAAATCCCAACCAAGGTAGCGGTAACCTGCAACCAAGTTGTTATAAGGGCTATGAATGGATCGTAGCCAGCTTACTCAATTTTTTCAAGTAAAAGGTTGTAAGTGTAGCTAATTCTGTGGAGTCAAGTAAGAAGATGCTCTTCTTGTTGTCTGGGGCTGTTCCAAAATTCAATTAGTCTAGCAACATAACTTGATCAAAAGTGCTTTCAACTGCCACTGTTCTTCTTTTGCTAAACTCATGGATTTGGCTTGGGATAGGGACCCAAAACATGCGAACTTATTGCCATGCTATCATGGGTACTATGGCCACGAAGAAACAAGATTTGGCCTATATTATGTTGCCATAAGTTCCATTAAATCCTAAAATTGAATACTTGAACTTGTGATAAACAATTTTCTGATATAGGTGAGAAAAGCATCACTTTTTGATTTGTACATATAGAATTTTGTCTTATGCACAAATAATTGTAAGATGGATTTGTATTTGTTTAAGGGAGCAGCTAGCTTGTGCTAACCAGCAGGAATGAAATCACGCAATGGGTTGTTATCTAAATTCTAATTATGCTTAAGAAATGAAAGAAAATAGGGATGGACTATTATATTTATCCTCATTATGCCTTTTGTTATAATATATAATGTTTATTCTAATTATGCTTTTCTTCATCCCATAATTGTTTGCAACCCATACCTCTCTATTTTATAATTTTGTAGTTCATAGCTTTATTTTTAATCGTTGGTTTCTAATTTGGAAGACCAAATTTGCCGTTAATTTTGATTGTATTTGTGGTTTTAGATCCTTGAGCTCAATGCTTACACCTTGAAATGAAGCAATTTCAAGCCCTACCCAACAATCACCACCAATACATATGGGTACCTTCTTTTCTCATTCTTTCTCTCATTGGAAAACTAGAAATTCAGTTTTTTTTTTTTTTTTCATTGGATTTTTAGTTTTGACAGATATATCATTTTCTCAATCCAAAATAATTCTTACTAAAATGGAACTTCCTCCTTCCATATGGATGGATGGAAGGTACACCTAGCATTCAAAACTAATTGAACCCATATATATTTTACTAATTAAAAAAAAAAAATTGTCCAAGCATCAATAAATTTTTTTTTTTTTTGGAAGGTGAAATCAGATTTCATTCATTGATTAAAATAACGAGAGTCAAAATACAATGCCTCTAAAGCAGGTGGTGGAGATTCTTCCAACCACACCAGCTCATCATCTACTTGTCTAGCATATTTCGCTAGTGAATGGGCAACAGAATTATCAACACGTTTTACAAAACTTACTAACAAAGTTCAAAGACTTGCTACAAGACATTGGATATCTCCATATATGTGACCTAGACTTGAGTTGTTCACCCCTTTTGCTTGAATAAACCTCATGACATTTATGTTATCCCCTTCCAACACCAGTTTCGAGAAGCCCGCATCCAATGCAAACTCCTTGCTTTACAGCATGCCAACACCTCAGCCTCCTCACTATCCCTCACCAGTGGCCCTTTGGCTGACAAAGCTGCCATGACTTCACCCTTATCGTTACGAATGACCACCCCAAAACCCGATGCTTTTATATCAGCAAACACCGCAGCATCGAAGTTCAATTTATAGAGTAACCCCATAGGTGGCATCCATGTCTACACTGACTCAACTTGATTTGGGATAGCTAGTTACACCTGTGCACTTCTATATTCCTCCAATAGATCCATAACTCGGTTGACAAGTCGAGTTGGGTCCTATAAAGAGCCTCCATGTACAATTGAGTTTTGTTGGTTCCATATTATCCAGCATTGAACTAGAAACAGTTCGAGCTCCTCATCCATTAGTCTGTTCATCAATTCTTCTACCAACTGGATAAAATTTGCTTGGCCACCCACACACTTCTGCAATTGAACCTTACCTCCAGCCCAGACATCTCGAGCCAACACGCATTTTCATAAGGCATGCAGCACCAGCTCCGAACTTTGCGTGCATAACTCATAAGTATAATCCTCCATAATTCATCGCCTAGCTAGATTTTCTCTTGTCAGTAGAATCTCCTAGCATGCCCTTCATCCAAAAATCTTAATTTTGTTGGGTATATGGAGCTTCCACAGCCTTGACCATATCATACCCCTGTTCTTCGACCCAAGCACTCTTTAAATCCAGGTATCTCCCTTAACATCTTTCTGGCAATGAGATAACCAAATTTAACTGAATACTCCCCATCCTTGTTAGGCAGCCACACCATAGCATTTGGTAAGTGTCTTTTGCTCAAAGGAATGTGAAGAATGGCCTCAGTGTCCTCCTGATGGAATATTTCTCCTATTATCCCCCTGTCCCAATCATGAGTTGTCTAATCTATAAGGTCACAAACCCATAACTCCCTTTCCTCATCAGATGACATATGTAGGACCCTGTTTGTTGGGTAATTTGGGATCCATTTACCCTACAGAACCCGAATAAAAGATCCATCCCCCACCCTCCAGCAACATCCCTTTTTCAAAATTGGTTGGGTTGCAAGAAGACTTTTCTAAGCGTAAGAGTTGTTTGGCGCATCACTATCTTCCAAGAAGCTACATCGTGGAAAGTACTTCACCTTAAAACATCCATACAGCAGTGAGTCTTGCTCCTGTAATAATCTCCATCCTTGCTTGGCCAACAATGCTAGGTTGAAGAGCTGTATGTCCCAAAATCCCATACCACCTTCTTTCTTGGGTTGTGATAGCACACTCCAACTCTTTCAATGGATCTTTCTTTCATTACCTATCTGCCCCCACCAAAACCTTGCACACATAGCATTAAGATCATTACATAGCTTTACTGATAACTGGAAAACCACCATAGTACATGTAGGAATAGATTGCACCACTACCTTTATTAGGACTTCCTTTCTTGCTCTAGATAATAGTTGCCCTTTCCAACCCTGTATTAATTTCCATACTCTATCCTTTAGAAAGGAAAAAGTTTGGTATTTGGACCTACCGACCAAGGTGGGTAACCCCAGATAAGATTCAAATCGATCCACCTCCCTAACTCCCAAGGCCCTTTTAATCCTATCCCTTTGTTCCCTTGCTGGGTTGCTGCTAAAATAAACTGAGGATTTCTCAAAGTTGAAAGGAAAGAGGGAAAGAAGTTGAAGGGAATTTGAAGCCTCTAAAGAGAGAGAGAGAGAGAGAGAGAGAGAGAGAGAGAGAGAGATTAGCCCTATAATATGAGTCAGTCTTTTCAACTTTTTTTTGAATCGGGGGTTCTTTGGGCCTGGGCTTTAATCACTCCCAAACATGCTTTACCATAGAGCTAAGTTAGGCTAAAATATTATTTTGGATCTTGAATTTTATTAAAAGCCTATTTTTCATCTCTAAATTAAAAATAAATAAATAAATAAATAAATAAATAATTCATTCCTAAACTTTAGGAGTCCTTTTCAATAGTTTAGGGACAAATAAAAAAAATGTCAATAATTTAGGTAAGGTTGTTAGTGAATTGGGTGACTCGACCAAACTGACCGAATTCACCGACTCGAAGCCAATAGGCAAGTCCTAATAGCATGGTCGGTCAAATCCAAGTCTTATGCTATTAAAAACCGAAACTTCTGTTTGGGTGGCAAGTTAAGAATTTGAAACCTGTATAACTCAACCCGACCAAAGTTTTCAAAATTTTTGAGAAATTTTTTTATTATTATTCAACTCTTACTAGTTTTTAGGCAAAGTGATAAGGTTACAGTTTCTTCCCCACGCGTTGTAATACCCCGATTTGATTTTATAATCATTATCGTCATTGTCATTATTAATATAGAGTTGAGGTAATATGTGTGTGCACAGTAAGATGGGAGTAGATAATTTTGTGGTGCTACAAATAGGTGAGACAATTAAAATAATAAATAAATAAAAAATAAAAGAGGAAGATGTTTTATGGGCTTATTAGAGACTAAAAAGATAAGCTTAAGTGGGTTTTAAACTCCAACCCACTACCCTACCAAGCTCACATCTTTGATGCGTTAAAATATAAGGAAAAGATAAATTAGGGTTTTCTTATAAAGGGTTTTATCAAGGAGGCTAAGAAGTGTTTTTTCTTGGAGTTTAGAGCACGTACAATTGAAAAAGCAATCAGATTGTTCAAGGTATGATTTCTCATCATTAGAAACAAAGAATTAAGGAATTAGAATTTTATCATAGAAAACTTTACTAATGTGTAGATTGTGAGATTGGTAATTTCTTAGATTACGATTTACACTGTTTTAATAACTCTGGAGTCTTAGAATGCCACTGTTTAGAGTCTAAAAGAAAAGCCGAAATGGTTAAATCCATGTATAAGGCTAGCGTCACTTTAGTAGGTCTATTAGAACTTTTGGGTTGCTGATTTATATTGTAACATTAATTCTCTGATGGATGGATTGATAGCTTTAATAGTCTATTGACTAGGTGTTGACTATTTTTCCAAACACAATGAACCATTTAAGGGTACAACACGTCCACAAATATTTTTTAAAAAAAGGATAAGGACAGATTTGAGATTTTCATACCAAAATTCTAATATTAAATCTGTAGGGTCAATGAATGTTAAGTTCATGAACAGGATCATATTGGTTTTGGCCCACTGTTTGCATTGGGGTTATATATTGTGGCCGTTTGGATTCCGCATCCACATTTCCCTTCTGCGTTTTTAGGCTTTTTTTTTTTCCCCTGCACGTGAACAATAACCTCACATGGGTTCACTGTGTAGAGGACAAAAATCACTGTTTACGCACTGTTCACGTACTAAAAAATATTAAAAATGGGTCCCACGGTACTATTTACATATTTAAAAATTATTTTGCTACAGTGTTTTCAGTTTTCAGTTTTAGCAACAATAAGTTTAATCCAAACGGACCCATTAAATCCAAAAGTGTTGCTACTGCATTCCTTAGGGCAATATGAGTTTTGATTAATCCAAAAGAATATTATTGGTTAGAATATTATTGGGCAAAGAAACTTTAATTTAGTGTTAAAAGTGCTATTAGTTTAGTAAAATATTTTCCTAGTGAGTTAGTTTGTATAATTTGATAAGTTTTATATTTTGTGGAGGATATTAAGTAATTTCTATGATTGAATATAGGCCTTATTTAAGAGTATTTTGAGGCTATTGGAGGTTGTTTCGGCTGGACTTTTAGAGTGATTCAAGTGTTGTAAGTAATTATGTATAATATGCACAAGTTTTGTCCATTAGGTTCTTAGAAGTTAAAAGTTTTCAAAAGTTTTGTATTTCAAACTTATATTTTCTAAAGTTTGTCAAAAGTATTTTTGAATTATTGAAAGAGAAATTTCAACTATTAAATAATGTTTTAAAGAGATACTTCAAATTTTAAATAACGTTTTGAATGTCCAAATCTCATTTAAAAGATGATTTCTAAACTAAACTATTTTCCGTAAATAATTGAGTTTCAATGTAAATTTTCTAAAAAGGTTCTTATTCTTTAAATTTGTTAAAACCAAGTGATTTCAAAGTCATGTTCCTATTCTTCAAATGATATTTAAAATATTTCTTTTAGCAAATTGAATTTTCATATTTAGTCAAGAATTGTAATATATTTATATAAACTCCTCAATTTCAATTCGTTCCCCAAGAGAGTCAAGCATCCTTTGTATAAACTTTGCTCTTGTGATATGTGACTAAAAAAAAAAAGTGTTTTTAGAATTGATTAGATATATCAGATTTATGTGTAAATCCGCTCACAGGATTGTATGTGAGAATATGTACTGATCCCTCACCAGCAAGGGTTAGATGTTGGTATTTGCTCACAAGATTATATGTGAGAATATGTGATGTGTATATGTGACACTGTGCTCTGATCAATTATATGTATGTGTTTCCTAATGATATTAAGATGTGATTACATATGTATTAAGTGATTCGTTATATGTTTTGGAATAATTATTTTTTTTGATATTATTGAATGAGTTTGTGAAAATTCAAAATACTCGAGCTTTGCTTGACTCTATCCTGTTGTGTATTCTGTATAATTACTTACTAGATGTGGCTCACCCCATCAATTACTATTTTCAGATTAAAGTTTAGTTGGGGAACAGAACCTTTGGATTGCTTCGTAAGGTGCAAGATAGAGTATGAGAGTTTTAGGCGAAGTCAATAATACTTGAAGTCTTAAAGGATTATTAGTTATTTTATTTATTTATTTTTATTCCACTTTAGATTTCACAATATTTTGGAGATTATTCTAAATTTGTGGATTTTAGTTATTGTAAGAGATTTATCAATAGCATTGTTTATTTGGAGTTTTGAATTATGTTTAAATTAATTATGTTTATGGAGTTATATAAGTTTAGCAAGTTAGCCACACATCTAAATTCATGTTCCATGGATTTGGGTCGTGACACGCGTCTTCCTCTCATTGGTAGAAAATCCCCCCCTTATCTTCATAAATTTTTTTTTTCCATCTCTCGTTAGCCTCTAGGCAAGTTGTAAATAGTTGTAGTGTACTAAGTACTAACTTACTGAAACTTACACGCAAACAAAATAAAAAATAACCCAATATCAAATCAAAATCTTCAGATCTCTCATCTCACTCTCATCAAATCAAGTTCAGTTTCAATAGCTTTGCACCTACGTTGATTGTGTTTAGAGCGTGTGATTTGTTTCATTTCTTGTCACTGGGTTAGTGGTTTTTGGTTTTAATTAATACTAAGTGACATTAGGGTGTGATATGAGGACTAATCTATTGTTAGGGTAGTTATATTAGATGTTTTTATGATTTTGGATTTGTCATTTGACGTAAAACTTGTGGCTCTTGTAGCAATTCATTTTGCTGGTTTTCTGTTGTTTACTTAAGTGTTTCTAGGATTTACTTATTGCTTGTAGATCTCTTTGTTGCTTATAGTAATAGCTAGATTTGGGGGTTGCTTTAGTTATTACTTGAATGCGCTATTAAAATGCGAATGATTCATAGGTGAATGTATTCTGCTTTTTTTTCTTTTTTTTGAGAGAAGTGAATGTGTTCTACTAAATGACATAAAATTCACTTTATTTCATTTTCTTTATTTTTCCCTAAATTTATGATAGGAGATAAGACAAGTCACAAATGTATATGGAATGGTTTGTATTTCTGTTGCTTGTTATTTTCCTCATGTTCTTTTAGCATATTTTTATGGGCGCTAAATCTTAATCTTTGTTTAATACGTTTTGTTTGAATGATTATTATTATTGTCATCATTATTATTATTACTAGTCACTAACCCATACAATGCATAAAAAAGTTATTTATATAATAAAATCTAAGAAATTTAAAAATAGAAAATTGGGTCAATAATATGCGTATTATAGACATTTTGCTAGTTAGCATTTTTTTTTAAATGAACTATCATAATTAAATAAAATACAATGGGAAGAAATATGATTTTCTATAGTTTAGAAATGTTGTCTAACATAGAACGTTATTAGGTTGTAAGAGAGATTTTTATAAAATGTTAATACCATATGTAGGGATTGGGTTCGAGCACTTCTACTGTTGAGTGAGTGGACTCGAACCCAGCTAGTCCAATACAATGAATTTGTAGAGAATGGGTTCAAAAACTTGGCCTTAGTGAGGGTTACAACGACTAGGCATGGTTGCATATGGATTGAATAGCATGAACGTGGACTAAAATGTGCAATGATGTTCCTCGGCCCTCCTCTTGGGAGCTTGAAGTTCTTATTATTTCTTCCGTGATCGGTTACAAAGGTTTCAGTGATGATACAGGTTGCTACAATGTTCTCTCTTTCTAATTTTCAGTCCTCTTTCCAGAGGGATTCCTTACATTATATACCCCATTTCAGTTGATCTTAGCCCTACATTTGTTGATCAAGCAAGTCACTACTTGAGTGCTTGTCCCATCAGCCGCCTTCCCATTCTTTCTGTGGGTTGCAGCAATCAAGACTGCACTGTTCAGGGGTCATTTCCTTATTAATGCGACCGGAACGTTAATTGTAGGCATTTAATGTGGAGGTGACAGTTCATCCTGGACTTGCTCCTCCACCATGCTTCCATGGCTGACACGTTGTACATGTTCTTTCTCTTTAGATGCTCTGGAAGGCTGCCTTTGGTGGCCTATTGCTTCTCATTTCTATGGTCTCGTCTGGTCGAGGACAAGATTGTCCTCGGTGACGTCCTTGGGCAATTTGGACTTTCTCACTTCGTCCTCGGGCGTTTCTTCCTCCTCGGCGTGGGCCTTAGGCTTGGTATAAAGTGGGTTGGGATTACCAAATTCTCTGACCCCACAATAGCCCCTCGAAATCCTACTGTCCAGATCCTTAGATGGACAGGAGGATTTTGACATCCTCGGGTCGTCATAATGGCTTGTCACGTCTTATCCTCCGTTAGTGCTAAAGTCTTTTCACCTGTCCAAGGCACGTTCTTGGCGCTTCGGTATACGGAGCGCGCCCTCATTAAATTTCTGGCAGCTCTGTGCTCCCCACGTTCAACGGTGTAATGCCAATCCAACGGCTGAGATTTTTCCAACTTTATGAGCGAGGAAACTCACACGGTTATCTTTAATTAGGGGTATAAATACCCATTTAATCGATTAGCCTCTTTACTTTTGCACTGAAGAGTTCTTGCGCACGTACACTGAATTCGGTCAAATTTTCAACTACACTCATGCCTTTTTTCAACACAAAAAGCCTGTCCGAGGAGCCTTTCCTCATTTCTGTAAGTCTTCTTCTCTTCCTAGCTTAAATTTCATCTCTGATTCCTTTCTTTCCTTTGCCCTTTCTTGAGTCTCTTAGTCATTGCTAGGGATGGGTAGATTTAAGAAGTTAGTTGAGTCTGAAGAGGTGATGGAGAAATTCATCGCCGGTTACAGGATACCAGTAATGTGGGTTTGAGGTACTATAAGGAAGGGGAATGGCACATTCGGAGGAAGGAGGGTGAGGTTGCGATTCCCATAATCGCCTTCCTTGAAGGCGGTATGAGAATCCCTATGGGGTCGGTAACGAGGGGCTACCTTAGGTACTTTAGACTGGCCCCCACTCAGTGTGCCACCAACGTGTTCAGAATCCTGGGTTGTGCGGACACCTTAAATGAGAAGATGGGGTTGAGATTGACCCATCATGATGTAAATTGGTGCTACAACCTCCAACACCTAAAAGGTAAGTTTTATTACATGAAGACGAGGGATGATAAGATTCGGCTTATTCAGTGCCTTCTCAAGTCCAGCAAGGGGTTGAACAAAGACTTTCTCATCGTGTCCGGGGAGTGGCACGATGGCCTTCACTGTTTGACTGAGGGGGGGACACCGGGTGGGGTACTTAGAGTAGGGAAGGGTCTAGTCTTTTGGGTTATCGGTTTGCTTTGTTCGGTTGCTAACAGGAACATGTTTTCTTTTCTGCAGATTCACACGCTTTTGAACGTCATTTTAATCTGGTCAACAAAGAGGATTTAGAAACTGTCTTCAAGGCATAGATCTTTGTGAACAAGGCTGACAACCAAGTTAGAGCCACCCACAAGATTCTTGGGTACAAACCGATCCAAAAGTCGTTCTTGGCTCTGAAGTACGTGATTAGAGCCAGAAATCCTCGGCTTTGTAGAATAGCTGTAGCAGAGCAAGGGTTTCTGCTTCTTGAAGGGTCTCTTGTTCCAGAAGGTATTTCATAAGCAGGTCCTTCTACCTCCCTCCAAGCTGCGGAGGCCGAAAGAGAAGAGCTAGGAGAAGAGGAAGAAGTTACTGATTTGGGTTCATCCAAGGACGAATTTGGCGCATTTGACCAAGTCCACTTGTCCGAGGATCCCTCTAGTGACTTGGGCAACCCTGATTTGATCGAAGCGGACCTCTTCTCTACAAAGACTTCTCCCCAGGCCGAGATGGGTTTTAAGAGGCAGCCCCAGACCAGCCTACTTAACCTACTTGAGGGTCAGTCGGGGAGGGACAAGCCGGGGAAGTCCCAATCCAAGCTTCTTCCTCTGCCACCCAAGTCTCAGCTTGTTCAGACCAGGTCATTTTTTGCCCAGTCCAAGCTTCCACCTCCTCCACTTCAGTTAAGTTTGCCACTAAGGCTCGAGCCTACTGATCCCAAGCGTAAGAAGGATCCTAAGGGCAAAGGGCCTATCGGAGCTAACAGGACTCGTTCTTCCTAGGAAGAGGATGAGGCTTGGCAACCCCTTAAGCAGTAAAAAACTGGGCACCAAGGCCAAGGAAGAGAGGTGGTTGTGCAGTCCGAGACCTAGGCTTGACTCCTTACCCCAATGCTCCATGGGAGCCTTTGATGGGTAACACTTTCCTCAAGAACTTCAGAGGGGGTGAAGGCACATACGTGGCCAATGTGTTGGAGAGGTCCCTGCTACTCCTCACCGATATGGCCCAATTAGAGGACCTGAGGAGGCAGGAGGTCATCCTCAGCCTGAAGAGGTACTTAGGCATGGTAAGACATCTGGCGCTTGAGACTTTGTTGATTTTTACTCTTCAGTTCCCAACTTATCGTTTGTTTGTTTCGATTTGCAGGCTATTCAGGCTACTTACAGGCTAGAAGAGGAGGCCAATAACCAAAGCAAGGTCTTGGATCAGGAACGCGACAAGTGCTCGGATGCCACGCAGACCCTTAAGAACTCTAAGGCCTATCTCAAGAAGGCAAAGGAAGATCTAAAGGAGATGACAAAGGCCAGAGACAGCACTGAGTCAGGCCTAGCTGGCACTCAAAAGCAAGCCGCTGACTAGACGAGGCGCCTTCTCGAAGCTGAGGGTCAACTGAAGATTGCCAAAGAGCACATCACTGATTTAAAGTAGAAGTTGGCCGAGGCAGAGAGGGCCAAGAATGTCGCGAAGTTCGCCAAGGATGAGGTTTTGAGGGCCAAAGTGGAGGCGGAGTTCGTGAGGATAGAGGCTGAAAGCTTTAAGGAGTAAGTTGAGGAGGAGGCCTTTGCCTTGGGGTGGTTGAGACCCAAGCTGCCCTCAAGGCTCAAGTCCCTAGGGTATGCAGGCGCTACTACTCCCAAGTTTAGGCTGAGGCCCTTGACTAAGCTAGGGTTAAAGCCTCGTCCGAGCTTAGGAGGGCCGAGAGAGTGTATTACCCCCTGCTATTCGAGAGGCTGCCTCCGCCACCTCTGAAGCCAGCACCGCCCCCGAAGCGGCAGACAGGGACCAGGCCAATACTGCCAAGGATCCGACTTCTACTAACAAGCCTGCCGAGGAGGTTGAACATCAAGAGGTGTCAGGGAAAGAAAAAACCAGTAAACAAGAAGGGTTCTTGATATGGTCCCTCCCAATTGGGCCCCAGCTTTCCCCAAGAAGGGTTCTTGATAGCTCCTACAACTTTCCTCAACACTAGGTCCCCCGGTGCTAGTGATCTTAGCTTCACATTGGCATCATATCCTTGCTTAAGCTTCTGGTGGTAATAGGCTAGCTGGATTATTGCCCTTTCCCTTCCTTCATCAATTAGATCTAGACTCTTCTCTAATAGTTCATCATTAATACCTGGAGTGAAAGAGCTCGTCCTTAGCGTTGGGAAGTTTAACTCTAGAGGGATAACAACTTCAGCCCCGTAGGTCATGGCAAAAGGTGTCTCCCCTATTGATTGCCATGGTGTAGTCTGGTATATCCAAAGAAGGTGTGGCAGCTCTTCTACCCATGTTCCCTTGGCGTCATTTAGTCTCTTCTTAAGCCCATTGACGATGACCTTGTTGACAGCCTCGGCCTGCCCATTTCCCTCAGGATAAGCTGGAGTTGAATACCTGTTTGTGATCCCAAGTTCACAACAGTACCTTTTAAAGGCTTTACTGTCAAATTGGAGTCAGTTATCCGAAATGAGGGTATGAGGGACCCTGAATCGCGTGACAATGTTTCTCCAAAGAAATTTCTTAGCATCCATGTCCCTGATGTTGGCCAGCGGCTCCGCTTCGACCTATTTGGTGAAGTAATCTTTGGCGATTAACAGATATCTCTTATTCCCTGGTGCCTTGGGGAAAGGGCCTACAATATCCAGGCCCCACTGGGCAAATGACCATGGGTTGGACAAAGGGTTGAGGGTCCCTCTAGGATGATGAATATTTGGGGTGAACTTTTGGCATTGGTCACACTTCTTAACATACTCTAGGGCCTCCTTCTGCATCCCCGGCCACCAATATTCTTGGGTGACGGCTCAGTGTGACAGGAATCTTCCTCCTGTGTGACTCTCACAGATCCCCTCGTGTAGCACTTCGAGCAGTAATTCTGATGCCTCGGGGTGAATACACAATATGTATGGTCTAGAGTAGGAGCGTCTATACAACTTGTGGTCTTCAGACAACTAGAATCGCGAAGCATTCCTTCGTATTTTCTCAGCCTCTAACTTCTCCTTGGGCAGAACATCATCATTGAGGAACCTCACTATAGGATCCATCCAGCTAGGACTCGCTCCAACTTGATGGATATGCACCATGCCCTTTACCCCCTCATTTGATCTTTCCAGATGCTCAACAAGTATAATCTGAGGTAGATCTCCCGCCGAGGATGTGGCAAGTGTGGCCAATGAGTCTGCATGGGTGTTTCCACTTCTGAAGACATGTGATAAGCTAAAAAGGATGAAGGCTGACTGCAAGCGTTTGACTTGGTTTAAATACTCCTGCATCCTCGCATTTCTGGCCTCCAACTCTCCATTTACCTGGCCCACCACTAATCGCGAGTCCGAGAATATTTCTACTGCTTCTCCTCTCATTTTCTGCACCATGACCATCCCTTGTAACAATACTTCATACTCGGCTTCATTGTTTGTAGCCGAGAACCCGAGCTTCAGGGATTTTTCTATAACAGATTCCTCAGGGGATACTAAGACTAGCCCCACTCTAGACCCCCTCTGATTTACCGCGCCATCAACGTATACTTTCCAACATTGTGGCCCTAAGATACAGATTGCCCTAACTAATTTTTCGTCCATACTTCTCTTCTCGGCTGCCATCTCTACTAGTGGTTCAGCAAATTCGGCCACTAAATCAGCTAGGACCTGGCCCTTTATAGAGGTCCAAGGCATGTATTTGATGTAAAAAACCCCCAGAATTGTGTTCCACTTGGCGATCCTTCCTGTGTAATCAGCAGTCTAAAGTACAGACTTTAAAGGTAATTGGGTTAGAACAACCACTGTGTGAGCTTGGAAATAATAGGCAAGCTTTCGTATAGCGTGGATCACAGCTGGTATGGCTTTCTCCAAGGGTAGGTACTTGACCTCAGCTTCATGTAGTGACTTACTAATGTAATAGACTGGTTTTTGAATGCCATTGTCATCCCGTATCAGTACCAGGCTCATAGCGTGAAGTGCCACAGCAATGTATGCGTATAGGACCTCATTGGCCTCAGGATTGGACATGATAGGTGGCCGGGATAGGTACTCCTTGAGTTGTTGGAGGCCACGACACAATCCTCGGACCATTTAAATCCCTTCCACTTGTTAATCAGGAGATAGAAGGGCTTGCATCTGTCAGCCGACCTAAAAATGAATCGATTCAGGGCCGCGATCATTCCAGTAAGCTTTTGGACCTCCTTGGGGTTTTGCGGAGGCTTTAGGTTATGAATAGTCTTGATTTGGTCAGGATCAACCTCGATTCCCCTGTAGGTAATAATGTATCCTAAAAACTTGCCAAATCCCAAGCCAAACGAGCATTTGGAAGCATTTAGGTGCAACTTGTGCTTCCTCAAGACATCAAAGGTGCTGCCGAGGTCTCCTAAATGCTTGGGCACCGCTTTACTCTTTACCATCATATCATTAACATAGACTTCGATGCTCTTGCCCAGCATCGGCTTAAACATTCTCGTCATCATCCTTTGATAAGTGGACTTTGCGTTCTTCAAACCGAACGTCATTACTTTGTAGTGGTAGTTCCCAATGGGTGTCACAAAGGCTGTCTTCTCTTGATCCTCCAAGGTCAGTGGTATTTGATAATAGCCTTCAAAGGCATTTAGGAAACTCATCCGAGGATGACCCTAGTTGCATCTACTAGCTGGTCTATTCGAGGCATGGGGAATGGGTGTTTTGGACATGCTCTATTCAGGTCTGTGAAGTCCATATAGACCCTCCACTTTCCACTTTTCTTCTTGACCACCACAGTATTGGCCAACCATTCGGGGTAAAAAACCTCTTTGATAGCCCCTGCACACTTAAGCTTATTCACCTCTTTTCTAATCATATCAGTGTGCTCTCTCGATGGGCGCCGGGGTGGATGTTTCTTGGGAATTATGGACGGATTGACGTTAAGATAGTGACAGATGAAGGACGGATCAATCCTTGGGGCATCACAGGCATCCTATGCAAACACGTCAATATTACTTTTAAGGAACTCAATTAACTCATTTTTCTCCTTGGGAGGTAGTCGAGCCCTGACCCGAAAGAACTTCTTCGGGTGGCCATTTTCTCTAGATCCCCACATTTTGCTTCCTCGGCAACTGCATCAGGAGGCACCACCGGGGTCTTTGATTGCTATAAGCTTTCTTCGGTAGTGGCCGAGGACTGTGCATCGAGTCGATGTGATATGGCAGCCACCATGCATTGCCTTGTTGTGGGTTGGCAACCATGGATTTCGAGAACTTGATCCCCTAACGAAAATTTCACCTTCTGGTGCAAGGAGGAGGCAACAGCCCTTAAGGTGTGGAGCTAAGGCCTTCCTACGATGGCTGTGTATGGGGAGTAGGTGTCCACTACTATAAATTTCACCTCCACCACCTCTGGGCCGGTCTAGATGGGCAGCCTGATCATGCCCTTTGGGATAACAAGCTTCTCGTCGAAACTCATCAAGGGAGAGCTATAGGGCGTTAAGTCCTCCAGTTTCAACCCCAGCCCCTTGTAGAGGTCAAGGTACATGACCTTGGCTGCGCTGCCACCATCCACCATCACTCTTTTCACATCATAGTCCCCTATTCTGAGAGTGATCACTAGAGCATCATCGTAGGGCTGGGTGGTCCCAATTTTGTCCTCCTTTGAAAAACTCAAGGTTGGGCAAAAACTTCTCTTAGCCCTCTTCGGCTCTGGCTGGGTTTCTTCGGCGAGCAATTGAGCCACAGATAGCACCCGTGAGGGGCACGTGCTCGTTCTTCTCGGAGTGGCCAAGATCACATTGATTGTCCCTATGGGTGCCCTTAGGGCAGTATCTCTTTGGGGCTCCTAATGGGTCTGGCCTTGGTGGTCACCGAGGTTACGCAGAAGGTGCTTCAGCTTTCCTTCTCGGACTAGCTGGTCTAGATAGTTCCGGAGGTTTTTGTAGTTCTCCGTGGTATGCCCGTGGTCCTAATGATATTGGCAATAAGGGTTCCGATCGTGCTTCGTGGGCTTTCCCACCATCTTATTCGACCACCTGAAGTAGGGCTCGTTCCTGATTTTCTCCAGCACCTAATGTACTGGCTCTATAGCATTAACAGCCTACATGTTGGCTGCTTTAGACTGCCTTGCGAAATCCCTCATCGGGCGGCTGCTGTTATATCGGTCTGACCTGAAGTCCCTCATCTCTTGAGGGGTAACCTTCTCCTTTCCTTTGCCCTGCAGCTGGTCCTCCTCCACTTGTTTGTACTTGTCGATCCGATCCATCAGTTGGCGCATACTGGTGGCAGGCTTGCCAGTCAGAGACTTCCTTAGACCGTGCCTGGTTGGGAGACCATTTTTGAAGGTGCTGATAGCGACATTATCAAAATTGCCCTCCAGTTCATTGTATACCTCCTAATATCGATTCGAGTAGGCCTTTAGGGTCTCTCCATCATGCATGGATAAAGACAATAGCGCACTTAAAGGCCAAGGAGCTCTGTTGTTTGTAACAAAGCGGGAGCTAAAGGCCTGGGTCAATTGTCTATACGAATCTATGGAATTCGTCTTCAAGCCATTGAACCACCTCATCGCCACTAGACCCAAGCTAGAGGAGAAAACCTTGCACATCAACGCCTCGTTCCTAGAATGGACAGCCATCCTTTGGTTGAATTAGCTCACATGCTCCATGGGGTCCATTTTGCCGTTATAAATGGAGAAGGTTGGCTCCTGGAACCGTCGAGGAAGGGTAGCCCCTTCTATGTGGCGTGTGAAAGGTGACTTGGATAGTTGATCTAGTGCCTTTCTTATGGCATCATATCCCAAGCCCTTAAGAGATGGGCTTTTACGTTTACGCTTCTGGTAGTGCTCTTCTTCATGAGAGAAGGTCTTGCTTGGAGGAGTTCTCGATCTTTGCCTATAGTCGTCGTCGTGTTCATCGTCAGAGGGCAGGTCGGGACTAGGTTGAGATCGCCTTCGTTGTGCATGGCGCAACCTCCTTTTCAAGTCATCTATCTCCCCTGCATGGCCTGTTTATCGTTCTTCCCCTAGGTCATGTGGCTCCTAACTTCTTTTGGTTGTATGGCCCGATTGTTGTCTTGTCTCTAGAGCATGTGACTGTCCCCACGCAAGTAGCTTTTACTGGTTTGAGTGGTGTGCACACTTCCCTCTCGAAATCTTCCATTCTCTTCATTTTGATCGCGCTCAGGGTCGGCGAAGTTACCTTGATACTGGGATTTGACTGGTTCAGGCTGATGAGAGCCTGCTTGATAAGGGTCTGATCCTACCATGCTTGATCGTTGCCCTTACTAACACACAAGTTCTTCCCATAGACGGCGCCAATTGTAGGTATTGGGTTCGAGTACTTCTACTGTTAAATGAGTGGACTCGAGCCTAGCTAGCCTAATACAATGAATTTGTAGAGAGTGGGTTCAAGAACTAGGTCCTAGTGAAGGTTACAACAACTAGGCACGGTTGCATATGGATTGAATAGCATGAACGTGGACTAAAATGTGCAATGATGTTCCTCGGCCCTCCTTTTGGGAGCTTGAAGTTCTTATTATTTCTTCCGTAATCGGTTACAAAGGTTTCAGTGATGATACAGGTTGCTATAGTGTTCTCTCTTTCTACTTTTTGGTCCTCTTTCCAGAGGGATTCCTTATATTATATACCCCTTTTCAGTTGATCTTAGCCTTACATTTGTTGATCAAGCAGGTCACTATTTGAGTGCTTGTCCTATCAGCCGCCTTCCCATTCTTTCTGTGGGTTGCAGCAACCAAGGCTGCACTGTTCAGGAGTCATTTCCTCATTAATGCGGCCAGAACGTCAGTTGTGGGCATTTAATGTAGAGGTGACAATTCATCCTGGACTTGCTCCTCCACCATGCTTCTATGGCTGACACGTTGTACTTGTTCTTTCTCTTTAGATGCTCTGGAAGGTTGCCTTTGGTGGCCTATTGCTTCTCCTTTCTATGGTCTCGGCTGGTCGAGGACAGGAATGTCCTCGGCGACGTCCCTGGGCAATTTGGACTTTCTCATTTGGTCCTCGGGTGTTTCTTCCTCCTCGGCGGGGGCCTTGGGCTTGGTATAAAGTGGGCCAGGGTTACCAAATTCTCTGACCCCACACCATACATATATGCTTATGTTGTTAACATCTCATTACAGGTGCATAGTTACTGAAACTTACAAAGAAATTTACAATTCTTAAAATTAATAAAGCAAAACTCCCAAAAGTTATATTTATATATATATATATATATATATATACATACACTCAAAACTAATATAAACTACAAAGATATAAACAAAGACTATGATATGAGGTAGACAACAAGCTTCAAATTTGAGCAGCAATATGACTTTCTCAATCTTACTAGTAATAACAATATAAACAATTCAAAACATGGAACAATATCAAAATTATAACACCTAATTCTATTATCTTTTATGTTGAATCCAAACAAATAATTAATCAACCAAAATTTATAGCTTTAATTAAGAAAACAAAAAATCACATAAACCGAAATAAAAATTCTCAATAAAGCAGAAGTATATAAGGTGAAGAATTAAGATCAACCTACTAAGACACAAATACCAAAACCCCACAAGACTTAAAACATCCAACTTTTATAGAATCCCCAAATTCTACTTCAAAACCAAACAAAACCCTTCAAATCTAGAAAATTTATATATAATATATCAAATAAAAATTTATCATTCCCTAGGCTGGAAGACATAGGTTGTAGCTTTGATTTTTCTCCAAAAAATAGAGATGCTTCATCTGCCATATACAATATAAAATAATCATTAGAAATTTCAACCCAAAAACCAAACCCACAAAAACAATGTCAATATAAATATGGAAATTAACCCAAATACTCAAAATAAAATCAATTTTAAACATAACAAAAGAATAAGATAGAAAGAAAATCTCATACACATGAAAGCAAATAAAAAAGAAAGAACGTTGCCTAACCAAGTTAAGTTTAGGGTTTTGAGATGGTAATTGCTAGGGTTTTGAGAAGGGAAGAGAGTTCTAATAAGAGTCTCTCTCACTTTTTTTTCTTAGTCCTAATTTTTTTTTTTTTTTTTTTACGTGAGTCTCTTTTTTTTTTTTTTTTTTTTTGAATCCCCAAGTGAAGTTAAGTTTAAGGTTTTGAGGTGGTAATTGCTAGGGTTTTGTGGAGGGAAGAAAGAGTCCTAAAAGGAGTCTCTCTCTCTCTCTCTCTCTCTCTCTCTCTCTCATCCTAATTTTTTTTCTTTACATGAGTCTTTCTTCTTTTCTTTTCTTTTTTTTGAAACCTAAAATGAGTCCTTTTAAAAAAAAAAAAAAAAAATCTAACGTGAGGTCTAATTAAAAAATTTTATTTTTTTAATCCTAATTCTAACATAAGTCTCTCTAATATTGCAGTCTAATTTAAAAAATTATAAATTATAATGAGGTGTAAATTTATGAGGCTTGCAAGCTGATGTGTCAAATTTTTAAAAGGTCAACAGAAAGTCAAAAGCAACAACATATGCTGCCCAAACTAAAACTATTGACATTTCAACTACTTCTAAGGTTCCCCTACTTCCACCTAAAGATAAAGGTGAGGTGAGTAAGAAAACTATTGGCTGTGGTAACAATAGAAGAAAGTCAGCTACTTGAAATCATTTAAAAAAAAAGAGTTTGGAGAGGGTCATATTAGGGTTATTTGTAATTATTGCTAGAAAACCTATCTTGTTGATAGTAAGGGTTAATTTGGTTGGAGGGGTGGAAAAGTGAGAGGATAGAAAATGGTGGAAGGATAGAAAAGATTTTAATTTCCCTATTTTTTGTTTGGTTGGGAGTGGAAAAGTGGAAAAAGTGAGTTTATATAAACTTATTCATATACCCGTATTAAAAACTAATGCCCAATTAAAACAAAAAAAGTAGCAAGCAACCAAAAAAAAAAAAAAAAAAGCAATCATCCAAATTTATTAAAAAATAAAAATCATATCTAGGAAAAAAAAATCACTTCTAGTTAAACAAAAGGAAAAAAAAAAAAAATACAAAGCACTGTTATGCCATACTCCCGGAAGAAATCAAAAGAGAAAGGAAAAAAAAAAAAAAAAGCAACGTCCAAGAGGATGAAAAAAAAAGGCCAACGTAACAAAACACATGGGCAAATATTCATACTTGCGAATTGTAGCTCAAGTTGTCCAATTTAGCCAATATCTTCATTTACAATACGATATTTTAATATAACTTAAGTGTACCATGAAAGCAAATCAATAAAGAATTAAAATTGTATAATTATGACTATAAATTGTTTGTTTATGTTTAGACCCCTTAAAAATAGATTGTTTAACCTAATTATTTAACCAAGTAGTTACTTAGGTTGATTATTCAGATCTAAGTTAAATGCATACAATCATATCACTAAGTGTGAAAAAGTAAAGAAAACAAGTTATATGATTACCTAGAAAAACCAATAAAACCATCTGATTTCAAGGTAAAAAACTTAGGGAGGATTTGACTTAGCTATCCTCAAGGTAAACAAATTTACTATGATAGAATGGAAGTTTACAATAGATTTTCTCCCTAAAATCTAAAGCTACCTCTTGTAGAACTTATTTACACGACCACATATAGTTTCAAATCCACGGACTCTTCTATCTTGAATTTGCAACACAAACACCCAAATTTATGACTTTGAGATCCCATTCAAAAGTTTCAAATCACCATCAGTAGTTGATCTTTATGCAACAAATTGTTTCCTCCAGTTCTTGATTGTAGATCTCATTCCAGTAGATGCTTGTTGATTTAAAATGTTACAAAAACCTCTCAGATCTCACAGGAGTAACTCACAAGACTTCTAAGGACTTTTAAAACGTAGTTAGAGTTTTCCTTTTATATCTAGTAGTGTTTAACTCAAACCCTAAACGTTTTCGTAGGCTTTGGGCTTGGTTTAAAATCTGTAGAATATGACTTTCGATCAGTCGAGCATTTTTTTGATCGGTCGAGTTTCACAAATTTTGAACTCTTCTTTCTGCAGCTTGAATGCTCTTGAATCTTAACTTGAACCTTCACGAGCAATGTCTAACACTTAATCTAAATATGTTTTGATCTTGGTTTGCCAACATACATAAAAATAGTAATCTATACATTTAATCAAAAATATTTAGAACCTAACATAAATAAATTAAATTACCTTCAAATCCACATAACTAACTTTTTATGCACAACGTAGCTTCCACATTCTCAAGCAAAAGACACATTCGATAAGGAGTAAGATTTTTTTTTTTTTTTTTTTTTTTTTTTTTTTTTTTTTTTTTTTTTTTTTTTTTTTTTCAGTGCTAAAACTTGATTCACATGCAACAATGGTTATGGTAATTGTATAATGCCTGAGTACAAGTCCTTCATGAACAGCGATTGCAGATCAAATTCAAGGTTTTTTCCCTCTTTATATTACACATTTACATTGCTGTTAATTGTTTAATTAAATTTGTTGTATATGATATAGTGTAATTTGAAAAAGCTTGCCCCCTTTTGTTTTCACCATTTAATTGCTTTTGGAAAGCAAATGGATTTTCCCTGTATCAAGATATTGCATGGTCAACCCAAACTAATTGGTACAGTGAAATTTGAAACCAATTCAATTTTCCTTTTGGATCATTTTGAAGTTTTTTCTTCATTTCTGTCAATGTTCAATTGTAGTGTGCTTCGTTTAGGTGCATTTTATTGGGTGTATTCATGCTATAAAATATTCTTTTCATTCCCATTTAGAACATGTACACCACATGTTTGACAAAAAATCTCACTCAAAATTGAAACTTACCAAATAACACCATTTGAAATCCCAAATAAGGTAGTGGAAACTTGCAACCAAGTTGTTATGAGGGCTATGAATGGATCGTAGCTAGCTTACTTAATTTTTTCAAGTAGAAGGTTGTAGGTGTAGCTGATTCTGTGGGGTCAAGTAGGAAGATGCTCTTCCTGTTGTCTGGGGTTGTTCCAAAATTCAATTAGTCTAGTAGCATAACTTATCGAAAGTGCTTTCAACTGCCACCATTCTTCTTTCGCTGAACTCGTGGATTTGGCTTTAGGGACCTAAAACATGCGAACTTATTGCCATGCTATCATGGGTATTGTGGCAACGAAGAAACAATATTTGGCCTATATTATGTTGCCATAAGTTCCATGAAATCCTAAAATTGAATACTTGAACTTGTGATAAACAATTTTTTGATATAGGTGAGAAAAGCATCACTTTTTGATTTGTACATATAGAATTTTGTCTTATGCACAAATAATTGTAAGATGGATTTGTATTTGTTTAAAGGAGCAGCTAGCTTGTGCTAATCAGAAGGAATGAAATCACACAATGGGTTGTTATCTAATTAATTCTAATTATGCTTAAGAAACAAAAGGAAATAGGGATGGGCTGTTATATTTATCCTCATTATGCCTTTTGTTATAATATATAATGTTTATTCTAATTATGCTTTTGTTCACCCCATAACTGTTTGCAACCCATACCTCTCTGTTTTATAATTTTGCAATTCATAGCTTTATTTTTAATCATTGGTTTCTAATTTGGAAGACCAATTTTGCTGTTAATTTTGATTGTGTTTGTGGTTTTGGATCCCCAAGCTCAATGCTAACACCCTGAAATGAAGCAATTTCAAGCCCTACCCAACAATCACCACCAATATATATATGGGTACCTTCTTTTCTCATTCTTTCTCTCATTGGAAAACCAAAAATTCCATTTTTTTTTTTTGTTGGATTTTCAGTTTTGACAGATATATCATTTTCTCAATCCAAAAAAATTCTTACTAAAATGGAACTTCCTCCTTCCATATGGATGGATGGAAGGTACACCTAGCATTCAAAACTAATTGAACCCATATATATTTTACTAATTAAAAAAAAATCGTCCAAGCATCACTAAATATTTTTTTTTTTTTTGAAGGTGAAATCAGATTTCATTCATTAATTAAAATAGCGAGAGCCAAAATATAATGCCTCTAAAGTAGGTGGTGGAGATTCTTCCAACCACACCAGCTCATCGTCTACTTGTCTAGCATATTTCGCCAGTGAATGGGCAACAGAATTATCAGTACGTTTTACAAAATTTACTAACAGAGTTCGAAGACTTTTTGCAAGACATTGGATATCTCCATATATGTGACCCAAACTTAAGTCGTTCGCCCCTTTTGCTTGAATAGACCTCATGACATTTATGTTATCCCGTTCCAACACCAGTTCTGAGAAGCCCGCATCCAATGCAAACTCCTTGCTTTACAGCATGCCAACACCTCAGCCTCCTTACTATCCCTCACCAGTAGCCTTTTGGCTGACAAAGCCGCCATGACTTCACCCTTATCGTTACGAATGACCACTCCAAAACCCGATGCTTTTATATCAACAAACACCGCAGCATCGAAGTTCAGTTTTTAGAGTAACCCCACAAGTGGTGTCCATGTTTGCACTGACTCAACCTGATTTGGGATAGCTAGTTACACCTGTGCACTTCTATATTCCTCAAACAAATCCACAACTTGGTTGACAGGTCGGGTTGGGTCCTGTAAAGAGCCTCTATGTACAATCGAGTTTTGTTGGTTCCATATTATCCAGCATTGAACCAGAAACAGTTCGAGCTCCTCATTCATCAGTCTGTTCATCAATTCTTCTACCAACTGGATAAAATTTGCTTGGCCACCCACACGCTTTTGCAGTCGAACCTTACCTCCAGCCCAAACATCCTGAGCCACCGTGCATTTTCATAAGGCATGTAGCACCGACTACGAACTTTGCGTGCATAACTCATAAGTATAATCCTCCATAATTCGTCGCCTAGCTAGATTTTCTCTTGTCAACAGAATCTCCTAGCATGCCCTCCATCCAAAAATCTTAATTTTGTTAGGTATACGAAGCTTCCACAGCCTTGACCATATCATGCCCCTGTTCTTCAACCCCAAGCACTCTTTAAATCTAGGCATCTCCCTTAGCATCTTTCTGTGATGTAGAACAGGTAGCACATGCCTTCTTGGAGCAGCAAAGGCGTAGAAAGTCACAATGCAAGATCAAAGAGGGGTGCCAGTAGGGGCTATCAGAGGTAACAGTGTCGGAATTGTATGAAATTTGGCAGGTTGAAGGGAAACGGCGTTCTGATCCAGATTCATGATGCCATGAACGTCGCCAAATTTTAGGCAAATTCCTTCGTTAAAGCCTCGAAAACAATGTTTTTGCTATTTATAGTAATATTTGTTTTTCCTTAATAACTTTTAGTTTAAAAGTCAGAATAAGGTCCCGTCTGTTTTGGGACGGCCCTTAAGGTCAGTAGTTTATGATTCTGCATTTAACTCAATTTTGCCATTTTTGGTAAAATTCGATAATTTTGTCACCTAATCGCTTAATTAGTGCGAATTAGGGTTTTAAACGTTTTTGCTAAGTATTTATATGTTTTGTAGCCGTCAGAGGCAAATCCGACTATTATCAATAAGCACAGACATTTTGTCAATTTTCTTTTCCTGGTGGATTCCAGTTTTATCTCCTTGTGGATTTAGGGAAACCCCTCGTGGATTCAAGGTTTACTATTAAGAACTAACAGTTTAGTTTCTGTTCCATCGAGAGAGTATCGTGTGTGCTTCTCTTCAGGCTTTCGCGACATCAGTTGGTATCAGAGCCTTGATTTACCCTGGTTTGATGGCTAACCGGTGAGACGGTAACCACCATAACAATGACGGCGGTGACGACGTCAATAACCCAGTCCTCACTAGGGCTGAGTTCCTTGATTTTCGTGATGAAAATCAACAATTTTGTGATTCTACCCAACAGACTTTGGGCCAGATTCAAGCAGCACTTGCCACTTTACTTAACCGAAACCCTAATCGCGTTGATGAAGAGCGACGTGATAACCGAGTGCGTGGCCCTCCCTATCGTGGTCCAAACCGGAACAGGCAGCAAGACTACAACGAAGAAGACAGTGAAGATGAGGAGCATGCAAAGAGAGTCCTTGGAAATCATCGTGGTCCCGCAAGGTATAATGGTTGAGATTATCAGGAGCAGAGGGACTATCGGATGAAAATAGAGTTACCGTCTTTTAATGGTAATGTCTCCATTGAAGAGTATCTAGATTGGGTTAGTGAGGTTGAAAAGTTTTTCGACTATATGGGTACAGCAGAAGACAAACATGTGTGTTTGGTGGCCTACAAATTGAAGGGGGGAGCATCTGCCTGGTGGGATCGTGTTCAATTAAACCGTACTCGGGAGCGAAAGCTTCCAATACGGTCATGGGGGAAGATGAAAAGGTTAATGGCAGATCGGTTCTTACCACCCGATTACCAGCAGGAGTTGTTCAGATAGTACCAGGATTACAGGCAGGGTACTCGGACAGTTAATGAGTACATGGAGGAGTTTGACAGGTTGGCGAATCGCAATGATTTGGAGGAAACTGAAGATCAACGGATATCCAGATTTGTACACGGGTTACGAGTTTCCATTCGAGATCAGGTATCCTTACAAACCCTATATACTTTGAATGAGGCTGTAACCTTATCCAAGAAAATAGAATTTCAGCATCTCAAGACAGGTTCGAAGTTTTCCAATCGCAGTTCAGAGTCCTCTAGTTCCATTGCCAACAAAGGTAAACAGCCCATGTTTACAGCACGGTCATAACCCGTGGTTAGGGAGAATAGTGGTGTCAACCAATCCACAGTGGCAGTAGCAGGTTCCGCAGCCCAGCCAGTAGCGAATGCCAACCCTTATGCTAGGCCAACTAGGAATAAGTGCTACAGGTGTGGAGAACCAGGACATCGATCTAGTACTTGCCCTAAGTGAGCCACAGTGAATCTGGTAGTGGCAGAAGAGGGTGAGGTAGAAGGTGAACAGGAGGGCAAAGAGGTGTATAATGATGTAGATCCGTATGCCTATGATCCCAATGAGGTCCAAGAGGATGAGGAAGGCGTGCCATTAGGGCAGTCTTTGGTGATTCAGAGGTTATTACTCACACCAAGGGTGGAATTTGGTGACCAGCGGAATGAGATCTTTCGAGCACGATGCACCATCAATAAAAGGGTCAGTGATTTGATCATAGACAGTGGCAGTGTAGAAAACATTGCGTCGAAGAGTTTAGTTACCAAGCTGGGATTGAAAACAGAAAAGCATCCCCCCCCGTACAAGATAGGTTGGATCAAGAAAGGTACGAAAACTCTTGTTACTCAACAATGTCGTGTTACTTTTTCTATGGGTAAATATTATGTAGATGAAGTAGTTTGTGATGTTGTTGAAATGGATGCATGTCATTTAATATTGGGTAGACCTTGGCAGTATGATGTAGATGCTACTCATAAGTGTAAGGATAATGTGTATGTGTTTTTTAAGAATGGCAGAAAAATTGTCCTTGGTCCTATTAAGGAAGGCAGTAGACCCAAAGCTTCTAAAGTGGAGGGAAAGCCAGCACTCCTTATAGTGAACAATGAAGATGAGTTTGACAGGGATTGTAAGGAGTTGAAACAGGTATACACTATAGTAGTGACAAATGGTGAGCCAAAGAAGGTTGCTGAGATACCTGAGGCGATTCAGCCATTGATTAAGGAGTTTGAAGAGCTTTTTCCAGAAGAGCTGCCTGCAGGTTTACCACCGATGCGTGACATCCAGCATTGCATTGATTTAGCTCCTGGAGCTAGTCTACCAAATCTGCCACATTACAGGATGAACCCTCAAGAGGGTCAGATTCTACAGGGGCAGGTGGATGAGATTTTGAGCAAGGGGCAAATCAGGGAGAGTATGAGTCCATGTGCAGTACTGGCATTGTTAACACCAAAGAAGGATGGGAGCTGGCGTATGTGTGTGGATAGTCGAGCCATCAACAAGATCACAGTCAGGTATCGATTTCCTATTCCACGACTAGATGACATGTTTGATATGCTGAGTGGGTCCAAGTGTTACACTAAGCTGGATCTCAAGAGTGGGTATCACCAGATTCGGATCCGACCTGGAGATGAGTGGAAGACGGCTTTTAAGACAAAGGAAGGGTTGTATGAGTGGATGGTAATGCCTTTCGGATTGTCTAATGTTCCCAGCACTTTCATGAGACTTATGAATCAGGTACTGAAACCATTTATTGGAAAGTTTGTGGTAGTTTATTTTGACGATATCTTGATTTACAGTAAGACAGAAGCAGCCCACTATAATCATGTGCGAGAAGTATTAGCGGTGTTGCAGGCCAATGAGTTGTATATCAACTTGAAAAAGTGCAGCTTCTTGACTGATAAGTTGCTGTTCTTAGGGTATGTGGTCAGTGCGGATGGGATTCATGTTGATAAGGATAAGGTCTGTGCAATCAGAGAGTGGCAAACCCCAATGACAGTGAGTGATGTGCGAAGCTTCCATGGGCTAGCAACCTTCTATCGGAGATTTGTTCGAGATTTCAGTAGCATAGTAGCCCTTATCACTGAGTGTCTGAAGAAAGGGAAGTTCTCATAGGGAAAAGAGGCAGAACAAAGCTTTGCCTTAATCAAGGAAAAGTTGAGCACAGCCCCGGTTTTGGCATTGCCTAACTTTGATAAGGTGTTTCAGGTGGAGTGTGATGCATCTGTGGTCGGGATAGGCGCTGTTCTTTCACAAGACAATAGACCAGTAGCATTTTTCAGTGAGAAAGTTTGTGAAGCTCGAAGTAAATGGTCAGCCTATGAACTGGAGTTCTTTGCTGTAGTATGGACTCTTAAGCATTGGGAGTACTACCTGATTCAGAGGGAGTTTGTATTATACATGGATCATCAGGCATTAAAGCACATCAACAGTCAAGTTAGCATTAACAGGATGCATGCTCGGTGGGTAGCTTATATATAGCGCTTTCATTTCACTCTGAAGCACAAGTCTGGTGTCACCAATAAGGTGGCTGATGCACTCAGCAGGCGAGCATCGTTGTTGACCACCCTACGTATTGAAGTTGTAGGGTTTGATTGCCTCAAGGAGCTGTACGAGAATGACGAGGATTTTGGTGATATTTGGGGTAAGTGTCAACAAACTCATACTGCTATCAATAGTATGTACATCCAGGATGGTTTCCTTTTTCGGGGTAACCAATTATGCATCCCTAAAAGTTCATTGAGGGAGCAGATTATTAGGGAGCTGCATGGTGGAGGTTTGGGTGGACATATGGGCAGAGATAAGACTATATCACTGGTGGAAGAGAGGTATTATTGGCCACAACTCAAGAGGGATGTTGGCAATCATGTGAGGAAGTGTCCAATCTGCCAAACTGCTAAGGGACAATCTCAGAATACTGGTTTATATATGCCTTTGCCAGTTCCATAAGCACCATGGGAAGATCTGTCTATGGACTTTATACTGGGTCTTCCTCGAACCCAGCGAGGTATGGATTTTGTTTTTGTTGTGGTTGATAGGTACTCCAAGATGTCCCATTTCATAGCACGTAAGAAGACTTCAGATGCTACTTGAGTGGCCAATCTGTTCTTTAAAGAAGTTGTGCGTTTGCATAGAGTGCCAAAGTCCATCACCTCTGACCGGGATACCAAGTTCATTAGTCATTTCGGCGAACTTTGTGGAAGCGTTTTGACACTTCCTTGAATTACAGCAGCACTAGTCATCCACAAACTGATGGCCAGATAGAAGTGGTTAATCGTACTTTGGGGAATCTGATTCGTTGTATCTCAGGTGAGAAGCCTAAGCAATGGGATCTTGCATTGTCCCAAGCAGAGTTTGCATACAATAACTCAGTCAATAGAAGCACTGGTAAGTCTCCATTTGCCATCGTCTACTGCGTGCCCCCAAAACACGCTTTGGACTTGGTACCTTTACCTGAACTTCCAAGAGTGAGTCAAGCAGCAGAGAATATGGCTGACCGTATTCAGGCCATGCAAGAGGAGGTGAGGCAGAAACTGGAAGCTACAAATGCTAAGTACAAGGAGGCTGCTGATAAGAAGAGGCATGAGAAGATCTTCAATGTTGGGGATTTAGTGCTGGTGTATCTTAGGAAGGAGAGATTTCCTGTTAGTACCTATAACAAATTGAAGGACAAGAAGTACGGGCCATTTTAGATTACTAAGAAGATCAACAACAATGCTTATGTGGTTGCTCTTCCTCCAGATATGAGCATTTCTTCTACCTTCAATGTTGCTGACTTATATGATTATCATCCTCCTGATAAACCGGATAGTAGGAACTTGGGGTCGAGTTCTTTTCAAGTGGGGGGACTGATGTAGAACAGGCAGCACATGCCTTCTTGGAGCAGCAAGAGCGCGGGAAGTCACAACGCAAGATCAAAGGGGGGTGCTAGTAGGAGCCATCAGAGGTAACAGTGTCGGAATTGCATAAAATTTGGCAGGTTGAAGGGAAACGGTGTTCTGATCCAGATTTATGATAACATGAACATTGCCAAATTTTAAGCAAATTCCTTCGTTAAGGCCCCGAAAACAATGTTTTTGCTGTTTATAGTAATATTTGTTTTTCCTTAATAACTTTTAGTTTAAAAGTCAGAATAAGGTCTCGTCTGTTTTGGGACAACCCTTAAGGTCAGTAGTTTATGATTCTGTGTTTAACTCAATTTTGCCATTTTTGGTAAAATTTGGTAATTTTGTCACCTAATTGCTTAATTAGTGCGAATTAGGGTTTTAAACGTTTTTGCTCAGTATTTATATGTTTTGTAGCCGTCAGAGGCAAATTAGACTATTATCAATAAGCACAGACATTTTGTCAATTTTCTTTTCCTGGTGGATTCCAGTTTTATCTCCTTGTGAATTCAGGGAAACCCCTCGTGGATTCGAGGTTTACTACCAGGAACTAACAGTTTAGTTTCTGTTCCATCGAGAGAGCATCGTGTGTGCTTCTCTTCAGGCTTCCGCGACATCATTCTGGTAGTGAGATAACCAAATTTAACTGAATACTCCCCATCCTTGTTAGGCAGCCACACCATAGCATTTGGTAAGTGTCTTTTGCTCAAAGGAATGTGAAGAATGGCCTCAGTGTCCTCCCAATGGAATATTTCTCCTATTATCCACTTTTCCCAATCATGAGCTGTTTAATCTATAAGGTCACAAACCCGCAACTCCCTTTCTCATCAGATGACATATGTAGGACCTTGTTTGTTGGGTAATTTGGGATCCATTTATCCTGCAGAACCCAAATAGAAGATCCATCCCCCACCCTCCAGCAACATCCTTTTTTGAAAATTGGTTGGGCTGCAAGAAGACTTTTCCAAGCATAAGAGCTGTTTGGCACATCACTAACTTCCAAGAAGCTACATCATCGAAAGTACTTCACCTTAAAACATCCATACAGTAGTGAGTCTTGCTCTTGTAATAATCTCCATCCTTGCTTGGCCAACATTGCTAGGTTGAAGAGCCGTATGTCCCGAAATCCCATACCACCTTCTTTCTTGGGTTGAGATAGCACACTCCAACTCTTTCAATGGATCTTTCTTTCATTACCAATCTGCCCCCACCAAAACCTTGCACATATAGCATTAAGATCATTATATAGCTTTATCGATATCCGGAAAACTGCCATAGTATATGTAGGAATAGATTGCGCCACTGCCTTTATTAGGACTTCCTTCCCCGCACTCGATAATAGTTGCCCTTTCCAACCCTGTATTTTTTTCCATACTCTATCCTTTAGAAAGGAAAAAGTTTAGTATTTGGACCTACCAACCAAGGTGGGTATCCCCAGATAAGATTCAAACCGATCCACCTCCCTAACTCCTAATGCCCTTTTAATGCTATCCCTCTGTTCCCTTGCTGCGTTGCTACTAAAATAAACTGAGGATTTCTCAAAGTTGATGCATTGGCTTGATAAAGCAGCATGTGTCTGTAAGACTTCTATGACAACCTGCACCTCCTCTTGATTAGCTCTACAAAACAAAAGGGAATCATCTGCAAATAGCAAGTGAGATATGCTAGGTGCTCTCCTGCATATGGACACACCATGAAGCCTCCCTTCCTCCTGTGCTTTAGCTAGCAAAGATGAGAAACCTTCTGCCAATAACAAAAACAAATAAGGGGATAGAGGATTTCCTTGACGGAGTCATCTTGAAGGCTAGATGTTACCATAAGCTTTTCCATTAATCCGAACTGAGAAAGAAGGATTTGTCACACAGCTCATAACTCTATCAATCCACACATCAGGTAGCATCACTAAAATTTTTAACTACGCTTTTAAGGCAATGTGTATTCTGATTATATTATTCTAATATATATTACGAGTTATACTATGGCTACATTTGACCTTAGGCAAAACTTTTTCAACATTGGATCCTAGGGCAGGGGATGTGATGCCCATGTTGTTGAAGGTAGGGCTGTCCAGCAACCCGGCTGAACCGGCCCATCCGTCCGACCCGGCCCATCCGTCCGACCCGAAGGCCCATGGGCGGATCCAAATGTCCATATGGGTCGGGTGCGGGTCAATTAATTTTGAAATTCGGTTTTTCTTGTCGGTTTTGGGTCCTTTGACTTCTAACCCGTGTAAACCGACCCGCCCGACCCAAAATATTTAAAGAGAAAAGACACGGTACTGGCCTGATGGGTCTGTTGAATTTCAGAAAAATTTCTTTCACTTTCTCTCATCTCTCACTCTCACTTTCTCTAATCTCTCACTCAAATCCCTAACCTAGCCTCCTTGCTACCGCCATCACCAAGGTGGGCCTTGTTGCCGCCCCTAACCCTAGCCTCCTTGCCGAGGTTGCCCAGTCCGCCAGCGTTGATTCAAGTTCCAGAAACTTATTGCCAACGTTGCCCCTTCGTTGCTGCCCTCCGTCCTTGGTTGAGTCTTAAACTGCACAAGCCTCCTCTAATCAACTTGAAATCTCCCTCTTGATGCTCTGATCTATGCATTTTGATGGTGGGTCAGTAAAAAAGGTTCTATTTTTCTTAGAAAAAATTTGTGCTGATCTTGTGATGGATGTGTTGGTTAGTGGTGAAGGAAGGAGTGGTAGTGGTGCTGTTGGTTTAATCTCTCTTTTTCGTTTTAGTCATAGATCTGGGGTTTTTGGTTTGGATTTTAATTTCTTTGCTCTAAGTTTTTTTTAAAGATTGTTCTAGGTTTTGATTTTGTTTTAGTCTCATAGATTTAGGGTTTTTGGTTTGGATTTTGAGAAGATTGTTCTGGGAATTTTTTTTTTGAATATTGTTCTGGTTTTTTTTTTTTTGAGAAGATTTTTCTGGGTTTTGAAATGTTGTGCTTGAGACCCGAAATCACCCAAGGCTCTGAACCGCTCAACCGATGACCCGCTCCGTCAGGCTCGACCCGAAAGTCCGTCGGCCACGGGTCTATTTTCCGTTCACCCGATTCAATCGAGTTAGGTGCGGGTCAGACCCAAACCTGATTTAACCTGACCCGTGGACAGCCCTAGTTAAAGGTACATAGCAAAAAAAAAAAAATGTTATTGAAGTGGATGCTAAAGACAGAAATGGAGAAGTTGTCGTTGCTTCCAAGGCCAAAGATGACTACTTATGTAACCATTCCTTATTGTACTTCTTATTTGTCACCTTAATTTGATGTAGAGAGAAAACATTTAAGTCAACAAATTTTAAGATTGATTTTATTTTTTAACTCTAATAAATATCCAAGTAAGGCAAATGGCATTTTTGCATTTTGCAAATTTGATTGAACAACAAAATGATGAACTTGTTGTGCTTGAGACTTGTGATGTTAAATGCAATACTATGTTGTTATATCCATTGATATAGTTCATTTGTTCTTTATAAATTTTGAGTGTTCCCTACATTCTATCTATTTTTGAGAGATTTCTATATAAGAACTTTTAGGGTGGGTAGATAAGGTCCCTGGTCTCGTCATAGATATTTTCTTCATTAGTAAGCAGTTTAATTCCAGTATTTGCAAGCATAAGATTGAAGGAAAAAACAGGTTTGCTTTATTAGTTGTAGTAATCACTTATGTATATTTTCTTTTTCTTTTTTTCCAAGTGATCATAACTTTAAACAATATGAAATTTTAAATAGTTTTTGTCAAATTTCCCCGAGCATTGCACAAGTTAGTGACTAGTATATTATTATTAGGAAAAACTATTACATATCAAGGTTGAGACATTAGTGTACTCTGCTACAGATCACAGGGATTTGCAAGGATATTTACATGCACAAATGCCCCCGGTAGTACGGAGTTGAGGCACCAATGCACCATCCTACAACATTTCTTCCATATCATTCCTTACATCCATAATCACATTTTACAAGGTGTTTAATGCAAGGTCCTTTGAAATAAGCCAATTATACCTTGTAGTTCGCTATCCCTGCATTTACTTGTGTCTTCACAATCAAGTTATTGCCTGCACTCAACGTTACATGAAGTACTAAGAATTTATACAAATCTATCTTAGAAGATTTGATTTTTTTTTTTTTTAAAAAAAAAAATTGTAAATCAAACCCAAGCCTTTCATTTAAATTTACATAAATCTATCATGCCATGAACTCTCTTCTTGCAAAGTTTTTCAAGAGTTTATGTTAAGTTTAGATTTTATTTTTGTTTTTTTTTTTTTTTGGTATTCCAGCAAATGGTTATGAGTTTAGTGATTTAAGACTTCTCTTATGATTCATTTTTTTGTTGTGGTTTTGTCACGGATTGCCAAATGAGGAGATTGTTAGGACATATGTGAGAACTGTTAGAGACATATGTGATATAAATTGACTAATCATTTGACAAAACGTACTTTACTTATAATTAGCTAGATCTAGGATATGTTTAGTACTTCAAGAAACAAGTGTTCAAGTTTTAGTGTTGAAGCCATGCAAGTCTGACCAAGAAACAAGTGAAGAAGTGTTGTTCATTAAATCTCGTCAGATGTCTTAACAGAATCCTTTCTATCAAGGTTTAATGTTAAAGCTCGACAGAAGCAGAATCTATGGAGAATTATGAAATTAGAATTTCCAAATTTGATTTCACGCATATCCATGTGTATTTGTGTAGGGTTTCTTTTCTCACAACCCTAGACATATATAAGGATTATTTTAAGGGCCGTCACAAGTGATGCAAAGTAATGCAAAGGTTGTTGCAATTTTTGTTACATGCATATTGTGACCGGAGACAAAATTTGTCCTAGTTCATCATATTCTTTGTAGAAGCTACTACGCATTTACGCCAAGGGTTTTGTGACCAAGGAGCTTCCTGATCTTCATTTTTGATGATTTGAAGAACCTTGTTGCCAACATCTTCCTCAAGTTGGTGTGTTAGTCACATACCGGGATCCGTGCATCATTGATTAGTCACGTACTGGGAGTTGTGCATTGAACGGAGAGATTGCCGCTACATCACAAGTCCAATTGTGTATTGAGGTAAAGGTTCAACTATAGGTTGGTATTAGGTACTGGGATTCCTTTTACTTATAACTGCTTGTTTTGATAACAGTGGATTCTCGGGAGTGGTGACCTTAAATTCACCCAGTGGGGTTTTGCTTTAGTGATTTTTCCCCACTTGTAAACAAATCACTTGTGTTAAATTTATTTTCTTGCATTTACTTTAGTTGGTAATTTGTTTGTGCTACCACGCTATTGCATGTTAAATTAACTTAATTAATTAACTTGAGTAATTAATTAAATTGCGAGGGGTCAATACATTCTTAGCCTATCAATTTTGATCACCTAAATTAAGCCTCCTAACTCTTGCTTTCTGTCTCAAGTAGCCTTGGCATTTCTCAAAGTCACAACCAATGATATTTTTCCCCTTTATGGCAGTGTTCTGATTTTGACCAAGATTATTAAACAACCCCTATTACACCTCTTCAAGATCTCTGTTAGGTTTTAGATCCCTATAAACTAGATTGTTTAACCTAATTAATTAACCAAGTGAATATTTAGGTTCATTATTCAGATCTAGGTTAAAACAATAAAGTCATATCATGTAAAGTAGTAAAAAATAAAGAACACAATGGTATGATGACCTAGGAAAACCAAACCGATGAAAAACCTAAGGAGGATTTAACCTTACTATCCTCAAGGTAAAATGCAAATCCACTATAGAGAATCGAAGTTTACAATAAGACTTAGACCACTAACATCCTATTGCTACCACATGTCAAACTTACTGACACGACCATGTGCAAGTTCCGAATCCATGGACTCCTTCTCTATTAGGCCTTTGCAACACAAGCACCCACACTTATGATAAAAAACACAAACTCTCCTATTTGTGACTCCAATACCACCCTTGAAGGTTTAGATCATCAATACCTTTGATGACTAGAGAAGGCAGCAACTTCTACAACACCGAATCTTGAGATTCTTCAAGGAATAACATCGGTAGAAACATGAGAGAGTTATATTAGGAGAAGTAGATCTGAAACCCTAATCCTTTTTAGGTTTGAATTGCTGTTTGGGCCAAACTTAAAATTTTGTAGACCTGTATTTCGATCGATTGAGCCTGTATTTCGATCGATCGAGCCTGTCTTTCGATCTGTTGAACTAGGCAGTTTCTGAACTTTTCTTTCTGCAGCTTGTATATTCTTGAATCTTGGCTTGTATCACCTTGAGCATTGTCTAATAATACATATCGACTCTAGGATCTATAACTAGAAAAATTTGTGTTCACGATTTGTCAATTGTTCTAAACTTTTAGAACCTAACAATCTCTTTTTGCCTTGTTAACATTTTTAGTCAAACCCCCATCCTGTTGCGTATTAAACTTTTCAAATAAAATTTTAAGCCACTTCATCTTTCTAGAAACTATATGCATGGTCACACCATAGACTTCTCTGTTCTTAGTAATTCTGACTATATCCCACACTTAGTTCCCAAAAGTTGTAACACATTATTTCAGAACTTTATGTATTCAATATTAGAGTGTATTTCTCTTTATTTTATGAAGGTAATATAAGTGCAGAATTTTCTTTCAAAAGCCATTAATTTTGCTATAGCAAAACTAAAGACACTCACAGCCTGGCTACAAAGAAAAAGAAAGCTCAAACAAAATCTTTGATACAAGTTAACAGCAGGTATTTTTTGGCAAGTATTAACAACATATTAGCCTAGCTAGATCAATGATGATACATATATATGGACACTGGATATCCCAATTCAACAAAGGCATCTATTTCGAATAGTGTAACTGATCTTCATAGGCAATCCTCCTGGCATTTAAATTTTGTTCTTCACAACATCCACTTCACTTCTAATGTTGTTTTTGTAAACTCTAGTATATTTCTTTACAACCAAATATTATATATAGCAACTGACCAAGCTAGCACCATTAATTTTTTTTTTATAACTTTTATGCTTAATCTTTCAGAATGTTTATGTTAACTCATCCTCCAATTTCCAATCCACTCATTTGATCTAAAAATTCTCATGCTCCTCTACCAGCTCCTTCTCTAAATGAAAATTAACAAACAATTGCAGGCTAACTTTTCAATGATGCTCCACAGTTGACTCTTACATTATAATTATTTGTTTTTCATTCTAGATTGGGTTAAGTGGATGTTTGGAAACACTTTGTGGGCAAGGATTTGGAGCAACAGAATAAAGAATGTTGGGGATTCATTTACAAGCCTCTTCTATCATATCCATGCCCTTCACTATCATCACAACCATCATCTGGTTCTATACAGAACCCATATTGATCTTACTTCATCAAGATACTGACATTACAAAGATGGCCGCTCTCTATATAAGGTTTCTCATTCTTAGATTATTTGCATATGGCTTCCTGCAAAACATCTTGAGATTTCTTCAGGCACAATCTAATTGTGTGGCCCCTGGTCATAGTCACAAGATTACCATTGGTTATTCATGTTGGAATTGCATATGCACTAGACATCTCTCAGTTTTATGAGAGCACCAGTGGCAGCTTCGGTTTCATTATGGCTATCAGTCCTTAAGTTGGCCATCTATTTAACTTGTTCCTTATGTTGGCCACCTATTTGACTTGTTCAAAGAAATTTGAGTGTTCATGGCAAGGATTTTCATTGGAATCATTCCAATACATTCCTACAGACTTGAAGCTAAGTGTAATTTTAATCCTATTGTGTCCACTATTCTTAATAAATTTTTGGGATAATTACAAATTGCCCACCTGTGGTTTGGCCCGATTTCTATGTGCCTACCTGTGGTTCAAAGTTTGACACTTTGCCCACCTGTGCTTGTCACCGTTACCCAGCCGTAACCCACCTCTCCACTCTCCGTTACTCTAACACAAAAATAAGCAAAAAACTCACTCCCACTCAGATCAAACACTCTCAAAACTCACTCTCACTCCCAAAACTCCATTCGACTTGCTCACCAAAACTCTCACACTATCACTCCTACAACAAGCATCATTTGAAACTCTAAATTTCAGATCCAAGCCGAGGAAGCAAGTTGCTAACAGTTGCTCCTCCTCTGTTCAGCAATGGGCTTCGATTCGCAAACTTTCCAATGGAACTGGGTTTTGATTGTGGGTGGGTTTTGATCATGCATGCGCTTGGGTGCCACCGTGGGTTATTGAACTTGGGTTTTGAGCTTGCATGGTCCTCTGTTCAGCATCAGCAGGTAGATCAAAACCCTCTTTAGTTTTTAATTTTTGAAACCTAGGGTTTGAAATTGGGTTTTTTAATGCTTTTTCGGGTTTTTTATTCTTTCTTTGAATTTGAGTTTCTTAAACTATTCTTGATTCCATGTTTCTTCGAATTGGGTTTTTTTCTCCTTACTTTTGTTTCATGAAAGATTATAATAGTAGTTGTGTAACTAGTTGCTAATTTAATCACAATATGAAGTTGTTGAGTTGTTGTTTATATAAAGCCACTTTCTTTGATTATATTTTTATAACTTGTTTGATTTTTGTTGTTTATATACAACCTCTGTATGTGTGTGGAGAACAATGCAAATGTGAGGGACCACGGACCACAATGCAAATGTGAGGGACCCATTTAATCTATGTATGGTTTTGTTTAAGTTAATTTATCGATACATCTCTCTCATGCTAATTGCTTTCCTTCACATGTCAACTACTTTCAAATTTTCTAATACACTTTCTTGGCTGCCAGCCATATATCTAATGCTTATTGCATATGCATGTACAGCCATATATCTAATATATCTAATGCTTGTAACAGATTCGTTAGTCTATAAGCTTGTAACAAATTTTTGCTATGTCTTCATCAACTGGCAATGGCTCTACAACTAGTGGTTTCTACCGTGCTGAAGATGGTCATTTATGTACCATTGAGCATTGTGCCCTACGAACAAGTCGAAAAGCTGGTAACTATGGAAGAAGATTCCTCGGTTGTAGTCAATTTAATGTAAGAAACAATTACATTGTTGTATTTGAATTGAATTGAATTATTAATTGTGATTTTTTGTGAACTGTGGAATTAATTGTTATAATTGTAATGATTAGGTTGGTCCCAAATGTGGCTTCTTTCAGTGGGTGGATAACGAAACTTGTAAGAGTGACCGTGAAAGGATAAGTATGCTTGAGAATGAACTGCAGCTTGCAAATCAGAGAGAAATGACAACTAGGCAAATGGAAGAAAGATCTAACCGAAGGGAAAGAGAAACTCATGAGCTTTATGTAGAAGCTAGGGAGAAACTTAAGAGGGTTAAAAAGAGTGAGAGATTGTACAAGGTTGCACTAGTTTTGTTATGGTTATTTTTCCTTTTTGTAATGTTGTTGTTGTGTTTTGCCTCAATGAACAACAATGTAAGGGTGAGGAACCTTAATCTACCATGATTAGGTAATTGAATTGTTATTGTATCTATCCCTTGAAATGGGGATGTTAAAATGTGATTGGGATGTTAACACTTTGTGCAAATATTATTTAGTATAATTTTTTTGTTTACTTCATTTTGTGATTGATATATATTGGCACAAAGTGTTATGTGGAAATGTTAATAATGGGAATGGAACTTGGAACTTGCCAATGATTAATAATCTACCATAAAGCATTCTCATTTGGTTTGTCAATTCACATTTTACTTTGTGTTGGAAAGATTGTGCAATAATATAAAAGGAGTTGAGAATCCCTTTGTTTTGGCCTATATAAATAAGTCTGCTGTGTCATATACCTGTGTCATAAAAATTGTGCACATAATTTTGCTATGTCATATAAAGATTGTGCACATAAAAATCACTCCTGTTAAGCTTAAAGACAAAGCTCAAAAACTGTGCACATAATTGTGCATATAATTTTGCATATAAAGATTGTGGACATAATTTTGCTGTAAATCCATCAAAAGCAAGACACCTGTGTAAATCCATCAAAAGCAAGACAACTGTGTAAATCAATAAAGACATAATTTCCTTTATTATGTCAATGCACACCTGTGTAAGTTCATCAAAAGCAAAACACAATCCTGTGTAAATCCACCAACAGCAAAGACAAGCACAACACAACAAAATACTTTATCCAACCAATGCATTTTAACTACTTTTAATAAAATGAACAGTCACGTGCATTCAAAATTGCCAATATTGTTTTTGGCACAACCTGTAACTTTACCCATTTTCCAACCAAAACCCAACTACTAGTCCACTATTGTATCAGACATACACATTTCACAAAAATTGCCAATATTGTTTTTGACTTTACACATCAGACATACATTAAGTGTGGGGACTACATCAAAACAAGTGATAACTACAACAAAACAAGTGGTCTGCCACTTTAACATCTTCCATCATTTAATGCTTTTAGTGCCATTGCCAGCTGCCTTCTTGCTCTTTCCACCCTTTCCACCCACTGGTTGAAACTTTGTTGGCCTTGATACACCATATGTTTTGCCTTTAAACCCCCTAGCAGCAGCACCACCACTTCCTTGACTTGGTACACCACTAGTGCTCACAGATGCACTTGGCTGCATAACCAAAATCCAGCAATTAGTAAGATGGTCCAACAATAGCAAGAGGAAAAAAATAAACAAAATAGAAGAAAGCAAAGATGCCTGAGATGGTAAAGAATCCCATGTCTCTCTAGGGGTATGGAAGCTCGGCTGTGAGGATGAAGAGAACCACTTGGCTCTAGATCTAGTTGTTGGAGGTTGAGTTGCTGCCTCAGATCTATTGTTTGGTGCAGGTTGAGATGCAGTTTGACCAAAAGCTGTATATGCAGGCTGGGAGCTAATACTTGGTGGTTGAGATGCAGTTTGCTTTGTTTTTGTAGATTTACTGCTTTGTGCCTACAAAGAGGGTTGTAAAAGTTAAATATACATGAAATACACATAGGAGGAAATGAATATATTTCAAAGCATGGAAATACTTACAGCATGTGATTTAGCAAGTCTATCTCTTCTCTGCCATGGAGTTTCACTAGTGATGCCTGCCTTGCACCCTCTTGCATTATGTCCTTCTTTCTTGCACTTCCCACACTTGATTGTCTTGTTCAGCCTAGAAACTCTATAAGGGTTCCTTGGCTCTTCAGGATCTCTTTTTCTTTGCTTTGGTGGTCTGCTAGGTGGTTTATACACATGAGGAGCAACAGGAGCAGGTAGGTTAGTCTCAACCCACTCAGATTGGCCAAGCATTGGCTGTATTATCTCTTTGTAAATTTCAGCAAATGTCTCTTTCAAGTAGCAAGGATGCACATAGTCCTCCACTCTCTCCAGATTCTTAACAATAGCAGAGATCCCATGTTTGCAAGGAAGTCCTGTCAAATCCCAAATCCTACAGCTGCATGCTTTCTTAGCCAAATCAACCACATGTCTCTCATGACCATTATCAACCTCATACATGAAGCAGCCAGCTGGAGTAGCACTGAAAGGTATGGATTCATGTTTTAACTTCTCTAATTTGTCTTGAATATTAGGACAAACCTTTCCAGTGTATTTTGCTATACCTTTCATCTTTTTGTATTGTTTGGTCATGAGCCTAACTCTAATCCACTCCAACATTGCTAAAATTGGCTTATCCCTAACTTCTAAGATCATGGCATTAAAAGACTCACTCAAATTATTAGCTAAACAGTCACACAAAGCTCTACTACTAAAGTGAGACTTAGACCATTGTGCAGGATTGATGTCAGCAAGATACTCCCATGCCTTGACATCCAAATCCTTCATTTCCTGCATTCTTCTCTCAAACTCCCTAATTGTTGTGGCTCCAGCACATCTCCACAGTGCATCCTTCAACTCCAAGCCCTTATGATCTATTTTGAAATTATTATAGATATGTTTCACACAATACCTATGCTCACAAGTTGGGAACAGCATCTCAATTGCAGGTATAAGGCCCTAATTCATATACAAAACAAATCAAGTAAATATGTTGGTTAAACATGTTGAAGTAAACTGAAGCATGTATTATTGAACTTTAAATATGTGGGTTAAAGTAGGTCATACCTTCTGCCTATCAGTGATGAAGACCAGATTAAGTTGCTCTGGATTCCCAATGTCATCTGAAAATTGCTGTAGAAACCATACCCACGAATCTTTGTTCTCTTGCTCAACAACAGCAAATGCAACTGGGAAAATATTATCATTTGCATCTCTAGCTATGGCAGAAAGTATTTGCCCCCCAAATCTCCCTTTCAAGTGGCACCCATCTAAACCAATGATAGGTCTACAACCTCCCAAAAACCCAAGTTTTTGTGCATTATACCTGATATATATTCTCTTAAATTTGGGCTGTGCATTTTCATCTTCCATTTCAGTTTGCAAAATAACCCTACTTCCTTTATCAGTCAATCTTATCATCTCTGCATAATCCCTAAGCTTCCCATATTGCAATTGTTCATCCCCAGTAAGCAAGTCAGTAGCTTTCCTTTTTGCCCTATACACTTGACTGTCAGATATGTCAATTTCAAGTGCTTGCTTCACATGATGTTGAACAGCAGCCACTTTCCAATTGGGGTTTTTGTCAAACTCTTGCATAAACTTCTTTGCAACATAACTTGAAGTCACTTGGCTGTGTTTGAAGGATCTAGGGCAGGTGCACTCTGGATTGAATGTTTTTATTTGGAATGTCAACTCCTCAGGTAGTTGAGATGCATAACACCTCCATCCACATTCATTTATGCAATAAACTGAAATCTTCTTCTTCTCATTCAGCTTGAACTTGATATCTACAGGCTTCTTTATAGCATATTCCCTCAATGCCTCCCTAAAGACCTTAGAGTTTGGAAACTTCATTCCTTTCTTTAACTCTGGTTTTCTCATGTCAGTTTGGACATTAAACTCAGGTCCTTTTGCAGTAGTAGCTGTTGCTGGCTGATCATCATCAGACCCCACTATACTTTCCATGTCATCTTCAAGAGGTGGGTCAATCCATTCACCCTCTTCAAGAGGTGGGTCATTGTCAGCTGCAGTAGGCCTATGTGGGGCTGCATGTGTAGATGGCCCATCATCTCCTTCTTGGGCTGCATGTGTAGATGGCCCATCATCTCCTTCTTGGGCTGCATGGGTAGATGGCCCATCATCTCCTTCAGAGGGCCTATGTGGGGCTGCATGTGTAGATGGTCCATCATCTACATTCTCAAATACATCATCATCAAAATCTGGCCCCTCAAACCCTTCCTCTAACCAATCATCATCACTCTGACTTCCTTCAGCATCCACATTACCTCCCTCATGCAACACCACCACATCATCATCATCATCATTCTGACCCACCTCATGCACATCATCATCATTTGCTACTTCCTCATTACCAAATGGTTGTTCAACTGCAAGTGGCTCCTCACCACCCTCAACATATAATGTTATCTTATTTGTAAGCCACGCAGCATGAATCTCACACATGTAAACTACATCATCATCTCCATTTATAAGCCTTAACCCTTGCTCCAAATTACCTCCAGGAATAAGATAATGATACCTACTTGTACTAATTGCCCCCACATCAGAACAAATACCTTGTATTTCAAAATAACTAAGTCTATCTGGGTCTACATTATCAACCAATGAAGTACTACCTCCTAAATATACCAAATCCGGGTTCCACACAAATTCCCCACCATGATGAATCTCAAAATTGAATGCCAAGTCAGCCATCTGCATATAAAACACAACAAAATAAAGTATGAGATGGGCTTGCAACATGTATTTATATGAAAGGGTCAGTTATCTAATTCTATCATGTTGTCCAATTTCAATTAGTTTCAAGCTTATATCAGTTAGTTTCAAGCTTAATGCATCAATGCATTAGAGTTTAGCTGCATATATCAATTAGTTCCAGAATGGCCCTCTACAAACTAATGCATCAGTTAGTTCCATAAAAGTGCTCACAATACAAACAATTTCAAGCTTAAATGCAATTTCAGTTAGTTTCAAGCTTATATCACTGATGCAAATATATCAGTTTGCATCAGTGCATCAGTACTTGAAACTAATATGTGCAGCCAAGTACTGATGCACTGATGCAAATATATCAGTTTGCATCAATGCATCAGTACTTGAAACTAACATATGCAGCCAAGTACTGATGCACTGATGCAAATATATCAGTTTGCATCAGTGCATCAGTACTTGAAACTAATATGTGCAACCAAGTACTGATGTACTGATGCAAATATATCAGTTTGCATCAGTGCATCAGTACTTGAAACTAATATCTGCAGCCAAGTACTGATGCACTGATACAAATATATCAGTTTGCATCAATGCATCAGTACTTGAAACTAACATATGCAGCCAAGTACTGATGCACTGATGCATATAGCATATATCAGTTTGCATCAGTGCATCAGTACTTGAAACTAACATATGTAGCCAAGTACTGATGCACTGATGCAATTATATCAGTTTGCATCAGTGCATCAGTACTTCAAACTAATATGTGCAGCCAATCTACCTAATATGCAGCCAATCTACCTAATATGCAATCAAACTAATATGTGCAGCCAATCTACCTAATATGCAGCCAATCTACCTAATATGCAATCAAACTAATATGTGCAGCCAAGTGCTCACAATCTAATTCTACCTAAATATTATCTAAAGTCCTTCAAAACACATACCAAAATCTAATTCAGTGCTCACAATCTAATTTAGTGCTCACAATTTAATTTCAAGCCATATTATCTAACGTCCTTCAAAACACATACCAAAATTAAAAAAACACACACACAGCTGGCCATTTCAGAATCTTCAATTCTATGTGCCAACTTGGCCTCAAGCAATATATCAAGTGTCACTTATCAAAAAAAAAAAAAAAAATCAAGTGTCATATTAACAGAGTCCAAAAACAAAGTTTCTTCAACTGTAAAAATGAGGAGCAATTATAGAAAAAAAAATTGGGTTTTTGCTCGGAAATTTCTTCGACTCTGTAAACAAAAAAAAAAATTGGGTTGTTGCTTAACCAGTTCCATGGTTAAGCAGGAACCGAATTTGGAAGAAAGAATTTTAAATTAAACCCACTTTGGAAGAAGACATTTTAAAACCCAATTTAGAACCCTAGATTGCAAATATTAAAAAAGCAAAAAGGATTTTGATCTACCTGCAATGGCTGAAGAGAGAAGCAATAATCTTGATCTTCCTCGGCTCGGCTCGACTTGCATGCACGATCAAATCCCAGTAACCTCAAGTGCAGCGAAGCACATTGCACAATGGGAGTAAATGAGTCTTGTTGCCACAGCTGAACAGAGGAGCTGTCTTCCCCGGCTCGGTTTGCATGCACAATGGGAGTGAGTGAGTGACTGATTTTTAGGAGTGATAGTGTGAGAGTTTTGGTGAGCAAGTCGAATGGAGTTTTGGGAGTGATAGTGAGTTTTGAGAGTGTTTGATCTGAGTGGGAGTGAGTTTTTTGCTTATTTTTGTGTTAGAGTAACGGAGAGTGGAGAGGTGGGTTACGGCTGGGTAACGGTGACAAGCACAGGTGGGCAAAGTGTCAAACTTTGAACCACAGGTAGGCACATAGAAATCGGGCCAAACCACAGGTGGGCAATTTGTAATTATCCCTAAATTTTTTTTCAAACCTAAAATTTGACTAAGCCTTATTTTGATATCAGAATATATTTTACAATGACAAGATATGAGGATGTTTTGATAAGATATATATATATATATATATATATATATGAACAAAACACTCACAAATGCTTGATGAAGTGGTTTAAATTTTAGAAATTATTCTTTATATTAGTGATATACCATGAATAAAAGATATTCTAAACTGGTCTCAAATTAAACAGGCTAAAAGAACCTGGTCCATATTGAAATTAGCATTGTGACTAAAATCAACCCAATACATAAGTTGAACCCTAAGACATGGTATCAACCAAGGGGTTCTGGCACCAAGTCATTTAAGCATGCTAATATTTTGATCTGCCAGGTTATCATAAGCACAGACATGACCTAATAAATATTACAAGTCCCCTAATTAAGGATTTTTGCTAGTTTGGAGTACTGGGCTTTCTAGATTCTAGTTTTCTTAGTAGGACTGTTGAAAAACTCAAGAACAACCACTTCATTGATTTCTATTTGGTAAGTTTCACTGTCCTTTTCCCTGGCTATACTAGTTACAGACCTGATCTTTTTGCTTTAATAATTATTTTTTGGATTAAAACTTTAGCGTGAAAATAGAAGCCTTTGCTTACATGTTCTCATATTCCCTCGCAACTCGTTCCACTTGCGAGGCTGAGTCATCAGAATACCCTATTTGGACGAAAACTGACTTTTCACATTCCTCACATACACTACTATAAATACCCTTATACCCATGAAATGTAGAGAGCTTCCAGAGAGAATTTTGAGGGAGAAATCCTAGAGAAAAACAAAATGGACTCATCTACAATCTTCATCATTTGATTCTCTAAATTTCTCTACTCTCACCCTCTCCATTGACATACTCTTGAGAGGTACATTTTGCCAAATCCTTTCTCACTATATTTATATCAGTAAGGAGATATCTTGGTGCTTAGGAAGTAGTTCGGAGATGACCAATTTACTTGGTTAATGCAATGGGCTTATTGCGAGATCCAAGAAGCAAAAGAAGATAAGGTTAGGCATAACCTTGTTAGAGCAAGAAGCTTGGAGGGCTTAGGTGCATTGGGTAGATTAGGCTTGGAGGGTCTTTTGCTATTCACGTATCCTAACTTTATTCTTTAGTGGATCATTTGACTGCTTGAAGGGCGGCGGAGAAGTTTTTTGCCAAGCTCTTTGGTTTCCTCTTCGATAACATGTGTCGGTGTTATCTTTGGTTTTGCATCTCTCTTCCCTTACTCTTTACCATTTAATTGTTGCTGTGTTTGTGATTAATTATGGTTTAGAGTGTTTTACCTATTTGGTTATAGCTTATATACATCATTCCGCACATATATTGTTTGTGTATAAGCTTGTATTGATATTGTTAAAATTGGAGGTCTAAACATTCAATAGTGTTTTACACACTAATTGAATTTTCAGTCTCGTTGCTATAAGGTTAGCTGGAATAATACCTTTTCTTAAGTTGTCTTATTCTGTTTAAGGTCTTCATTTTTATTTTTATTTTAAGTGGGCAGAACTTGAAGGAAAATTCCTCCAACCCAATATAAATGTGGCATTTGAAATAACCATCAACATGTACTTAGTCACATAAATTTTTACCAGTTATATGACTTGTTCAAATGATTTAATGAAGTAATTAAGCATATGTGGATGCTCATCTAAGTGCCACATAATTTGTTGGAAGAGATTCTTCAAAACTGTTTATAGGAAAACTTTGTCCTTTCTCTAGTACGTTCCAAATATTGAAAAAAATATTACACTTATTGGGACAGCACAAGGGTGTGAATGAGTTGGGAGCAGGCCTTTCCAATCGGTCTAAGAATGCCATGGGTGTGAGTCTAAAGCTCTCTCTCCTTGTTGCAGTTATACTTGTTTTGGCTATTGGATTTGGTCACAAAACATGGGTTGGTTTCTTCAGAGATAGTTCAAATATCATTAAGCGATTTACATCAATGATTCTTCCTTTGCTTTTGATTTCAATTTTCATTGATTCAGTGCTAGGTGTCATATCAGGTATGAATCTTACAATATTATATGCCAGATCATTTCAATTATATATTCTCAATTTCAATGCTATTGATTTTAATACTGCAAGGGTGGCTAGAGGATGTGGCTGGTAGCACTTGGCTATCTATGTTAACTTCGCAACCATCCACATGAACTCTGAAAAGAAAGTTCTTGAGTTGGGTAGAAGCATAAATTTAAATAAATTGTTAGGTTCTAAATGCTTAGGATTAAATATTTAGATTTCTATTTTTATGTATGTTGGCTAACCTAGATCAAAACATGTCTAGATTATGTATTAGACATTGCTCATGATAAGTACAAGTTAGGATTCAAGAACTTACAAGCTGCAAAAAGGAGAAGTTAATTTCAATGAGGTTCGATTGATCGAAATTAAGCTTTGACCGATCGAAAATTGTAGTCAGGATTTTATTTCAGCCCAGGCACTCTAAAAATGTCTAGGGTTTTAAGTAAAACACTTCTTGGTATAAAAGACCCTAACTACATTTTAGAGGTTCTTAGATGACTTTGGAGGTGCTTTTGTTAGATCTAAAAGGTACTATGCCTTCTTCTGTCAAAGTCACTATCGAAAATCATTCTCATACCATTAGAACTAGTAAATCTGAAGTTGCTGCAACAAGATCATACATAGCTGATGATTTAAACCTTCAAAGGTGGTCTTGGAGTCACAAACTGAAGAGTTTGTGTTGCTAAACCTTTGAATAGGATCTTAGAGTCACAAACAGGGAGTTTGTGTTCAACAAATCTAAGATAGAAAAGTCCATGGATTTGAAGCTACATATGGTCGTATTAGTAAGTTTTACATGAGGTAACTTTAGATTTAGGGTTTAAATCTATTGTAATCTTCCATTCTATCATAGTGGATTTGTTTACCTCGAGGATAGCTAGGTTAAATCCTCCTCAGGTTTTTACCTTGAAACGGTTGGTTTCATTGGTTTTCTTGAGTGATCATATTACTGTCTTCTTTATTTTTCCCCACTAAGTAATATGTTTGCATGTGTTTAACTAAGATATGATAATTAACCTAAGTAAATACTTGGCTAATTCATTAGGTTAAACAAATCTGGTTTGTAGGGATCTAAACAAACAAACATAAATGATTCAAAAGAAATATTTATTCAATTATGCATAGTCCAACATGCCCAATCGTGGGGCAGACCACTAAATGAGAATGGACCATCCTGAGCATAAGATGGGCTTGATATCAGAGCATCAATTACAAATTTGGCATCACCTTCAAAAAAATGGATTTACATCCTTGATTTGCAGCAATGGAGGCCAAGAGTAAGGCTGCCCTTAGCTTTGGCTTGAGGAGGGGAAGATACAAAAATCATTTCAATGCCTCTTTTATTTTAGGGACCCAAATGATGAAATCTTCAGATGGGGTTGATGGAATATGGATTTTTTGAATGTGGATGGCTGTATTGGTGTTAAAAAAAAAAGTCATTGTTCTATTGCAATGAAGCAGGGAGGATGAGGTCTGCCAGATGGTTAATTTCTAGGATTGGTTGTGTTAGGTTCTAAGGTCTTAGGATTTTATGTATTTAGAACTCTAATTTGTAATGTTGGCAAACCATGATCAAAACAATGTATTTAGTCTTGTTTAGGCTTGCTCAAAGTTGGTTTAATATTGTAAAGTTGGAATCGAGTGGCTGCAGAAGTACTTGGGACTTTCGGCCTGGCTCGATCGATCGAAGAATAGACTCGATCGATCGAAAATCACACAGGTTGAATTTTCTGCAGATTTTTCAACTCAGCCCTACTTCATTAAACGTTTAGGGTTTTGTGTTTTTACCCTAGGTATATAAACTAAACCCTAGCCACATTTTTGAAGGTTGTCCATATTGCTTTGTTGCTCATACATTGCTGTTTTGTGTGAATCTCGTGTGAGATCTTTGAGGAGCTTTCCTTTACACAAAACTTAAGGTTTTCAAGGTAGAGATAATTTCAACATCTTGAAGATCATTATTGTTGCAACCATTGGAACTTAAAAGAAAAACAAGCGGGGAGCTTGTAGCTGATTGAAGAATTCAAGAAAGAAGTAGTCCGTGGATTTGGAGCCTGCGTGTGGTCGTGTCAGGAAGTTTTACTGGTGAGTAGCATTAGGAAGTTGAGCGGGGAGCTTGTAGTCCTTCTGTAAGAACTTCAATTCTTTCATAGTGAATTCTGTTATGCCTTGAGGATCGGTGGGTCAAATCCTCCCTAGGTTTTTACCGAGTGGTTTCCTAGGTGATCATATCTTGTGTTATTTATTATTCCGCTGCTTTATATCTTGATATGATTATTTGATTGCTTTAACCTAGAATTGCATAATTTGACTAAGTAACAACTTGGCTAATTATTCTAGGCTACGCAATCTATGTGTTTAAGGGGTCTAAATTTTTCAACAAGTGGTATCAGAGCGTGGTAGCTCTTTTTGATTGAGATTTCTATCTCTAAGCTGATCCTTGACCCCTGTTGTCATGGATTCTTGGAAAATCTTTTTGTTTGCTAGTCAACTTATCTACCTGTTGTCTTTGCCATTTGTTGTTTTTGTTAAATCTTTCCTTAAGTATCTTGGTAAAATCACTTGTGATAAGAATTATGTTTGTTATACTGCTTTAACCGCCTTAAAGGCACGTGATTCTTGTCTTTGGTATTTGGATAGTGGTTGTTCCAAGCACATGACAGGAAATAAAGGTCTATTCAAAACACTTTTTGAATGGAAGATTGGGACAGTCACCTTTGGAGATGGAAGTAAATCTGTGATCAGAGGCATTGGTACTGTGGACATTCTAGGATTGCCGGTGTTTGAAGATGTTTGGTATGTTGATGGATTGAAGGCCAATTTACTCAGCATAAGTCAGATTTGCGACAATGGATTGAACGTTCTTTTCACCAAGTATGAATGTGAGATACTTGATGGTGGAGGTGACTGTATGTGTGTTGGTGTAAGGACAGCTGACAACTGTTATGGAATAACACCAAGTGTAAACAACAAGTGCTTTAGTGCAAAGATAGATCAAGTTGATTTGTGGCATCAACGGTTGAGGCATGCTAGTCTTAAGCAGCTAGAGAAGATTTCCAAGTGTGAGGCAGTTATCGGTTTACCTAAATTTGAGAAGATAGATAAGTGCATCTGTGGACCATGTCAGATAGGTAAACAAGTAAAATCCAAGCATCTGTCTGTAACTAGTGTTCAAACCTCAAGACCTTTAGAGATGTTACATATTGATCTCATAGGTCCTGCCAGAGTTTAAAGTCTGGGTGGAAAGAAGTATATTCTAGTGGTTGTGGATGATTTTACTAGATACACTTGGGTTGTGCTTTTGAAGGATAAAGCTGAGGCTCCTGAGAAGATGATACATCTATGCAAGAAATTGCAGGTTGAGAAAGATACTGTGATAGCCAGAATCAGAAGTGATCATGGAAAAGAATTTGAGAATACCAAACTGGCTACTTTCTGCAATGATCAAGGCACTCACCAAGAGTTCTCATCACCCAAGACACCGCAACAAAATGGGACTGTGGAAAGGAAAAACAAGGTTGTTCAGGAGATGGCTCGAGTCATGCTACACAATAAAAAGTTGCCAAAGTCCTTCTGGGGAGAAGCAGTCAACATTGCTTGCCATACACTCAACAGGGTGTATTTTAGACCTGATTCCAAGAAAACTCCCTATGAACTCTGGAGAGGGAAGAAACCTGTTGTCAAATATTTTAGGATATTTGGCAGTGACTGTTACATTCTGCGTGATAGAGAGAATCTAGAGAAGTTTGATACAAAGAGTGACAAAGGATACTTTCTAGGATACTCTTCCACCAGTAGAGCTTACAGAGTGTACAATTTGAGAACCAAAACAGTCATGGAATCTTCAAATGTTGTGATAAATGATGAAGTGAGTTCAGAAGCATCTTCAGAAAGCACTAGTCCTGCTCAAGATAAGTCTTCAGAAGTTAATGACTCTTTTCTTACTGAGTATGTTGGGAAACATAGTGAGGAAGAGTTGCTGGTGTTGAATGATATAGTCTCAGTACCATCAAGCTCAGAACCATCCACTCCAGTTCATGGCACTCGACAGGTACAAAGTGAGCTCAGCCCTCCATTTGAACAGAAAGGTACCACAACATCTCTTGTTAAACGCCCTTCTTCAAGAGTGAGATTGAACCATCCTTCCACAAATATATTGGGTAGTCTGAATGATAATATGAGATTGAGATCAAAAGCCTTGAATGTGATCACTCACTCATGCTATCTGTCCCAATTTGAACCGAAGAAGGTAGATGAAGCACTTCAGGATGCTGATTGGGTAAATTCCATGCATGAAGAACTTCATCAATTCGTTCGGAATGATGTATGAGAATTAGTTCCTAGGCCAGAAAATGTAAATGTGATTGGAACTAAATGGATCTTTAAGAACAAGTCAGATGAACATGGCACCGTGATTAGAAACAAATCAAGACTTGTTGCACAAGGGTACACACAAGTGGAAGGAGTTGACTTTGATGAGACCTTTGCACCAGTTGCAAGATTGGAATCATTCGGATACTATTAGCCATTGCAAGTCATCTAAACTTCAAGTTGTATCAAATAGATGTCAAAAGTGCTTTCATAAATGGGATGTTACAAGAAGAGGTGTATGTTGAGCAACCCAAGGGATTTGTGGATCCTCACAGACCGGATAACGTCTACAAGTTAAAGAGAGCACTTTATGGTTTGAAACAAGCTCCTAGAGCTTGGTATGATAGATTGACTGCATATCTCACTGAGCATGGATTCAAAAGGGGATCTGCAGATACAACTCTCTTCATAAGAAAGGATAAGACTGGTTTTGTTGTAGCTCAAATTTACGTAGATGACATTGTTTTTGGTGCTACTAATGACTTTCTTGCTCACTCTTTTGCAGATGAAATGAAGGCAATGTTCGAAATGAGCATGGTTGGTGAATTGACTTACTTTTTGGGTTTGCAGGTGAAGCAAACAGAGTCAGGAATCTACATCAATCAAGCTAAATATGCAAGAAATTTGGTCAAGAGATTTGGACTGGACAAGGCTGCTCATGCTAGAACACCAATGGCTGCTAATGTGAAGTTAACAATTGATCCATCAGGTGAGTCTGTTGATGTTACCTTGTACAGAAGCATGATTGGTTGTCTCTTGTACTTAACTGCTAGTCGTCCTGATATTTCTTTTAGTGTTGGTGTTTGCTCTAGATTTCAGTCTAATCCTAAGGTCTCTCATTTAAATGCTGTTAAGAGAATTATCAAATATGTAAGTAGAACCTATGATTATGGATTGTTTTATAGCAAAGAGTCAAATTTGTCTCTTACTGGTTTTTCTGATTCTGATTGGGCTGGGAATGCTGATGATAGAAAAAGCACCACTGGGGGGTGTTTCTATGTTGGAGCCAATCTTGTGGCTTGGATGAGTAAGAAACAAAATTCTGTTTCTTTATCCACTACTGAGGCTGAATATATTGCTGCTGGGAGTTGTTGCTCTCAGCTTCTGTGGATGAAGAAACTTTTGAGTGATTATGGGATTCCTCAAGACACCATGGTTGTCTACTGTGATAATTCTAGTGCCATAGATATTTCTAAAAATCCTGTTCAGCATTCTAAGACCAAACACATTGAACTTAGATATCACTTCATTAGGGATTTAGTTGAAAAGAAGGTTGTCATTCTTGAATATATCCCTACTGACCGTCAAAATGCTGACATCTTCACCAAACCTCTTGATGGGAGTAAGTTTGAGACTCTTCGTCAAGTCATTGGTGTGCTTCGGTGTCCCTAGTCTCTTCTGGCTTTCTTGGTCCTTGTGCTTAATTGCCTTTTTCTTTGGTGACCATTGTTCTTTGGTTTTTGTCTTTTTGTTGTTTTTGTTCTAGGACTTGCATTACATTACATTCATTGATTTCATTCTAGGATGTATCTGTTTTCTCTTTTAATAAAAAAAAAAGGGAGAAAGCAAATATTATGTTAGACACTATTTGTCTTGATTTTTGAAAAACAAGGTTGGTCTATCTTGTGACACATATCATGGTCTGTGTACTTTGTTTAACTTTGATGAACTTTTTCATTGCACTTGACTAGTTGAAACTTTGTAGTGCATGTTGTGTGGGAAAGATGTGTATGGTTTTTAATCTCCTTGTCTTAATCATGAAGTCATATGTTATTTAACTGTCGGACTTGATTCTTATGAGAAAGGCATAAATAACCATCTCACCACTGTTCACTAGCCAATCATGAACACCTTAGTGCATATCATAAGATTCTGTGCTCGAGAAAGTGTAGCACATGCACAAAAAGAACATAAGGTGTAGCCTCAAATTAAATTAAAACTGGTATGTACTATTAGGCTTGATGCCAATTCACTTAATTCAAACCGGTGTGTACTATTAGGCTGAATGCCATCTCATACAAATAAGAGGCAAAAATACAAGAAACTTACATGATTGCAAGCTTTTGTTCTAGGAGATGTGGGAGTTATAGGATGTAACTCTTTAGGTGATAGTCTCTTTTAAATTCTATGTGATGAATTGTGTAGACTTCGTGTTTGATTGCCATTCACATATCACCTCACATGTATCTCAAGTTTTTGCTAGTATCACACACTACACAAGCTACTCTTTGTTAAACACTGTACATACTAGTGTGTGTGTTTATGGTCTGACCAACCAAGTTTGAAAATATCTTGAGATTTGTGCACAACATTTTTGTTGCTTGAGAAAATACAATGGGAGAATGATTGAAACGTGTTTTTGACATAATTTGGGTTTAAAAAATTTGGGTTTTTGAAAAAGCATTCCATCTCATACTCATGCATTTTGTTTTTACAATTTAATGCTTTGAGGAGTTGTTTTAAAAATTTTGGTTTGTGTCTGTCAAAACTGGATTTTTTTTTTCAAAATTTAGTGCGCCTCTGCCCATTTCGATCGATCCAGCCTGTTTTTAGATCGATCGAAAAAGTGCTCTCGTTTGTTCTAAAATGACTGTTTCATTCGATCGATCGAATGTATTTTTCGATCGATCGAATATCGTGAAAAAGGTTTTTAAAAGGTTCTTTTCTGACTTTTTCAAAGTTACTATTCAAAACTTTTCAAACTTTTTTCTCTCTCTCCGAGTTGGCAAGGCTCCACATCAAGATTTTTGTCGTTTTCGTCCGTTGTTTTTGCAAAATCTCTCTCTCCTCAAGTCGGTAAGACATTTTTACCCTTCCTTTTGATTTATTTTTCATCATTTCATGCATAAATTCATGCATTTAAGGGGCGATTTTCGCACTTTGGTATTTTGGGATTTTCATTTGATTCAAGCCATGTTTTATGCAATTGATCATTGGGTTTTTGTGGGGACACATCATAAACATGATCCTTGGTAGTTAATTTGATCAATTTTGAGTTTGGGGAAAATTTGAAAAATTCTAGGGTTTCTAATTGATTCGAATTGGGGATTTTGTTAAATTGAGTAGAATTTGATGAAATTGGCTTGTTGTTTTGATGAAATTAAGCATTATAATCTATGTGTTGTGTTTTATAATGCTCAATTCATCATTTTGTTTTAAAAATTTCCAGTTGATGTTAAATTTTTGGGGTTTTTGTTAAGAAAATTCCCTGCTCAAGCCAATTTTGTCAATTTAATCTTAATTGAACTTAATTGCTCACTGCATTAGTACATGCATCATGGCATTGTATCTGCTCATGCATCATATAGATTTTAATTCTATTTTTTTGTGCTAACTTGCAGTCTGCCTTTGGTTTTGTTTTTCTTCTATTTTCTTTTGGTTTTCTCTTTATGTCTCTGTCCTTTCCTTAGCATCATGCCTAGGAAAACTAGAGCCCATAAGTCCCTTCCCTCTTCCTCTCCATCCCCTCCCTCCTTTGACCGTGAGAGGTTTCCGAGTGAGAAAAACCAAGATCTTTTTGAGAAGCTTCACCTCAAGAGGAAGATTTGGGCTGAGCGTTCTGTTGTGTTAGATGAGCTAGATCCTGCCATTAGGGCAAACTTTGAGCGTCGGGGCTGGTTACCTTTGTTAGACATTTCTGATCCTCCTCTACCGTCTGCCTTGATTAGAGAGTTCTATTCGAACATCTCTATCCACATCTATGATTCCAACACTTTGGTAAAGAGTTGGATACGAGGTGTTAGGTACACCATTACTCCTCAGGTAGTGGCTGCTGCTCTAGGGGTACCGTTGGTTAGGGATCCTGTCTATCCTTATGATGAGTCTCCCGAGCTGAGCGATGTTTTGTCTTACATCACTGGTACTTCTGTCCAGTGGGGTTCTGATCCTAGGATCACTTCTGCTGAGCTCTCTGGGTTGCATTATCTTTTCTTTAGGATAGCCTGTCATTCCATCTGGCCTATTTCTCATGTGCACACCATTCCTCTTGAAAGGTGTGTATTTTTGTACGCTCTTGTTACTAATGCTCCTATCAGTTTTCCCCATCTTTTTCTTCGTTCTTTGAACGACGTTTATAGGAGTTCATCTTCTTCACATGCCCTTGTTCATCCTATTTTCATTCATAGGATTTTGCTCCATCTTGATCTTCGTGGCTTTCCTTCCTCTGAGCCTGTTCATGTGATTACTCCTATCGGTGCGTCTTTTCTTAGACAGAGGGCCGCTCATCTTCGAGCTTGTTCTAAACACCCTAGGTCTGAGCCCTCTAGTAGCGTACCTCCTCCTCCTTCTTCTTCTGCAGGTCTTGCTGGTGAGGATTTTTCTGATCCAGTTGGTGCTGATACTGCTGCTGCTGATGTTCCTCCACCTCCTTCGATCGACTTTGATGTTCGTCGTACTTTGGCGATTGTCATAACTGTTCAGCAGGCTCATGGTCAGATTTTGGTGGACTTGCTGGATGAGATTCGTGCTCTCCGAGTTGATTTAGCACGTCTTCATTCTCCCTCATCACCTCCTTTTGTTGGCGACTCATGATTGTTCTTTGGCATTCCGTCACAAAAAGGGGGAGTGGAGTTTTGTCTTGTAGGGACTTTTGTTGTTAGGGGAAGATATTGTTTTAGATTGTATCTAGGTGCTTCATTATGTATATCATTTTTTGGGGATATTCATGTTAGGGGGAGTAACATTGATTGATATACATTTATTTATTTATTGATTCTTGTTGATTTATGATTCACTGCGTATTGATTTATATTTATAACTTGATCATTCTTATATGTCTTTATTTTGTGTTGTGTGAATCTTACAAGAATGTTATACCTGTTGTTTTTATTCTTTTCTGTCACACATGCGTTTATGCGTTTGTTGAGTATTTCAAGAATATACAGGTTGATTCAACTAAGCTGCTGTCTACACTTGCAACTGATGGATAGTAGTTAGGCTGAATTTGATTTTATGAGCATTACCTTTGTAAAGGGCTTTTTATTTGTAAAACTTTGAGCTGTAAATTAGGGTTTTGTCACGGATTGCCAAAGGGGGAGTTTGTTAGGTTCTAAGGTCTTAGGATTTTATGTATTTAGAACTCTAATTTGTAATGTTGGCAAACCATGATCAAAACAATGTATTTAGTCTTGTTTAGGCTTGCTCAAAGTTGGTTTAATATTGTAAAGTTGGAATCGAGTGGCTGCAGAAGTACTTGGGACTTTCGGCCTGGCTCGATCGATCGAAGAATAGACTCGATCGATCGAAAATCGCACAGATTGAATTTTCTGCAGATTTTCCAACTCAGCCCTACTTCATTAAACGTTTAGGGTTTTGTGTTTTTACCCTAGGTATATAAACTAAACCCTAGCCACGTTTTTGAAGGTTGTCCATATTGCTTTGTTGCTCATACATTGCTGTTTTGTGTGAATCTCGTGTGAGATCTTTGAGGAGCTTTCCTTTACACAAAACTTAGGGTTTTCAAGGTAGAGATGATTTCAACATCTTGAAGATCATTATTGTTACAACCATTGGAACTTAAAAGAAAAGCAAGCGGGGAGCTTGTAGCTGATTGAAGAATTCAAGAAAGAAGTAGTCCGTGGATTCGGAGCCTGCGCGTAGTCGTGTCAGGAAGTTTTACTGGTGGGTAGCATTAGGAAGTCGAGCGGGGAGCTTGTAGTCCTTCTGTAAGAACTTCAATTCTTTCATAGTGAATTCTGTTATGCCTTGAGGATCGGTGGGTCAAATCCTCCCCAGGTTTTTACCGAGTGGTTTCCTGGGTGATCATATATTGTGTTATTTATTATTCCGCTGCTTTATATCTTGATATGATTATTTGATTGCTTTAATCTAGAATTGCAGAATTTGACTAAGTAACAACTTGGCTAATTATTCTAAGCTACACAATCTGTGTGTTTAAGGGGTCTAAATTTCCAACAAGTTGGGAGGGTGGAGAATAGTGAGAGTTGTTGGGGAATATATGGACCCATTGATCAGTCCATATATTTTATATATTTGTATTTGAGCCTGATCCAATGCGGTGGTACAGACAGACCCTTATTATTGTTAAGCAATGGAATCGAGTTGTGAATTCCTTTCTAGTTGGGAGCAGTTGATTTCTTCAATCTTGAAGATATTTGAATTTGGCGAGATGAACCCACGTCTTGTCTGCATTAGAAGCTATTGATCAACCAAACTTAGAGATCAAGGCTTTATTTAGTTCATCAGTTCTTCTGAGGCCAAGACCTTCAACTACTCTCGGGAATAAGTGCCTATCTGAATAGCTAAAACCCCATGAATGGCTAAAACCCCAGAAAGAACTAGTAATGGAAGTTGGAGGTCCGTCCAATGCAACTAGGACACCTCAAGGTGATAGTTATTGGATATTAAAAAAATAGATAATTTAACTACTTGCTTACATTATGGAATCTAATTTATTTTATTAACTAAATAAAATGACCTGCAAAGAAAGTGAATGGCAAAACTGAAAGTATACATAATTGCAAGAGGACGCTCATTCCAACCATTTCATGACGACTCAAACTAATCCATTCCTCACTGACAAAGAATGATTAACAATTTAACATAAGTATCGCAAACCCCGCACATATCTGATTGTTTTGTAATGAAATATAATGTATAATTTATTTTTTAAAATATTCATAAAATCATATATTAGAATTAGTAATCTGTAATGAAGTGTTTTTCTCATAAGAGAATTTAATTTTAGATGTATTAAACTATTATTAATTAAGGAGTGTACTTTTTTTTTTTTTAATATAACCCCTTACCAAACCAACTAAAGGCAAGGTTTTTTTTTTTTTTTTTTTTTTTTTTTTCCCTAACATAAACAATGTTATATTGATTTCTTTTTTAAATAATGAATTTTTTCTTTATAAATATAAATATATATATATATACACACACACTTCCTTTTTATATTAAAATTTTCATCTACGTACTCATATTATGTGCTAAGCTGGTGATAAAATAAAGGAAGGTTTAAGTTTTTCCAATTATAATAGTTAGAAATGAATGATAAAAATAGAGTTTTCTCACCATTAAAAAAATTTCAACTTATCTTTAATCGCAAACCAATCTATCTCTTTTGAAATATACAAAGTAGGATCATGATCTCTCTTCTTAAATACAATGTTTATCTCATCACATTCATAAATATATACTGATCAAACCATACCCACATAAAGATGCATTGCAAGCAAAGAAAATGTCATATCAATTGTACGTCACTTAACAATGATTAATTGGACCAATTAGAAAAACAATTTGATGATGATAATCTATTGAGATTATGTTCTCTGCAAGAACTAGAAAATTGTCCACCTAAAAAGATTACAAATAAACAATTATAAGTAAAATCTCCTAGTTAAGGTTCTATATGCATCCTTATATAATAATAATAATAATAGTAATAATAATAATAATAACAACAATAATAATAATGAAAATACAATTGCAAAAGTTAAAGTACGTCACTTATCCCATCATTTTTGTTTGACAAATATTTGTTTTTGTCTAAATAAGTGGCAATATAGGGTACTCCTAATACAAATATTAAGAGTACTTTCTCTACAAACACTAAAAATTTTCTACCAAAAGGATAAAAAAATAAAAATAAAAAACTTAGTAAAATCTCATAGTTTAACTTCTAAATGGATTACTAAAAAAAATCAAATTTTAACTTACAAAACAACTAATTATTAACACAAATCATATCAAACCAATAGGGTAAGGAAAAAGAACTTGTAATCGGGAATCGGAAGAAACAAATATAAATCAATAATAACAAAAGCACCATGAGCAGGGAAAAAAAAAAGATTGAAACAATAAAAGAATCCACCAAAAGAGAAACAATATTGGAGAGAGAGAGAGAGCATTAACCTTTTTTGCCATGAACAACTTGGAAGGAATAGGGGAGAGAGGTGGAAATGAAGTAAAAAGAAATTTGTAAGAAAATTAAGATGGAAGAGGAATGGTTGAAGTAGATGAAATGTTGGAGATTTAAAAAGACAATGATTGAGAAAATTAAGAAACAATATAATTTAAAAAGATGGAGAAAATTTAAAATTTTATAAAGGAATCAAATGAAATTTTTTATTAAAAAAAATAGTGATTTGAGGAGATAAAAAATTGAACTAAGAAGACAATAGTTGAAATAGATGAAATGTTGAATAAAGTAAAAATTGCAAAAAATAAAAATAAGAAAGGATGCTAATTACATGGTGCAAAAAAAAATATTTGCAAAATTTATTGCAAAGCTTCCATATTGTATTTTGTATAGATAGATATGTATATACATTGTTTTGGTTTTTGAGTATTCATTGATTTTATTTTTTATTTTTTTGAGAAAGATTGATTTTATTTTTTAGTTATAAACATCAACATTAAAGTAGTTGAATATGTAAATGCAAAATTATATGAAAATTAAAACAGCTGAAGATGAATGTGTAAAGTCAATCTATTTATATATTTATTATTGTCAACACAATTCAAAAATAAAAAATTAATAAGAAAAAAAGAATAATTATATGGCTAATGATGTGGCGAATGAGGTGGCGCTATATGAGTATAGCAACAATTAATACTACACTTCAGCTTTTAGATATACTAGTCGCGGTCCCGCGTGTTACGTGAGATGATTTTTTTAGGGTGCTCTTATTTAGTTAATTTTTACAATTAGGACTAATTTAATAAAGAATAATGTATTTTATAACTATACTATAGGAAAAATCACACAAGTAATATATATAAATTTTGTTGTATCAAATGAAAACAATATAATTTTTCTCAAGAATTCAAAAGGTAAGTTAGCGAAAATATTCAATTTTTAATAAAACTTTTCTATAACATTTTGTGTATCATTAAAAATTATATAAAATTTAGAAATTATTCTTTTAGTTTTAAACAAACTTTCTTAAACCCAATTTTTTCTACCCTATACACCAAAAAATATATCTAAAAAAATTAATAAAACTCAACAAAACTATTATTTAAAATAAAAAAGAAAGAGAAAAATAAAAATCACATCATAATCAAACTCCTTCTCAATATGTAAAACATATCAAATGTGAAGCATATCAAACTCCTTCTCAATATCCAATGCACAATCAAATTAAATTTTTTTAATAAGTTACAAAATAGAAATAGATGTCTGATTCTAAGCAAAAGTGCTAGTTGTAGCTTTATACATTATGATTTTAACTCTTTTACCTTAATAATATAAAAATAAATAAAAAATAACATAAAAATAAATCAATAAACCAAGAGTACAATTCCAAATGGGAAAAAATTAAGGAAAAATTTTGAAAAGAAGAAGAAGAAGTATTGTGTAAATATTGTCATAATCTAATCCAATATTTGAATTTGTTTTCTTAAAAATCTTCAAAAATATACTAATGAGATATGGAAGATGAAGAGTAATATCAGAAATTCGTAAACACTTAAAACAGTTACTTAAATATTTTGGAACATTCTATAAAAAAGACATAACAATTTGCTACTAATTTGTTAAACAAAATATTTACAAATAGTGAAAGGAAACTACACAAACCCCATCTTCTTCAACTGCACAAACTATTCTTCATCATATTGTCCAGACTATCATTTTCCAAATAAACTAAAACCTGAAAACAACATAAAATAGGACATATTATAATATGATTTTTCTCCAAATTAGGTCAATAACAAACACCACTGAGTATAAACCTCTAGCAAAAGATCTATAACACACTTAATTTGGATTCCTCCTATGGGGTAGTTGTTAGGTTATATCTTTTCTACCATCAAATATTAAGCAAGACTTGTGAATACCATTTTATAGATTTTTTTTTTTTTGTTTTTTTTTTATTCTTCATTGATTTTATTTTTCAGTTATAAACATCTAAATTAAAGTAAATGAACATGTAAATGCAAAATTATATGTAAAGTTAAAACTACTTAAGATGAATATGTATAAAAAAAAAAATTGTTTTGATTTTTTTATTGATTTATTATTTAGTTATAACATTATAATTAAAGTAGATGAATATGTAAAGTTAAAACTGCCTAAGATGAATTTGTAAAACCAATATATTTATATATTTAATATTGTCAAAAAATTTAAAGGTAAAAAATAATAAGAAAAAGAATAATAATGTGACGGATGAGGTAGCTCAATAGGAGTGTAGCAATAACAAATGTCATGCTTTAGCTTTTATATATATATATATATATATATATATATATAAATGAGTAACTCTAAATAATATTTAACAATAATGGCATAATATAATAATTAAATAATAACAAATCTACCTTATATATGTTGGGAAAAAAAATATTTACCTCAAATCCCAAATCTTTACTATGCCATTCTTAGAACCTACATACATCCAACTTCAATCACATTGAAGCCCCACTGCCATCACGTTATTGGTATGTTAATCATAGCTCATCACCTACCCTGTCATTAATTTGAGATGAGTGTCCACATTAGCATTTGGAAAGATATATGTAAAACACTATTAAAAAAAAAATGTAAGACTAAACTATTTTGTTTTTTCTTTTATAAGTAAAAGTAAGACTGCTTGTGGGAGTGATATACTCACTGAGGGTAGTTTGATTGAACATCAAACCATCGAATGTGTGAATTATTAGATATAGTCAAGTAGTGTGTATCTTGGATTATTTCAAGCCAATTAACAAATCATGCACATCATATATGGCATATCAAATCCAACATGAAAAATTTAGAAGCATCAAGCATTACAAAAGTTACAATATACGAAACAGAAAAAGGAAAAAAGAAAAAAAAAAAAAAAAAAAAAAGCATGATGGCCAAGACAGAAGAAACTGTAAAGAAAGAAGGAAGACAATTGAGTTTTACTTTGTTTTATTATTTGGACATGTCATAGAAAAAAGTGCCCTAAAATATGAAAAAACATATGCTGAAAAATATTTTTTTTTGTTTAACTTACATTTCTAATTTCTTATTGCAATACAAAATTCAAAAAAGAAACAAAGAAACAAAAAACAACTGTTCAACTTATGGTAACAAATAAAATATAGAATAAAAGCGGGAAAAAAGACATAAATTACTGCTCATGTCAAACATGGTCCCAATTTGAATACTACTAACAAAATATAATAGAGATATTATACAAATTAGAGATATTACCTTTTGGTGGAATTTAACCATTGCCAGTGGAAATGGAGATCCTACTCAATGTATAGCTCTCATCAAGTATGAAATCTATGTAATGAATGAATATGTTAATATAAAAAGAAATCTCATCTCCCTTGACATTTGCATCCTACCATTGCAAGGCTCTCTTCAGCACTTGGGGCATCCTTCTCCAGGTTGGCATTGTCACTTTGAAGCCACCAAACAATGTGCTCTCTCGCAGTTGAAGGCATCACCTGCAATGTCACCACACCAGAATGGTATTGTTTGTTTTATACTCCATATAGCAAAGAAAACGTTTTGGTATAATATTAAATAACTAAGGAAATGGTTGGAGGAGACGAAATGATCAGTCTTTTCATTTACACAACGGAATCAACTATTACAACATACAAATAACTGTTTTATAAAAGTTTTAAAAATTACAAATAAATGGAAAACCAAAATTAAAGTCTGATTGACTCTTTGAAAATGAAAAAAAAAATATTAATAGATGAATAGTGATTATAATCATTTTCTCTTTAAGAAGAAATGATATGTTTCATAGGTGCATTTCCTTTTCTTTTTTTCTTTTTAAATAAAATTTAGTTAACTTATGGTGGTAGTGCAAAAGACCACCTTGTATCCCATGCTATTCACATTAAAACTAAAATTTAATGTTGAAAGGAACTTTGAATATAGACAATAGAGTTTATGGTGGAGTGTAATGCATCATATTGGCCACAAAAAAATTAATTTTGCAATGGAAGATTAATAGAGTTTGTAAACCAAAAAAAAAAAAAAATTAGTGACATGGCCGATGATGTGGCTCAACAGAAATGTAGCAACAATAATTGCTACGCTTCAACTTTTAGATATATATAGACTAGTCGCAGATCTGCGCGTTGCGCATGGTAATTTTTTATTTTTATTTTTTATGATCGTGTTATTATTTGAAATCTTTTTGAATGTGTTACTACTTAAGCTGGATTATATACGTATAAACAATATATTGTAGGATTCATGATGATAGAAGGTATTGTCTTGGAATTAGATGTGGAAAGGATACAACTATACTTGGCCTTGTAGTCTGTCCAGAGCTGATCAACCATCTTCCCAAGTTAGTAAAATTTAATTAACTTAAAATTAGATAGAAAGGATTTTATAAATTTGAAGTTAGCTTCATGGTAGGTGAAAACTTTAGAGGACTGTAATTTTGTTGTTGCAAGTGTTTTTAAATAAATATTAATAATAAAAAAAGATCTATTCCTTTAAAGATAGAGATTCATATTATAAATAGGACGAGAAAATTTTATTGTATTATGTTTTTTGGGAACATAATTTCTACCAAAATAGGTTGGCTAATTTGTACATTTCCAAGTCAATTGAGCACATTTTGCATGTTACATGTAATTCTTCATTTCCATATGGGTAAGGACATTCATGATCCCAATGACCCACTCCATTTTTCTTGCATGCTTGGTTTTTTGGGATGTGAAATGTGTTTGTTCCAAAAACTGTATGTCGAAGGATTTGTCGATAGTTTTGCAGCAATTGTTTTCCATGTGGTTGGTTTAGAATTGATAATAGTAGTTGTGTTCCTTCATCATTTGATTCGCATAACAACACAATTGCCAATCCATACTTTGCATTTTTGTCTCCTTCTATGTTTGCTTGAAGAAGGATTTCTTTTCCTACTATAGTTTGATCTTGTACAAAATATTTGTGAGCTCCGACCCAAAATAGTGCTTGTTTGTTTCTAGCCCTAAAGCATTGATGAATGAGTTTTTCTTCATCGTTTCGAAGGAATAAGGGATTTTGGAGTAGTCCAGTTAGATTGATGTGGTGAAGAACTTTTTTCCTTTTGGTTAGCCGATTGAATCGCTTGTAGCTATTTTTAAAAAACGAAAACACATATTAAGAAACTAATGCATTAGAAAAAATCAAATGGTGACAAAACATGACAATAATCATATACTAAGAATTATACATGAACATTATTATCATCACAATTGCAATATTTGATTGATGAAGTTATATATATATATATATATATATATTTTTTTTTTTTTGTTCTAGAAATATAACAATAACTATAGAATTTTGCAGTACTTCATAGTAAAAAGTTAATAAAAAGAAAAAATTGAAACTTGGGATATATGGATCAACATTGTAATGAGAAAGAATATATATATATATATATATATATATATCCGCATCATGCTGAATATGTAACATCATTCATGTCATGACTTTGGAATACATCATTTGTGTAACGCAGGAAACTTTAATGTGAAGGGCCATAGCCATAAAGGAAAACTTTGCATTTGTTCGGCCCCTAGGGAGTTATTAATTTTTTTTTTTAATTGCAATATTTGATTGATGAAGCAATAAATTTTTTTGTTTTAGAAATATAACGATGACTATAGAGTTGTGCACTACTTCATAGTAAAAAGTTAATAAAAAGAGAAAATTGAAAGTTGGGATATATGGATGAACATTGTAATGAGAAAGAATATATATATATATATATATATCCGCTTCACGTTGACTGTGTAACACCATTCATGTCATGACTTTGGAATACACCACCTGTCTAACGCAGAAAACTTTAATGTGAAGGGCCATAGGCATAAAGAAAAACTCTGCATCTGTTCGACCCCTAGGGAGTGTATAATTTTTTTTTTTTAATTGCAATATTTGATTGATGAAGCTATAGATTTTTTTTGCTTTTAGAAATATAACAATGACTATAGAATTGCGCCCATTACTTCATAGTAAAAAGTTAATAAAAAGAGAAAATATGGGATTTCAATATTTTGTGCCACAATTTTGGATGTGGTTTGGACATACTTTACGAAACAATCTAGCAATTGAACTTGCAATTTAATAGATAACCTGTAATCAACTGGTAGAAAATATGAACAACCTACGCGACCAAAAGAAAATATAAAAAATATTTTAGCATAGCCTTTTCATTTTATTTATAATTAAAAGTTACAAATACTTGAAGAAACAATCCAGTTTTTGAACTAAACACCTTACACAACCAAAAGATAATATAAAATTATTCAAGCATACGAAAAGATAATATAAAAATATTTTAGCATAGCTTTTTCTTTTTATTTATAACAGAGTGTTGGACATACTTGAAGAAACATTCTAGCTTTATTTACAATGGGATTTCCCAGCAAAGCAACTCATTCAACAATGTCCTATTTTTTTGGTTATTTTCTTTGGTTACACAAACTGTTTGGGCAATAGTGAAATTTCCCAGCAAAACAATTCATTAAACAATACATTGCAGAAAAGTAGAAGTAATATGTTTTGACTATGTGCAACTATTTGTGGCAAGAGACAATGGTTTGGATAAAAGTTTATAGGTATAAATGCTATATTGGGAAATTTTCTTCAGCTGCTACAATATTGCCTGATTTTGCACGACATGATTGTCACACTATTTTTGGCTTATCCCTACCTAGAACTTCCCCACATGTTAACTAAACCAAATTGAACCAAATCAACAAATTAAGCTACAACCCAACTCAAGTTAATAAAACCAACATACAGTTACTTAAAGCGGCTATACAATTAACTCTTAACAATAAACCGCAATTCGTTCCAAAAAAGCTACCTACCAAAGTAGGAAAATGGGGCCAAAATGGCCAAATACCACATTTTTTTTGAAATTTTTAGCAAAAAACCAATGTTTCGGAAATAAATAGCAAAGTACCACTTTTTCTAGAAATTGAGTTTCAGAAACTCGAGTTCCTCTCAATTCTGCCACCGTGGCATTGCTGACATGGAATTTCTGTGATTAAAAAAAATTATGTGGTACTCGAGCTTGAGAAACTCGAGTTCCATGCAACACAATACTCGAGTACTTTTTATAAATAAAATGAAGAAAATTTTATTTGTATAGTACTCGACTTTGGTAAACTCGAGTACTGTGTAATTTTTTTTTTTTTTTTTGGGATAATCGACAAATAAACATAAAGATAAAAATAAGTACCTTTTTTTTGTTTTTATTTATTTAAATAGAAGAATTGTAAAATATAGAGATTTTAATTTCGAAATATGAATTTAATTTCAACATTAATTAAAATTGTTCATTGTTTTTTCATAAAAATTGTTCATTGTTTTCTATATAAACTATTTCTACGATTTTGCATAAAATTAGTTTCTGTTCAGCATTATTTAAGAAATTCTTCACTCTCTTTTTTGTATAAATTATTTTCTATTCACTATTTAAAAAATTGTTCACTGTTTTCTCATAAAACACCTAGTGAAATTGTGTTTTCTAAATTTAAACGCCAAATCTGAATGCTTTTTCATGTTTGATTTTCACAATAATCGAATATATTTTTCTGCATTGATAAAATATGTTTCTACATTAATGAAATTTTCTCTCTGCACATCATATTTACTGTACATTCAAATCTTCTTATTGCATTCATAAAATCTGTTTTTTGCATTAATTAAAGCTGTTCACTGTTTTGTCATAAAAATTGTTCACTGTTTTCTGCATAAACTATTTCTAGCATTGGCGCAATTATTGCACTTAAATGGTGTTTGTGTTTTTTTAAATATGTAACCATATGTATAATGGACAAACTCCATGAAAGAAAAATGAATGATTCATATAAATCACCTAATGGTAAATGCCTCGAAAAATTCGAATTTGTAAAAAAGTTCGAATTAGTTGTATGTAGAAATTCGAGAAAAATCGATGGAAAATCAATGAACGTACCAAATCATGAAGGTGTACATAAGATGTACAGATAGTCTAGACTTGTTGAGAAATTTGATCTCGTTGAAAGTACAAAATAATGAAAATTCAATGGAAAAGTATGTACATTAGATGTATAGATCGTATGAATTTGTTTAAAAATTTGAATTCGTTGAATGTACAAAACTGTGAAAACTCAAGGAAAAATTGTGTACATTAGATGTACAAATAGTACGAATTTGTTAAAAAATTTGAATTCGTTGAGTGTGTAAAATCGTGAAAATTCAAATGAAAATTGAAGAACATACCAAATTGAGTAAACTTAATGAAAAATTAATTACATTAGATATACAGATCATCTATTTTTTTGCATTGATAAAATCTGTTTTTACATTAATAAAATTTACTCTCTGCACACCATGTTCACCGCTTTCTCATAAAAAATGTTCACTATTTTTCACATAAACTGTTTCTAGCATTATTCATAAAATTATTTTTTGTTCAGCATTATTTAAAAAATTGTTCACTCTCTTTTCTGATAAATTATTTTCTGTTCACTATTTAAAAAATTGTTCACTGTTTTCTCATAAATTATTTCTAGCATTCTACATAAAATTATTTTCTGTTCAGCATTATTTAAAAAATTGTTCACTCTCTTTTCTGCGTAAATTATTTTCTATTCACTATTTAAAAAATTGTTCACTGTTTTCTTGTAAAACACCTAGTGAAATCGTATTTTCTAAATTTAAACGCCAAATCTGAATGCTTTTTCAAGTTTAAATTTCACAATAATTGAATTTGTTTTTCTGCATTGATAAAATCTGTTTCTACGTTAATAAAATTTGCTCTCTGCACATCATGTTTACTCTATATTCGAATATGCTTATTGCATTCATAAAATTTGTTTTCTGCATTAATTAAAACTGTTCATTATTTTCTCATAAAAATTGTTCACTGTTTTCTACATAAACTATTTCTACGATTTTACATAAAATTATTTTCGGTTCAGCGTTATTTAAAAAATTGTTTACTCTCTTTTCTACATAAATTATTTTCTGTTCACTATTTAAAAAATTGTTTGTTGTTTTCTCATAAAACACCTAGTGAAATTGTGTTTTCTAAATTGAAAAGCCAAATCTGTATGTTTTTTCATGTTCGAATTTCACAATAATAGAACTTTTTTTTTTTTGCATTGATAAAATCTATTTTGATACACACTTTGTCAAAATTATCCAACAATGATGGATTGTGATTGGTTGTTTATCACTTTCTAATAAACTCACTATTTTTTCTACTTCACCTACAGTCTACCACGTAGAAGTATAGAACAAGTGTGACAAAATGAGTAGAAATTAGAGATGATTTGAATACAATGAATCATAATGTATTGAAAATTTCCCTTTATTACATTTTATTATTATTATTACTATTACTCCTTATTTAGTTTATCTAAAAAGTTAAACATTTTTGGGTTTATCCAAAAATCTATGCCACAAAATACATGGTGGGAAATCTAGACCAAAGAACTGCCAAAATAAAAAATTGAGCGGCATTGTTGCTATACTTAAATAAGTTGTCACAAGCAACATAAATTACCAACCAACTAAAAAAAAAAAAAAAACAAAAACAAAAACTACATCCACCTAATCAAATAAAGGTGGTAGGTTGGGTTTTTCAGTTTTCACATATAACTTCGAAGCAGGTTCTTGACCAAATATTTTGTTTCTTTAAAGTCTTTCAATATCAGATTTGTTATATACTTTCCCTCTGTCTAGGGGCTGAGAGAATAGAATCTATATGTCTGGAAAAAAAATGTTTGTAATAGAATCTATGTTGGTTTAATAGTTGCAATCGTGCCTGAAAAATAAAATAAAATGTAGCTCAATAATCAATTTTTTATTATGACTTTTACCTCAGAGCATGTTTTGAGTGTCCATTTATGTGTGTGATTTTGAACTTGTTTCTATGTTTTTTTGGTGTTTGAAAGTAGTTGTGCCTGTTAAAAATACTGAATGCTGCTATTATGATTGTTCATTGTTTTCTGTATAAACTGTTTTCTGAAAATTGAAGAACATACCAAATTAAGTAAACTTAATCGAAAATTACTTACATTAGATCTACAGATCATCCAAATTTGTTTCCAAATTTGAAGTCGTCAAATGTACAAAATCGTGAAAATTCAATTTAAAACTACGTACTAATTTATTAATCATCCTGATTTGATGAAAATTTCAAAATTGTCGAACGTACAAAATCGTGAAATCATAATGGAAAATCGAAATTGTTGAATGTACCAAATCGTGAAAATTCAATGGAAAGTTGTGTACATTAAATGTACAAATATTTTGGACTTGTTGAGAAATTTGATTTCGTTGAAAGTACAAAATCGTGAAAATTCAAGAGAAAATTGTGTACATTAGATTTACAGATCATTCAAATTTGTAAAAAACAAAATTTAGATGTACAAATTGTTCAAATTTGTTGAGTGTATAAAATCTTGAAAGTACAAAATAAAATTGTGTAAATTAGATGTACAATAGTCTGAATTTGTTGAAAAGTTTGAATTCATTAAATGTACAAAATCGTGAAAATTAAATGGAAAACTATGTACTAATGTATTGATCATCCGAATTTGTTGAAAAATTCGAAATTGTTGAATGAACAAGATCGTGTAAACTCAATAGTTAATGAACAGTTAATCTTTAAATTTGCAAAAGTTGAATGTATATAATCATCAATTGTCAGACATTAACAACAACATTTTGTATTGCACAGAACGTGTAGGCATTAACAAAAATGTCTAATGTTCGTAGATAGAAATTTTTGAAAATCATTATTACTTGAATCTGAGAAGTCTGAAATATCTCTTTCATCATCTAACGCAGTAACTTCATTAATAGACTTGATGGCTCGTTCTTGTGCCTTCCCCTTTAGATGCTTCTTAGCTTTTTGGATTGCATGAAAACAGTCTAATCACCTTTGCACTTGATTGTTCTCTTGTTCAAGACGAGCAAGTATGTTGGCAGGTTCATCTCTAGATAACTCGGCTGTGCGTGCCTTAGGAACTCATAACCTATGCCATCGACAATACACCTCCAACTCACACCTCTTCTTATATAGGGTTGACCATGGTGGTTCTACCATGGTGAACTCTATTGCGATGATATCTATACTTAGTTTTGTAGGTTTGCCGACCATGATGTGCCCGACGCTTCTAAGACTCTCGTACGTATATATTGGCATATTAAGGAAATCTCTCTTCTTTCCAATCCATTTCCCTCCATAGTGGTCTGTGTATGTCTATAGTTGTTGATCTGCTGGAACTTGTGAGACTTGAAGATGTCGACAGTAGTTGCAGTGTTCTTAAACAGAGTATCATTTTTAATTAACACAGTGCCATGTCCTTGGCACCAGGGTATGATTATTCATATATTTAAGTATTCATGTGAATGTAGATGATATGACTGGACAGTGTGTGAAATTTTGCCGAGTTGTTGAGTAGTTGGTGCTACATCATGTTTACTGTATATTCAAATCTGCTTACTGCATTCATAAAATTTATTTTCTGTATTAATTCAAACTGTTTTCTGCATGTGGTTCGTATGACTATAGTTGGCATTTGTGTAAATTATTTTCTGTTCACTATTTAAAAAATTATTCGCTGTTTTCTCATAAAACACCTAGTAAAATCGTGTTTTCTAAATTTAAAAGCCAAATTTGAATGTTTTTTCATGTTTAAATTTCACAATAATCGAATTGGTTTTTTTACATTAATAAAACTTGCTCTTTATACATCATGTTTACTGTATATTCAAATTTGCTTACTGCATCCATAAAATCTATTTTCTGCATTAATTAAAACTGTTCACTATTTTCTCATAAAATTTTTTTACTGTTTTCTGCATAAACTATTTTTAGCATTCTGCATAAAAGCATTTTCTCTTCAGCATTATTTGAAAAATTGTTCACTATTTTTTCTGCATAAATTATTCAATGTTCATTAGGTGTTTTATGATCTGGATGCTCTAATACCAATGACTACCCAAGAAAAAGCACAGCAATAATATGGAAGCATAAACAATGATAAAATAGATAATAAAGAAGTAAATAGCAAAATAGATATATTCAAAATAAGGTTAAAATGGAGTGTGGAATATGAAAATGGAAACTAGTAAAATCTTACTTGAACTAGTAAAATCTTACTTGAATAAAAACTTCAATCTTTGATAAACTTGAAAACAAACTGCTATCTTTGATACAAGCTTGAAAATAAAATTGTTTGAAGAGAAAGGTTACAAGATTACAAGAGGGGAGAGAGTACAAAAGTCTTTCTAAAGGAGAGGGAAGGCTATTACAAAAGGCTTTCTAAAACTTGGAACTTAAAAGCTTAGAATCTTAGAAACTTAGAAACTTGTCTTCTGTCATCATAGTCCGTCTCTTTTATAGGTGAAATGAACCATGGTAAAGTAACCTGAGTAGGTAAATTAAACTCAAGTTAATCCGTCAGTGGTATGGAAATTAGTACTGATGAGTAATAGTCTGTCTGCGTCTGTCTGGGAATCTTTCAAATCTTGGGAATCTATCAGATCTCTTTTTATGCATGCTAGTAAACAGTAGTAACTTTTGAACATCTGTCTGTATCTGTCTGGACAATCTAGCAAAATTGAGCCATTTGCATAGTGAAATATTGGTTAGTGAAGGATTTAATTCTTAATAGTCTGTTTGGCATTTGCATAGTCTGTTTGGCATCAATTTCAACTTTTACCTTTTAGTTTTTGTGTACAGCTTTTTAAAACCTAATTTTTTCCTACATTATTTTTCACATTTTCAAATTTTTTCAAAGTACAAACATAATTTAGCACACTTTCAGCAGAAAGTTTAGCAAACAGCTAAATAAGCTGTAAACGGAAACTAAGCTTAAAAATAGTAGAACCTTAGAAATTGCTATTATATTACCATTTTGTTTCAACAGTAACACCCCATGTTCCACCTCGGGAATAATTTCAGGTCATTCCGATGTGTTTCGGCCATTTTGGATTCAGAGAAGGAGATAGAAGTTTGATTGAGGGGATTAAAATATAAACAAAAAATGTGTATCATCTATTTAGAATTAAGAAACTATCAACAAATAAAAAAATACAAAATAATTATTTCTTAATATATTAAAATACAATTTATCTATTAAAAGAAAAAACGACCTTCTTTTAAATGACAAAAATCATCAATATTAAATTTGTACTAACTCATTTTCCATTGATAAAGACAAATCACAAATAAACAAATAATTGTACAAACAAAAAGAGCCAAATACAGACAAAATACATATTATGCACACAGGTCAGCGCTACAATTCACACTATAATAAGCTTATTTTATAAAATTTTAGCAACTAACCATTCAAAGTTTCAAACCAATTCCACTTTAAAAGGCTCCACACAATATATCCAGAACAACAAAAATAAAGACAGACAATCTACTACCATAAGTTTCTAAACCAATTCCACTTTAATAGCAAATTATTATTTTTATAATAAAAAATTACAACTATTTGGGTGGCAAAATTAAAAAAATACAACTGTTTCACACGTGCTACTCAACAGCTCGGCACGATTTATACGAATCATTCATTTTTCTTTCATGGAGTTTGTCCATTATTCATATGGTTACATATTTAAAAAAAAAAACACAAAAACCATTTAAGTGCAATAATTGCGTCAATGCTAAAAACAGTTTCTACAGAAAACAGTGAACAATTTTTACGAGAAAACAGTGAACAGTTTTACTTAATGCAAAAAACAGATTTTATGAATGCAATAAGCAGGTTCGAATATACAGTAAACATGATGTGTAGAGAGCAAATTTTATTAATGTAGAAACAGATTTTATCAATGCAGATCGATTATTGTGAAATTCAAAAATGAAAAAGCATTTAGATTTGACGTTTAAATTTAGAAAACATGATTTCACTAGGTGTTCTATGAGAAAACAGCGAACAATTTTTTAAAAAGTGAACAGAGAATAATTTACGCAGAAAAGAGAGTGAACAATTTTTTAAATAATGCTGAACAGAAAATAATTTTATGTAGAATACTAGAAATATTTTATGCAGAAAATAGTGAACAGTATATCATGTCCTACTTAAGCCAAAATCCATCTTACAAACAGTTTTGAGTGTTAAGGATCATAACATCAGCATTCAGTACTTTTAACAGGCACAACTACTTTCAAACACCGAAAAAACACAGAAACAAGTTCAAAATCACACACATAAATGGACACTCAAAACATGCTCTGAGGTAAAAGTCATAATAGAAAATTGATTATTGAGCTACATTTTATTTTATTTTTCAGACACGATTGCAGCCATTAAACCAACATAGATTCTATTACAAACATTTTTTTTCCAGACATATAGATTCTATTCTCTCAGCCCCTAGATAGAGGGAAAGTATATAACAAATCTGATATTGAAAGACTTTAAAGAAACAAAATATTTGGTCAAGAACCTACTTCGAAGTTGTATGTGAAAACTGAAAACCCAACCTACCACCTTTATTTGATCAGGTGGATGTAGTTTCTGTTTTCTTTTTTTTTTTTTTTTTTTTTTTTTGTTTGGTTGGTAATTTATGTTGCTTGTGATAACTTATTTAAGTACAGCAACAATGCCGCTCAATTTTTTATTTTGGCAGTTCTTTGGTCTAGATTTCCCACCATGTATTTTGTGGCATAGATTTTTGGATAAACCCAAAAATGTTTAACTTTTTAGATAAACTAAATAATGAGTAATAGTAATAATAATAATAAAATGTAATAAAGGGAAATTTTCAATACATTATGATTCATTGTATTCAAATCATCTCTAATTTCTACTCATTTTGTCACACTTGTTCTATACTTCTACATGGTAGACTGTAGGTGAAGTAGAAAAAATAGTGAATTTATTAGAAAGTGTTAAACAACCAATCACAATCCATCATTGTTGCATAATTTTGACAAAGTGCGTATCAAAATAGATTTTATCAATGCAAAAAAAAAAGTTCGATTATTGTGAAATTCGAACATGAAAAAACATACAAATTTGGCTTTTCAATTTAGAAAACACAATTTCACTAGGTGTTTTATGAAAAAACAGCGATCAATTTTATAAATAGTGAACAGAAAATAATTTATGCAGAAGAGAGAGTGAACAATTTTTTAAATAATGCTGAACAGAAAATAATTTTATGCAAAATCGTAGAAATAATTTATGCAGAAAACAGTGAACAATTTTTATGAGAAAACAATGAACAGTTTTAATTAATGCAGAAAATAGATTTTATGAATGCAATAAGCAGATTCGAATATAGAGTAAACATGATGTGCAGAGAGCAAATTTTATTAACGTAGAAACAGATTTTATCAATGCAGAAAAACAAATTCAATTATTGTGAAATTTAAACATGAAAAAGCATTCAGATTTGGCGTTTAAATTTAGAAAACACGATTTCACTAGGTATTTAACGAGAAAACAGTGAACAATTTTTTAAATAGTGAACAGAAAATAATTTACGCAGAAAAGAGAGTGAACAATTTTTTAAATAATGCTGAACAAAAAATAATTTTACGTAGAATGCTAGAAATAGTTTATGAGAAAACAGTGAACAATTTTTAAATAGTGAACAGAAAATAATTTATGCAGAAAAGAGAGAACAATTTTTTAAATAATGCTGAACAAAAAATAATTTTTTGCATAATGCTAGAAACATTTTATGCGAAAAACAGTGAACAATTTTTATGAGAAAGCGGTGAACATGGTGTGCAGAGAGCAAATTTTATTAATGTAAAAACAGATTTTATCAATGCAAAAAAATAGATGATCTGTACATCTAATGTAATTAATTTTCCATTAAGTTTACTCAATTTGGTATGTTCTTCAATTTTCATTTGAATTTTCACTATTTTACACACTCAACGAATTCAAATTTTTCAACAAATTCGTACTATCTGTACATCTAATGTACACAATTTTTCCTTAAGTTTTCACAGTTTTGTACATTCAACGAATTCAAATTTGTAAACAAATTCATACGATCTATACATCTAATGTACATACTTTTCCATTGAATTTTCATTATTTTGTACTTTCAACGAGATCAAATTTCTCAACAAGTCTAGACTATCTGTACATCTTATGTACACCTTCATGATTTGGTACGTTCATTGATTTTCCATCGATTTTTCTCGAATTTCTACATTCAACTAATTCGAACTTTTTTACAAATTCGAATTTTTCGAGGCATTTACCATTAGGTGATTTATACGAATCATTCATTTTTCTTTCATGGAGTTTGTCCATTATACATATGGTTACGTATTTAAAAAAACACAAAAACCATTTAAGTGCAATAACTGCGCCAATGCTAGAAATAGTTTATGCAGAAAACAGTGAACAATTTTTATAACAAAACAGTGAACAGTTTTAATTAATGCAAAAAGCAGATTTTATGAATGCAATGAAGATTTGAATGTACAGTAAATATGATGTGCAGAGAGAAAATTTCATTAATGTAGAAACAGATTTTATCAATGCAGAAAAATATATTCGATTATTGTGAAAATCAAACATGAAAAAGCATTCCGATTTGACGTTTAAATTTAGAAAACACGATTTCACTAGGTGTTTTATGAGAAAACAGTGAACAATTTTTTAAATAGTGAATAGAAAATAATTTATGCAAAAAAGAGAGTGAAGAATTTCTTAAATAATGTTGAACAGAAACTAATTTTATGCAAAATCGTAGAAATAGTTTATATAGAAAACAATGAACAATTTTTATGAGAAAACAATGAACAATTTTAATTAATGTAGAAATTAAATTCATATTTCGAAATTAAAATCTCTATATTTTACAATTCTTCTATTTAAATAAATAAAAACATAAAAAAGCTACTTATTTTTATCTTTATGTTTATTTGTCGATTATCCCCAAACAAAAAGAAAACCAAAAAAAAAAAAAAAATTTATATAGTACTCGAGTTTACCAAACTCGAGTACTATACAAATAAAATTTTCTGCATTTTATTTATAAAAGGTACTCGAGCCTAGTATACTCGAGTGTTGTGTTGCATGGAACTCGAGTTTCTCAAGCTCGAGTACTACATAATTTTTTTTAATCACAAAAATTCCATGTCAGCAATGCCACGGTGGCAGAATTGAGAGGAACTCAAGATTCTGAAACTCGATTTCTAGAAAAAGTGGTACTTTGCTCTTTATTTCTGAAACTGTGGTTTTTTGCTAAAAATGTCAAAAAAATGTGGTATTTGGCCATTTTGGCCAGGAAAATGGTGTGCAACAGATTTTTACATGTACAAAATTACTTTAATGGCTTTGTAAATACATTATCATAAAAGTAAATATCTTTTGAGACATGATCCATGCATTACAATCCAATCAAACATGCTAAGCACCTAGCAAATATGGGAATCGATGGAATCCACATCAATTAATTTTCTAATGCCAGCAACCACCAAGCTTTCTAAACAACTTTGATATCCAACCAACGTTGTCACCTTCTGGAAAACTTCAATTAGTACCACAACACTGAAAACTTAGTTTTCATAATCAATGAAGTTGCTCATTAAATGAGACTGAAATTGTGAGGGTAAGGGTAATTCAAATTTTGAAGCAATTATTGCTTATGGTGAGGGTAAGAATTGACAACACAGCTCCTTCTATTTTTGAAATGACACTCAAACAATCTCACAAACACATCAACGGAATGCCAAGGATTATGCAGTAAAATTATGCAGAGAAATTGAAGCACCAAATAAACCAAGGTAAAATAAAATAGTTTTCTTGGCTGTAAAATTATAGCGCTATTGAAACGACATTCAGGCAATCTCACAAACACATCAATGGCATGCCAAGGATGCTCGTCTAATATAAACACAAACATAAACAAATGAAAAAAAGGGTCTCATATTAATATAAACAGAGCATAAAAGTTTTGCACCCAAAAAAAAAAAAAAAAAATTGAGATGTAGACATACCTCAACCAAAGCAGGCAAGTTTTGTCAGTATTTATACACTGTTTGGAAAGGAATAAAGGAAGAAAGGAAATCAGATAGGCAGTTGTTACTATGAAATGGTAGAGCAGGAAGGTAGGCAACTTTCAAACTCTTTGTTTTCTCACGCAAGAAGGCTTCAACGTTTTTTTTTTTTTTTCCCTCTCTTTAAGCTTCCCTCTACGTTACAATCTTCAAACTCTTTGTCTCCTCACGTTCTATTTGGTCACGCAAAACCATGAAGGATTCCACTTTTTTTTTCTTCCCCTTTCTTCCTTTAAGATGAAAAGGCTCACACAAAAAAGGCTTCCACGTTTCTATTTGGTCACAGTTTTTTTTTTTTTTCCTTCTTTTTTCCTTTAAGCTGAACTAAAAAGGCTTTGGGTTGGGCTTGATAGTGGAACCAAATAAATAAGAGGTGGGCTGAATTAATTATACAAATTTATTATAGAGTGATAGTGGAAGTAAATAAATAAATAGTGGGCTGCATTTATAGGGCTAGGATTTATACGGCTGAAATTTGTAAAAACCATTTTAAAATTGAAGGAAAAATTATATTTTTTTTTAAAGAAATGACATGGTAGCTGATGTGGCACAACGTGAGAGTAGCAGCATTAACTGCTACGTTTCAGCTTTTAATAATATATAGATGTTCATTTGTTATTGGTAGGTGCCTGAGAGATTGCTATTGATACTCTTTGCAAATAATTAAACCCCTGCTAACCAATTTTAAGTCATAATCACTTTTACCCTAAATTAACCATTAATGCTTAATATAAGTGATTAACCAATTTTCATTGCATTGCATGCATATTCAAATAGCAATAAATGAATATAAAGCAATATAAAGTGCCGAATAAAAGAAGGGAAGGTAGCCAAAAGTAACACTTGATGTGTTATTGAAGAGAAAATCAAAGTTCCCAATGACAAACCTCTTCTAAGCACCACCATTGAATCTCCACTAGTGAATAGTTGCAATGCTAGTTTCCTAAAGACCATCCAAGCCTAAAGTTCCCCTAGTACTTGAGCCCTCCAATTTCCAGCTATAACCAAATTTATCGAAGTCCTTTCTTCACCTAGTATTGGAGTCCATGCATTGAGTGGCCACAGTTGCCACCAAGACCTCTTGGATATGTGGTGTAGCTTCTCTAATAATTTCCAGCACCAATCACTCAAGGAATATCACTCAAAGGTAGGATGGAGTGTTTGGAAAATTACCTCTCAAGATATGGAAATGGTGAAAGGAAAAGAGAAGAAAAAAGGCTATGGATTCACTCAAGGAATATGGGTTTTCTCTCTCTCAAAGGATGAGCACAATAAACTCTCACAATGGTTCACAATTTGCTCTATAGGGTTTTCTCTCTAGCTCTCTTGCAGATTGGAATGGGTTGTTTTTTGGATAAGAATGATATGGCTGCAAATAAGAATGTAGTGCTGAAAGTCTGTCCTCGAGCAGGTTGCGACTTGCATAAATACAAATGCTTCCTTTTTTTTTGCCACATGTCCACCTTACAACCTAGGATGCAGCTTGCAAGGGCAACTTGAACTACTTAACAACAGCAGTAACTCTAAAGTAAATCTACCGCAATAAATTGCAATCCCCAATCAAAATTAAGAAGATTTACAAGTAAATTTGGTATGAAATAAAGCCAACAAAACATGGACTTTATAGGTGCTATAAAGTTAGCATTTTAAGTGTACTAAGAAGAGAATATGGTTTAATGGTTTTTTTCTTCTTAGATTGGACTAACAGTGGACATCGAAGAGGTAATAGAGAATGCAATATTTACACCATATGAGATTCTTGGGAAAGTGTTCAAAATGAATATGAACCCCAAGATTATGATGTCAATAACAAATGCTGCCTATCGACCTTGAATCATTGTAATCGTAATATTGTTAACCGAGCATTTTCTTTGGCTAAGTTTAGAAGACTCTGTATCTAACCCAATCTGCCTTTCAGTAAATGCTGGTTTCTTTGGACGGGGAAGATCAACAATCTCACTTTTAAGCATGGAAATTACAATAGATGCAGTTGGCCTATCTTTGGCAAATTCTTGCACACACAACAAGCCAACATGTATGCATCTCAAAATCTCCATTTCACAGCATGGTTCAGATATCATTGGGTCTATTAAGGCCATAATGTTGTCTACTTTCCACAATTTCCATGCCTGGAAACATAAAAAGAGGATTGAAATTCTTAGCATCAATAATAAAACTTAAAAGAAACAAGCATTGGAGGTTGTAAAAAGTAAGGGAATGAGATAAGGATGACTTACATGTCCTAAAAGGCTCATGGATTGCTCATCATGATAAAAGCTGGAGTTTTTTCTTCCACTAACTATCTCTAATAACAACACTCCAAAGCTGAAGACATCTGATTTCTCTGAAAATCGTCCTTCCATTGCATATTCAGGAGACATGTAGCCACTAAATTTCAACAAAACACAACCAAATCTTGTAATCTCTAATATTAGCATTAGTATCTAATTGAATTGGCAAATTTGAAAGGTACTTACTAAGTTCCAACAACCCTATTAGTATTGGCTTGGTCTTCATTACTACTAAAAATCCGGGCCATACCAAAATCTGATATTTTTGGATTTAGATCTTTATCCAACAAGATGTTACTTGCCTTTAGATCTCTATGAATAATTCTTAATCTAGAATCCCTATGAAGATATAGCAAACCTCTACCAATTCCTTCTATAATGTTGAAGCGTTTTCTCCAATCTAGCAGTATTTCTTTGTGTGAATCTATTGAATTTGAACAAAAGAAACAACAGAAAGAAAGTGAGGTTTAAACTTATAAGGTGAATGAACATGAAGACGAAGTTCATTTGGTTGAAATCATCAAAAAACTGTTTCAAGTGAAGTACTACAACAAAGAATATTGTTCGATTGTCTCAAAATCCACTACTTTTGTCCACAATTGTTTTTTAAAAAAATAATGTAAAATATTTTTGTAATAAGATATGATATCAAAATTAACTAACCAAAGAGAAATGCATCCAAACTTTTGTTTGACATGTATTCATAGATTAACATCCTCTCTTCTCCTTCAACACAACAGCCAAGGAGCCTAACAAGATTCCGATGTTGGAGCTTAGAAATTACTACCACCTCATTCATAAACTCTTCCAACCCTTGTCTAGAAGTTTTGGAAAGTCTTTTTATTGCAATTTCTTGCGCATCTGACAATTTTCCCTACAAACAAACATCAAATCATTAAAATACATATTCACTATCAGACAAGAAACTCTATAAGAGCAACCATTACTCTGTATACAGGACCAAATCCACCCTGTCCAAGCTTGTTAGATTCATGGAAGTTGTTTGTTGCACTTGCTAGCTTCACAAAATCGAATAGTGGTAGTTCCTGGACTTTCACTTGGTTCAGATTGTCTCCAAGCATGTCTTCACTTGGAAAATTTTTATGTGCTTCTCTATTGAACATTAACATCTTCTCTTTCTTTCTCCTTGCTGATTTCCACTAACATTTGTGAGTATAATATATAGCAACATTTCCAAGTACATTGTTTCAGTTCTAGTCAGTATATTACCTTTGTGTTTAGCAATCCACCTCCACAATAAGTACATGAAGATTGAAATGAAAATTGTTCCTATGATAACTGTAATAGTGACAATTTTCCTCACATCTCCATTTGTATCTGTAAATTATAAAATCGTATTACACTAATTCAAAAAAAATAGATAACTAATTATGTTTTCTTTTCCATTTGGGGGTCAAATAAATTGTATTTTACAAGGATTTCATTAGGCTTTTTTGTGTGTGTGTGTTGGGGGGTGGGGGGGTGGGGTGGGTTCGTTTGGGTGCATGATGATTTGAAGCATGAGATAAATTTTTGACAGAGCAAAACAACTCACCAAGTTCCGAATGGGCAACACGAATATAAAGATCAACTCCGCTACCGTCAGAGAATTTCTGTGTGTCAATTAAGGTTGGAGTCCATGTCATACAACCTGTACCTGAATCAAATGCATAAGCTATACAAGAACAATTCTGCAAACACTGCTGCCTGCAATCATCTCCCAGAGCAGCTGACCATTCTACAAAGTCTGGCACCTTCATCATGTTCAGTTTCAAAAACCCATCCATTTTGCCAGCTTCACCACTGGTGTTCACCCTCCCACACTGCAACGGTGTCCTTCTCACACATCCACTAGTCCAATTTTGTCTATTCCATTCTTCTGTTTTCTTTGGCTCAAACCCCTCTAAACAACTGCAAATTGGGGAACTCATTGAATTACAGCTTCCAAATGCACCACACGTACCATAAACATCACACACACTGAGTATAGCTTTCCACACAACATCCCAATCCTCCTTCTCACTATCCCAATATCTTGCCTCTGTATTTCCTTGCGTAGTCAGGACAGAGTGTGACAAAGAATCTTTGACAAAAGAAGTAGTTAAGTAAGAAGTCCCATCTTGATTATCTACAAGACTATATCTGTCGCGAAATACAGGATTTACCATTGGTATTCCAATGAACGTCTGACCATTCCATGGACCACTGCGGAAATATGGTCTACCATCTTTCCAAATGAATGCCTGAGTGAGACTTTGACGATAAACTCCGGCAGAGAAGCTTCCAATGGATGGATCAGAAGGGCTTTTCCATGATGTCAACTGCACTTTCTCACCTGTTTTTTCATTAGTACTAATTTTCATCTCGGGTAAGCGTGTATGAGAAGGATTTTTGAAACTCTCCCATAGGTTTGTCCCTATAGTGTTTTCTTTTAAGACAAGGTTCCCCGATTCTAAAAGCTGGGCACTTGAATTGACAACAGAGTTGTTAACATTCGATGACCAAAGAATCTCCTTTTGTCCATTTAATACTACAAGGTTGCCGTCCTCAGATATAGTAAGAACCCCAGAAGAATCGTTGAGGGGTTTCTGTCTGTTTGCTACCCATACGACTGTGAATGCAGAAATGTTGTTATACCATATCCCTAGGTAGCGGTCCGTAGAATTCACTGGGCTGAAGAATCCCAGTTTGAAAACACTTCCATTGGAGATCATGTAGTCAGAGTCTTTGTCTTTGATGAAATGAGAAGATCTGATGGTGTCTACAGCAACAACGCCTAAGTTTAAACAAAGGCAACAAAGGACAGACAACAAGTTACTCTTGCTAAGTCGTCCCATAACTTCGTTTGAACCTACTTTGTGTGAGAATTCAGTAAAAGGATCTGGGAGGCTCTGTTTATCTAACTATTTATGCAAAGTGTGTGTAACAGACATGCTGCTCCAGACTTTCGTTAGTCTACATGCAAAAAATAAGTCTAGTCTTTGTCCCAGTATAGACTACAATTTGCTTACGAGAGATGCTACATTCACAACATTTTTATCATATTTTTACAATAAATCACGTGTTATTAGTTGTTATTAGTTCAAATTTGAATCTAACATTAAGATTACATTTTTCTCCCAACAATAACAACCAATAATAACTTGCCACTTAAAATTTATTGTAAAAATATTATAAAAATATTGTAAGCATATCGTTTCTTTTGCGTATATCTCATTCTCTTCTCTTGCCCAAAAAATAATTAATTGATAATTATAAAATTATAAAAATAAATAAGTTATTTTACAACTAGTTATTTTAACTTAAAAAAATAAATAATAATAATAATAATAATAATAATAATAATAATAAAACATTAAACATTAACTTACCAACTTTTGGACACCACTTAACGAAATTCAACAAGAACAAAAGCATAAAAAAAATAATTTTAAAAAAAACATACAGAGGTCAAGTAACCATTATAATTAAAAAAAAAAACCATTTTAATTTTTCAAATAACAAAAAGTAAGGGCATCATGGGTAACAATATTATTGCCCACTTGATATTTTTTTTCCCCGGACGTTGATATCCCACCCACCGCACATTTGAAAACCTACTACATTCAAATGTGGTAGGTTTGAAAACCTACTACATTCAAATGTGGTAGTTTCCTTCCTATCTAAGTCTTTGCTAAATTTTCAACTCTTTCTTCAATATTCTCTCTCTCTCTCAGTCTCTCTCGTCAATATGGGCATGTACAAAAGCAGCAAACAAAGACTATAGTTTCGTATTTAGTTAGACTACAAGTTGGGTATATCTCACTCTCTTCTCTTGCCCAAAAAAAGATGTTGAAAATAGACTTAAGGAGTAAGGATTACGGTTGAAATTTAGGAGAAATATTTATTTTTATTTTCCTAACATGTGGAGGAGAAATTTACCTTTATTTTCCTAACAAAGTAGTTATATTGAACTACAAAGCTATTAACTAAATTGAAGAAAGAATCTAGCTCACAATTTGAACTAGTTAAGATGCTAGAATAGAATCACTTTCCTTTCAAATTTGTCTTGACAAAAACAAATATGTCAAGTCATTGTTTTTAGTGTGTTTGGCATGGCTTAAAAAGCTAGTTTTTTTTTTTTTTTTTTTTTTTTTTTTTTTTTTTTTTTTATAATTTTTTTTAACTATTAAGCTTATTTTTGTTATTTATAGGTCTCACTGCACTTTTTGATACTATTTATGAATTTCATTGTACTATTTCAGCTACCTTTTAGTTTTATCTATAGTATTTTTAATAAAAAAAATTTCAGTTTTAGCTAAATAAACTGTTTCCAAACTAGAAGTTGTTTATAATTCTCATTGTCTTCTATTGGCTGAAAGCGGCAATTGATATAAGACTGAGATTTTTATGAGAGATTACGAGAGATTTTTATTTTCTATTTTCCCTTTTTCTAACAACATGAGGGAGGAGGATTTGAATCTAGTTAAAATAGCTTATTCTTTTTTTCTTTTTTAAAGGCTAAAATTTCTAACTTTACTTTCGTTCAATTGAGTCTTTTAAGTTTTAAAGTTATTCAATTCAGGCATTTTGTCCAATTTCGTTTAAAAATTGTCATTAAGTATGCCATTAACTAATAAAAAAAATTTGAAAAAAAATTATTACATAAAAATCTAAATTTTTTTATTTATTAATTTTATAGATTTTTTTCATGTGAAAATAATATGTTTTTAAGGGCAATTTTTTTTAACAAAATTCGACAAAAGGCCTACATTTAATAAATTTGAAACTTAAAAGGCTAAATTGAATGAAAATAAAATCAGAAGGTTCAAATGAATTTCAACCAAATTTAGAAAGTGCAATTTGCATTTAACCAAAAATATTATGAGAAACAATGTAGCTTTAATTGAACTTTAAGGAACTTAACGAAATTAAGAAAAATAGCTCTCACTTATAAATGCTAGAATAGAATCACAGTTCATTTTAAATTTCTCAAATGCCCTCAAAATATTTAAATATCTAAATAAAATAAAATAATTTTGAAGTGAATTTTCTCCAATCTAGAATATTATAAATAAATAAATAATTTCTAAGTTTTATATTCTAACTTCACAAAAGTGGTTGGGGGGGGGGGGTTGTTTAGGAGGAGAAAATGGTTCAAAACTGTGAAGTTAGCAGTATATTGTAATTATCTCTTAAAAAAAAAAAAAAACTTCATACAATATAAAACCATTCATTTTTTTTTAAGTCATAATCATAAATTTTAATAAATAAATAAAAAACTATAATATATTAGGTTTTTTTTATTAATTTTATAGATTTTTTTCATGTGAAAATAATATGTTTTTAAGGGCAATTTTTTTTTAACAAAATTGGACAAAAGGCCTGCATTTAATAAATTTGAAACTTAAAAGGCTAAATTGAATGAAAATAAAATCAGAAGGTTCAAATGAATTTCAACCAAATTTAGAAAGTGCAATTTGCATTTAACCAAAAATATTATGAGAAACAAAGTAGCTTTAATTGAACTTTAAGGAACTTAACAAAATTAAGAAAAATAGCTCTCACTTATAAATGCTAGAATAGAATCACAGTTCATTTTAAATTTCTCAAATGCCCTCAAAATATCTAAATATCTAAATAAAATAAAAAAATTTTGAAGTGAATTTTCTCCAATCTAGAATATTATAAATAAATAAATAATTTCTAAGTTTTATATTCTAACTTCATAGAAGTGGTTAGGGGGGTTTAGGAGGAGAAAATGGTTTAAACTATGAGGTTAGTAGTATATTATAATTATCTTTAAAAAAAAAAAAAAAAAAAAAAAAAAAAAACTTCATACAATATAATACCATTCATTTTTTTTTAAGTCGTAATCATAAATTTTAATAAATAAATAAATAAACTATAATATATTAGGTTCTTTCTTTTTTGGGTAAATGAGAATAAATTTTATCGAAATTAGGAAACCTGTCCATCTACATTAACAAGAGCTTAATCCAAAACAGAGTTTATGGGCCTAACATACCCAATTGCGGGCCAGACCATTAAATGAGCGCTCAAATGGACCAGCCTAAGCACGAGATGGGCTTGATAATAACATCAGTCACAACTTCGGCTCACCGTCAAAGAGTGCGGATTTGCAGAAACGGAGACCACGAGTAAGGCTGCCTTAACTTGGGCTTGAGCAGGGGAAGATGTGAAAATGTTTACAGTGACACTCTTATTACATGATTTTGAATGCGGATGGCTATATTGGACTCAAAAATATTCGGAAAAAGACCTAGCTATCAAATAAAGTGGTTGATTTCTTGAAGCAAGGAGGATGACGTCTACTAGCTTGGTTGATTTCTGGGATTGGTATTTGAGCCTGATCAAATAAGGTGGCAATGGCACAGACTCTTGCTAAGCAATGGAATTGAATTCCTTTCCAGATGGCAGCAGTTGAATTCCTCAATCTTGGAGATATTTAGATTTGAGGAGATGAACCCATGTCATATCTGCATTAAAGATCAAGGCTTTATATAGATAATGGGTTCTTCTGAGGCCAAGACCTTCGACTGATTTAAGTTTACAAAGTGAAGAGGTCTCAGGTATGCTGTCTACTTTGTAATACGAAAGTATTTTGCCTCATTGGCAAAATTTGCCAAACAGTGCAATTTTTGAAAATTTTAAGCCGGATAGCACGCATTCAAACTTATTTAGTTAGTTAGACTGTTTTTGAAAATCGAGTTTAGCAAACTCAACTTTGAACTGAAAAACAGACACTATAGTGACGTTTTTTTTTATACCTATAGCCGACATGTATGCATCTCAAAATCTCCATTTCAAAACATGGTTCAGATATCAGTGGGTCTATTAAGGCCACAATGTTGTCTGCATTCTGCAATTTCCATGCTAGGAGGCAGGAAAATTGGATTGAAATTTGTACCATCAATACTAAAACGTATAAGAAACAAGAATTTGAGGAATCTGTTAACAGAGCATATATAATTTGTACCAATGGTACTTTTGGCCATGATCAAGAAACATCATCACTAAGTGCCAAGATGAATTGCAAAATGTGGCGGGTCTTTCAGCTTTTTTTTTTACTGTTTAGGAATTGGCTCTAGGGACCAAGATTATTCCATAAATGTTGTAAATTCATGAATTTCCATTTTCTTAGCAATCAAGGAACATTCAATAAGTTGATCCTCAAAAGAAGAACATTTAATAAAAAGTTCACTGAATAATTTGATTGTTGCCTTAAAATCTATGATAAGGTAAAAGCCTATCATCATAGATTATCGTCTTATAATACGTCTTCTACTTACAACAACATGGCATTGCCCTTGCATGTCAATGGTTCTCATACCGAGATGTTTTAAATGAGAGGACTGCAAACTATCACGTTTGTTGTGGATATCCTTCTTCCTCAATAACCATCCACATGAACTTTGAAAAGAAATTTCTTGGGTTGGGTAGAAGCATAAAACTAAATAAATGACTCAAAACAAATATTTATTCAATTCTGCATAGTCCAACATGCCCAATCGTGGGGCAGACCATTAAATGAGCGTTCGAATGGACCATCCTGAGCACAAGATGGGCTTGATATCAGAGCATCAATTACAACTTTGGCATCACCTTCAAAGAGAATGGATTCGCATCCTTGATTTGCAGCAATGGAGACCAAGAGTAAGGCTGCCCTTAGCTTTGGTTTGAGCAGGGGAAGATGCGAAAATCTTTTCAATGACTCTTTTATTTTAGGGACCCAGATGATGAAATCTTCAGATGGGGTTGATAGAATATGGATTTTTTGAACGTGGATGGCTGTATTGGAGTTAAAAAATAAATAAAAATAAAAAATTGCGAAGAAGTCGTTGTTCCATTGCAATGAAGCAGGGAGGATGAGGTCTGCTAGATGGTTGATTTTTGGGATTATATGTACCCATGGATCAATCCATATATAATATATTGGTATTGAGCCGTATCATTATCAATCCAATGCGGTGGTACAGACAGACCCTTGTTATTGTTGAGCAATGGAATTTAGTTGTGAGTTCCTTTCTAGATGGGAGCAGTTGATTTCTTCAATCTTGAAGATATTTGAACTTGAGGAGATGAACCACGTCTTGTCTGCATTAGAAGCTCCTGATTAGCCCAACTTAGAGATCGAGACTTTATTTAGATCGTCAGATCTTCTGAGGCCAAGACCATCAACTACTCTCGGGTATAGGGGCCTATCTGAATGGCTAAAACCCCAGAAAAGTATGCCATCTATTTTGAGGCAGATCCTCTTTCAAATTAATAAGAATGTTCATTTCTTATTGGTAGGTGCCGAGAAATTGCTATTGATACTCTTAGCAAATAATTAAAGCCGAGCTAACCAATTTTAAGTCATAATCACTTTTACCCTAAATTAACAATTATTGCTTAATATAAGTGATTAACCAATTTTCATTGCATTGCATGCATATTAAAATAGCAATAAATGAATATAAAGCATTATAAAGTGCGGAATAAAAGAAGGGAAGCAAGCCAAAAATAACACCTGATGTGTTATTAAAGAGAAAATTGAAGTTCCTGATGACAAACCTCTTCTAACCACCACCATTGAATCTCCACTAGTGAATAGTTGCAATGCTGGTTTCCTAAAGACCATCCAAGCCTAAAGTTCCCCTAACACTTGAGTCCTCCAAGCTCCAGCTATAACCCAACTTGTTGATGTCCTTTCTTCACATAGTTTAGGAGTCCATGTATTGAGTGGCCACAGTAAGCCACCAAGACCTCTTGGATATATGGTGTAGCTTCTCTAATAATTTCCAGCACCAATCACTCAAGGAATATCACTCAAAGGTAACATGAAGTGTTTGGAAAATCACCTCTCAAGATATGGAAATGGTGAGAGGGAAAGAGAAGAAAAAAGGCTATGGATTCACTCAAGGAATATGGGTTTTCTCTCTCTCAAAGGATGAGCACAACAAACTGTCACAAAGGTTCATAATAAGCCCTATAGGGTTTTTTTCTCTAGATCTCTTGCAAATTGGAAAGGATTGTTTTTTGGATAAGAATGACATGGCTGTGGATAAGAATGTAGTCCTAGAAATCTGTCCTCGAGCAGGTTGTGACTTGCATAAATACAAATGCTTCCTTTTTCTGCCACATGTCCACCTTACAACCTAGGATGCAGCTCGTAAGGGCAACTTGAACTACTCAACAATAGCAGCAAGGGCTCAACCGCTCAAGTAAATTTACCCCAATAAATTGCAATCCCCAATCAAAATTAAGAAGATTTACAAGCAAATTTGGTATGAAATAAATCCAACAAAACATGGACTTTATAGGTGCCACAAAGTTAGTATTTTAAGTGTACCAAGAAGAGAATATGGTTTAATGGTTTTTTTCTTTTGACTAACAGTGGACATTGAAGAGGTAATGGAGAAGGCAATATTTAAACAATATGAGATTCTTTGGAAATTCTTTAAAATGAATATGAAACCCCAAGATGATGATGTCAATAACAAATGCTACCTATCGACCTTGAATCATTGTAATAGTAACATTGTTAACCGAGCATTTTCTTTGGCCAGCTTTAGAGGACTCAGTATCTAACCCAATTTTCCTTTTAGTAAATGCTGGTTTCTTTGGACGAGGAAGATTAACAATCTCACTTTTAAGCATGGAAATTACAGCAGATGCAGTTGGCCTATTTTTGGCAAATTCTTGCACACACAATAGGCCAAAATATATGCATCTCAAAATCTCCATTTCATAGCATTGTTCAATTATCATTGGGTCCATTAAGGCCACAATGTTGTTTGCTTTCCACAATTTCCATGCCTGGAAGCATAAAAGGAGTATTGAAATTCTTAGCATCAATAATAAAACTTAAACGAAACAAGCAGTTGTTGTAAAAGGTAAGGGAATGAGATAAGGATGACTTACATGTTCTAAAAGATTCATGGATTGCTCATCATGATAAAAGCTTGAGATTCTTCTTCTACTAAGTATCTCTAGTAACAACACTCCAAAGCTAAAGATGTTGGATTTCTCTGAAAATTGCCCTTCAATTACATATTCAAGAGACATATAGCCACTAAATTTCAACAAAAACATAACCAAATCTTGTCATGTCTAACAGTATTAGTATCTAATTAAATTGACCAATCTGAAAGGTACTTACTAAGTTCCAATGACCCTATTAGTATTGGCTTGGTCTTCTTACTTCTAAAAATCTGAGCCATACCAAAATCTGATATTTTTGGATTTAGATCTTTATCCAACAAGATGTTACTTGCCTTTAGATCTCTATGAATAATTCTTAATCTAGAATCCCAATGAAGGTATAGCAGGCCTCGACCAATTCCTTCTATAATGTTGAAACATTTTCTCCAATCTAGCAATATTTCTTTAGGTGAATCTATTGAATTTAAACAGTAGAAAAAAGAGAAAGAAAATAAGGGTTAAACTTACAAGGTGAACGAACATGAAGAAGAAGTTCATTGGGGATTTTTTAGAAAATAACTATAAAACCCAAACAATATCATTAGTTAGGCAATGTTTGAAAGTAATTTTGTATCTAACAATTCGAGTCCAATGGACTCGATTTCCCTGTTGTTATCCTCTTTTTCGCTTGCAACTGAGGTGGACAAGGTTCCATGTAGGTAAGAAATTGAGTTCGTTGGACTCGTTTCTTATACATAGAAACTGAGTTCAATGAACTTGGTTTTTATACATGAAAATCGAGTTCACTGAACTCGGTTTCTTTGAATAAAAACCAAGTCCAGTGAACTTGGTTTCTTTGTGTAAAAATCGAGTCTAGTGAACTCGATTTCCTAGTCTCGTCTGTCAGTCATCCCATAGCATCATCAGTCTCATCCCATAGCCTGAACACATGAGTCCTGAGCTGGAAATCAAGTCTAGAGGACTCGATTTTCATGAATGGTCCCCAGCCCTCCACTTGTTGCCATAGGGAGCTGGGACTTGTTTTGCAGGAGTGGGGTCTCACACGAAGCTTAAGAAACTACTCTATTCTCTGTTCACCTTACCGTGGGATCTCACACCTTCAGCTTAAGAAACTGCTCTATTCTCTTCAGAATAGAATTTCCTAAACTCTCACTGGCACTCACAAAACACTCTTCTCACACAACACTCATCTCACACAATACCCTCAGGTAATGTTTTTACAATATTGTGATTATTTGCTAGTTTTTTTTTAAGAAAAAATTTAGAACATATTAGGAAAAGTTTTGTTTTTGTTATTTGTTAGTATAAATATTGTGATTAATTTATTTGTTAGTATATTGTGATTATTTGCTAGTTTTTTGTGGACACATTTACATTTACCCATTTATATTTGGAAACATTTATATAATATCATGAATCTACTCAAGAAAAAATATCTATAATCACTAGTATTAATTATTGGGAAATTTTTTTAAAGAAAAATTTAGAACATATTAGGAAAAGTTTTGTTTTTGTTACTTGCTAGTGTAAATATTGTGATTAATTTATTTGTTAGTATATTGTGATTATTTGCTAGTTTTTTTTGGACACATTTACATTTACACATATATATTTGGACACATATAAGACCATGAATCTACTTAAGAAAAAAAAATCTATAATCACTAGTAATATTATGTTTAATTATTGGGAATATTTAGTACTAAATATTGTGATTAAATTACAACATATTGGGAATATTTTTTTTGTAAGTGTAAATATTGTGATTAAATTATTTGCTAAGTTTTTTTTTTAAAAAAATTAATATTGTGATTATTGGGAATATTTAGTACCAAATATTGTGATTAATTATGTTATTTCAACATATGGGAATATTTGTTTTGTTTGTTAGTGTAAATATTGTGATAATATGCTAAGTTTAAAAAAAAAATTAATATTGTGATTAATTAATGGGAATATTTAGTACTAAATATTGTGATCAATTGTTAGGAATATTTAGTACTTTTAGGTTTTTATCATGGATATGAAATGGATTATGAGTTTGATCCCTAAGATAGTAGTCTTTTTACCATAAATTATGAGTTTGTAGTCTTTTTACCATAAATTATTTCAAGATATATCTGTTTAACATTTGTAATAGAGATTTCAATGAATAACTGGTTGGTATATAATATTTTTGTTCATCATAACTTATTTGAATGGGTTTTGAAAGTCATGCCGCCTAGAATGATTTGGAATTTTTAAAGAATACGAAATTGGTAATGACTATTTTTGTAAGATTATCAAAGGTGAGTATATGCAAATTTGGTTGAGGTTTGTATTGTTGGCATTTCATACGCAAAGTTTTGTGATTGATGTTGATTGAGCGTTATAAATTTGTGACTAACACAATTGCACTTGATGATCTATAGGTTGACAATGATCCATATAAATATATACTACGGTGGACCCCTTTAGCAATGCCAACCCTTATGACGAATTCTCATTTTAAGGTCCGGGTATCCAATGCTACTATATGATGATACACTGTAAGCTAAAGACCTTGAATGAGCTGAAAGTAAAAATTATGGAAGAATTGCAAGTGAACCCTGCTTTGCATGACATACATATTACTTTTCGTTCTCCATATGAAGTCCTCAATCAATGCATTAATTACAGATATATGGGGATAACAGAGGAAAAACATGTGAAACTCATGTTTAGTAAGATGCAGAAATGGGAACAAGCAATAAATTTTGAGTTGTACATCACTTTGGAGTCACATGCGGAAGTCAGTGTAGAGGAAGAAATTGTACAAACAACTACATCTCTACAGTTTGCAGTCCTAGATGATCAATGCACCACATTGGGAGGCTATATACCCCCTTTTCAAGAGACACCAACAACAATTGAAAGCGAACCTGGAAATAGATATGAAGATCAATTTTGTACATATTGAGGTGAATCCTCTACAGTTCCAGTAGTTGAAGATGAAGATGAAGACTGTTTTGGAGAAGATCCTGACAATAGAGATGAGTACGAAGAGAGGATTGAGCGAGGCAGCTTTGACAGGGGTGTTAATGACCATGAAATTACTCCCATTCCTGATGTTGATGATATGGCTGAATGTGATGAAGATGATGCATATGCTAATGTCAAAGTTCAACATGTTACAAATACGATCCCCGTTTATGAACCTCCTACCTCATCATTTTATGAAAATACTTGGGAAAATATGGTTGATCTTGAAGTTGTTCAGCAAGCATTTGGTTCTTCTTGGAATGCGGACATGAATTTTGTGAAAGGGTTGATTTTTGCGAATAAAGAGGCAGTGAAACGTGCATTAACAATTTATGCCACAAAGCATAACAGAAACATTATCACTAGTAGGTCGACCAAAAGTAGACTGTCTGTGAAATGCGTTGATGAGTCATGCATATGGTACATTGGGGCAATCGCCCAGCCTGAACATGGACTATGGATGGTCACATCTTATAGGGGTCCTCACAGTTGTATACCCCTTACCACGGCCCTTGATGGTAGAATGATGGATTGTAATTTTCTTGTAGCAAAATTTGTTCCATTGTTGTAAGAAAAACACACGGCAACAATTTATCACCTCAGAGATTTCATCAAAGGGAAGTATTATGGACATAAGCTTTCTTAATATAAGATATGGATTGCGAAACAACGAGCTATTGCAAAGATATTTGGGGATTGGGAAGAGTCTTACCAAAGGTTGAGAAAGTTATTGTTGGTATACTTGGATCAAGAACCTGCACCTAGTTCTAGTGTCACACCATACCCAGGGACGAGTTCGGTGATACAATATTGCGCTATATATTTTGGGCTTTCACTCCATGCATTGAAGGATTCAAATATTGTAAGTTAGTGATCAGTATTGATGGGACCCATTTGTATGGTAAATATTAAGGGGTGTTGTTGATTGCAATGGCCATCGATGCCAACAACAAGGTTTTGCCTCTCGCCTTTGCCGTTGTGGACAAAGAGTCAGGGCCTAGTTGGAGAACGCCTCAGGAATGCACTGGGGGATGTGATAGCAGATAAGGACATCTGCATAATTTCTGACCGACATAAGGGTATTCAAAACCCAATTGCAAACTAGCCTAAAGATGATGATAGACAAGTACGAGTAGTTCACAGATATTGCCTTCGACATGTTGCTAGCAATTTCAACATGCATTTTCAGGACAAATTTTTAAAGTCACTGGCCTTGAAAGCAGGGTATGCTACTCAGGAAGCTGAGATCGAGGCCATTAGGAAGAAACAGAGAATCGAGCGACAAGAAAGTGAACCCGACTCATCCATCATGCCATACACATATCTAATGAAAGAGGATTTAGAAATGTGGACCTAGCTATATGATGGTGGATACCGTTATGGGGCTATGACAACCAATGTCTCAAAGTGCTTCAATGGAGTACTCAAAGGTGCCCGTGGCCTACCCATTGCTGCAATGGTTGAATTCACTTAAAGCAAACTTGTTGCGTATTTCCATGATCGACACAAAGAAATTACTCATGATCTCTCAAATGGCACGGTATGGAATAAATATGCCTTACAAATCTATGGAAAAAACCTGCAAAAATCCATTTCACATCAAGTAGCAGCGTTTAATAATCTGAATGGTATATATCAAGTAATTTCTGCATACAACATCCGTAGCTCTGGAGGGGGACACCATAGTCATGAAGTAAACCTAATAGCCAGAACATGTCATTGTGGAAAGTGGCAAAATCGAAAGATCCCTTGTTCACATGCAATTAAAGCTCTTTAGCACTTAGGGCAAGATGTGACTACATATATTGACCCATGTTATAGTTTGGAGAACGCCACTCGCACCTACTCACATCCATTTGTGGTGCCAATGTCAAATACATTGTGGAGGGATATGTACGGTCCAAAATGGGTGCTTGACCCAAACCTATTGTGGGGAAAAGGTCGACCTGTGGCATCTAGGATACGGAATGAGATGGATGGGGATCGACGAGAATTGGGAAGCTGGAGGCCAGATTCTAACTTGAGGGAGATTCAACAATAGTAAAGCTGTGGACTGTGTCATCAATATGAGCATAACCGTAGAAGATGTCCGCTTTCCCATGGGGCTTCGACAAGCAGTAATGATCCAAACTAGGTAAGTGATACTTTTATATAAAATGCCATGATGCCCATCAATTAGCCAAGTTGCATAGATTAGTGCAACTATTTTGTACACCATTGCTTTTGTCTATAATCTAGTTTATATTAATTGCATTTAGAAAAAAAATAATAAAAATGCACTTAGCCATTGGAATACAGAATTATGCTTTTGTCACTAAATAATAGTATTACATTTTCCATTTTTTAACTTTAGCATAACAAGTTGACATGAGTTTTTAAATGTTGTTGCCTTGATTTCAGCATATTTAAATTAGAAAATGGCTAGATATTAAAACCAATCTTGCATGTATAAAACCAATGATTTAAGGGCAACCAATAGAATTTCTAAAATTTCTTTCATATCTAATCCACAAAACCTATTCCGCCCACCACCAAAAGAAAGAACCCAAAATAAAAATTACAAAAAAATCCAGTTCTTCATTGTACTTTCAAACAACAAATTAGTATCTTCCATGATCCATGCCAAATTTGTTGTATAGAACTGCAGGAATTGTCAAAAGTGCCATAAATTTATAGTGTTCAAAGCAGAAGGCATTGCAATGTAGTACATTGATTGCTGAGCATATTTATACCACAAAAATCAGGAAACGGGTATCAACAGAGCAAGAAACTCACTGACTATTAAAAATTAAGACAAAACGTAACAGGTACTCTAGGGATGCTTTTATATAAAATGCCATGATTGTATCAATTAGCCAAGTTGCATAGATTAGTGCGTATGTTTTGGCTTTTGGTATCTAACGACAATATTTGAATTTTTCTCAGGCATGAAGATACTCGAATTTGGAATGGCATTGTAGATGTAAATTGCGGTTCTCTTTATTGTGTATTTGAACTTACTACTACATCGTATGCGGACAATTATTACTACTAGGTTGTATGCGGACAATTATTATTTTGTTTATCATTGAATGAACTTGTAATCGAAGTATTCTATATCCAATGTACCTGTTTCTAGATTGTGATATTATGAATGTTTAATTTTGTCTTTCAATTAGTTGTTAATTATTTCCATTCTTTTCCCCCTCTAAAACATGATATAGCATCATTCAGTTATCCTCATTCTAAGAAAATCTCATCTTGCAAATAATGCTGGACATAGTGTAGAATAAGTATGCAATCAGCAAGTCAAGAGGTCAGAATAGTGTTGCTTTTTTGAGTTACACGTCTTCTACACTTATTGATATAAGAATTTGTATTGTACGTAACTACTGTTTATAGTTGAATTTAATTCTAATGGCATAATTGCAATCCATTTACAAGTAATGGGGGTAGTGGTTATGTAGAGATCTGCTAGCCTGTTTCTAAAATTGTTGGTGATAATCTAAATATTGCTTAGAGTACTAATTTGATGTGAATAACATTAGAAGTTGGTGTGTGATTGCACGGTTACTAAAACATGGATAATTTAATGAATTGTTTTTCCTATTTTTTGTGAAAGAGAGACTCCAAATTATGTTGAGGAACTGAATTTGTCATTTTGTCTCAAGGATTTGATTGTGGGCAATGTTTTTGCCACTGGTAGAAGGGGCTTTGGTGAATATAGTGATACAATCAGCTGTGGAGGGAGATTTCAGCGAGCGGGTGTTACTTTATTCATGTTGTTAGAAATTGAAAGTCTTTCCTTTGGGTGGATGTATTTTTTTCTGAGCTAAAAAGATTTAGGATTGCAGGATCAGATGTTAAAAAAAGGACCTAAAGCATCCTTATTTCATGCCCTTAGTCACATATTATACACTGTCACAAAATGGATGCCCATGCCATTTGTACATCATGCCAAGCGTATATGTTTCTTTGAAAATGGATAATCGGCATCTTATTGGCATTATCAAAAAAACCTTCCAACTTGTTGGGAAATATACATATATATATATATATATATAGACACACACACAAACTTCCGTTAATAATAGTGATGCATATACAGATAAATTAAACCAACAGCCCTAAGAACAATTAAGTTGCGCGCTATTTATAAAGTTACTATAAGAGCATCTCCAGCAGCTTCTCTAAATTTTTGTACTGTTTAAAGAATGAACAGTAATATTTAGATTTTACCTACCTACTTTTTCAAATACACTTTCCAACAGATTCTCTATCCCATTTTCTATCTTATTTAAATATTATTTTTTTCATTTATTCTTTATTCTTTTTTTATCATCATTTATTTTTCTTATATTCATCCCAACAATTATATTTTTCAATGAAAAGTGTTACGTTTACAACATTTTTCGCAATACTTTTACAACAAAATTTATGTAAAAAATTGTTACTAGTTTTAATTTGAATCTACTACTGAAATTATTTTTTTACTCACTAATATTAACTAACAATAGTCTACTACTTAAAATTTATTGTAAAAATATTATGATATCATTTGTCAATTAAGATTTTTTATTTTTATATTATTTTTTCTTTCTTTCAATTCTCATCCATACGTTTATTTCTTTTCTTTTTTTTTTCTTTTTCTTGTTTTTATTCTTCACACACGTGTCCACCTATATCTATACCCCCACCCACTCCTGTTATTTTCTTTTTCTCCCTCACATTCAAGAACACTCCGGACTCTCTCTTTCATTCTCTAGCTCTCTCTCTTTTTTCTTTTTTTTTTCTTTTTTTTTTTTACTTTTTCTATTTCTACTTGATTCTAGAACACTCTCTTCTTTTGATTTCTATTTTACTTCTATTTTCTTTCCTCTTGAGCTCACTTCACACACACACACACACACACACACACGCACAACCGACCATACCTTCGTCGATCTTTTTTTTTTTTTTTCTTCTTCCTTCTTTTCTTGTTCTGATGCACTTTGTTCTTACAATGGAGCTTAGATAGGCTTTCATGCTCATGATTTGTTGTTTTTGTTTTGATTTTAGATTTGTTGTTCTAATTAAATTTGTATTTTTTCTTGTTCTTGATCTGTTGTTTCTATTCTGATTTTAGATTGTGTGTGTTTTGATTGTGTTTTACCGTTGGAGAGAGAGACACAGATGAACAAAGAACACAGGAGAAAAGAGAAAGATTTTTTTTTTTTTATTCAGCTGGGTATTTTTTTAAGATAAAATAAGGGAGTAGAGTTGCTACAGTGTTCTCTAAATTAAGAGAATTACTGTAGCAACTTGAAAAATAAATTTAGAGTAGTTGTGCGTTTGGAGAAGCTGCTGGAGTGTGTACAGTAATATTTGGTGGTCCAAATTTAGCTTTACAATAGCTGTTGGAGATGCTCTAATTTGGTACACTCACTTGACAATTAAACAAGAGCAATCATAACGTCTAAAGTTTGACTTTTATTTTAAAGTATAATTTGTTTCACAGTTATTATATTTCTTTTCTCAAACCAATTTTTCAATCTGAGTGGTATCTCTTCCAAATAAGAAAAGAACAATGATCAACAATTACCATCGAATTAGCTAGAAGCACCCAAAAATATATTGGGTTCCAAAATTGCTTCACGTTCGAAAGTTTGCCCATTTTCTAAGGTAACAGGATCAGACATAACTTGCTTTGTCAATGGGCATACAAATGCATCATATATAGGCTCAAGGTGCACTCTTTCAAAATGAAAGCTCTCATCTGACTGGCTGCCAATTTCAGAACTCCCATCCCAGCTATCAGCCATCTGATTTAAATTACTCCCTGCAACAAATTAGTATTTCAGAAAAGATAAACCATTATGCCAATAGCTTTACAGTGGTCAGGGAAGTAATACAAAAAGATAAAAACTAAATCAATCTGAGATAAAAATAAATAAATAAAAGATTAAAGTGCTTGAGAATAATAAAAAGAGCATGCTTAGTGCATGTGAAAAATCTCCATCAACAAATACAACCGCAGAAAATTTTGTTCATTTTACAAAAATCTCACCATGGGAAAGGGGCTAATTTGATGTGGCTGTGGAGTTGGAGCCTCAGTGATGATAGCCGCCTGAAAAAGCATTTTAAGGGCATATTATTAGCAATAAATATATAGGGAGATGATTAGCGGAAAAAGAAAAAGGAAAAAAATAGGTACGATGAAATTTAAATAAAAAACCTCATCGATTAAACTAATTGAAAGGATAATCAACTGACCTGCTGCTCTTGACTGTTGGGATAATCAATCCTCTTTTTTCCAGGCTCTTATACCGGTCCTTCGCAAGCGTGCAACAAGCCTTAAGACAAAAAAGATCACATGGAAATCAGCATTGTCAAAGCTGTCACATTTTACTCAACTCAAAGCTGATGGATATGATGATACAAATTCCATGACTGATGCTTATGTTATGCAGTCTTGCAAGTATATTCCCGAGTTAGAAAAAAAAAAGTAATGTGGAATTGATAAAGCTTCCTCAAAAAAATAAATATAAATTTGCAAAAAAAAAAAATGTAAGGAGACACATGATCACTGGGAAGTATTTTTTATACAGTACTGTATTCATGCTGTATACAAAATACTTTTTTTTTACCTATAAAAAAAAAAAAAAAAGTATTTTTTATACAGTACTCATCAAGCCAAGAAATTATATCATTAAAAACTTGAATTATCATTTCATCTGGCTCACCCTCAAGAAGAGAATGGCAGGCATCCTTATAAAGGTTAAGCTTCTTGTCTGAACTTCTTGCTTTCTCACACAAGGCCTTGCTCAGAGACTGATCAGTTACAATATCTGCCTCTCCATGCAAGATCAATAACGGCAAAGAGACCTGTAATTATGGTAATTATGTGTCTAAATATAATAATAGTTCCAAATACTTTTCATAAAACTATTCTAACGTTGACAGAAACATCCAGGTAAAACAAACTACTTCTCAAATAAACCCAAAGTCATATTTGCCAACATGTAATCTAGTGATTTATTTTTCTCTGGTAAATTGCTTGTTCCTATAACTCAGATCTGTGGGACATCTGTCGGTAAGCGCATTTAAAGACAAAGATCTTGAAAAAGCATACACTATCTTGCTCTATATAATCTCAATACAGACAGATGAATATACCATGAGATATATAAAGTGTAGCCTATGCAACACTTCAGACTTGGTAACTCATCCTCATGTCAGTTGATGGAATGTCAAAGAGGATGGAATCAGTCAACCAAATTAGGCAAACTGACATTTTAAACTTCAGAACAGTATAGCGAATTGGAAATTAATTAATTTCTATGCTTTGAATAGGTTAAGGTTTTATAAATAGTGAGAGTCCTCTTTTATTGGACATTTATATATTTAAATCTTATTTGGAATGAATCCAGGCAATTTCAGAGAGTCCACGAATAGTGTAACAGCTTTAATTTATAACAGATTTCAGCCAGCTAGATAGGCCCCTAAAGAAAACTGATAAGAGATTTAATGCATGCAGAAAGAAAGATAAAGAAAATAATGACTCTTAACTCGAAAGTATTGGGAAACGAGGCACACAGAAGAGACTGATTAGGATCCATTCTGAGCAGAAGTTGAAGACAAAGGCACAGTTACTTCAGAGAGAAGTCAGGGAATGAGCATACATCTCTGTCCTTTTGATGTTCTATCTCTTGAGTGGTTTTGAGCATCTCCACTGCAGGACGCAAGCGAGGTTTATCCCTGTAAGCAGTAATGTTATCAACAGTTAAGTCAGCAATATCTACCTTAATTATACATGGGGAATGATATCAGTATATTAGGAATGGGATAAACTTATACAGTTAGATTTATATATCATATTCAACTCATTCCATGAAACAGAACCTCGCATGCTCTTTGCAAACAAATGAAAATCTTGTTGTGCACATGAAATTAATATCTATGACAAATTTTTCCTTATTAATTTGTTTTTCAGTTTAGTAACCGTACAGAAGCAATTATATGATTTACAATACCTTATCCCAGTAAAGATCGACTACAACAGAAGCTACAGGCCTACAGCCATGACTAAATGACATTTAACAGAACCACAACAAGAACAAAAAAAAACACTTACATTTTGTAATTTTTTCCTTTTGAAGTTCACGTTCCATTCTTTTCTTCTCTTTTTCAACATCTCTAGTATTTCTCTCCATGTCTTCTAATTCGCATTTTGCCTTCTCGCTTAGCTTCCTTTTCAGCCCTACAACAGCAGATTTAGTCAGGAAAAAAATCATTGAAAAAGAATTTTTTTTTTACAACATTTAAAAAATAATAGTGATGCACCAGATCTCATAGATCCAGTGTAGTTACGTACATGTCTGCCCCATTTTTCTGTAACAGCTTATCCATATATGAACGAATATCTGCTTCCTTATGCACTTTACCAAGCTTTTCGACTGCCTTTGCCAGGTCGTGTTTGTAACTCTTATTGCTTTCTGACTTTTGTAATGCTGTCATCATTGCTGAAATATGCCAGAGACTAGATTAGAGCACCAAACAATCTTAGGTGTGCATAAAAAAAATACTGGAAAACCTTAAAAGAATACCAAAGTTTTGCTTTACATCTGCACATATCAGTAAAAATTATTGCCCTAATCCACTATATAGGCCCCTCTCTTATAAATCAAGCCATCAAAACATACATCTAAGGAATCATATTACCAAAAACAGCAGTAATCTTCTGGTGGATCTTTTTTCGACAAGTGCGGCGAAGATACAATTCTGCACGTATTGCTTTTGGAATCAACTTCATATCCCTTGTCTATGCAATAATTTATAATATTAAAAAAAAAAAATCAGTACAGAAAACATACAGCTAATGAAAGCAAAGTGATTTACAATCAACAAAGTATAATGTGCTATTTGTTTCATTACAAATAGGCAAACAGTAAGTAATGCAATCTCCCATAAAATTTGCTGTAAGTGATGAGAAATAACATCGCATGTTGGAACACAAGAAAGACTGGGTACACACATTTAGTCAGTACATTGCAAAGAACGTAATAATTTGAATCATTAATAAGCCAACAAACTCAGCACACAGCAGAGCACGTAAAAAAAAATTAGAGTTATCAAGTAAGCATTGCAAATCAAAGCAAAAACAAAGCTTAGAATAGCTCGAAAAACAAAAGAGCTGATAGCAAATATGTCAAATTTCCAATAAAAGTCCAGACAAATTGCTGTTCCCCATTTGATGTAACGTCTGAAAGAACAAGAACGACACGAAATGAATAAAAATCATTGATACTGAGAAGAGATTAATGAAACATTGAAACTATTCCCCTTCCAACACCAAATTAGATATACCCACATACATTAATTGAACATAACACAGTTGAAGCATATCCATAATCTCAAAAAGATTCACATAAACATCAATAATTGAAACAGATACAAAATCTATTGCAAAAACCCAGAAAGCAAAATCAAACAAGACCCAACACCATATCCGAAATAACTAACAATCACATTAAATAAATAAATAAATAAATAAAGCAAAAAATGTACCACATCCAACACATAACCATCAATAAAAAATAAATAGATTCATATTCAATTGCAAAAAATATATTCCTAATGCTAGTGCTACTTAATAATGTAGAGCTTGGCAAGCTTTTTGTATAAATCATATACGGGTGCAAGCTTGTTATTTAACTCTGTTTTTTTTTATGCGAAGTTTAGTTGATTTCAAATTTGTACACCACAATTTAGAGTTATTGATACTCTAAAATCTAAATGTATATTTGGCTTGCTATTTAGTGTTTTTTTTTTTTCTAAGTAATAGAAAGAAACAAAGTATTTATAACTTATCATTTTGTTGTAATATAATTAAGTAAAAGTATGACAGAAGATTTGGACTCTCTATAAAAATTAGTTGAAAAAACACATTAATAAAATGGCCTGACATATGTCATTTATGATAACTCTAACCTTATTTGAAATTTTGTGACGAAAGAGTGCTCTAATGATATATAGCTCAAAATCATGGCACCCAGTCGGCTTTCTCTCCTCGTGTAGGAGCTCTCCCTCTCGTGTACGCGAGCTCTTTCTCCCTGGGTAATTATTCTGAAGATACACCTGTAGGAAGGCACGTGCCATGTGGAGATTCAACTTCAACTTTGAATGAGGACCTACCTAATGGGCCGAAGATAGATAAGAATGACTTGGGCCGGTCTGAGACACCTGGTGATAAATCTAAAAGGTCATGGACAAGAATGAATAGAATGAATATTGGGCCTTCAGAAGAACTTTCGACCACTACTAAAGTTAAATTGGGCAAGAGACAGTTGGGAGATACTCTGGAGGAGAATGGTGAAACAGAGACTACGAAGGTGAACCAAAAATGCGCCAAAGCAAAGTGTGGAAATGGTTTGTCTGACTATACATCGGCAGGGGTGGAGGATCACCCTTGCCAGAAGCCATGAAAATACTAAGTTGGAACTGCCAAGGGCTTGGGAACCCTTGGACAGTTCAAAACCTTCGCAACATTGTGAAGGAACAAGGTCCCTCAATCTGCTTTCTTATGGAAACCAGGTTGGATAGAGAAGGTATCAATTTTTGGTGTAAGGAACTACCATATAAGAATAAGTTTGTTGTCAAAAAACCGGGTCTTGGTGGCGGGCTTACTATGATGTGGAAGGAAGATGTTTCCTTGGATGTTTTTAAGTACTCTGACAATCAAATATCAGCAACCGTGACCAAGAGCGATGGATATCGGTGGGTTTTAACTGGTTTTTATGGCTGGCCAGAAACACAAGACCGATACAAGTCATGGGCTCTACTTACCCATATTTGCTCTCTTGTGGATGGTGCTTGGATGTGCATCGGTGACTTTAACGAGATGTTAAGTTGGACGGAGAAACTAAGTTGCAGACCAACTCCTCCGAGACAACTTGATGCTTTTCGTGAAGCATTGGAACTTTGCAATCTGGTTGATCTAGGATTCATTGGTTATAAGTTCACATGGGATAATAGACGTTCTGGGGCTGCCAACACTAAGGAGCGGCTGGACAGAGCAGTAGCTAATGAGGTATGGAAGTCTAAATTTCCTGAGACTACCGTAACTCATATTACTTCATATGCCTCGGATCATCTACCTTTGATTCTTCAGAACCATGTTCCACCAAAAAGTATTTATAAGGGGAGGCGTGGCTTTAAATTCGAAGAAGCTTGGCTACTATGGGATGATTGTGAGAAGGTAATCCGAGAAGCTTGGGAAATCAGCCATGAATGTGAGTCGGCATTGGAAACAGTCAAGCAGAAAATTAGTGGGTGTGCTTCGGATTTAATGGTATGGGGTGCCACAAAAATACAGCCAGGTACAGCTGAGATCAAAATATTGCAAAAAAGGATAGAGGTGTTAAATTGTGCTCCACCGACACAACAAAATAGAGAGGAGTTTATCAAGGCCAGTAAAGAATTGGATGAATGGATTAGGAGGCAGGAAATTTATTGGGCTCAAAGGTCACGAGTCAATTGGATTAAACACGGCGACAAAAATACAAAATTCTTTCATTTAAAGGCATCCCAAAGAAGACAAAGAAATCTTATCCAAGGAATCATGGACCCACAGGGTAGATGGCTGGAGGAGTTGGAAGATGTGGCAGGAGTGGCTGTACAATATTTTAATGATTTGTTTACAATGGGCCCTTGTACCCGAATTGATGAGTGTCTAGAAGCTGTACCACAAAAGGAGACCATTGACATGCAACAGGCTCTCTCCTGTGATTTTACTGCAGATGAAATAAAAGCAGCTTTATTTCAGATGGGACCCACAAAGGTGCCTAGCCCAGACGGTATGAATGCCTTCTTTTACCAGAAATTTTGGCACATTGTTGGTGATTCTGTTGTTTCTACTGCTCTTGATTTTCTTAATTCTGGTCAAATGTTACCTGCACTAAATCATACTCATATTGTTCTCATCCCAAAAGTTAAAAATCCAGTCAAAATGTCTGATTTTAGACTTAACTGCCTGTGTAATGTAATGTATAAAATTATTGCAAAAGTCCTGGCTAACAGGTTAAAACAGATTTTGCCCCATATAATTGCCCCAACCCAAAGTGCTTTTGTGCCAAGAAGATTGATTACAGATAATGTCCTGGTGGCTTATGAAGCTTTACACACGATGCATAGTCGGAAAAATGGTAAAACAGGGTCATTAGCTTTGAAGCTGGATGTTAGCAAAGCTTATGACAAGGTGGAGTGGAATTTTTTAAGGCAAATCATGCTTAAATTGGGCTTTCCTGATGGTTGGGTAGATAGGGTGATGAGTTGTGTGACCTCTACTTCCTTTTCCATTTTGATTAATGGAAAACCTTTTGGTATGATTAATCCCACTAGAGGTCTCCGACAGGGAGACCCTTTGTCACCTTATCTTTTTCTTTTATGTGCAGAGGGTTTTACATCTTTATTGCAGAAAGCAGAACAAGGACGTATCCATGGAGTTTCTATCTGCAAGAGAGCCCCAAAAATCTCCCACCTTTTGTTTGCTGATGACTCAATTTTGTTTTGCCAAGCAACTGAAAGAGAGACACAGGAAACTTTGGACGTGCTAAAACTTTATGCAGAAGCATCAGGGCAATGCTTAAATATGGAAAAGTCTTCAGTTTATTTCAGTAGTAATACTTCACTTCAAAAAAGGGAGGTGATAAAGGCAATGTTAGGGGTGAATGAAGTGGACAGGTTTAAGTCCTATTTGGGATTGCCAACTTTGGTGGGAAGAAGGAAATACCACACATTTTCTTTTCTTAAAGATAGAGTGTGGAAAAAGCTTCAAGGGTGGAAAGGGAAAATTTTATCTAGAGCAGGGAAGGAAATACTTATTAAAGTAGTGGCACAATCGATTCCTACGTACACTATGGGGGTTTTTCAACTGCCGGTTATTTTGTGTGAAGAACTCCAATCAATGTGTGCTCGGTATTGGTGGGGACAGATTTGAAATGAAAGGAAGATTCACTGGCTTAGCTGGGAAAAACTAACAAGGCTAAAAAAGGATGGTGGGATGGGTTTTAAGGACCTCAGACAATTTAATCTGGCAATGCTTGTAAAACAGGGTTAGAGGTTGATGCAAGACCAAGAGACATTGGCTTTTAAGTGTCTAAAAGCTAGGTATTTTCCAAGGTGTCACTTTCTAGAGGCCTCTGACTCACCTAATAGTTCTTACACGTGGAAGAGCATCATGGCAGCCAAACTGATTCTGCAGAGGGGGTCATGTTTGTGAGAGACCGCGCCCCCGGCCCGTTTTGATGGAATGTTGGGCCAAACCCACGTGAATAGGTGGAGTCGTGTTATTGCCTCTCAAAATGGAGGTTCGACTAGTTATATTTTCCCCTTTAGATTAAGGGTTTTACAATGGAGTCGCCACTTATTTAATTATTGGAAAAATAAGAAAACCATAATTGAAAAATTCCTCATTTTATTAATTTGAAATTTGAATTTACATTGATCATAGGAAAATTACATGGCTTTGGTCCTAGATACAATCTAAGATAAAGTACATGGATTTGTTTCCTAGTTACAATCTAGAAATTGAAAATTACAAAGATAAGCATTTGATCTACTAACCCTTGATCTAAGTTCGGAGGCTATGTTACAAGGTGGGAAGGTGTTAGGCACCCACCTTGCCCGGTGAAACCGGTCTTCTAGACTATGGTGGCCAACAATCATATCATATCATCCAATATGTCAATCAATTTACATGTTGAATTTAATGTGTGTGCATGTGACAAACCCTAATTCAATTTATTGAACATTGCATTTGGATTGAAAAATAAAATTCTAGTGAATGTGTGTGTATGGTGACATCCTAGATTCAAATATTTGAAAGAATTATTAAACAAACATGTTTTTCATATTTTTGATGTAAATTTAAGATCAAAACTAGTGATATGCATGAACATGTGATGAACAACCAAGAACATGTAAAGAACACATTAGAACATTTAAGAACATTCAAACATATTCAAGAGAATTTAAATAATCACTATCATGCTTTAATCCTAAATTCTCATCATGGCAACACAATAAACAAGTTAGAGAAAGGGAATATACCTTCATGCAATATCCATACGGTGGAAAAGGAGACTCTTGGTAGAGGTCCTAAGGGTGGAGAAAAGAAGAACTAGGAGAGGGAGAGTGAGTCTCACTCAATACCTTGAGTCTCAAGAAGACCAAGATATAACAAGATTACTCAACTTCACTAGAACTCAAAAGGGGAGAAGAGAGGGGATTTTTTGGTGTCTTGGAATGAAGGAGGGGGAGGGTTTATATAGTGGTAGTGGAGGGAATATGAATGGAAGGCCATTTAATGAGGGTTGACAAGGATTATGAACCTAGACCTCATTTTAGCCTTGGGGGAAATCTGGTGCATTAAATGGAGAGATTGGTGGGAGTGGGGAGCAAGCCAAAATTCGGTTTTCCCGTAGCTGCTGTAACAGCTTGTAGAGCTAACTTCGAAAAATCATATCTGACCCAATTCTGATCGGAATTGTCTCGTTCTTATGCTCAAATTGAAGCCCCGAATGTCTAGTTTCTGGGAAAATTAACCTCATTCACAGATTCAAAATATTCTGAGAGATATCGATGAAATAGTGACCAGAGGTTATTTGTTAGAAAATGGTTTCAGCACAATTAACATTAATAGGTCCCAAATTAGCTCCCAATTAACATTAAATGACCCCAATCACTCCCATTTCAGAATTAATTGGTTCCCAATTTACTCTAATTAAAAGATAATTACACAAATTACTCATTGAATAATTAATGTTTAACTATCTAATTAATTAGGTGTATGCAACCTCACCATAAAATGTAGTCCTAACCAATTAAATTATGACACATCATTGTTCTCAAATTGATTACACCCATAACCAATTGAAATCAATTGTTCATAATCACATATAGTCGGACTCAATTTGTGATAGTACATCTTAGCCATTAAAACTTGATTTGATGATAACTTTCAATCTAATGGTCCGATTAGGGCTTATGACCAGTCGATTTGATCGTTACAACATCAAGATCATTTTGGTGAAATGAGTCTAATAATCTAGTGGCTAGAATCAAGATGCATATTTTAAAAGTGAAAGTACCATTTTACCCTCCATGTGAGGTTAAATATGGGTTGCAAAATGGGGTGTCAACAGAATGCCCCTCATTGGCAGAGCTTGAAAAGCGAATGTCAATGTATGAAAGAGACACCTAACTTTGCAATCAGTATTTAACCGTGATGAATGTATGATGCATGTAGATAAAAATGTAGATAGTCATGTTACGGATCAAAATGTGGACCGAATCTCAAGGGAGATTGCCTACGTACCTCTTGGTGAGAGGATCAGGTCCAAACGTAGTTCATAGATGCAAATTTTTTTTTTTTTTGGGTTTAAAAAATGAGTACAAGACATGCTTACCAGTGGTTATGACGAAATGAGGATTTTGGACATGCTTCCTTCGATGGATTTGAAGTTTGGACGTGCTTCTCAGAGGTCCGTGGATTGAGGTTTGGACGTGCTTCCCAGAGGTCCGATGATATTGGATTTGGACGTGCTTCCCAGAGGTCCGATGGATTGATGTTTGGACGTGCTTCCCAGAGGTCCATTGAAATTGAATTTGGACGTGCTTCCCAGAGGTCCGCGAATTGAAGTTTGGACATGCTTCCTAGAGGTCTGATGGAATTGAATTTTGGACGTGCTTCCCAGAGGTCCGTGGATTTGAATTTGGACGTGCTTCCCAGAGGTCCGATGGTTTGAAGTTTGGACGTGCTTCCCAGAGGTCCGATGGAATTGAATTTTGGACGTGCTTCCCAGAGGTCCGATGGATTGATGTTTAGACGTGCTTCCCAGAGGTCCATTGAAATTGAATTTGAACGTGCTTCCCAGAGGTCCGTGAATTGAAGTTTGGACATGCTTCCTAGAGGTCCGATGGAATTGAATTTTGGACGTGCTTCCCAGAGGTCCGTGGATTTGAATTTGGACGTGCTTCCCAGAGGTCTGATGGTTTGAAGTTTGGACGTGCTTCCCAGAGGTCCGATGGAATTGAATTTTGAGGTCCGATGGATTGAAGTTTGGACGTGCTTCCCAGAGGTCCGATGGATTGAAGTTTGGACGTGCTTCCCAGAGGTCCGAGGATTTAAAATTTGGACGTGCTTCCCAGAGGTCCGATGATTTGACTTTGGACGTGCTTCTCAGAGGTCCGATGGATTGAAGTTTGGACGTGCTTCCCAGAGGTCCGAAGGATTGGAGTTTGGACATGCTTCCTAGAGGTCCGATGGTTTGAAGTTTGGACGTGCTTCCCAGAGGTCCGAGGATTTGATTTTGGACGGCATTATTCGTGCCGATGTGTATGGGCCTTTTACCTTAGTACCTGCAAAATAAATACTTTCAATTAGTAACAGAGGTTATTCATTGAAAAGAATTCGTCATACCTGGCGAATGCCCCTAGTTTAGGACATATTCCATGCTTTGATGATTGCCGAGGGTAGACAGTTGACTTGATGTTGCACCACTGGAGAATATGGAAGAGGATCATAGCTTTCTGTTCTTGAAAAAGAGTTTAATGAAGATTTTTTTTTTTTTTTTTGAAAATTTTGGAAATCTTGAATTTTTTTTTTTTTTTTGAAGGAATTGAAAATTTTGATTGGTAAATTTTTTTATGGTAACCTAAGAAGTACGAGCCCAATGCCCCTAGTCCCAAGGCTTTTTGAAAATTCTCTATTTTTTTTTTTTTTTTTTTTGAGATTTGAAGATTTTTTTCATTATCAAAAAGTGATAAAGATTTATTCATGATAATTTTTTTTTTTTTTTTTTGAAAAACCTATCCTTTGAATGAATTAACTTTGGCTGGAAGTTGATGCAGATCGCTGGATAAGTCCTTTCTTAATTCCTACAAAAAAATAATTTCAATTAGTAATGGCTTTATTTATTGAAATGAATTGGAAGTACTTACCCAATGCCCCTAGTTTGGGGCATATTCCATGCTTAGATTGAAGCTGAATTTATTTGATGTTGTGACCATTGGGGTACATGAAAGAAGATCATGGTCCGCCATCCTTGGTTCCTGCAAAAAGACTTTCTTTCTCTAGCTTATTAGAAACCAATTATTGTGAAAACTTGCACACAATATAAATAGGCCAATACTCCAAGTTTAAACATGTTTAATGCAAACAAATAAGCATAACCTAACATGCACCCAAACAATTTTGTCACATTGTTTTGATTTTGCTTCACAAGGTTGTTTGGATGATTGGGACCGGGCCTTTGCAAGGCTGCCTACGTACCTCTCTCATAGAGGATCAGGTCAAAACGTAGTTCAAGAAAATTGGATTTTGAAAAAGAATGATTTTTTTTTTTTTTGGAAAAACAAATTTTCATTTTTTTTTTTTTTTTTTGGAACAAGATGTGATCCTTTGAACAACCATTTTAGAAAATCATAGGGTTTAAGAACCAAACAAATCTATTTGATTAGGAAGGATCAAGATCATTAAACTCATGTAATCAAATTTGCTTCATCCTTTTGAACATCATCAGATTAAGTCTCCAAAGGCAATCAAGAAATGAAATGTGATAATATTTATGAATCACATTGTTGGGTGCAAACAGTGAGAGTGCTCCAGGTTTGGAAGTTCTTTTGAGTCATTTTGAGGATTTGAGGAACTGAGAAATTTCATCCTCGGACATATCATCCATAGGGTTTGACAATTTTAAGCACTTTTCCTTTTTAATTCAAAAGAAAAATATTGTTAGAGTTTAAGATGTGCCTACAATTAGCAAGACTTCAAGGAGGTCTTATTCATGGGTTGTAATGTAGGCCGGGTTTAGGTTATGAAATGAATGATATAAAAAGGCTCAAAATTCCCTATGATGTTCCCCCAAGTATGCATTACTCAATGATCAAGTATTGGAGGAGTTTTCCCATTTCTTCTTTGCCATCTTCTCACTAGTCTTCATCAATCACCTGTATCAATGTTTGTTTTTATGCTCATTCCCTTGAATCATACCTCTAGACTTTCATCTTGTAAAATCCTTTTCTTCTTAGGTTACATCTTCAAGTTTTCAATTTGCTAGGATTTTCCTTTTCTTTTTCTTTTTTGGCCCTAACTTTTGCCTAGGCCACCCTTTTGGGTTTTTAGCCTAGCAGGCTTTCTTTCTTTTTCTTTTTCTCTTTTTTTTTTTTTTTTTTTTTTTTTTTTTTTTTTTTTTTTTTTTTTTTTGTCTTTTGATTGAATGAACTTTTTGGGGATCTTTTGCCACCTCTTTTTTTTCTCAGCTTAAGTCATTTTGATGCACTTTTTGTACATCTTTCTTGCCTTGATGCACTTGCACATTTCTATGCTTGATGAATCTTTCCTTTTTTGATGAAATCTCTTTTGGATGAATCTTGTATTCCTCTTGGCATGATGAATTTTAGGCTATTCAAACTTGATGCACACTTTTTTTTTTCCTCTCACATTGATGGAATTTCATTTCTCCTTCCTTGATTGAATGAAAGCTCATTTTTCTTTGATGATCTCTTATCTTTAGCTTAATGAATTCTTTACTTGTCTTTCATGTCCTCTAGGAGAGTTTTATCAATTAGCTTCAAAGCTCAAGGCCAACTCCTCCTTAACATGAGATTTAAGCATGTATACTGTGAATTTTCCCACCCTAGGTTTAGATTTTAGTGGGTTCATGCGAAAAAGAGGCTAAGTGTTTAAAGGCTCAAATGGGCTAGCAATGGATAATGATCATTCTAGGTATTAAGGTATAATCTTGTTTTACCAAAGATGGCCTCCTATCCCTAGCAATGCTTGCTTGTAGGCACAGTGACTTGAGCTCTTTTAATAAATTCCTCTTAAAAGAAAAAGTATAAATGCTCTATTGGAGACACAAAAGTTTTCAGAAATTTGGAATGAATGCATGAGCCTTTTGAATTTTCTGATGGATAGATTTTCTTTGATTGCCTTGTAAGACCATTTCTTCTTTTATTCAAAGTAATTTAGCAAAAGTGTTTACACGAATCAAATGAAATCAATCCTTTCTTAGTACAAGTTGATTGTTCAAGTCTTTAAACATCATAATTTAGAAAAAGTTTTGTCCAAGGGATCCTCATGTACCATTTTGAAAAGAAGACTTTAAAAAATCTTGAAATCTTTGAAAGAAAGAAAAAAATGGGCCTTTTTGAAAAAGTCACTAGGAAGTCCAATGCCCCTAGTTCAAAGAATTATTTTTTTTAAATGACTCAAGGGCTCAATGCCCCTAGTCCAAAGACTTTTTTTCATTTGAATTTTTTTTTTTAATTTTTTTTTTTTTTTGGGAAAGATTTGGAAATCTTGAATTTTTTTTTGAAATTTTTTAAAATATATACATGAACAAAGTACATCAAATGCTACATGGATTTTTAGAATTCAAAGAAACATAGAAACATGGAATAAACAAACAAACTTTAAGCTTAACCATGATGTCGCAAACCAAATGTGGAGTGAGGCAAAGTTGGGTCACTTGCTTCTTCTTGGTCCATTTAGGATGCTTGAGGCTTGGTGTGCTTGAACCTTGATTATGATGAAATGGCTTGGGCTTGCACTTGGAAGGCTTGAACCTTGACTATGATCTTTTGATATTTGCTTGAAATGGCTTGGGCTTGCACTTGAAATACATGCATCTTGTGAGCTTTTGGCTTTTGATGTTGATCATGCATATACACCTCCAATGGGCTCAAGTATTGGGCTTAGAATGATTCAAGAAACAATTTTCAGTTTTCATACTAAGTAGAGTTCAAACACAAGCCTTTGGGCTTGAGCTCATTCATAGCATACAAGGTTCAAACAATTATGATGAGATCAAGTGTTGGACTTGAGTCATCATGGTTCAAACAACGACCAAACAAATGCATGATGACATGCAATTTACATGGACTGACCTAAAGGTAGGTTCTATGGGTCATTACAACATGGGTAGAAGGTAGGCCAAAGGTTCCCACAAGCTAGGACGTCGTACCTCCCAACTTGTGACGCCAGGAGCGCCGCGTTGGTCCGAATGGTACAGTTTGTCCTTATGAACCACCATGGTATAACCATAATGATCCTTCTCGCGGTGGGTGGTAGGTTCACCGTTGGGTATGTGAGTCTCAGGAAGACCACAATCTACGGCTAATACTACTAGGCTTCCGGGCTAGCACACAAATAAAATAAATTTCATTCAAGCAAATGATGTATGACATGCAAAATAATGACATATTAAACATATTATATACAAAAAAGCAATAAACAAACAATGACATGGTTGGCCACCATAATCTAATTGAAGCTTAGCCCTCAATGTCCCCAGTGAAGTCGCCACTGTGAAAGACCGCGCCCCCGGCCCGTTTTAATGGAATGTTTGGGCCAAACTCACGTGAATGGGTGGAGTCGTGTTATTGCCTCTCAAAATGGAGGTTCGACTAGTTATATTTTCCCCTTTAGATTAAGGGTTTTACAATGGAGTCGCCACTTATTTAATTGTTGGAAAAATAAGAAAACCATAGTTGAAAAATTCCTCATTTTATTAATTTGAAATATGAATTTACATTGATCATAGGAAAATTACATGGCTTTGGTCCTAGATACAATCTAAGATAAAGTACATGGCTTTGTTTCCTAGTTACAATCTAGAAATTGAAAATTACAAGGATAAGCATTTGATCTACTAACCCTTGATCTAAGTTCGGAGGCTATGTTACAAGGTGGGAAGGTGTTAGGCACCCACCTTGCCCGGTGAAACCGGTCTTCTAGACTATGGTGGCCAACAATCATATCATATCATCCAATATGTCAATCAATTTACATGTTGAATTTAATGTGTGTGCATGTGACAAACCCTAATTCAATTTATTGAACATTGCATTTGGATTGAAAAATAAAATTCTAGTGAATGTGTGTGTATGGTAACATCCTAGATTCAAATATTTGAAAGAATTATTAAACAAACATGTTTTTCATATTTTTGATGTAAATTTAAGATCAAAACTAGTGATATGCATGAACATGTGATGAACAACCAAGAACATGTAAAGAACACATAAGAACATTTAAGAACATTCAAACATATTCAAGAGAATTTAAATAATCACTATCATGCTTTAATCCTAAATTCTCATCATGGAAACACAATAAACAAGTTAGAGAAAGGGAATATACCTTCATGCAAGATCCATACGGTGGAAAAGGAGACCCTTGGTAGAGGTCCTAAGGGTGGAGAAAAGAAGAACTAGGAGAGAGAGAGTGAGTCTCACTCAATACCTTGAGTCTCAGGAAGACCAAGATATGACAAGATTACTCAACTTCACTAGAACTCAAAAGGGGAGAAGAGAGGGGATTTTTTGGTGTCTTGGAATGAAGGAGGGGGAGGGTTTATATAGTGGTAGTGGAGGGAATATGAATGGAAGGCCATTTAATGAGGGTTGACAAGGATTATGAACCTAGACCTCATTTTAGCCTTGGGGGAAATCTGGTGCATTAAATGGAGAGATTGGTGGGAGTGGGGAGCAAGCCAAAATTCGGTTTTCCCGTAGCTGCTGTAACAGCTTGTAGAGCTAACTTCGAAAAATCATATCTGACCCAATTCTGATCGGAATTGTCTCGTTCTTGTGCTCAAATTGAAGCCCCGAATGTCTAGTTTCTGGGAAAATTAACCTCATTCACAGATTCAAAATATTCTGAGAGATATCGATGAAATAGTGACCAGAGGTTATTTGTTAGAAAATGGTTTCAGCACAATTAACATTAATAGGTCCCAAATTAGCTCCCAATTAACATTAAATGACCCCAATCACTCCCATTTCAGAATTAATTGGTTCCCAATTTACTCTAATTAAAAGATAATTACACAAATTACTCATTGAATAATTAATGTTTAACTATCTAATTAATTAGGTGTATGCAACCTCACCATAAAATGTAGTCCTAACCAATTAAATTATGACACATCATTGTTCTCAAATTGATTACACCCATAACCAATTGAAATCAATTGTTCATAATCACATATAGTCGGACTCAATTTGTGATAGTACATCTTAGCCATTAAAACTTGATTTGATGATAACTTTCAATCTAATGGTCCGATTAGGGCTTATGACCAGTCGATTTGATCGTTACAACATCAAGATCATTTTGGTGAAATGAGTCTAATAATCTAATGGCTAGAATCAATATGCATATTTTAAAAGTGAAAGTACCATTTTACCCTCCATGTGAAGTTAAATATGGGTTGCAAAATGGGGTGTCAACAATGTTGGAGGGTTGGCAATGGAGAGACTATCCGGATTCTTAAGGATGCTTGGCTGCCAAACTCTCCCACAAATAAAGTTTTGCACCCAGTACAGAATATTGAGGATGGTATGACGGTGGCTGAGCTGATAGACCCGGTTTCCCAGTGGTGGGATAGAGAATTCATATTGAGATTTTTTAACCGAAAAGAAGCCGAAGCCATTTTGCGTGTCCCTCTCAGTTGTAGATATACTCCGGACACACTATTTTGGTTGGCTGAAAAGTCTGGTGAGTATTCAGTGAGGACGGGATACCAAGTGGTGCGAAGATTGATAAAGGAGCTGGACTGGACCGAATGCTCCATGGGGGCTGTGGGAGGAAGAGTGTGGAAAGTACTATGGAAGCTGAAGGTGCCAAACAAAATTAAAATTTTTGGATGGCGTGCCTGTTGCAACATTCTGCCAACTTGAGTAAATCTGACACGGAAGCGGATAATCGAGGATAACAGGTGTGAAGTTTGCAAGTCTGGGGCAGAAACTGAAGTTCATGCATTGTGGAATTGCGGAGTCGCATAGGATATATGGGCGGGTTGTTCTGTACGCTTGCAGAAGTGTTGTGGTGGTCAAGAAGACATGCTTCAGCTAATGGAAGATTTAATTGCTAGACTGTCAACGGAAGAGCTTGAGCTGTTTCTCGTCCAAGCATGGATTATATGGCACCAACGTAATTTATTGATCCGAGGGAAGCAAGTACAGGCACCGAAAGTTTTAAACAAAAGAGCTGTTGATTTCCTGGAGGAGCATAGGCAAGCCTATACAAGATTGTCCGTAAACTCAACTACACAGCACCCATGTAATTGGAGACCTCCACCTTCATCTCGGTTTAAGCTGAATTTCGACGCAACAATTTTCAAGGAGGATGATACCACCGGAATAGGGGCCATTATTCGCAATGAAAAAGGGGAAGTGATGGCTTCTTTATCAGCCAAGGGGTCGCCGGTGATCTCTAGTGAGGAAGCTGAAATTCTCGCTTGCCGTCGAGTTGTTGAGTTTGCATTAGAGTGTGGATTCTCGAAGCTGGTGGTTGAAGGTGATAACCAACCAGTTATGGAAGCACTGAAGTTGGGAAAAAATTTATCGTCTCGGGTGGGCCACATTCTGCTGGATGTGTCTTGTCTTCTAAAAGGTCTTCGTTGGTCACAAGTTCAATTTATAAGAAGAAGTGCAAATTCAGCTGCCCATGCATTAGCTAGGCATGCAAAAAATGTATCTCATGAGATTATTTGGTTGGAGGACTCCCCTCCACCTGCAGTTGAGGCATTGTACGTAGACTCCTCTTTCATTTAATGAATTATGAGAAATTTTTCCTCTTCCAAAAAAAAAAAATGATATATAGCTCATTATGTAGCTAGATTGAGCACTAAAGAACAATTGACAATATATATATATATATGCGGGTGTGTGTGTGTGTGTTTTAATATAATTTTTCAACTATTCATATGAGAAACAATAACTGAAGGATATATGCATTTTTTTAGAAGGCATGAAACATACTTATCTATATTAACCACCATATCATGCAATTTTCAATTTGTGAACACACACACACACATATATAGTGTGTGATTTCTATTTTGTCTATAAAATAACTAAATATTACAATTTTTACAATAAAATTTATTCAAAATTTTTTTTATACATCGATAGTTTGGGGATATGAATCATGAATGTTTCTATTGTCGTTTGGTTCACTTAGAGAGAGAGAGAGAGAGAGAGAGAGAGAGAGAGAGAGAGAGAGAGAGGGACGAACTTGATGCAGCTGGAAGACAGAGGTGCTCCCAGAAGGAAGGAGAAGAGATTTTGAATTTTAGGGAGATAGTGTTTTACACGATGGGCCTGCCTCTATTTAAGGGGAATTCTGAAGATTTGATTTGGGTTTTCTAAAAAAAATCTAACGTGTTCTCTTAAAAAAAAAAAAAAAACTAATTAGTCCAAGTGGAAGTTGATGTGCCATATATATATATATATATATATATATTTAGGCTGTTTGATGCATTAGATTTTTCCATCAAAGAGATAATGCTAGGGACTAAATTTACACGTTATTGAAAGTTTAGGAACCAAATTGAACAATTGAAAGGTTATGGACTAAATTAAAATATAATGTAAAAGATAGGGACCAAATATGTAATTTAACCTAATATTTATTATGATTGTCTTTTATATAGAACTATCTATTCTATCATTTAAAGAAATATAATGCGATAATTTTCTAATTGAATTTAAAACATTCTATCAGCTTTTTAATTGGTAAAATCTCTAATGACTAAATAAGAGATTTGGGATTCATTCCTAACCTACAAACCGACTGATGTCATGGTTTGATAAGCAAATGTCACAGGTTAAAACTTAAAAAAAAAAAAAAAAAAAAAAAAAAAAAAAAAAAACAACACTCCTTTATTGATCTTGTAGGCCTAGTTAGTAATAGAGGATCTATGTTTGAATTGTTTGCTATGACAATTTAGTCCTTGTGGAACCACAAAAGCAAGTGCAGGTTGATTCTTTTGAATAAAGCTTGTGTTCCTCGAGACAAATTATCTGATACTATGGAAAGCAGCAAAGCAGGTATTGGTATTGTGGTTCGCGATTCTCAAGGAGAAGTTTTAGTGGTTTTGTCAAAAAAAAAAAAAAAAACCCTACGTCCCTACCTACTTCTACTGTAACTTTGGAGGTCTTAGCTGCAAGGAGGATAGTCCTGTTAGTCCAAGAGATTTGCATTAACCATTCCATCTTTGAAGGCGATTCAGAGCTTGCTGTCAACTCTATTCACTATGGTAATATGCAATCTTCCTCTTTCAGACATTTTAATCAATGACACTTTCACATTTTAATCAATGACACTTTCTGTTTTGCTAGTTCACTTTAGATTTACTCTCTCTTTCCCTAACATATAGAAAACATAATAAAATAGTATACGCCTTATGTTTGGAAATTGCTTCAAATTTCAATTATGACTTGTAAAATCAATTAAATTTCCTAGATAAAGAAAGAAAAATTAATTTGGGTTTCCTTTGTGTGGAAGGAAAAACTATTCCTTGATGTGAAAGGAAAGTTTATTCCTTGGAGTGAAAGGAAAGACTATTCTTTGTTGTAGAAGGAAAGTCTATTATTAGTTAAAGAAGTAATATATTCCTAGTCCAAGAGGGAATATGAAAAGAGTCTTATAAATAGACAATGCTACAAAGAATTTGATTGCTTTGGTCCAAGGGTCCTCCCTATGGGGAGAGGAAAAATAGAGCATAAAACCAAGAGAGATAAAAGAGATTTTTGCTTAGGAGGAACACAAGAGGATGGAGAGAGTAAGGTATTGCAGCCTTTGAGAAAATGGTCAAAGAGGAGAGAGCAAAGTGTTGCTACCTTTGAGAAGATAACCAAGCATGAGAGAGTAAGGTATTTCTGCCTTCAAGAAGATAGTCAGGGAGGAGAGAGCAAAGGTATTGCCACCTTCGAGAAGATAGAGCCAAGGAGAAGAGAGTAAAGTGTTGTTGCCTTCAAAAATATAGCCAAGGAGGAGAGAACAAAGTATTGCCGCCTTCAAGAAGATAACCAAGAAGGAGAAAGTAAGGTATTGCCGCCTTCGAGAAGATAACTAAGGAGGAGAGAGTAAGGTACTACCGCCTTCAAGAAGATAGCTAAGGAGGGGAGAGGAAAGGGTTGCCACCTTCGAGTAGAAAGTCAAAGAGGAGAGAGCAAAGGGTCGTGCCTTCGATGAGATAGCCAAGGAGGAGAAAGCAAAGTATTGCCGCCATCGAGACACAAAGAGAGAATATGTGAGAGTAACGAAAAATAAGAGAGATTTTTCTTTAGCCGGGAGACATACACAAAAAAAAAAAATTGTGATTAATTTGATAATAATGACATTATTTGGGACCCAACACCTTGGATAGGGGGCAAGGTTATTTTCCATTTATTTGTCTAGATAGAATTTGTTCCTCCCATATTCATAATCTTTTTGTAACCCATCTTTTAGCTATTAAATAAAATGTTGGTTGTTTTTGATTTTCTAGATATATTACCTAGGTTTAGACTCCTTGTTTTCTACACTGAATTAACTCACTTGACACAAAAATTAAAAAAACAAAAAAAGATTAGATGGGACACATGGTTCAAAATTAAATTCTAATTGAAATCTAATTTTTATACCAAATCAACTCACTTGCAGAAAATCATTGATGATATCCTCTTATTCTCAAAAGAAGCAAAATCCCATGAAAAGTTGCTCACCCAAGGAATAACGCTTTCAGAAAAGAAAATGGTCATTGGATAGTCTTCTATAGACTTTTTGGGAGTAAGCATTTCAGATGGAAAATATACTTTGCAACCTCACATAGCTATCTCCCTTAGCGAATTTCCAGATAAGCTCACAAGTACTAAGTAGATACAACAGTTTCTTGGAATTGTTAATTATATGTCCGACTTCATTCCAAAGGTTTCCAAATATAGGAACTGTTTAGCTCAACTTTTGAAGAAAAACACTCCATAGTGGAATTCTGTTCACACAGCAGCAATCCAACAATTAAAAAGATTAGCATAACAGCTTTCTCCACTACAGATTCAAGGAACGGGCAAACGAATTTTGCAGACAGATGCAAGTCCTGAGTATTGGGCAACAGCTCTTTTTGAAGAAGTTAATGGAAAAAGAAACATTTGTGGATATAAAAGTGATGCATTCAAGCCTTTAAAACTTCATTACTACTCCACTTTCAAAGAGATCCTTGCAGTAAAACACAGAATTGAAAAAGTCCAGTTCCACTTTCTTGGGCATAATTTTCTAGTTGAGATGGACATGTCTTCCTTTCCAAAAATGATTTAGTTTGAAAGAAAAATGCTTCCACATCCTCAGTTACTCAAATGGTCAAATTGGTTTTCACAATGGTCTTTCCAATAAAGCGTTGTTGATACCGTATTTTGTCCGCCCTCAATTTGTGTGCTGGACCCTGAAAAATCCAAAAATGTTATTTTCTCTTCATGGGGCCACGAGAACATCCAGAATGACATGGTGCAACCCGTTCAGATATTGGAGCACCCAAAGTGTCTTTTTCAGCTAAAATGACCAAAATGCCCCTGGTCATTATATTTACAAATTCATATACCTGCTATTGAGCATGAAAACAAACTCTGGAAATTTCTTTAGAATAGCCACAACAAAGAGGAGAGAAGAGAGAAAAAAACTTGCAGAATGGTGGCATTGAGCTACAGAAGATGGTGTTGGTGAGTGGTGGCGAGTGGCAGAGAGAGAAAGAGAGATCTATTTTTCCTTCTTCTTCTTCTTCCTTTGCCTCTCTCATTTTCTCACTAAACCGGTACTCTCATTCTCTCTCTAAATTTCTTGTATTTTAAAACTAAAGCATGATTTTATATATATACACACACACGGGGTCAGTTCAATTTCTCTTTGGTTTGTCAATCTTTCCACCGACCACAGCGTCGCCCAACTTTGATAGTGGAAAAAGCCGACCAACCATCACGCTTGGAACCTTTTGTGGAGCTTTCAGCAGTTTGATCGGCACAGTTTTAGGTGGTTCTGTTGGCACCAATGAGTTCTTGTTACATTTTTCTTATTTCTTTTCATAAAAAAATTAAGAATTCATTAATTTTTTATGAAGGTTCACCACTAGATATTGAGAAATTTTTGTGATATTCAAGAAACTAGGATAAATTTGACTCAATATTTAAAAATGGAGTTAAAGCAATATTGACGAATGTTGTTTTAAAAGTAAATGATGTAGTCAGACTTAGTGCACCTTCCACTAATCCTCTCCAAGACTCCAACCAACACAATTTTCATTACTTTGTCATATATTAAAGGCCTGTTTTGGTATGATTGGAAATTTGTAGGGTTGTAAATGAACCATGAATAGCTCAAACTCGACTTAATAAAATGCTTCTTTTTTTTTTTTTAATTATTTTTATGTTGTTTGTTTTGCAAATAAATCAAACTTAAGCTCAAATTAATGTTCGACTATTAAATGATTTCAACTCAAACATTATAATGTGATAGTAAATAAGCTCATGAACACGAATTTACTTAATTTGCAATTGCAAGGGAGATAGATTTATAGTAGGTTATGTTCGAATGCCACTCTAAAATTGTTTCCAAGCTTTGGCTTCCTCTAATGTTAGGTGCTTGAGTGTGGATGCCTTACTAGATCCTCTATTTTTGTCCAAACAATTTTGGCATATTTCCATCTCAGATTCTCAGTACTTCTTTAGAGATGTAATAAGACTTTTGATTTTTTAGGGATAATAAAATTGTTTTCTTTGCTTATTAAATGGATGTTGATTAACTTGATTCCGTAAGAATGATGGAAATCCCTTGTTAAGGGCATTTACAAAATTACGTCACCACTCAATGACGTTTTCTAGTCAAACTTTTTAGAAGTACTACCAATCAAGAATGAGACTTGGAATCTCCTGCAACTAGGGGTGTCCACGGGTCGGGCCGGGTCGGGTTTATGCCCGGCCCAGACCCGACCCGAAGTTTTCGTGTGGGTGAAAATCATAACTGAAACCAACTCGTTTTAATGATCGGATCATCCAATTCAAGTCCGTCGGTTTTGGGTAGGTTGTCGGTCAGTTTCGGGTTTTGAAGCCAGTGCGGATATTTCGTTGCCGGTGCCAATATTTGGCCAGATTGGTTAAGATCTAGCCAATATTTGGTCGGATCCGTCAAATTTGGACTAGATCTCAATGGATTTGGTGGATTTCATTCTCTCTTCGTCGGAAAATCAAAAATATCGCTGGATTGCAGTGGATTTCAAGAAGCTCTTTGTCCGAAAACCTTTGGATCTTGCCGGATTTTGTTGATTTTGTGGTTGGGTCAGGTGGGTCGGGTTTTTGGGGTGGAAACCCTCCAGCCGACCCGAAAGGATTGGGTTCTGTGGATGGCTACCCGCCGAAGATTGTTGGATTTATCGGTTCGGGTGGTGGCCGGTTGGTTTCAGGTGGGTTCGGCGGGTTGAACGAGTCACCGGGTTGTGTGGACACGCCTACCTGCAACATGTGGTTATTAGAAAGCAACGAAGGTAATTAATCTTAAGGAATGCTACGAATGTGCTAGGCATGTGAACCAATTGCTTCTAAATTTATTAATTAAAAAATTATTAGACTATGATTAAATAATTTAAATTAGTTTGTGATACTAGCCTCATCATATGCGCTTCATGAGGTTTTTTTGTAGAAAAAAAAAAAAGAATCGATGTTTTTATTATATATATATATATATATATATATATATAATTTTTATTTTGAGATTCTAATTTATAAGTGGATCAATAGGAGAGTAACCCTATTTTTTAGGCAATATTTTAGTGAGACTTAGAGTTGTATTTTTACTAGATTATCCTTTAATTTTATCTCTACTTAAACATAGGGGTGTAGGGCATTTTTAAACAAAAAAAAAAATGAAGATCTCAAAAAAAAAAAAAAAAAACCCCTAAATAATAGTATAGATAAAATGAGATTCTAAATCAAATATACAGTTCTTACCTCCTACCGAACCTTTACTATCATTGACTTTGTCTACATGTCCCAAAAAAAAAAAAACACCCTATAATTAACTTAGGTATTAGGTCTTTTTACTACTACTAGTCTATTGATTATACTTAAATTAGAGATACAAAATGAGATTCTGATTTTCTTTAAAAAAAAAAAACCAACTATCATTGACTTAGATATTTGATCTTTTTATTAGTAATAATATTACTCCATTTGTTACATTAGAAACTCTAATAATATAATCCACTGATCTTCTTTCTCTCTTCCTTTTGTTCACTCATCTCTCTCTCTCTCTCTCTCTCTCTCTCTCTCTCTCTCTCTCTCTCTCTCTCTGTGTTACAAGTTTTACTATATTAACCTTCAAAAATAGAGAAATGTTATGTTCACAACAAATTTTAAGTGATAAGTTGTTATTTTAGGTGATAGGTTGTCATTAGTTACTATAGATGGACAAAAAAGTAAGTTAAGTGATGGGTTCAAATTAGAATTGTTAATAACTTACCACTTAGAAATTGTTGTAAAGTATTTGTGAACGTAGCATGTCTTTAAAAAATAAGGTGCCAACTTTTACCCATAACATAAAAGAAAAAAAAATTATTATAATATTGTTGTTGTGACATGAGTTGCCTTAAGTTTTCTTTTTTAAATTAACTTTAATAGTGTAAGGACCAAAATGTTCGTGATATAAGGCCCACCGAGTGTAATAAGACAATCTTGTTTAAACTTTGGTCCAAGCCAATAAAATTTATAAGAGATGGAATAGCACAACAAGCTTGGAGTCTGCTCACGAGTTTTCTCTCACTCTAAGCCTCTGAACTACTCTCCCTGATAGCTCTCCACCCTGTTTTTTCTCTCCCCCCTCCAAAAGTCCCCTTGTAGAATCCCAGACCTCCCTTTATATAGCCTGTTGCCATTTCATCCTCTCCGTCCATCTCTACTTGGCTTTCGTCCCCCTTCCAACACTTGTCACCTTCTTTCTCTGATGCAGGTGGTAGCGGTAGCTGGCGTAGTTGTGGCCGACACTGTTCAAGTCACTTCCATATTTAATGCGGCTGACAGAATTGGTATGCGCCATTTAATATTGATGTGACAGGGGGTCGTTGCCATGGCAGCTTCCTGTCTGCCACTAACCTCCACCTCCTTCAGCTCTGCGGTTTTTCCTTTGGCGCTTGGTGCGATGCTCCAATGGATCTGGCTCATTCCTCGGCCACTACTATCCTTTAGGCCCCTGCTAGTGTTACACTCGGCCTAATACTTGGCTTTTACTATCATTGATTTTGTCTACATGTCCAAAAAAAAAAAAAAAAAAAACCCTATAATTGACTTAGGTATCTTTTTACTACTACTAGTCTATTGATTATACTTAAATTAGAGAGGTATTTTTGTACTAAAAAAATGAGGAATCCAAAAAAGAAAAACCCCTAAAATAATAGTATAGACAAAATGAGATTATGATCTTCTTCTTTTTTTTCTTTTTCTTTTTTTTTTTTTTAAAAAAAAAACTATCATTGACTTAGATATTTGATCTTTTTATTAGTAATAATATTACTCCATTTGTTACTGTGGGGGAAAAGGAGCCAGGCCCAATGTAATGGGCCGAGGGCCCACGAAACGGCTATCTTACATCCGAAAAGAGAGAGGAGAAAAGGGCAAGACCCAGCTAGGAGTCGGATCTTCATAATGAAAGATCAGTGCTATCCGAGGAGGATATCTCCTGTCTGAGGAGGGTATCTCCTGTCCGAGGAGGACGTTTCACTTTAACAGAATATCACAGGCTAGTTGAGTACGAGAAAAGCCAGAGTGACTGTCCGAGGACTTCACCTGATCAGGATAAGCTCAGAGCAAGGGCTGGAGATAATAAAAACGAAGAAATATCTAAAGGAAAAGCTGCTACCACCGTATTTAATGTACTACAACAGCTTTTCTGGCCGCATTTATGTGGAGAAGACCCCTGAACAGTGCAACCTCAGCTACCGTCACTCCCAAATAACTAAAGCATACCCATGATGTGACATGCACTCAAGTAGATGCACAGATGAAGAACAAGTGGACGATGGAGATGATGAAGAATGGTACTATATAAAGAAGAAGAGATCCTGATAGAAAAGGATCGGAAAAACTGGGAAGGAAAAAGAAGAGTAGTTTTACTGTAGCTCTGAACCTTGTAATCACTGTTTATTCAATGAAACACCTCTTCGGACATTGACCTAAGAGTTTTCTCGGCATTATTTTATGTTGCTTCTGTTTTACATAATACAACCCACCATTGTTAAATTCAAACCCAGCCCAGCTCTTTCACCCACTCTCTACAAATTTATTGTCTAGGGTACATTGGGCCTCTGACCCATACTTTTGGGCTTGGGTTACAAAAGCTGACCTTACAATTGGCGCCGTTTGTGGGAAGAGCTTGAACGTAAGGGAAGAGTAGCAGTGGATGGTAATGGCTGATCAAGGGCAACAACCGGCAAAATCTGGGGCCTCCCAGCATATTGATCCTTTTCTTAACCTGGAGCATAGGCAGGACCGTGAAGGCAGTGTACACACTACACACACTGAGCGAACCCAGCCTCGTGGCGGAAGTTATGTTTCCCATGCAGAGAAAAACAGCATGCAAATAGAGATTGAAAGGTTGAAGAGGGAGTTACGCATGGAGAAGAGGAAACGTGCTGCACCACATCCTGATGATGACTTGGACGACGGACAAGACATTACCTATCAGCAGAACTCTCAAACTCCAATCAGCGAAACCTTTTCGTATGAAGCTGAGCACCCTCGTGAGAAGCGACCACGAGAACTACAATATGGAGGGGTGGGTAATGATGCCATGAGTAAGGCCCTGAATCAGATTTCCAGGTCGCCTTTTACATGAAGGATCGAAGGAGCGGAGCTGCCTCGGCGTTTCAATCAACCAACCTTTACTATCTATAATGGCAAAACAAATCCTGTGGAACACGTCAGCCATTTTAACCAAAGAATGGCTGTCTACGCCAGGGACGAGGCTCTGATGTGCAAGGTATTCCCCTCGAGTTTAGGTCCTATAGCCATGAGATGGTTTGATAACCTGAGGGCCGATTCCATCGATTCCTACCAAGAGCTTACTCAGGCTTTTGGTTCACGATTTGTCACCTGCCGAAGGGTGCCCAGGCCCTTGTCCTCCCTTCTGTCCTTAAGCATGCGCGAGGGGGAGACACTGAAGGTGTACTCGGACAGATACTGGGAGATGTTTAACGAGATGGAAGGCAACTTTGATGCCATGGCCTTGGAGACGTTCAAGTTGGGTCTCCCCACTGATCATGGTTTAAGAACGTCTTTGTCCGACAAGCCCGTTGTTAGCATGCGCCAGCTTATGGATCACATCGAGAAGTATAAAAGGGTAGAAGAGGATCGGCAACAAGGGAAGGGTAAGGATAAGACTACCACCCAGGACAGGAAGGACTTTAAGTCGGATCGTTATAACAACAGTAAGCTGAGGAGAGATTTCGCTGGGCACTCAAGTTCAACAAACGCCCAAACAGTTAATATCGTGTTTAAAGAGCTCGTTCATCAAGTTCTGGATAAGATAAAGAACGAACCATTCTTCAGATGGCCGAATAAAATGGTGGGGAATCCGGAGAGACGCAATCATAATGTCTATTGTCAATATCACCAGGATCATGGGCATACGACTGAAGATTGCAAAAGTCTATGGAACCATCTGGACCAACTGGTCAGCAAGGGCAGGCTAAAGCACCTTTTGCATCGCTCCAGCGGACGAGGGCAACCAGTCTCGGATGCCGAGAGGGGGGATTCTACAAAACCCCCTCTAGGAATTATTAATGTTATTTTCGCAGCCCCAGGAAGGACAGGATCCCGTCCGTCGAAGGTTATGTCTGTGGCTCGGCTGTCGGTGGGAGATGCTGATAGAAATCCGAGGAGCCCTGGGAATGCAATATCCCCCATTCTAGGCTTTTCGGACGAGGATAAGACTGGAACCATTCAACCCCATGAGGACGCATTGGTAGTCACCCTCAGGATTGGGGGATATGATGTGAAGAGAGTAATGGTAGACCAGGGCAGCGCGGTGGAGATCATGTACCCTGATCTTTTCAGGGGATTAAATCTCACGCCCAGCGACTTAACTCCATATTGCTCCTCTATATTTAGCTTTGAAGGAAGAATGGTCATTTCGAAGGGACAGATCCGACTGCCCGTGCAAACTGGCTCAGAAATTGTTAAGGTGGATTTCGTGGTGGTAGACGTCTATTCCCCTTATACGGCGATTGTGGCTAGGCCCTGGTTGCATACACTGGGGGTTGTTTCCTCTACTCTACACCAAAAAGTCAAATATCCTTCTGAGGGACGAGTTTGGGAAATCTGCGGGGATCAATCCTCGGCTAGGCAATGTCTAGTGGCGGCCATACGACATGGGTCTGAGGATGAATCTTCGGGAGGGGTGATCAAAGACCTATAGCAGTTAAAGGAATGGATGTCGCCTGTCGACGGGCAGAGTGAGGGTGTAAAATGCGAGGACTTAGCACAGGTCATGATTGAGTCCGATCCTGAAAAGTATTTTCAAATTGAAGCTCAGATACCTCAGTCAGAAAAGGAAGAGCTAATTGACTTCCTCAAAAGAAATATTGACATATTTGCGTGGAGCACTTATGAAGCACCAGGGGTGGATCCGGAATTCATTTGTCATCATTTGAGGGTTAACCCTCTAAGCACACCGAAGAAGCAACCTCCTCGGCGGCCATCTAGAGAGCACGCTGAAGCAGTTAGAAAGGAGGTAGGAAAGCTTAAGCAGGCCGGGGCTATTAAAGAAATTTTCTATCCCGAATGGCTAGCAAACACTGTGGTGGTAAAAAAGAAAAGCGGAAAGTGGCGAGTCTGTGTAGACTTCACGGACTTAAACAAAGCCTGCCCTAAAGATCCCTTCCCCATGCCGAAGATCGATCAGCTGGTGGATGCTACTGTCGGCCATCCTCGGATGAGTTTCTTAGATGCTTTTCAGGGGTATCATCAAATCCCCCTCGCTCTAGACGACCAAGAAAAGACCGCTTTTGTTCCCCCCATTGGTAATTACCACTATAAGGTAATGCCTTTTGGTCTGAAAAATGCAGGTTCTACGTATCAGCAGATGATGACCAAGATGTTTGAATCACAATTAGGCAAAACCATTGAGATTTATATAGATGATATGGTGGTTAAAAGCAAGCTTGTTGCTGATCATTTGAAGGATCTTGATGTGGTTTTTGAAGTTCTGAGGAAACATAAGTTGCGCTTGAACGCTTCGAAGTGCTCGTTCAGAGTTGGGTCCGGTAAATTTTTGGGCTACATGGTTACGCACAGGGGAATCGAAGTTAATCCTGACCAGATAAGGGCTATCCAGGATCTACAGCCTCCTCGGAATCCGAAGGAGGTGCAGAAGCTAACAGGAATGACGGCTGCGTTAAACCGATTTATATCCAGGTCTACGGACAGATGCAAACCCTTCTTCTCCCTAATTAACAAGTGGAAGGATTTTGAATGGAATGAAGAATGTGCCTCGACCTTCCAACAGCTTAAGGATTATCTATCTCGGCCACCGATTATGTCCAGCCCTGAGCCCGACGAGGTTTTATTTGCCTATATTGCAGTGGTTCCTCACGCTGTAAGTCTAGTGTTAATAAGAGTGGATTAGGGAGTACAGAGGCCGGTCTATTGTGTAAGCAAATCGCTGCATGAAGCCGAGGTCAGGTATTTGCTGCTGGAAAAAGCTATCCTGGCCGTAGTGCTAGGAACGCGGAAATTGCCTCACTACTTCCAAGCTCATACTGTCGTGGTGCTCACACAACTTCCACTCAAAACAGTACTTCGAAGTGCCGATTATACGGGGAGGATAGCCAAGTGGGGCACTATTCTAGGGGCTTTCGATATCAAATACATGCCTCGCACGTCAGTCAAAGGCCAAGTCCTTGCAGATCTGGTGGCCGAATTTACGAAGCCCAGTCTGGAAGATGTAGAGGTAATGTCGAGCATGGATGAAAAATCGGTTGGTTTGGTTTCTCAACAAGATCCTGCTCATTGGGAGTTGTACGTAGATGGCGCTGCAAACCGGAAAGGTTCTGGAATAGGGCTGGTCTTGACATCTCCGGAAGGGATCATCATCGAAAAGTCACTAAGGCTGGATTTTGGTGCCACAAATAATGAGGCTGAGTATGAAGCCCTACTGATGGGAATGGTTATGGTCCGAAAGATGGGAGGAAAGGCCATAAAGGTGTTCTCGGACTCAAGACTGGTTGTGGGCCAAATACAAGGAGAGTTTGAAGCCAAGGACGAGAGGATGCAAGGTTATTTGAACCGAGTCAAACACCTGCAAGAGGAATTTGGATTTTTCAGTCTGATGCATGTTTCCAGATGTGGCAATGCACACGCCGATTCTTTGGCCACACTAGCCACCTCTTCGGATCAAGATTTGCCGAGAGTTATCATCGTGGAGGATCTTCATGAGCCCACTGGAATAGGAAGAGACGCAATTCAAGTACACCAGATTCGAAAAAGTCCATGCTGGATGGATGCCCTAATCGGATTTTTGAAAGATGATGTCCTGCCAGAAGAGCGAAAGGAGGCTGACAAGATCCGAAGGAGGGCCGCTAGGTTCTGGTTGTCCGAAGACCAAAAGTTATATAAACGCTCTTATTCGGGGCCATATCTGTTGTGTATTCATCCAGAAGCCACTGAGTCACTACTAGAAGAATTACATGAAGGTATTTGTGGAAGTCACACCAAAGGCAGATTGTTGGCCCATCGGGCCCTTACCCAGGGATATTGGTGGCCGAGCATGCAAGAAGAAGCTCGAGACTATGCGAAGAAATGTGATCAATGTCAGCGATTCGCACCAAATATACATCAGCCGGGGGGAACCCTCAATCCATTGTCTAGTTCATGGCCGTTTGCCCAATGGGGTTGGGACATCGTGGGTCCATTCCCTAAAGCTGCGGGGAACAGAAAATATCTCCTGGTCGGCACCGATTATTTTACGAAATGGGTCGAAGCGGAACCTCTTGCCAATATCCGAGATATGGATGTGCAAAAATTCGTATGGAAGAGCATTGTAACTCGCTTTGGAGTTCCACACACCCTCATTTCAGATAATAGCTTACAGTTCGACAGTACCTCGTTTCGGAATTATTGTAGCGAACTTGGGATCACGAACAGATACTCTACTCCCTCCTATCCTCAAGGTAATGGCCAAGCTGAAGCAGTCAATAAAGTTATAGTCAGCGGCTTAAAGAAGAGGTTGGACGACGCAAAGGGAAGGTGGGTCGAAGAATTGCCACACGTGCTTTGGGCTTACAGAACCACACCTCGCAGGTCTACTGGAGAGACTCCTTTCTCAATGACTTATGGGTCCGAAGCTGTAATTCCTTTGGAACCCAATTTCCCAACTCTGAGAACCAGTTTGTTCTGCCCGGACAACAATAATAAACTCCTAGAAGCCGGATTGGATTTAATCGAAGAAAGGAGAGAAAACGCAATGGTTCGGCTGGCTCACTACCAACAAAAGCTTAGACAGGGCTACGACGCCAAGGTCAAACCGAGACCCTTAGAACCCGGTGACTTGGTGCTCAGGAAAGTTGTCGGCAACACAAGAAACCCAGCCTGGAGAAAATTAGGACCAAATTGGGAGGGCCCATATCGCATCACGTCATGTGCAGGTATTGGAGCATATTTTCTTGAAGATTTGGACAGTCATGTAATACCCCGCCCCTGGAATGTAAATAACCTCAAGAGATATTATTATTAATCGAGTTGTTTTCTTGTTTATTTATAATACCACTATTTACTCGTTCTCTAAGTGTTTAAACTTAAATCTAATCATGCTTGTAGTCCTCGGACCAGATGATCTCGGATTAGTTAACACTATTTACTTGTTCTCTAAGTGTTTAAACTTAAACCTGATCATGCCTGTAGTCCTCGGACCAGATGATCTCAGATTAGTTAACACTATTTACTCGTTCTCTAAGTGTTTAAACTTAAATCTGATCATGCCTGTAGTCCTCGGACCAGATGATCTCGGATTAGTTAACACTATTTACTCGTTCTCTAAGTGTTTAAACTTAAATCTGATCATGCCTGTAGTCCTCGGACCAGGTGATCTCGGATTAGTTAATACTATTTACTTGTTCTTTAAGTGTTTAAACTTAAGTCTGATCATGCCTGTAGTCCTCGGACCAGATGATCTCGGATTAGTTAACACTATTTACTCGTTCTCTAAGTGTTTAAACTTAAATCTGATCATGCCTGTAGTCCTCGAACCAGATGATCTCGGATTAGTTAACACTATTTACTCGTTTTCTAAGTATTTAAACTTAAATCTGATCATACCTGTAGTCCTCGGACCAGATGATCTCGGATTAGTTAACACTATTTACTCGTTCTCTAAATGTTTAAACTTAAATCTGATCATGCCTGTGATCTTCGGACCAGTTGATCTCGGATTAGTTAGCACTATTCGGTTAATTGGTTAATGTTACTTTTCGTACACGATATTAATTGTACAAATTATTTGCAAAGCAAAGTAATTTTGTTTCTCTATGACTATAATTACCAAGTGAAATCACTTGTAACACAAGAAGATTATATTAAACTGCAAACATCAGCGTCTAAACAAAAACTAATTCATTGATAAAAATCATAGTTTACAATTTCCTCAACAGCAAAAAAAAAAAAAAAAAAAAAAAAAAAACCCTATGTCTATGTTGGGACTTCCTGAAGAGGACTCGAGGGTAGTTTCTCCCCTTCCAAAGATTCACCCTTCTCTTGCTGGGGCTCAGTAGATGAGACTTGGTCACCTAGCAGTGGAAGACCCTGGTTAGACTCAAGAATAACCGAGGGATTCGGCTCAGGCAAAGGTAGCTCAAAGGCCTCGGGGAGTTGTGCAGGAGGAGCATCGTCATCCGGATACTGCCGAATATCCTCGCCATAAAAAATATTTTCTGGCAGTCGAAGATCTGAGTCTGGAGGAACTCCAGCAGCATCCAATGCCTTGCCCCAAGTCAGATCGCAGTAATCCCGAGCAACCGAGGCAAATTGCTCGGTGAGACCTTTCTCTGTTGTCTCCACCCCCAACTGATAGGACGCCCTTTTTTCAGCTTCAATGGCCTCCTTAGCCAGCTGGGCGTCCCTCTGAGCATCCTCGGCAGCCTTCTTGGCCTTCAGCAGCTCGGCGCGAAGCTCTTTGATGGTTTCCCTTTCTGCGGCCAACTTTTTCTGAGCTTCGCTCAGTAGCCTGCGCTGAGACTCGGCCTGGGACTCTGCATTCTTTAAACCAGTGTCCAGGCTATCCCTTTCCTAGGCTACTGCTTTTAGCTGGTCCGAGAGCTTCGAGGTCTCTTCCTTTAAGTTGCCCAAGACTCTTTCTGCCTCGGACCTAGCTTGGGCCTCGGCCTAGGCTTCCACATGGGCCTTGCGGTTCCACTCTTCAGCCACAAACACCTGCTGAGTGATCTGACCAAGATTACGGTGTTAGTATACAAACATAAAAAATCAACGCTATAACCAAGAAGTGGAATGGATATACTTACCATGGCCAAATCCCTCTTCAAAGACATAAAGAGTTCATATTGGCTGAAACGCCTATATGAATCCATGTCTCGGGGCAGAAGTAAGGGCTGCTCCAGCGCCTCAGCTATCAGTGCCGCCCGACCCCCGTCGTAGTTCCTGACCAAGGTCTCCCAGGGAAATGGAACGCCGTTGAGCTCTAGCCGAGGGGACCATATGCGTTGCCCTCGGCGCACCTCGGCCAGATTAGGCTCCTCTCTGCACTCCACTGAGGAACCCCTCTTTTAACGGGGCTCTTTGGTCACCTTTTGCTGCTTGGTCTTGGGTGGCAGCCCTTTCTCCTTGTCTTCAGGATCCATCGGCCTCTTCTTCTTTAAATCCGGTATAGGTTTGAGAGCTGGATCAAGAACCTGTGAAGCGGGAGGAAGTGGAGGCAAATTGGAAGCTGGACGAGAAGTCCCTGTCTCTTTAACTTCCACTTTATTGCTCCTCTTCTTAAGAAGTAGTCTTAGATCAGACATCTCTTCCTCCGAGGAATCTTCAGGTATTGTTGTCAGCAATAAAGGTGGTCGGATGAAAGACTGCCTATCCGTTTCCTCTTCGGAATCCGAAGGAATAATGTGGACCCCTCTTTCGCTCTCCCCTTCGAACTTAAACCTGTCAATTTGCTCATTCAAGGAAGTAGACGAGGAGCCGACCCGTTCTCTCGCAGTCGGCTGTGCAAGAGGAACTTGCTGGACTGGTCGGATGAGTAGTGGGACACCTTGGGGATTAGGGTGTGGTACCGGTGGGAGATCGTAGGGCGCTAGGAAATTCTTCCAAGCAACGTCTATACATTGCAACCTATAATCTCCCTGAATAATGGCGTTCCCCGCTGGCTGGACGTCGGCTTTCTTTGGAGTATAACCAAGTATGAGGGGAATAGACCTCAACTGCCTGTCTTCGCTGACGTATATCTCCGAGTGCAGTAAGTGTTGAGGGCGGGCACGTTGATAAGGCTCAGCCGAGGAGCAGTATGTACCTTATCTGTAAAACAAACAAAGCAAGCAAATTAGAAAGCAAATATAAAGATAAACTAAGGAGTAATTGCAGAAAGAGAAAGTCCTAAAGCTATGGTTAAAAACCCTAAGTCCGAGAGGGCACACCTGGCTCTCCTGGCGTGGTCGGACAATGTAGACCGTCATGCCATGCGCCCGAGACAATCAAATAGTCGTCCTTCATCCCCTTATTGGATTTAGGAAGGCAGGAAAACAGCCTCACGACATCAGAGCGGGATTTAAGGTAATACCCCCCTCCCCTTTGGCTACGACATTCATACATGTATGCTAAGTCGTGCCAGGTTAGCCCTAAACCTGACTGCTCATTTACGACATTGAAGGCCCCTAATATCTTAAAAGTGTTGGGTGCGCATTGCTCGGGGGAGAGCCTATGGTTGAGGAGATAATTTCGGGTCACGGGACCCATTGGAAGGGTCATTCCCTCTTCAAGGAAGGCGATCATAGGAATTATGACCTCTCCTTCTTCTCGAACTAGTAATAGTCCCTCTGGGGGGCAATACTTCAGATTTACCCCCTGTGGGATATGGTGGATTCTCTTGAACTCCTCAATCAGTGCCGGACTATCGACGAGATATTTGTATTTACCCATTTCTAAAAGAATGGATGAAATAATGAAAGAAAATGGTAGCCGAAGAGAAAATAAAGGCTTAAGGTGCGCCGAGACTTACTATATCACGAGTGAGACGAATTCCCTAACTTGAAATGTACTTTTGAGAAGGATCCTGAAGGCAGAAGACGCAGAAATCCAAGAGAGCGTGAAGTGCTTTTGAAGAAGGGAACTCTCCGGAAGCTCTGAAAATGCTCTGAATGCTATGAATGTGTGTAAAGTGAGAAAAGTAACTGCCTACGGATATTTATATATGGGGACAGACGGAGTGGTATCATTCATCTCGCATGAATCGCGAAGACAAACCCCAACCGTTTGATCCACAATCCACCGTTGGATGCAAGAGACAGAGCCGCCTGAAGTAATTGATGCAACGCCTAGGGAATGGGAGATTTACAATGGCAATAATGAGGCGCGCGTCTCCACAAGCGCGTATAAACAAGGGTATTTGTGACTTTTTGTTTTTACTTTTGTTTATTCCTTCTATTTTATTTTCCTTTCATTCCCGCGTATCAAATCAAAATTATTCTCTCTTCCCGCTTGCGTGGGAAAAAAATAAAATTTTGAGGGGCTATTGTGGAGGAAAAGGAGCCAGGCCCAATGTAATGGGCCGAGAGCCCACAAAACGGCTATCTTACATCCGAAAAGAGAGAGGAGAAAAGGGCAAGGCCCAGCTAGGAGTAGGATCTTCATAATGAAAGATCAGTGCTATCCGAGGAGGATATCTCCTGTCCGAGGAGGGTATCTCCTGTCCGAGGAGGACGTTTCACTTTAACAGGATATCACAGGCTAGTTGAGTACGAGAAAAGCCAGAGTGACTGTCCGAGGACTTCACCTGATCAGGATAAGCTCAGAGCAAGGGCTGGAGATGATAAGAACGAAGAAATATCTAAAGGAAAAGCTGCTACCACTGTATTTAATGCACTACAACAGCTTTTCTGGCCGCATTTATGTGGAGAAGACCCCTGAACAGTGCAACCTCAGCTACCGTCACTCCCAAATAACTAAAGCATACCCATGATGTGACATGCACTCAAGTAGATGCACAGATGAAGAACAAGTGGACGATGGAGATGATGGAGAAGGGTACTATATAAAGAAGAAAAGATCCTGATAGAAAGGGATCGGAAAAACTGGGAAGGAAAAAGAAGAGTAGTTTTACTGTAGCTCTGAACCTTGTAATCACTGTTTATTCAATGAAACATCTCTTCGGACATTGACCTAAGAGTTTTCTCGGCATTATTTTATGTTGCTTCTGTTTTACATAATACAACCCACCATTGTTAAATTCAGACCCAGCCCAGCTCTTTCACCCACTCTCTACAAATTTATTGTCTAAGGTACATTGGGCCTCTGACCCATACTTTTGGGCTTGGGTTACAAAAGCTGACCTTACAGTTACATTAGAAACTCTAATAATATAATCCACTGATCTTCTTTCTCTATTCCTTTTGTTCACTCATCTCTCTCTCTCTCTCTCTCTCTCTCTCTCTCTCCCTCTCTCTCTCTCTCTCTCTATGTTACAAGTTTTACTATATTAACCTTCAAAAATAGAGAAATGTTATATTCATAACAAATTTTAAGTAATAAGTTGTCATTGGTTGCTATAGATGGATAAAAAAGTAAGTTAAATGATGGGTTCAAATTAGAATTGGTAATAACTTACCACTTAGAAATTGTTGTAAAGTATTTGTGAACGTAGCATGTCTTTAAAAAAGAAGGTGCCAACTTTTACCCATAACATAAAAGAAAAAAAAAAAATCTATTATAATATTGTTGTTGTGACATGAGTTGCCTTAAGTTTTCTTTTTTAAATTAACTTTAATAGCTTATAATTTTTTGTTTTCCTTTTGATATTTTCCTTTTAGATTATTGCATCTTAGAGTACTCCTTTTCTCAACCTTAACTTTTTTTTTTTTAATTAGCTCTTTCTCAACCTTAATTTCCGTTATATCACCTAATTTTAGATCTCGACCTATTCTTAATTTCTTACATTATGTATTTTTTATAAGAGTAATATTACAGGCAAAAACTATTTTACAACATTTTTATAAACCGCTGATGTGGCAAATTCTTATTAGTTCTAATATGGGTCCATCACTAACATCATATTTTTACTTGCAATAACTATTTAGAAAATACTAAAGTCACATAAGCAGTTTGTAAAAATGTTGTAAAATAATTTCTGTATATAGCATTACTCTTTTTATAATGTCACTGTTAGAATTGTGAAAGCAACTCCATTATATTCGATGATCAAAACTATACAAGGAAATTGCCTTTATATAGGAAGGCCTATATGTAAGTTTGTTTGCCGTACGTGTAATATGAGTGGAAGACAGCTAACCTGAAGTGGGCCACGAGCTCAGTAAATTTGCACAACTAGCAACTTCTCTCAAGCCCAAGGAGGATGAGAGACCAGACCAACTTGAGTTTATTGGCTAGAACACAAAATGTCTTGTAGGGTGTGATTTGTGGCTCGAGGTCCTTATGAAGTTGAATTTCATGGGCTTTTATAGATGGGCCTCCTTAGGTATGGGCCGACCCAATAACTGGCTTGCAGAACCTGGTGGGCTTCTTCTCTTCAATCTTTGATGTTTTGTGTTTGTTTTCTCCATAAATATAGCTACCATTTTTCTTTGTTTTAAAAAAAATAAATATAAAATCCTCAAAAAAATATGTAATGGATGTGGTTGGATTCATATGATGTAAATCCCGTGTTAAGGGCAGTTATGAGATTACGTCACCTCTCAAAGATGTTATCTATTCAACTTTTTCAAGAAGTAATAAAGAATTGGACTTGAAAGCTCCTGCACTACAACGTTTGGTAATTAGAAAACAACGCAGGTAATCTTACTAGGAATTCGTGCACTAGGATTCCTGAGCATATAAATGATATATTTTACAATCATCGTTAAAGAGATAGAGCAACACACGCATAATAGGAGTTGCTACGACGTTTCTAAGCCTAGGGTTGTGTGCCAATCTACTTGCAGTTCATCCAAGCGTGGATTAAAGAACTTTGCAAAACTACAACAATCAAAATGACTATTGTGTAGTTAGTCATGGATAGGGAGATTCATGCAAAAAAAAAAAATCTTCTACAAGATCAAGTCTAATTGGGGATTAGAGCTAAAACAAGTATAGCTAAGTAGGTTCTACTGTATCTTGAAATTCACCCGATAAGATTTTGCTTGTAAGAAAACCTTATAGTTATCAAATCACTCGTGCCAAACTTATTTCCACTACTCTGAATTTAGTTTAGTGATTTGATTGTGCCTTAATATGATTTGCATGTAATTTGACTAATTAATCAACTTGAGAAATTTGATTAATTAACTAGGGTCAATCTATAACCCCACAACAATTCCATAACTAAAAAAAGGCAAAAGTGCATGCTATACCCCTAAAGTCTGGGTTTTTTGGAATTTTCACTCTAAAGTTTCATAATTTCAATTTTACTCCATAAACTTATTCTCTGTTTGCATCAGCAGCAACTTCGTCCAAATTTTCCATTAAGTGTCACATAATCTTGCTTGAAGCATTTAATTTGTCTAATAAAATGATGAAACGTAATTTTTGTACCATAAAATAATTTTAAATAATTTTTAATTATGAAAAGGTTTTTTCTATGCTACAACAATGTTGTGGCATAATGAAATTGTTAAGGTGTAAATAAAGTTGTTATAATTCTATTTCAGCCTTCAACGGTGAGTTTAGAAGTTAGTTTTAACACTTTTTTTAGTTATATAAATAACAAACTCTTAATTTATACATTGTTTAGTTTTGAGGAATTGTACATTGTTTACTTAATTCAATACCAAAAAAACTAAAAAAAAAAAAATTAAATGCAGAAATTATTTTAGCGTCTCTTCTTAAAAAGGACTACAAGCTAAAAAAGAAATGGTGGGAAAATTATATTGAAGTTACACCTGTTTTATCAAAAAAAAAAAAAAAAGGTTACACCTAAACATCTCTACTTCCGATTCTAATTGGATTCAGATCTTTTAGATTTCCTAGGGTACTCTACCAAATAAATTTCCTTAAATCTTATCCATTCTTTAATATTTTAATGGTTTAGATTTTGCCATGTCAGCATTCTACTAACAATAATCTTAATTGTTTGTTTGCAACATTATTTTATTATTTTAAGAATATTGTTAATGGAATGCTATAATGGCAGAATCTAGACCATTAGATCATTAAAACGTAATTGGGATTTAAGAAAATCTATTGATAGAGTACCCTAAAAAATCTAAAGGATCTGAATTCTAATAATTTTTCTATCTAGCAAAAGATAGAAAAAAGACAACATTACTTCTCTTTTTTTAATATTGCACAATTAAACGTTGTTGGAGTATCATTTATTTAGCAAACTACATCAAATCTCCCCATTCCTTACCTTTAATTAATTAGTCTATGCAAGAATCTTAAATATTGGAAAAATTCAAAGATTGTTGCATTTGGCATTGGTTTAAAAAGTCAGCTTATTTTACTATTTATCTTATTTTTGCTACTATTCATGAGTTTTACTACACTTTTTGATACTATTTATAGGTTTTACTATACTATTTGGTTAACTTTTATCTTTATTTACAGTATTTTTAGCAAAAGGTTTTCAATTTCAGTTAAATAAACTGTTCCAAAACAAGTACATACATTTTAGCTCGAAAATCTCCACCAAAATAGGAAAACACAAAAAAGAAAATCGTTGACTATAAATATATGAGAAATGATATGTCCACAATATTTTTACAACAAATTCTAAGTGGCAGGTTGTTACTAGTTGTTATTGTTGGATTAAAAAAGCAATCTCATTGCTAAATTTAAATTTGAACCAATAATAACTAACCATTTATGATTTGTTGTAAAAATATTATAAAAATGTTGTGGACGTAACACTTCTCTAAATATATATAGAAGCAAGAGTCAAGAGAGAAAGCAAGATAGAAAGGAAGGAAGAGCTGTACTGCAGTACATACAAAGGAGGAATAAAAAATGGTTCGAATTTGTATGATCACCCTCTTCCTTCTGGCTACACAGCTTCATTGGTCATTTACTCATGGTTCCAGTGACACAATTAGAAAGGTGAATATATTTTGATAATTTGTATGAATAGTAATTATGTATATTATTTAATATTATAATTTCCTTCATATAATCAGAAATTTATTTTTCATTGCCACATAGGCGTACATCGTATATTTGGGAGAGGCATTGCAGTCAAAACTCTCTGCTACTGAGCTTCATCACAATTTGCTTTCTTCAGTTGTTAGAGAGTAAGTGGGATGACAAAATATCTAAACATTGCATGCTTACATCTACTCATGTTCAATTCAAACAATACTAGTTTTCCATTTGTTTCTTACATGGAATAGTTTTTTTTTTTTTTTTTTTTTTTTTTTTTTTTTTTTTTTGTGGTGATTTGTACCTGGAATAGTTCATGTAGAAATTTGTAAATGAGATATAAAAAAAAAAAAAAAGAGATGGGAGAAGAGAGAAAACATTAGAATTTACATGATTCAATCTAATGGTACCCTTTCTTCTTCGGCTCATGCTTATAAGGCCTAAGGGGGAGGGAGATTTCTTCGATGTGGGACTCTGAGGAATGGGAGCAAGGCCAAGCATTTGCCCATCTCCAAAAAATGGTCTCCACAACTATATTTTCTCATACACGTTTCATGATAATAAATTGCAATAGAATCCGTATTGATAATAGAATTACATACAAAAGTAAAAAGTAATCTTAATTTGAATTGCATATTAAATATTAATGAACCCCTTGACTTGGAAAAAAAAAATAATATATAATATTTTTTTATTAGTTCAAAATATCTTTAAAAATATTATTGTACACTCTGATCACAAATTAGTCCAGTCCAAAACCAAACAAAAACACACATTAGTGCATCCCAAAACTTTTAGTTATAAAGTTAGTGATTCAAGGGGAAAAAAAAATACTAAAGCTAGGAATGTTCAAGCTTTTTATTGTTAAGTAGATACTTAGTGTTTTATTTTTGCATGAATGGGTGTGTTAATACAATGAGTTGAGTTTTGTCAATTAGTTCAAAACATTTTTATAAAAACAATGACAAACGTATAAAAATAAAAATGTTATAAAAATTTAACAAAATAAAATAGTCACACCTACCCATATTGAAAATAGATAATGACAATTGATAATGAACTATCATGTAACAATTTCAAAATATGAAGATTTGTATAAGGAAATTGTAAAACTTTATGTATTTGTATATATTTTTTATTTATTATCAATAACTTGATATATTTAAGTTTTTTTTTTTAATATTAAATTTTATTTACTTTAAGTTTCTTAATGACCCTTTTGAAATAAATTCCTGAAGCCACCACTCCCTTAATTTTTTCACTAATCCCAAACTTCATATATAACAAATTGGGTAGAGTATAATTCATACATGGGTCAAAGAATATTTGGTGGTGGGGAGGGTTCCATAATGGCTAGGACTTAAGACTTAGGAGCTCATTAATATGTATAGCATCGGGCTTTTCTATGCATATAAAATTAGTTTTAAGGGTGTAATCCATATATGATATGACATCACATCTAGCATGCAATAAATTGTAACATTTGGGTAGACAATTAAACGATTAAGTATTGTCATTTTTTAGTGACCATATTGCCCAACAGTCCAGAATATATAGCTACACAAAGAGTTTTAATGCATTTGCAGCAAACCTATTGCCACAAGAAGCTCAAAGACTACAAGGTGCATATTACAAACTTCATGTTACATATCATTTCTTTTTCTTTTTCTTTTTTCTTGGGGTGATTGTCCTATGTAATTTTTATACATATATGCATCCATTACAGAGAATGAAAATGTGGTGTCGGTCTTTCCTAGCAAAATGCGAAAACTTCATACCACAAGATCATGGGATTTCTTAGGAGTGCCTCAATCAGTGAAGAGAAATCATCAAATTGAAAGTAATATTATTGTTGGTGTATTAGATACAGGTACTAAGTTAAGATTACTTCTCATAGAGTTTTGACTTTTCCATGTTACTTGTCATTGTGAAGGAATTTTAATCACTTTTCTAATCTTTCCTTTCTCCTCCCCTTATTTTTTAGGAATTTATATCAATGCTCCAAGTTTTGATGACAAAGGACTAGGACCTCCACCATCAAAATGGAAGGGTACATGCCAAGTCAAAGGCAACTTCACTGGCTGTAACAAGTAAACAATCTCAATCTCTTTCCTAGATTGTGACCTACCACAAAACAATATGTCAATGCAGAATAAAAATTATGTTGAATGAATCTAAATGAAAGTAATTTTACTCCAATCATAAAATATCATATCAACCATTTTGAAAAAAAAAATGTTGTCTTTTTTAATATTACTTATGTGCATGCATGGGTGTCTCATTTAATTTCCAAGCCATTTACCATTTTATGCAGCAAGGTAATAGGTGCAAGGTTCTACAAACTCGGTTCCACCACTCCTAACCCAAGTCTATCCCCATTAGATGAGAATGGCCACGGCAGTCACACTTCATCCACCATAGCAGGTGCCTCGATAGCAGGGGCGAGCTTATATGGTTTAGCCAAAGGCACAGCTCGAGGTGGGGTTCCATCAGCACGCATTGCAATGTACAAGGTGTGTTGGGAAGAAGGTTGCAGTGATTTAAACATTTTGGCTGCACTGGATGATGCCATTAGTGATGGAGTTGACTTGATATCAATTTCCATTGGAGGGGGTGCAAGTAACTATTTTGAAAATTCCATTGCGGTCGGTGCCTTTCATGCAATGAAGAAGGGGATTTTGACAGCATGTTCAGCTGGGAATAACGGCCCAAGTTTTTATACTGTGGAGAACACAGCTCCTTGGATATTGACAGTTGGTGCTTCTGGCATGGATAGGCAGTTTAGGACTCCAGTTGAAGTTGGAAATAGAATAAAAACTTCTGTAAGTTCCTTTTCTTTTTCTTTTTTTTTTTTTTTTTTTTGAGAAGATTGATGTAAGTTACTTCTTTCTAATATTTGATGAGTCTTTGAGTTCTATAATATCTACTAATGAGTCTAATATTTCTTCATTGATTTGTGTATTGGTTTTCTAAATATATCCCAATATATATGATTTTAACATATACATTTACTGGTGCTTTTTATAACAGGGATTTTCCATCAACACGTTTTCACCAAATAAACGAATGTACCCTCTAACCACTGCGACAACAGCAGCCAATGGAAGTTCACCACGAAATCAAAATCCCTGGTAATTAAAAGGAATTTTAACTGACACATACCCTTGACGCGACGATCACTTTACAAGTACAAGTTCTTGTGCGGTAAATGGAAGAAAGGCAGGGACTAGAGTTCAAATCTCTAGAAAAGAGCTTCATACACATACACTTAAATAATAATAGTGAAGGATTATTATTTTAGATTTAATTGAAGATCACCTAATAAAATAATAGATATTCAGAATCAGACTGCTAAAATTAGTAGCACTAATCAATTAAAGAATTGGGCAGGTTGTGTCGTGAAGGTAGTTTGGACGCGAATAAGGTCAAGGGAAAGATTGTGCTATGCAAAGGAGATCTAACTCAAGATTACGTTAAGGACATAGGTGGGTTGGGGGTGATTTTATCTCTCCAACAACAGCGAGATTCGAGCTTTGCATATGTCATCCCTGTTGCCTCCATTGATACTAATGTTGGTAACCAAATTGAGAAATATGTTAACTCAACTAGGTAAGTATGGGGAACCAATTTTTTTTTTTTTTTTTTTTTTCATTCTACACATTTTTATTTTCTAATTGATATTTTAACTTTATTTTCGGATTTTTTTTTTCATTGATAAAACTTTCAGAGCCCCTCAAGCTGTCATATACAAGTCTATAACAGTACGCAATGCCGCTACACCCTTTGTGGCTTCCTTTTCAGCCCGAGGTCCGAACACACTCTCTTCCACCATACTTAAGGTAACCCTTGCAATGATTACCATTATAGGCATAAATTTGTGTATTTTTATTTTTTTTAGCATATATACTAGAATGAGGGTTTTAAATTGTGTTTGATTTGTAGCCGGATATTGTGGCACCTGGAATAGATATTCTAGCTGCTTACTCTAAACTTGCATCAGTGACTGGGGATCCTGAAGACAACCGATTTGGTGTGTATAATATAATTTCTGGAACATCAATGTCTTGCCCTCATGTGGTAGCTGCCGCTGCCTATGTTAAATCATTCCACCCTAATTGGTCTCCCACTGCAATCAAATCGGCCTTAATGACAACTGGTTAGTCCCTTTTAATTCTCACATTTTAACTTATGATGAGTTAAAGATTAGTGCCACTTTACAAGAACCACCACTTGAATGGTGTCAATTAGAGGTTATTACTGTTTAATTGAAATTTTCCAATGCAATCACATTGCTCATTGTTTACCAGCCATGTTGTTAATACTTAATATGCCAATTGGTTTAGAGTAAATATTACACATGTTAATATATATGTGTGTGTGTGTGTTGTGACTATTTAATTCAAATCTTAATTGTGAAACGGAATTTCTCTGCGATTAATGGAGAGGATTATTTTCTAATAAGAAATTAATAATATTCATTTATAAGTGATATTAGAGATGCTACAAATTTTATTGCACTACCCTAACAAACTATTGTGACACTATTAGGCTTTCTAAGTGTTTTATTTATAATTTTGCTTCTTCTTAATTGATGATCAGCATCTGAATTGAAAATCAAAAATGTCCAAGCTGAGTTAGCCTATGGGGCTGGCCAAATTGACCCAGTTAGAGCACTGGATCCCGGTTTGGTCTATGACATGTCAAAGTTCGACTACATCCGCTTCCTATGTAATGAGGGTTATAGTGGGACAACTCTACGATTGTTCACTCAAGAGAAAACAAATTGCTCAAGTGTCCCTAACATTGGAGGACATGATGCCCTAAATTACCCATCCATGTATTTGGAACTTAATAACATTAACTCTAGCATATCAGCCATCTTTCATAGGACAGTTACAAATGTGGGCTCTAGAAATTCTATATACAAGGCAATTGTTAAGGCGCCAACAGTTCTCAGTGTCACTGTTGTTCCGAACCAACTAGCTTTTAGTCACTTGTACGAGAAAAAATCTTTCACGGTTGTGATAAAGGGGCCACCATTGAACAATGTTACCAGTTTATCAGCATCACTGGAATGGAATGACACTAAGCACAGAGTTAAGAACCCTATCTTCCTTTTTTGGACCGTATAGGTCAAATTATTTTTATGTCTAATAATGAAGAGCTTGGCAAGCTTTTTGTATAAATCATATATGGGTGCAAGCTTGTTATTTAACTCTGTTTTTTTATGTGAAGTTTAGTTGATTTCAAATTTGCACACCACAATTTAGAGTTATTGATACTCTAAAATCTAAATGTACATTTGGCTTGCTATTTAGTGTTTTTTTTCTAAGCAATAGAAAGAAACAAAGTATTTATAACTTACCATTTTGTTGTAATATAATTAAGCAAAAGTATGACAGAAGATTTGACTCTCTATAAAAACTGGTTGAAAAAACACATTAATGAAATGGTCTGACATATGTCATTTAAGATAACTCTAACCTTATTTGAAATTTTGTGACAAAAGAGTGCTCCAATGATATATAGCTCGCCAGGTAGCTAGATTGAGCACTAAATAACAATTGACAATATATATGTGTGTGTGTGTGTGTTTTAATATAATTTTTCTACTATTTATATGAGAAACAATAATTGAAGGATATATGCATTTTTTTAGAAGGTATGAAACATACTTATCTATATTAACCATCATATCATGCAATTTTTAATTTGTGAACACACACGCATATATAATGTGTGATTTCTATTTTGTCTATAAAATAACTAAGGATTACAATTTTTACAATAAAATTTATTCAAAATTTTTTTTATACAACGATAGTTTGGGGATATGAATCATGAATGTTTCTATTGGAAATTGAGTTGCCAACCAATTAACTTACAAGATTCTTGACAAACTTATTGAAATATTGGAGAAAACTAATAATAAGTTGCATCGCATATCGTGAATTTAGTTAGTTTCAAAAAGAGTTGAACTCAACAAGCCTTACCCAGGCACCAACTCTCCCAACCCTTTGAAGCTCTTGGAGGTGCAATGGAAGTACTGTGACATGTAGTGGAAAAGTAGCGTATGCAACTCCACCCTAATCCTATCAATGTTTTCAAAGGAGGGAAGGTAAGACAAGAACACCATATCTCTTGTGCTCAAAATGAGTGCACTCCCCAACATGAAAAGCATTAAGGTTTTGACACACTAAGCCACCCCCAAAGTCAAAGTTGGTTGCCAACTTGAGTAATGGGTATAAAACTATGTTACTTGTGCCCATCACTTTTCCCCAAGGGTGGGAAATTTCCAAGTGCTTGCTTAATGGCTTTCTTTTTTTACTCCAATGTCACAGTCCATCCTCAGGCACAGCCCACCAATCTTGATTTTTTTAAATAACAGTGAAGACTTCAATCATAAGGAACATTTCACACAAATGCCGGAAGTGCAAGGTGTTCCTTGTGTCCCAAAAATGCCCAAGAGTGCTCATGATCATAAGGGATTTATGTTTCTGCATAGTTGGATGCTCATCATTCTTCAAATTGAATCCAAGAAATGACCAGAGCCCACTTCCTGAATCTTCCATTCAATGGTGGGTTGATTTTGGCCCACCAACCTAAGAGCTTAAAACAAGAGCCTTGGTTCTTACAGGTTTTAACTTGCCATAGAGTCCAAGAATACAACAGGAGTACCAAGGTAAAGCATGCTATTCATCCCAGCAAGGTCGTAAATCTCAAGCAAACCACACTCTTGCATGATATATGTCCATGGTTTACAAAGTTTAACATGTTTGATGCACATGTATATCTTGAGAAGGCTGAAAACAACATATGTGCTCACAAGAACATGGTCATATACAAGGCATTAATTCACCATTGCATGAATCATGTCTCAAGTGGTAAGTCAAACAAACATGTCATCATTCATTTTTACCTAGCTAAAAATCACATGCCCAAAAGTAAAAAAGACTAATCCTGCTCAATGCCAAGCTTAAAACAAACCACATTTGTAAGACAAACACATTAACAATCCAAATAATTAAAAGTCCACTTCATTGAGGCATTTCCACAAATACTAAGGTAAAATGAAAATCACAAGTTCCAAGATGCACTAATATCAATCTTGAAAAAATAAAACAAAATAGATGAGATTTAGCCCCATCATATCGATATCTAAAAAATCTTGTTTTTTTGAATATGAAGAGATAAAGAAGCCATCGCAATTGCCGGCAATATTAGGCCCACGAAAGGCACAAAAAAAGAGGGTAAATTTGTCATAAAATGGATACCTGGATTTACTATTTTTACCTGTTATATCAAGTCCATTGGGTCCAAATCATTCCAAAAGGCACAATACAAGTCTCATATGCACCCAAACACAAGTGTTGGTGATTTGAAGGCAGGTGACTTCTGTGGAGAAGAACATTTTGCGTGGGCCATGAATCCCCGCTCCTCTACTAGTCTTCCCATTTCAACAAGAACAGTAATAGCTCAAACCGATGTTGAAGCCTTTGCTCTAAGGGCTACTGATTTGAAGTTTGTGGACTTCAGTTTCGGTGTCTTTATAGCAAGAAGTTCCAGCATATTTTAAAGCAAGTCTTTAAGCTAAGCTGATCAACATTTTGGATGATTATTGTCAACATTCTCCAATCAAAGTGAGGCTAAAAAAAAATGTTCAGAAATTGTACAAAAAATGTGTCCATTAATTCTTCGTTTAATTTTAAATCAAAATAACACGGTTATCCCATCAAAATCTACAATGCCCCTATCACATTGGATTTCTAAACAAACAATTTTAAAAAAAATATGATATCTTTTCCTTTTTGTGATACTCTTTCATTGTTAAAATTGAATATTCATAGCAACTTGAAACAATAAGACTGGAATCCTAATGTACAATCAAAGAAGAAAAGAAAAAAATAATTTACATTTTTATACACAATAACTTTTTCGTGCATCGCCTAGATTAGCAACTAGTAACGAATATAGATAGCAAACCTAAGGAGCTAAGCTATTATCATAAGCCAAAAGTCATGTAGTGAATCAATAATGCGGGCTATGAGCCCATTATATGATGTTGAAGAACATGGGCCATGGGGCCATTACGTGAAGCGAAGAGAATTGTGTGTCACGAGCTTCTTGAAAAGCATGAGGAATTTTGGGCAAAAAGTCTATCAACTATGGTTGGATAGAATTATCAATTATGTACTTTTGGAACTTAAATGAGCTTGGCCTAGGACCCATTCCTTTAACTTTAGAAAAATGTTAAAGGCAAATATATATATATATATATATATACACACATATACAAATTGATGTGACAATAAATATGATTGGTATCACTTTAATATATATTACATAAAAACATTTATAACTTTTTTTTTTATATTTAATTTTATTTTTAATTATCGGGACACATCGATTTGTAATACTTATGTAGAAGATTTATAGTGATCCTAACATTACTCATAATTTTATAAATTAATGCTGCTGTGACATGAATTTCCAATAAATTTGTACCACGTGATCCAAGTTAAAAAAAAAGTGAACTTGATCAAAATATTGTTTTTGGCTCTGTAGATATTCCTAGCTTTCTGATTAAGCAATAAGTTCGGTTGGGGGTGAGAATGTGAGATCATTCCTTTAAAGTTGCTTAGCAATTAACTTTGAGCCGTTCAATTGCAATGCTTAGCATGAAAGCAGTTCTTGGCTGTGCTTGGGCTTTAAGACTCTAGACACGTTGAAGTGTTGAGCATACATTCTGCATGTAGCATGCCTGCCCTTAAAGCAAAGCCAGACTCAGAAAATTGAACATTCACAAGCATCATGTTGGCAGATTATATACATTGCTTACCAAGTGCTCTTTGCACAGACGGTCGCTTTAGTTTCTGATCAATTATTCTCGAATTTTTTTTTGACTTTTCAATATTCTTATACGACTTGTTACATGTGAACCCTGTGCAGACCATTAAATACCACACAAAGTGCCTTCTATCACTTAGGTAATGCGATTGCCATGAGTTTCATAGAACCATATTTCTTTCCGTAGACTTTTGTATATATATATATATAAGACATATAAGCATCACGAGAGAGAAAATAAGTAACGTTAACGACACAATATTTTTAAAATTATAAAATTGGCCTTTTGCAATCAGGATAACATTTTTTTTAACTGGATTTATTATTAATACCACTTTTATTACGTGGAGAAAAAATTGTAAAACACATTGTGTCCCAGTCCCAACATTACTCAGACACAGAAAATGAGAGAGAGAGGGAGGAATGTGTTGAAAATGAAGAGAGAAGATTGAAAAGACGGGGTCGTTTTGTGTGAATGATGAGCTGATGACACTTAATGACACGACACCGTTCTGTAGTTTCTTTAGTAATTGTCTTTAGTCATTAAACACTACCATATCACTTAGTTTAGTTCCCATTTCGGTCATTAACTAACTCCACATGTCAGCTTGTAATTGGTAGTTAGTCTAAAACAGATTTTTCCACTTATTCCTGGAAGTTATTTAGTTAGTTAGTTAGTTTTTCTCTTTTGTTCTTTAAGATTTTTTTTTTTTTTTTTTTGGAGAACTTTGTTCTTTAAGATCTTGTATACAAGGGACTAGATATTTTCTATCTATTCTCAATTGCTTGTATTCATTTTTCATCAATAGAAGAACTGAGTTCTATTGAGAGAGAGAGAGAGAGAGAGAGAGAGAGAATTCTTAGTTTTTACAAAATGGATGGGATATGTGGAAAAGAAAGTGGACACATCACACATGGAGAAGAAGGTACATATCATTATCTGGTTAACACTCTGAAAGGTATATATTAATATCAGTAAGCAAACAATACAGAAGCACATGACAAATTATGTATCAAATAGCACTCAAAAAGCCACACCAAATCCAAGATTACATTAGGGTATAAATATTCCCCCCAAAGCCAAAAGGTTAGAAATGTAGAGTACACCTCAATAAACAAAGCAAAGAAAGATGAGGAGGGAAGAGTGGTCCTACTTTTTTTCCCTCTACAACTACAAGTATCCCACACCAGGCTGTTAAAGGAAAACAAATAATGCAAAAGTGTTGTGATGGGTCACATGGAAATTAAAAAGCAATCTGACACCTACACATGCCACTGCCTCCCAATTGCACATGGACATGCACATGCTCACTGTCTCTCCTTGGCCTCCCTCCATTGCACAACACCATCCTACCTTTTTTCTTCTCTCTAATAATCAATCCTAACTTAACTCTATCTACTTCAAAACACACACACTGCTGTCACTAAAAATTTCACAGTCACACAAAGTCACAACCTCCTTCTCTCTATATAATATTGTACACAAACCATTAATTAACAGTAAATTGTAGTTAGCAAACTATATATGCACTTTGCATACATATACTTTGAGCACTTTTGGGTTATTTTTTTCTTTTCTTTTCTCTCATTATTTTTTGATGTCATTTTTTGAGTCTATAGAGCTGGTTCTTCTCTTGTTGGACGACGGGCTGCAGCCATTAAAGCACATTGGAGATGCCTATGACAAGTGATCAAGTGGTCATTGGTGAGTCCTGCAGCTTGCATAAAGGAATGAACCACTGTTGGACCAACGAACCTAAAACCCCTCCTCACCATGTCTTTGCTAATGCTCTCTGATTTTGATGTCTTTACTGGTATCTTGTGCCCCATTTTGTATTGGGTGGAGATTGGCTTGTGATTGACAAATCCCCAAATATATTTGTCAAATGATCCAAACTCCCTCTGAATCTGTAATACCAGAATTTGCAAGACAACAACAAACATTTAGAATCTAACAAAAGTGTAATACTCTAATATACTACCAAAATCAGAAATTAGTGTTCAAAACGTGTAGATTCTAAAATAATAGATGGTAAAATATTCTAAGACACACATTAATGGTGGACCCAAGTGTTAATATTGTCACCTAGGTCCATCAATGACACATCATTTAACCATTATTCTAACATATAAACATTACTTAACCTCAAGTGTAATGATTAACAGCCCATGTGGAGTGCTTAGCAGAAATCCATAAAGAAACAGCCCATGTGGGGCTTGGTGTTAAAATCAGAACAGGTTGGAACTTGCTTGTCAACTAGTACTTTTTTATTTTCTCAATGAGAAAAAACGAAAAGACTAACAAGATGTTGACAATCAAGTCCTACATAGTTGCATCTTTATTTAATGACGTAGTTATATTGTCCTTTCCATTCCAACTAGAAAGTTCATCTAAACAGAAAAAAAAAAAAAAAAATTGCATTTTTTGGGCCTAACAAAGGTCGTAACCAAAAGGGTTCAAAGAATATAAAAGTGTGATATAGCACAAACTACTCCTTTTGGAATAGACTTCGAACTCACTCTTATGAACCCTTTCATCCGCAAATTCTCAATCAATCAATTAATTAACATGAGAAAGAGAAATCTAAGACAAAACAGTTTGTGACTTTTTAAGATTTTCTTTGAATATATATATATATATATATATATCTCTTTTTATTTTTGCTAGAATGAGGTTAGTATGAAGCTTAATTACCTCCAGAATTCGGTTTGAGTTGTCCACAACACCTCTAACTCGGCTTATATCAATGCCATACCCTAAACCAATTGAAGTCATTTGTTTATCAGTGAAGTTGGCAACAGTTTCTGCATCAAATCCTGAAAATGCATTCCTGCATAAAAGATAAATTTTAAAATAAATTAATCCCATGAGACCATATGTAGGGTACAGCAATTAAGTGTTTGTTTGCAAAGGAAAGCGAAACCCAACCTGAAATCTTGGCGTTTCTTCAAGATTGTGGTCCAGTCTGAACCAACCTGAGCACCACTTAGGACTAGCAATTCAAACAACATCCTGCAAGAAGATACCTAGGAATTAGATAATGAGTCATATTTATTTGTGTGGATGCCTCTATGTCTATGTGTGTGTAATAGATAGGCTTACTTGTCATCATGGACAGGAACTCCCCATTCTTCATCATGGTAAGCAACATAGATAGGATCTAAGCATAGAAAAAGAACATATTGCTCAGCACAACTAATTTCAACAACAACCGCGCACCAAGCTTTGGTGCCAAAACTCTGGACATCAGAAATAGTCTTTATATATTGAACTTAACCACATGTCTTTGAATTATTTGGGAAATTTAGATACCTGAATTTAGTGTGATAAAGCTGCATCTCTTCTCTTCTTCAGTAGTCTTTGTTGAAGAGTCAAAGGGAACAACCTTGTCAAAATTGGCAGACTTTGATCTTCCATAATGGGCAATTCTCATCTTTCTTTGGGCCTGTTGCTGTGCCATGTGTTCCCTCCTGACTGCAGCTATGCTTCCTGGTGCCTCAGTGATCAAAGATGAAGAGTAACTCAAGGTTGCTTCAAAAGAAGGAGAAACCCCACAAGTAGTATTATTCATAACTGCAGCTCCATGATGATCACCACAAGTACCCTTGAAACTTTTAGACTTCTTTCTCTCTAAAGTTGGAGTCTTTGTGGTACTTCTTGGAATGACAATCTTCTCTGCACTCAAATTCAAGCCATTAGTGTCATTTCCTCGCTTTATTGCAGGTGGTCGTGGTGATTTTGAGAACTTTGGAGAGATGGGTGGTGTCAATGAAGTTTTGGTTCTAGGACTAGTAGCAGAGGTAGGAGGTGTTGGTGGTGGTGGAGATATTTTCTTCAGTGAGTTACGCCTATCGAGGCTAGGAACACGATTACAAGTAGGCTGAAGGACAGGTCTACCATTGATACGAGCCACTGTGGGGGTTGGGATGACATCAATGCCCATAGTCACTTTGGCCTTAGAGCTGCACATTTTTTTTTTTGGTATGGTACTGTGTTGTATGGTAATGTAATGCTATATGTTGAGAGCTTAAGTTGGAAAGGACTTTAATGGGTTAGGAAGTAAGGAATAATTGGCACAAAGATGGAAGGGAAGTGATGAGAAAGTGGAGGAGAGGAAAGGGGAGCGTTGTAGGGTTTTATAAAGAGGAAAAAGGTAGGGACAGATGAAGCTGAACTTGTAACATGGGGAGGTTGGGGTTTGCCATACAACCTCTGGTGAGGGGCATTACTTTTTGTTAACTAGGCCACGAGGGGGACTATGATTTGGCATTGTTAGGTTATACTATTATTATAATTATCATCAAATCGAGTTATGTTAGTGACACAATATTTTTTAGGACTATTTTCACAACTGTTAATATATCATATTATGATTGGAACAACTTTACTTTCACCTAAGTCTATCTTTAATAATATTTTTATCATGTATCAATCATAATTAGCCATATCTGTAGTTTAAAAAAAAATTGTGAAAATTGTTGTGTTAGACTTAGACTTATTGTATTTAGAGATTATTATGATGATTATTGGGCAAGGAGAGAATCAAGGAAGTTGGTTTAATAGGGGGATTCGTTGGGTGGGATACTATGCTAGAATGCATGGTGTGTTTTTTACTTGGAACTTCCCCTATTTCCACTTTATTGCTGGATGATATATCATGTATATACCTAGACAAATGCTTCTCTTCCCAAGGATATAAGCTGGAGTGGTGGATAAGGAAGGTAACAGTGGAAGAAAAAGACCAATCATTTGTCTACTCTTTTTAGCTGGAGGAATCTCTCTCTCTTTCTCGAAGACAGTTGTTTTGATGAGAGGAATATAACATGGAAGATTTTTTTTTTTTTATAACCATTAACAAGCTGAAAAAACACTTTTGAGGTAAGCAGAAACTAATTAACAACCTTATGAGGTTGAAATATGTCAGTCTTGATTTTAGTGTTGCAACTAATCAAAATAAAAGTGATCAAAAATCCATTCATGATCTTTTGTGAAGTTTAATGCTAATTTATTGTGTCTTTTTGTCAATTCCTAATGTATGTAGCTTTTTCAGATGTACTTTCCAGGTAAACTGGGGGGCTCCTGCATATGCATACCATTAGGACCCTGTATCAGTTTATAACAGAATGAGATTCCTTGAGATTAAGGACTTTTTCATATTCATAATATAATCTAATAATTAAGGGTCTATTTTAGACAAAGTTCGCATCAAAAGTAGGTTTTAACTTAAGACGGATGGTCCATGACTTGACTATATGGGACCGAAGTTTCTTGGCCAATTTACTAATTCTCAGGTATATGCATCTCTTCTATATACACAGCAGCAATGTTAAAGTCTTAAAAGACAAAATTTTCAACAATTTTTCACAACTTGTTAAGATAATAAATTATGATTGAAGTAAATAACTTTCACATGAGTTCACCACTTATGTTACTTTTATTATGTGTCCAATATGCCATGTCAAGTGTTGTAAAAAAAAATTGTGAAAATTGTGTCTTTATGCTTATTTGAATAAATCTATAGGAATGGTTCTAAAATTTCGTATACATCATATAATTGTTAGAATAGATCCTTAGGAAGGACTAGAAAAGTTGTTTTTCCAAATCCTACACTGTTTTATGATACCCATTACCATGCAAATTATATGGCTTTTCACTATGTGAGCTTCAACAATTGTCATACTTCAATTGAGGGTACTGCAGCCCAATAGCAATGTGAAAATGACTGGAGGAGGATAAAGGAGTAGGCAAAATACCATTATGTATATGTGTGCAATGTGAAAATGACTGAATATTTTACTGTTCAATTCGTTTTCTTCTTCCGTTATTTGTCACATTAAAGGAAGGAGACAACCTTAAGCTTGAGAGCTCCATAAACATAAGGACGAAAAGAAGTAGGTGGAGAGAGCCTTGATGGCTATACCATCACAGGCCTAGGTTGTAACCCTCAATCAGTTATTTGCTCAATCCTCATAAATATATACAACAACCGTGATTATAACTATTGTCATATCTTAACAATCATCATCATTATCTTCTTTTTTGTGCTTAGTAAATTCCAAACCGACCACAGCCCATTTAACTTGCACTTGGTTGTCAATTTCACTATTTCAGGAGTTGGGGGTTAGTTAAGGAGTTCATAAATAAGGAAAAATCTTAAGAATTACTCCATTTTATATTCTACAAATCACAATTTTGCCATGTATTTGTTTAACTTTCCTAATAAAATAATCAAAGTTTAAAATGGAAAAAAATAAACATATAACAAATTGTAATTAGTGGAACATAAAGTAGAACACAAAAAGTGATAAAGAAAATTTGTATTTCGTAACTAAATCTAAACAACATAAACAAGTCAAGACATACACGTCCTCCAAACTACAAAAAGAGTAATGTTCGTTACACACAATCTTGTGTGTAAAAATTTTTTAAACTGAAAGGGTGTGTATAAGAGAATTTATCCTTACCAAAAAAACAAAAAAAAAAACAAAAAACAAAAACACACACACACACAACCAAATCGAAGATAGAAGCATGTAAATTCTTATACAAAACAAAGTCTTACGATCATCCATAAGAGAACTAAACTACGATGAACTCTAGACAAAGTGGTGAAAAAAGAATGCTCAACGAGATCATCTAATTCAATAATAACATTTGAGAACTCCATAGACCATGATGATCTCAAATGACCCACCACCACTAGCTTACCAATGGAGAAATTGTGAGGGATTTCACAATTACTCCAATACCAATGGCCTTGGTCTACGATTGAATGCTATAAAAGATTTGTGCCCCCTCATCCTTCACCAATTGGTCGTTAGATGGATCGGTAAGGCACATGGTCCGACAAGTGATATCAGAGCTAATGTCATAGATTCGAGTCATTGGTGCCGCATTGTGAGGGAGGGATTGTGAGGGATGGATTGTGAGGGATTTCACAATTCGCTCTAATACCAATGAGCTTAGTCTGCGATTGGTCTGTGATCGAATGTTATAAAAGATTTGTGCTCCCTCATCCTTCACTAATTGGTCGTTGGATGGATTGGTAAGGCACACGGTCCGACAGAAACCATATCCATATGTGTTCAACATAACACACCCTAGGCTTGGTTTTAACCACTTGACAAGACTAGATTTCAGAGGACAAGACTTTGTAAAATTACAATTCAAAGAGCCTATGCAAAATGTAATGCCCAAAAATTACAATTAGTTTAAAACTATAGTTAATCCAAAATAGCTAGGAAACCTCCAAATCAAATAAATTCAGTCTCAAAATAAAAGCACATATTAATTCATTTCTAATCTCTAAAATAACCAAATGATATAAACTTGAAAAAATTTGAACATAAACAAAAATCTTAGACAGCTTCTCGTAAAAGCAATCTTTTTAAATTAAAATGTAAAATACTAACAAATATGAAACTTCTTCCAGAACTAGGCCACCTGTAACAAAGTGATCAGGTTCTAGCACCCACTTGTAACTACAAACCTGAGCAGCTAAAAAAAACAGAGGGATATATAGGAGCAATGGGAATGAGCTAAAAGCTAGGAAGCACGGTAGCACAGAGATAAATATGGGTACAGACATGCATACAACATGGTAACACTAACAATTTCTAAAAAATTATAACGTTATAAAATAGCCAATACAACACTAACTAGTATAACACAAGTATAATATAGATATGCGACACGGATAGAACACTCTAAACGAAGTATTTATATTTTTTAGGCTAAAAGACTAGTGAGCGATACTTTACTACTTTGTGCACCACATTGGGGAATAACAAAATGTACTAGGTGTGCGTGAAATAGAAGCCAATATATGATTGATAAGGGCGGCTAAAAAAAAAAAAAAAAGAAAGGTCCATAAATTCAATGAATCTCAATGTAAATATTTAGACCAAATAAGGAGAATTTTCCTTCAAAAAAAAAGGAGATTTTTTTTTTTTTTTTTTTTGGAGAAAGAAATAAGGAGAACTTTGATAGTTGTATGTACGTAAATGCATGTTTGCTCAATTTAGAATAAAAGGAATATGCACAATGTTGCAAACACAATATGCCATGTCTTTTGTATTGCCCCCTTAGGGTCACAATCAGAGCTTTTGTATCTTAATTTGATAAGTAAACCTTTAATTTTGCATAAAAGAATTAAGAAAATCAAAAGCGCTAAATTTAGATTAGGTCATAAATCTTAACGGCTTTACTTCTTTTATAAATCCCAAATATGTTATGTTTTCGGCCAATTAGTGATACAAAACCCTAATTGGATGTTCCAATTACATATTATTTCATTTGATTTCATTAAATCCCTTGCCATAGGGTCAAATTTAATTAAAGGAATTAAGATATAACATCTAATTAAACAACTATATTGTAGCTAAGTTTTACCCAACTTCAAATTATTGTAACTAAGTTTTATCCTATTTCATTTAATATTCTTGCATAATATTTTAAGTTTTTAACACCTAGAGCAGGTGAAGTACATTAATTATTGAAAATGGAACTCATTGATTGTCTAACAGAAACAGAGATCAACGGGCAACTGTCTCTTCCTCATTGGTAGTTGATGAGTAGATGACTTAAATTTTTAATAATGTTAGTTTGTGGACCCTCTGCTGAGCTCAATTGCAGAGACTATTACTATGTCATAGGGCCTAGTTAGTGTATTAGCTAGGAAACCTTTTTCTTTTTTGCTCAGAACAATTCTTATGAAACCTTGCTTTCAAGTGAGCTCAAAGTAAGAATTGAGTGTCAAGCCTGCTGGCATGGCCACATGATGTCTCATCTGAATCTGATCATTCTACATTTTTTTTAATACATTTTTTTGGCCGAGGTTTCTATTTACCATTTGATTTAAGATTGTTGCACTACTGTTTTGTGCAAGCATTAGTTACTGTTCCCTATCATTCTCTTAATTTTGACCTATATGTTCTATCATAGCAAGGTTCCATGTACCAATATTATCACTATTGTTACACAGTTTTTAATAAGTACAAGAGACAGGTGCCTGTAAAAGAATAAAGTGACAAAAAGATCAATTCGAATTACCCCAAAAGAACAAAGTGTTAAGTGCATGCATTAGGCAATTGCATGTGAAATCATAGCTAGGTTTTACCTGCCGATTGAATACTATACCAAGTAAGTGCATAATTTGCATTCACAAGGAACGTATTATCTTCGGTCAAAAAAGGAAACCTATTACCTAAAATAACAAAGCGTTAAGTGCATGCATGAGATAGATATGGTTCCCTATTATTTATTCTCTTATCGGCTCTTGGCTCAATGGCTCATAAGATATCATTGCTAAGTTTTAACCTAACACTTGATTCCAAATTGTTGTGTAGTGTTAATAAATTAAAGTGCATTCAAAAGAACTTTAAAAGAACAAAGTGTTAAAGAAAAAACCAACTACAACTAACTTAATTAGGGTTTAAATATTCATCATTTACCCGAGGATGGTTAAGAAACTGTTTTTCCGTTATTCAACCCAAGCAAGTTCTATAAATAAATTTACACAGCCCAAATTATATAATTATAGTTGGAAAGAAAAAAAAAAGATACTCTCTCTTCTCAACTCTCCAACCCACACGTGTATAAAGCTTGTCAACAATTTATAAATAGCAAAAACATAGTCGTGTAAACAAATAACACCTACCCTAAAAACAAATAGATAATAATAATAGAAGATACAAATTAATTAAGCATCTTTCTTTTAAAAATCGCCTAAGTTTATATAATATATATATATATATATATATATATATTAATTCCATATATGTATTTAATTTGTTGAGGCTTAATTGATGGATTATTCCACTGATGATGACCACCGGCCACCACATGAGAGTTTCCGTGTGGTAACTAGGAAATTAATGGATGAAGGAACTGACTAGGATATATATATATATATATATATATATTTAATCTCTTGCTTAATATAAGGTTTAAAATTTCTATTTTGGAATAATGTCACACTCACCCTAGCTACCATGTATCAAACTTGGTACGAGAGTAATGGGACACCCCCATGTGATTCTAAGGGACACTTTCATAATTCTAAACCAATAATTTATAGCAAACTATAGACAAAAACAAGGCAAATATCATGCAAGTGAAATTTGTAATATTCAATCTACTCATACATTCTTTTGTTTTTAGCTTATTGTCTTTTTTGAGTGAAGTGAAGACCCACTAAATTCTTGTTTCCTAGGGGCTTCCCTATTGAAATATTCACATTAAACTCTCTCTCTCTCTCTCTCTCTCTCTCTCTCTCTAATGAATATTTTTTGTGTGATTTGGAGGATGAAAGTTACATATGCCTTTTATTACCTAAAACTAATTAATTAAAAAAAAAAAATTAGGTGTACGTCAACTATCCTAAGTCCTAACATGTCAACTGTCAAGTTAATTTCTTAGTGACCTACTATGTATATACTAGAAATAATACTTCATCCATAAAACGTAAAGATCAGAGAAATTTAAGAAATGGTACGTGGATTATATAATAATGATTGTTAGATTATGAAGCCTGAGTCAATTCTTGTGTTTACCGAATTGTTATTACTAGAACTGTATCGATGTAGATGGAGAATGCTTTTTCTCACCTTTAAGATATTCTTGTAACCGATTATGGCTAATTTTCTTCATTAATAAAGTTTGGATGTCTTTCTTCTAAACAAAACCATTATATTTGTTCTTTATTACTAGGTTAACTGACATTTATACTCATATCAGTGATTTAGTAATATATTCAATTATAAATTTCTAGTTTCAACAATGATAAAATGACTTTTTTTTCATCCACATATCTAATTATTATTACCATACTTTCCTATCTCAAATGCCAAATATGGGAAATATACATATAGAGACACACGTGATTATATATAATCAAAGGAGATAAAAAAAGAGAAGTGAAAAATGACATATATATAATAACATTCCCTAATTATATAATATATAAATTGATAGTAATAAATTGTTTTGGGTACAGAAAATGGTGCACAAGCATCTAATTAATGATTCCTATATAATAAATTGAGTTTAAGAACACAGGTAATCGGAAACAATATGAAGCATTTTCTAATTGAGTGTGTGTGTGTGTGTGTACGGCTTTATTCTAATCACCGTCGTTATCATGGAGGAGTTTCAATAAGCACACAGGTAATCGGAAACAATATGAAGCATTTTCTGACACATTCACTCCCAAGAAAATCATTCATGCCAGATGATTTTGTTCATTTTTCTTTGTTTTCTCTTTTTTCAGAGAGTGAGAATTCACACACGGCCAAATTGGAGGACCCTGATTGTATTATTGTACGTACAGATTGGATCGGGGAATATATTTAGTTGTCTTGCATTGAACAAAAAACAGATTGCACTTTGTTTTATAGTTATAATTACATCATGTTGAAGATCCGAAGGAAGTAGTGTACAATTCTTTCCATTCTCTTTTTGTGTGTTTATAGATGTAGACATATATGTAGAACACATTTTGATTGTTTTCTTCTTATTTTCAATGAAAAGGGCCAACCACAGTACATGTATTTTTGGATAATGTTATATTCTTGTTCTAATTTTATGAATTTTTTTGGGAATTATTTCTTTAGAGGTAGAAAGACTGAAACCATGCATAGGATATGTTGTATGTAACGAGATTAGCTTAAGTATTTATTATATACGTACGTTAAGTAACAAAAAATCTAGAAAAAATCACAAAAAAAATTTGGGTAGCCTTTATTATTATTAACCAATTAAAGAATTAACTACAATTTGAAAACTATGATTATGGACAAGTTGAGTCAAGTGGAGACAAAGAAGGCAATAACAATTAATTGAACTGCAAAGTATATTACTGGAAATTAAATGAACTTGTATATTTATGAGGGAAATAGAAGGTTGTTCAAGTAGGAGTTTTACGTAAAGATAGGATTAGGTTGTTTACGTATCAAAAAAAAAAAAAGGATTAGGTTGTTTATTTATTTTTGTTACTCGAATATAGTAACTGTTGTGTGATCATTAATAAAGTACATTAAATTGATATATCTACCTCTTTTCATTGATTTCTTGAATCACAAATTTGAATTACTTTAGATGAGAGAGAATTATGCTTTGAACCACTATGAGTGCATCAGTTTCTAACATGATATGAGAGAATATTTGGCTGATGACAAGAAGTCTAATTCTCTAATAGACACATAAATTTTGACATCCGTTATCCCGTTTTGTTAATTCAAAACTTACGAATCTTGTAAATTTGGAGTGTAACAGTCTTGGGTTTGACAGACAATAAAATTGTTCCAACATTCAATCTAGGAAGCTATGGGCCCTACTTCACTAGTATAAATAAGCTATTAGGGAAAAAGTGTATGTCAAGTTGTTAGAAAACCAGCAAAACCCTAAGCATTCAATCATGTCTTTATGGAAAAATTTCTACAATCTCTTCCTCTTCCTCCTCAGAAGGGATTTGTAGCTTTTATTTATTTTTATTGATTTTTTTTAATAACTTTGTGATATTAATAGATACCGTTTTTCCTCGTGTACCAGGGTAGAGATTTATGTTTGGATCAAAGTTCTTACAGCTATAGTTCTCTTCGGAACTGCCGTTATCTTTTTCTATAGATCTTGGAAGAATAGGCTTAGAGCAAACAACAATGTTGCACATCCCTATGCATGTAATAATGAAGATACTATGCATGTAACATCCTAGGGCTGGGATGTCAACTGGCCTAATTAGGCCATTGGAAATTTCCTAGCTTCATCATGTTGACAACTTTTGGTTTGATTATACCATGATTCTTTTGAGGCCACAATGTCTGAAATTAGATTCCATTACTAAAATTAAGTCTAAATAGCTTGTTCAAATGTCAATTTCATATCTTTCTCAAAAAGAAAAAAAAATGGTAATTTCATAATATTAAAAACAGGTATTCCAGAAACATTAAAGTTACATGCATCGTTTACACAGACTTGGTCTCAATCAAATCTAATCCAGTAAAGGTTCTTTTTACTGAAGGAACACTTTGTGAAAAATGTGGTCTAAATTTAACAATATGTCTGAAATTCTATATATATATATATATATATATATATTTCATTATTAAAAACTTCTGAAATTAGATATGAAATAAAACTAGCTAGAAGAAGAAAATGAACATATTTATCCAACCCCAAACACTCGGATGATAAACTGTATGCAATTAGATTGAGAAAAAAAAATGAAAATATTTTTTAATAATTTCAGAATTATTTTAAAAAATCCAAGGGTATTTAACTTTTTGAAATTAACTTCTATTCTAATCTGTCTTCTCAACAGCAATGAAATTTATTGTATTTATAGCACCTTTATTTATTATTTTCATATCTAAGCACCCACGAACAAGTTTATTGTCTTTTCAGTTTTCACAGGCTTAACTAACAAGATAGGTGCAAGGGAAGACTAATTTAATGAACGCATTTGCTCATATACTTTTACTTCTTCCCTATAGATGCAAAATTGAAATATATGAAATGAAGTTCAAGCAATCATTTTCTCAAACAAGAAAAAAAAAAAAAAAAAAGAGTTCAAGCAGTCTTTCAATCATATTAAGGTACCGCCTTGTTTTTGGATTAGGTTTTTAAGTTGTTGTTGTTGTTTTTATTTTTTATTTTTGTTTTTTTATTTATTTATTTTTATATAAGATAAAAATTCAACTCTAACCTAATCAAAGTGTATATGTATATGAAGGTTCCTTCTAGAGACTTGACTCTCATACCTCACAAGCACTTATACTTATAGAAGTGACCATCATGTCAAGAGTGCGCGATAGTTGTTTTTTATTTGTAAAGTTAACATATATACACACCTTTAATCAACTTTTAAGCAAGATAAATTGAGGAAAATAAGCTTAAACCTTACACATGCAATAGTATATTATATTAGCATATATGATAAGAAAACAAGTATGATGATTGGTATTCTGTATGCCTATTTTTTTTTTTTTAGAAAGTTTCAATCTATGATGTCTGCTCTATTTATCATCAAATTTAAACACTAATCACTTTTTAGTATAGACAGAAATTATATTACGAATTTCTTATTCAATTATCAGAGACTTTATTAATTGAGATAACTGAAACAAACTTTTGCGTCCAATTATGTGAAGCCGACGAGGACAATATCCATCAACGAATAACCAGTAACATTGAACAAAGCAAGAAAAATCCATGGTACTAAAAGTTGTCATATAGACGTCGGCACCCAATGTATTCTTCGCAATTTTATAAAAAATTGTTTTTTTGTTCTCTCAAGAAACAAGCACGATACTGATCACTTCCTGGAGACTTCTTGGACCGTCACCATCATGGAGCTGCTTCTTGGATTTCAGGAATCTAAGAGAAAAGTAAGCATTTTCTGACACATTCACTTCTGCAACAAAAGTCATTCATTCGTGCCGGCAGAGATGATTATTAAAATTTATTGAAAATAAAGAAACCTCACACATGCGACCAAAATTGGAGGCCACTCATGGCATTATTGCCCATACATAATTGACGGATCTCTAGTTTCCTTGCATTAGTTAGATCTAAATTCCTTTTTTTTTTTTAATAGATTCAATTCATGCTTAAGATTTAAATTTTATAAATTTAAAGGTTTGCTACGTTTATGTATGTGATAAAATTGCTACTCTTATAAATTGGCAGAAGATGTCAACTTGCATTTTGGAGATTATGAGTAGAAATGACTTGTGCATTTTATTGCTAGTAAGAGTTGGAAGCTTGCGTACGTGTACATTTCATAACTTGAAGATTTGAAAGTTATTAGGTGCTGCAACCATTGTCATGGTAGATTCCATCGATTAAGTAGTCTAAGTTAAACCTCTAACCTTGAAGAGTTTTTCCCTTTCTAGTTTCTCTACCATAACACATCTCTATGTACGTGTGTAGTGATTTATTAACAGTTATATTTATCTGTGATGCTTGTAAATTAAATCTTGACTAATTAAACACTTGGTTAAGGGAAAATTGGTTAAAATCAGTAGAGAGCCGTACTAATTAAAGTCTAAATGCAAAACTTTCATACCTAACCCAAAATTAAAAATTAAAAATAAAACCTGTTGTCAAATCAAACATGGAACAAAATGATGAACGAAAAGGTTGTAATGCAAAATTGTAATGATTTCCCTAAACTTTATATAATCCAATCAGAAACACCTACAAATTTGATTGCTAACATGACTTTCTTAAAAGTTTTCAGGTGAAATATGGACCACTTCCTTCTATCAATATTGTTCAGGAGCTTGGTAAAAGAGGCATTTATCTCTGATTTAGTTAATTGCGGTTGGGATTATAAATGCAATTTCAGGTTTATTTGGCAAATAGAATTGTAGTGAAATGGACACTTTTTGTCATGACCCATTTGTACTATTGGGATAAAATCATGTTGCTTTGCAAGTGAGGTGCACATGCAAGACATTCGTCCTGTCACTGTCTAGTGTCTATATATGATTAGACTGTTCAAGCTAAAAGCACATTTATTAGGCAAATGGGCCACTGCTTTCTATTTACAAATTAAACTTACACTTTTATTTATTTCCCTAATTAATTACAATTCATTATTAATTTTTTTTTATACAATATAAAATTTTTACTCTAATCTAATTTAAATATATATGTGTGTAAAATTCTCTTTTGAAGACTTAAACTCCGCTCCTTACCCCTTACATTTTACAAGCATTTATACTTATGGAGTAACCACCGCATCAAAAGTGCACGGTGATATATTAATTTTTATTTCTGATAAGTTACAAATCATTATGAATTGTTAATTGTGTGCGGATGTGCAATTAAGTAGGGATATGCAAACTTGAAACTTGCACAAGTAACATCATTCAACTCATTGCATTTTTGGTGCCCATGATTTAAAAGATTATGGTGTTTACAAATATGACATTAATTAAAGAATACAAATAAGAGAGAAGGTAATTAATGGAGAAAAATATATGCTCATCTATTTGTGGAGCCACAAACACCTTCTTCTTTTTTTCTTTTTCTTTTTTTGGAGAATGGAGCCGCAAACACTTGAGTGGATGCAATTACCCACTTATTTATTTTTAAGGTTTATATAAAACATTAAAAAGATATGAATCTTTTTTACAATTTCATTATCTAAATTTTTTTTTTAATGAAATCAATTCTATGAGGAACTTTTTTAATATTAGATCCTCTATTATGATATATTTACTACTCATTCTTCTAATTAGTATGCAATGTGAGACTTTATTATTGTAGATTAAAGGTAAAAGTTAAATAAAATAAAAGATAAAAGTTAAATAAAGTAAATAGGTGATTTACATGGGATCTACAAATATTAGATCTCACATAGTTTAATACGGTTTGTGTAAGTATTCTAATTTTTTAAAAATAGTATTGTAAACTCACTGCAAGAAAAGAATGCTTATTAAAATATGAAATCATGTTTCCTTAAAAATGTTTATTGCAATAACTATGTAACGTAATCTTCAAGTTTATTGCAAGAATGATCTCATGTATGATTTTGAAATAAAAAATTACTATTTTCTAAAATTATCCATATAAATTTAAATAATAAAAAGAATATTAACCTTTAAATAAATATACAAAAAAAAGTGTGAAAATTGAGTCTAAGGTGAATTATATTTTAAGTCATCCTAAAATTAGAAAATCCAAAAATAAATTAATAATAATAATAGACAAATAAAATGATTGACGAAATATTAATTTGAAGTGGGAATGAAGAATTCAATTGCAGCCAACCGTAAGCCTTTTCTTTATGAGCCGCCGAATTGGTTTTTGACAGCCCAATGTTTGTGGCCCGCATCAAAATGAAAAGCCCAAATACAGGTGCTCCAGCTAATTCCAAATAATAGTAATTAAAACCTATTGCTTTTAGAAATTTTTTTTTTTTGAAAGGCTATTGCTTTTAGAATTTACTGCCATGCATTTCTATTTCAATTTCAATTCATTAATTATAAAGTAAATTGGACAGCTGCCTTGATATTATTATTATTGACATTTGACAGTGTGACATAGATTCCTGGGTGATTTTCAATTGGTTTTACAATTAATATACTCCTTTGGCAGCTGAAACAAATTTAGTTTTAATGGCTATGTAGAGAAGGAAAATTCCCGACCTATCACAAGCTGACACGTCACAGTACCAAGTCCACAAAATGCAGCCAATTACGAAGCGCCACATATTGCTGCTAGGTTTTGCTAGCACTATTCAGAAACCAACAGAAATTTGCCAAGTGTCATGCAAGAACCAATCAAAAATCAGCTCGTGCAAGCGATGACATAAGCAGCCTCGCACGTGTAAGCAATGACCTAAGCAACCTCGCACGTGTAAGCGATGACACAATCATTCCAGCCTATGCAAGCGATGACATAAGCGGACCAATCAAGCTCTGCCATGTGTCACCAATCAGATGCCGCCATGTGTCACTTACCTACCCCAAAACTCCTATAAATAGAAGCCTTCCTAAGGCATTCAAAAGGAGATCATTTTTGAAACACTCAGAAGTCCAGAAGCTCTGCCGGAATCAAGCTCTAAAGCCTCCAAGAACTTCAAGAACTTCAACTTCGAATACGAAGAACATTCGAAGGAAAATCATCCAAATCATCCGCCTAGATCCAAAAGTTTGCGGGAATCAAGCCTGAAGTGTCCGAAAACACCAACAATTCACAAATTAGTGAAGTTCTGCGGATTCAAGCCTCTAAAGCACCAAAGAACTTCCACCATAAATCCAAGAACACGAAGAACACACGAAGAACACGAAGAACGTGAAGAACAAAGGGTTTCTAACAAGCTCCTAGCCAGAAACTCATTGTAATTCCATTTTAGCAATCTTCAATCCATCTTTCAACTAAATTGAGGGATATTTTGTGTTCAAGTCACAATCACATTACCACAAATCCAAATCAATAAGTCTTGTAAGGAGATTGAATCAGAGGATAACTCTTTTGTAATCACAGAGGATTATACCACAATCATTAATACAAATTCGCATTCGTACAACTATTTTTACTTGTTTGATTTATTTCGAACTAGAAATTTAGTCGTCTACATATTCTGGCACGCCCGGTGGGACATCTCTGCCTCTCATCTCTTTCTCCTTCAAAAAGAAATTCGACATCATTTTGCTACCACCTTCAATGGCCTCTAGCAAGAATGTTCGAAAATCAACAATTGATGCTTCCAGTACTGACGATTATGCTGGCCCAGTCACTCGCAGTCGATCCAAAGCTTTTGATCGACTTCAACCTCAACCAACCAAAGAGGGTGAGCTTTCTACTGTCATCTCTCTAGACTTTCTTGCAAAGAGGAAAGCTACCAATAAGGATTCGTCTGTCTCGAAAGATTTGGAGAACAGTAATGAGTCATCCCCAACAAGGACCTTTTCTATCAACTCTTCGCCTGTGATGAGAAACTTAAGGAATGAAGTACCTTTGACTCATCCTATTTCATCATTCTCTCCATCACATCTAGAGGTCATGCCAGCAATGATGACTAACACCTCTACCATGGAAGAAAAGATGGCTGAAATGGAACAACGGATCATCCTCCTCACAAAATCACTTGAAGAAAAAGACGTCAAAATTGCAACCCTAATGAACAAGCTGGAGGTAGAAGATTTGGGTGAATCAAGTCATGGCCTTGAGCGTCCACCTGGCTTTACCTTGAGGGGAGAAAATGCTAGGGGTGATAAGGGAAAAGGAGGTGAAGGCACTTCCCAACATGGACATTCCGCCTCAATGGCTTCAATATCTCTCCAACAATTGCAGGATATGATAACGAACACTATTCGGGCACAATATGGAGGCTCTTCTACAAGTTCCCTCATATATTCGAAGCCCTATACAAAGCGCATCGATAATATGAGGATGCCAAATGGGTATCAACCCCCCAAGTTCTTACAATTTGATGGCAGAGGAAACCCTAAGCAACATGTGGCTCACTTTGTAGAAACATGTGAGAATGCGGGGACTCAAGGAGGCCTCTTGGTAAAGCAGTTTGTTCGTTCACTGAAGGGAAATGCGTTTGATTGGTACACAGACTTAGAACCCGAGTCAATCGATAGTTGGGAACAACTTGAAAGAGAGTTTCTCAACCGATTCTATAGCACACGGCGCACGGTGAGCATGATGGAACTTACCAATACCAAACAATGGAAAGATGAGCCTGTCGTTGATTATATCAATCGATGGCGTTCTTTGAGTCTAGATTGCAAGGATAGACTTTCTGAAATATCTGCCATAGAGATGTGCATCCAAGGCATGCATTGGGGACTTCTTTACATCCTTCAAGGGATAAAGCCCCGAACATTTGAAGAGTTAGCAACTCGTGCGCATGACATGGAATTGAGTATCTCAAACCATGGAAATACAAAACCTCCCGTACCTGACGAAAGGAAAGAGAAACGGGAAATGAGGAAAAATGACAGGAATCCGAAAGGTAATGTCAAAGACTCAATGAATGTCAACCTTGCCCCAGTCAAAATTTCAACAAGAAATGTGAAGGCTAATGAAAAGAGGCCCGATGTAGGCCAACAGCGTGAGACGCGGCGCTCATCACTCAAGGAATGGGAACAAAAAGTGTATCCTTTCCTAGATACCGATATGCCCGAAATGCTAGAACAATTGCTCAAGTTGAAGTTAATCGAATTGCCAGAATGCAAGCGGCCGGAGGAGATGGGGAAAGTGGACAACCCGAACTACTGCAACTATCATCGCATCATAAGCCATCCAATCCAAAAATGCTTTGTTCTTAAAGAACTCATCATGAAGCTTGCCAAGGAAGGGAAAATTGACTTGGATTTTAATGATGTTGCTCAGTCAAACCTTGTAACCTTTGCTTGTGGGTTACCTAGTTGTATGTCTCCAACTACTAAACAGGGGGCAAATACCGCTCTCATTCAGTTTGGTTCTCTAGAACCTATTCAGGTTCAGATCCCACAAAAGGCACCTGATTATGATTCAAATGACGATGAAAGGTCAATTGTGGATGAGGAAGAAGGTTGGACGGTGGTTACTCGCAGGAGATGGAAGAAGAAACGTACATTCCCTCTTCATTTGATCACCAAAGAGTCTAGGAAAGCACAAAACCAGATTCAGCCTTGGTCAAAGAGAAGTGACAAAAGGCAAGAAAAATTGGGAACAAAAATGTCTGACAATTCAGCACGAACCCAAAAACTTCGAAATCTCGTCACATTGGAAGAATTCTTCCCTCGGAAATTCTTTCAAAATGCCTCGGCCGAGGCCGTTCACACAGTCTCTCATTGCGAAATTCAAGATGAGGAGGAGAACGTTGGCCATGGTGATGAAGACGAGACTTTGCCATCTCCGGAGGAACACCAATCTCGAGTTGAGGAAGTAGAATCCTTGCAATCTTCCATCTCACCAAGAGAAGCACCCGCTCAAACTCTTGAAAAACCAGAGATATGCGCTCCTTCTACCAACACGCTTCAACAAACCCAGGAATGTTGCGCGTGCTCTCCAGACTTAACTTTCACTGATGAGGATTTGTTGTTAGGCTCTAAGCCCCACAATCGTCCACTTTATGTCTCTGGCTATACTCGTGAACAAAAGATCGATCGTATCCTCATTGACGGAGGATCAGCCGTTAATATACTACCAAAAATGACAATGAGACGACTTGGTCTGACTATGGAGGAATTATCGCACAGTCGTTTGGTCATTCAGGGTTTTAACCAAGGAGGACAACGTGCAATCGGCATGATACATTTGGAGTTAATCATTGGAGAATTGACAAGTAACGTTTTGTTCCATGTCATCGATGCCAAGACAACCTACAACATGTTGTTAGGACGTCCGTGGATCCATGGGAATGGAATAGTGCCATCAACTTTGCATCAATGTTTCAAATATCTTCAAGGTGGAATAAAAAAGGTCAATGCTGATTTAAAGCCTTTTGCTGAGACTGAAGCTCATTTTGCTGACGCAAAATTTTATATAGAAGATGACATTGCCAGTGAAGTCCTCCCAGTTGAGATCCCGCCAATGGAAAGTAAGCAGAGTGAAAAGAAGCATGTTAGATTCATCACCGAAAAGAATAATCCTTCCTCAAAGAAAAGTCCAGAATGCGGGAATGATCGTTCTAGTGAATCTACCAGTAATTCAATAAAGGCTGAAACTTCAACACTTTCCAATAATTCTCCAGTCCTCCGTTATGTACCATTGTCACACCGCAAGAATGGACAGTCACCATTTGTGGAATGCCTTCGACCTACAGAAGACATGGAAAAGCCTTTTACAAAACTCACGAGGGAGGATGTAGCCATATTGAAAGAAAATCATGCCATGCCTCTAACTTCATCCACAAATCCTTTGCCCTCGAAACCACTAAAGGGATTCGTGAGGCCTTCACGGAATTTGACAGAGCATGGTATTCTACCAAGTGAGCGGACAAAAGAAGGGTTCGACCCAAAAGCATATAGGCTGTTGGCCAAGGCAGGCTTCGATTTCTCAAAACAAGGAGACTTAGGGGAGCTAATTCCAGAAGCTACCGGAGAAAAGATGCATGGCCTTAGCAAAACACAAAGGAAAATGCGACTTGAAGGGCATAAGATTCCTATCCCAAAGACCGGATTAGGTTATACTCCAGAGCAACCAGCTCAGATATGGATCAAGAGGAAAACCAATGCTTCAAGTTCCCAATACATAACAGTGGAGGACGACGAGAATTTGAATCGAAGAAAAGATCACCTTCCATCACGGGTCTCAGTGTTTGATCGCATTGAGGGCTCATCATCACGAGTTACAGTGTTCGACAGGTTAAATACAACTTGCTTAACACAAAATTGTGACACTCTTGCTTGTAAATCAGTCTTTGATAGATTGGGGGCAACAAAAAGGCCTGGTGATAATCATTCTCAAAATTCAATAAACCTTGAGAATCAAAGGGAGAAGAAAGCCAATGACGAGATCCGCAGTAGCATTCCCTCACGCATGAAGCGTAACTTTGCCTTAGATATCAGCATTGAAGGATCGCTCAAGGTCAAAAGGCGAACGATTGTACACACAAGTCAGTCACTCGCCCACAATGAGCAAATTGAAGAGGTATCATCCTCGTTTCATATTACAATAGAAGAGGATACAATTTCAGATGCTGAAGATGAAGAGGTCGAGGAAGCTCCTCCAGCCTTGGAAGATGGAGGACAGGCTACAGTTGATGAACTTAAAGAGGTCAATTTAGGGACTGCTGAAGAACCTCGGCCAACTTTCATCAGTGCGCTTCTCACCCCTGAAGAAGAAGAGGAGTACCTCAAGCTCCTAGTAGAATACAAAGATGTGTTTGCTTGGACTTACAAGGAAATGCCCGGGCTCAATCCAAGTATTGCTGTACACCATTTGGCAGTAAAGAAAGGCGTGCGCCCAGTTAAACAAGCCCAAAGACGCTTCCGGCCGGAGCTTATCCCTCAAATAGAAGCTGAGGTCAATAAGCTAATCGAGGCGGGTTTCATTCGCGAAGTGCAGTACCCTGAATGGATCGCTAACATCGTCCCGGTCAAAAAGAAGAATGGACAAATCCGAGTGTGCGTTGACTTCCGTGATTTGAACAATGCATGTCCTAAGGATGATTTTCCATTACCCATCACTGAGGTCATGGTTGACGCCACTACTGGTCATGAAGCTTTATCTTTCATGGATGGTTCTTCGGGTTACAACCAAATTCGAATGAATCCTAAGGATGAAGAGCTCACAGCTTTTCGTACCCCTAAGGGCATTTACTGTTACAAAGTAATGCCTTTTGGATTAAAGAACGCCGGTGCTACTTATCAACGGGCCATGCAAAAGATCTTTGATAATGTACTTCACAAATACGTGGAGTGTTACGTCGATGATCTGGTGGTTAAAACCAAAAGAAGGGAAGACCATCTGGTAGATCTGCGATCCGTGTTCAACCGCCTAAGAAAATATCAGCTTAAAATGAACCCACGCAAATGCGCCTTTGGCGTAACGTCTGGGAAATTTCTTGGTTTTGTTGTAAGGCATCGCGGTATTGAAATTGACCAGTCCAAAATTGAGGCTATCCAGAAAATGCCAGAGCCCAAGAATCTGCGAGAACTTAGAGGCTTGCAGGGAAAACTAGCTTACATCCGACGATTTATCTCGAACTTGGCTGGTCGATGTCAACCTTTCAATAGATTGATGAAGAAGGATGTGCACTTTGAATGGGATGAGGCTTGTAGCAATGCTTTTGCACGCATCAAAAAATACTTGCTTAACCCTCCAGTTTTGGGTGCTCCTATTCCAGGAAAGCCTTTAGTGTTGTACATCGCGGCACAAGAAAGGTCTCTGGGTGCTCTTATGGCGCAAGAAAATGAAGAGGGGAAAGAAAGAGCCCTTTACTATCTCAGTCGAACTCTCAATGGAGCTGAATTAAATTACTCTCCTATTGAAAAAATGTGTCTTGCTCTTTTCTTTGCTATAGATAAACTGGAGCACTACATGCAAGCATACACGGTTCGTTTGATAGCAAAAGCGGACCCAATTAAGTATGTCCTTTCTAGGCCAGTGGTTTCGGGTCGTATAGCTCGATGGGCGGTTTTGCTACAACAATATGACATTACATATGTCCCACAAAAAGCTGTCAAGGGACAAGCATTAGCAGATTTCTTGGCTGATCACCCAGTTCCGTCTGATTGGGAATTCTCCGATGATTTCCCGGATGAAGACGTGTTCTACATTGAAGTAATGCCACCATGGATGATGTTTTTTGATGGGGCTGCACGTCGAGAAGGAGCGGGGGCAGGTGTAGTGTTTGTTTCTCCACAACGGCAAATACTTCTGTACTCGTTCTCATTAAGCGAACTTTGCTCTAACAACGTAGCCGAATATCAAGCATTGATTATTGGTCTACAAATGGCCATTGAAATGAGCATATCGCAACTTGAGATCTTTGGGGACTCCAAATTGGTTATCAACCAAATCTTGGAGCAGTATGACGTCAAAAAGGAAGACCTCATCCCCTATTGCCAATATGCGAAGAAGTTGTTAAAAAATTTTGAGGCCATCACATTGGAGCATATACCAAGAAAGGAGAATAGACAGGCCGATGCTTTGGCTAACTTAGCTACCGCCTTGGCATTATCCCAAGAAGAGACCACCAAAGTTGCTATTTCCCAGAGGTGGGTGGTACCTCTCGTAATTGAAGAAGAGGAAGAAGAGCAAGCCAACATCATTTCGGTATGCCTTGTTGAAAAAGAAGATTGGCGACAAGCGATCATTGAATACCTTCAACATGGAAGACTCCCGGATGATAAACGCCACAAGACTGAAATTCGGCGGAGGGCTGCTCGGTTTATTTACTATAAAGACACTCTCTTCCGCCGTTCATTTGATGGATTGTTTCTTCGTTGCTTAGGAGAGGAGGAGGCTAAACAAGCCTTAGAGGAGGCTCATTCTGGAATATGTGGCGCACATCAGTCGGGCCCTAAGTTACATTACAGGATCAAACGAATGGGTTACTATTGGCCTACAATGGTGCAAGATTCCATGGAGTGCGCTAAGAAATGTGAAGCTTGTCAGTATCACGCAAACTTCATCCACCAGCCGCCAGAACCTCTACACCCAACTGTAGCTTCTTGGCCTTTTGAGGCATGGGGGCTTGATGCGATAGGACCACTACCAAAGTCATCCGGTGGCCATTTGTACATCTTGGCCGCAACCGATTACTTCTCAAAGTGGGCGGAAGCTGTACCCCTCAGGGAAGTGAAAAAAGAGACAGTAGTCAATTTCATTCGAACTCATTTGATCTATCGATATGGTGTCCCTCGTTATATCATAACTGATAATGGGAAACCATTCTACAATAGGTTGATGACGGAACTATGCGAGAAGTTTGAGTTTAAACAATATAACTCCTCCATGTACAATGCCCCGGCAAATGGACTAGCTGAAGCATTTAACAAGACACTTGGCAGTTTGTTGAAAAAGGTGGTCTCCAAGACGAAGCGAGACTGGCATGAAAGAATCGGAGAAGCATTATGGGCATATCGAACAACATTTCGAACGCCCACTCAAGCGACGCCATATTCTCTTGTCTACGGAGTGGAAGCCGTCCTTCCTTTGGAACGTCAAATCCCATCATTACGGATTGCCATTCAAGAAGGATTGACTGGAGAAGAAAATGTCAAGCTCAGATTGCAAGAATTAGAGGCACTTGATGAGAAAAGGCTCGAGGCCCAACAACGCCTTGAGTGTTATCAAGCTCGTCTTTCGAGCGCCTTCAATAAAAAAGTTAAACCACGATCATTCCAAGTTGGTGACTTAGTCCTCGCTGTTCGAAGACCTATCATCACAACTCATCGTACAGGCAATAAGTTCACTTCAAAATGGGATGGCCCTTATGTTGTGCAAGAAGTCTACACCAATGGAGCTTATAAATTAATTGATAATGATGGTGTAAGGATCGGCCCCATCAATGGGAAGTTCCTCAAACGCTTCTATGCTTGAACATCGAGAATTGCTCCTCGGCAAGAGCTGAAACTGCCCACTGTAATGCTGCAAGGGTACATGATGTCTTCCCATTACCTTTGAAAGCATACCAATAAAGAGAAATCAATCCCACTCTATGTCACCAATTGCTAGTGTGGTGTAGTGGTTGGATGCCCAATTCGCCCTTGAGAGGTCTCGGGTTCGATTAGTGGTGATACCCACTATTACACACTGAGCCCCCTTTTTTGCAAAAAAAAAAAACCATTTTGAACTACGTGATGACTTGATCCCTCCCAAGGGTACGTAGGCAACTTAGTATTTCTTTTGCTGAGTTCAGTCATACACTAAAAAAAAAAATCATCAAAAAAAAAAAAAAGAAAAAAAAAAAGAAACAAAAAAAAAAAAGAAAACAAAACAAAACAAAAACAAAGAAATCATCCAAAAGGAAAATATCAAAAAAAAATCATCAAAAAAAAATCATTCTTGAACTACGTAATGACTTGATCCCTTTCGGGGGTACGTAGGCAGCTTCGTGCTTGTCACTAAGTTCAGTCACATGAAAAGAAGAATGATTTTCAGTCTGGCTTGAAGAATTTTGCAACAGTTGTCAATATGCTTTTAAGGCTCCTTTGGTCGGCAAGACATTACTTGAAGGCAGTCAACTACTCAACAAGATGATCGAAGATCGTTGTAGTCGAAGATAAAGACTGCAAGGAGCTGATGTTGCTTAGCTATCCTTGAAATGATGATGAACATAAGTTGATTCTTGGTTGTGAAGCAAAATGAAATCTTCAACCACTTTTGCAAGAAATGAAGTCTGCATGGCATTGCCTATCTTCCATGGACACTCTCCCACGTTGCTGAAGTATCTTTTGCATCACTTATCTCTTGGGGGCATTTTCTTGTATCTTGCAAGTCTAAGCTACATCGTCCCTCTTCTAAGTTGTGTCACTTCATAGCTCTAGAATTTGAACCACATCATCTCCCTTCTGAGTGGTGTCATTTCACATCATATTTCTGAAATCTGGATGACGTCATCTTTCTCCAAGATAAGGATAGATTATTGGTGTTGCATCACTTTGCTTCTATAGGCATGTTCGTGCAATGTTGAGTTGTTGATGGTATTTCCTTGCATCTTCAAAGTCTTGATAAGGACTCTTTGCATCTTCAAAATTTAGTTGGCATCTCCTTGCATCTTCAAAGTCTTGACGAGGATTCCTTCCATCTTCAAAATCTTGATAAGGACTCTTTGCATCTTCAAGATTTAGTTGGCATCTCCTTGCATCTTCAAAGTCTTGACGGGGATTCCTTCCATCTTCAAAATCTTGATAAGGACTCTTTGCATCTTCAAGATTTAGTTGGCATCTCCTTGCATCTCCAAAGTCTTGACGGGGATTCCTTCCATCTTCAAAGTCTTGATGGGGACTCCTTGCATCTTCAACGTCTTGAAATCCCGATGTTTAGCTCCAGTGCTAATGTTGACATGGCTTCATGACAAAGATGGACGTCGGTGCAGTTTTGGTGTGAGTGAAGTGTTGGCATAGCTTCATGACAAAGATGAACGTTGGCACAGTTTCAATATAAAGTGTTGTCATGGCAAAGATGGATGTTGGTGCAGTTTCAGTACGAGTGAAGTGTTGATGTAGCTTCACGGCAAAAATGAATATCTTCACGACTTCAGTGCAAGTAAAGTGTTGTCATAGCTTCATAAAAAAAAAAAAAGGGTGTTGGCATGGCTTTGGCGTGAATGAAATATTGGCATGACTTCAATACAAAGACAAATGCTGGCATGTCTTCATGGTAGAAATTCTTGATGTGGCTATAACTAATGAGATGGCTGCGTGAAAAAGACAAGTGTTGGTGCGGCTTAGTTGTTAAAGAAAGCATGCTGCATGACAAAAAAACAAGCAACAAAAAAAAATCGTTAGAAGAAAATCTCACAGCACGTCTAAATAATCTTAAAAAAAAAAAAAAAAAAAAAAAAAAAAAAAAAAGATCAGAGAAAGAGAGAGCTTCAATTGTAATCTCTAGCCTGTTACCAAAAAAAAAAGTGTTAGTACAAACTGAGTATGCTAAAAAAAAAAAGTGAAAAAAAAAGTGAGAAGTGAAGAGGCAGAGTTTTTCTACACTTGAAAAGTATTGAGAACTGAAGATAACACTTGTGCAATTTAGTGTATGCTCGGATGGCCTTATATAGAGAAGTTTGTGGAGTTCAAAGTCAGACTTTGCAACTCATGCATTCATAGTCAAAGAAAACTGCACCAACCTTGAATGCAAAAGCAATTACAGATTAACAATTGTCAAAAAATGTCAGGATGGCCACAGCCAAAGCAAACCAAAATGGCAATAATTCTAACAATACCAACCATCTGCAGTCCAAATTTCCAAAAGCTTCTGACAAGGTTTTACAAAATTCAAAACTCAGAGAAGTCTTCTGCAAACTTTGACATGCCTAAGCTGAAAAATCCTTGTTCAGATTGTTGGCTACGCTCCACCAAAAGCTTCAGAGGACCACGGCCTACTCCTTCATATTTGTACAAATCCAGACTTCATTTCAAGAAAACAGCATTACCACTCGATCCAGAGGCCCTCGATCTACAAAACCCAAAAATTTCATCATCAAAGGAGCTGCCACGCGCCGCCACGCGCCTCCAGAAGCTCGCGATGGCCAACGGATTAATCCTTGAAATCTGTGAAAATCAGGCCACCAATTCAGAAAAAAGACCATGCCATAGTGTTCTACGGCATTTACTCTGCAAAACCTGAAATTTTCAGGCCCAAAAGATGACCCACGCGCCGCCACGCGCCTCCAGAAGTTCCGGCGTCAAGCTCACGCGCCACCATCAGATCTCACGCGCTCACACGCGCCGGACCCTCTATCCCACGCGCCACGCGCTGGCACGCGCCACAAGCGCACACGCGCCAGAAGCCGGTCTCAGAGCATGACGTCACCGATGACGTCATCCTCCACTACCCCGGTCTGACCCGTTTGACCCGGACCGACCCGGACCGAACCGCCACAAAAAAAAAAAAAAAAAAAAAAAAACTTTGACCAAGTTAAAACTTTGACTTTGACCAAAAAGGCAAAATTTTGAAGATGGACCTGTCTCACTCAGTTTTTCGAGTACATTCCGATTTTGGGATCCGTTTCTTCATTCGAAACTCGAAAATTGTGCAAACGACCAATTTCTAAAAACTTGACTTTTGCGTAAATGTTGACCAAAAAGTCAAAATTTTGAAGATGGACCTATTTTGCTCAATTTTTCGCGTACATTCCAATTTTGGAGTCCGTTCCATCATTTGAGACTCAAAAATTGCACAAATAACTCAATTCCAAGCTAGTTGATTTTCTGTGTTAAAATCAAACCAAAGTTGAGATTTTCGAGCCAAGTTTGTCTTGCATAGTTTTTCGTGACTTGAAGGTCGTCCATCTAACCCACATCTCCAAAGTACTGACAATGTCCAAAGCTTAAGCTCCCAAGATCAAGATTCGAGATTCATCCATTTAGTTTGGATCCCCTCCAGGTTATTTTCCAGACTTCATCAAGGCTCCTCTTTCAAAATATAGATGAATTCTCACAAGTGTGTTTTGAATTTGAAATTGCATCGGATCACCCGTCCAACTACCATTCCCCTTTCGGTGCCGAACGTTCAAACCTACCAATCCCATTTCGGTGCCAAACATTCTCACCTACCATTCTGCATCTCTCACCTACCATTCGGCATCTACCAGTCGAGAACCTACCATTCTCATCCGCCGGTCTTACCAAAAATTCACATCCACCATTCTTCGTCTCTTCGCTATAAATAGAAGGGCCGGATTCATGAAGAAATCATCCAGAAAAACACACTGAGTCATAAACCCTTTCAAATTTTCAAGTCCTCCTTCCCACAGCCATTTCTCATCATGGCTTCGTCATTCTCAACACTCAGCAACCAATATCACTTCACAGTCAGTTTGAAATCAACCCTCCCATGGTTCGGCAGAAACCCTCTTCACAGCATCATTGTAGTTTTGAGATCCAAACAAATTTTGTTTCTCCACCTAACGACCATAGTCGTTCATAAAATTATTCATAACAAGGCCTGCATTGACCTTCCATGCCTCCGTGGATTTGGTTGGCCAGAAAGTCTAAGTCCAGCAGAAACTCCTGTTCCTAATCTTAGGTCTCCTGTAGCCTCTCTCCAATTGCTTGGTCTTCCAGCAGAAGTAGTGGTTCGGAACAAACAGCAACTTGGCTGGTTTCTAAGACAAGAATCACAAGTTAGCTCCATCTTTCATTTTTCTGTGCTTTTCCAGCAAGTAGCAGTAGATGAAGATGGTAAAAAATATTGGGGTATCCTACAAATTGTCTTCCATCCAACATTTGAGGCAACCTTCAAGGCACCAGCTCATCAGAGTTCAGCCTTTGGAGCTGGTAAATGGTTGCCAAAACCATATTCCATGTTCCCATCGGCATGGAATCCAGAGGTCATCGTTGCTGGTACCTCAAAACACATTTTCTGGAATTACTCCAACTTAAATTCAACTCGAAGTATTTCAGAATGCACTTTTCTGAAATTACTTCAACATAACGTCTGTCAGTATGGTCCAATCACGCATGCACATTCTATGACTTACTGTCAGACCACAAGCAACAAACAGTCAGTACCATATTCAAAGGTGTATCTCCTAGAAACACCTACACCAGAGGGGCCCCAACATACAGGACCAGTACCATGGTGGCGTATGTTTCACCCATTCTCTTTGCTTCATCCCCATCTTCTTCACCACCAACATCATCATCTCCAGAGTCCCTAAACTTCTGAAATTACCTCAACTTAACCTGAGAAAAGCGATGACACATGCGCACTCAATCACTTTCCCACATGGCCTCGCCGTAATCCGAAGTATACTCATCTGAGATGACTTCACCAGCGGATCTTAAAAGCACGAGGCTAGCCCCATGACTCTGTATGCTGTACCCAGCCACCATCCTCGTGTCTTCCCTATCTTCTACACCATGTGATCGCCGCCAACAATCCAAAAACACTCTTCTGAAGTTACTTCAACTTAACCTCTGCTGAGAAAGCTCGGTCATGTAAGTACATTCAAATACTTGCAAACCTCTTCCCAGCCTCATCAAGACCTTTCATATGGATGGGTCTACTCTTTGGAAATTATCTCATCCTGCTGAAAGCTCCACCACCTTCAATTACTTCATTTGAAGAACCAGGAGTAGAAATCTGTTTTCGAAACTCATTCTCACACCGCATTCTGAAACTGTGTGTGTGAATGAGTCTCGAGGGGGCATTTGTAGAGAAGGAAAATTCCCGACCTATCACAAGCTGACACGTCACAGTACCAAGTCCACAAAATGCAGCCAATTACGAAGCGCCACATATTGCTGCTAGGTTTTGCTAGCACTATTCAGAAACCAACAGAAATTTGCCAAGTGTCATGCAAGAACCAATCAAAAATCAGCTCGTGCAAGCGATGACATAAGCAGCCTCGCACGTGTAAGCAATGACCTAAGCAACCTCGCACGTGTAAGCGATGACACAATCATTCCAGCCTATGCAAGCGATGACATAAGCGGACCAATCAAGCTCTGCCATGTGTCACCAATCAGATGCCGCCATGTGTCACTTACCTACCCCAAAACTCCTATAAATAGAAGCCTTCCTAAGGCATTCAAAAGGAGATCATTTTTGAAACACTCAGAAGTCCAGAAGCTCTGCCGGAATCAAGCTCTAAAGCCTCCAAGAACTTCAAGAACTTCAACTTCGAATACGAAGAACATTCGAAGGAAAATCATCCAAATCATCCGCCTAGATCCAAAAGTTTGCGGGAATCAAGCCTGAAGTGTCCGAAAACACCAACAATTCACAAATTAGTGAAGTTCTGCGGATTCAAGCCTCTAAAGCACCAAAGAACTTCCACCATAAATCCAAGAACACGAAGAACACACGAAGAACACGAAGAACGTGAAGAACAAAGGGTTTCTAACAAGCTCCTAGCCAGAAACTCATTGTAATTCCATTTTAGCAATCTTCAATCCATCTTTCAACTAAATTGAGGGATATTTTGTGTTCAAGTCACAATCACATTACCACAAATCCAAATCAATAAGTCTTGTAAGGAGATTGAATCAGAGGATAACTCTTTTGTAATCACAGAGGATTATACCACAATCATTAATACAAATTCGCATTCGTACAACTATTTTTACTTGTTTGATTTATTTCGAACTAGAAATTTAGTCGTCTACAGGCTATCAGTGCGAAAAGGAACAACCTTTGCCTGAAGGAAACAATATGATCAGTGAACAATTTTAATGGGTCCTTCACATTCGAATTCTGCTCCTTCATATTTGATGTAGTTATTTTTCTTTTTTAGGATATTAATTGTTGCAATATTTTAACTATATGGAGTGGGTTTCTCACAACTTATAGGCTTTTTAGATGCAAGAGACCCACTAGCTGGTAGACAACAACTCATATAACGGATGCATGATATATTACTTGGAGGAGAGACTGAGAGAGTATCTCACGAGATTGTCATATAAGACCTGCCTCTCACACCTTGTGTAAAAGACCTTATAAAACTCTCTCATAAGTTATAAAAATACTTTTTCTATCTAAATTGAGTAGATGGTCTGTTTGGATACCGTTTATTTTGCTGAAATTGAAAACTTATTAATGAAAATACTGTAGATAAAGATAAAAATTAGTTTAAATAGTACAATGTGACTCATGAATAGTATCAAAAAGTGCAGTAGGACTTATAAACAATAGCAAAAATAAGCTGAATAGTAAAATAATTTATAATTTTAATTCCTTCCCAAATGCACACATAATTAGTTCATTTTATTTTTAATTTAATTTTTGAGTAGAATCAAATCCAATAATGTTTATTAATATAAAATGCAAGAAGAGGATATGGTGTTGGTGCCAAAGGCAACTTGCAACTTATTTTGCAGCTGCCTTGAATTAATCTTTTTATTTATTTTTTCTTGCTTTGAGTAAAATAAATCCTAGAATTTGACCCAAAAAAAAAACTCAAACAATTGCTGAATTTGAAGGGCCTGAGATGGGGTCTTTATAAGCTTATGGCCCAACATATACCACAATCTTCAGTTTAAGCCTTAACTGTAGTATTGAATAGCATTACCTTTATATCCCATATTGGGTTAGACATTGCTTAAAGGGCCCATGGTGGTTTTGATAGTTGACACTTTGACACGCAAGAGGCTCTTGTCAACCTTCTAAACAATCTTGATAATTTTTTTTCCTTTTCCCTTATCCATTACAACATCTATACTTCTTAGGGCAATTCAACATGGAGTCGGGATCAGAATTCTATAGGGTGACTTCATCCCAAAGTTTTTAAAATTTTATTCCATCAATTTTAAAGGAGTGTGTTAAATTTAGCACATTATCTACAATTTAATAGATATTAAAATGGTGATAATAGATATTTTCTTCAATGTTGATAGTTTGGTAAAATCTAATCCACTTATTTTAAAATTAATTAATAGAAGTTTAAGAACTCCATGATAGAGTTACCCTAAATGATCTTAGTTCTATGGAATTCCAAAATCCACCCTTCAACTTTGAACTAATTGAATTGTATTTTAAATAAATTTCAAAATAGCAATTTTCATTAAAAAAAATTAAATGTCAGATGTAGCAAAATCTAATTAATCCACACTAATTTTCAAATGTACGGATGGGATCTTGGTAATTTTGTGGTGGAGCTATTTTAAGAATTCTAAGTGACCCCTTTATTTTTGACAATCTATAGTTAGAATAGGGGATGAAGGAATTTGAACTATCGATATCTCTTTTGAAAACATTAAAAAATGTCAACTAAGTTACAATGCTCTTATCAACTCTATGATCTTAAGAACTCTAAATGATTCTTCTTCTTCTTTTTTATGAAACTCTAAATAATTCTTAATTCTTCTATTAGTCTATTACTATCTATATCGACCTAATATTATTGGTAATAATAACAAAAAAAGTTCTTAGTTTACATTTTACTAACAATGTAAATTTATATTGTAGACATACAAAATGTGTATAACATACAAAATGTGTATAACATTGTACATATTTTGTGCATCTACAATGTAAGTTTACAAATTTATAAAAGTCCTAATAATAATTAGTTTTTAAACAACAAATTTAGTTTGAATTTTGTGTCCTATTCATAAATGGTGATATGAGGTTTTACTGTGGTTTGAATTTGTTGATTTGTTTAAAGTGAATAAAAGTATGATAGTATCCCAAAAGAAAATAAAGTTTTAAAAAATTTCACAAATGTGATTAAACTAATTTATACCAACATCTCCACACACACACACACAAGACAAACTAAAGTGCCCCCATTTCTTCAGGTTAAAAAAAAAAAAAAAAAAAGATAAAATATTATTTTAGGCTCTAAACTTTAATTTTTGTCTCTAATTTTTGAAAGAGTTTTTCTTTTTTTTTTTAATTTCTAAACTTTATAAAGAGTTTTTTGAATAATTTGAAGACAAAAATAACGATGAAAAAAGAACTTTTTCAATAGTTTAGGTATGAAAAATAAATTTTTAGTAAAGTTAAAAACATAAATAAAGCATTTTTAATAATTTAGAGATGGAATATAAACTTTTCAACAGTTTAGAAGCAAAAATTGAACTTCTTAAAATTTAGGGATAAAATATAGTATTTTACACAAAAAATAAATTTTTTTTTTTTTTTTTGCTGTGAAAAAAAGAAAAAAAAAAAAAAAAACAGTGGCTTAGACTTTAGACATAAAAATGAAAAGTAATGATCGATGATGGATAAACTTCAATAATTTTTTCTTTTTAAATATTTCCAGGAACTCCCAGAGACTTCCTATAACGTTGACTTCGAAGTCCACAATGAAAATGGATGGAGTATAGAACTTTGTCCAACATTCTTCTGTGGCCTAAAAGTGTCCAGAAATTTCAGGAACCTACTTTCCCTTTTATTCCATCCAATATATAGACCAACACCAATCAACTAATCAATTCATCAGTAACAAACAGGACAACCTCTTCCAAATTGCTAGCACATATCAGTCAAACAACTAAAAACATGTCCCTCTTTCAAACCCTCTTTGATCAGAGAAACTTTTTTGATCCTTTCAAAGGGTTTCTCTCAGAAAACTCAGATATCCTAGGCTCCGAGAACACCAACATGGACTGGAAAGAAACCCCACATGCCCACATCTTCGAAATTGATCTTCCGGGTCTTATAAAGGAGGACGTGAAGCTTGAAGTTCATGAAGGGAGAGTGCTTCATATAAGTGCAGAGAGGAAAGAAGAGCTAGACAATGAGAAGACAGAGAAGTGGCACTGCAAAGAGAGAAGTAGAGGTAGCTTTATGAGGCAGTTTCGGTTGCCTGATAATGCAAAAGTTGATGAGATTAAGGCTTCGATGCATGATGGGGTACTTGTTGTGACTGTGCCTAAAGATGAGACCAAAAAGAAGCATAAACAACATAAGGAGGTTGAGATTTCTGGGGATGAAGAAGGTAAACGACATGCTCCAAAAGGACTTGGTCGTTTTGTGTGCTGCAAAGCTTAAATAAGCATGAAACTTATTCAATTATTTGTAACACTTATGTCTATATAGTCTTTGTGGATTGATGAGTGAAATTTTCTTTTCTTTTCTAAATAAAAATAGAAGCTGAATGTAATTTTATTTTGTGAAAAGTTGGAGTGATTTTTTTATGCTTGCATTGTAAATATGGGTGTTGTTTTGTTCTTTTTTTTTTTTCTTTTCTTTTTTTGAAGTTTTGTTTTGGTTTGATATTTCACTAATTGGACTCTGATTGTTTTACTATTGTGTCTGTCCTCAATATTTGAACAGTGAAGTGTACATGTAAGCAGTGGCACAAAAGCTCTCTCCCCCACTTAAGTGAAAGGAAAACATTTTTCTCCCCGAGAAAAAGGGGAAACAGATTTATTTATTATTATTTTTTTTTTATAATAGCAAGATATATTATTAAACGAAATAAAGAAAATAAAATTTATAAAGGATTAAAAAAACATTTAAAAACAAAAAAAAAAAAAAAGCAATGCTGTTAAGAGTTAAGACACTGTTAAACAAAATACAATGGGTAATTAATAGGACAATGCATAAATTGACCCCACCAAAAGAAAAATTCTAATAGGACAATGGGCAATTATGTTTACCAAAAAAGAAAAAAAAAATTCAACACACCATCACCAACATCTAGGCACAAGCTTCACAATACCAAAATCACTCTGAAACTGGCCCCATTCAACCCTCACAAAACTCCCAGAAACCAAGAAGCAAGAATCCAGAAAAAAAGATGCAAACAAAGAACTAGTTCCCCCACTCAGTGCAACTATCCTCATCTTTTTTGCACTAATTCCCCTACAATCTTTATTACTCTTTTTGTCATGTCTTTAATTAAGCAAATTTTGTAGTCCCCAATGTTGCTAGAGGATTCTTTCTTGTAAGTTTGTGATAAGTATACGAGAATATATTCAGTAGGCTGGTGTTAAACACTGGTTTTACGCCAATCAATAAAATTTTACCATGTTATTATTTTTAACTTATCACTTAAATCCCTTTCCAAACACAAAACGAATTAAGAGAAAACCCACAGCCCTTAAACTTCTGCTTCCTCCCTCTTTCATCTTTGCTTGCCCAAACCTCCACCACACCACACATGGAAGCTCATCGCCACAAAGGTCGTTGGAGTTGTGTGTGGAGTGTGGAGCTTGTAAACGTACCAGAGCCGCCGTAAGCCACGACCAAATGTTTGTTTTTCATGATTTTTCCTTTTCCCTAATTTGGATTTTGAATTATTGATGGGTTTTTTTGACCGAATGTATTTTCCAAATATGTTCACATCTCCTCCCTAGGGTCTTTTTGTTTGGTCCTTTGAAGCAAGAGGGAAATAGATCCTTTCCATTTCAAAACTGAGATGATAGTATGTCATTTTCGTTTATCTAACTTAGAGAGCATGCATGAGACGAAGTATGTACTCTCCTCATTTTTTATTTTTCCTCTCGTTATAAACACTCATTTTTTTTTTAAAAGTACTATAGATCCATTCGCTCTTTGTTTTTCTGGGGCAAGTATTTCGCCAAGCTCATCAAAATTTGATACCTCATGTATATCCTAATGTATTGACTTTAGTATATCTTAATTCCCATTATGTTTGAGTCAAAATTCACAACCTCCAAAGTGTGGCATGAACGCTGAATAGGAAAATAAAGAACACTTTTTTTTGTCACATTTGTACTATCTGGTGCGAAATAAAGAATGGTCTAACCACTAATTATTGGACTTTACTTTAGGCTGTGTTTGGCAATATGTAAATTATTTTCTGAGCGTAAATGTTTTTAGGTGAAAATATATTTAAGTGTTTAATTGCATCCTGAAAATTGTATTGGAAAATATTTTCAAGTGTTAGGTAACATTCTAAAAATGTTATTTTTCTACATTTTTCTTATATTTTCTTAGCCAATTTCTTAATTTCTAAACAAATTTTATAATAGAAAATTTCAATATATAAACTTAAAGAAACAATAATCAAAATAAAACCAATCGTTAAACTCTCAAACTCGGTGAAACTAAGAGAGGGAGGAAGAAAGAGTGAGAGACTGAGGGAAAGAGAGAGGTAGATCGAGAAAGAAATAGAGATCCGATTAAGGGTGGTCAGTCTAGAGGTGATGGTGATGAGATCGAGAAGTGGAGGAGATGAGTTACAAGGCAGCGGTTAAGACGAGCTTTGATCTAGAGTTTCAAATGATGAAAAGCTTCAGGCAATGGCAATCTGTAGCTTCAAACGATGATGAGCTTCAGGCACAACGGCAGGGCCGTGGGTTAGGGGCTAGTTTTGGGCTTAATCGGCAGTACTCTCTCCTTCCTTCTCAGCATGGGCTTGGCGTGAGCAGCTCTCTCTCTTGGCTTGTGTGAGTCTGGAAAGTCAAACTTTTTTTTTTCAGTTTGACTTTATTTTACATGTACACCTAGACACACACAAGAGTGTAAAATATTTTCTCAATTCCATTTACACTCGAAACAAACACAACCTTAGTCATGTTCCAATCTTGCTGAGGATTTGCAGAAGCATGCAAGGCCAATATATGTAAAGCAAGGATCAACATGGATAATCACAAGGATTTGTGTCGGCTTCTTCTCCATCTTGCCCTTCAAATGCATTCTTCAAATGCACCGAATCACATCTCTCTTACTCGGACATGTTTATGGGTTTTTAAAACTGGCTAAGAGTGGGTTTGGAATGGCCTCATTTAAGAGAACTTCAATACTAATAAAAATAAGTGCAACTCTTAAGCAAGAATTTTGTATTAAACTTTGTTTGATCAATATAATAGGAATTTATGAGTAAACTCATACATCCTAATTACCATTAAGCCTCCTAAGTAAGAGTATGTAACACTTTGGTCCTGTGTTCAAGACTTCAAATATGTACACCAAGTAGAGTCCAAATCTTCTGTTTCACTCTTTTTTCTCCACTTCACTCTATAAATAAAAATATCCTACATGTTTATCTATTTAATTAAAATGCTAGATTTATGTCATTTTCTTATTTCAATGATTTTATTATTTAAATTTATAATGAGATTTTGATTAAAAAAATCATCATATTCCTACCACCATAACTGCCAACCTTTGCTAGAGTGACTGTCTCCGTCAACACCATCAATGCTTCCGGTCACAGCCATTCGCTGCCGCCAAGCTAATACCACCACTCACTGTCCTCTTCAATTTCAAACAAATTTCATTGCGACCAATGTAACCCACCACTTCTTCCCTTCATACCCAATAAAAATCCCACCCAGCATCAAAATGAACGTTCTATTAAGCTGTCTAATTCATATTATTCAAGCCTTCAAACCAGCCTTACTTATGGCTTTCCAAAACGGAACTCTTCAATCCCAAGCACAGTCCCATAAATATATACAAGGCCAAACTCTCAACCCAGAAGCACCTCTTGATCGCAGTCACCTTTGTGCAACAAACTTATGGGCAATGCTTCTTCATTAGCATTGCTGACAAACTATCCAAATTGAATTCAGATTCTCAATGATTGCAAAGCAAAAAAGGTTTAGAACGTTCCAATCTTGAAATTCAAAGATTGAAGTTTTCTGGGATTTTCAAAAGCTAACTTTGATGTGGGACCTGAGCCAATTACTGGCCTTTTTTAATGGGTATGAGAGGGGCGAAGTGACCAGACCATGCCTGGAGATGTTGATGGTGTCGGCGGACTCTTGATTGTGGCTCCAGTGACTGACTGGTAGTGGGAATGCATAAAGTTTTTTTTTTTTTTTAAATTTATTTATCTTAGAAAATTGAAATAAGAAATGGCATAAATTTAGTATTTTAATTAAATAAATGAATATATGGTATATTTTTATTTGTAGAGTATTGCGTAGAACAGGAAAAATAGAATAGAAGATTTTGACTCTACTAAGTGAGATACGACATGTGGTTATTATAAGACAAATGTTATGTTTGTCTTACATTTAATGCACTAGAGAATATGATGCAAGCCAATTACTCAATCCCCCTAAATTATATTGCCAATGTTATATATATATATATATATACACACACTGTAGATAATTTTGTGAAGAATTTGGGATCCTTCTTCTTGAATATAGCGTTTCTCCCAAAAATTTGGAACAATTACTTTTTTAGTATTTGTTTGAATACACTTTGAGTTCATGTATCACTTTTTTTTTTTTTTTAGAAGCATGTTTTTTTGTGGCTTTATGACACACTAGTGGGTCCCGTGCACTGTTTATAGACCCACCAATCTCTTTTTTCAGTAATTTTTTCATTAAAAATAGGTTCTACGGCATTATTCACACATTTAAAAATTATTTTATAATAGTATTTTTAATTTTCAATTTTCAGTGGTATTCAAATGAATTCTTAATCTTGCTTCTAATTAAAGTTGTGAAGCTTTCTCCCACCATCTATTAATTTTAGTATATCATTAACCATTATAACTTAACCATACAATTCTCAAAAATATATGTTATATAATTTATTTGGCCTATAATAATAATCCATGTGTCACTTGTTCTATTCTTTGTAAATTGCCCAATCTTGAACCTCCTGTTGATGGTAGCATTGTGGTCAACTGAGACCAATAACAAAGTGACATGTAATGAAAAAAAAAATATCAGTGTAAGTATTTAAGTGGTGTTAACAAAAAAAAAAAAAAAAAAAAAGGTACTTATGTGGGGCAGTGATGTGATTTTTATTATTATTTGTCATTCTATTATTGGTCTAAGTTGACCACGTAGTAAGAATTGCATATTATTTATTTCGCCCATAATAGTATAATATTAAGCTGTCACTTATTTTATTCCTTGCGAAGTTGCCACATGGCATCATTTTAGGGGCAAACAGTGATAAATAATGAACATAGACTGAAAATTGTGTATATAGAGTTGTAGATGATAAGTTTGCAATTACAAAATTAATGGGAAATATTAATTTAATACTGTTGATCAGTTGACAGTTGGTCGAGATAGCGGGCCTCAGCCTCTTGTGGGTTCTTCACCACTAAAATAAAACTCAAAATTCTCTATTAGGTGAGAGAAACCTCAAACACAAAGAGAAATTAAAAATGGTATTATTCTTTGACTTGAGAATTATTTTCCAAAATCTACATGTTTGCATGTCAACCTTTATTGTGAAAAGTGGTGCTTCTCACGTTTTTATTCACAAACTCAAAAGCATCAATTATATAATGAAGAGCTATAAAATGAGAGTGAGACGTGAAGCACAAACTCACACATCTTTCTTACAAGTCTTGGGCTAGTGATAGAAACTCAAAGAAAACACCATGAAGAAGTTTTGCTATTTGACTATCTTTGTCCTCCTTGTTCATTTAGAGTTATTGGCCATTCAACCTGTAAATGCGACAGCTAAAAGGGTGGCCGTTCCTCAAAATCCTGCAGATTATCTGTCTTTGACTTACTACCTTAACAAATGTCCAGATGCTGAGGGCATCATTCAGCAAAAAGTGGGAGCTTGGATTCAGAGGGATTTCACCTTGGCTGCTAGTCTCATTCGTTTACACTTCCACGATTGTGCTGTTCGGGTAAGTGTATATATATATATGGAGTTATGGCATGTTCATTGATTGGCCTTTTGTTATAGTCTTATTTATTTATTTGTTGAAATTTGATTGAAAAATACCGTTGTACTTAGCTAGAAAATGTATGGTTTTATAGAAAACTAGTGTAATGATTTCCTCACATAATTTATTTTTATTTACTTTTCATGTTTTAAATATAGACATCATTGTTATACATTTTAAAATGTGTATATCAGTAATTTAGCACATGCACTTGTAAATATTGTATAAAAGAATATTTAAAATGAGTATGATAAAATATTACCGATTAGAAATATATATATAATTAATTAAGTTGCAAACTTAAACCCACATAGTTTATAGATAAAGTTTCTATAGATTACATCAATGAACTCATTTTTCATTGGTAAAACTTTTGCTTAGACATTCCTTTTGGGGGTTATAAGTTGAAAATCAACCTAACATGCAAACCAAAACAATAATCTCCAATATTATTAATACATTAACTTATAATATTATAATGCATGTCACATCTATGAGTCTATGACATCATGCTTGTTTGGCTTAAACTTAATTTACATATTTTTGTGAACACAGCAAATTAAGTTTCTTAGCAAGGTATAATAATTTTGCAGATATATGATATTAATTTACTACAAAGCTAATCAAATCTTCTAATCAAACTAGTCATATATCTTCATAATAAGTTCATTATGTGGTGCAAGTAATTCTTATAAAAGAAAGGGTGTGCATTGCAGGGATGTGATGCATCCATATTGCTGAACTACAAAGGGAGCGAGAGGTCATCTTATGTGAGCAGCACTTTGAGAGGCTTCCAAGTGATTGATGACATTAAGGCAGAACTTGAGAAGAAATGTCCCAGAACTGTCTCTTGCGCTGACATTCTCACTGCTGCGGCTAGAGACGCCACTGTTTTCGCCGGAGGACCATTCTGGGAAGTCCCATTTGGACGTAAAGATGGTAGAATTTCTTTAGCCAAAGAGGCAGAAGTTGTCCCTCAAGGCCATGAAAACGTTACTGCTTTGATTGAGTTCTTCCAAACCAAAGGTTTGAATATACTTGACTTAGTCACTCTCTCCGGGGCACATACCATTGGTAGATGTACCTGTGGTACAATTCTAAATAGGCTTTATAACTTCAATGGAACCAAAAATCCTGATCCCTCACTCAATACCAGCTACTTGAACTTGTTGAAGAAAAGATGTAAGCGTTCAACAGATTTGGTTTACCTTGATGTCATAACTCCAAGGACTTTTGACACTGTTTTCTACACAAATCTTCAGAGGAAAGTAGGGTTGTTAACAACGGATCAAGAACTCTATTCAGATCAAAGAACCTTACCCTTTGTAGAAGCAATGGCATCTCAGCCATTTCTATTTCAGAACCAGTTTATAGTGTCTATGACAAACCTTGGAAACGTGCAAGTTCTTACTGGGAATGAAGGTGAAGTTAGAGAGAATTGCAACTATGTTAATCGTCCTTGAAGGGTGTGGTGGTGCATTTTATGTTCCCAGTTTTGCGTTCAATAAATTGAAGGATTGAAGTCTTAAAGCAATTGGCTTGTTTGTCCCAAAATGTTGAGAATTTGATTGGTTCCCTATTAAAGAGGGATTTTATATAGTTTTATGAAAGTTATTAATGCTATTCTTACTTTTTTTTCTTTTTCTTTCTTATAAGAATGCTACACTTACTAACAATCATTAAAGAGTGATTTTCATTATCATTTGAGCATTTAATCTCATGAGAATTATTAATCACTTCCTTAGAGCATTAGCATTAGCATTGGTGGTGCTAAAAAAATATATTACTATTTTTAGCACCACCAAATGCAAAAATAAGACTCCATCAGTGGAGCTATAGCCAAAATTTTTGGCTTCTTTTTTACAATGCACCGCTAAAGATGACTGTACACTATAGCTCAAAGCTATAAAAAAAAATATATGTATATATATATATATATTTATTCTACGTTTACACTACTTTAATTATTTTATTGATTTCTTTTCTTTCTTCTTTCCTTTATTTTTCTCTTCCTTTTTTTTCATCTCTGTTCATCTGTATCCCTCATTTTCTCTACTCTTTCATTTTCTTGCTCTTTTCTTTTCTCAAAACTCTCTTTTTCTTCTCAAATTTTCTCTCTTTCTTCTCAAATTTTTCTCTACTATGTGAGGGTCTCTTCTTTTTCCATGTGGATGTGGGTGTGGTGGGTCATCGACATCATGGTCATGTCGTGGGTATGGTGAGTCATTGGTTTTAGGTCATGCCATGGGTGTGGGTTTGTGTCGTAGTGTTCATGGGTCTTGTCGTGGGGTTTGTGTGGTAGGTCATCAGCGTTGTGGTCATGCTGTAGGTGTGGTGGGTCATTGGTTTTGGGTCATGTCATGGGTGTGGGTTGCCGTGGGTTTTATTTTTGTGGTCGTAGGTTGATTTTCTTGGATAGTTGTGGGCTAATTTTGGTGGTTATGGTGGTGGACTGTGTGAAGTGGTGGCTAACCGGTGGTTGTAATTGTTTTTTTTAATAACTATAATGGGCTAATTTTGGTGGTTATGATGGTGGGCTATGATTTTATTGTAATGGGTATATTATTTTAATGTGTTGTTTATCTTATTTTATTGTATTGAAAGCTAAAATAAAACTACTAATGTTGGGTATTTTGTAAAGTGAAAAGGTAAAATAAATAAAGTAGCTATTGGTGGAGCCAAATAGCTAAAATTATGGCTCCACCAATGTGGATACTCTTAGTGAGATGTTTTTATAGTATTCTATGTAGCAAGGGAGAAAAGAAAAAAGTACAATGATTTCTTTTACTCTTTTTCTAGAGGATCCCAATGCTCAAGAAGTTTTAAACTGTAACTTATATATTAAATATTAGATCAAGATCCTGTTTATTTGCTTTGAGATGAAATGATTCATTTCATATGGTAAAAAATAAATGGGTAAATTACACTGTACCTAAATGGAGGTTTGGATTAATATTGTGTATTAGCGTATAGGTCGGTAGGAAGCCCCTTTGAATTGCATGGATTAAAAGACAGGATTGCCCTAAGCCCATTGATGGGCTCAATTAACATCTTTATTAGGCATTATTTCAACTTTTGACATTTTTCTTGCCATGTTAAGAATAAATTGCTTTAAAAAAATATTATTATATTGTGGTAACAGGTAATTTAGGAATTGTTAATGGGCAATAGATTTCGTTTTTCTTACTGCACTAATTTCACGGACATGAATTATCTACCTTTGTTGGACCTTAGTGTTTTAATCATGATTTTGAAACTCAGACCGTTAAAAGAACAAAAAAAGAAAGAGATTTAAGGATTTTGAGATTGAACCTACGTCAAACTATGATGTGTCATTTAGGGGGTGTTTGGTTTAAAGATAGCTCTATTTTCAATTCTAAAAACTTATTTCTCATCACTCAAAACTCTAATTCAATTCTCATATCTTTATCTCTAATTTTTCCTCATTTAAGACTTGTGTTTGGTTGTTATTTTCAAGTGTAGTTCTCACTTAAAAAACTCAATTTCAAACAAAGTTGTGGACCCACACACTAACCTAATGTCAAAAGACTTTTCTCTCTCCTTTTTTCTTTTTCTTTTTCTTCTGACTCTCATCTTTCTCTGCCTCTCCTCTTTGTTTTTCCTTTCGTCTCTCTCTCTCTCTCTCTCCGTGTTCTCTTAGCTTTTGCTTGGGTTCATTGATTACGGCTTAAATCTTCGAATAGAAGCTAGATTAGAGACATGCAAAACCAATTTCACTCCTCTTCTCTGCACCTCTCCTCTAGTTCATTTCTTACTTCTAGGTTTTGTTTGTGTTGGGGGAAGAAATTTGTAGATTTATTGCATGGATGAACATGTTTGTGGGTTTGTGTTTGTATGTTTAATCAGTACTCTTCTGTTTATGGGTTTGAGACATGGGTACCCATGTGTTTTTGTGAAGAAAAAGAAGAAGAAAAATTTGGTCGTTGGGTGAGTCTGTGAAGAAGAAAGAAAGGAAGAAAAAGAAAGAAGAAGCAAAAAAATAATAATAAATAAGGCCATTGAGTGAGTGTGTGAAGAAGAAAGAAGGAAAGAAAAAGAAAGAAGAAGGAGAAAGGAAAAAAAGAAAAAAGAAGTCCCACTAAGTCTAACTTGATAGTGACAAGTTAGGATGGTAGGTCCTAACAAGTTGGTTTTTTTTTACAACTTTGCCACCATAACTCATATTCATAATCTGAAAACACCAAAAATCTGTTTTCATTATCAATTACTCAAACTCATTTTTTTGAGTTATGAGTGATAGAAACTAAGAAAAAAAAAAAAAAAAAAAGCCAAATAGATGGAACTGATGTGGGATCTACGAAAAGTGAATTATGAGTGATGAGAATTGAGTGATGAGTGATGAAAATCACTCAAACCAAACAGGCCTTCAGTTTTTTAATGAATATAATACTTCTAAAGTTCAAATTGTATTTGTGTATATTAATTTTTCATTCTTTACCAAGAGAATTTACGTGGCCCAATGAGGTATAATCCGAACTATCATTTTAGTGCCTACTCTTGTGCTATTGGTCAACACACGGCTTGCTTATAGGCCTCTTGATTTACAAGTAGGTCCATAGATAACCAAAAATAGGCCCACTCATTACCCTCCGTACTATACCCATTAAGTTTTCCTTACAAAATACATTAGCTCATGCACAAGATAAAATAATACAAATAAAGCCAATGAGGTAGGGCCTCGTGGGCTTTAAAAGTCTTTAGAAAAAAATATTAGCCCAAAAAAAAAAGTCTTTAGAAAAAATGAGCATTAACAATTGTGATATCAAACGACATTTAGAAGAGAGAGGAAAGAGTTCTACTAGATACTTGATAGTGACCCCTATAGTTGTGCAAGGTAGACTACAGTGTTCACCCTAACCATGGTCAAGTAAAAGGCATATTATTGGTGATGGTGATGTATGACATTTGGATAGTTAAGAAAAAACTTTTGTTCAATGGAGAAATTAAAACTGAAGTACCACAAGTGATTTGGTAACTATTCTTATAGCATAATTATTCAATTGTTTGGTTATATTTTTATTACAATGAATAGTTATTCCTTATGAATAGTTATTCTTCAAAATGAAAAATAATTATTCCTTATCAAAAGTATTAATATCTATGCATTCACTTTATGTAATAACTTTTTAAAGAAATTTCCTAAAAAGTCATTAGTTGCCACATCTTCAAAAGTAAAGAAAATAAATTTTCCTTATTGTTAATTATTAGCTCTATTTTGAACACCCTTAAAATAAGTGTATTATAGGAAATTTGACTTAAAAATGATTTAATTACTCCTTTTTATACTCTATTAAATTGTGGATGCATATTCAAAATTCTATTCCTAAATGGTTACCATACTAATGAATAGTAATACTTATTACATTCCAACTTGATTATTCATTGTAATACTTATCCTTATTCGCATGTAATAATCATTACAATGTATCAAACATGTCCTAGAAAACTTACTTGTGAAAGGGGAAATTTGTTGTGATATTCACATGTTAATAGTGTGATTAGCTGAGTAGTGAAGTGCCACATTAAATAATAATAAAAAGAGTGAGTGGTTAATTGAATACAGTTAGACTCAAACCAATAGACTTAAGCCTTTTAAGTCAAGTGATATCTTGACATGTTATATTAACTACTCAATTAGAGTCTCTCAAAAGTGTTAACTTCACAGCACAAAGAGATAGGGAAAACAATATCAATTTTAAATTGCTTTTTTTTTTTTTCATTTATACTTTTATTATTTTATAAGAAAAAGAAAAAATAATTATGGCAAGTTATGATTAATAGTATATAAATTATAAAGTGAAAAATCAATTTTAATTTTTGACTTAAAATTTGAGTAAAAGGCACAAAAAAACAATAAATTAAATAATTAGGATATAAATTATAAGCTGTCAACACATTATATAGTTGTGAAAATAGATATAGAATTGGTTATGGTCCTAGAACTTTTCCCCTTCAATAAAAGTCAATCAAAATTTGAAATTTTTTATGGGAAAATTTTACTCTTTTTTTGTGTGTGTAAAAGATAAAAAGTAATAAAGCCATTTTGCTCTCGTATGGTATTTTTTGCTTAAAACTCTGTGGCCAACACACTGCCCACGAATAGCAAAGGAGTAAAGGATGACTCCCACCACTCAAAGAAAAGAAAAGGTAAATAAAGAAATTTTTTTAATTTATTTATTACTATCAATAATTCCATTAAAATCTTTGAATAGTGGTTGGAAACCCCTTCTTTTTTTCTTTTCCACCAAAATAAAATAAGTCAGAAAGACAAAGAAAAAAATTATTTTAAGATCCCAAGAGAATATAGATATACATATAGACCCATTGACACCCTTTAGAGATAGCTTTTGTTTCCATCATCTGGTGGTGACTCGTCTTTCTCTTTAAACGCCATCAGGAAAAGTGAAAACAAAGAAAGAAAACAGTGAGTGATCATCATGACAAAGAGGGCGGTGCTGATAGGGTGCAACTACCCAGATACGAAGGCAGAGCTGAGAGGGTGTATCAACGATGTGAAGAGGATGCACCAGTGTTTGGTGGACAAGTATGGATACTCAGAGGAAGACATCAATGTTTTGATCGACACAGATGAGTCTTACACTCAGCCAACAGGGAAAAACATCCGCAGGGCTTTGAAGGATCTGGTGCGATCGGCTGAGCCTGGAGATTTGTTGTTTGTGCACTACAGTGGCCACGGGACTCGTCTGCCAGCGGAGACTGGTGAAGATGATGATACAGGATATGATGAGTGCATTGTTCCCTGTGATATGAATCTCATCACTGGTTAATATCTCTTTCTTTCTCATCTTTTTAAATCTTCTTTTTTGTTTGTGCTATGGTTCCTTTTTGATTGTTTACTTTATTGGGTTTCTTTTTTTCTTTTTTCTCTTTTTTCTTTTTCATAATTGTGATGACTTTGATTTCAGATCTCTTTGTCTGATTGTGGAATTCTTGAACATGATCTACAAATGGTCCTAGAGTATATTCCTAAATGATGCTTAGATTTTCATTGGAAAAAAAAAAAAAAAAAAACAAAAAATCTTTCTTGAATTTCTCGAATTTAAGGAATGCTGTGGATCGTGATCCGTAACCCCTGGTTTTTTGTCATTTGATTCTCAATCTATATGTGCATTATAAATAAAACATCATGATAAAACAAATAAGAGAAATTTATGGAAGAGGCAATATGATCTGTTTTTCCCATGCTTGATGGCAATGTCTCTTGGGGTGAAATTTTTCCTCAAAAAAGTTTTTTTTTTTTTTTTTTTTAATTTTTTTTATTAATATTGGGAGTGTTTTATTTAGTAACGTGCGTTGGAATTTGGAACCCTGGAAGAATTCAGTTCATCATAATTATTATTAGCACCTTGACAGCTCGAAAGGATCATGGCATTTGAATGGTTGAATCTCATCTTTCCTGATCAGAAAAAAGGGATGCTAGATGCTAACGCTTAGTAGGGGTGTGTGTGTGTAAACAGATGATGATTTCAGGGATTTGGTAGACCAGATCCCAGAAGGTTGCCGGATGACCATTGTCTCTGATTCATGCCACAGCGGTGGCCTCATTGATGAGGCTAAGGAGCAGATTGGGGAGAGTACAAAGGGTGAGGGAAATGGCTCAGGCTCAGGCTCTGGATTTGGATTTAAAAATTTCCTGAAACAGAGTGTGGAAGGTGCATTTGAGTCCCGTGGAATCCGCATCCCACATCGTCGTCATCATGAGGAAGAGGAAGAAAGTGTTGACAGAGATATTGCTTATGGGGAGCACGGCTATGTGAAGAGTAGGTCTCTGCCACTCTCCACTCTCATTGAAATACTCAAGCAGAAAACCGGTAAAGATGACATTGATGTTGGGAAGCTGCGGCCAGCACTTTACAACATCTTTGGGGAAGATGCAACCCCAAAGGTGAAGAAGTTCATGAAGGTAATCTTTAACAAACTTCAGCATAGGCAAGATGAAGGTGAAAGTGGAGAGGGCGGTGGGTTGTTGGGAATGGTTGGAAGTCTGGCTCAAGATTTCCTCAAACAAAGCCTGGAGGAGAACAATGAGGGGTATTCAAAGCCAGCCCTGGAGACACAAGTAGGTAGCAAGAAAGAGGCTTATGCTGGATCAATGCAGCGAGCACTTCCCGACAATGGAATTCTGATTAGTGGCTGCCAGACTGACCAAACCTCAGCGGATGCTACTCCTGGAGGCAATGCTGCTGCAGCTTATGGAGCTCTTAGCAATGCAATACAGACCATCATCGAGGAGACGGGTGGTGAAATCACCAATCAGGAGCTTGTTTTGAGGGCTAGACAGCTGCTAAAGAGCCAGGGTTTTAGCCAGCGACCCGGCCTCTATTGCAGTGACCATCATGTTGATGCTTCTTTTGTGTGCTGATCTACAAGTTTATTTGATGTATTCATAGTGGGAATAAATTACAACGTGTTTTGGCCCTTTTGGTTGAGGTGTGTCTGTTTGATGTAATTGTACTGCTTTGCTTTGGATTTGGTAAATTAATCTATTCAAAAAGGATTTTCTATTTCATCGAATATTTAAATTAAAACAGTACGGTTATTGATACAAAATTAGTTCAAGAACTATGATCAATACAGTCTAGTAACCAATCGTCTTTCACCTTTCGTGACAATGTCGACAATATACAAAATTATATCACAAAAAAATTGGAGCCAGATTCCAGAATCAAAAAAATCACAATGAATGGGACTGCACGGTGCCTTTGGATGGTGCAGAGTATGCCTTTTTCTTTTTCTTTCCCCTCCTTCCTCTTCTTCGGTGACGACCTTGCATGGTCTCCCTCAAACATTTTTACGTTCCCTGCTTCAAAAATGTTGCATCTTGGCAGGAGTGATAACGGATACAAACAGCCATCACTTTGAGCAAAAAGCTGTTCATATCAATCGTGGATATCTTGTACCCATGCTAAATCTGCAATGTGCGCAAATAAAAATTATATTGATTTCTCCCATGTGTGAATTCCACAGAAGAAATAAATTTGATCAGGATACATAACATATGTAGTTGGAGGCTTCATTCATGAGCTCTCTAAGGATGTATTTTTGGATCTTTCCCCCTGATATCAATAATATAGTGTTGCGGAGAGAGAGAGAGCAACCTTGAAGCACTGATTCAACCACTGCATTGGGAACAAAAGGAGCCCAACTATTCGGCGATTGTCTGCAGTAGTTTCTATACGCACCACACGCAGCCGCTTGTGGCTTAGGCGGGCCTACATAACATTTCAGTATTCATTGATAAGTAATTAGTTAAGTAGACAAAATATATGTTAGTCCTCACAATTGAAGGACCAAAGCCAAAATTTATTACTCTCTAGCAAGCCAAAATACAATCTTAATACCTCTACATTTTAACATGATGAACTAAAATATTAGGGTCAGAAAGAAGTATGCTTATTACTAGACAAGACATGTAAACACAGAATTCCCAACCGGCCCCATCTTCGTTGAAGGGTGTGGTCAGCTGAAGCATTTTATGTTCCCAGTTTTGTATTCAAATAAATTGAAGGATTGAAGTCTTGAAGCAATTGGCTTGTTTGTCCCAAAATGTTAGAGAATTTGATTGGTTTCTGTGGGTACCTCGGATGTACGGATCTTCAGGCCAAGGGCTTTTTGCCTTGTAGTCTTTTACACCGCATCTTAGGCATGCATGACAACATCTTAGGCCGTCCTCGGCATGCTTTGCAACATCTTAGACATGCATGGCAACGTCTTAGGCATACTTGACAATGTCCTCCCTTCAACTAAACCGATGGTACACTACTCCCTACGCTTCACAGCTTAGAAGGCAGCAAATGGGGGGGGGGGGGTTTACCTTCAATGTCAGACTCCTAGAACACTGTCCGAGGACGTTGCCAAGCATGCCTAGGATGTTGTCATGCATGCCTAGGAGTACCCACATATATATATATATATATATATTCCCCCCTCCCCCCCCTTTAAATATGCATATATTGTATGAATTTGGATTACTGGTTTTCTTTCTGCCTTCCTTTTAGTTATTTAGTTTATTTTCTTATATACAATTTTTTACTAAAAACCCTCAATTTAAGTATAATTATAATTTTGCTGACTTTTAGCAAAAAAATAAATAAGCTATTAGCAAAAAACTAATCTAAAGGCACACATTTTTTTTTTTTTGGAGAAACTCCAAAGGCACACTTAGTTTATAAGTGATTCAATTATATTTATTGTTTCATGTATAACAGGTATACGCTCTCTCTTTTCTTCTTTTATGGAATTATTATGCTAGTAGACTATTAGAATTTTATTGAAAGGAATTTAAAAAGAAAAAAAAAATCACTGAACTTAACATGGCCGCAACAGGCATAATCTGCGATAACCCATCAACACACATTGCTAAAGGTTAATCTGACCAATTTACTAATTATAAAACCCTAGTATTGGTACATCCAAAAGTCTAGAATCACAAAATTTACACATAAAAATTCAATCTCTCTCAACTTTTATAAGTGAAATAAATTGTGTGAGGAGTTCTATCACAACTTTTTCCATAATTATAACATAATAGATTGTGAGTAGTTGTCTATTCCTTTTATATTGACCCATCATTTTTTCTTTACTACTCTTATCCAATCATATCGACATCGAGATTATAGCAAAAGCTGACACAAAATGTCAATCTCTCTCAACTTTTGTAAGTGAAATGAATTGTGTGAGGAGTTCTATCATAACTTTTGCCACAATTTTGACTTGATAAACTGTGAGTGATTATCTATCACTTTCACATAAACCCATATTTTTTTCTTATCACTCATAATCAACCACATCAAGATTGTTGCAAAAGTTATGAAACATAATTTGTTTCCATAGATTTTCTCAAGGATTAATTTTATGTACCAAAAAAAAAAATTGTCAACATCTTTTCATACCCGTTGAATTAGCAAGCTTTTACTTGTTTTTTTTTTTTTTTTTTTTTCTTTTGATAAGTGCTTTTACTGGTTTTCATCTTAACCCAACGTCATTAACAATCTTTCAAATTAGTAGCCATCAATTTTTTTGAGATAAAATCCCATTTTGACCTAAACTTTATTAAGAGTTTGTTTTTCAATAGTTTAAAGATGAAAAATAACAATAGGGGTGTGTAGCCAGCCAACCCGCCAAAACTGGGTTGGGTTGGGTTACACAAAATTTTTTGATAGTAAGTCGAGTTGGGTTTGAGTCATAAAATTTCAAACCCACCAAACCCAACTCAACTTACCCATATATAATATATATATATATATATATATATATATATATATATATATTTAAAATATATTATATAATTAATAAATTTTTTAAAATAACCAGTGTTTTCTATCTTATATAAAAGCCAAATAGTTCACACAAATTCTAGTAAACTACTATTGTTATTTAGTCATTAGTGTTGTTTGCCTTTAAGGAATTACATTGATACTAATCTTTGGGTTTTTTTAATATATTTATGTTTATATTTTTTTTACTCAATTTAATAATAATAAATAAATAAATTTGTCTAACATATGAGTTCAACCCGATCCATGTGAGTTGGATTGATTTTTTTTTACCCACCATAGTAGGTTGGGTCAAAAAGTCCCTTAACCCGACCCATGCGCATCCTTAAACAACATTTTGATAAAGTTTAAAGATATAAAGTTAAATAAGAAAAATAAAAATTTTAAAATTTAAAGACTTTTTTTTTTTTTTTTTTTTTGAGTGACAGGGAAATTTTCTGTTAGTGTTACTGTGTTAGCATATACTATAGTGCTAGTATATACACTCCCCTCTTTTTTATATTCGTCTCTGACGCCCTCACTCGCCACCACTTGCCACCAGCGACCACAGCCAACTATCTCTGCCACCAGCCACCGTCATAGAAACAAGCCACTGTTTTGCCGCTACCAGTCACCATCGCGCCACCAACCACCGTCACGTCTAACTCTGCCAACGTCAAGGTTCCCTCTCTCTGTTTCTTTAACAATGCCATTTTTTCTTTCTTTCTTTCTTTCTTTTATTAATGTTTTGTAGTTTCCCAGTTTTGGTTTGAATAAAGGGGTGATGAGAAAGAGGTGTGCTTTGGAAATTTTAGTTCTTGCCACATTTTGCTTTGTTTTATGGTTCTAACTCCATTTTAAAGTGAAATAGAAAAACATGTCAATAATAAATGGCTGTGGTGTGGTATTTGGTAGCAATGGGGCATGGGTTTTTTTTTTTTTATTTGGTTGAAATCATTTAATTAAAATTAAGTCAGCAAAATTATTGCTCACATTATCTCTGACCAATATTTTATTACAGAATGGTGCCGTTGTTAATCTATTGTAATTTGGTATCAATGCTATGCCATTGTTAATATTGTGTTTTATGATATCAGTAACTTACTAATGTGTTCTCATGTCCTTGTTTGGTGTTGGTAATTAGTCCTTAGTTTGACCACATTTATAAATATAACCATGACTCATTGTGTTACACTCTTCCACCGAAGAGTTATGAAAATTGGTATTAGCTAACAGGTCGTGTTAACCCAACACAACCCATTTATTAAACGAATTATGTGAGTTGTGTCGTGTCAACCCAATTATGTTGCTATTAAGTGGTGTAAAACAACATGAGAAGAGAGCAAACATTTGACTTTTTCAAATTATCTAAACAAGAAGAGGAATATTTTTCTTATGCTTTTTTGGCAACCAAATAGAAGCCATAATCTAATAAAAAGGAGTAAAAATCCTCTACAAGATTTGATTTTGAAAGTAATCTAAAAGAAAATTTGTTCTAAATATAATTATAATTAAAAAAATTCAGGTTCAACTATGAGCTTTTCGTATGAAGCACTTAAATTCCTTACCTTTGTATTAGAATCAAAGCCAAACAAAGCAGTGATACTCCTGCAGGAACGGTACGCAGGTCGCAAGGCTGTGATTGTTTGATCCTTCAACGAAGGCACCAGCGACAGGCCTTACGGGCATTGTTTGGTTGCGGGGATAAAGAAGTGCTCAAGCAAAGTGATCCGCAAGGACTCGGCCAAGAAGACGGCCAAGAAGTCCCGCATCAAGGCCTTCATCAAGCTCGTGAACTTCCAGTACCTGATGCCCACATGTTACACCTTGGACGTGGATTTGAAAGACGTGGTCGCCGTGGATTCACTTCAATCCAAGGACAAGAAAGTCACTGCGGCAAATGAGACCAAGAAGAGACTCGAGGAGCGTTTCAAGACTGGGAAGAATAGGTGGTTCTTCACCAAGCTTAGGTTCTGAGTGAGATTCAATCAATGCAATATACTAATTTAGGTGTTTATTTTTTTTTTTAATGGTCTTATTGAAGAAGCAACTAACAAAACCTATATCTGTTTTGACTTCCTTTTTTTAAGTTTTGTATGATTTTTATTGATGTTTGGATAATTATTGAGTTCGTTTGTGGAATTGTTCTTTATTATAAGTTAACTGCGGTTCGTGGATTTGGTTGATTATGCTTAGAATGTTGTTGTGTATGCTTAATTTTATGATACATTGTTGTGCCTGATTTTAGGATATATTTGTACTCAATATTCTTCTTTTACATTTGCACTTACTTTCTTAGTGTAATAAAATTACCTAAACTGTCATGATTGATGGGTAGAAGCAACTAAGCTTTTAGATGATATGGTAGAAAGGGGAATTCTCCCTGATGTTGTCACATATAATGCCTTGACAAATGGGTTTTGCAAAGAAAGGAAGATAGATGAAGTGTACAATCAAATGTCCAAAGGAGGAGTATCTTTAGATGAAATTACATATACCGCATTGATTCATAATTGGCCTCAGCCCTCAACAATTGCAAATCTAGACTAATCAAGAAATCTCAAGAGGTTGGGTTCTATTATTGACATTTTCTTGCCTTTATATTGTGACAAATCCTTGTTTCAACTTGTTTAAACAAATTTATTATATTTAATTGACAGCCCATATTCTGTTAGGTTATTTTATTTTTCTCTTAGGGAAGTTGATTGTAAACCATGGAACTGTCGTTGGTAACCTTCTCTTAGAGATTCAAGTATGATCGTGGAACTTCTGCAGCCTCCTATGCTCTCCGCAATGTTGTTGTTGGTTATCTATACTAGTGTTTGCCTTTATCTTGGACCAGATTGATAAACAGCAGAAGAAACAATATCTTCTGCTTCACTTTGAAGGGGGTGTGTGCTTTCAAATTACCATTCTATCTTAGAGCTGGATGTTATCCTATACAGTGTTTTAAATTTCTTTATCCCATTTCCATCTTCCAGGTCATATTAAGACGCAGAATACCAGGATTCCGGTGATGAGAAGATTCGAGGATAGGTTTAAGTCTGGAAAGAATAGGTGGTTCTTTTCTAAGCTTAAGTTTTGAATTTTAAATTTTTTGAGATTTTACCCTTTTGGATTTTGTAAGCTTTGCGCTCATTTTTTAGTTAATAGAGATGTTTTTGTTAATTTTTGGAAATGGGTATTGAGAATTTGAGGTAAAGGTTTGTCTTTTTTATAAAAGTTTTATTGGGTTTGTTTTGGTGTCTCTAAATGCGTAATTACTGGAAAATGTGGCATTTTGGTGTTTGTTGCTAGAAATTTGAGTATTGGGCTAATAGTAATGCTGTTTGGGATATATTGAAATGGGGTTTGGTTTGGATTCTCTTTATGAGAAATCTGAAATGAGTTTAATATGATATTGTGGATCTTGGTTTTGCTAGTGGAAAATTGAGTATTGAGATGAAAGGTTCTGCAGTTTTGGATTAGGTGTGTTTATTTTGGTTTCTGTTTATACAGATTCTTTTCATGGTGTTTGAGAGTTGGTTTTGGTTGTGTTGAACCATTTGTTTGTGCATAATGTGTTGGAGGCTTGGAGCATTTATGTTTTCTCAGAAATTAAAGCTATTTATGTTACTTGATCAATAAACTGGATGGAAAGAACAATGATTGATTTGTTTTTATTGCTTGAAATGTATGACTAGGGATTTCTTGCTGCATTTTTGGGGTATTTTAGAAATGGGTTTTGTGTTCTCATGAAGTTCTGTTTACAAATCAGATTAATTAATCATGTGACTGTGTTAGCCTAAAAAAGTTGGGAATTCTTTTGGAATTACAACATAATATCAGGCTAACTAATTATTTTTGGTTCAAGAAAAGGAGATAGATCAAGATATGTTCCATAGAAGTTAAAATATTCTTGTCCATGCCATCTTTATATGATGTTTCAAAGATAAGTTTTGATGGGTTGGATGACCAAGTGCATTTTTCCTTGACATTGTACGTGAAATTTGGCTGCCCTATTATTAACTGTATTAGCTGAAAAACTTAGCATTATTCCGTATTCACCAATATATGTGTCATTTTTCCATGCACTAAATGTAGTTGAAGGTAAAATAGGTTTGATTTTATGTTGCAATGCTTTTGAATGAGGCCTATCAATCCATAATGATTGACTTTAAACTCCACAAAATTTTCCTTTGTTGGATGTGCCTAATTTTCAGTTATTATTTTGAATAAGCAACATTCAGTTTTTTGTTCTGTTGCTGATACTTATACAAAGGATCAGCTAATTTTTATCACCAAACCTAGTCACCATAAGAAATGATTCAGCTTTGTTTGTAATTTCTGCAATGAATTGCATTTTTATGACATACATATGCATTGCTCCTTTGAATTCGAGTCTGTCTTGGTCCATATTGATACTTGAGAGAGGATTTGAAAACCCAATAAAATTGGTTTTAGCCATTATCAGGCTAAAGCTCTATATTTCTCACTTCTTAATCCCTGAAAATTACTGTGTGCTAAATTGGGTTGGACATAAATTAAGTTTCTTGGAGGCAAGAGGTTCAAGTAACTTGGCAAATTTCTCTATCAGGGAATTTTCAGTGCACATATGGAATAATATTAGAGGCTCCTTGCCCATAGTTGATTGCATAGAAATTGGTTTGTTCTTCACAAGGCATTCCAAACAACAACTTTATTGTTTGGCATACAATCAAAAAGGAATTATATATTGGGTCCAGCTTGTGTCTGGTGGCTAGTGGCCACTAGACACGTTGCGATGCGGACACGTGTCCAGTGGCACTAGCCACTAGACACAAGCTCTACCCTTATATATCAAGGATAGGTTGCTGCAATGAAATTATGAGGATACTCATATTATTATGCATTCACTGCGAAGGAGTTATTGAGAGCAGTGATCATCTCTATCATGTCATGAAGCCAAGAATCGTCCTTTGCGTATTCAAATAATGGACAAATAGGATCATGTGACAATGAATTTCAATAGTCCATAAAAATGTTTGCTCAGCCAAATTTGTTTAGATGTTTTTGGGGGAGGGGAGCCCTCCGAATCTTTCTTTTTTAATTCCCTTAAATTGGAATTTGGGTGGAGGAGGGAGAAGGGCTTCACTTAGGCAAATTTGCTCATAAGATATCAATTTTTTATGATTACTTCTCTCTCCTTTCCTCCCTTTACTTGTCAAAAGGCTAAACTGCAAATAGACTCCTAAAGATTGCGGGATACTAGATTGACCAATTAAATTATGTCATGTCAAATAAATGATGCCAAACCTTAAAAACTTTATATATCCGAAATTTTCGTTTTATATGCTATTTTTTGTATGTTTTTCTTCTTTAATTTTTTTCGTTTTCCTTTTATTCGTCTTGAGAAAGACGCACACACAAAAAAAAAAAAAAAAAAAAAAAAAAACCAACAACCTTCTCATTTTCTCAAATCACAATTTTTTGAGCAAACAAACATACTAAAATAACTAAATCTCCATCTCTTTACTCTATACCCAAGCAAAACTAAAGCAAAATTAAATTCAATCGTTTAAGTAATGTAAATTAGGTTTTGCAATTAAACTTAAATACATGATAGCATGAATCAATGAAACACACACAATATTATGTTTTATGAGGACAATTAAATTCAATACAATTATGTATATGGATTTAATAATAGATAGCTAGAGTGTAACTAAATTTTATCTTATATCTATAAATTTTTATAATAAAAAAAAAAAAAAAACCTTATATCTATAAATTATGTATACAAAAAAGAAAGTTAGGGAGGGGAAAAAGAGAGACTAAAATATGATATCCGTCCTTAAGTTTGCATTAAGTTTATTTTTTGTCTTTAAATTTTAAAAGAGTCCATTTCTTGGTCTTTAAATTATTGAAAATCGAAATTTATATAATTTTAGGGATGAAATTGAAAATAACATTCTAGCAAAAAAATAGAAAAACCAAAAGAAAAAATTACATTAACTTTTTTTTTTTTTTTTTAATTTTAAAGACCCTATATATAAACCATTTTGACTCCCAAAACCCTAGTTCTTGGCGTCTCCGAGCAGCAGCAGCAGCTGAAAAGAGAAACAAACAAACCCATCTCGATGGTGAAGTTCTTGAAACCCAACAAGGCAGTGGTCCTTCTACAGGGCCGATTCGCAGGCCACAAAGCCGTGATCGTCCGCAACTTCGACGATGGCAACCGAGACAGACCCTATGGTCACTGTTTGGTGGCTGGTCTAGCCAAGTACCCAAAGAAGGTGATCCGCAAGGACTCGGCCAAGAAGACCGCCAAGAAGTCTCGCGTCAAGGCCTTCCTCAAGGTCGTGAACTACTCTCACATCATGCCCACTCGCTACACTCTCGATGTCGATCTCAAAGACATTGTCTCTGTCGATGCTCTTCAGTCTAGGGACAAGAAAGTCACTGCTGCTAAGGAGACCAAGGCTAGGTTCGAGGACAGGTTTAAGTCTGGAAAGAATAGGTGGTTCTTTTCTAAGCTCAGGTTTTGATTTTTGTTTTCTGAGAAATGAGATAAATGCTATTTTGTTATAGTTTTGAAGATATCTGAAGTGGGTATTATTGGAAAATGAGAAATTTTGCTGTTTGTTGCTAGAAAAATGAGTATTGGGCTAACAAATATGCAGTTTTTGTTATAATTTTAGATGGGTTTATTTTGGTTTCTCATTATTGAGATTTCTGAAATGGGTATTATTGTATAATGTGGTATTTTGCAATTTGTTGCTAGAAATTGAGTGTTGGGCTAATAGCTATAATTTAAATGTGTGTTTTGTTGTCTTTTTATCGAGATAAGATTATTGGAAAATGAAGCATTTTGCTGTCCGATGTTAGAAATTTGAGAACTGGACTAATCATTATGTAGTTGGTACAACTCCTTGAGTGCAGTACATTAGATGAAGCATGAATAGTGGCATCTTGAATTTAATTGCAGAATGTAATGTTAATTGTACCTAAGTTTTATCCTTGATAATTTAAAATGGGATTGCTTTGTTCTCTCTTTATGAGGCATCTAAAATGAGTGTCATTGGATAATGTGGGTTTTGGTTATTGTTAGTGGAAAATTGAGTATTGAGTTAAAAGGTTATGCAGTTTTGGTTTCATTTATCCTTATCTTCTTGTGGTATTTTTAAGATTTGGGTTTGGTTGTGGGGAACTCTGTCAACCCTATAATAGGTTTAGGTTGGGTTTTTGAATTTGTCATTTTGTGTTGAAGAACTTTGTTGCTATGAACAATGAACATTATGGTCCTGTGGTTCTGCCTTTGTGGAGCATTTGTAATCCGCTTTATGTTTTCTCAGAAATTAATGCTTTTGTTTATAGGTTGATTGATAAACTGGAGGGGAAAAAAAAGGTCCTGTTTGATAAACTGGAGGGGATTTCTTGCTGCATTTTTCGTGCACTAGGTTTGGGGTTTTGTTGTCATGAACTTTTGTTTTACAAATCTGTGAAAATAATCGTGCAACTGTATTAGCCTAAAAGAGTTGGGCTTCTGCTGGGGTTAATACATAATAGGTTACTTAGCTAATTGGTTATTAGTGGGCAAGAAGAGGAGAATAGAGGGATGGATCTATGCCATCTTCATGATCTTTTTAAGATAAGTTTTGATGGGTTGGATGACCAAGTTTATATTCTTTGACATTGTATGTGAAATTTGATTAGGCAGCCCTATAATTAAATATATTTACTGAAAAACTTAGTTGCTGTTCAACCCCACAAAATTTTCTTTCACTGGATGTGCCTATGTTTTCGGTTATTACTTCTAATAAGTAACATTTAGTTATTTGTTCCGTTTTATAAACTTATACAAAGAATCTGAAAACCGTAGCTAATTTTTATCAGCAAACCTCGTCATAAAAGAATTACTCTTTGTAAGACTTGTTTGTGTTGTATTACTTTTCTCTGGCATACATATACGTTGCTCAATTGAATCGGGGCCTGTCTTGGTTTAATTGATACTTTAGAAAGGATTTGAAAGCCCTAACAAGCTGTTTTCAGCCTTCATCATTGCAGAAGCTGCATTTACACGTCACAGCAACTGACATGGAGTTTGCTATTTCTTTTATAATTGTACAGTTGTTCGCACTTTTCTCTTTTTAGTCCTCGAAAGTGTACATGCTAAATTGGGTTGGAAGTGAATTAATTTCTCTGGAGAGCAAAGAGGGTCAGGTAACTTTTAGACAATTTCTCATTCTGGGGATTTTCAGTGCACTGTAATATGGCATGCTATGAGAGGCAACTTGCACATAGTTGACTGATGGAAGCTTGTCTGTTCCTCAAAAGCCATTCCAAAACACAGATCTATTGTTTGGCATACAATTGAAAAGGATTTATAAATCAAGGTTGGGTTTGCTGCAACCTGCAATCAGACTATGCAGGTGATGAAGCCAATTACCCACAACACAAATTCATGAAAAACTCTACTTTACTCCCCCTTTCTCTGCTTTAATCCAAATAGGCCTTAGTGTTACAAAAATCCAAGACCCCATAACCCACCTGATCTTTTCATTTATGTCCTCAGGATTCATGGTTTTTTATTATTGAAGTTCATAATTTGGCAGCTTGAGAGAGGGGTAATTGTGTCCAACAATTATTATAAAATTGCTCACATCTTATTAGTGTGAAAATTAGTCCAAATTTTAGTTTAAATATGCAGTAGAAAATTTATAGTTTAAATTGTGATACAATCATACAACCCAAAAAAAGGTTTACAAAATCACATGGAAGAGATTTACAGAGAAAGTATAGCCTAAAGAGGATTACTTGACAAAATTTGACTTAGGCCTGTTAACTTGTATGAAAATGAATGAAAAGGGTAAGGCATGGGTATTAGGAGTGGCAACCTGTTTTAGATCAAACTTGCTCCCTCTATTATAAATTTTAAACTTTTTTATTGGTGACTCATTTTCAAATTTATTTTTGTATAGTAAAGTTATATAATAAATTTTCTACATTATAAATAAAAATACTAATAATTTTACTCATCAACTTGATGATCACTTCTTAAGTGTAAAATGTTTTTAATTAAAAAGTGTACCATCAGTTTAGTTATTCGAATAACTATAAACCGATGGTACACTACTCTTTTCGCTTCACAACTTATAAGGCAGCAAGTGGGGGGGTTTTCCTTCGATGTGGGACTCCTAGGACACTGTCCGAGTACGTTGCCAAGCATTTCTAGGATGTTGCAAAGCATGCCGAGGACGGCCTAGGACGTTGTCATGCATGCCTAAGATGCGGTGTAAAAGGCTACAAGGCAAAAAGCCCTTGGCCCGAAGATCCGTACATCCGAGGTACCCACAATAAAAGGGCCCTTTTATTGTGTGTACCTCGGATCTTCGGGCTTTGCAACGTCTTAAGCATGCATAGTAACGTCTTAGGCCGTCCTCGGCATGTTTTGCAACATCCTAGGCATGCTTGGCAACGTCCTTGGACGATGTCTTAGGAGTCTCACATCGAAGGAAATCCCCTCTATTTGCTGCCTTATAATCTGTGAAGTGAAGGGAGTAGTGTACCATCGATTTATAGTTATTCGAATAACTAAACCGATGGTACACTACTCCCTTTGCTTCACAGTTTATAAGGCAGCAAGTGGGGAGGTTTTCCTTCGATATGGGACTCTTAGGATATCATCCGAGGATGTTGCCAAGCATGCTTAGGACGTTGCAAAGCATGCCGAGTACGGCCTAGGACGTTGCCATGCATGCCTAGGATGCGGTGTAAAAGGCTACAAGGCAAAAAGCCCTTCGCCCGAAGATCCGTATATTCGAGGTACCTACAGTTCCAATTAAAGAGAGATTTTATATAGTTTTATGAAAGTTATTAATGCTACACCTAGTTTTTTCTTTTTTATAAGAATGCTACACATACAAACAATCATTAAAGAGTAATTTTCATTATTACTTGAGCATATAATCTCATGAGAATTATTAATAACTTCCTTAGTGAGATATTTTTACAGTATTCTATGTAGCAAGGGAGAAGGGAAAAAAGTACAATGATTTTTTTTCTTCTTCTTCACTTCTAGAGGAATCCCAATGCTCAAGAAGTTTTAAACTATAACCTATATAGAAAATATTAGATCAAGATCCTCTTTATTTGTTGTGAGATGGAAATGATTCATTTCATATAGTAAAAAATAAATGGGTAAATTACGTTGTACCTAAATGGAGGTTTGGAAAAATATTATGTGTATTAGTGTATAGGTTGGTAGGAAGCTCCTTTGAATTGCATGGGTTAAAAGATAGGATTGGCCTAAGCCCATTGATGGGCTTGATTAACATCTTTATAAGGCATTTATTTCAACTTTTGACATTCTTCTTGCTATGTTAAGAATAAATTTCTTTAAAAAATATTATTATGTTGTGGTAACGGGTAACCTAATGGACAATAGATTCCATTTTTCTAACAGCTCTAATTTCACAGGCATGAATTATCTACTTTTGTTGAACCTTAGTGTTTTAATCATGATTTTGAAACTTGGACCATTAAAAAAACCAGAAAATGGAGAGATTCAATATTTTTGAGGTTAAACCAACGTCAAGTGATGTGTCATTTAATTTTTAATGAATACAATATTTCAATTGTATTTATGCATATTAATTTTTCATTCTTTAACAAGAGAATACATGTGGCCCAATGAAGTGTAATCCAACCTATCATTTTAGTGCCTTTTCTTGTGTTATAGGCCAGCACATGGGCTTGCTTATGGGCCTCTTGACTTACAAGTAGGTCTATAAGTAACCAAAAATAAGCCCACTCCTTACCCTCCATATCATTCTCATTCAATTTTTCCTTATAAAATACATAGGCTTAGCCCATGTACAAGATAAAATAATACAAATAAACCCAATGGGGTAGGGTCTTGTGGGCTTTTAAAGTCTTTAGAAAAAATGAGCATTAGCAAATGTCATATCAAAACACATTTAGAAGAGAGAGGAAGGAATATATATATATATATATATAAAGGTAAGAAAGATTAGCTCACATCCAAATTTAGGTTTTAAAGTGAATGTTTAGTAGGTGGGTGATTTGAAGGAGATGGAATCACAACAAAGTTGTCTAGTGAGACCGAACAAGTATAACTCTAGTCAAGGTTGTAGTTATCTATCAAGAAAAGGGAAAACCTTTAGTGTGAATAGGCTAATTAGTGGGAATGCAATTAGGGGTGTACTTAGTGTGGTTTGGTGCAGTTTTGGGTCATATTTAGCATTGCACCATGCAGTGCAGTTTGGGGGCAAGTGTTTGTTAGTAAATTCCACCAAGTAGAATGAGGAAGACTCCCATGCCTCCACTCATGGTTGAGTAAAGAGTTCTACCAGGTACCTAATAATGACTCCTATAGTTGTGCAAGGTAGACTACACTGTTCACCCTAACCATGGTTGAGTAAAGGGCATACTATTGGTGATGGTGATGCATGACACTTGGATCGTTAAGAAAAAGCTTCTATTCAAGGGAGAGATTAAAATTGAAGTACCCCTAGTGACTCTGTAGCTAGAAGACTCACACATGAAGAGGGAAAATTGTTGTGATATTCACGTGTGAATAGTGTGGTTGGCTAAGGAGTGAAGTTCCACATTGAATACTAATAAGAAAAGTAAGTGGTTAATTGAATACAGTTAGGCTCATACCCATAGGGCTAAGCCTTTTGGGTCAAGTGGTATCCTGATATGTTATATTAAAAGTTTGGCTTATCTCCAGTACTTTTTTACTAGAATCTCCTTTTGTTTTAATGAGAGACTGTCACGTCACCCACTAACTAAATAAAATGTGAAAATTAAACCCACCACCACTTGCCATTATATATTTAAAATAAAATGATACGTTTAGTTAAAAAAGTACTGGAAATAAGCCAAGTCCTTATATTAACTACTCAATCAAGTCTCTCAAAGGTGTTAACTTCACAACACAAGGAAATAGGGAAAACGATGTAAATTATAAATTGCTATTTTTTCATTATTTTATAAGGAAGAGAAAAAAGAAAAGAAAAGAAATATATGGCAAGTTATGATTGATAGAATATAAATTATAAAGTGAACACTCAATTTTAATTTTTGATTTAATATTTGTGTAAAAGGCACAAAAAAACATTAAATTAAATAATTAGGATATAAATTATAAACTGTAGCCACATCATATAGTTGTGAAAATAGATATAGAATTGATTGTGGTTCTAGAATTTTTCCTTTTAATAAAAGTCAATCCAAAACTTTACATTTTTTATGAGAAAAATTTACTTTTTTATGGGAAAATTTTACTCTTTTTTTTTTTTTGTGCAAAAGATAAAAAGTAATAAAGCCATTATGCTCTCATATGGTTTTTTTTTTTTGCTTAAAACTGTTTGGCCAACACACTGCCCATGAATAGCAAGTAGTAAAGAATGACTCCCACCACTCACAGAAAAGAAAAGTTAAATAAAGAATTTTTTAATTTATTTATTACTATCAATAATTCCATTAAAAACTTTGAATAGTGGTTGGAAACCCTTTCTTTTTTTTTTTCTTTTCCACCAAAATAAAATAAGTCAGAAAGACAAAGAAAAAAATTATTTTAAGATCCCAAGAGAATATAGATATACATATAGACCCATTGAGACCCTTCACAGATAGCTTTTGTTTCTATCAGTTGTGACTTGTCTTTCGAGGTAATTTGCAAGATAGCATTGGTGAAGGAAAAAATATAATAAGTTGACATGCATTAGAAACAATATTGAAAACTAGCATCTCGAATTTTTAAGGCTCAATTTCAATCTAAATATCGAGTCTCAAAAACTCAAGTTCCACTTGCTGATCTGGGGTTTTTTTGCCACATAGATCTTGAGTCTTATAGACTCGATTTTGTAAAAAGTAAATCCAAGTTCACAAGACTCGATTTCTTTAGTGAAACAAATCAAATCAAATCAGATCGGGCAAGAACAGAGGAACAAAGGAATAAAGAACGGAGGAACAAATCAAGAAGGAAGAAGAAGAAGATAAGGAGAGGAAGAAGAACAGAGGACCAAATAGGGCAGGAAGAAGAAGACTCGGATATGGAAGGGAGAAGAAAAGAACTGAGGAAGAAGAAGAAATAGACTTGTTCGTGGAATGGAAAGAATGGGAACTCGAGTTTTAAATCCTTGATTTCCACGTGGATTTTTTTCCGCATCATACTGTCATCACATGTAATTCAAGTCTTAGAAACTCGAGTTGAACCTCTAAACTTGAATTTTAGGCCTCGCTTGGGAGGAGGGAATGAAATGGAATGGAAATTAATGAAAAGAATCATTTTAAAATATTCTTCCATTCCCTTATTTGGGAGTTTTAATGGAGGAAATAGAAAGTTCATTTTCTTGTTTGGAAGTTTAAGTGAGAGGGAATGAAATGAGTAGGAGGGAACCCTCGTTCCTCTCTATTCCCTTAAAACCTCAAATTTTCATTCTCCCCGAAATTTGGAGGAATGAAAAGGAATGAAATTAGATTTAATGATTTTTTTACTAAAACTCCCAAAATACTCTAATATATTCAACTCTTTATTTTAAAGTAGGGGTCTAATAGTAATATTGTCATAAAATGATTCCATTCCATTTCCTCCATGCTGCTCCCAAACAAGATTACTTATATTCCATTCATTTTTATTCCTTTTCATTCATTTCCATTCCTTTATTTTAAAACATCCAATCAATGTCTTAATTCCATTCTATTCTATTCTATTCTTTTCCCTTACTTTACATTTCATTCTATTCCATTCTTTTCCATTCCCTTATGATAATTCCATTTCATTCTCTTTCCTTCCCTTATGAACTCCCAAGTGGAGCCTTAGAGTCTAGAGATGCTAGTTTGCTACATACTTTTGCAAACATGACAATTAACTAAAATATTTCAAAAATAATGTTAAAAGCAAAAAAAAAATTCGAGAAAACAGTGAGTGATCATCATGACAAAGAGGGAGGTGCTGATAGGGTGTAATTACCCAGACACGAAGGCAGAGCTGAGAGGGTGTATCAACGATGTGAAGAGGATGTACCAGTGCTTGGTGGACAAGTATGGATACTCAGAGGAAGACATCACTGTTTTGATCGACACAGATGAGTCTTACACTCAGCCGACAAGGAAAAACATCCGCAGGGCTTTGAAGGATCTAGTGTGATTGGCTGAGCCAGGAGATTTGTTGTTTGTGCACTACAGTGGCCACGAGACTCGTCTGCCAGCGGAGACTGGTGAAGATGATGATACAGGATATGATGAGTGCATTGTTCCCTGTGATATGAATCTCATCACTAGTTAATATCTCTTTCTTTCTCATCTTTTTTAATCTTTTTTTTTATTGTGTTATGGTTCCTTTTTTATTGTTTACTTTATTGGATTTCTTTTTTCTTTTTCATAATTGTGATGACTATGATTTCAGATCTCTGTCTGATTGTGGAATTCTTGAACATGATCTAGAAATGGTCCTAGGGTATATTCCTAAATGATGCTTAGATTTTCATTGGAAAAAAGACAAAACAAAAATCTTTCTTGAATTTCTCGAATTTATGGATTGATGTGGATCGTGATTCGTGACCCCTGGTTTTTTGTTATTTGATTCTCAATATATATGTGCATTACAAATAAAACATCATGATAAAAAACACTAAGAGAAATTTATGGAAGAGGCAATATGATCTGTATTTCCAATGCTTGATGGCAATGTCTCTTGGGGAATTTTTTTTCCATTTAACCTTATTATTAGAAGAATTTTGCTAGTTGACAAGTTGCGAAAGAAAGTGGAAAACTAGCATCTCGAGTTTTTAAAACTCAAGTTCAATAACAAATCAAGTTTTAAAAACTCGAGTTTCAGAGTTCTGAGACAATTGACGTGAATAAAAATTCTACGTGGAATCCATGTGGAACTTGAGTCTCTAAGACTTGAGTTCTAGTGCGTAGCTATGGAATACAATTCCTCATGAAATTTGAGTCTCTAAGACTCGAGTTCCAATGCATAGCTATGGAATACAATCCCACAAACGTACCTGACTTTAGATAGAAGAAGCTCCAATCAAGAACCAACCCACCAATCTCCAGCAAATGTTCAACCCTTCAAAACCCAAAAAGCAACAAAACCCTTTTCAATACAAACCAAGACAACAAAAAGCAAGCAATGCACACATAGGCGTTAGACCAGCTGAGGCAGTTTTGGTTGAAAAATCAACAAAAAGTCTCAATCTTACTCATCTCTCTCCCATAGCTTTTTCTTTCAAATCATTCACATCTTTAAGAGTTGTGTGTAATTTGTTCAAATCGTTTGCTCAGTGATAAAGATCGGGAACTGTAACGTAGATCAACAATCGAAATGTGCTTGATGGAGACTAGATTTGTGTGCCGTGGGTCTTCTTCTTTGCTGTGGATCTTCTTCTTTCTTTCTCTCTTTCTTCTTCTTCTTTTTTTTTTTTTTTTGGGTTTTCTTTTTCTGGGTTTTTTTTTTTTCTAGGTTCTTTCTTTTTTTTTTTCTAGGTTCTTTCTTCTTTTTCTGGGTTTGTACGTTTTTTGTTCTTTGTATGAAATCGAGTGTAAAAAACTCAAGATTCATTTTTTTTTTTTTAAACTCAACTGTTAAAAACTCGAGATCTATGTAGCATAAACATATCCAACTCAGCAAAGTCAACAAGTAGGAAGCGAGTATTTAAGGCTCAAGATTCATATGGATCTCGAGTTTCTAAAACTCGAGATGCTAGTTTGCAATAATCTTTCAAACCCGTTTTAATTTACTATATTCTATCCTTTCATAATGTTAGTCTGCAAATATCTCCATCTCTTGGGGTGAAATTTTTCCTCAAAAAAGTTTTATTTTTTAATTTTTTATATTGGGAGTGTTTTATTTAGTAACGTGCGTTGGAATTTGGAACCTGGGTTGGAAGAATTCAATTCATCATAATTATTATTAGCTCCTTGACAGCTCAAAAGGATCATGGCATTTGAATGGTTGAATCTCATCTTTCCTGGTCAGAAAAAAGGGATGCTAGATGCTAACACTTAGTGGGACTGTGTGTAAACAGATGATGATTTCAAGGATTTCGTAGACCAGATCCCAGAAGGTTGCCGGTTGACCATTGTCTCTGATTCATGCCACAGCGGTGGCCTCATTGATGAGGCTAAGGAGCAGATTGGGGAGAGTACAAGGCGTGAAGGAAATGGCTCAGGCTCAGGCTCAGGCTCTGGATTTGGATTTAGAAATTTCCTGAAACAGAGTGTGGAAGATGCATTTGAGTCCCGTGGAATCTGCTTCCCACATTGTCGTCATCATGAGGAGGAAGAAGATGTTGACAGAGATATTGCTTATGGGGAGCACGGCTATGTAAATAGTAGGTCTCTGCCGCTCTCAACTCTCATCGAAATACTCAAGCATAAAACCGGTAAAGATGACATTGATGTTGGGAAGCTACGGCCAGCACTTTACAGCATCTTTGGGGAAGATGCAACCCCAAAGGTGAAGAAGTTCATGAAGGTAATCTTTAACAAACTTCAGCATAGGCACGATGAAGGTGAAAGTGGAGAGGGTGGTGGGTTGTTGGGAATGGATAGAAGTCTGGCTCAAGATTTCCTCAAACAAAGCCTGGAGAACCATGAGGGGTATCCAAAGCCAGCCCTGGAGACACAAGTAGGTAGCAAGAAAGAGGCTTATGCTGGATCAATGAAGCGAGCACTTCCCAACAACGGAATTCTGATTAGTGGCTGCCAGACTGCCCAAAACTCAGCTGATGCTACTCCTGTAGGCAGTGCTACCGCATCATATGGAGCTTTTAGCAATGCAGTTCAGACCATCATCGAGGAGATGGGTGGTGAAATCACCAATCAGGAGCTTGTTTTGAGGACTAGACAGCTGCTAAAGAGCCAGGGTTTTAGCCAGGCCTCTATTGCAGTGACCATCATGTTGATGCTCCTTTTGTGTGCTGATCTACAAGTTTATTTGATGAATTCATAGTCGGAATAAATTACAACGTGTTTTGGCCCTTTTGGGTGAGGTGTGTCTGTCTGATGCAAGTGTACTGCTTTGCTTTGGATTTGGTAAATTAATCTATTCAAAAAGGATTTTCTATTTCATCTAATATTTAAATTAAAACAGTATGGTTATTGATACAAAATTAGTTCAAGCAGAACCAGGATCAATACAGCCTAGTAACCTATCGTCTTTCACCTTTCGTGAAAATGTTGACAATATACAAAATTATATCACAAAAAAATTGGAGCCAGATTCCAGAATCAAAAAAATCACAATGAATGGGACTGCACAGTGCCTTTGGATGGTGCAGAGTATGCCTTTTTCTTTTTCTTTCCCCTCTTTCCTCTCCTTCAGTGACAACCTTGCATGAGCTCCTTTAAACATTTTACGTTCCCTGCTTCAAAAATGTTGCATCTTGGCAGGAGTGATAACAGATACAAACAGCTATCACTTTGAGCAAAAAGCTGTTCATATCAATCGTCGATATCTTGTACCCATGCTAAATCTGCAATGTGCGCAAATAAAAATTATATTGATTTCCCCCATGTGTGAATTCCACAGAAGAAATAAATTTGATCAGAATACAATAGATGTGTAGTTGGAGGCATCATTCATGAGCTCTCTAAAGATGTATTTTTGGATCTTTCTCCCTGATATTAATAATATAGTGTTGTGGAGAGAGAGAGAGAGAGAGAGAGAGAGAGAGAGAGAGAGAGCAACCTTGAAGCACTGATTCAACCGCTGCATTGGGGACAAGAAGCCCAACTATTCGGCGATTGTCTGCAGTAGTTTCTATACGCACCACACGCAGCCGCTTGTGGCTTTGGCGGGCCTACATAACATTTCAGTACTCATAGATAAGTAATTATTTAAGTAGAACAAGATATACATTAGTCCTCACAATTGGAGGACCAAAGCCAAAATTTATTACTCTCTAGCAAGCCAAAATACAGTCTTAATACCTCTAGATTGTAACAAGATGAACTAAAATATTAGGGTCAGAAAGAAGTATGCTTATTACTAGATAAGACGTGTAAACACAGAATTCCCAACCCACCCCACCTGAGAAGGCCATGCAAAGACTAATATATAGTCACATTTGTCTCTCCTCATACTAGCATCCAAATCTTACCCTTGAAAATTTTGCTGTTTCTCACCTTCCAAAGACACCAGAGATAACCAACATTTATCCGAATGGGTTGTTAATAGGGATTCAATTTCTTATTGTTGACCAAAACACACACACACACACACAATAAGCAGCAAAGCCAGACTCTAAAAATTTCTTTTTTTGGGGGGGGGGGGGGGGGCGCCTGAAACCCTAAACTACTAAAGTTTTGCAATCAACACTCTTTTTTGAGATTAAGTTTACCCTAAAACCTAAACTACCATGTTTAATTTATTTGAAATTAAACATAAATTTGGACAGTGGGGTAGACATTGCAAAATAATCACAAATAAAGGTGTTTATTGCAAAATTTTGTAATTTAGGATGCACACTGCAAATGCCCCAAAAAGGTTAGGATAGATAGCTGTGATTAACTATTTGATACAGGAGACACAAGAAGATTTTAATTTAGTATTATTTATGTTTGCAAGTCAATTGCATTTTTATATTTTAGGTCCTAGTAGTTTATTAGACTATTAGTATTTCAATTTGGAAGCAGGGCTATTTTTGTAATAAGGAAATTAAGGTTTCCTACGCCAATTAGAACTAGGGTTTAACAATCCTTTATAAGTAACCTATTGTACTTCTTGAGAAAATGGTTGATATTTTGATAAATGAAAAAACAAATGGCTGTTTGGTCTCTTTGGTCTGGTGCTGACACCAATTCCACCATTGGTGCCGACTCCTAGTGGTTTTCCCACTTGGTGCTAACTCCAAGCTAGGACTCATTGGTCATATTCCTTTATTTTCCTATCTTTCAATTTTATTGTTAAATTGTTCTGGTTGCCCTGTGACACTCTTATTCCAAATCAGGACGAAGTACCCAAAAGTAATCTTTGATGGAGCTCAAGCTCCCAAATTCCCTTTTCCAGGAATAAGAACACCTATCAAGCATTCAAAATTACAATACACAGAATCGGAGAAATAAGCATCCAATATCAATATCTTATTTATCCAAGAATCTACTCCTGGACCCCTTGACTGGTGCCTTCTCAATGGCAAGAATCAACTTGAACTGAGAATTGAACATTAATAATTTTCTGTATCAAACATTATTCTAAAAATTATACTTTGTCCTTTACCCCATTACAAACTCGATCACCTTTTGAAATTTGGATAATGACTAAGCAATTAGGTTGAGGGATAAACTACCCCTTTTGATAGGATCAGTTGGACGACATAGCTTTGGGGACAATGAGGAAACAAACTAAAAGAAAACTTAGTAAAATAAAAGTAGCTTGCTTTTGCTGTATCGTATTTTCTGCTGCTTCACTCAAAACCTGAGCAGTAATGTGGAGAAAAGGGAGGTTCAAGGAAGTAGTTCCAATGGGTTAATCTTGGAAAGAACATGTACAGGAGTGTTCAAAACCTCTATTAAGAAGGAAGAAAGAAAGATAGACTAGGCAATTGAAGTAGAGGACAACCTAGAATCATGGAGATAGTTTGACATTCTAGTGTCTGCATAACACAACTTGTCACATTATTATTATTTTTTTTTTTAATTTTTAATTTTTGGAACAGTACAAACTTGTTTCACAATTAATATCCAACTTCCAATTCTAAATTTTGTTCACCTTCAGATGCAATGAACTCTGAACTTTAACCTGAACATAAAAATGTTTAACTTCTATTTTATTGGTAAATAAATGCAGAACTGAGTAGGACTCTTTTGAATCTTGAACACAGTTAATACTAAGTTCGAAAACAGGCTTCCTTTTAACAACTATTTGCTTTGCAAATTACAAAACCAGCACAGATATATTAATTGAGAAGCAGGTGAAGCAAGGTTACCTGCTTAGAAAGGGCCTTCTCAATAGTGCCCCAAACAGGAAGGATGATCCCACCCAATACATTTACTTCCTGTATTCTTCTGCCAGTTTGACAGTAGTCACCAAGCTTACAATTGGGGCCATGCATGCACTACAAATAAAGATAAATAAGCTACAACAACCAAAAAAAAAAAAAAAACAGAATCGACAGGCATGTACACCAACCATTAATTTAGGGTATCAGGTTTAAAAATTAAAAATCTACAGTACAGATTCTTGCACTAGTACAGGATAGATGACAGTTTAATTAATTCTAAAGACTCATAAAATTTTAAGAGAGAAATTCAAGTAGTTAAGGAGGTGATACAAGGAATCCTTTGCACTTACTACTCCAGGGTTCTTATTTATTTATATAGGCTAAAATTTAAGCTACACCTAATGTAATTATGTTAGTTCCACACCACTTAATAACTTTTTATTGGATGAGTTTTTGAACAGTCCAACATTGCATTATAGTATCTCCTTACACCCTCCACATAATTTAAAAAATATCAAGATGATTAAAAATCAATATATATTAAATCTTAAAAATTTGTTAAGATTTCAAGTTTTTTATATTTTAGAATTGCACATAAAACATAGTTTTTTTTTTCTTTACAAGTAATAGTGCTTCATTGAAAATAAGAATAAACAAAAAGGAGAACCCGAAGTAACCAGGCAGTGTACTTTGGATACTACATATAAAATATGTTTAGGGATCGAATAGTAAATAACATCCAATTGGCATGCAATTTGGCATTCGTATTAAAAACATATAATCTAACATTGGGATTCTTTTAGTCTTGTACAACACTTTTTTGTTAAAAATTTTGTTACTGCTAAAATAAAAAATTTGTACCATGTGGTGTGTAAACTAGATAACGTTGAAAAAATAATGAGTTTGCAGTGTCAAACATTTATGAGTCTCCACCTGTTTAGTCGGAACAACTAAATGTTAATCTTCATAGTCCAGCAAGACTTTTTAGGAAATATTAGGTCGAAAGAAATTATGAGCCACATTGTTTCAGCATATACATCTAGTTGAAGGTGGCTTGAACAGCATTGTTACAGAATAGCGAGTAAGCAATTCATGCCTTTAATCACAAATATAATAGCAATTTTCAATATCAAGTCATGTACACCTAATTAGCCAATTATTCATATGAAACTGATCATTAATGTTGTTCTATGCAGACATCACTCAACTATATATACAAAAATAACTTCATCAACAGTCTCTACCTGTTTAGATGATACTTCATATTCATCTTCCCAACCACTACGAGCTTTCTCTAAAGATGATAATTTTCTGTACTTGTTTTTAAGCTCTGACAGGGTCATTTCCCTGGAGAACATAAAAATAAGGTGGTTAGAAATTAGAGGTTAAAGTGCAATGCTTAATAAAGTCAGGTAACTACCAAGAAAAAGACAATCTAGTCATGATCTTTTATTATATAAATCTATTAATTATGAAAATAAAAAATCTATACCTTATTGACTCCCCAACAGCAGGACGGACTATCTTATACATTCCAGAAGCAGAACTGAAACACAATTCAGAGCAAAACAATGAAAAGAGCAAGTCAAGCAGGTGGCTTAACTGATTTGAATTATATATATGCTATTGTGTACGTCGGTGTGCATTAGTAATGCAGGCACACATAAATATGACAACTGAGGTTTTATTTTTTTATAAGATTTAGTAAGGAATAAACTATATGGGATGGTTTCAAAATAAAAAGGAAATAAGTTCCAATAGTAAAGTGAAAAAATCACACTAGGTAACTTAACCCCAAAAAAATATAGTCAACAGATATAGACCTTGGGATGGTTTAACGTAAAAAGTAAAATCAAGCCCGCAATTTCAACATGTCAAAGAGAAGCAATAGGTTTTGATATAAGAACATCAAATTACATTCATATTGTTCAACTAACTCAAGATAACTTCCCTTAATGCGAGAAGCATGTCTGGACTTTGAAGTTTCTAGCCACTCGTATTCTAGCAATTAGTAACCAAAGTAGATATTTACTTAATGGTACTGTGCAAGATGAATAACAAGCAATTCGAAGGGGAAAAAAATGATAACATTAGCTAATCCCATATAATACCAATATACAGTCCAGTCTAGTTAAAATGTAATACACCCTCTGTCCCCTATTTTTGTCCACTTTTAATACACACACACACATAGACACACACACTTAAATAAAATAAATGGCGGGGTATTGGAAAAAAAGTAATTAATGACAGTCGACTTTTAAAACTGAAGTATTTTAGGACAACCAAGAATAGAAGACTGGACAAAAAAAAATAGGATAGGGAGAAATATTTACCTAAATTAAGGACTAAATAATACACATAAGGAACAATTTTATTCAACATTAGTTCCTCTCATCCGAACGCTGCCAAAGATCTAGTACCTCTAATCTAAAATTCAATATGTATGACTTTGGTTGACTTTGAAACTGCCACCCATAATATGAGCATAGTGGTGCAACATTCCTTGCATTTTTAAGCACAAGATATCCAAATTCTTATTGTATCAATTTAGGGCCAGTTTGGTAGAAGGTTATTAATACACATTATTTTGCTTTTGAAACCTGAGAATGCTGGGTCCCACTTATGAATCTAGTGTTTGGTAGGTGTTTTGAGGATACAGTTTTAATAAAATAGTTTCCAAAATACAGTGTTCAAAACATCTATTCTAAAAACAGCCCTTGGGGGGTTTTCAGTACTCTGAAAATTGCTTTCAATGGCATTATTGTAAATATTTTGGCCCCAAAAAAAATATTTTTTGCTTTCAGTTCTTTAAAAAAAATTCTCAAAAAATGCAGCCAAACACACATAACGCAAAAATTTGTTCCCTGGAAACTGATTTCTAACCCAATTTTTTGAAAAACATATTCACATTGCTTTGAAAACAAAAACAAGAATCCTCACACCAAACATGCCCTTAGCATTTTAGAAATAGTATCATTCTTATGAAGACAAGCCAACAAGTCAGAAAGTTGAAACCCCCCAAAAAATAATATATATATAAAGAAGACATGAAAACAATAAGTTGTTCTAGATTCCTTCTTTGATTTATTTATGTAAATGTATATTTTTTATAAGTAATAAATTTTTTATTAAAAATCAAAAAGTAGACCATGTACACAGGAAATTTATATTTATATTTATATAAGTGCATGATTGCATGGATATAAGATTCAACAAGAAAAAGCATGGATATAAGAAAATCCAAATATAGTACCTTTCAAATGCCAAAATGAAGTGACGTCTCCCCAACCACTCCCTTCTAGATTCATAGAACCCATCATTTGCTGAACTAAGCCCATCTTTTTGCTTCTCGTCAAGCATGGTACTTGCAGACTGACACAGGAAAATTGAATTAGACATGTTTAGTTACTTTCCAAAATCAAAAACCAACTCAACTTAACATTTGGAATGGAAAAGGTACCTCCCACGTGACTCCACGATCAAGAGTGAAAGTAAACAGCACTGTTGATGCCCCAGACATTTGATCCTCGTGAACAGTCTGAACAAAAAAAGAAATTAGTAAGACAAAATTTGAAAACCTGGTGAGAGATTCAGAAGAAGAATTAACCTTGGGAGTTCCTTGCAATTCAATGACATTAGCTTTGATATCAACAATCCCTGCGTCAAGATTCCCTTCAATTCGTGCATTCTGAATAAGGAGATCCAAGATGCTGATGAATAACTCAAACAGCCTGTGTTTCGATGGATGTGTTAAGATAACAAGCACAATTCTTACTGCAGTGACCATATCACTTTATTATCAACAACCCACAGACCTGTTTTGAATATCAGGGGGCAAGCCTAAAATCCGATTAAGGAAACGTCCAACGTCATGCATGTCTGAGTCAACAATACGGCCAGACAACTTTCCAGAATCTTTTCCATTAGCTGTGCCAAATTTTAAGACTCAATCATATATATAAAACCAAGTAAAAGTGATAGTTACAAGAATGTGAACAAGTAGATGGTTTTATTCCACTCAGTTGTAAGTAGATGGTTTTAGTATTAAAAATTACCAAGAACTGTGTCCCTAACTATTCCAACAGACACAAGAGCAGCTTTAGCCTTCACAATGAAATCCTGGATTGTCTCTGGTTTTTCTGATGAACATCCAGGAGGTACAACTGGCAGAGAATCCTGAAAAGTATGAGTTTGTTAGTTCCCACAGTATACTGCTTATTTTTTCCACTGGTTTTAGCACAAAGAGAGCAAGAGAGATATTATTGTCAGGAAAATGCTATAAAATAAAATAAGAACCTGCTCCATTATTCCTTTATACATCACTACAAGGGCCCTCTTTCCATAAGCACTATCATAATTATAAGCATTCAAATGTGGCCCTGCCCTGCAACGTATTCAACCACATATAATGCACAGGATTCAGTGGGTTCACGAATAAGTTTTTTTTTGATAAATTGAATTCACATAGTGCTTTCATAACCAAAATATCAGAACAAATCCAACTTGCCTGCGGTCTCCCTGTGTTAAAGCACCAAGAGTTGCTAATCTCTTGGCAACAATTGATGCAAATCTGCGCTCTCCACCTAGATTAGTGAAGAGTAGCCTGCAAAGCATAGGAGTAAAAATTAATTTGTCAAACAAATTCAAAAACTCCATAAATCATCAAAGACAACTACGTTGAATGTGGCAACCATTTGCAACTGTCTCAACTAATTCAAATTGGCAAAAGCATTACTGAGGTATAAGGATTTTGTAGTTAACGGAGTTATAACAAGCGTGAGAACAAGTGGAGATGTCACAAGTGAGTTTCCTATCACAATAGGATTGCATCAAGAATTCCTTGTGTTGATTATGAATGAACTTACTACACTTTCAAGTTGAAGTCCCTTAGTGTATGCTTTTTTGAGGACAGTATAGTTTTAGTGGATGAAATTAGTTGCGTAGTCAACACCAAGTAAGAAATATAGAGGGGTACTTTAAAATCTAAAGGACTGAGCCTAAGTCTAAAATAGAGTACATAGAGAGCACGTTTAGTAAAAAGAGAAACAAGCATGAAAGTTGTAAAACGTAATGGTCAAGAGACAAATGGATGGCATAACCATAACATGGTTAGAGAAATACTTATAAAAAAAATAACATGGTTAGAGAAAGAATATTCTCTTTGGAAGCCTAAGGTTAAGGCAAAATCCAAGAATAAGTGTCCACAGTGGTTAACTAGGGTTTATAATTTATTTTATGTTTTATTTGTTCATTCTAGAGTCAAGGGTATTTTTGTAATTCTACAATTGTTGGGTATGGGCCATGGGTTTTCATTTTCGACAAGTACAATTTTAATAATTGAAAAGGACAAAAGCACCAAGCAGTACACAGGATAAATACTGAAGGTGAATCAAAATCACTGAAAAGTAAGGCAATCAAGAAATTAAGAATGACCACTTAAAGTAGCCATCCACACATAGAAAGTACTTAAAAACTGAGCTTCAAATTCGCAATAGATGGTTCCATGCCTTCGAAAGTGTGGCTATTCCGTTCCTTCCAGATAACCCACAAGATACAAAGAGGGATAGCAGTCCAAATATCTCCAAAACTGTGGGCTTTGGATTAATTCAATTAGGATTTGGTTTACTAGTTGAAGCAGAAGTCCTCATTCTACTAAAAGAAGTTAGAGTTAGGGTCTATGAGTTTTGTACTCAAATACAGTTGATCAATAAAATATTGAGTGCTTTGAGTATTGAGATGCATTAGCCTTATTGATCTTTTTCCCTTCCTTTTCTCTTCGATTTTTTTTCCCTTGCAATACTATTCACAGAACTGTTAACAGGTTGTGAAAAAAAATTGACTTATGTTTTTTTTTTTTTGCTCTTTTCAACCCTAAATCAAATCTTCTCTGTTCTACTACAACCATACTCAATCTTGAACCCTAACCTTTCATCAACAATTCTACACCCTATATCCACCCTAAACCTAAACCCTCCACAACCACACACATTTGACATAGGTCAAAGAGAGGTCGCCTTTTCTCTTCCATTTCTGGGGCAAAGTTAAAAAAAGCTCTTGTAGCCTTTTCTCTTTTTCTTTTTGCTAGGCCAAGCTATTGCAGCTATCATTTGAATATATGGCGTTTAGTAACCTGTACTCAGGCGCTGAGGCTTGATTTGACCGATGAGTTCTTCCAAACTGTTGAATTGCTCGGTCAGCACTCCATGGAAGTTCTAGTGTCAAATGCACCCTTCTTTTCTGTCAATAAATAGTAAAATGAAGAAAAAAAAATGAGAAAAGGGAACAGCTTGAAAAGAAAATGGCAAATAAATTACATATCTGAATCCTCTAGGGATGTTATATTCAGTTCTTACTAAGAAGAAAATTGCAGTAAGCATGCAGATGAGGTAGTCGAAAAACCATGCCCTGCATATGAGAAAAGTTTCACAAAATAAACATACCTGATTTGTGGCTCTTCTATCTGCCTGCAAAGAAACACCAGCTGACCCCGCTTCAGAAATGATGGCAACCAATTTCTTACCATCCATGAAGAGCTGCTTCTCGTGCATGTTGACCATCTCCATTGTGACATCTTTTCTAAAGCAATATACAAAATAGCAACTTTTAGCCACCATGAAAAAAAAAAAAAAAAAAAAAAAAACAAAGAACCGTGAGGAAAAGGATGCCCAAACTCACGTGTTCCGTGCCTGGTAAGTTACACCTTTTCCACTAGCAGCCCTTACAAGCATGCCTCGCCTCCCTGTAATTTCTGACACTTTTTCAGGCCCTCCAAGCTGCATAAAAGTTACATGCATGGTCAACAAGGATAATAGCATTAGATGCAGCAGAACTGCCCATGATTCCACTGTTAACTAAACAGATCCAATGTCCAAGTATAAAAAGCAGTGAAGTTTGACAGTGCACAGAAGAACAAAGACTAACATGTGAGGCAACAAATTACAATAATAAATTATCACCCCCCCCCCCCCCCCCTTTTACTCTCCCTCCCCTCTTGTCCATATTAAAAGAATGTAGTCACCTCCCCCATAGATAGGCTTTGTTAACGAGAAAGTAGCTGTTGCGCTTTTAAAGGACTCAGGAAGTTAAAACAGTATCACAACTCAACTAATGGCTTCAATCTGGAAAAACAGACATAAAGTTCACAGTTCTTAGTCTTTCAGGACTGAAAAACAGAACCTAGCAAGTTGAGACAAGGTTCTTTCACTAAACATGCATGCCCTCATTTACTCAAAGTCACCGTATCCTCAGTTCTGTCCTACTCAGCTTTAACTTCCACTACTACAAAAGAACTCCTTAGAAATGGAATCAAGGGAAATGGTGAGCATTTCTAGCTAGTTGTTATGACCCAATTGGTACAATGGTGAATATTATGCACTTGTTACTGTATTGTTATGATGTTGAGGTTGTAGGCATGTACATAAGCTCCCAAGTTGATGGTGAAAATCTATATCAAATCATACACTCAATATATTTTATTATTTGTATTGAAACTTAACATGGGTTAGTTACACGACAATGTCACCTAGGAAAGCCACATACCATCTGCCAGCTATTAGGTACAGGACTTCAACTATTAACTCTGAACTAAATATAATACTCTAAGGGCAGAATATTGGAAAATGTTCATCCCAAATGTTGCTGCATTCACTTGGCCAATATTGCTTTGTTTGCCAATTCAAATCCCACTTCACAGGTCAATGACACCAAACCCTGGTTAGGAAAGTCTTGCTTGATTTCAGAACTGCAGCTCATTTTGCATATTCAGTAACTTCAGCTGACTGCAGTTCTTGGGTTAGTAATGGAAGTTGAATAATTAAGTCAGATACAATCATACAAAGAAGCATCTCATCAATCTTCACAGGTTCCCAAACCACAAGCATAGAGGTTGACTGCAGATGCAATATGCAAAACAGTCTCTATATTAAGCCCATAACTGGTCATAGCCATGTTTCAACTCAATGCCAAAAAATCATGAAGCTATCCTTCTTCAGCAGAATTTTGGAAAACTTTTGAAAAGCCATGGAATGCATACAAAACTACAAATATTCATACTAATACAATGTAAACAATTCATGAAAATGATAACGACATGTGGACACAACCTGATCAATAATGTCATCCAAAGGATTGTTTGGAAGACCCAAAGAACGAATAATCTCCAAAATTTTGGTCTTACGCTCCATAGCCGCTTCATACCTATGACCAAGGTTTATACACATGCATCACTGCCTTAAGCAATTTGTAACTTAAAAAATTACCACCCCCAGACCCATAAACCCTCCAAAGATTAACAACTCTTGAAATAGGAAACCTCTTTAAAAGTTCGGTTAGATAGGCGTGTCTTGCTTGAAGATATTCTTCTGTTTTTTCCTTGCATGAATGACATGACCAATCTCCAATTACTATTTCCATGACAGGTGGGACTAAACAAGCAGGATGGAACAGTTGGGAACAACAGGAACATTGAAGCAATTTCTTCCTATCCTGCAGGGAAGGATTTAATCATTAGTAAAATATTGCAGACTCTCAAACCAGCTTGTTATGTCAAAAGAAATTACCTCTTCAAGATTGCAAATATCGCAAATCTGAAACTCATCATCAGATTCAGTAGATTCATGAGCAGAATCAGCTGCATTGATTAAACAGAAACTTGGTGACAAGAATTCAAAGGAAAAAAAAAAAACCTTAGTGACAAGAAAGCAAGTATTTCAACAAGTTCACAACTTTTGTCTCAGCAGATAATATGCACCACACCAAAAGCAGTAACACCCAAGTAAAACATATATTATGAATGATATTATTGACAAAAAAATTGTTGCACCAACTAAACAGTCTAAAAGTGATGCACCCTATGAAGAGTCCAGCGGAAGATAAAGTGTGTGTTTGGGAGTGGCGTTTGCGTTTTGCGTTTAGTGTGTTCTACGTTTTCTGTTTTTTTTTTTTTTTTTTTTTTTTTTTTTGGTTTTCAAGAGTATCAGTTGTAGTGCGGCTACTGTTCATTGAACAGTAGCCGCATTATTTGACTTTCAGCCCGTGAACAGTGCACCGAGCACTGTTTATAGGTCCCATAATTCTCAATTTTTATCAACTTTTTCATTAAAAATGGGTCCCACGGTACTATTTACACATTTAAATATTATTTTGCTACAGTATTTTCAGTTTTCAGTTTTCAGTTTTCAGTTTCAGCAACAATAAGCTCAATCCAAACAGACCCAAAGATAAGGAAAACAAAAAACAATTGAGAAACCTCCCGACACGAAAAAGGTCAGACATTGATGAAGGTCAAGGTCGGGTAATGGCACACCAAGTTTGCAAGTCAAATTCAAATAAATAAAATCTGATTTGCAAAAGCTTTATAGTACAAAAGAGAAGGTAGTTGATAGATAAATGCAACAGATCCAACAGTGTCTAGTAAACTCACTATCAGATTCTTCATCACTTTCACCATCACTTGCAGGTTTCCATTTTGCAACTTTCCTAACCCTCCCTTTTATTGAGACACCGGGAGTCGCTGAGTGTCTTTTCCGTTGAAGCTCCTTTACACTTTCCTCTCCTATGATGTAATAAGAAAGCAATGCTCAGTTACGAAGACTTATGAAAGATACAAAAAAAGCTCTAGATAACCAACTACATGCCTGGGAGAGGTTCAGGCTTTTCTGGCAAAGGATAATTTTCCTCCACAAATTTTAGCAATAGTTCTCGAGGTCCCGAAATAAAATCATCTAGTTCAAGACCCTAGTTCAAGGCAAGGAATTAAAAAGCATTCAAATATGAATATCAAATAATCCAAAAAACATAGATTAGTAGTAGACACATAGAACTAACACAAAACCAAAACGCACATATTTTGTCACAGCTTCCTCAGTCCGTGCCTCTCCGGTACTCTGGAGGCCAATCACCACACACTTATCTTCATTCAATGCTTGCTTAGCTAGTCTTACAGTAGCAGGCACCTTAGCTGACATACACATATGTCTAAAGAAACGCTACAACAGCACATGGAGAAACATAGCAACTATGTGAATGGAGTAAGAACTTGAAAAAGAAATAAAAATTCAAATACAATGCCAAAAATATTAAAGCCAGTACCAACAACCCCGCAGGGCATATACCTGATGGCTTGCCCAATATAATCGCCACAACTGACTATTAGGTTTCTCATTTGAAAGAACCGCACTTGCTGACAGCAATTCCACGCGTAACTCTGCCCAAAACTCTGCAGCCTTTTTATACATTTCCTAAGAAAAGCAAAGTAGGATGATAAAACTTTAGAGATCTACAGAAATTTCAATAAACAAGAAAATTACAAATTGAATATAATATTGAAAATAAATAAGGACAATGCTTTATAGTGTTTAAAATGCGTTCATATGAGATATTGAATTTAGTTGTTCACAATGATCGTTAAAAAAAGTACACCTCAGCAAAAAAGAAGCAAAGCCTACAGAAAGTCACAAAAAAATATTTAAAAAACACATGCACATTCATGTAGGAATCAGCAGTTCCCATCCCTTAAGCTCAAACCAGACAACTAGTATAATTTCGACTACACTGGTCACAATCATAATATTGCAAATATTTTCTCTATTTTTCACCCACAGCAACAGAATTCAGACAAACATGCATGTCTGCACGTGTGTGCATTTAAAGTTGCATCTCCACGAAAGTGCCTCCTCCATTCCTTTGGCTGGCCTACTTGAGGGGGGCCCGATAGAACTTGAGCACAAGGTCTAACCAATTAACAATTTTTCCCCCCCGGGGGGGGGGGGGGGGGGGGGGGGGGGGGGCGCGCGGTGGTTGGTGGTGTGGGATGGGCGGTGGAGAACAACATCAAGGACTACAACCCAAATAAGCTCACCCAAGAGCAACCAAACAATGTGAGCAATTTTATGAATTACGGCCAAGTACCAACATTAATTTTCATTAAGCCATGGCAAAAAACTGACATTATGAAGCATGTACACACCAAACTACAACTGTTGCTTGCATTGGAAACATATACATATCAACTAATAACAACAAAAAGTGATTTTATTTATGCAGTGTCAATATAGCAAATTAGTGCCTTATACCATCATTTCATCTTCTAATGGTGCTTCAACAACTTCAAACTCTGCTCCTTTGTAGCTAAGTGTACGACATACATACATCCCCCTGACATGTGGAGAACATATTTTTGATAAGTAACAAAAAATTTATTTGATTAAAAAAAACACCCATGTGCACCAGCGGTGTACTTGGGGAGTACAATCAGTCCCTCAAATTTCAATGCTCAAGTAAATCTAGCAAAGAAGAATAGGGAAGAGATTTAAAAGCAACATTCCATTATTAGCAAAAAAAAATATTTTCTTTAATTTTACAAAAAAAAATAACCTTGCTTTCATGTCCATGGCAACAAGTTCCAATGCTCCAACACCACCCTTTTCAAGAGCATCTGCAAATAAATTTCTTTTAGAAAATGATCTGTGTAATTTTAACTAGTCTAAGTAGGACATTAACAAAGTGACATAAAAAAATAAAAATTAAAAAAAAAAAAAAAAAAAAAAAAAAAAAAAAAAAAACGAAAGTGATTTGGGGGAGTGTAAACAAATTGTATGAACAGTAACCATTAACCAAATTTGAAATATTATTTACCTTCATTAATAAAAAGTAAATGAATTGATGCATTTTGTGCTAGTGTGTGGTGTGCATGGATGATGGATGCATGCATATATCTTTATACAATGAACTGCTTCAACTAAAGCCATGTATTTCAACATGACACTGCAATTGAGATTGTCACTTGAGCAATTAATTGTCTGGCAAATTAAATAATGAATTATAGATAAGGAAAGGAATGACACAGAGTAGATAAGAGAAGCTAGCATGATTAAGTTATTGTAAACAGCAACTACGGGTATTCTATCATTTAAAACATGCAGACATTCCAGTTATAGTTTAGTAATCCAAATATGATCATATCAATATCATATTCTACCCATACACTATATCCATATTCACACTTCACGGGTTGGCATCATTTAAGTTGCCTTGCTGAGACACCATAACGTGCTAAACCTGGGCTTCAAGCTTAAAGCACGCCTCGTGCAGCAGGGATTCTGTTTAAACTTATAACAAGCACACATTTCGGACTATAATCAAGTGACACACAAGCATTCTATTAGCCATGTCAGCAATTTCGACAATAAGATGACGGAAAGGATAGTAACAAGACACAGTACAAGAGGCATATTTAAGCCAAAATTATATAAAGTGGCAAAAAAAGAAGCAAAGAAGCCTATCCAAGAGGAAAAATTTGAGAGTTACTATGAATTATATAGCAAGTTAGGGACAAAGGATGGAGAAAAAAATATATATAAATTTGCTAAGACAAACAGAAACAAAACCAAACTTATCATAAACATTAGAAATGAAAACAAGAGACTTGAATTGTGCCAAGTGCATTAAAGATGAAGATCAAATAGTGTTGGTAAAGGAAGAAATTAAAGAGACATGAAAAGATTATTATGAGAAACTTTATAATTGAAGAGACACATGAGATTGGAGTGATTTGAGTAAGCCAATAGAGGATAGAAACCTTAGAAGCACTTGGGTGAAAAATGAAAATGGGAAAAGCTGAGTTTAAAGACAAATTGAGGAGGATGAAAATGTTGGGAAAAGCCATGGAACCTAATGATATTCCCATTTAAGTTTAGAAGTGCTTGGGTCATGTGGGTATATGCTAGTTAGCAAACATATTCAATAAGATCTTAAGTGCTAACAAAATGCCTACCTGAACGGAGGAGAAGCACTCTACTATATTTATAAGAACAAGATATTCAATACTGTACAACTTTGTGCAACTATGATGCTAATAATAAAGAGTTCAAGGAAAAATAACATTAAGTACCAAAGGATTCAATATTTGTGGTCTGGTTTAGATGTGGGGATTTCATGGCACCTTTCATAGGCTACTTAGTTATTATTTAGTCTTAGTATTAGGTTTCTTTATGTTAGAAAGTTGTTGGTTCAGTTTTACTAAATTAGGGGCAGTTTGGTAGGTTCCCAGTATTTAAGAAAGGCCTTTCCCTAGTTATGCCAAAGGCCCGTGAGTTATTTTGTGTTTTGAGTACTTTCCCTATTTGGCTTACAAGTTTTTTTTTTTTTTGATAAGTAAAAAGATGTATATTCAAAGAGCTACCTCATGAAAAACAAAAGGTAGAGCAAAAGTATCAAAGCAACTTATTGTATTAATTAAAAATGTACTTTTGGGACAATCGGTAACTTAACAAAGTATCAGAGCAAAAGGTCTTGTGTTCAATCTTTATCTCCACTCTACCTCCCACTTAAAATGTTAAAAATCTCACATGTTGAACCTCACTTATCAAATGGGAGTTTGGGCCCACACATGAGGGAAAGAGTTAGAATTATCATTACATGGTAAAATATAGGGGAAATCATACTTTATCTCCCTAAACTATACCCTCATTTACACTTATCACCCTGAACTTTTAGAATGCATGATTAACACCCTAAACTATAACTTATATTTCGCTTTGCATCCTACCATCAATTGGCTGTTAACTTGAATGAAAAAGCATGTCACGCGTGACTCATGTAACCTTTGCAAATGTGCCACAACATGAAAAGACCAAATTTTCCTTCTCCAATCCCTTAAAACAAAATCATTTAACAAATTTAACTCTTGTAGTGCCATGTAACCATTGTTTTTGTTTTAAGGGATTGAAGAGAGGTGATTCAGTCTTTTCATGTGGTGCCACATATGTAGAGGTCGTGTAAGTGGCATGTGACATGCTTTTTTGTTCAAGTTAACAGCCCAATTGACTGTAAGGTACAAAGTGAAACACGAGTTATAATTTAGGGTGGTAATTGTGCATTTTGAAAATTCAGGGTGGTAAGTGTAATTGGGATATAGCTTAGGCCATTTGGGGTGGTAGAGTGTAATTACCCCTTAAATCATAAAAGAGCTTGAAGGCGCCCTTAAAACTATTTTAACAAAATTGTCTCACATTTGAAAATTTTTCTAAAAAAAATTAAACTTTTGGGACAATCGATAATTTATCAAGTTAGAATTATGGTTAAATGATTAAATTTACAATTTACTAAAAATTTAAGCTTTTAGAACAATCGGCAATTTATTATGGTATCAAATCAGGAGATCCTAAGTTTGATCTCTTTCTCCACTCTATCTCTCATTTAAAATATTAAATCCCACATGTTGGGCCCCACTAATTAAGATAGAGTTTGGGCCCACACATGAGGGGAGAGGGTTAGAATATTAATTAAATGATTAAGTTTTACATTTCCTACAATCAGTAACTAAACACTTTCTTTCTAGGAATAGGTTAGTTAGGAATCCTAGTCCTTCTAAGAAAGGATTTAACAATAGCCTATATAAAGCAGCGTTGGTAAAAGTGCACTTAATTGCAAAGCCTCAAGGCTCTGGTGCTTTTTGCCTCCAAAGCAAGGAGCATTCAAAGAAGCAGCTTTTTGCGCTTTTTCAAAAAGCCCAAAGCATGATTTTCACCCTTTTTCATATTTTTCAAAAATCAACCAAAACAGAATTAAAACTATGGGATCTTGACATTATTAATATAATCCATTGATTTGGCATAATTTTAGTGTAACTGACTTATCCAAAAAAAAAAAAAAATTGAATGTAACTTCTCTTGAAACCCACAACCCCTAGATCTTCTCTATTTTTTTTTCCTTGGTTTTTCCTCCCCAAAGCAATAACCCACCCAGCTTCTTCTTCTTCTATTTTTTTCCCTTTTAAATATCTGCCCGATACAAATGACCAGACTGTTATTTCCTAATATTCTTAGCTCATTCATGAAAAAAAAAAAAAAAAAAAGAGTATGATATAATAAATTTGTGATAATTTTTTAGTTACTTTAGTAGTTGATGCTGAACATAGAAGACTAATTCTTATAATCTTATAGTCATTAAGTGATTATATTATTAACTATTATTAGTAATTAGTCATAGGGAATTATGGCTATTGGAGATTTAAGAAAGGTTTCATGGAAATATTCATATCTAGCTGATCCAAAAAATTAAAATGACTTGACTCACAATTTTTGTGTTAAAAACACAAACATTGCAAAAGTAGAACTTATATAAATGTTATATAAATTATATAAAATGTTTTATTTCAATTTATATGATAATTTGATCATTTGATTGTTGTCTTTCTCATTAATAATTATTTTTAAATTTATTAAATTATTTTTTCAATAAAGTGTGCGCTTGTGCTTTGCGCCTAGGCCTTGGAGCTTAAGAGCACCCCACGCTTTTACCAACACTGATATAAAGGCTTTATTGTAATCAATAAAATTCATAGTGAGATTGATTTTAATAAAATTCTAGCAACCCATTTAAGTTGAGGATATGATTTCCAAGTGTTCTTGCTTTATTTCATGTTTAAGTCATTCTTTAATACCAAAAAGTCATCAATAAATCCCGTATTCTCATTAACTAAACCCTTAAACATCAACCCATGTTAAAGAACCTTTCAAGATCTCAACAAGAAATATAATTTAGTGCTAAGTTTCTAAGGATACTACATCAAAATTGGTAGCAGAGCCCATTCAAGCTTCCGTCTTGTGTTAGATTTGACATAGTGCTTTAACATAGTGCTTTGACATCATGGGAGATCCTATACAAGTGGATTGACTTAGCAAGATGGTAAGGTGCCTCTTGGAGAAAAATTCTTCAATGACACCTTCAAGATTTTCTGCTTGATTGGTTGTATACTCTTGAGCAAGGTGAGTGCACGTGATTGATTATGCAAAGCTATAGAAGAAATTATTTATTATGTTTGAAGTTGTAGAAGGTGAACCTATGACTATTGCTCGATTCAGGAGTGGGCTGGGGTATGAAATTAAAAAGGAGATGTCTCATGTGTTTTTTTTTTTTTTTTTTTTTTTTTTGAGAAACTCTCATGTGTACTTAAAAGATCTTGAAGATGCTACAGAAACTGCCCTTTTGCGACTTTGTGCTCCAATGCCTAGGAGCTTGGAACATGTTGAAAATTCAATTTGGTTAAAACCCTAAAAAAGGTGCGAAGGGGGAAAAAGGAGAGTAAAGATTTTTTTTTTTTTTTTTGATAAGTAAGAAAGATGTATATTCAATAAATATAAAATAAATAAAAATAGCACAATTATGCATAGCATGACTTAAGAGACAAGAAAACACACTCAGAAAATCACGGAAATCTATGAAACTTGTTCCAGCTCCCCAAAGACCAAGGCGGACCATATAACCCATATTGCGTGGTTCAGATGCACCAGTTGCTGAGCAATAAACAACACGAGCTTCAGGAAGTCGAGCCTGTGATATTCAAATTTTGAACATTTTAAGAGTTAGTGGACACCCAGTTTTACTATTATCTGCCTGCATCTAGGTTTTTCAGGACAAACCTGCAGATCAAGAACTGCTTCACCCGTACGTGTTGGCTGACTTCCAGCTTCTGGTACCAAATTTTTGGCTTTGTGGCACTACAATGAAGCCATTGACCCTTAGCAATGAAAGGTAAAAAAAAGTATATTGAAACCTTGGAGCACTTAATTGCATCAGTTACACAACTTAAAAAATAACATTTCCAAAGAACAAAAGTCTAGTACCTCATCAAATATGATAAGACCATCAAATCCTGATGCACACCACTGCGCAAGCTGCTGCAGACGAGACCGACCTTTCTCAGAAGATGCTATGAGGCTGCTGTATGTCAAAAATACAACTCCCTCCTTGACCCCAACGGACTTTGAATCAAGCTTAGAATAAGGCAGCTTGTTCAAAGCATGCACTACAAACATAAAATATATTATAGCAATCAGGCAAGGAATAAAAGCAATAATCCTATAAACATTTCAAAAATCCTCAAAATAAGCAACCCAAATCTATACTTAGTAGTTGAGATGATAGTGCCCTACAAGCAATATTCTTCTTAAATTTTTTTTTTTTAATAGGTAATCAGAGAACTGTTATTATTGAGAAAAAATGAAAAGTACAAGTTGTTCATGATGATGAACAAAAAGAAACAGAAGAAACAAACAGCAAAACAAAAGATAAGGAAATCAGAAAGATAATCCACGGGAAAACGTAAACTCTAAAAGAGATAAAGAATCAGTAATGCCCCAACGAGCCCACTCAAAAAGACTGCACTAACATAAAACCTTTAACTCATCCAACATGTTCTCCATGTTCTCAAAGGAAAGACGATTTCGTTCCAACCAAACAATCTACATTAAACACCCTGGAATCAAATTCCAAATATTCGAGTTATGCTTCCCAAGCCATTGATGCCAGCAAGATAACAATCCCACCGTCAATCCTGGCATAACCCAATGTATACCAAAAGCCTGAAGCATGAAGGACCATAAGGTATGTGTAACAGGACAATGAAGCAAAAGATGGTCTACCAATTCCCCATCACCACAACACATACAACACCGATTTACCAAAGGGCGACCCCTAAGCATGAGAATATCCAAAGTGAGAATCCAATTGTGCACAGCTATCCACAAGAAGAAGGCCACTTGCTTAGGAATCTTTGGTTTCCACACACCTTTCCAAGGAAACAAAAAATTTGGAGTACCCTAAATTGCTTGGTAATAAGATCGGGTATCAAACTTACCATCTCCTTTGAGCCGCCAACAAAGAGTATCCCTCCTATCCTCCCGAGGAATACAAGGATGGATAAGCTAAAGTAGAGAGTAAGATGCAGCTAGCTCCCAATCTTCAAAAGCTCTATAAAACCTTTAGTCCCACACTCTGAAAGTACCTCCTTCTGGAGTCCACAAAGCCTCAAAAATGCATGCATCCTTAACAACTGAACACACATAGAGCTCAGGATAGAGATCTTTTAGGGTATTATCCCCAAAGGAAATTCCTCTGAATACATTCCATTCTAGCAACCACGGCTTTAGGAATAGTGAAGAGAGATAGAAAGTACGTTGGAAGACTTGAAAGAGTACTCCATAGTAATGTGAGCCTACCACCCCTAGATAAATAGAGACGATTCCACCTTGAAAGTTTCTTTTCCATCTTCTCCAAAATAAGATTCCAAATCGAAGCAGTCTTAAAATAAGTTCCCAACAGCATTCCCAAATATTTCATAGGCAAACTCCCCTCTCTACATTGAAGAATACTAGCCAATTCAACTAGATTATTCACCTCCCCAACAGGGACAATCTAACTTTTCCCAACATTAACCTTTAAACTCATAAACGCCTGAAAACAAGACATCGTCAACCTAATGGACAACAACTGATCCCTAAAGGCATCACAAAATAAGATAATGTCGTCCACAAGCAACAAATGAGAAATCTACACACCAACCGAATTCACTACTCCCACATGAAAACCCCAAATAAGGTTATTCTCCTCTGTCTTCTTCAAAATTCTGCTTAAAACCTCCATTATTAAGAGAAACAAAAGAGGGGATAGTGGGTCACCTTGTCTCAACCGACGAGAACTTCCAAAGAAACCTTCAGGGGATCCATTTACCAAGACTGAAAAACGGACAGAAGTAACACAAGCCTTAATCCACCCCCTCCATTTCAACCCAAAACTCATTCGGTCCAACAAATAAAACAAGGCCTCCCAGTTAACATGGTCATATACTTTTTCAATATCAAGCTTGCAAACCCCCCAGGTAACCGACTCTTCAGCCTACTATCTAGACACTCGTTTGCAATGAGCACTGAATCCAGAATCTGCCTTCCACCAACAAACGAATTCTGAGTCTTAGAGATGAGATTCAACCTGTTTACCAACACCTTGGACAACAACTTGTACACACTGCCCACCAAACTGATAGGGTGGAAGTCCTTAATGTTAACAGCATTACACTTCTTAGGGATTAAAGTGAGAAACGAAGCATTCAAGGACCGTTCAAACACAATGCCAATGAAAAAAATCAAAAAAATCCATGACATCCTTTTCCACAACACTCCAACAATTGTGCAAGAAAGCCATGGTGAAACCATCAGGACTAGAGGCTTTATCACCCTCCATCTTCCTTAAGACCTGGATAACTTCCTCCTTTGTGAACTCCTTCTCTAAGGACAACCTCTCCTCACAATACAAGCAAAATCTAAACCATCCATAGTAGGGCACCCCAAATCAATTTCCTTATGTGGTCCCAGATAGAAGATAACTAACTGAGAGCGCATCTCCGTCTTATCCTCATAAAGAATATCATCCACCTTGATTCTCTTAACATGATTAGCATTTCTATAAGAGTTTGCTAATCTATGAAAGAAACGAGTATTATTATCTCCCTCCTTCACATACAAAGCCCGAGACTTTTGTCTCTAGGAAATTTCCTCAAGGAAAGCCAATTGTTCTATATCTCCTTTGAGTTGAATACAACGGAGTTGATCCTCACCCGAAAGCCCTAACAACTCCTCTCTCACTTCTAAACCCATCAGTTCAGTCAGCAAATTTTTTTTCCTAAGAGCCAAGTCACCAAACTCCTCCCTATTCCATTTTTTTAAGTTAGCTTTCAAAGCCCTCATTTTTTGAGCCAAAATAAAACCTGGTGAACCCACAAAACTGTACCCATTTCACCAATGCTGAACTCTATCAACAAAACCCTCAACTTTCAAACACATATTTTCAAATTTAAAGGCACTCCAACCACGTCGAACAGCACCAGCTTCCAACAAAAGTGGGCAGTGGTCTGAAATAACACGAGGAAGCACCCTTTGGGATACATTCTCAAAATGTTCCTCCCAATCTAGAGAAACCAAAGCCCTGTCAATACTGGAGCTAGGCAATCGTGACTCTGGGTCCACCGATGTTATGGTGGGTAGCTCAGCAACGGCAGCGATTATGGTTCAAAATCGATTTTCTCCTCTCTCTGACTTGGGTAATGGGGTTGAAGATGAGTTTGTGGAAGGGGAAGATCATGTGGAAGATCAGAGGTGTCACCACCATGTTCATAGGACGCAACAAAGGTCAATGGGTTTTGTTGGGGGTTTTCAGTTAGTTTTTGGGCTTCAGCTCTTTCCGTGGGAGTCCAGTGAAGGTTCTGACCATAGTGGTGGGAGTGGAGAGAGATTTTTGTGTGTTGGAGTGTGACCCTCTATCTCGATGGGAACCTAATGATCTCAGAGAGTTGGTGTTGGTTTAGGACTCTACAGAAGGAACTCAAGTGACAGAGTCAAGACCATCGTCGAACTGGGTGTCCCAATTGATGAAAAATTTCTGCAACATGGTGGGGTTCCCTATCGTGAAACAAGAAGCTCAATGTTTGGCTCTATTTCGGCTTTTGGAACAGGAGTGTCTCAAGGTGATTGATGTTGGGGTGCCCAAGCGACCAGCTAATTCAGGTTCACAAGGTCTCAAGGAGCTTAAGGGACTTCTTTAAATTATTTTAACAAATTGATCACTTACATGTGAAGAATTAAACCAAGCAAAATCAAACAACAAAATGAGGCAACCATATAGAAAGCAAACAAGCAAAAAAATTCAAAATCCCCAAATACACTAAGAAACCATGCAAAAAAATATACTTGAAATGCGATTTAATATAAAGAATTTTACTTAAATATAATTGCTACAATTACTCCCTAGTGCTCCACAGTTAAAATTGTGTGGAATTGTTAATGAGGATCTCTTTATTTTTCTCTAAAGTGAATAAGTCATGAAACTCACATCACATATAACTTTCAATCGCCAACCCATCCTCAAATTTATTAAGTGTAATGCCAACCTTGATAAAGCCTTTGCATTTGCAGAATTACAACACTCTAATGAGAATATTTTATATACTAAAACTCCCAAATTATTGTCATATAAATTACTTCAGGAGATAACTACAATTTTTTTTTTACCTTCAATACAATTTGCTCCCACATCATCCAAGTCTCTTCTAGCATCAAACTTCAAGTCTGAACCAACAGAAATCCACCTGTGTAAGATCATTGAATATAGGAAAAAATAATTACAAAACACGAATTGAAATATATTTCAAGCACTGCCCAGCAGCATATGCAGTTATCTTTCCTCCCAAGGGGAAGGGAAGGTTTCAAAAAAAAAAAAAATATATATATATATATATGTGATAAGAAACTAAGCATGCACATAGAGATTGCAACTGAAAACGTACAATGATTTCCTCCTCCCATGGTGCCAGTTTTCCCATATTAAACCTGCAATTGTTCGGCCTTTACCCACACCAGCTCCATCTCCAACAAAGAATCCCGCCCTAGTACCAGTGGGAAGGTGTTGGAGGTGTCTCTGTCATGGAAACTCACATTATCTTACAAGTAAAGGAGTATTCAAAGAATTATAATCATGCGTTTTATAAAAGCTACCTGACAAGCATAGACCAATGTCTCAATTTGCAAACATGACAAAGCTTTGGAGCTTTCCAAGTCATCTTTGATTGTTAGATCATAAGTCGGCTCAGGTGGCTGAACTGCAGATAAGGATGATGTCTCCACAATAGGATCTGGATGGGGAGGGCCAATAGATAGTTTTGGAGGGCGCTGCAAAAAGATTCATGCAAGAATCATCAGAAATACTGGTTTGAAAGTTTCAACTGAAATGTCAAGTCACTATAAGAAAAGAGAGAAAATGCCCAAATAGCAGTTCTTATGTCTTGAAAAACAAATCACTCACATAGTCTGTGAACGTCTCTCCCACCAAGCCACCTTCATCTTCTTCTCGCTCTACTTCAATGGCTACCTGACAAAGTACAATGTAAATGGGAGAACAGAAGCACTTATCAAAAAAAAAAAAGGGAGAACAAAGTGTAGGTGGAAGGAAACTAAAATGACTTTAGAATAAAATACAATCAGAAGAAAAAGTCTTCCTAAACAATTAATGATGATGGCATATTCAAATTTCACAAATTAAAAGCAGATATTAGCGTGAGGATCACTGAAAATAGGAACCTTTAAGGACTCCTTGCTGCCAGCAACATTGAAGCAAAGGTATCAAGTGTCACTAAGGTTAAGACTAGGTTGTGAAGACCAACAAGATCTGAGGATCTGGTTGCTATACAAAGTAAGCTGCATGGGGTGACAATTGGTACTAGGGGCAGACCAACTTGCCTGAAGTGATTGGTGGAAAATTATATGGTTTTCATTCGCATTTCCGAGGCATGCCTTTGTTCTTTGGCTTGCTATGAGGAACAGGCTTACCACAAGGGGCAAATTAGCTCAGTGGAGAATCGAGGTGAAATGAGGTGTGTCTACCGCAGAAGTAATATGGAAGATAGAGAGTATCTATTCTTCCAATGCAGCTTAACTGGCAGGATATGGAGAGAAGCTATGAGATGCTGTTTAATCGAGAATCCTGAACTGGATGGAGTACATTGTTGGATTGGGGTCTAGTTAGCTTGAAGGCTAAAACTGATAACATGCAAAATTGGGTGCAGCAGTCTACCATATCTGGTCCCTGAGGATGCAAAAACACATGGAGGCCAAGTCCAAAAGTAAAGAGCTGATGATGCAAACAATTAAGAGGAAATTTAAAGTCAGAATTTATGATAAGGAAACATCAATAAATCGGAGATTAATGAAGCTTTATGTAGAAAATGAGAGATTCCTGGCAGTATTCTTGGCAGGAAGGCATCCCCTTAGTGTAATCAATAGCTTTATCTTGGTTGGAACCTGGCCGTGGGTGTAGTTCTGAATGAGTGATGAAAAGTTGCAATGATTTGTATGGTACAAGGGATGAGACTCCACTGCCTTGATAATTAATTACTTAAATTGGTAATTCCTAATTTTCCTAAAGCAAGCATGAAAAACCTGGAGTTGTAAAGATTGATGGCAATTTTTTTTTTAAATAGAAAACTGAATCAATGAAAATGTAAGGGAAGGTTTGAAATTGCTAAACAAATAAGAGGATCACCTATTCAGGGGCTTGTATAACTGCTAATAGCTTTCGGTTTTGGGGGAGGATTTCTTGCATTTCTCTTAAGGGTATCCAGCACGTTTATTAAACTAAGATGAGGTGCTTTAGCCATTGACCAAATACAGAAAATGAAACCCTATCCTCTAACATAAATATATAGTGCAATCCAATTTGTGATGGCATACAATTTCACAAATTGGGAAAAATCTTAACACTAATGTGCCTTCTTTTATTGAATGAAGACTGCATGTACAAAATTTGACACAAGGGAGTCTGAAGAAGTTCAAGAAGAAAATTATGTACACAAGAGTAGTGACTCAATAAAATCTGGTATGGAATTACTATTAGTAAATCCCCATGCAAGGGACTACTCATAGAAAGATCTACAGAACAATGCTATCAAAAGAGTCACCAAAGTTTCCATATCCTCCAACGTACAATGGTTTCATTCCATCCATAATGTCCACACCCAATTCCTCCAACCACACAAGAGATCAAGGACTTTTTCCAGTAACATCCATTGCATTTAATATGAAACTCCACAAATCAAATGCAACAATGCAGTGTAACAATAAATGATGCACCATCTCCCTTCTACACTGACACATACAACATCAAACTACTAACGTATATCCTCACAAAATGAGGTTGTCACGTAAGGATCCTCCCCCAAGTTGTCATCCATAAGAATGAGATCCTCTTTTGGGTCTTAACACACCAAATACTCTTCCATGGAAAAGGCACTACATGTGGACCCCTTAAGGCATTATAAAAAGAACTTACATAAAAATCTCCACTCCCTTTCAACCTCCAACTCAATATATCACCGCCTTCTCCTCAAGGGGATATTTGAATAAAGAAGAATAAGGAAGGAAGCTACCACCCCAAACTCCCAATCATTAAAATCAAAAAGAACGATTACATCCCAACTCCTCATTTACCCTACGGTCTATCTAACCAGCATAGAAGCAACCAATACCTCTCTAGCAATGGAGCATTCAAACAAAACCAAAAAGAACTCCTTCAAAGAATGATCCCCACACCATCTGTCGTGCCGAAAACAAATACAAGAACCATCTCCTACATCAAAGTGTAAACACTATAAAAGTATGTCCTAAACTCCTACCCCATCCTAATGCTTTTCCATAAGCCAAACCCATATGCTCTTCAAACAGGTTTCTAACTCGAACCACCTAATTCCTCACCATATTTCATAGCTACTAAACACCTCAACAAATGTGTTTTTCTTCTGTTTTAAATCACCATAGCCATTTTCCCATTAGGGCTTGGTTAAAAGTTCCTATCATCCTAACCCTCATGCAACAATTAGTAATAGGAATGCAAACCATACCCACCCGACCAAATGGTACTTGAACTCATCACCTATCATTGAGAGACAATCTAATAGACCTTATACATCCATTCAAAAGATAGAAATAATCATAAGTGCATAAAGTGATTTTGGGTCACCTTTTGCTGTATTTGATTGGTTGCCCGATTTTTCTTCATAAGAGTTAGTGACACATGTTCTTTATGTCTACACAATGATCTTTTTCTTCTGCTGGACATCAAATTAGAGGAAAATGTAGATGAATGGCAAACATGATAATGAATCCATTCATATGCTAAGTCAAAATTGGATTGGCGCCTTCTATTGTTTAATTCAAAAAAATATATGTATCTGCACTCATGTTTTCTAGGTGGTGATTGTAGGTAAATAAATTTCAAACTGCAGAAATGTTTATCTTTATTGGTAAGTTACAAATGCACCTAGTGAATTTTGAACCCATTACCACACCCTCAACCCACACTTGTGAGAGAGAAAACATCATTTGATCCAGGACTCATTGGCTACAAGGCCCAAGCTATGTCCAAGTCTTACTAGTTCTCACATTATTATTAAAGAGTCTATGACTTTGTTTAGAATTAAGCAGCGAAAAAATAAAACACATGACAGACCCTGATTAGTCTCATGAATATACATAGTCAACCCCAAAATTTTCAGACTAAGACTTGGCTTTGTTGTTGTTGTATTATAAATAGAACTTCTATAAACATAACAGCATTATATGTTATGCTATATGTGTCAATGCTAAACCGTGTGCTATTTAATAGAAAATTCATTTCTTGTAGTGTAGGGTTTCTTTCCATTTCTGGCACAACTATGCCAGAGTGTGCGTGGAGGTGGATGCTCAAAGAATCTGGTCGAGGATTTTGATCTACTAGGTGATAATGGCCAGTGGCTAAGGGTGTATGCAGAGTATGATTCTTCCCAAGAGACCCACTCTGCCAATGTCACAGGTATCTTCCCACCTAGTCAAGTAAGAACCGCCCTTATGACAACTTCTCTTATCTTTCAAACGATATCAGTAACGTTTCAATTATAAAGAAATGAATCCTAAATTCATATCTGTATCGATCAAACAATGCACATCCTCCCACAGCAAACACAACTCATCCTCGTCAATAACTCTAACATTATAACCATATATGTAACCAATTCAATCATTTAAGAAAAACCTCTACACTTGGCTTTGTTGTTGCTGTAGTATTATAAATATAACCAACATAAACATGAAAGCAATACATGTTGATCTGCATCAATCAAACAATGCACATCATCTCGCGCCAAATACAACTCATCCTCATCAATAACTCATATAACATTAACCATATATGTAATCAATTCAATCATTTAAACAATTCCACCAATAGTAACACTAGCACTAGCACTGGCACAAGTAGCAAACAAGACAGTCACAAAACCTAATCAATTGAATGAAATTCACAGTGAGAAAAGGAGCAAAACCTCGTTGATTTCCTCGGGAGGCGGAGGCGGAGTCGGAGTCGGGCGAGGTTGATAGAACTGCTTGAGCTTGGACAAATCGACAGCGAGGTCAACGTTGCACTGAGGGCAAGTGAACCTGGCCAAGCCATGAGGGACATTGAGAATGGCCTTGCAGTGAGCGCACGGCACCTGGATCTTCGTCGGATCGATGCCGTGCGCCGGCACGTGTTGCTGCAGCGGCTGCGACGAAGGAGGCGCGGGGAGAATCAGAGGCGGAGGCAGAGACGGAGAGTAAGAGGGAGGAACCGCAGGAGGAGGAGGAGGAGGCAGCTGCGGTGGAGGCGGCGTCGTCGTCGTGGCGGCGGCGGCGGCGGTCTTGAATTGGACTTTCATGAGCTCCGGAGGAAGCATCTGAGGCAATTGACAAGTCGGACACACGAACTCCGTCACGCCAGGCGCCACCGTCAAGATCAGTTTGCAACCGGCGCATCGAACCTGGACTCCGCCTCCTCCGACGGTAGACGGCGGCGGCGCCGGAGCGATTGGCGGAGGAGGCTGACTCATAATTGAGTGACTCCGGAACGATCACTCTCTTTCTCTCTCACACTCAGAAATGCAATGATGCTGTAGAGTGGAGAGAGAGAGAAAGAGAGAGTGTGTAGTGTTGTGTATAGGAATAAACAGGAGGTTAGGGCGCGAAGAGGGTTTGGGGATTTTCTTTTTTTTTGGCTTTCTTTCGTCTTCGTTGGCGTTGGCGCTTCGTGTTTTTTTTTTTTTGTCTCTCTTTCTTTGTAGTATTGAATTGTATTTGGGCTTAACCAAAAATGAGACCTGTGACGTTTGAAATGGATCATTCTCTCGCCTTTTAACTGATAACAGTATGCACTCTCTATGCTCACGTGACATTTCCACGTGATCATTGTTCCCTTCCTTTTCTTTTCTTTCCTTTTTAATCTTTATAAATAAATAAATAAAACTAAAATATTAGGGCAAATTACTAGGGTTGAAAATAACTTAAACCGCTTATAAACAACTCGATAAAAAGTGCGTTCATGTTTACTTTTTATAAACAAACCAAATTTGAGCTTTAATTTTAGGTTTGTTTAATAAACAAGTCAAGCTTAAAAAAAAAAAAAAAAAAAAATTGTGCGTGAACGTGCTCGTGAACAACAGAGATCTCAATAAACAACAAGCCAAGTTTTGGCTGGTTTATTTGGCTTAGTAATATAGCTTGATATGAGCGTGGAAAATGAACTAAATTAAAATCTTACTAAATCTTTGCTTAATTGGTAGTTAAGACCACGTGTCTAAATCAAATGAACTCAACAATCATTAATGTACTTGTATTAAATTTCAAGCTCAAAAGTTTGATATTGAGCCCTAGCTTGGCTTGACTAATGAATTAAGTCAAGTCAAGCTCAAGCTTAAGCTAAGTTAAAACATTCAATACTTGATAAAACTCGGTTTATTTACAATTCTACAAATTACATATAAATCACCCATAATTTATACTAGCCTCATCATCACATGCACTATGCGTGCGCTCAAAGGTTTTTTTTTTTTTTTTTTTTTAATATCAAAATTTTCCATTCATCTCACTCTTGCCTTTTTTTTCATGATGGAGAAAAGCCTCAACCCCAAATTGGGATTAATAGAAAACTTCCAAAAGAAATCTACATGCATGCAATTTGGTTAGCCTTCTTTTAAAGAGTAGTAAAAGCACCAATTTATTTTACCTCTTCCTCCAAAGGTTCTATATAATCTTCAACTTAAGATATGATTTACCAAGATTGTTATGTTTTAAATACTCTTGATTTGGTTTAGTTAAAGTTCAGAAGAATACATATATGGTTATATGGCTTGCTTATGTTATTTGCCTATATTTTATTTAAGAGTTGGATAATCAAATAATGATAGGATTGATGGTTAGGTTAGTCTTTAAATAAATCATGTCTACTTGTAGGAGATAAAGATAAATTTCTTTTGAATTTAAATGTTAGCTTAATCTTGTAAGTTATCTATTTATATTGCTTAATGGTAGATAATAAATTAGACTGAAAAGTATTCTACAATTATTAAGTGAAATTTTTACTTTAAAGATCTAGACTCCTTCAAAGAAGTCCATTTTATCAAATTAGGAGGTCTTGATTCCCTCAAAGCAATGAGTAAAGAAATTAAATAAGAAGTCCATTTTATCATATTCCCTAAGCAACCAATAAAGAAATTAGATCTTCAGGTTCAATATTTGAGCCTGTATGGGGACTAGATATTGACTCCTTCAAAGAAGTCCATTTTATTAAATTAGGAGGTCTTGATTCCCTCAAAGCAATGAATAAAAAAATTAAATAAGAAGTCCATTTTATCATTTTCCCTAAGCAACCAATAAAGAAATTAGATCCTCAAGTTCAATATTTGAGCCTGTATCTCTTCAAAAAAAAATATATATATATATATATATATATATATTTGAGCCTGTATGGGGACAGATATTGCTTGTGCAGTTACTATAACTACCGGTTGAGGTACTTCCACTGTGAATAGAGCATAGTAGAATTTCGTGCTTATATTGGGAAATTGCCTTTGCACGTTTCTTTCTTTCTATTCTTTTTCTTCAGTTTTTTGTTTTAAATGTCTCATTTGACTGTTCAATTTAGTATGATTGTGTGTATACAAAAGAAATAAAAGCTGTACATTCACTAACAATGTTGTAGTACTCCATCTGTCCATCATGTAATGTTTCTAATAAATTATGGTTAAGTCTTCCAAGCACTAGGGAACATTTATAGCTTTTGCCTATCCATACTCGAGTATGGATTGCACTCTGTTAATATATAAACAACTGAACATGTTTTAAACAACACCAAGATTCACATCCCCCTGACAAATAAAACAAAGCTCAATTAATCACTCACTAAATCTCCAGGAGTTAAGGAGAAAACCAAGATATAAAAAAATGTTTATTATTAATGAGCCCAATTCAATGATTTTTGGATATAACGAAACCTAGTTAAATTTCAATATCACCTTTCATTCTTATCAAAAAAATATTTATATATATATACATATATATATCCCCTTTCATAGAAGATTTCTTACCACTCTTCCAGGGTTTTTCACGAGTTTGTCGCACAAATTGATGATTTTAGGCTGCGTTTGAATCGGGCGAAAATCATTTCCGGAAATGATTTTCGCCATTTTCGCGTGTTTGGGTGTTCCGGAAAATTCTATTTTCCGGAAAATCACTTCCAAATTTTCCGTTACCCAACGGAAATCAATTTCAGTACCTATTTTCCCTTCAAACTATTTTCGGAAAAAATTGAGAGAGAGAGAGAGAGAGAGGAAGGAAGAAACTGAGGAAGGAAGAAAGAAGAAGAGAGAGCCACGAACCCAAAGCCCAGCTCCGGCGACCCACCGCCACTCGCCGTCGACCCACGAAGACCCACGACCCAACGCCACTCGCCGTCGACCCACGAAGACCTAGACCCACGACCCACCGATCTTCGACCCAGACCCAGACCCAGACCGAGACCGTCGACCCAGACCGAGATCGACGACCATCGCCTTCGACCTCGACTTCGAACCATCGCCCTCGATCTCGTCAACCTTCGGTGCTCTTCGCACCGGCGAGTCGCACCACGCCACGCCGCGCCGTCGTCGTCGTCTTCCTCGATCTCTCAGTTTTTTTTTTTTTTTTTTTTAAGTTTGATTGTTGTTTTTGTTTTTTTTTTTTTGATGAACTGAATGTTTATTGTTGTGGTTGCTGTGTTGTTGATGCCAGAATTTGGTATTGTTGTTGTTGTGTTGTTGCCGGAATTTGTCGCCGGAATTTATTGTTGTTGTTGTTGTTGTTGTGTTGTGTTTTTATTGCCGGAATTTGTTGTTGAATTGGTTGTGGTGTTGAAATTTTTTGTAATAAAATTTGTTTGGATGCTGAGAAAATGTGAAAAAATTTTCGGAAAATAGCATTTTCCGAATACATCCAAACACATGAAAATATTTTCCACAACAATTTTCATAATTCAACCAAACACTTAAAAATATTTTCCTTTTCCGAAAAAGAACATTTCCGGAAAATACATATTTTCCGGAAAATGTTTTACACGAAACAAACACAGCCTTAAAGGGCCTGAAAATCGTATAGGCCCACTCACTTATCTAGCATGCGCACTTATGCATGAATCATGCGTATGCACTCTCTCCCTTTTTGTTCGCTTATCAAAAAAAGAAAGTCTCTCTTTCCCCTCTCTCTTTTCATTCATCTGCCTCATTTTTACAAAATCAGTTCTAAACAAAGCAATCAAACTCTAACGTGGTTCAAAAATACATACATTGTGATCATAAAGTTCAAACATTGACATTAGTTAAAACTTTAATTTACATTCAAATGTATGGAACTAGTCCTGGACCAAAAAAGGATTTTTTTTTTTTTTTTTTTTTTTTGTCTCCAATAAAATGCTGGAAATGTTAACAAACACATGCACATACACATGACAAAGACAAAGAAAGAAAAACATAAAATAACGAGTTTATGAATAGATCTAGTAGTTAGGTCTTCTCATTCTCTTCAGGACTGGTCGAGCAATGATGCTCCCTGAAGAATTGGCATCTCTTGTATCATCCACAGACTGATCACTCCCCTTATACAGAAGGCGAGAATATCGAGTAACCTCTAGCTTTAGATTCCCGACCATCCATATAAGGTCCTGCGCCTCTGCATTTGTGATCTGCAATCAAGTCAAAATGTTAGAACATAGGATTATAGGAATATTGCAAAAGAGAAAATCGCTTAAAAGAGAAAGAACAATTACGTACCTGGCGAGTCCCCAGGGCCAGTGGATACCCCATCACATTTTTCTTCCGGGGTATTGGTACCTCTTTGATGGCACCATCCTTTGTGAAGACAGGTACGGTCCAAGAAGGCAAGACTGGCTCTTTCCCCTGGAATCGAGAAGGAGGTGGAGCCTCATCTGAATGATCACCTGAAGAGCAATCCTAAAAGAATCGAAACGAATGGTTAAAAGTGAGGAATATAAACTTTATAGAAGATGCAGAGACTGAAGGTCTCTAGTCGAGCTGATCATGACCAAGCAATCGCAAGGATTATAGAGATTATAGTTTTGACCCTGTCTACAAAATTGATCATAACTTGTTAAATAAAAACCCAAATTAGAAATAGTTTTAACCTTAAGTAGGACGCATATAAACTAGATCTTTAAACTCACAAGACTATTACTATAATTTGATTTTACATGTGAGACCAAAAAATAAACCTCGAATGAACAAATTTCTAAAGTAGTAAGAAAATAATCTAGATTTTTTTTTTTTTTTTTTGAGAAACAAATTAATCTAGGATTTAATGAGCACAAAAATGGAGTGTCTTGGGTGGGTGGTGCTCTAATATTACTAGATTAATGTATGTAGTTAGCTTGTGCGTTGTAGTTAGCTTGTGGAGGCATATAAGAAATGGTAGAGTAAATTATAGAATTTGTTTAGTTTAAGATAGCGTATGGGTCGAGAATCAATTTCATGTAGGGACAACTTGTCTAAGGATGCTTATGCTGGATTTTACAACTTCCAAGTAATAAAGATGCAAAGGTGGTAGGTTACTTAGAATGGAAGAATAGGGGGGGTTTACTATAAATAAATAAAAAAGAAAAAGAAAAAAAGAATAGGGGTTATTATTGGATCCTATTTTTGTCTGTTCTTTACAAAATTGGGGATTAGAGTCCATGACTACATTTTCAGAGATATATCTGTTGTTTAGATTAACGCCATAAAATAGTATAGCATGATTTTTCTTCCTTCAACAAGTAGGGGATTCCAAGTTAACAATTGTTACAAAAGCTTTGAAATGGGGTGTGGGGAGCATTTGAAATGGGCTTTTTTTTTTTTTGTTTTTGGTATGGACAGAAATGATAGGAAAAATCCTTAAAATAGGAAGGATATTATGATCATGGATTGGTATTGTACATGTAAGATAGATAGGATTTGGTGAATCATTTAGTTCTCCATTGTAGTGTTGCTCGTGAGCTATGCAAGGAGGAGTTAATTTTGTTCATGGTACTAGTAAATGGAGTCCTAGAATGAACCTTATATCTCTTCAAAGTGTAAAAGTATTCATATTATAAATCTTATTAAAACTGCTCGTTTTTTATCAGAAGCTTGTGATTTAGTTTTGATACAACAAATAAGGGAAAGCAATTCTTAATTGTTGATACCAAAAATAAAGCAGCCAATTCAGTAATGTTTAGTTGTGATTAATTAGGTGATACCATGTACATACGGTAGACAGTCTATTTGAATGTTGGAAACAAAGGTTTGATAATCACAAAGGAATTGACATTTGAGAGGCCATTCTCATATGCTTTATGTAGTGTATTTAGAGAGAAATGAATGAGTAAACATTTGTGGGAAATGGGATAACAGTGGACAGATTGAAGAATGTTTTCTTAAAGACTCTACATAAATGGACCAATTAGGCCATGAATCAGACTCCCTCCTTTACCTTTATTGCCTTAGACTAGTTGAATTTTAGTACTTAATGTTTTATTGTTTTTTCTTTTTTTTTTTTTTTTTGGCATTAGAGTAATGTTTCTTGAGTTTATGAGATATAGGAAAAATACTTTCACTGCTAAGCAATATAAAACCATTGTCTGAGTGCTACAGTAATCTTAAGAATTTGTGAAATCAAAACTACAATATTAACCTTTTATTACAGATTTAGTGCAACCCTAGAAATCTTATGACAATTTTATGATTTCTTATTTGTTTTCTGGTTTAGACTGGGTTCAAAGATCATATTCTTGCTAGTGAGTCCTTAACTACAAGTGCTAATGCTTATTCTCGATTATTGCACTTATCCTTGAGAGAAAACTCCGTCATTCCTTAAAGTCTTCTTTTTCAGTTTTAAGCAGCAAAGGTCTTGGTAAGTTGGTAATTCTAGTGGTGATAGTGGAAGCCATGGAGTAATGTTGCATGTGTGGCCAATTAATTCCCTCTTAGGTCATTGATTCCAATTCTAACAAAACATCTATCTCATCTTCTTCTTTCGATTTGATTCCTATTAGGCACTATATCATTTTAGCTAATGGTTCTTCATGACATGTTCTTTATATATCTTTTCTCATCCCATTAGTCATAACATTTAGTCTCTTAAGTATTTTGACAAACAATTTTCACTACTGTGTAAGAATTAAACTAAAATAATGTATTTATTAATTTAATTTATTATGAAAATTAAACTGACTTATTATTCGTGATTGCCATTTGTAATATGCACCAAATTTAGTTCCACATAAAAATTATTAATAACAGACTAACAATTCCTCATATTGGCTTCTAGCTTTTTGAGAGCTTGGCACATCAAATGATGTTTTCATGAGTAAGAAGTCTTGCTAAACCAAAGGTAATTAAGATTGATAAATAGTATTGGATTCTATTATTTATGATTTAATTATAAAATGGTGTATTGGAACACTACTAGAAAAGTGTTTTAAGAGCCTTTTTTTTTTTTTTTTTTTATAGAAATTGTTAGATTTATTTTAAATGCATCGTTTATTGTGAAATCTTGTTAGCTAATATTCTTGAGCGTGTGAGATGCACCTTACAAAGTGAGGCCACAATACCAATGGTATTATACCATGATGAAAAGCTCACACATTTATTTTATTTTGTTAAATTTATATAACATTTTTATATCATGCGGTTAACCGCATAATTAAACTAATAATTATCTATTTGTTATTGGTTTCTTTAAAATATTTTATTAAACTAAATGACAAAAACTCAACACATTAGGACAATGTTAAGTATTGACCATATAACTGCACTCATCCGTATATAAATAATACACCAAGTATTTATTTAGCCAATCAAATGCTTGAACAATTACAAACATTACTTTTTTTTTTTTTGGTTGAATCTCTAATTTTATAACAATAAGTTATTATAACATGATAATAATACACACACACATAACAAACTCTATGTATTTCCTAATTATTAAATTATATAAAATTATAATTTATAACTCTAATAGTATAACCATATATGTAACCGGCCAATTCAATCATTTAAGAAAAACCTCTCTACTTGGCTTTGTTGTTGTCATTGTATTATAAATAGAACCAATATAAACATAACGGCAATACATGTTAAACTATATATCAATCAAAGAATGCACATCATCTCGCGCCAAATACAACTCATGTAAGCAATTCAAAAGCAATTCCACCAATAGTAACACTAGCACTAGCACTAGCACTAGCACTGGCACTAGTAGCAAACAAGACAGTCACAAAACCTAATCAATTGAATCAAATTTACAGAGAGAAATAAAGAAAAACCTCGTTGATTTCCTCGGGAGGCGGAGGCCTTGGGCGAGGTTGGAAGAACTGCTTTTTGAGTTTGGACAAATCGACAGCGAGGTCAGTGTTGCACTGAGGGCAAGTGAACCTAGCCAAGCCATGAGGGACATTGAGAATGGCCCTGCAGTGAGTGCACGGTACCTGGATCTTCGTCTTATCGATGCCGTGGGCCGGCACGTGTTGCTGCTGCAGCGGCTGCGACGAATGAGGCAGAGGCGGCGTCGTTGTGGCGGCGGCGGCGGTATTGAATTGGACTTTCATGAGCTCCGGAGGAAGCATCTGAGGCACTTGACAAGCCGAACAAACGAACTCCGTCACCCCAGGCGCCACCGTCAAAATCACTTTGCAACCGGCACACCGCACCAGGACCCCACCACCTCCGCTCCCTTGCGGCGGCACCACCGGTGGCTGACTCATAATTAACTACGTACTCAGCTCTCTCTCTATCACGTACTAATGCTATCTATTCTACATACTACATAGTATTTTATATGGATATATATATATAGAGAGAGAGAGAGAGAGAGAGAGAGAGAGGGGTGTAGTGTATCTTATTTGGGAGGGAAGAGGATTTGAGGGATTTCTCTTCTTGTGATCTTGATGACGCTTCCGCTTCGTCTTCCCCACTTTTGCCTCCTTTTTTCTGGCTCTGGATTCCTTACTTTGGTAGTAGCATCCATTAATTACAGCTCATAGTGCTGATCGAGGGAGAGATATTGATCATGCGTATAGGATGAAGCTAGTGACGGCCATGTAGGGAGACGTAATTATGTCACCTGCATGACCAATTTTGAAGGCAACAACTAAAGGGAAGCCTTGAGCGTGTTTGTCATCATTATTTAACAACATTATATATATTTTCACATATATTTTTATTCATACGTATTTTTAAAAAATACAAATAAAATTATTAGAACAATATTACCAAACAGATCCTTAACCTATTAAAAAAAGAGAGCAATAAAAAAAAAAAACTGAGAAAAGTATAAGGGAAGATAAAAGGAAAAGAAAATATTTGTTTGGATGCAAAGGAGAAAGAGATATGAAAGAGATGGAACATATTTTACAATTTTTTTCATTTTAATTTATAATGAAATAAAGATATAAATATAATTTCATATAAAAGGCCAAAACTTTTTAAAGGTACAAGAGTAATTTATACACTTTGAGGGTATGTGTGGTTGGGGTGAATATAGGAAAGATAAAAAATAGGGAGAAGAAAATAGGATAAAAAATGACATTTTTCACTATTTGGTTGAGAGGGGGAGGAGAGAAAAAAGTGGTAGAGCCCACAAGTTTTCTCTCCTCCCCCTTCAAAATAAAACCTCTCCAATTTGGAGAGAAAATTAGAGTGAAAAGTGAAAAAAATATTTAGACAAAACTGCCCCCACCTCTAATTAACATTTCAACTTTTTTTTTTTTTACACTTTTCCTTTGTAACGTTGGCTTGCTATTTTTTTTTTTTTTCTTTTTCTTTTTTTTCTTTTGACTTTTCCTTTGTAACATTGGCTTTTTGTTTTTGTTTTTGTTTTTTTTTTTTCTCTCATTGGTTTTGTTAGGTGGTGGGTTCTTCTTATTTTCCTTCTTTTTTTTTTTCCTTATTTTTTTTTTTTTTAAGAAAACACTTTTGGATGATTTCTTATGCTATTTTTTGAAATGTCCACTTTCATCTATATACAATTTTCAAAAAAAAAGTATAATGTATTACTTTTTGTTTTATTTAAGAGGGACGTGATGGTAAATTTAGACAAACCTTATTTTCAACCAAACCAAAAAATTTTCCATCCCTCCACTTTTTCACTCTCTCAACCAAACACAAATGAGGAATCATCTGATTCATTTCTTTGATTCATTTCAATAGTTATAGCCATAAATTATTCTTTTGAATATAACTCATCTTCTTCTTATATTTCTCTATTGTTTAGTTATATATATATATATATATATTTTTTTTTTTTTCAATAATTTCTAGGTAGTGAATCATCTAATTCTTTAATATTTTTTGGTCTTTTAGAAGTTTTAATATCTAAATTTTTTAGTTATTTTTTCAAGCAATGACTTATTCATCAAATTGTAACATAGATTGAAGTTGTAAGGGTGATAGGACCAAAAGTACATATCTATGATTATATTGGGCTGACGGCCCAATTCGAGGATATTAAGTAGTCCGAGGACAGTAAACACCTTTCCACAAATCCATATTGGTAAGTAAAAAGGTGAAGTTTGATCACAATTAACTAAGAAGGCAACTCGAGGAGGAATGATTCCTCGGCTAAGTAAAGCCAAGGTCAAAAGGTGTGGTCTGACACCAAGTGCAACGTTCCAGACGATTCCACTGAAGAGGATATGTATCTAGAAAGAACATGACAAAAGGAGGTCATGAAATATCTCAAGGGAAAGCTACTACCACCGCATTAAATGCTCTATAGCTAACTCTCTGATTGCATTAATGAAGAAGTGATACATAAACAGTATCTTTCAGCATTATAGCTACTCCCCAAAGACTTCAAGAAAGTACTAATAGGACAAGGATCAACACTAGCAATTTAATCTATAAGTGGAGGATAAGACTGAAGAATGAGGATAGTATAAAATAGAAAGAAGATCCTGAAGAGAGGGATTGAGAAATTAAGAGAAAAACACTATAGTAATCAAAAATTGAACTCGAAATCTAACTTGAGATAAATATACAAGAACTAATCTCCTCGGACTGTGCCGAGGACGATTTTATTTAGAATAAACCAGTTTATCTTAATTTTCCCGTCATCTGAATCCACTTTGCTTGTTGTCTGATTCATTAAAACCCAATTTCCCAACCCACTCTCTACAAATTCATTGTATTGGGTTTTTTGGGCCTAAGTTCATTTATCATTTGGGCTAGAGACTCAAATTGCGTCTTTACAGAAGTCATACAAGAGCAAATCATGCAATGATATAGTTTCTTAATCAATTTAAGATTTTATAAAATTATTTTAGTTTACCTCACAAATAGATAGATTCCCGTGCATGACATGAGTTAGCGACTAGTTATATATATAAGCCAAAATTTCATAGGAGAGGGAGAGAGAGTTCTTTTTTTAAGAAAAACAAAATACTAATGAAAATGATATTTTATTAGTTCCAACAAAATAACCCAATAATTTGGTCTCCAGTATAAGCCCAACAAGTTGAAGCATCAAAAGAAGTCAAAGGCATAAGAATAAACAAAATTATGATTTATATCTCATTTACCGAGAACGTGAGCTGCTCTATTATTAATCTACAACCCTAACTAAACTTGCGACTTTTACCAACTTCTCACTGTTTGATATCTCCCAAAATAGGTTTAACTTCCTATTACGAATAAGAGCATTCACACCAATTTTAATGTAGTTTTAGCAAAATTTAGTTTAAAAATCCAACTTTTGCTATTTTAACTAGCTTTAATTCACACACACTTTGCCCCACCCTCCCTTAAAATTTACCATGATTTTTGAGTGGAGTTGTGGTATGTCTTTGTGTTTGAACCCCTTTCCCTCTCCCTTATGTGTGTGTGTGTTTGTTTCTCAAAAAAAAAAATTCACACACTTATATCAAGCCCAATACTAAATCATTCCATTGGTAGATTTTCTTTCTTCTTTTTTATTTAATTTTTTTTAGTCTTCATCCAATTTACTACCCAGTAGGATTCAATATTTTTTGGCTGATCTAAAATATTTGTCCACTTATGTTTATCCTAAGTCATACTATTTGTCCACTTATGGAAAGGTTCAATAGAGGCTATTATTCGTTACATCCTAATTTTGTTATCACTTTTTCTTGTCCTTATAAAAAATCGGTGCTGGTAACGGGTGCGGTACAACACTTGTTAATGCGATAAAATTTAAAATAAATTATTCCCCTTTTTTTAGGGATGTGAAAAAAACTGAATATGTATTAAATGTGTGTCAGTTTATCTGGAAAAAGTCAAATTATTTTGTAATAAACTACAGCTAAAAAGTAAAATTTGTCAATTTCCTATACATTGAGATTTGTGATAGATTATAAATGAACCACAATTGGTTCATTAACAGGTGCTAGCCGGCACCTATTAACAAAGTCCATAAAAAATTCAAGTTGGTCTGTGATACTCCTGTACACCAATTTTTGTCAAAGAAGATTAAGACATTGCAATGTAATTTAATTGAAGTTTAGAAATTAATTGGTGGTGATAGTGAGTGCACTACATATATCATGTTGATTTCTTAGACATAACTATCATACTTCAACCATACTGAGCCCAAATTAACTTATTTAGAGGCATGTTGTTGAATTCAACAGAAGATCTTGATAATGGCTTAAGAATTGAGAAACCATTGTTTTTTTTTGGGGGGGGGGGGGGGTGGGTGACTTGTAAAGAATTTTGGCAACTGCCCTGGTGTTGATAGATTGTGATCAAAGCTGGATACTCTATTTTGTTTGGGTCAGGTTCTCATTTACAAGAATTGTGTAATTGGTCTTTTTCATTACCAAGGGCTACTAATTTAAAACTTTATTGTCAATGAGTTCTAGCTCAAATGACACATCATTTCCTTATGCAGAAGGAAGAAAAAAAAAATACACTTTAATGATATATATTGTTCTCATGGGTTATGCTACACTTGCTTTCTTCCTTAGTTTTTCTTGTTCTTTTTTTTTTTTCCAATGCATTTTGATTCATACGTTAGAGTTTAGTGCTAACTGTCAACTAATTGCAAATGGAAGAGAGCTTGCTATGTTTATTCATTTGAGCATTGTATGTTTTTCTTTTTTTTACTACTGGGGATGGATTTTGGTATTCCAGGAGGCACATCTTTCACTAATCTTATAAAAGATATCTATAATGAATATATGTCTGGATTTTCACATATAAGTGGTGAAGATAGTATTCCACAAGCTTAAACATTCAGCCAAATGTCTCCATCCCAAGTTAAATCCACAGCTAAGAAATTACAATTCTTCTTGTGCTTGCATTTCTCAATGTCAACCAAGATGTAGTGTAAAGTAATAACCAAACCATAAAACATACTGGTCGAGAATTTGGGAGTACTACCACAAGTGAAAGGCCTTCACTTCTGAGCGCATGGCAGGTTCTCTTATGATTCGATGGTCAAAGATTCAACTTTGCATCAATAAGTTTTATGGGTTTTTGTCACAAATTGAATCAAATAATGAAAGTGGTAAAACTAACAAAGACAAGGTTTGTCTTCTAAAGAAATTTGAGTTAATTTGCTAATTTGTTTCAACTGTTTCAAGATAGTAAGATAGTAACTATAATCTATTTGTTAATTTTTCAACTTGATGCAGCAAGACAACTTTATCAAGTATTCCAGGGTTCTAAACTTCAATATGAACATTGTTGGAATTTGTTATGTGTTAGTTTATTATTAGTTGTCATTATCTATTGCTAATGTGAGTGGATGTGACCATTTTATATTGTTAAGTTTATATAATAATTTTATTTTATGCAGTTGTTATTATCTTTTTTTTTTTTTTTTTTTGAGAATCATCTATTTTTTTTATTAGTTTTATAAAAATATTTTAAACTAAATGATAAAAACTCAACACATTGGCACTATATTAATTATTGACCATATAACTAGACTCATCCATACATAAATAATACATTATCTACTTAGCCAATTAAATGTCTGAACAGTCACAAACTTGACTATTTTGTTTCTTGAATCACTAACTTTATAACTATAAGTGTTTATAACATTATAACAATAAGTTGTTATAACATTATAACAATACAAACACATTTCCCCTAAAAAAAACAATAAAAACACATGTAATAAACTATCCGTATTCATAATTATTAAATTTTATAAAATTATATTATATTTATGTTGTACATGCACACATTCACACACATCACAATTTGCACAAATAACAATATAAAAATAAAAAGATAGTGCACACAGTTAGTATCAAACACACACACACAATATATATATTTATAATAAAGAAAGACACACTAACAACTCACAAACACTCGATCTTTACTTTTAGAGACAAAGATATCAATATAATGAGAGAGAGAGAGAGAGAGAGAGAGAGAGAGAGAGAGAGAGAGAGAGAGAGAGAGAGAGAGAGATGATCTGGGCTAGGTTGATGTGATCAAGGTGCACAAGAATATTTTTATAGGTAAATTAAACAAGTAAAATAATATTATATATATATATATATTTTTTTTTTTTTGGAAGTTAGGGTTTCATTTGAACCCCCTCATTGCCATGTAATGCAAGCGCTGCAGGAAAGGACACATGTATTGTGTGATTCGGCCAAATAGACTACATCTATAGAGGAAGCCTTGAGTGGCTACATCTTTGCAATCAGCACGATCTATTACAAAGAATCCTAATAGGATATTTGTAGGGATGATATGAGTTAGGGTTAGCCCTAGTTGGGCTTTACAACATATAAGGCATCTTGAGCCATTTCACATACGCCCATAATAATATACCCATACTTTAGCATGAAGGTTTGGCACCTTGATGTTTGTTTTTCACCACCTATGTCTATAGTATGTTCCAAGTTTGGATTGTTCGCCCATTCAAACAGCATATGACATGGGTTCAGAACATCATAAGATAATTTTGTCTATATCCAATGTGAGTGTTCGATAGACTCTTATGTATGTAAGTGCATCCTAAAAATTTTGAAGCTTACATAAAAGAAGAAGAAGAAGAAGAAAGTATAGGAATATTTTACAATTTAAACCCAACCTCACAAATTTTTTAATTCATAGGTGTAGGGGTGATAGGCTCAGGAGTACATATCTATGACTATATTGGGCTAGGGGCCTAATTCGAGGACATTAAGTAGTCCGAGGACGAGTAGACACCTCTCTAGAAATCCATGTTGGTAAGTAAAGAGGTGAAGTTTGATCATGATCATCTAAGAAGGCGGTTCGAGGAGGAATGCTTTCTCGACTGAGCAAAGCCGAGGTCAGAGGGTGCAGTCTGACATCAAGAGCAATATTCCGGCCGATTCCATTGATAAGGATAAGCATAAAAAAGGAACAGGACACGTGGAGGACATGAAATATCTAAAGGGAAAGTTGTTACCACTGCATTAAATGCCTTGCAGTTAACTCTCTAGCCTCATCAATAAAGAAGTGATGCCTGAACAGTAACTTTTAGCCTTACAGCTACTACCCAAAGACGTTAGGAAGGTGTTGATGGGATAAGGATCAACCCTAACAATCTAATCTGCACATGGAAGATGGAGATGAAAGGGGAAGATAATATAAAATGGAAGAGAGACCTTGAGAGAAGGGGATCGAGAAATTAAGAGAAAAATACTGTATCAATCAATAAGTGAACTTGTAATAAAACTTGAGAGAAATATATAAGAACTGATATCCTCGGACTGTGACGAGGACGATTTTCTTTAGATTGAACTAGTCTATTTTCATTTTCTTGTCATCTGAATCCACTTTACTTGTTGTCTGATTCATTAAAACTCAGTTTTCCAACCTATTCTCTACAAATTCATTGTATTAGGCTTTTTGGGCCGAAAATCGTTTATCCTTTGGGCTAAAGACTCAAACTGCGTCCTTACAATAAGTATCCACCAAAAAGATACACCACTAAGTACAAGTCAATCATGAAACTCAAGGGATAATCTAGTGATAATAACATTTTTTTTTATAGTGTTTCATATATTCCATTCGAATTTCAAATTCTCCTTAAAGAATATAAAAAATCCAAACCAATGACCTCTATTTCTATAGCCTCGTTACCACCAAACAATCTTGACCTCCTTCTATATATTAAATCAAATAAGGGAGTTAAATTAAATAAGAGACTTGGATTTGAAATTCAAAGCTTGTCTATTATTAAAATATAAATATAATGGATGTGTTGGATAAAATTCCTATCATATTAAAAATAAATAAATAAAAGAAAAAGAAAGAGAAAGAGAAGAAAGTTCCCTTCTCGAGGACCCACATTGGTGCATCCATAAATTTAGTAATATGACTCCATAAAAAGTTAATTTTTCTATTTTACCTTCTTATTTTACAAAACACCAAACATTAATGGTTTTGTTTTAACTTTTAACACAATAAAATAATATAAACAATACAATAAAATATAGTAATATTACAAATATAGTAAAAATATAGTAATATTTTTTGTTACATAGGAGCTATAGTATGAACACGAGTTAAAATGGAGTGTGAACACGTGAATAATAATACAAAAGAGCATGAACACATGAATAAAATAATAGTAATTTTTTTACATATGTGTTATCGTGCGAAGCCAAAAGTAGCTTACTTTTTTAACACCATCAATAATAAGGCTTTTATTCGGTGAATACCACTGCATCCAACAAAATGTCATCGTCAATCAAAACATATACTATTTGTTAATAAAAACTCGCCCCTTCTTTAAGTTATGGGTCCGTTTGGATACAGTTAAAAATTGAAAACGTTATAGTAAAATAATTTTTAAATATGTAAACAATACCGTGAGATCCATTTTTAATGAAAAAGTTGCTGAAAAATAAAATTTGTAGGTAGGGGTGTGCATGGGTCGGATTAAGGAAATTTTTTGACTCAACCGACCATGGTAGGTAAAAAAAAATTCAACCTAACCCAACCTATCACATAAGTCTAACCTAATCTAACCCACATGAGTCGGGTTAGGTCGGGTTGAGCCCATGAGTTTGAAAAATTATTATTATTATTATTAAATTTATTAAATATATTATTATTAGTATATATTATATATTTTTTAAAATATATAATAATATTATTAGTATATATTATATATGTATATAAAATATATTATATATAAGCACTTATAATATATAATATTATTTTTAGTATATATTAAATTTACAGCTGATTTAAAAAAAATTTATTAAATATATAATATATTTTAAATATATATTAAATATTGGTAGGTCGGGTCGGGTTTAGTCGATTTGTAATTTTATGACACACACCCAATCCGACTTGCTATAAAAATTTTTTTTGTGACCCAACCCAACCCACCAAATCTTAAAAACCGACCCCACCTGACGGATCAAGTTGAGTCAGGTCGAATTTGACGGGTCGGTGAGTTTTCTGCACACCCCTATTCGTGGACACTGGGTCCATTTAGATTGAACTTATTGTTGCTGTATAGTGCATAAATAGTGAATGTACATTGTGAATGAACAATGTACATACTGTTTATGCACAATATTTTTTTCTCTCGTAGTCAAATAATGCGGCCAAAAAAAATTAAAAAAAAAAAGGGAAAACGCGGATTGGACGCGCAACGCGCAATCCAAACGCCCTCAATTAGGCCGTTTGGATTCGGCGTCTCACGTTTGCGTTTTCATTAAAAGCGCATTTCCTTTTTTTTTTTTTTTTTTTTTTGGTTTTCAAGCATTTCAGGGGTAGTGCAGTTACTGTTCATTGAACAGTAGCCGTGTTATTTGACTTTTCAACTAAAGAATAGTGCACTGAGCACTGTTCACGGGTCCCACAATTCTCAATTTTTATCAATTTTTTCATTAAAAATGGGACCCACGGTACTATTCACACATTTTTAAATTATTTTGCTACAGTGTTTTCAGTTTTCAGTAACAATAAGCTCAATCCAAACGGACCCAATATAAACAATGCACGGATACGCTGGTATATACTGTTCACATAAAAAAGTCAGCCTTTCACGGCTCAAAAAAAATGCGAACGCAGGATGTAGAAAGCGCAATACGCGCTTCCCAAGCGCTCACTTATATATACTAAAATACGCATAACGAATAAAACGTGAGACTGAAACTACATCAGATTTGGAGGAGAAGACTACAGATAAAAAGCATGGTGAACCGGAAATTTTTTTCGCCGGGAAAATTATTTCGGTCGCAGGTTTTTCGATTCCAAATCCAGATCCAAAAGCCATAGATCCGAACGGCAAGAAGTAACGGAGCTCCGGCTGGAACTCGCCGGATCTGGAACCAGTATCACTTTCTTGGAGCTTCTGATGGCCGGGTCAGGGCCTTGGATCGCCAGATCATGGTCGGCCGAGTAAGCTGTTCTAAGTTTTCCTGTGCTCGCTGTGCCTCCGACGAATTCAACATCGAGTTATCCGAGTCGACTCGTCCAACTCAGAACGAAAATTCATCGGATCTAGCGAGTTGACGCCGCAAATACCGAGTCAACTGACTGAGTCGACTCGGATAACTGGAGTTTGAACACACCGGAACCGGAGTTGATTGATTTTGAAGATGTTGTGTGCCTTCATGGTTGTTGGGTTTTCTACTTTGTCGTAGCTTTTTCAAAATTGCTGAGATGTCAACTTTTAATTGGTGGCACGTTGCGCACGTTTAAAAAGCAAAATTACAGATATGCTCTCTCTGGACCCTACGCGGCCCAATCAAATTAACCCATCAGTGTAATTTTCTAAAAAGAAGAGTACACTATAAAATTAATTCTTACCAAACATGAGGCGCAAATTATTGTCGTATTTGATAGTTGAATAAGTGCGTTGATTTTTGGAAACCAAAAAAAAAAAAGTGTGTTGATTTTTAGTCTTTTGGTGCCTTAGGGTTGTTTGGTAGTGTAATTTGAAAATTGTTGTTTGTAATTTTTTAAAATAGGTGTAAATCAAAAAGTATATTAAAATGCGTAAAATGCTGTTTAAAAACTAAAAAATGTTATTTGAAAACACAAACCAAACGAACCCTTAAGATCTAAAAGCTCTCAGGCGCAAATATTGAACAAGGGATTTGAAGATTGAAACTGCAGCTAAAAACCAATTCCCATCTTGATCCAAAGATAAAGAGGTTTAGAAAAAGCTATATATGCCGTACATACTGTGTTAACTAGTATTATCTTCCAATATAAAAAATGTTTCTTGATTCTGACACCTATCAGTCCCTCCTACACACTACACGCTGACAACTCAAAAGTCTTTCACTATCGAATTCGATGCCTCTCCTCTAATCCAAGCAAAGCTCTCCATAGAACAAAGCAACAAGGGGAATCTTATCTTTCTTGTTTTTTTTTTTTTTTTTTGTCTAACACAGGTAATGTTTTTATTTTTATTTTTATTTTTGAACGAATTGTAAAATAGTATTTTATTTTTGTGCACTCTTATATCCATGTTTGGTAGGTTTTACTGAAAGAAGATGAGAAATGGGTGGCAGATTATCAACACGTAATAGGAGTTTAAGTAGGCGGAGAAGTGGTGCTAGTTCAGGGGAAGGAAGAACGGGATCGTCTCGTCATCATAATAATCCTGTTACAGCTGTTATATCAAGACTGCCATCAATGACTAGTACCAGTCATGGACCAAATATAGGAGCAGCAGGAGGAGGAGGAAAGTCTTCAGCCAAGAAGAAATATGCTTTCATCCCTGATAATTACCATACCCTTGAAGAGGTTAGTTTCTTTTAGTCTTTGTGTGAAAGTAATTTACATGGAGTTTTTGCTAAACAAAAAATTGAAACTATATATGTATGTTAATTGAAGGGTAGATGGTGGTTGTGGTTGTGGCGGTAGTGAAAGTGGTGGTGAGTAAAGGGCAACAAAAAATTGAAGCTAAGAACATATTCATCACTTTTTTTTTTTTTTTGGTCTATCTTGTTTTCATACCCTCGACCAGGTTACTTTCCTCGTCGCTTTCTAATAGTCTTTGTGTGAAAGTAATTTACATGGAGTTTTTGCTAAACAACAAATTGAAGCTAAGAACATATTCATCACTTATTTTTCTTGGGTTTATCTTGTTTTCAATGGCTATGAAAAATTGGGTTTCATTTATTTTTGAGGTAAAGGGCTTAATTTTTTTTTTTTGATAGGAAAGGAGTTAATCTTATCTAAATATGATGGTCGATGACTTCAAAATCCAAAAGTCAATATCTCTAGTTATCTAGACTCAAATTTTATTTTTGAATTTTATTCTAAAATATATTATTATATTATATTATATTTTGATTTATTAATTTTTGTATGGAAGTGGGTGCGAGCGAGGGATATCAATTCAAAATGATGTTTGGGCCCATGTTCTTTATTTTGCTGGAAATTTGCGCCCGTGAAATTTTCAAATATGGATATATAAAGCTTGGTACCAAACAAAAACAATGTTGTTGACTTGGTGGACATTAGTGGTTCTTTGGCTTTCTCAAAAAGTTTGTTTGCTTTATGGATTAGAGCCGTTTGCTTCTTTTAATTAATATAACATATCAACTTATGCTTCATTGGAAAACATTTTCTGTAATTTCCATGTTTAGTGCAGAAGAAAACATTGTCCAACAAAACAAGAGAAATATAAATAACATTTCCTTTTTGTCTACACCTTTTCGTTCTTTTCTGCCACCACCACCCACCCTATAACCTATTGTTATTATTGCCACCATGTCTCTACCGCCACCACTATCTTTGAGGAAACATTAAAATTTTTTCGAGGAAACATAAATAATTTTTGTTTTTGATGATTCAAGAATAAGAAATATACCAAAATTCAAAACTAAACTAAAAAAAAGATAAATTGTAGCAGTGGTATTTAGTATTAACAAAAAGGAAAAGTACATATGAATCATTGAGGGTAGTCCCAAAATGTTGGCTATAGGTTTCGAACTTACGACCGCATAGATTTCATGAGACCTTAGGAACTATTAGACCAACCATTTGAGATTAAAATCAAATATTATCATTTTAATAAACCAAATCGAAGTCCATTAGAATGTCTTCTACCATTTTGTTACAAAACTTAGTTTTGATAATATTCTTGGTTGAAAATGTTCATTCCACAGTTGTCTTAGAAACTCAAAGAATTGGTAGGCTACTAAGTAAATAATTCATTAGGTAGACAAATCCACATTACCCAAATCTCAAAATACCAAACTTTTTATTTGGACAACCAACCTATCATGCCAAACACATTTTTTAATCAAAGAATATTTTTTGTTAAGAGATTTGCTTTTGTTTTGTTGATAAAAAGGGGAATTTTTTTGGAAGGGATATAAGTTATGTGTTTCAGTTAGCTCAACCGATAAAATTATATGATCATTGGATGCCATGTTAGAACTCTATTACAAAAAAAAAAACATATAAGTTATATGACTATTCTAATTTTTGAGGTTTTTTGTGACAAAATTTAAATTTTGGAGCTGGCCAATTGAAAAAAATCCAGCGGGGCATGCTCCTTTTGGTCTCTCACTAGTTCTGTCCCTACCATCATTTTTTGTTTTTTTTTTTGAAAAATAATTACAACATGCTGCTAATCATGCAACTCGAACCCTTTCCCCATTAGATCCCCCAAGGACTTTGTGTATGGGGAGTTGCCAATTCAGTTACAAGGCCTTTGGCTTCTTACCATCATTGGTATAACCCACCATTGCTACTACCATCATTAGCACAACCACCACCATAATTCTATGTCAATATTCTTGCCATTTTTTTGGTCTCTCACTAGTTCTGTCCCTAGCATCATTTTTTTTTTTTTTGAGAAATAATTACAACATGCTGCTAACCATGCAACTCGAACCCTTTCCCCACTAGATCCCCCAAGAACTTTGTGTATGGGGAGGTGCCAATTCAGCTACAAGGCCTTTGGCTTCTTACCATCATTGGTATAACCCACCATTGCTACTATCATCATTATCACAACCACCACCATAATTCTATGTCAATATTCCCACCATTTTTATTACCGTACCACCTGTCAATTGTTTCTATTGCCATTATTGCATCTATATGAAAATATTAAAAATTTTCGTGTGGTCTAAACAATTAAAAATATTTTTCAGTCATATTTACAATTGAATATATATAGAAGAACAAGTCATTTTCCCACTAAGGAAAACATTTCAAGGAAAACAAATGGAGCATTTATCTTCTAATTTGATTTCGATAGTCTCTGTCTTTTTGTTTTGTTTTTATGTTTTTAAAAATATTTTGTAGAAATTGTCACTAATATATTTTTTTTTATTAAATATGCTTCTATTAATAATGAAATAAACAAAAACAATGCCATTTGTTGGGGAATTGTTATAGTTGGACCATCATGGCATAGCAGTTTAAATTTACCAAATTTATTTACAAAAGTCACAAATCATGGATTTTTTCAATAAGCTTCAACTCAAATGTGTGTAAATTCTACCAATTTTTTTAATAAGGTAAAATAATAATTTAGGGATAGCTGAATATTTGATAGGCGAGAGTTGATCATATTAGTGGTATTTGACCTATCATAGAACAAGGTTAATTGAGAACAATATAATTGGTTTTAATTGTTTTGTTCAAAATGGGATTTGACATATTCCCTTAAAAAGTTAGTTTTATCTTAATTTATTTTTAAAAAATTACATTCACTCTAAAATTAATAATGTAAGATTTCAAATCTATATTCCCTATATTTTTATATTTAAACTTTTTATATGTATCGTCCGAGATTCTAGATAAAATTGATATAATATAAAATCATTTTAAAATTAAATTAGTTTTGTGTTTGATTCAGTTTACACTTAGATTTGAATAAATTTTGTGACTTTGCCAAACACTTGCTTAAACGATCAGAGCATATATATGTATATCCTCAGGACAAAACGTTGGAACAAGTCTTAGGTATATTACATTAGGTTCTCTAATTAGGCTGCGTTTGAATTGGGAGTAAATCATTTCCGAAAATGGTTTTCCACATTTTCGCGTGTTTGGCTGTTCCGGAAAATTCTATTTTTTGGAAAGTCACTTCCAAATTTTCCGTTACCCAACTGAAATAATTTTCAGTACCTATTTTCACTTCAAAGTGTTTCCGGAGAGAGAGAGAGAGAGAGAGAGAGAGAGAGCGAACCAACGCCACAGCCCATCGCCGGCATTCACGAGCCTTCGACTTCGTTGGCGCCACGAACTAACGAACCCACGAACTGCGCCATCGCACTGGTCTCGCACCTCGCCATCGCACTGCGCCGATCAATCAAAGGGAAATCACAGCACCGCGCCGATCGCTCCAACGCCGCTCGACCCAGACCCATCGCCTCCTCGATCGGGCCATCGCACCGCGCCATTGCACCTTGTCGTCGACCCAGACCCAGACCTAGACCCGTCGCTCCCTCTTCCTCGATTTCTTAGTTTTTTTTTTTTTTTTAAAGTTTGATTGTTGCTGTTGATGATTTTTTGACTTTGGGTTTTGTATTTTTGTGGCTGTGGACTGAGGAATGGTGTTAATATTTGTTTAGGAGCTGAGGAATGAAAATTGTTGTTGTTGTTGTTGTCGTTGCTGGAATTTGTGTTGTTGTCGGAATTTGCGTTGTTGTTGTTGTTGTTGCTGCTGGATGTTGTTGTTGTTGTTGCCGGATGTTGCCGGATGTTGTTGTTGTTGTTGGTGGATGTTGTTGCTGCTGTGTTGTTGCCAGAATTTGCTGTAGGAAAAAATTGTAGGAAAATAGCATTTTCCTATTAGAACCAAACACATGAAAATATTTTCCACAACAATTTTCATAATATAACCAAACACTTGAAAATATTTTCCTCTTCCGGAAAATAGCATTTCTGGAAAATAAGTATTTTCCAGAAAATATTTTACGGAAGCCAAACGGACCCTTAAATTCAAACACATTGTTATATTGAAATTAATTGTCCTTAGAAAAGAAAAGAAAATATTGTGCTATATTTAATTGAGAAGCCTTAATATATTACAGTTGATGTACTATATTTAACTTTTGTCCATATATTTGTACATGTTAAGTGTGAGATGCTAGGGAATGTCCTTGAAGCGTTTACATAGAAGACACTAGAAAATATTAGTTAACCTAAAGATTATTAATTAGACTAAGACACCAATTGGTTTTTAGTGTAGGAGGAGATTGAATCCTAAATATCTTATTTAATCATAAGAGACTTTATTAATTAAGTTAACTGGAACTCACAAATTGGTGAGTTACCAATCATCAATAAATTTGCAAGGATTATGCAATAAAATTTATACAATCTTTAAGGAATATACTTATTTGATTACTTATTAAAAAAAAAAAAAGAACAAAAAAAGAAGAGAATATACTTATTTGACTTATTCAAGCTGTAATATATTCTACATCCACAACAAGGCACATGATGCCTCGTGGACCACATGGTGTATACTTTAAAATCAAATCATCCATTCATTGGAAAAAGACTGTTAGGTAATGACGTCAACGCGTTTTGTTTTAAATAAAGGAAAGGTCCACTACACTTGTCGCTTATATAATTGCATTGCCTGTACCAGTCGGCTTTACTTTGCTTCTCTATGTGTCCCACCACTTACGCAAAATAATTTGAATATGAGAGACCCACAAGAAAGAAAAAAAGTAAGAGATACCGGACGGACAAGACTCATTACTTGGGTTTGTCGTTTGAGTCTCAACAACTAATTGTATGTTGGTATTATACTCAATATTCATTCTAAACAGACCTAAAAATAATAAATGAGTTTCTCATAGACAGAGAGTTTGGGGTCTTGCCTAGAAGTGGGTAGAATGCTAATATGGTCACGCTTAGGTAAGGAAGCCACACTAATAGCACCCTCTATCCATTTTTTGGTTCCTTGAGTCCATAATGAGAGAAAGTTTTGAATCCACTCGAAAATAGAGAGAAAAAAGTCTAAATTTTTATTAATTAAATAATTTAAATATAAACAAAAATGTTTACAGACTTGGAGATTTATTTAAAGGTTTTGTAAAACTTAACAACAAGAAAATATATTTTAAAATAAATCATAATTAATACCTAAATATAATAGGAACCTAATTTGGTTTTAAAAGCACCTAAAAACAAGGAAATAATAACCCTATATCTAAAATAACAAAAATTACATAAAAATACTAAAATTAATGAATTACAAAAACTGAATTATAGATTTTGTTCTACATCAGATACCTTAACCTGAAAAAAAGAAAAAGAAAAAAAATCATTCTTTAATTGATAATTGAGATCTAAAATCTTCCACTCCAAATAAACAAATACTTTGCATGGTTTAGCAACTTAATATGATTTTGAAACTTGTATCCTTCATACAGTGTAGTATAAAATTTCTTCTCCTTTGCCTTTAATTTATTTGTAAACTTGTATCCTTCATATAGTGTAGTATAAAATTTCTTCTCCTTTGCCTTTAATTTATTTGTAACATCAATCAACAAAAAGTTGATGATAAAATCAAAATTTTCTACTCCAAAGAAATCAACTGATTGTGTAGTCATCTTTAGCCAATCAACAGAAACCTAGGTACTATGGGTTATGGACTCATCCTCATATTTGACCTCAATTGAATCTTCCACAATATTCTCAATAATTTCCATCTTTTGATTTTCACCATTATTCACAATCAACTCAATCTTTTTTTCTTTGACGTCTTCATCAAACTTTTGAAAAGTTATATCTTCAAGCTTCAATTCAGCATATTGTTGCAAGTCTTGATCTTTTTCATTCACTTCAAAATTTTCTTTAGAAATTGGCTGCATCTTGTCAACCCTCAAACCCTTTTCTTTACTTGACACATGGATTTGGATGTGATAATATTGGTTTTGTGGTTGACCTTTCATGTTTTGAACATATTCCTTTTCATATGAATATACAGATCTATAATTAACACTTGTATAATCTAGTATATTATAATAATCTTGCGGAAACCATAAATCAACTAATATCTTTTTCATTCTTTTCCAAAAGCGAAATGGATGCTCACCTCAACGCCTTTTATCGATTTGAATGTCTTACCACAATTTCTCTACTTCATCGTTCTATATTAAATGCACGCTGTAATCTTTTTTCATCACAAATCTTCCAAAAATTAAAACACTCTTCCAAATCAAGAAGCCAATCAATAAATTCCAACTTGCTTATCATCCTATCAAAGAATGAAATATTCTTGTGTAGGGGAGAATTTTTGTTCAGCCCCTGCAAGCCATTTGTCCTCTTTGGGGAGCCAAGCCTGCAAGGTTTTGTTACGAAGGGGTGGGAGTTCAGGATCTTTACCTTTAGAGGCTTTACACCTTAGTCCCACTCATGCTTTATATGCCTTTGGAGCTTGCATGAGTGTACCACTATGTATGAGTGAGGCGCATACTTAGGCGATATGGTACACTCATGTGTAGTAGTGGTACACTTATGCAAGCTCCAAGGGCATATAAAGCATGAGTGGGGCGCTTCCTTAGGCGATGTGGGATAACCCCACCCTTAGGAACAAAACTTTCACACGCTTGGCACTGTGGGGGAGATACAAATAGATGGGCAGTGGTCGTTATCCTAACACGCATCACCCAAAAAGCGCTTTTTTGTAGGGGAGAATTTTTGTTCAGCCCTTGCAAGCCATTTGTCCTCTTTGGGGAGTCAAGCCCGCAAGGTTTTGTTATGAAGGGGTGGGAGTTCAGGATCTTCACCTTTAGAGGCTTTACATCTTAGTCTCAGATCGCCTAAGTACGCGCCCCACTCATGCTTTATATGCCCTTGGAGCTTGCATGAGTGTACCACTACTACACATGAGTGTACCACATCGCCTAAATACTTGCCCCACTCATACATAGTGGTACACTCATGCAAACTCTAAGGGCATATAAAGCATGAGTGGGACGCTTCCTTAGGCAATGTGGGACTAAGGTGTAAAGCCTCTAAAGGTGAAGATCCTGAACTCCCACCCCTTTGTAACAAACCTTGTGTGCTTGGCTCCTTAAAGAGGACAAATGGCTTGCAGGGACTGAACAAAAATTCTCCCCTACATCTTGTATTTAGGAGTGTGTTTTTGAGTATATTGATTGGAGTTGCCATGGGATTATTTCCTAGTGAGAGGGGTGGCGACTACTAGCTATAGTTTGCATAATACTAGTTGGGCATCTTGCTGAAGTTGAATGAATTCCTTTCTAAGAACTTATGCTTTAACATTTCAGTTACTAGAATTGCTGTTGTCATGTTTAGTAGCCATCAGACCAGGGTAAGGACTAGGCTCTGATACCAATTGATGCGGGGTGCGGAAGTGACATTTTTTGAGTCCACAAGGAGAGAAAGTCTAGAATCCACTAGAAAACAAACACTCTGTTTGTTTCGCTGGAAAACCTTTTGTAAAGATAGTTTTCCACATTTTCCAATGTTTGGTAGCATAAAAAAAAAAACTAGTCAACGGAAAACTATTTTTAGTCAATGAAAAATTCTAATAAAAATAAGGCTTATTTTCTATAGGTTGTTTTCCAAATATTTTTTTTGGAAAACAATCTCTCTCTCACTTTTTCTCTCTTCTCTTTACTTTTTCTCTCCTCACACATTTTGGAAAACAATCTCTCTCTCACTTTTTCTCTCTTCTCTTTACTTTTTCTCTCCTCACACCTTCACTGTCATTAATTCTGGTCTCTCCTCTTCCATAGATCTCTCTCAGACTCTCTCTCTCCCCTTTTATAACACAATTCTCTGATTATATTTTCTTCCCCTCACTGATTTGTCAATAGCTTCGACTTGCAAAAGAGAACAGATTTGTAGTGATACTTATTTCATTCCTCTCTACCAAAATCCCGATTCTTTGCCTTGAATTTCAAGCTTGATTTTCTTTTTTCTCTAAGAAATTTTTGGTTTGATGGATTCCAGGCAAAAGTTACTTCTTTTTCGCACATAAAAATGTGCAAAAGAAAAATAATAATAAAAAAAGAAGAAGAAGAAAGTATGAATGAAGTAAAATATGAAAATTTTAAACATGGTTCCTATATGGCTCTAAATTGCTTTTACATAGGATGATCTTTATGGTAAATTAATAATATTTTTATATAATGAATGATAATTGTTTAGGAAAATTGCATTTGTTGGCAGATACATTATGCAGATACTGTATAGTGATGATATATTATGCAGATACATTATGTAAATATATAATTTAGACTAATATTGAAGACTTGTGGTTGACAATAGTAGACAATTAGTGTACCAGCAAAAAGAGTAGACAGTTAAAAATTATTATTATTTGTACTTATTGAAGATGTATTTCTCTATAAATATATATATATATATATATATATATATTTTTGTGTATATATATATATATATATTTATTGTAAGGAACAGATTTGAATTTCTAGCCCAAGGTATAAATAGACCTAGACCCAAAAAACCCAAAACAATGAATTAGGTAGGCTTGATGATAAAAGAGTGAAAATAACTACGTTTGAGCTGAAGAAAGAAGGTCCTCGGCAATGTCCGAGGAGACTGATTCTAATAAAATGTTCTCAAGTATGGTTACAAGTTTGATTCTAGATTGCTATAGTATTTCTCTCTTCGATCCCCCTCCCTCCAGGGGTCTTTTACATTATATATTTCCCTCTCCATGATCTTGGTCCTTCATTTGTTGATTATTCAAGCCACTACTTGAGTGTTTGTCCTATCGGACACCCTCTCTAACTCTCTGTGAGTTGGGATAGCCAAGGCAGTACTGTTCAAGAGTCTTTTCCACATAAATATGGCCAAAAAGTTAGCTGCTGAACATTTAATGCGGTGACAGTAGTTTTTCTTTAGATATTTTTGAGCTTCCATCTCTTTTGTGCGTTCACAATACGTGTCCCCGATAACAAAACATACATGGTGGTCACCTTAGATGATAGGACATGTATTTGATTTGTGCTTTGCTCATCCAAGGAGGTGAGCCTCCTCGAACTAACTTTCTCAGTCTCTCCGTTTGCATCTCATTCATGGGACTCGGAAATTGACATTCTCACTACTATTTATCGGTACTCGAATCAGTCAACCTCCTTGGACAAAGCCTAAGGCCCAGTATACAATTTTTTGGCCCCTTAACCCTACATATATATATATATATATATATATATGTACGTATGTATGTACGTACGTACGTTATTGTCCATATATATGAGCAAGATGAGTGGTAGAGATCATGAAAATTTGAAAACTAATTTTGATTGTATCTATTGTCAAAATTTATTATGAAAATCAAATTCATTTTTGGTTATTTATTTATTTATTTATATTGATTACATTAGTTGGTTTACATAATACACATGTTTTAAATTATACAATAAATATAAAAAAAAAAATTTGTGTACCAAACACTAAAAAACATTCTTAAGCTCATTTTTAAGGTCGTTACCAAACACCAAAAAATGAGATAGTTTTCTAGAAAATGCTCTTTGAAAAATGAATTATTTTCCAGAAAACGTTAATGCTGAAACAAACAGAGCGAAAGTTTGAATTTTTATTGATTAAATAATTGTTAAAAAACATGTTTATAAACTTGGAGGCCAATTTAAAGGCTTTGTAAAACTTAACAGGCAAGAAAATATAACCTTAAATAAATCCTAATTAATACATAAACATAATAAGAACCTAATTTGACCTAAAAAGCATTAAAAGCACTTAAAAACAAGGAAATAATAACCCAAACCTAAAATAACGAAAATTACATAAAAAATACCAAAATTAATGAATTACAAAAATTAGTAGATTTTTTCTTATGTCATCTATAGAATTGTTGGATTGCATTCGACATTTTGGCTTAGAAATCAAAAAGAAAATAGAGAAAAAATAGATGTCCCTCTATTGTTGTGTAATCTTTAATCTTTAATAAGCATTGAGGAAATTTTTTTCATTGTCCACTCATTAGTTGGTTGTAATGTAGTTTTGACATGCAGATTATAATCTTAAGCAAAGTCATTTCCTATATTTCTTTTACAAAAACCTGTCAAACCACATGTAACACAAGGCCTTAATTTTACATTTAAGGAACATCTTACAGAAGGTTAACTGTAATACAGTGTTCTGGAGTTCTTGTCTTTGTTGATCTTTATGGATCAGCGGTCATACTCAATGGTCTAGTTCCTGCCCAACTATGGCTAGTAACAGAGTGCTAAATTTTAGTAACCATGGATGACAGTTTGTATATTTCCCATTCATTAAATCATCAGATTTTTTGAATTTTTATAATCTGAGAGTTTAGAAATTATTGGCAACAATATGCATGCCACAGAATAACATTGCAAAATCATCTGATACTTAATGTATGTAGAACTATTAATATGAAGATGAATTTTTGAATCGGCTGTCTTTTCTAATAGGTTACTGCAGCATTGAGAACGGCAGGTCTAGAATCGTCCAATCTTATCGTTGGAATTGATTTCACTAAAAGCAATGAATGGACAGGTTTGTGGAAGTAGATATACTCACTCTACAGTTTCATTCATTATCGTATGAGTTATTCATGGAGCAGGTATTTTAGTGATAGTCACTGCATCTCTAGCAGGCCCTCTGTAACATGTAATCGGTTGTTTGTCCCTCCTCTCTGTACTTTATTAACATGCATTTTCTACTTGCGATGCCACTGCCTGTCCAGTCTGGGTATAATGCAATGATCACATAGTCAAGAATCTAAATTGGAGCAATGCATCAGTTTTGTCTGTGGTATCATTTATTTGTCAAAATGGTTTGCATTTGGTTTGTGTATCTGGGAAGCCAATGCATCGTTTTTGTTATTGAAGGCAAAAAGTCATTCAACAACCGAAGCCTGCATGCCATTGGAGATACACCTAATCCATATGAGAAGGCAATCTCTATCATTGGGAAGACTTTATCCCCTTTCGATGAAGACAACTTAATTCCTTGTTTTGGTTTTGGTGACGGTATGTCTAGTCCCCTAAAGTTGAATATCTGGACAAGTTTCTCTCATTTTTTCATGTAATCACTGGATTTATTTTCTGTTATAGCTACAACTCATGATCAGGAAGTGTTTAGTTTTCACAATGATCATACACCTTGCCATGGTTTTGAAGAAGTTTTGTCCTGCTACAAAAAAATAGTTCCTAACTTGCGACTTGCAGGTTGGTTTTTTATTCCTTTTAGTTGAAATCTGGTATTTTCACTAATTGGCAATTACTTTCCACTACCAAAACCATGGACTTTTCTTGTTTCACATCATTCTATAATATTTTGCTTTTTTTCTCAAAAGTTGTGGCTTCATTGATTTGTGTAATTGTGTTTAAGGGCCAACTTCTTATGCTCCGGTAGTTGAGGCTGCAATTGACATTGTAGAGAAAACTGGTGGCCAGTACCATGTACTGGTTCTCATTGCTGATGGCCAGGTTATATTCGAAGTCATCTTTCAAAATCTCTTGAACTGACAGTGTTGCATGCACACAATCTTTCTTATTTCAAGCAATGTCTTCTATTGTGAAGGTTACAAGAAGCGTCAATACAAGTGAGAAAGAACTAAGTCCACAAGAAGAACAAACAATCAAATCAATTGTCAATGCGAGGTGACCTTGCAGATTGATGATTTAAATTTCTCCTTTTAGGCTTCTTTTAAATCACCCGCCACCCACCCGTGCCTTTTGATCTTATAATTTATCTTTAATTTTCAATAATTACATTATGAGCTATTTTGCTATCCATTTTCTGTGTCATTCTTTAAAAAGCTAGAGTAGACTTTTTTCTGTTCAATAATAAGAAAAAAAATACTGGAGATTGGAGTCAATGAAAAAAAATTACGGGATGATAAATTCAAATCCATAAGGGAAAAAAATGAACACAATGATTGTGGTACCATTAGATATGGTATGAATCTGTTGTAATGCATAATTTTTCTGTTTGACAATTGGCTATTCCGAAGAATGTATGACAAGTAAGGTACATGTGCAGCAGTTTAGTGTTGGTCATTTTAGTTTGTAGGTTGTGATGGGCAAGGTCTGTTCAATAGTTTAATGTGCCTCACTGACTGATAAATTTTTTTACTGACAAGAAAGAAGAAAAGAGGATTTTTTTTTTGCCTCGTAGAACCACCAGGTTTCTGCCTTGTGGGCTACTACTGTTATCAACTGTTTCCAAAACATGTTTGGCATCACTCTCAACGCAAGTCCTAAGATTAAGATAAAAAACTTTGCTATGTATAGATTTCGTCTCCTTTATTTTCAGTAAATGTTGTTCAATAATTTATAAGGACTGAAAAATAAGTGAATATGGTGGAGCCACTGACATCAAGGTGTCAACAAACAGACATTAAAGAAAATTGCTAAAGTAAAACCAGTAGTGATGAATTAAACAAATTTACCTTTAAATTTTAACTTCCAGTTCATATCCACTCTCAATTGTTCTTGTCGGAGTTGGTGATGGACCCTGGGACGACATGAGGAACTTTGATGACAAGATCCCTGCACGTGAATTTGATAATTTTCAGGTATCGCAGTACTAGCACACGATTAGCTTTGAATGCCATATAAGTTCTTTGTATCGTTCCATGTAAGTTGAATATAATTCAACAAGCGTTGACTTTTAATATATGTCTTCTTTGTTTGTAGTTTGTTAACTTCACTGCAATTATGTCTAAAGATGTATCACCCTCAGAGAAAGAAACAGCTTTTGCTCTAGCTGCCCTAATGGAGATCCCCATCCAGTACCAAGCAGCAAGGGAACTTGGCATTCTTGGGTAGGATAGCTTATCCATATTTTTCATTTTATAGTTTCTAATATTTGGTGAAAACTTGATTGTACTTATCTGAAATTAGAGCTTTGCTGCACAATGGAGGTAATTGGAAAACCAATAATTTATATCTATATATTACTAAAAGCTGAAGTATAGCGTTTAATATTACTATGCTCATGTTGAGTCACATCAGTATCTATGTCGAGTCACATCAGTATCCATGTCATTATCTTTTTTCTTTTCAATTTTCTTATAATTGTTTTTTAACATTTACTTTTTTTTAATAATTACACTTTCTCCAACCTTTTTCATGTCTTTACCTTTTCATCTCCCCACTACCCTCAACTTTAATATCGTTTTTCATCTTTCTTTATTTTGTCTCTTCATCTTTCCCTCCCTTACCTTTTCATTTCCCAACTACCCTTACCCTTAACCTTAATGTCACTATTCATCTTTCCATTCATTTTTCTTTATTTTGTCTTTTCATATTAATACCATCTTCTATAAATTTGTTATTCTCTCTTCCATTTTTTGTATAGTTTTCCATCACAGAAAGGTTGTTTCTCTCTCCCTCTCTCTCTCTCACACACACACACACGCGCGCGCGCGCACGCGCAGAATTATTTTTGGAGTATTTTTTTTCTTGCATTTCTGCTTAAGTTGATAAATTTTTGTGTTTGTTATAACTCTACGTTGGGTTGGTATGATTTAGTTTTGTTTTTTAAGTTTTATTTATTTATTTTTTTTATTGTTAAATATTATACTATTGCGTTATAAAAAAATTAAAAAAGATAATATATAAGAATATAATATATATTATTTTATTACATAACATGATTTGGGTAATTTGGTGTTTATTGTTATATATATACATATATATTATATTTTTACTATTTTAATCTTTTCATCTTATTTTATTTAATATTTAAACTCAGTCACATCTTTCATATAATTAAATCAAATATATATATTTATATATTTTAATTAAACATATAATATTTTATTTAAATTTAAATAAATTAAATTGTACTCACTTTTTTTAACATTTACATTTTCTCTAACATTTCTCTTTCTCTTTTCCATTATATGCATAATTTTTCTTCACAAAAAAATTTATTTCGCTCTCTTTAAGATAGTATATAAAAATGTAATATTTTAATATTACATATTATGATTTAAATAATTTGGTATTTATTTAGAGATAATTATTGGTGTTTATTGTTATATTTTTTATTTTTATTTTTTTCTTCTCATATTATTTTATTTAACATTATTATTATTATTGTTGTTGTTGTTGAATTAATAATTAGATTGTATATTTTTTAAAAGTCAATATATTAACTTGAAAGAAAATGAAAAACCAACTATTAACCAATAATAACTAAAATAATAATATTAGCACACGCAACGCGCGGCTCTACGACTAGTTTATGTATAAAACTTAAAAGTATTTAAGTTCCCCTTTATATTCTACATTCGCATTAGCCAATAAGGCATATAGATGAATTTAATTATTTTTGGAAAAGAGATAATACTGTTTGTATTGCATTGAACAATGCATGTATGTGGAAGAATTTAATTGAAAAGCTTAAATAAAAACATTATAGTAATTATACTTACGTTTTGCCAATAATTTAAACGAGAATTTAAGATATGGTCTAAGATGCGCAAGTACGGGTATGGATATGATATGGGATATGGCAATTCTTGAAAAAATTGGATACCATATAATGGGTATACGTGTATTATTTACTTATTAAATATATTTTATTTATATATATTTTAAATATATTGTTAAGCATTTATTTTTTCTAAATTATTAAGCATATATTAATTTAAAACAATAATGGATAATAAAGTAAATCAATAGCCATTAAATGATGTTTAAAATACAGACCAAGCTCTAAAAGAGTAAATAAAAGACAACTAGATAATTTTATAAAAAAAAGAAAAGAAAAGACAACTAGATAATTGTCCAATATTGAAACGAATATATAAAAAAATATAAATAAAAATTCTTACAAGTTTGAGTTATCTCTCACTATCAAAGGGGTTGGGTTACAACAGTATGCAAGAAGTATCACGGGCGTGTTGGTACTTTTTCTTTAAAAAAAAAAAATTTTGGGTACATATCTTAGAAGTATCTATTATGGTTATGTATCAGAAATGGGTACTTGAGCAGAAATGGGGTATCCGTGCATCCTAGCTTGTAGTACCAATTGTAGATGAAACATAAATGTGATGTGATTGAACTTAAACTAACTTGTGAATGCTTTCTAATCTGAATTTTCTCTATTGGACAAAAGACGTGCGACAGGAAGAGCAAAGAAAATTGTTCCACGCCCTCCTCCAGTTCCATACAGTCGTCCTCAAATGCTGGCTCCTCAGCCAAGCAGCCTTCCATCAACGGAGGCAGATGAACGAAATCAGGCGGTATAATTATAGTTTGTTTTGCATTAAACATGAGCATATTGCCTGTTATATATCATTGCAATGAACATGGCCAGACTAGGTGGCCAAAAAATTATGAAATGATTAGAAATAAGACTGAACAAAATGCTTGGTTTGCTGCCCAGTCATATCCTGCTCACTTTTCAAACATTTGGAGTCACTAATTCCGTACAATTTCTATGTGACAAATGGTATGATGGTCTACAATAAGTCTCACGACCAAAAAAAAAAAAAAAGAAAAGAAAAAGAAAAATTTATATTAGGTGGCATGTTGTGTTTGGTGTATAGTAACAAAGGAGTCAGTATTGGGCACACGATAATCTGTTAACTTGATGCAAGGTCTCTTATAGTGTAAATTATTTTTTTGGTCCATAAAGTGGGCTTGGGAGATACTTTCTCATCATACAGGTTCATGTTAACTTGTTGAATCTTGCCTTTGGTCTGCACGAGTATTGCTTTGCTTACTGGATTTTATCAGTTTGGGAACACTTATTTATTTTCTACCCAATTTGCATACAGGTTTGCCCTATTTGTCTAACGAATGCAAAGGACTTGGCCTTTGGCTGTGGGCACCTGGTGAGCTAAACTCATTGATATTTTCATATTTTGCCTTTGTCCTCTCCGTTGTTTAGGTGGTATTGTAATTATTTTGAGTAAATTATTTCATTGCAGACTTGTCAGGACTGTGGAGCTAGATTGAGTAATTGTCCAATATGTCGTCAACCGATCAGAAACCGTCTCAGGGTGTTCACGGGGTGATGGAGAACTAATAAAGTATATTTGGATGAAGAAAGATTGTGTAAATGTCTAATATGCAATCAACCGATCAGAAATCATCTCCCCCATCCAAACAAAAATCAAGTGTACATTAGACTGCACATATCTAGGCGTTCTATCAAGAAAAATTATTCAATATTTTGGAAGTAGTGTTTCGTCTTCTGGCATAATTTCATTATATATTAATTAGTAAAATCCACTATTATGTGAGAGGAGAGAACATTATTTCATGAGTATTGAATAATTACCTGTGTTAGAGCTTGTTTGGATTTGGATTTGGATTTGGGACCCTAGATCCTATCTGTAAAGTTTCTGTTTCATACCCTGATGTGTGGCAGTATCCATTTGTAATGTTAAGCTGTTAACTATGATATTTCATGTTCCTCTTTATCATTTCCAAGATCCAGCCTTGTGATTATGCAACCAGGATCTTACCCAAGACATACCGTCATTGTCCGGGACATACTATTATCCAAATTTGGGCAGCTATTAACGTTACTAGTTGTAGACGCACGCGATGAGAATTAAGATTTAATTGGCTTCATTGTCGCAGCTGCACTTTCAACAACATCCGTTAAACCTGTTAACAAATTCCATTCATTTTAAACTCGGATTAAAGGACTAATAACAAAATTTCAAATTGAATTATATGGTGTAAGTTGTGTAAAATTGTGACTCTGTACGATTACGATCCCATGATTCAACTTGGTATCCCGTACTAGCACTACTTTACAAACAATTCTAATATAATTTTGAATGATTTCTGCTGTGCAAGTTAGTGTTGGTGTTGAGAAACAGAGAGAGTATGCGTTTGAACACATAATGATGAAGGCGGCCGGAAAACAAGGCCTGGCAATTTCTAATATTGAAAGAGAAAGTACGATTAACAAACTAAGATCCGAGTCGCTGTTTGTTTTACATATATTGCACGTTGCACCAGAGTTTAATGGAGAACGACACTGTTTCTGTATTAAAAAGGAAAGATCTCCTCAGTTAGTGACTCTTATGCATAACGACATCGTTTGGTTAAGTGGGGAGGACGCATTTTTTTATTATTATTTTCTTGACCGTCGCGTGGCTGCTCTTGCTTCACTGTTGTATGACAGTGACACTTTAGTCGGAAAAACTCTGGTTTATCAAAAATGTAATTCGAACATAAAATGAAGGAATGCAGTTTAGAACAATTATATCTTTTCTCTATTTCTTTTCTATTCCAACTATAATCTGATCTGCTCTGTTTGGAAGATGGGATTAAAGGCGTCTAAAAACAAGAAGGATTCTGGATTCCACACGAATTGGGATCAAAATTTGGTGAGCATAGGCATTCATGAGTTACAAGATGATGAAGTTGACAGGTAATAATGTGCACTCACCCTCATTTACCTTTAATCTGTATGTACTATATGTAAAAGATAAAAGGGATAGCTAGCTAGTTACAAGATCTTTTTTTAGCAAGATAGCTATTATATGTGTAAGGATTCTATGTTGACTACTATCCAAGGAAGCACGGTGCGCAGATTGGGCGGCGCACCCAAGGCCGATACGCACGTATGCGTCATGCGGCCATGGCGAATTTTTTTTTTTTAATAGTTTTGGGTTCGGGCCGAAACAGTCCTTGAATCGGTGTCGAAATAAGCAGTATGCAATTGTTTAATGATAATATATATATATTTTTTCATTTATTAAATGACTTTAGTTGGATTAATCCACTGTTTGCTCGAGAGTGAAATGTGATTTTTTGGGGGTTGATTTTGTCGATGACCTCAAACTCTGTATTCCAACTGATCATTTGGTTAGAAATTTGTTTTATCTTTTGTTCTTTCATATATACACTCGTTGAGAAAAAAAAAAAGAAGATGTTTTCACATGTTTATTCCCACCAGAATGAAGTTTTAAATTTGAAAATTTTACATGATTTTTTTTTAACATATATGTTTGCTAAAGTGCGTTCTAATATGACTAGACAAACTTGATATAAAGTAAAGACTGAAAGACACTGCTGATCTCAGGGGCGTAGCCAGGAATTTTTGCTTAGGGGGCCAATGTAAAACTATCATTTTGATTTGCAATTCAACGAAAAACTCAAAGTACAGTATATTTATAATACAAGATTATTGATAGAATTTTTTTGTTGGTGTAATTCTATAGCACTTAGATATCAAAATACTAACAAGTTAATCGACCAATTGAGCATCCTAAGTCTTTTTTTCTTGAGTTTCTCCTATTCTTTTGAAAAACCATAAGTCCATAACATTCATAGAAATCAAATATAAGTATACAAAAAAATTGCAGAAGAAGAAGAAAAAGAAGAAGTTGGTATTTCTCAATATTTGCTTAGCTTTAAATAAGAAAACTCTTTGTTAAGGAAGAAGGAGAAACTGATGAAAATGTGATTATTTGAGAGCATCCCATGGAAGAGTTAATGAAGAGTAACTGAAAAGAGAGCACCAAGTGATGAAGAGAGTCTTTTCAGTGGTTTTTAAGTGGAAAGGGATATTGTAATAGTTTTGAGAAAGTGCAAAACTTAAGTACAATATCCTAAGAAGTGCTAAACTTAAGTACAATATCCTAAGTGTAATACATTAGGTTCTTCAATTAAATTCAAGCACATGTTTAACATGACCAATAAAATACAAATAATGTTATTATTTTTAAGGACAATTAAATTCAATACATAAGATTTTAATCAAGTAATCTGATGCACTCAGTTTTATCCCTTCACAAAAATTGAATAACTAAAAACTAAAAAAATATGGATGTGGCTATCATGCTTTAGAGAAGAATGGAAACGACAAAAGGAGTTAATTTTTATGATTGATAGTTGGGATTTGGGGTGGGAAGAATTTTATGAGTGATGGGGGGGGGGGGGGGGGGGGCAATCTTTTAATCTTGTGGGGGTCAACTCTTAACTCAAATGATTCTAGCCTAGTTTTACCTATAATTAGAGAGGTTTTTAAAAACTTTGGAGAGGCCATGGCCCCCCCCCCCCCCCCCCCCCCCCCCCCCCCCCCAATGCATAAGGTGGCTCTGCCCCTGGCTGATCCCTAAAGTTTACTTAAAGTTTAAAAAATGAGCACTATTAGTCCTTTGTTCACTTCTATTAGTTTTCTTGTGTATGTCTAACGGAGCGATGATGTGGCTTTTTTGATGTCATGGAAAATTGTTATTTTACAAATTGAAACCCAATGCTATAACCCGATTGAGAGAGAGAGACCTTACTTTAGTAAGCTTGAGGATAAATTTTTTCACAATGTCCACTCATTAGTGTAGTTTTGAGATGCAGATTATGATCTTGAGTGAGGTCATCTCCTATATTTTGCATACCAAACCTGTCATACCACATGTAATACGAGGTCTTGATTGACATTAAACATCTTACAGACGGTTAACTGTATCACAGTGGTATGGAGTTCTTGCTTTTGTTGATTCTTATGGATCAGCACTCATAGGATACAGTCCAGTTATTACCCGAATATGCTCAAAACTATGGCTTGTAGCAGAGTGCTAAAATTTAAGTAACCAATGATGACAGTTTTTATGTTTCCCATTCATCAAATCATTTCATTTTGGACTTTTTGGAGTCTGAAACTATGGCAATTTATGGCAAAAATGCATATGCTGCAGAATAACATTGCAAAATATTCTGATTCTTTTTTTTTTTTTTTTCTTTCATGAATTTGAAGTTTTGAATGGGCTCTCTTTTTAAACAGGTCAGTGCAGCATTGAGTCTAAAAGCATACAAACTACTCATTGGAATTGATTTCACTAAAAGCAATGAATGGACAGGTTTGTGGAGTAAATATGATAATCTCTTTTTGTTTAAATTCCATTCATTATTGTATGAGTTATTGATGGAGCAAAAATTGGGATCCCCTGTTTATAATTGCACCTACAAAACCCTGGGATGTAATCTGACTTTTACCAAAAACAATTACTATGTTCCTTATTATCTTCTCGAATAGTGTTTTCTCAATTTTAAGGATAATGCATTATAAGACTTGACATTAGATAGTGTCGGTGAAGAAGGCATTCTGTGAAGGTCATTACATCTCTGACAAGCGTTTATTGGTTTAACAATAATGTGATATCATATATTTTTGAAAATGGTTTGTATTTGTTTGTATCGCGGGGAAGCCAATGCATCAGTTTTGTTATTGAAGGCAAGGTCTCATTCAATAACTGGAGCCTGCATGGCATTGGAGATGCACTTAATCCATATGAGAAGGCCATCTCTATTATTGGAAAGACTTTAGCCCTTTTCGACGGAGACAACTTAACTACTTTTTTTGGTTTTGGTGATGGTATATGTAGTCCCCTAAATTTGGATATCTGGAGAAGTTTCTATTATTTTCTAATATGACCCTGGATTTATTTTCTGTTATAGAGATAACTCATGATCAGGAAGTGTTTAGCTTTCACAGTGATCATTCACCTTGCCATGGTCTTGAAGAAACTTTGTCCTGCTACAGAAAGATAGCTCAAAATGCAAAACTTGCTGGTCGGTTTTCTGTTCCTTTATTTGAAAGTTAACATTTCATTAATTGGAATTTGCTTTCTGTAACCAAACACACGAAATCTTTTCTGGTTTGACATCAGAAAATCCTGTCGATAATATTTGTTGAGATTAACAGCTTTGTTTTTGTGTTCAAGGGCCAACTTCTTATGCTCCTGTAATTGAGGCTGCAATTGACACTGTAGAGAAAAGTGGTGGTCAGTACCATGTATTGCTTATCATTTCTGATGGCCAGGTTGACCTCAAAGTCCTCCTTTTGATCTCTCTCTCTCAAATTGTTGCATGCACATAATCATTCTTACTTAGAGTAATGTCTTTTATTGTGTAGGTTACAAGAAGCAGTGATACAAGTGATAAAGATCTAAGTCCACAAGAAGAGGAAACACTCAAATCAATTGTCAATGCCAGGTAAAGCCTTGCAGATTGATGGAATTAATTCTTGTTTCAGGCTTCTGTTGAATTTATACCTTACCCCCCCCCCCCCCCCCCCCCCCCCTCAGAGCTATTTTGATATCCATAAAGGCAACTCTCTTTAGTATGACATCTCCATCCTTGGAAGGCCTTTATGTCTCCAATTGAGGAGATTCTTAACAATGCTGGCATATGAAAGGTTGATAAAGTTTCTGAGATTATATTGGGCAGAAATTGCTTGCCAAAATTTTGAAAATCCTTTTACTTGAAGTTCTTTGTTATTGAGTGGTTTGGCTCCCCAAAGTTAATCCCAAAAATGATTGATTTGCTAGTGGCAGTGAAGAAATTATCCCTAGGGCTTTGTTGTTATACTTGAGGCCATGGAGTATACACCATTTAATCTCCATTTTCTTTCATTAATAGAGTCTGGAAATGGGATGCTAAAAAATCTGGCTTAAAATATGTCAGTCTTAGGTTTGAGTAATTTTGTTGAATGGGCAAATGCAAATATGAGATAATGTTTTGGCTACCATGTCAAAAGAGATTAAAAAAAATTATGTTTTGTGGAAGGAGAGAAATAAATGCATACCATAATGTACATACTGCATTATTCATCATAAGAAAACATGTACAAACTGATAAGGATACCATTAGAAATGCCAATGATACTGTTGTAAGGCTTAACTTTCTGTTCGACAATTGGCTATTCAGCTACTCTGAATAATGTAGGATAAGTAAGGTATGTGTGAAGCACTATGTTGTTGGTCATTTCAGTTTTTGAGTTGTGATGGGCAAGGTCTGTTGGAGAGTTTGATAGCCCTTTTGGCTGAGTTTTGAATAGTAACTATGCTTCTTTTGGTGCTAATAAATTTGATTTACTCAAAAAAAAAGGGGAAACATTTTTTCTTTTGCCTTGCAGTATGAATTGTTGGCTATGATTGTTTCGAATGTTTCAAAAACTTGTTCATATACTCCCAACCTAATATTGGTTGTAGTATATCATTAGAGAAAAATGCTGTACTTTACACTGAAAGAAAGTGTTGAACAAATTAATGAGCTTTCCTGAGTCTTAACACTAAAAATTTAAAGATTTTGTACTGTATAGCTTTCATCCCCTTTATTTTCAGTAAATGTTGTGCAATAATTTACAACCGTCTTTTTAATTAAGAAACCAGTGGATCTGGTAGAGAAACTGACATTGAAGTATCAATGATACATTAAAGACAAATGCTTAAGTAAAAGCAATGGTGTTGAACTAAAGGAATTGAAATTTTAATTTCACTGTCCAGGTCATATCCACTCTCAATTGTTGTGGTCAGAGTCAGTGATGGACCTTGGGAAGACATGAAGAACTTTGGTGATGAGTTCCGTGCACGTGAATGTCATAATTTCAAGGTATTGCAGTAGCAGCATACGATTAACTTTGAATGCAATATGTGTTGAATATAATTCATGCATTGACTTCTAAATAATATCTTTTCTTTGTATTTAGATGGTTAACCTCACTGAAATTATGTCTACAAATGCGACATTGGCTGAGAAAGAAATAACTTTTGCTCTAGCTGCCCTAATGGAGATCCCCTTCCAGGACAAAGCAGCAGTTGAACTTGGTATTCTTGGGTAGGGTTCCTTATCCATGTCAAATTATAATATTCAAGTATTTGGTGAAAACTTCTGAAATAAGAGCTCTGATGTGCATAATGGAGGTACTTGAACAGCCAATCATTTAAATGAGGTTTTAACCTTAATACTTATAGTCTATTTCTGATTTTGCTTTTTTTTTTTTTTGGGGGGGGGGGGGGGGTGGTGGTGGAATCTGTTCCATGGTTCCGGTTGTTCTAAACCCAATTGTGGATGAAATATAAATGTCATGTAATTGAGTTTGAACTAGTTTGTGAATGCTTTCTAACCTGCATCTACTCTATAGGAAAAAAGACATGTGACAGGATGAGCAGAGCAAATCGTTCCACGCCCTCCACCAGTTCCGTCAACTTGTGAGACAAGCAGCCTCTTGGTATGATTATGATATAGTGTGTGTGTGTGTGTGTGTTGTTTTATGTTTTTTAATGAATCAGAATCTTATGGAGTATTAAAGAATCAACAAGAAGTTATCCCTCTAACAGATCAATACTTCATAAAAAGAGAGAGAAACTAGCTCACAGAGGCAGAAAAGTATGTATCACTTTAGAACAGATAAGGGAATGCCTCATTTACTTCCCATCTACTAGATTGTGCACATTTTTTCCTCAGTTTTGAAGTGGCCTTGATGAACTCTGTGACACCTCTACGTTTGAATATTATACAGGGCAGCCCCCCCATCCAAAGTGATAGTGTGTTTTGCAATGAATTGAGCATGTCACATGTTTATTTATCATTGCCATGAGTCCATGACACATAAACTGAGCTAGGTTGCTAAGGAATTCCATTATAATAATATAAATATGAAATATTTGATTTATCTATACATATCGATCCTTGTGCTTCTGACAGAGATCAAGGATGTGCATGCTGAAGGGGGTATGTTTTCAAGAGATTAAGATTGATAAATGGGACTGATGGGAGCTAAGGGGTGTGAGAGAGAGGTGGGACGCAGCTTGGTGTAATGCTGGCGAATTCAATGTCATCAGATACCTGAGCCACTTGAGGAGGGTATGTACAGATTGTTGGAGGGTGGTAGAAGATGATGTGGTGACTGTTTTTTCTGGAGTTTTATTGGCATTGTAAGATTGACAAATCCCTTAATGATACTTTTATTGCTTTAATCCTTAAGAAGAGGAATTCTGTTAATATTAAATATTTCCATCCTATTAGTTTAGTGAAAAGTGTGTATAAATTATTGGCGAAGGTGCTGGCTAATAGGTTGAAAATGGTACTAGATAATCTTATTTCTAAGTTATAAAATGCCTTTGTTGGTGGTAGGCAAATTCTTGACTTGGTCCCAGTTGCTAATGAATGCTTGGATAGTCATATCATGAGTCGATTCCAAGCATGATTTGTGTAAGTTGGGTATTGAAAAGGCTTATGATCACATTAGTTGTGATGTGTTCATCTATCTGTTGGGGAGGATGGGATTTGAAGAGAAATAGAATGGTTGGATTCATTCTTGTATTTCTGCTGTTCACAGCTTCTTTAGTAATTCATGGAGATTAAGACAAGATGACCAGTTATCCATTTTGTTCTTTATATTGGTAATGGAGGTTTTGGGTCTCATTCTTTGTTTGGATAGCAACCTTGGAGAAAACTCTTACTTGTGATAATCTAATCAAGTAGGGATATACCTTAGTTGGGTGGTGTTGTATGTGGCTATGGAATGGAGAGATGATAGATCATTTGTTGATTCACTATGATGTTGCTTATGGTTTGTGGAGCCTGGTGTTTATAACTTTTGGGATATTTAACTTTTATTTGGGAAGAGGAATTAGATCGGGGCACTCTTCGGCAAACTAGAACATTGTACCGCTTTCTCTGATGTGGCTACTGTGCAAGGATTGACATAGTCATACTTTTGAGAATACAGACAGATCAAAGAATCAACTAGAAGCATTGTTGATACGCACTTTGATTGGTCTTGAGTGTGTGGTCTTACAAACTGTAGCACCCTATTTTATTAACCTATTTTATTAATGAATGCTTATTACTTATCAAATAATTATATATGAAATTATGCATTATTAGTATGACTGAACAAATGCTCTACCTGGCTAGCTGCCCAGTCAAAACCCATTGACCTTTCAACCAAGTTTTTGCCTTTTGGTATGATGGTCTAACTTTGTCCAAGCTAGTTTTTTTATCCACGTGACATGAGTTTTGCTTACTGATTTGATACGTTTCAGATCACTTATTTATTTTCTAGCCAATTTGCTTGTATAGGTCTGCCCTATTTGTTTTACGAATACAAAGGAGTTGGCCTTTGGCTGTGGGCACCTGGTGAGCTGAACTGGACTCATTGATATATATTGTGCTTTTCACCTCTCCCTGATTTACATGGTATTGCAATTTTTTTTTTTACTAAAGTTATTTCATTGCAGACTTGTAGAGACTGTTCAGAATTGACCATCTTTCCAATATGCCGTGAATCCATCACAAGCAGACAAAGGGTGTACATCTAGTGACTGCTCCCACAGAATTGAAAATGTTCGTTTGAACCTTGCTCCCCCTCCAAAAATGCATAGATTACGTGCACATCAGTGACATCATATTGCATACACTACAGATTAAATGAACATTACACTGCAAATTGAATTTTATTGCTTACTCAGCTACTGACTAGGTAGCATGGGATTCAATTCCAGGCCACGTGAGTGTGTGGAAAGACCTGTAAATTAAGAAAAAACATATTTTACCGATTTGTATCACCAACAAGTGGCCTCTTAAGACAATTCTTCATTATTTATAAATAGTTGTTCATTTTCAATTATTCACACATTTTGATGCTCTTAAAGCTTTTACAGATTTTTGCAAACCATTAGAGGAAAAATTCGCACGAACCCTCGAGATTGCTACTTATAGAATCCATTCTTAATTGTATATCATGAAAGTAATTTGCTTTTGAATCCATTAACAAACTCAATTGAGTGGAGGCCAATATCATCTAAAGGAAAATAATTGTTTTATGCCTCTTAAGTCTACTTCAATTTTTATTTTTATTTTTATTTTTTTTATTTCTCCTAAAATTACCGACACACTTAAGATGATATTCAAAGAGTTGGAGAGAGAATTTCATGTAATGTCTTTTGAAATGATAAATATCAAGTTTTAACTTATAACCAAATATGGAAATTTTCAGCAAAAAAACCAAATATGGAGAATTTTAGGGATAAAAGTCGTACTGTTAATGTAACCATGTAGAGGATGAAAAATTTCTATGGAATTATGATTCAAATACTTTTGGTTCTCTCTTTTAAGAAAGGAAAATTTGGTTGTCTTTTTTTTTTTTTTTTTTTTTTTTTTTTTTTTTTTTGTGGGTTGTGTGCTTTATTAGAATTTTATGTTTTATGTTGCTTATGATTTAGTTCTTTAAATTCGCTTGGGACAATTTCTTTAAACCTTTTTTCTAGATGTTTTCTTAATTATATGAGTGAAAGTATAGTTTAAAAATTAGGTGGTTTGATAGAAGTTGCCGTTTTATGACTTTCTGTTTTCCCTAACAAGGGGGGAAAATCTGCTAAAGTTAAATTCTATGAAATAAAAAATTTTCCATCTATTATTATCATCAACTACAATTATTAAATCAATTTCTTACAGTATCCTTTGTCCAAGGCAGAATATCACAGTGAAATCTTCATAGTAGCTAATAACTGGAATGTATGGATTCAAATGTATTAAGAAGTATGAGGAAATAAAAATAATGTAATCAGATCCAGTTTAATAACCAAAGTTAGAAACCCATAACTCACAGTATCAAGCCTAAAATCAATCTGATCAGAGCTATGGATTAGTAACCCCATAACCAGTTAAAAGTTAGGATATAACTAATATTGTGATGGTTCATTAACACAAATTTGTAACCTTGAATTAAAATTTATAGAGGACATGCAAAAATTTGGACAATTACTTTTTCCTGGAATAAGTGATTGCTATCAAACTTGTGGCGGTAAAGCCACTTTGTGGACCAAAAAGATAAGGAGCAATTTTGCTTCTATATTAAGTCTTTGAATAGTCAAAGATGGTGGAGAATTTGTGTTGTAAAACAAGCTGTAAAGATAGCTATATCAAGCTGTAAAAACAGTTTGTATTTACATTGCCTCACCCCCATTTTCACCACCTCTCTCCTCTATATATACATGTCTTTTGTCTTCATAATATCTATCCCAATTTTTGAAGGTAAAATCCTATTTTGGATGAAAAAGAGAGAGAGTCTTTAGAGAGAAAAAAAGTGAGGTTTCTCCTAAATATTGTCTTTCCTTTTATTAGAGAGAGTGTATTTTCTCCTATTGAGAGGGTATTGTCAATTGTGCTCTCCCTTTTTAGAGAGAAATTGTTGTAATTCTTTTGCAATAGTGAAATCCTTCTGCAATTTGCCTGTGATTTTTCTCCTAATTTATTTTGGAAGTTTTCCATGTAAAAATTTTGGTGTTCATTATTTTTTATTTTTCTCATTTCTACTTCAGTTGAAATTGTGTGCCCCGTACCGCAACGTCCTAACAAAACTCACCAAAGAGCATATAGAACCATAAATATCAAAGATACTACAGGACACAACTGTTGGATCACCTTCTTGTTCAGGAATTTATCTGTCTCCTACAATCTTGGGGGTACTTTTTCCTACACTCACTGGCTTTGAACTGTGTATTAAATAAAATAACTTAAACACAAAATACAAAATAAAAACTATAAATTAGCAACATAGTGTGGAGAACTTAACATGATATAAGTAGCAGACTACACCAGAAACCCTCATCGTAGAACAACATTCAGCTTGCTCTGCACCTGCTTTCTTACATTCCTCTGCATACCACAATTAAAGAAACAAATTTGAAATGATTAATCATCTTCGCCAAAAACATACTCAACAAAATGAAACGTCAGCAAAATCTTATTGTATGAAATACTTGCAACTCATTAATTTCCTCATTCTTAAGTGAATGTTCCATTGGCCGATATGCAATCCTATAACAATGATTGGTCATTCCTTTCTTGTTGGTGAAATTGTCTATCAGTAGCACCTGAGAGTCACAATGTTCAGTTCAAGACAAGCTTCAAAGGCAAACTGAAGCTATGTTATGTAGTAATATATTTGAAAACAAGGTTGAAAGTATAATGAAATTTAGATATTTAGCGATTTCATAAAGTAGGACATAGATGACCATACAAAAAACAAATATTAACTTGACCATGATATCTAATGGATAGATTTTTCTACTTCAACCCAACAAACACAATAACTTTTCGTTAAATTGTATGTTTTTTACGTTTTTAATACACATATTAAATTTTATGTTAATTGGATATTATTTACTATTTGATTTATAAGTTTATATTTTATACATAATTTTAAAATATAAAAATTTGTAATTTAAACAATTTATTGATAACATAACTATTAATCTTTAATTTTTTAGAAATTTTGCAAATATGAAAAATATAAGAAGAAAATTTTATCTAATGATAGATTTGTCAAAATTTATCTTCAATAAAAAAAATTGATTAAGGTTGTAAATTTAGTATCTAATGGTGAATTTGGCAAAATTCATCTTCAATAAAAAAAATATTGATTAAGATTATAAACTTAGGGTACGTTTGGTACATTGAATGTAGATTACATTAGAAATAGTAATCTTTATTACTAGGAATAAAAGACATTGTAATGGAATAATTATTACTATTCATAAGTTTGGTTGTTATACATGAAAAACTTGTAAAAGAAGATGTATAAGGAAACTTTACATTTTTGGAAATATATTAATTTTAAAATATATTATATACACTAAGAAATAGCTATTACATCCATTTTAAAGAGGAATAGATATTTTTCAATTTAAAGAATAGTTATTCTAATGTAATAATTAATCAATGTAATAAAGATATAACCAAATAACCGAATTGATATTACACATGAATAACTATTACAGCGTAGCAAATATACCCTTAGTATATAACTAATTTTATAACTAAATTTTACCTTTCCATTAATTCATGTCCAACAATTCTTGTTAACGAAGTCCATATTATTTCAACTAAAATTGTCTCTATTGCTCCCTTCCACTAAAGAAAGTTTTTATCAGTGTCTCGTATTTCAGCTCCTTTTTTCGAGCAATTTTTTTTTTTTAGGGAATTGCGCAAGTTAAAATTCTTTGGTTGTACGATAATAGATATGAGGTCAGAATCTTGCCTTTTATATATAAAATAATAAAAAAACACAATCACCTTTTTGGATGCAAATACTATTGCATCGTCTAAAAAGGCACGTCCACGTGGAGATGAAAAGACGCGGAAAGCTAAGCTCGGTAGAAATGATGACAGGATGTGGTTCCCACAGACAGATAGCGTGTAAATCCTATCCAAAGACCCGAAAGGTAGTAGTCGAGTTCGAACATATATATGGGTCGGTCCGGAAGAAACATAGCGTCATGTTTGATTTAGAAAGTTTTTTTCGCTCATCATTTAGGCAACATGGTGTTAGATCAACAGTTTTTAATTTTTTTAAAAAAATATGTGTGAATAAAAATATATATAAAAATACATATAATTTTATTTAAAAATTAAAAACAAATATTTAAATTTTCATATCAAACAGACTCTTAACTTTTATCCCTCATTATTTATTTTTTGTGAGCCCACGCCAGACTGTATTGTTTGGTTAAGTTTTTATTTTTAGTTTTCAAAACTCAAAACCCAAAAAAATTGAGTTAAGGTAATGAAAATTAAAAACAAAATTGGGCTGTTTTCGAGTTATGAGAAATGAGTTAAGGTAGTATTATTGTAATTTTCTGCATCTATGTGGGACCCGCTTCAATGTCCAGTCTCGATCACACTCCACCGAACGACTCTTTCTCTATTTAACTTATTTCTTTTATCTCTCTCTCTCTGTTTCTTCTGTAATTTTTTTTCCCTTTCTTTGTCTTTCTCAATCAGACCCTCTTCTCTTTTGGACTGGGATTTCTGTAAAAATATGTGGGTTTTGTACTGCGTTTATTTGGCTATGATTTTTGGAATAATAAGTTGTAATTTTTGGGTCTGTATGAGTTATTGAGAATGTAAGAGCAGTGGATATTTTTTTGGGTTCTTATAGTCTTTGATGGGTTTCTTTGGCATGTGATTTTTGGTTTCACTAATAGTTGTAATTTATGGGTTTTATGGTATTGATACTAGAGCTGCATGTATTTTTGGATTCTTGAAGTCTTTTACAGGTTTCTTTCGTATTCGGCCTGGGCAGTGAGTTTTTGTTTTTGGTAAAGTTAGCTTTGTGGGTTTTGGCTAACTGTGGAGAAAGAATTTGCACAAAGACTTTGAAATGTAAGAAGCAGAAAGAGTTTATTTTGATATTGTGGCATAAGAAATTTGCTTAACTTTTGTATAGAGAGAGAGAGAGAGAGAGAGAGAGAGAGCCACTATCAGCTAAGTCCTATTCAAGCTTCTTCAATGCCTCTGTCTTTCTTTCTTCTAAGGAGCTTCTTCAATGCCTGCGTGTTTTCTTCTTACTTTCACACGGGTTCCTAAGACTAGTGGGCTCCACAGTTTTGAGATAAAGTTGCATTTTTATCTAAAAACTTTAGCCAAGTTTTGATGCCAAACACAATGGGAACTGAGTTAATAGAAAATTGGGAATTAGAATATGAGATATGAGAGAGAAGATTGAGTGATGAGAATTTAGATATGAAAACTGAGATACAAGTGAGTAGGGAACCAAACTCAGCACTTTCCTCTCAAAGTCAAACCCTAACCTGCTCTTCCGATCTGTTCGAACTTTAGCGAGACGAGGTCATCGGGATCAAGAATTAAAGTGGATTGGGATTCTGACTTCGTAAGCATTGACGTTAATGACTCAGACAATATTGAAGCCAACAACAACAGGTAATACTATATATATATATATATATACAAGATAAAATGGGTAGGCTACTGCCTAACTAACTGTATTTACGTTAATTTTGGTTACAGAACTCGAAATAACAGTACCACCGGAGTAAGAGGAATGGCGCCATACCGTTAGTGCATGGAGAATCATCAGTTCGTGCAGAAAGCAGGGCCGGCTCAACAATTTTGAGCCTTAGGCAAAAATTTTAAGCGTATTTTTTATATTTAAATATTAATCAAATAATATATATATTAAATTTTTTTAATAAAAAAATATTTATAGATAAATAAAACAAAATTTATAATTAAAAATGATAATTTAACTAAAAATAAAATTTAAAGTATAGAATAATAGAACTTGGTTATTGTAATTTTTTTAAAGTCATGATCACTTTAAAATCTAAACAAGTACAAATAAAAATTAATTTAATATATGGTTTAATAAATTAGTGTTACTATAATACAAATGAGTTGATATGATACACATCAAATTATTAATTGGTATAATAATGGATAAAGTGAGAAACCTTGGTTAGATAAAAACAAAAAACAAAAAAAAAAGAAGGTGAGAAACCGTGTTGTATAACTATGGGCTGCACTGCACAGTTGCGCACTGTGCAGCCTGTGATGCTGTGTGCCTGTGCAGCAATGCAGAGCCCAGCGTCCAGCCTGTACGCTATCATCCTATGGCTAAGTTTTAAAGCAAAAATCGTTTCCTATCATAGCAGAAAAAGGTCCTATCATAGCAAAAAACGTGTCCCATGATGGAACCCGTCAAATAATTGTACAGTGAAATAAACTAAAAAAATATATATAACTTAAGTTAAATAAATGGAAGAGTCATCATCTTCATTTTCGGAAAGGCAAAGAGAGGAAGAAGATTACCTCTGGTAGCTGTGAATTGAAGGGAATCAACAAAAAAAATTTCAAGCTAGACTGATTGAGTGAGTTTATGAAAAAGGATCAAGAATCAAGATGAAGATGAAGAAAAGAAAGGTAAGAAGATAGATAGAGAGGCAGAGAGATGAGAGATTTTTTTTTTTTTTTTTTTTTTTTTTTTTTTTTGTTTTTGAAATTTATAATCTATATTTTAGCATATTTCAAGATAATTATTGTGGGGCCAGGAAATTGTGCAGCCTTGGCCCACTCCAAACCAGGCCCAAATGGCCTAGTCCGAGGAGGGATGACTATCCAAGGCCAATGTGGGGGGAAAAACTCCTTTAGATCCACACCGAGGACCCCCTCGTCCTCAGCATACTGAGGACAATCGTAAAAAGAGGGAGGGGACAAACCCAGAGCAAGTTGTCACCTCCATATTTAATACTCTCACCTAATCCTTCTGGTCGCATTAATCGGGATGCAACCCCCGGGCATGGCTACATCGATCAGGGTGAACCACTTGAGCATGAATATGACTTCTGATGGGACAGGCAGCCAGAGGGGAGGCTAATGGATGATCAACAGAAGGAAGGAGAGTGTAGTATATGAGGGCTATGAGCAAAGTGGAGAGGAGGAAAAAGGGGGAGAAAAAGCAAACAGAGAGGCCTGGGAAACAAGCCTCCTCGGCCATTGGTCGAGGAGCATCCCTCACTTGTAAATTGGTCTAAGTGTTCTTTCAATAAGATATAAAGTAGTTCAGACCCGGCAAAGGCCGGCCAGTGCCTAAACCTTCGATCCACTCTCTACAAATTTATTGTTTCGGGTTCGTTGGGCCTTCAACCCATACCTTTTGGGCTTGGGTTACGAAAACTGACCCTACAATTATGTTGTATTATTAATGAATTTGTCTGGTATTAATTTTGATTTGAGCGTATTTCAAGGGTGAGTTAATAAATTTGTCTCTTAAAATTTAATTTTATTAGCTGAAGTTTGACTATTTTTGTTTTTTCCCTTTTTAATCTTTTGCATTTTAGAATACAATGGGGCCTTTTTAATACATTTTATTGACCAATAAAAGTGCTTAAATTTTTTTAATTAAAAAAAAAAATATTATATATATAATTTTTTTTACAAGTGGGGGCCTTTTTTTTTTTTTATTTGGGGGCCTTAGGCGAATGCATCACTTGCATCATATATTAAGCCAGCTCTGGCAAAAAGGAATCAAAGGAGGAGAGACATGAACTACCGTTCTCTTGATGAGGTTAATTTATTTATATTTTATTTTATTTTATTTTTTCGTTTTAAGGATTCGCTCTACTACTACTACTACTATCAACGCTGAGTCTTTGGCAATCAATATTTTTTCGTTTTATATATGTTTTTTATTTTTTTAAATTTTTTACTTTTTGGAAAAATGCATTGAAAGTTTTAAATCTGTTTTTTCCGAAAATATTTAATAATTGGAAAATGCTAACGCGCAACGTTAGCATGACCTTAATAATTTCCCAAAAAATATACTCAATTATTCGGTGCCGCGCGCTGTGTACTATTAAACAGTCCTTTCTATATATAAGTTTCGGAGTATGAAATAAGTTTACTTAATTGGAGTGTGTGTTTTACCAACATTTAATGACTCGATTATAAGTTTGGCTTATCGTCCATCTGTTAGTGTTGTTGGGTTCCTTTTGATTTTAATGTACCTCAGCAGAGTCAGGGTAGGGTATAAGCGAACATCATTGTCAAAAAGGTTTTGGTGCCTAATAATACTTGAAATCTTGATGTTTGGGTTGATAGTAGGAGCTTTTGTATCCCTTCAAGCTATAGCACACATGGTAGTTCCCATTACCATGTGGCTGCATAGGATTGATGATTCACTATTGAAGACCTTTCTTTTTTATTCAAAAAAAAAAAACTGTTTCTCCAATGTCACTATGGAGAATAGTTTTTACTAAAAAGTAAAAACACCTTTTTCTGTGTTGGTTCTCTGATTTTAGGAACAGTTCATATTAAAATAACATTTTAAAATTTAATATGTTCTCGCATTCTCTCTATGACGGTGGCAGAAAAGGGGGTTGGGATTGTATCGTCAGTGAACCCAACATAGGGTATTATAAAAGGCTAAATATTAGACTCATCATACATTAAACTATGATTAATATTCCCATTAAAAAAAAACTATGATTAATATACTTGTACCAAATCAAAACATTGATTGCCAAAGAAAATCATGGAATTGGTCAACAAATTAAGGGATTGGTCTTATCAAAAAAAAGAAAAAAAGATTGTTTCCTAGAGAAAATATGAGATTCCGATCATTAATATCTAATTCAAATTTAAATTATCTTCGACTTTTATGTGTAATATCCATTATATATGTACGTATTCCATTGTCATCTTTAATATTATATTGCTCTGTTGTTGTGAAATCTTTAATCTTCAATAAGCTTGAGGACAATTTTTTTTCCTTCATAATATGCACTCATTACTTGATTGTAATGTAGTTTTTTTCTTCATAATATAACCTATTGTTATTATTGCCACCACTATCTTTGAGGAAATATAAATAACATTTTGTTTTTGATAATTCAAGAATAAGAAATATGCCAAAATTCAAAACTAAATTTAAAAAAAATGATAAATTGTAGTAGTATGTATTTAGTATTAACAAATAAAAAAAGTACACGTGAATCATTGAGGGTAGTCCCAAAATGTTGGCTATAAATTTCAAACTTGCGATCGTATAGATTTAGATTTCATGAGACCTTAGGAACTTTAGACCAACCCTTTGAGATTAAAATCAACTATTACCTTTTTAATAAACCAAATCAAAGTCCATTAAAATGTCTTTCTACCATTTTGTTACAAACCTAGTTTTGATAATATTCTTGGTTGAAAATGTTCACTCCACAGTTGTCCTAGAAACTCAAAGAATTGGTAGGCTTCTAAGTAAATAATTCATTAGGTAGACAAATCCACATTACCCAAATCTCGAAATACCAAACTTTTAATTTGGGTCCCAAATAAGCAAAATAACCAACCTATCATACCAAACACATTTTTTAATCAAAGAATATTTTTTTGTTAAGAGACTTGCTTTTGTTTTGTTAATAAAAAGGGAATTTTTTTTTTTTTTTTTGGAAGGGACCATTAATTAGCCCAATCGGTAAAGTTGTATGACCATTGGATGCCATAGGTCAATCAGAAAAAAGACAAAAACATATAAGTTATAATTTTTTGATAAGTAATAAAGATGTATATTCAATAAAACTACCTCATGCAGAAAAACATAAGGCAGAGGTAAAAGGTACAGAAAAATATGGTACAAAACAGAAAGAAAAGATACTAGTTATAAAGAAGAGAGCTAAGGAACATAGGGAGAGAATTACCAGAGGTGAGTCCCCAAACCCTAGATCAATAAAAACGGGAGCCATTGAAAGAAGCCAAAAGTTGATCAATGGAACTATCCATGTCCTCAAACGTCCTCCTATTTCGCTCCCTCCACAAACACCACATTAAGCATAGCGGAGCTAAATTCCAAACACTAGACAAATGCTTCCCAAACCAATTCCACCAACCAAAGAGAGTATCCGCAACAGATCTTGGCAAGACCCAAAAAATTCCAAAAGATCTAAATACCAAACTCCACAGCCGGTAAGCATTACCACAATGTAATAGCAAATGATTCACTGTTTTACCATTACAACGACACATAATACACCAATCAACAAAGTCCAGCCCTCTACCCCTCAAATTGTCACCTGTAAGGATTTTGTCCCATACAACAGTTCACACAAAGAAGGAAACACGTCGAGGGGCCTTAACCTTCCAAACACTTTTCCAAGGAAATATAATGGGCACGGGTCCTCTTAATTTATTATAAAATGAGCAGAGATCAAAATTCTCATTCTTTGTCAACTTCCATTGCATACAGTCTCCATTCTCAGTTGGAGGTAAATTAGAGCCCAAAGTACAAAGAAATGCATCCACATCACCCATTTCCCAATCATTTGGTCTCTAAATGAAGCGAATATCCCAGCTTCTCCGATCCTCACTTCGTAATCGTTCCAAAGAAGAGGCCACTGATGCCCCTTTATTGGAGGCAATCCCATACACAGCCGGATAGGTCAATTTAAGAGGAGAGTTCCCACACCATTGATCTGTCCAAAGCTTCACTCTATCCCCCACCCCTACCTCAAACTGAATATTTTTACTAAAAGCTTCCCAGTCCATACGGATACTTCTCCACTAACCACACCAATGTACCCCTCTATCTAGCTTGGAAGTCCCCCCCCCCCCCCCCCCCCCCCCCAACATTCTTCCCCAAACTTTAGAGCTACTACCATTCTCCAAAGTCTTGTCTCCTCAACCCCAAACTGCCATAACCATTTTCCTAGTAAGGCTTTATTGAGAGTAGTTAATTTCCTTACTCCTAACCCACCATTTTCTAAAGTTGCACACACCTTATTCCAGCCCACCAGATGAGTCTTGGAATCCCTCCACAAAAAATTCCTTTGCAACCTCTCAATTTTATTGGCGACATGCGTAGGGATTGTAAAAAGAGATAAAAAGTAAGTTGGAAGACTAGATAATGTACTCTTAAGCAATGTCAGTCTTCTACCTTTTGACAAATACATCTTCTTCCAACCCGCCAACTTATGCTCAATTTTCTCCAATATAGGATTCCAAATAGTAGGGGACTTGTGGACGTCCCCCGTGGCATACTGAGATAGGTCATAGGCAAAGACCCAATACGGCAACCCAAGATCTCTGCTAAGTGTTGTGAAATTTTAAAATACTCGCAAGTGTACGAACCGTACCGAAGTATAGTTTGACAAGAACGAGGTCGAACCCACAGGGACTTGAATGAACGTAGGAAAATTAATTAAACCTTAACCAAATTAATCCTAATCTAGTTTAATAAAAATTGGTTGTTTTGAAATTAAATAAACTAAGCAAATAATAAAATTAAGCAAATAGTTAAACTAAGCAAAAGATATAAAGCAATAAAAAGATGTAAACAATCAAGGGAAAGGAATTAAGGTTTTGGAATCCACCTTGCAAGTCATACCATCATATATTTATGATCATTAATTTTTCCCACCTCACTATATGATAATCTAGAAATCAATCTTGCTATCATGGAAAATATTCTCGTGAAAATCCTTATTTTAAAAATCAAAGGTATGTTCTTCTTCGCTTCTTAAGTATAAAACCAAATCATCAATTGTATCCGTAGCCAAACAAATCACAAGATATATCCAATTCTAAAAATCAAATCATAACTTGTATCCATTGACAGACAAATCACAAACGATATCCAATTCTATAATCAAGAATTAATAAACCAAGCATTCAATTAATTAAGACAAATACTAAATCATGAGAAAAACATGATTGAACTCATATCTAGAATCTCATCTTAGTCAATTGATATGAAGCAAGAACAATTTAAATCATTAAAGAACAACTATTGTGGGAAAAATCAAATCACATAAATATTAATGATAATCCTTAACAAGGTTTCATCCTCAACCCTAATTATAAATTTAGCTACTCATGGTAATTGAGATAAAACAAAAGAATAAAATACTAAACATTAAACTAGACAAATAAAATAGAGAAAGAAATAGTCACAATGCTATCATGGAGAAAAGCTACAGAGAAGCCACATGCGGCACTGCCTCTTGCTCCAATTTTCTGTTTTGCATCACAGCCCTAGCACTGGCCTCCCTCCCTGAATTTTGCCCTAAAAAGCCTTTAAATAGGTCAAGGAATCCTATTACAAGTTGAATTCCCGTTTGGAGAAAATCCCAGAATTTTATGCTTCACTTAACCGACTATTTTGGCCCATTTATCGTCAGAATTCGGGCTCCTGGTAAACTACAAAGTTGTAGCCCTTTAAGTTAACTTTCCAGCCCAACTTGAATCATCTTGATTGGATATTTGAGCCGAAAGTTATGCCAAAAATACTAACTGACGTGCAGGCTGGAATCCTAATCCGAATTGGACTTGGATTTGGTACAAATTTCCTTTGATTCCTTACTCCAATTGGACTTAAATTTAATATTCATGCCTGACTGGATGTAATTTGGCTTGATTCAATTGGCCTAGCCCCACTTTGCATGTAAAGCCCTTGTTATCTGCAACACAAAGATATTACTTAATCAGTCACAAAATAACATAAAAGTAAAGCTAAATATGTAGATATGTAAGTATTTTATTGTATATATTTCATGCATATCACTAAGATATGAATATTAGGAACCTCCCCAATGGGAACCATCTCACTCTTCAAAGCATTAACCTTTAAACTTGTCACAGCCTAGAAACAAAGAAGGAGCATTCGAACATACAGAATTTGCTCCTTATCTGCATCACAAAATAGGATTGTGTCATCCGCAAACAAAAGATGTGAGACACAAACTCCTTCACCCCTTCTACCATCTGCCCTGAAACCTTGAAGTAAACCAGCAGATTCAACTCTTTTCATTATCTTACTAAAAACCTCCATCATAACCAGAAATAACAAAGGGGATAGCAGGTCCCCTTGTCTCAATCCCCTTGAGCTCCCAAAAAAGTCAACTAGAGCTCTGTTGACCAAAACAGAGAACTGGACTGTGGATATACATGTATGGATCCACCTACACCACCTCACCCCAAATCCCATTCTTTTCAGGAAATCTAGAAGAGTCTCTCAATTCACATGATCATAGGCTTTCTCAATGTCCAGCTTACAAATAACCCCCGGAATTTTACTCTTCACCTTATTATCCACACACTCATTAGCAATAAGAACAGAATCAAGTATCTGTTTGCCATCCACAAAACTATTTTGAGATTTAGATATCAACTGATCCAAAACCTCTTTCAAGCGGTTTGCCAAAACCTTAGCCAAGATCTTGTATACACTCCCCACCAAGCTGATAGGTCTAAAATCACGGATATTGGAGGCACCGTTCTTCTTAGGGATTAGGGCTATGAATGTTGCATTAAGAGATTTTTCAAACTTGCTATGTTGATAAAACTCTTCAAACACAGCTAAAACATCTCTCTCCACAACTCCCTAACAATGGTGATAGAAGGCTAAAGACTAATTTAATTTTTGAGGTTTTTGGGGACAAAATTTCAATTTTGGAGTTGGCCAATTGAAAGAAATCCAAGAGAGCATGCCCCTTCTGGTCTCTCACTAGTTCTGTCCCTACCAATCTACCATCATCGGTTTACCCCACCATTGTTACTACCATTTATTACCGTGCCACTTATCAATTGTTTCTATTACCATTATTGCATCTATATATGAATATATTAATGATTTTTCGTGTGATCTAAACAATTAAAAATATTTTTCAATCATATTTACAATTGAATATAGAAGAACAAGTCATTTTCCTACTAAAGGAAAATATTTTCTACGGAAAACAAATGGAGCATTTATGATTTATCTTCTAATTTGATTTCGAGAGTCTCTGTCTTTTTGTTTTTGTTTTTATGTTTTTCAAAATATTTTGTAGAAATTTTCACTCATATTTTTATTATTAAATATGCCTCTACTAATAATGAAATAAACTAAAACAATGCCATTTGCTGGGGAATTGTTATAGTGGGACCATCATGGCATAGCAGTTTAAATTTACCAAATTTATTTACAAAAGTCACAAATCATGGATTTTTTCAACAAGCTTCAAATCAAATGAGTGTAAATTCTACCATTTTTTTTATAAGGTAAAATAATAATTTAGGGATAGCTGAATATTTGATAGGCGAGAGTAGATCATATTAGGCGTATTTGACATATCATAGAACAAGGTTAATTGAGAATAATATAATTGGTTTTAATTGTTTTTTGTTTTTTGTTTTTAGGAAGAAAATGCATTTTAATTGTTTTTGTTCCAAATGGGATTTGACATATTCCCTTAAAAAGTTAGTTTTATCTTAATTTATTTCACTCTAAAATTAATATTGTGAGTTTTGAAATTTATATTCCCCATATTTTTATATTTAAATTTTTTATATGTATGGTCTGATATGATTCTAGATAAAACTGATATAATATAAAATCATTTTAAAATTAAATTAGTTTTGTGTTTGATTCAATTTACACTTAGATTTGAATCAATTTTGTGACTTTGCCAAACACTTCCTTAAATGATCAAACCATATATATATAATATATGTATATCTTTAGGATAAAACTTAGGAACAAATCTTAGGTATATTACGTTAAGTTTTCTAATTAAATTCAAACACATTGCTATATTGAATTTAATTGTCCTTAGAAAAGAAAAGAAAAGAAAATATTGTACCATATTTAATTGAAAAGCCTTAATATATTACACTTGGTGTACTATATAGGCCTGTCCACGGTCGGTTCGGGTCAGGTTTGTGCCCAACCCGGAACTGACCCGACCAGATCGGATGGCCAGAAATTCAACCCGCCCCGACCGGCATGGTTGATCAGATCGGGCGGATCGGACCTTCAATGGACGGCGGTCAGTTCGGTTGGATTTGGAGATCTAAAAATCGGCCAAAATCCGGTGATTTAATGGCAAAATCGATGAAATTTCGATGATATTTTTGCCAGATCTTCTTCGAAGTAGCCGAAATCTCATCAGATTCGGTGAGATCTTGTCAGATCTAGTGAGATCTTGCAAAATCCGGTGAAGATTCCATGGATCTAGCTGAGATCTCGCTAGATGTAAATAACTTCGCTCAGAAATGTTGAGATCTTGGTTCGGTCGGGTTTCTTCGGGTTTTGGAGAGAACCCGCCAGCCGACCTGCCCTTTTCGGGTTTTGGAGGTCGAGACCTGCCTCCGACCGCCGGAATAGTTGGGTCGGCTGGTTTTGGATTAGTCACTGGTCAGATCCTCCGGGTGGGTCGGGTCTCGGATGGGTCTGGACAAGCCTAGTACTATATTTAACTTTTGTTCATATATTTATACATATTAAGTGTGAGACACTAGGAACGTCCTTGAAGCGTTTACATAGAAGACACTAGGAAATATTAGTTAACCTAAAGACAATTAATCAGATCAAGATACCAAATTGTTTTTGATGTAGATAAGAGTTGAACTTCAAATCTCTTATTCAACTATAAGAGACTTTATTAATTGAGTTAACTAGAACTCACAAACTGTGAGTTATTATTCATTATTAAAGTTGCAAGGATTATGCAATAAAATTTATACAATCCTTAAGGAATATACTTATTTGACTTATTCAAGCTGTAAAATATTCTAAATCCACTGCAAGGCACATGATTCCTCGTGGACCACATGGACCCATGGTGTATACTTTAAAATCAAATCATCTATTCATTCGATAAAGACTGTTCGGTAATGACGTTAACGCGTTTTGTTTTAAATAAAGGAAAGGTCCGCTAATATAATTGCATTGCCCGTAGTTAAACTCGTGGGCTTTTCATTGCTTCTCTGTGTGACCCACCACTTAACACAAAATACTTTGAATACGAGAGAGTAGAGACCCACAAAAAAGAAAAGAAAAAAAAAAGAGTAAGAGGTACCGGACGGAAAAGGTGCTGTTTGATATGTTTGGTAGGGTAAGTTTTTACGATTTAAATAACAGTTTTTTATGTATTTTTATATATTTTTTAATTTATATATATTTTTAAAAAATATAAACAATATTATTAGAATAATATTATCAAATGAACCCATCGTAAATGAAACATAAATGTGATGTAATTGAACTTAAACTAGCTTGTGAATGCTTTCTAATCTGCATTTTCTCTATTGGACAAAAGACGTGCGACAGGAAGAGCAAAGAAAATTGTTCCACGCCCTCCTCCAGTTCCGTACAGTCGTCCTTAAATGCCAACTCCTCAGCCAAGCAGCCTTCCATCAACGGAGGCATATGAACGAAACCAGGCGGTATAATTGTAGTGTGTTTTGCATTAAACACGAGCATATTGCCTGTTTATATATCAATGCAATGAACATGGCCAGACTAGGTGGCCAAAAAATTATGAAATGATTAGAAATAAGACTGAACAAAATGCTTGGTTTGCTGCCCCAGTCAAATCCTGCTCACTTTTCAAACATATAGAGTCACTAATTCCGTACAATTTCTATGTGACAAATGGTATCATGGTCTACAATAAGTCTCATGACATAAAAAAAAAAAAATATATATATATATATATATATTAGGTGGCATGTTGTGTTTGGTGTATAGTAACAAATGTGTTAGTATTAGGCACACGATAATCTGTTAACTTAATGCAAGGTCTCTTATAGTGTAAATTATTTTTCTGGTCCATAAAGCAGGCTTAGGAGATACTTTCTCGTCTTACTGGGTCATGTTAACTTGTTGAATCTTGTTTCTGGTCTGCACGAGTATTGCTTTGCTTATTGGATTTTATCAGTTTGGGAACGCTTATTTATTTTCTACCCAATTTGCGTATAGGTTTGCCCTATTTGTTTAACGAATGCAAAGGACTTGGCCTTTGGCTGTGGGCACCTGGTGAGCTAAACTCATTGGTATTTTCATATTTTGCCTGTGTCCTCTTTGTCGTTTAGGTGGCATTGTAATTATTTTGAGTAAATTATTTCATTGTAGACTTGTCAAGACTGGAGCTAGATTAACTGTCCAATATGTCGTCAACCTATCAGAAACCGTCTCAGAGTGTTCACTGGGTGATGGAGAACTAAAAAAGTATGTTTGGATGAAGAAAGATTGTGTAATTGTTTGATATGCCGTCAACCAATCAGAAATCATTTCCCCGATCCAAACAAAAATCAAATGTACATTAGCCTGCACATATCCAGGTGTTCTATCAAGAAAAATTATTCAATATTCTGGAAGTAGTGTTCCATCTTCTGACATCATTGGGCGAAATCCTTGTTACTTAAATCCTCATTACTTAATCTGATGAAGCAACCTTCTGATTACAACTGGAATAAAATTTGACTATGGCTTCAATCAACAATAAAAAAAATTATATGTATTCACTTACTAAATCACTTTTTTTTTTTTTTTTAAGAACACTTACTAAATCACTAGTTGTATACAAAATGACCAAAATATTTTCAAAACTACTAAATAGAATAAAATACCTTATGAACCAAGATAATTAGATTATCTCTATAATGTTTAAATGACCAAAATACCCCAAGAAACCATTAAAATAATATAAACTATTTGAGGGGTTTGCAGCTTTATTGCTACTTGTTTTGTGGGTGTGAACTTTTTTGTATATTCCTTTTGTCTCAATGAAGCATTAAGATTGCTTATTCATTTATAAATAAAAAATAAAAATAAAAAGATAAAAAAAATGATAAAAATATTCCAAAACCACCAAAATGGCCCAAATACAAATACCCTTAGAAACTTTCTAAATAACTGAAAACCCTAAAATTATTAAAATGACCAAAATACCCATGAAAACTTTCAAAATAACTAAAAGTACCTCCAAAACTACTAAAATAATTAAAATACTCCAAAAACTATTAAAATGACCAAAATGTCTAATGGAGCAATGATGTGGCTTTTTTGATGTTATGGAAAATTGTTATTTTATAAATTGAAACCCAATGCTATAACCCGATTGAGAGAGAGACCTTACTTTAGTAAGCTTGAGGATAATTTTTTCACAATGTCCACTCATTAGTGTAGTTTTGAGATGCAGATTATGATCTTGAGTGAGGTCATCTCTTATATTTTGCATACCAAACCTGTCATACCACATGTAATACGAGGTCTTGATTGACATTAAACATCTTACAGACGGTTAACTGTATCACAGTGGTATGGAGTTCTTGCTTTTGTTGATTCTTATGGATCAACACTCATAGGAAACAGTCCAGTTATTACCCAAATATGCTCAAAACTATGGCTTGTAGCAGAGTGCTAAAATTTAAGTAACCAATGATGACAGTTTGTATGTTTCCCATTCATCAAATCATTTCATTTTGGACTTTTTAGAGTCTGAAACTATGGCAATTTATGGCAAAAATGCGTATGCTGCAGAATAACATTGCAAAATCATCTGATTCATTTTTAATTCTTTCATGAATTTGAAATTTGAAAGTTTTGAATGGACTCTCTTTTTAAACAGGTCAGTGCAGCATTGAGTAAAGAAGGTCTAACAGAATCCAAACTACTCATTGGAATTGATTTCACTAAACGCAACGAATGGACAGGTTTGTGGAGTAAATAATATTATCTTTTTGTTTATATTCCATTCATTATTGTATGAGTTATTAATGGAGCAAGAATTGGGATCCCCTGGTTAATAATTGCATCTACAAAACACTAGGGTGTAATCTGAATTGTGTCGAAAATGATAACTATGTACCTTATTAATTTCTATTCTAAAATTATGGATAATGCATTATAAGACTTGGACATTAGATAGTGTCAGTGAAGAAGGCATTCTGTGAAGGTCATTACATCTTTGACAAGCGTTTATCGGTTTTACAATAATGTGATATCATATATTTTTGAAAATGGTTTGTATTTGATTTGTATCGCCGGGAAGCTAATGCATCAGTTTTGTTATTGAAGGCAATGGGTCATTCAATAACCGGAGCTTGCATGGCATTGGAGATGCACCTAATCCATATGAGAAGGCCATCTCTATCATTGGAAAGACTTTAGCCCCCTTCGACGGAGACAACTTAATTGCTTGTTTTGGTTTTGGTGATGGTACGTGTAGTCCCCTAAATTTGGATATCTGGAGAAGTTTCTATTATTTTCTAATATGAACCTGGATTTATTTTCTGTTATAGAGATAACTCAAGATCAGGAAGTGTTTAGCTTTCACAGTGATCATTCACCTTGCCACGGTCTTGAAGAAACTTTGTCCTGCTACAGAAAGATTGCTCAAAACGCAATACTTGCTGGTTAGTTTTCTGTTCCTTTATTTGAAAGTTAACATTTCATTAATTGGAATTTGCTTTTTGTAACCAAACTCATGAACTCTTTTTTGGTATGACATCAGAAAATCCTGTCGATAATATTTGTTGAGATTAACAGCTTTGTTTTTGTGTTTAAGGGCCAACTTCTTATGCTCTTGTAATTGAGGCTGGAATCGACACTGTAGTGAAAAGTGTTGGTCAGTACCATGAATTGCTCATCATTTCTGATGGCCAGGTTGACCTCAAAGTCCTCCTTCTCTCTCTCTCTCTCTCTCTCTCTCTCAAATTGTTGCATGCACATAATCATTCTTATTTAGAGTAATGTCTTTTATTGTGTAGGTTACAAGAAGCAGCAATACAAGTGATGAAGATCTAAGTCAACAAGAAGAGGAAACACTCAAATCAATTGTCAATGCGAGGTAAAGCTTTGCAGATTGATGGAATTAATTCTTGTTTCAGGCTTCTGTTGAATCTTTACCTCCCCCCCCCCCCCCCCCCCCCCCTCTCTCAGAGCTATTTTGATATCCATAAAGGCAACTCTCTTTAGTATGACATCTCCATCCTTGGAAGGCCTTTATGTCTCCAATTGAGGAGATTCTTAACAATGCTGGCATATGAAAGGTTGATAAAGTTTCTGACATTATAATGGGCAGAAATTGCTTGCCAAAATTTTGAAAATCCTTTTACTTGAAGTTCTTTGTTATTGAGTGGTTTGGCTCCCCAAAGTCAATCCCAAATATGATTGATTTGCTAGTGGCAGTGAAGAAATTATCCCTAGGGCTTTGTTGTTATAGTTGAGACCATGGAGTATGCACCATTTAGTCTCCATTTTCTTTCATTAATAGAGTCTGGAAATGGGATCCTAAAAAATCTGGCTTAAAGTATGTCAGTCTCAGGTTTGAGTAATTTTGTTGAATGGGCAACTGCAAATATGAGATAATGTTTTGGCTACATGTCAAAAGAGATTAAAAAAAATTATGTTTTGTGGAAGGAGAGAAATAAATGCATACCATAATGTACATACTGAATTATTCATCATAAGAAAATATGTACAAACTGATAGGGATACCATTAGAAATTCCAATGAATCTGTTGTAAGGCTTAACTTTTCTTTTTGAAAATTGGCTATTCAGCTACTCTGAATAATGTAGGATAAGTAAGTTATGCGCGAAGCACTATATTGTTGGTCATTTCAGTCTCTAAGTTGTGATGGGCAAGGTCTGTTGGGAGAGTTTGATAGCCCTTTTGGCTGTGTTTTGAATTGTAACTATGCTTCTTTTGGTGCTAATAAATTTGGTTTACTCACAAAAAAGAGAGGAATTTTTTTTTTTTTGGTCTTGTACTATGAATTGTGGGCTATTCTTGTTTTGAATGTTTCAAAAACTTGTTCATATACTCCCAACCTAATATTGTTTGTAGTATATCATTAGAGAAAAATGCTGTACTTTACACTGAAAGAAAGTGTTGAACAAATTAATGAGCTTTCCTGAGTCTCAACACTAAAAATTTAAAGATTTTGTAGTGTATAGCTTTCATCTCCTTTATTTTCAGTAAATGTTGCGCAATAATTTACAACCGTCTTTTTAATTAAGAAACAAGTGGATCTGGTAGAGAAACTAGCATCAAAGTATCAATGATACAATGAAGACAATTGCTCAAGTAAAAGCAATGATGTTGAACTAAAGGAACTGAAATTTTAATTTCATTGTCCAGGACATATCCACTCTCAATTTTTGTGGTTAGAGTTGGTGATGGACATTGGGAAGACATGAAGAACTTCAAGCTCCGTGCACGTGAATGTCATAATTTCAAGGTATTGCAGTAGCAGCATACGATTTACTTTGAATGCAATTTGTGTTGAATTTAATTCATGCATTGACTTCTAAATAATATCTTTTCTTTGTATTTAGATGGTTAACTTCACTGAAATTATGTCTACAAATGCGACATCGGCTGAGAAAAATAGCTTTTGCTATAGTGGCCCTAATGGAGATCCTCGTCCAGTACAAAGCAGCAGTTGAAAATGGCATTCTTGGGTAGGGTTCCTTGTTCATGCCAAATTATAATATTCAATTATTTGGTCAAAAATTTCTGAAATGAGATCTCTGGTGTGCATAATGGAGGTAGCCAATAATTTAAATGAGAGTAAAACCTTAATACTTATAGTTTGCTTCAAAAACCAATTGTGGATGAAATATAAATGTCATGTAATTGAGTTTGAACTTGTTTGTGAATGCTTTCTAATCTGCATCTACTCTATTGGAAAAAAGACGTGTTATAGGAAGAGCAGAGCGAACCGTTCCACTCCCTCCACCAGTTCCTCCAACTTGTGAGACATGCAACTCCTTGGTATGATTATGATACAGAGTGTGTTTGTTGTTTTGTTTTGTGATTTTTAACGAATCAGAATCTTATATCAGCGAATCAAGAAGAAGTTACCCCTCTAAAAGTACATATCACTCTAGAACAGAGAAGGGAATGCCTCATTTACTTTCCATCTACTAGATTGTGCACTTTTTTCCCTCAGTTTTGAAGTGGCCATGATGAACTCCTTTGCATTCGAATATTATACAGGGCACACCCCCCCCCCCCCCCCCCCCCCCAAAAAAATCCAAAACGATAGTGTGTTTTGCAATGAATTGAGGATGTATCTTGTTTATTTATCATTGCCATGAGTCCATGACACATACACTGAGCTAGTTTGCTAAGGAATTCCATTATAATTATATAAATAGGAAATATTTGATTTGTCTGTACACATCGATCCTTGTGCTTCTCGTAGAGATCAAGGATGTGCGTGCTGAAGGGGGTATGTGTTCAAGAGATTAAGACCGATAAAAATGGAGTTCAATTTTGTTCAAAGCATTTGGGGATGCTGGGTATAGTTGGGGAGGTTTTGATAATGTGGGAAAAAGGGTACTGGAGGAAGTTAATAGGGACATTCTTGCTGGCTTCCTTGCTAAAGAGTGTCGAAGATGGTTGAGTGAGCGTGTACCAGGGTGTATCACCCAAATGACAATAGTATAAGGAGTCTTACATGGGAGTAGCTAAGGGGTGTGAGAGAGAGGTGGGATGCAGCTTAATGTAATGTAGGTGAATTCAATGTCATCAGATACCTCAGTGCGAGGTTAAGGTGCAATAGGTTTAGCTTTGAAATGTTTGATTTTTTTGACATTATTGGGGAGTTTAATATGGTTGATTTGCCACTTGAGGAGGGGTATATACACATTGTTGGAAGGTGGTAGAAGCCGATGTGATGCCTGGTTTTTCTGGAGTTTTGGGGTTTTTGCTCAAGCTCTTTTGGGGGATACGTCCTGCTGGGATGACATACCTCCCAAAAGAGGCAAGGCTGAATTGGAACCACTAGGTGCATGCCATGAGGGATAGAGAGAGAGAGAGAGAGAGAGAGAGTGCACTAGTGCCGTGGCAGGAAGAGATGCCACGACAGACTAACAGACAAAATAGTTGTCTTTGTCTGGTAATGGGGAATGGCACGCAGACGGAACAGTGATGGTCTGCAAGTATACCCAGACCAGACAAAGGTGGTTAAGGGGTGGAATAGTAAAATTCGGTCACGGCAGGCACTATAAAAGGAGGCCTTTGCCGTGTACAGGGGATAACATACCCACACACGGAGGAAAAGAGAATACAACACAAAAATCACGGTGGTAAAAATTACTAAGGAAAGACTAAGAGAAAAAGGAACCAGGGCAAGGAAAGAACGAAAAGATAAAAGAGAGAAATTGAAAGGAAAAACAAGAGTTAGGCGGCATGCACCGATAGGTTTCTTTCCCTCTCTCCTTCTCGAAATCCTTGCTCTCTGCCAAAAGGAAAAGGTGTTCCTCTGGGCATTAACCATTTAGTTCCGTTTATCTCAAAACGATCAATTTCCATGGCAGGATTTACTTGGGAGATTGATTGTGTTGAGAAGAGGCATTCTTGTTAGAAATAATCATATACGCAGCGGAAAAATAACGGATTTACTTCATTCAGAATTGATAACATGCATAATGTAAGTTTCAGAATATTGAACAAGAGAGTGTACCTTGGTGTAGTGAATTTCAAAACCAAAAATCAGAAGTTCTCAGGAACACTTTTAATCTTCACTCCAATTCCACTAACGCCCAAGATGTGTGGTCTCTCAATCAGTTTCCAAGGGAGAGTAATTGAGTGGCTTCACTCACACATACACACCATTTTTACAAACTTGTGTGTTTTAAAATTTTGTATGTTTCTCTCCTAAAAACTGATTGTCTAATTGGGCTAGCCTTTTGGGCATTTTCAATTGGGCTTTAGTATGTGGCTTGGAGTGGGACTAAAATGGACCAATAAGACACTAGCTCCAATGGACCTTGAGCTTTTCTGTCAACTCTTGACAAGTCCAAAGTTACCATTAATTATATTTAATACCATTATAAAAATATAATTGCACTCTAGGCCTTATTAATAAATTATATCACAAGACTTTATTATACATGCAACTCCTTCATAGAATATTCGTAGTAATTCAAAGTCATGAATATAGATTGTCACTTTGAAGATTACTACATTTTAATCCTTGAGTACCTGGTTTAATCATTTTAAATTATTCACCATATATTTATGAAATCCAATTTCATAAATATATACTTTAGTAATTTCTTACCAAAGTGGTTAGGCCTAACTCTCTGAATAACTGAACCCGTTAAACTTATCTCAAGAGAATATTTTACATCTCTATTAAGAGACTATGAATTTCATCTTGAGAATATATGTTCCATCAACATTAAATGTGGTTGCCCAACGTACTAAGGTTTTGACCGTTACTTTAGATCTCACTCCTGATATATCAAAGTAACCTACACTTTATGATTAGATCCATTATTCTCTTAGGATTAAGAGTTCATATAAATATTAGTCGTGAGATTTATTATTCAATTGACAGTTGTTAGGAGAATAATAAATCTCACAGCGGTCCAGTTCAATATGTTTTAACTCTTAAAACATATCAACATATCAACTAGAAGTCTCTATTTCCATGATCAAGACAAATCATCTTAGTTGATATATTATAGTCTTCGCAGATGAAATGCCCAATTTCATCACCGACTACGAATTAAAATTCTAAGTTTACAAAGAACTTGTGACTTATATCTTCTGTGACTAAATCACATAAATCACATACTATGTATTTCATGGACTACATGATAATGTCCGAATATTCATGTTATCATTATTTTAGATAATAATAAAACAACTTTATTAATTACAATATTAAGTTATACATAATATCTTACATAACATATACAATAGGATTATAGGGCACTAATCCCAACAGTTCTATCCTCTTTGGTTTGCTCCTACGGACCAGATTAAAATTGATTTCTTTTCTCCTCTAATTAACTTATAAATTACTCTACCCCCTTTGCTCTCTTTGTAAAATAATTAACATTATTGCGATTCCATTGCTTAAATAGGGATCATTTGGTCATTTCTTATTCAATATCAAGAGTACTCTGTTTTTTTTGTTATTATTACCATATCTGTTTGCCACAATTTATCTGAAACAGCTTTGCCTGCTGCAAGCATATCTCTGGCAGACGAGGCATAGTTTGTGCACAAGCCGGCCCAGAGTGAGTTACAGCTGGACCGGTCTCAACTCCCGTAACCTAGAACAGTTGGACCTACTACCACAAAGGGCAGCCTAGCCCAATACAACAAAAAAGGCCCCCACATAGTGTAAATTATTTTTCTGTCCATAAAGTGGGCTTAGGAGATACTTTCTTGTCTTATAGGGTCATGTTAACTTGTTGAATCTTGTTTTTGGTCTGCACGAGTATTTCTTTGCTTACTGGATTTAATAGTTTGGGAACACTTATTTATTTTCTACCCAATTTGCATATAGGTTTGCCCTATTTGTTTAACGAATGCAAAGGACTTGGCCTTTGGCTGTGGGCACCTGGTGGGCTAAACTCATTGATATTTTCATATTTTTCCTTTGTCATCTCCGTGGTTTAGGTGGTATTGTAATTATTTTGAGTAAATTATTTCATTGCAGATTTGTCAGGAATGTGGAGCTAGATTGAGTAACTGTCCAATATGTCGTCAATTGATCAGAAACTGTCTCAGGGTGTTCACTGGGTGATGGAGAACTAATAAAGTATGTTTGGATGGAGAAAGATTGTCTGTCTAATATGCCGTCAACCGATCAGAAATCATCTCTCCCATCCAAACAAAAATCAAATATACATTAGACTACACATATCTATGTGTTCTATCAAGAAAAATTATTCAATATTCTGGAAACATTTTTCTGACTTTTGACATAATTTCATTATATGTTAAGTAGTAAAATCTATTATTATGTGAGAGGAGAGAGCATTATTTCATGAGTATTGAATAATTATCCGTGTTAGAGCTTGTCTGGATTTGGATTGGATTTGGGACCCTAGATCCTATCTAGCTATCTATAAAGTTTCTGTTTTATACCCTGATGTGTGGCAGTATCCATTTGTAATGTTAAGTTGTTAACTATGATATCTTATATTTCATGTTCCTCTTTATCGTTTCCAAGATCCAGCCTTGTGATTACGCAACCAGGACCTTACCCAAGACATACCATTGTCCGGGACATACTATTATCCAACTATGGGCAGCTATTAACATTATGATGTGCTCTCCAAGTCAACTATTAAACTAATGGTATCAATTCTTTCAACAAACTTGACCAAAAAAAGCAACCCAAAACTTCAATTCATGTAATTGTACCTTAGCTTAAACAAATGTGGTTAGCTGCCACTGACTATAATTTACTTCCAAAACCATATTAAAACATCCCAATTTCTAGTGGAAGGCAAGGTTTCAAAGCACTTCTTGCCCCACTTCTTAATCTGAAGTAATTCAAGGCATTTGCCTTAATTGTTTGGCACAAGAAAACATTTTGCAATTGGATTATTTATAGACCATGTGAAGGACGATTAAGCTTAGTTTTGTCCAAATTTAGCCGAGGACATGGTCTCGGTACTTACAGCCCAAAATTCATCTTTTCGCTCTTTTTTGAATGTGACGGAACTCTTTCAATTTATGTCAGTTTTTGTTAAATTTATAAAATGATTAAATTATAACTATTTAAAACCATTTAGTAACTATCTGTACATTAAAATTTTATAGTTTAACTTTGAAAAAAAAATCAAACTATGCGGCCTTTTTTATATAATTAGTTCAGAAAGAATCTACAAAATGCACTCATTTTAATGAGATATAACAAATTATTAGATGAAAAAAAATGTTAATAGTGTGTCTGACTATTAGGGGACGAAGTTAGGCTGGAACATATGGGCCAGTCGAAACCGGGTCCGGGTGTGAATGTTTTAAAAATTGGGTAAAATACAACAATTAGTCCTCGTTACATATTCTTTTCTTGGGTGAAATCCTCCTTACTTAAATCTAGGGACGGAACCAGAATTTGAACTTGAGGGGGCAAGCATAACCAAAAAAAAGTTTCGCAAGTGTTGATTTTAGCCAACCAAAAAATGCACACACATCATAATATTAATTTGTGGATGTATTCTAACATTAATTTTTAGGAATTTATCTTATGTAACGATTCAAAATATTTTTTGACTTGCAAAGTTAGGAATCTTTAACCTATATAAAAATCAATATATTTTTTTTATTTTACTTTCCGATATTTATTTCTTTATTTTAAAATTTTAAATTAAAAAAAAAAAAAACCCACAAGCCACAACAATATTATTTTTAGTAATTTATTAACACAATAAAGTTACAACAAAATTAATAGATATAAAGTAGTATACTACTACAATCATTTTAAGATAACCTTATGAATATAAGGTTGTGTATACCATATGATTAGACCCAAAAAAAAAAAAAAAACAATTAGGTGCACGTGGCTTTATGTTGGCCACAAGAGCCACAATGAGATGTAGTCATCTTTGCCACAATCTCCAATGTGCCTTTGTCAATTGTCATTTTGCAAAATAGAGAGAAGGCATGCAGTGAACTTTGAAGGTTCAGTGAAGTTAGAAAAAAAAATAGAAGAAGAAGAAAGCAGCAGAGGTGCAGCTGGCCTGAGAAGAAGACGACGGTGGTGTAGCTGGCCAGAGAAGAAGACTACGGTGGTGCTGCTGCACTAAAGGATAGTCTTGCTAAGGATTTGTTATTTGTACTTATCTTGTTTTTTTTTTTTCTGTACTGAATTTGTGATTGTCTAAAGGTTTTTCTAATTATCCAGTTTTATGAATTGTTTTGTTGGTTTGTCTAATGGATTTTCTTGATATGTTTGGGGGCAACACAGCAAAAGGATGGTTTGATTAAAACAATTTGGGAAGATTCATGGGTCAATTTGTAAAAATATTTGGGGAGGGGGCAAGTATATACCATTTAGGGTCAAAAGTTAGAATTTTTGTATGGCTTATGCATACTACTAGTTAATTTTTCAAAATTTGGGGGGGCCATTGCCCCCCCCCCCCAGCCCAAGTGTAGTTCCGTCTCTGCTTAAATCCCCGTTACTTATTCTTATGAAGCAACCTTCTCAACGGGAATAAAATTTGGCTACATTCTTGGCTTCAACCAACAATATAAAGATGATATGTTTTTACTTAATAAACCACTAATTGTGTACAAAATGATCAAAATATTTCCAAAACTACTAAATAGAATAAAATACCTTATGAACCAAGATAATCAGAGTATCTCTACAACATCCAAATGACCAAAATACCTCCAAGAAACCATTAAAATGATATAAACTATTTGAGGGGTTTGCAGCTGTATTGCTACTTGTTTTGTGGGTGTGGACTTTTTTGTATATTCCTTTTGTCTCAATGAAGATTGCTTATTCATAAAAAAAAAATTGATAAAAATATCCCAAAACCACCAAAATGGCCCAAATGCAAATAGCCTTAGAAACCTTCAAAATAACTGAAAACCCCAAAACTATTAAAATGACTAAAATACTCCTAAAGACTTTTAAAATGAGTAAAAATACGTCCAAAACTATTATAATTAAAATACTCCCAAAATTACTAAAATGACCAAAATGTCCCAAGTCCACTAAATTATCCAAATACCACCGAAATTACTAAAATGATGAAAATACCTTTGCAAAATGATCTAAATACCCCAAAACTCTCCAAATGACCAAAATACCATTAAACCATTGAAATGACTAAAATACACTCTCTAAATTGATCAAAATGACCAAAATACCTCTCAAAAAAGTCGAAAATGATCAAAATAGAAATGTCTTAAATAACTAATTTTTTACCCTTGAAATATCTAAAATGACCAAATTACTCATTGAAAACTACTAAAATGACCAATGTATCCAAAACAACCAAATTACCAACAAAAAGGTCTGAAACTCTTAATTAAAAAAATAAAAAAAAGTCTGAAACTACTAAAATGACTAAAAGTAAAATACCCAACAACCAATAAAATAACCAAAATACTCTACAACGATCGAATGACCAAATTAACTAAAACTATTAAAATGACCAAAATCCTCATAACTAATGATACATTTTAATTTTTTCAATGAGTTAGTTAAAAATTTGTATCTCATAAGCAACATCTGACAAACCTGTTAACAAATTCCATTCATTTGAAACTCGGATTAAAGGACTAATAACAAAATTTCAAATTGAATTATATGGTGTAAGTTGTGTGTAATATTGTGACTCTGTACGATTACGATCCCATGATTCAACTTGGTATCCCATACTAGCACTACTTTACAAACAATTCTAATATAATTTTTAATGATTTCTGTTGTGCAAGACAGTATTGGTGTTGAGAAACAGACAGGGTATACGTTTTTGCCGAAAATCCAAAGAAACCTTACAGAACTCTCTATATCACATGTTTGACCACATAATGATGATGGCAGTCGGAAAACGAAGCTTAGCAATTTCTAATATTGAAAGAGAAAGTATGATTAACAAACTGAGATCTGAGTCCTTGTTTTATATATGAGAGATGTTATGTTCACAATATTTTCACAATATTTTTGTAACAAATCATAAGTAGTTAATTGTTATTGATTCAAATTTGAACTTAATACTAATATTACATTTTTACCATTATAATAATAATTAGTAATAACATACTACGTAGGATTTGTTGTAAAAATATAGTGAAAATGTTGTCAACATATCATTTCTATTTATGTATCTCTAAAAAAAAAAAGAAATTTATATTTATGTATATTACACGTTGCACCAGAGTTTAATGAGGAGCGACACTGTTTCTGTATTAGAAAGGAAAGATCTCCTGAGTTAGTGACTCTTATGCATAACGACATCCTTTGGTTAAGTGTTGGTTAAGTTAGTGGGGCGGACGCTGTTTTTTTCTTTTGTTGACCGTTGCTTGGCCTCTCCTCCTTCACATGTAAACAACATTGTTTGTATGTATGACGGTGACATTTTTTTTCTGAGAGAGCATGACTGACATTTTGCTTGGAGGTAGTATGACAGTGACATTTTTTTTTCTGAGATAGCCAGCATGACTTTACATTTTTTTTAATGAGATAGCATGATTAACATTTTGCTCGGTGGTAGTATGACAGTGACGTTTTTTTCCTGAGATAGCATGACTTACATTTTGCTTGGTGGTAGTATGACAGTGACATTTTTTTTTTCCTGAGATCGCATGACTGAGATTTTTCTTGGAGATAGTATGACAGTGACATTTACGTGGAAAGGGATAGCCCCAAAAGAAGACTTGTTTCTCAAAAACATGTAGTTCCAACATACAATAAAGGAATGTAGTTTAGAACAATTATATCTTTCTCTATCGTTTCTCAAAAAAAAAAAAAAAAAAAAAAAAATCTTTCTCTATCTCTATTCCTGCTATAATCAGATCTAGTGATCTGCTCTGTACGATGGGATTAAAGGCATCTAAAAACAAGAAGGATTCTGAATTCCACACGAATTGGGATCAAAATTTCGTGAGCATAGGCATTCATGAGTTACAAGATGATGAAGTTGACAGGTAATCATATTCACTCACCCTCCTTTACCATTTATCTGTATGTACTATATGTTTAAGATAAAAGGGATAGCTAGCTAGCTACAAGATCTTTTTTTAGCAAGTTGTAATTGAAGTAAGTTGTTAATATATATGTACATGATGTTGATGTTTCAGAACTCATACTAAGACCACCGGAAACACCAGCATAGTAAGAGGAATGGCGCACAGCTACTCTTCCCTTGAGGAGGTTATTTTGCTTCCCTTTTTTTTTTTTTTTTGTCTCTTTTCATTTTAAGTGCAGTGATAAGGATTCTATGTTGACTACTATCCTAGGAAGCACGGCAGATTGGGCGGCGCACCCGAGGCCGATACGCACGGATGCGCCGTGCGGCCATGGCCGACTTTTTTTTTTAATGACTTTAGTTGGATTCCCCTGTTTTTTTTTTTTTTTGATGGATGGATTCCACTGTTTGTTCGTGAGTGAAATGTGATTTTTTGGGGGTTGATTTTGTCTATGACCTCAAACTCTGTATTCAAACTGATAATTTGGTTAGAAATTTGTTTTATCTTTTGTTCTTTTTTTTCTTTTTTGAGGAAAAAAAAAAAAATGATGTTTTCACATGTTTATTCCCACCAGAATGAAGTTTTAAATTTGAAAATTTTACATGATTTTTTTTTATTGACATATATGTTATTTAAAGTTGGTTCTAAACTTCTAATATGACTATAGACAAATTTGATATAAAGTAAAGACTAAAATACACTAGTTATCCCTAAAGTTTACTTAAAGGTTAAAAAAATGAGCACTTCCTGTTCACTTCTATTAGTTTTCTTGTGTATGCCTAACAGAGCAATGATGTGGCTTTTTTGATGTCATGGAAAATTCTTATTTTATAAATTGAAACCCAATGCTATAACCCGATTGAGAGAGAGACCTTACTTTAGTAAGCTTGAGGATAATTTTTTCACAATGTCCACTCATTAGTGTAGTTTTGAGATGCAGATTATGATCTTGAGTGAGGTCATCTCCTATATTTTGCATACCAAACCTGTCATGCCACATGTAATACGAGGTCTTGATTGACATTAAACATCTTACAGACGGTTAACTGTATCACAGTGGTATGGAGTTCTTGCTTTTGTTGATTCTTATGGATCAGCACTCATAGGAAACAGTCCAGTTATTACCCAAATATGCTCAAAACTATGGCTTGTAGCAGAGTGCTAAAATTTAAGTAACCAATGATGACAGTTTGTATGTTTTCCATTCATCAAATCATTTCATTTTGGACTTTTTAGAGTCTGAAACTATGGCAATTTATGGCAAAAATGCGTATGCTGCAGAATAACATTGCAGAATCATCTGATTCATTTTTTTTTTTCTTTCATGAATTTGAAATTTGAAAGTTTTGAATGGGCTCTCTTTTTAAACAGGTCAGTGCAGCATTGAGTAAAGGTCTAACAGAATCCAAACTACTCATTGGAATTGATTTCACTAAAAGCAACGAATGGACAGGTTTGTGGAGTAAATATAATAATATCTTTTTGTTTATATTCCATTCATTATTGTATGAGTTATTGATGGAGCAAGAATTGGGATCCCCTGGTTAATAATTGCATCTACAAAACACTAGGGTGTAATCTGAATTGTGTAGAAAATGATAACTATGTACCTTATTAATTTCTATTCTAAAATTATGGATAATGCATTATAAGACTTGACATTAGATAGTGTCAGTGAAGAAGGCATTCTGTGAAGGTTATTACATCTTTGACAAGCGTTTATTGGTTTAACAATAATGTGATATCATATATTTTTGAAAATGGTTTGTATTTGATTTGTATCGCCGGGAAGCTAATGCATCAGTTTTGTTATTGAAGGCAATGGGTCATTCAATAACCGGAGCCTGCATGGCATTGGAGATGAACCTAATCCATATGAGAAGGCCATCTCTATCATTGGAAAGACTTTAGCCCCCTTCGACAGAGACAACTTAATTGCATGTTTTGGTTTTGGTGATGGTACGTGTAGTCCCCTAAATTTGGATATCTGGAGAAGTTTCTATTATTTTCTAATATGAACCTGGATTTATTTTCTGTTATAGAGATAACTCAAGATCAGGAAGTGTTTAGCTTTCACAGTGATCATTCACCTTGCCACGGTCTTGAAGAAACATTGTCCTGCTACAGAAAGATTGCTCAAAACGCAATACTTGCTGGTAGGTTTTCTGTTCCTTTATTTGAAAGTTAAAATTTCATTAATTGGAATTTGCTTTTTGTAACCAAACTCATGAACTCTTTTTTGGTATGACATCAGAAAATCCTGTCAATAATATTTGTTGAGATTAACAGCTTTGTTTTTGTGTTTAAGGGCCAACTTCTTATGCTCCTGTAATTGAGGCTGCAATCGACACTGTAGTGAAAAGTGTTGGTCAGTACCATGTATTGCTCATCATTTCTGATGGCCAGGTTGACCTCAAAGTCCTCCTTCTCTCTCTCTCTCAAATTGTTGCATGCACATAATCATTCTTATTTAGAGTAATGTCTTTTATTGTGTAGGTTACAAGAAGCAGCAATACAAGTGATGAAGATCTAGGTCAACAAGAAGAGGAAACACTCAAATCAATTTTCAATGCGAGGTAAAGCTTTGCAGATTGATGGAATTAATTCTTGTTTCAGGTTTCTGTTGAATCTTTACCTTCCCTCCCCCCCCCTCTCAGAGCTATTTTGATATCCATAAAGGCAACTCTCTTTAGTATGACATGTCCATCCTTGGGAGGCCTTTATGTCTCCAATTGAGGAGATTCTTAACAATGCTGGCATATGAAAGGTTGATAAAGTTTCTGACATTATAATGGGCAGAAATTGCTTGCCAAAATTTTGAAAATCCTTTTACTTGAAGTTCTTTGTTATTGAGTGGTTTGGCTCCCCAAAGTCAATCCCAAATATGATTGATTTGCTAGTGGCAGTGAGGAAATTATCCCTAGGGCTTTGTTGTTATAGTTGAGACCATGGAGTATGCACCATTTAGTCTCCATTTTCTTTCATTAATAGAGTCTGGAAATGGGATCCTAAAAAATCTGGCTTAAAGTATGTCAGTCTCAGGTTTGAGTAATTTTGTTGAATGGGCAACTGCAAATATGAGATAATGTTTTGGCTACATGTCAAAAGAGATTAAAAAAAAAATTATGTTTTGTGGAAGGAGAGAAATAAATGCATACCATAATGTACGTACTGAATTATTCATCATAAGAAAATATGTACAAACTGATAGGAATACCATTAGAAATGCCAATGAATCTGTTGTAAGGCTTAACTTTTCTTTTTGAAAATTGGCTATTCAGCTACTCTGAATAATGTAGGATAAGTAAGTTATGCGTGAAGCACTATATTGTCAGTCATTTCAGTCTCTAAGTTGTGATGGGCAAGGTCTGTTGGAGAGTTTGATAATTGATAGCCCTTTTGGCTGAGTTTTGAATTGTAACTATGCTTCTTTTGGTGCTAATAAATTTGTTTTACTCACAAAAAAGAGAGATTTTTTTTTTTTGCCTTGTACTATGAATTGTGGGCTATTCTTGTTTAGAATGTTTCAAAAACTTTTTCATATACTCCCATCCTAATATTGTTTGTAGCATATCAGTAATGAAAAATGCTGTACTTCACACTGAAAGAAAGTGTTGAACAAGTTAATGAGCTTTCCTGAGTCTTAACATTAAAAAATTTAAAGATTATGTACTGTATAGCTTTCATCTCCTTTATTTTCTGTAAATGTTGTACTATAATTCACAACCATCTTTTTAAATAAGAAACAAGTGGATCTGGTAGAGACACTGACATCAAAGTATCAGTGATACATTAAACACAATTGCTTAAGTAAAAGCAATGGTGTTGAACTCAAAGAATTGAAATTTTAATTTCATTGTCCAGGTCATATCCACTCTCAATTGTTGTGGTCAGAGTCGGTGATGGACCTTGGGAAGACATGAAGAACTTTGAGCTCCATGCACGTGAATGTCATAATTTCAAGGTATTGCAGTAGCAGCATACGATTTACTTTGAATGCAATATGTGTTGAATTTAATTCATGCATTGACTTCTAAATAATATATTTTCTTTGTATTTAGATGGTTAACTTCACTGAAATTATGTCTACTAATGTGACGTTGGCTGAGAAAGAAATAGCTTTTGCTCAAGCTGCCCTAATGGAGATCCCCTACCAGTACAAAGCAGCAGTTGAAAATGGCATTCTTGGGTAGGGTTCCTTGTTCATGCCAAATTATAATATTCAATTATTTGGTCAAAAATTTCTGAAATGAGATCTATGCTGTGCATAATGGAGGTAGCCAATAATTTAAATGAGAGTAAAACCTTAATACTTATAGTCTGCTTCTGAACCCAATTGTGGATGAAATATAAATGTCATGTAATTGAGTTTGAACTAGTTTGTGAATGCTTTCTAATCTGCATCTACTCTATTGGAAAAAAGACGTGTGACAGGAAGAGCAGAGCGAATCATTCCACGCCCTCCACCAGTTCCTCCAACTTGTGAGACATGCAACTCCTTGGTATGATTATGGTACAGTGTGTGTGTTGCTTTGTTTTGTGATTTTTAATGAATCAGAATCTTATATCAGCGAATCAAGAAGAAGTTACCCCTCTAAAAGTACATATCACTCTAGAACAGATAAGGGAATGCCTCATTTACTTTCCATCTACTAGATTGTGCACTTTTTTTCCTCAGTTTTGAAGTGGCCTTGATGAACTCTGGTACTCCTCTGCATTCAAATATTATACAGGGCACCCCCCCCCCCTTCCCCCTCCCCCTCCCCCTCCCATCCAAAACGATAGTGTGTTTTGCAATGAATTGAGCATGTCACCTGTTTATTTATCATTGCCATGAGTCCATGACACATACATTGAGCTAGTTTGCTAAGGAATTCCATAGTAATTATATAAATATGAAATATTTGATTTATAGACACATCGATCCTTGTGCTTCTGGCAGAGATCAAGGATGTGCGTGCTGAAGGGGGTATGTGTTCAAGAGATTAAGACTGATAAAAATGGAGTCCAATTTTGTTCAAAGTATTTGGGGATGCTAGGTACAGTTGGGGAGGTTTTGATAATGTGGGAAAAAGGGTACTGGAGGAAGTTAATAGGGACATTCTTGCTGGCTTCCTTGCTAAAGAGTGTTGAAGATGGCTGAGTGAGCGTGTACCAGGGTGTATCACCCAAATGACGATAATATAAGGAGTCTTACATGGGAGTAGCTAAGGGGTGTGAGAGAGAGGTGGGATGCAGCTTGGTGTAATGCAGGTGAATTCAATGTCATTAGATACCTGAGTGCGAGGTTAAGGTGCAATAGGTTTAGCTTTGAAATGTTTGATTTTTCTGACATTATTGGGGAGTTTAATATGATTGATTTGCCACTTGAGGAGGGATATGCACAATTGCACACATTGTTGGAGGGTGGTAGAAGCTGATGTGATTCCTGTTTTTTCTGGAGTTTTATAGGCATTGTAAGATTGACAAATCCCGTAATGATACTTTAATTGCTTTAATCCCTAAGAAGAGCTGCTGTTGATATTAAGATTTTCATCCAATTAGTTTAGTGAAAAGTGTGTATAAATTATTTTTGAAGGTGCTGGCTAATAGGTTGAAAATGGTACTAGATAATTTTATTTCTAAGTTATAAAATGCCTTTGTTGGTTGTAGGCAAATTCTTGACTTGGTCCCAGTTGCTAACGAATGCTTGGATAGTTGTATCATGAGTCGATTCCTAGCATGATTTGTGTAAGTTGGATATTGAGAAGGCTTACGATCACATTAGTTGTGATGCGTTCATCTATCTATTGGGGAGGATGGGATTTGGGGAGAAATGGAAGGGTTGGATTCATTCTTGTATTTCTGCTGTTCACAGATTCTCTAGTAATTCATGGAGATTAAGACAAGATGACCAGCTATCCATTTTGTTCTTTATATTGGTTATGGAGGTTTTGGGTCTCATTATTTGTTTGGATTGCAACCTTGGAGAAAATTCTTACTTGTGATAATCTAATCAAGTAGGGATATACCTTAGTTGGGTGGTGTTGTATGTGGCTGTGGAATGGAGAGATGATAGATAATTTGTTGATTCACTATGATGTTGCTTATGGTTTATGCAGCCTGGTGTTTATAACTTTTGGGATATTTAACTTTTGTTTGGGTGGAGGAATTAGATCGGGGCACTCTTCAGCAAACTAGAACATTGTACCGCTTTCTTTGATGTGGCTACTGGCTACTGTTCAAGGATTGAAATAGTCATACTTTTGAGAATACAGACAGATCAAAGAATCAACTAGAAGCATTGTTGATACGCACTTTGATTGGTCCTGAGTGTGTGGTCTTACAAACTGTAGCACCCTCACACTCACACTTCTCTTTTGTTTATAATTTTTTGTAATTCTTTTAGGTTATGAAGTGCTCATCATCATGAGCATTGATTAACCTATTTTATTAATGAATGCTTATTACTTATCAAATATTTGTATGAAATTATGTATTATTAGTAAGACTGAACAAATGGTCTACCTGATTAGCTGCCCAGTCAAAACCCATTGACATTTCAACCTAGTTTTTGCCTTTTGGCATAATGGTCTAACTTTGTCCAAGCTAGTTTTTTTATCCACATGACATGAGTTTTGCTCACTCGTTTGATATGTTTCGGGTCACTTATTTATTTTCTTCCCAATTTGCTTATGTAGGCCTGCCCGATTTGTCTTACGAAAAGAAAGGAGTTGGCCTCTGGCTGTGGGCACCTGGTGAGCTAAAATGAACTCATTGATATATTGTGCTTTTCACCTCTCCCTGATTTACATGGTATTGCAATTTTTTTGACTAAAGTTATTTCATTGCAGACTTGTAGAGACTGTGGATCAGAATTGACCATTTGTCCAATATGCCGTGATCCCATCACAAGCAGACTTAGGGTGTATATCTAGTGACTGCTCCCACAGAATTGAAAATGTTTGTTTGAACCTTGTATGGGGGAGTTCTCCTCTCTCCCGCCTCCAAAAATACATAGATTACATGCACATCAATGACTTCATATCGCATACACTATAGATTAAATGAACATTACACTGCAAATTGAATTTTATTGCTTCCTCGGCTACTGACTTGGTAGCATGGGATTCAATTCCAGGCCACGTGATTGTGAGGAAAGACATGTAAATTAAGAAAAAACAGTATTTACTGATTTGTATCACCATTAAGTGGCATCTTAAGAAAATTCATCTATCTATATCTATATTTATATTTATATATTACTAAAAGCTGAAGCGTAGCGTTTAATGCTGCTGCTCTCACGTTGCGCCACATCAGCTGCCACGTCATTCTTTTTTTTTTCTTTTCTTTTTTAAAATATAATTTTCCTACAATTTAAAAATGACTTTTACAATTTTCAACCCTATAAATGTAGTCCACTACTTATTTATTTACTTCCACTACTTATTTACACTTCTCCAACCTTTCTCTTTCTCTTACCATTTCATCTCCCCACTATTTCTTTAATTTTTCTCCCTCCTTTACCTTTTCATTTACCCACTACTCTTTCCATTAATATCATTCTTCCTCTTTCCCTTTTTCTTCCTTTATTTTTGTCTTTTCTTATTCACACATTCTTACTATAAATTTGTCACTATCTCTTCTATTCTATGCATAGTTTTCCCTCACAAAAAAAAAAAAAGAAGAAAGTTCTCTCTCTCTCCCTCTCTCTCTCTCTCTCTAAAATTTTTTGGTAGATTTTTATTTTTTTATTTTTCTTGCATCTCTACTTTAGGTTGATAATTTTTTATATTCTTTAAAACTCTATTTTGGGTTAATGCGATTTAGTTTAGTTTTTTAAATTGTTGTTGTTGGTTTTTTTATTTATTTTTTATTCTCTTTGAATGTTAAATGTTATCCTATTGCGTTCTAAAGAATTAAATATAGCATATAAAAATATAATATTATTCTATTACATAGCATGATTTGGATAATTTGGTATTTATTCTGTTACATAGCATGATTTTTTATAGTGCTCAATTTAGATGTTGAACTATGAGACTTTACTAATTTTTGTTTATTTTCTAATCCTTTGTGGTGGACAAAGTACTCTTAATAGTTGTACTAGAAGTACTCTATATTGCCATTTATTTAAAGAAAAACAAAGGTTAGCCAAACGAAAGAAAAGCAAAGGTTAGCCAAACAAAAATAATCGGATAGGTGACAAATTTTAACTTTTGCAATTTTATTTTAATTATTATTAATTTTTAACAATGCATGTATAGAAATTTAATTATTAGATTTTGCTAATAATTGTTTATTTGATAATATGTTTTGAGTGTCCGAAATTATAATTTCTACAAAGAAAATAACCTTAATAGATTATCAAAAACAAAATTTTATCCTAATGTTGGTTCAATTAATCATTGTTAAGTTTTATTAATTTTTTTTAGTTTTTTTTTTTGGTGTTTTGGATTGATCCTTGTGGGGCCACAAAGTGTTGGCAACCCCGGCCCACTTTGAATCAGGCCCAAAAGCCCATTCCGAGGATCACCTGGGATCCGAGGACGTGTCTAAGGTCCGAGGACAAAGCACGAAGGCCTAATGGTCCAAGGAGCAATGCCGAGGCTGATCACATCCTCGGAAACCCTAAGTCATGAAGTAGGCAAGCAGCATTCCCTCAAGGAGAATCTCCCAGAGTATCTAAGGAGCATATAGTAGGTGCCCAGTACAGGACGTGGGAGCATGGTGGAGGAGCAAGTCCCAGACGAACTGTCACCTCCACATTAAATGCCCTCAACTAACGTCCTGGTCGCATTAATGAGGATAGGACCTCTGAACAGCGCCATCTTGGGCGCCGCAACCTACAGAGAGATGGGAATGCGGCTGATAGGACAGGCACTCAAGTGGAGACCGGATTGATCGACAAATGTAGGGCTAAGATCAGCTGAGAGAGGGATATATAATGTAACAAGTCTCCCTTGAGAGGGGGAGGGAGGGAGAACCAGAGAGAAATATATGCGGTAACAGTGTGTTTCCTTTCAGCGATTTGTAAACTTATTTGAGTGAAATAAGAACAACTCCAATCTCTATAATCCCGTTCGAGAAGCCCTGTTGTGCCCCCTTAACCCATATTTAGATTATCATAGCCCACGAATAACCATGTATGGCCGTTGCATTCTTTACTAGGGCCTAGCTCTTGAGCCCATACTCTACAAATTTATTGTCGGGGGTGCCCTTCCGAAAACGGAGCCCCTACAATCCTATATTACATTTATGATTGTTCTTATAATAAATAAAAATATAATTATGAAATACACTACTCATTATTAGATTAGTTTAAATTGTAAATTTTTTTTAAAATAAAACCACCATAAAAATAATTATCACGCACAACGCGCGGATTCGCGGCTAGTTATTTATAAATAGTTGTTCATTTTCAATTATTCACAGATTTTGATAGTTTTTAAAGCTTTTATAGATTTTTGCAAACCATTAGAGGAAAAATTCACAAGAACCCTCAAGATTGCTAATTATAGAATCCATGCTTAATTGTATCATGAAAGTAATTTGCCTTTTGAATCCATTAACAAACTCAACTGAGTGGAGGCAAATATCATCCAAAGGAAAATAATTGTTTTATGCCTCTTAAGTCTACCTCGTTATTTATTTATTTTTTTTTGGTTTTCTATTGATTTCTCCTAAAATTCCCAACACAGTTAAGATGATATTCAAAGAGTTGGAAAAAGAATTTCAAGTAATGGCTTTTGAAATGATAAATATCAAGTTTTGACTTATAACCAAATATGGAAATTTCTGCAAAAAGACCAAATATGGAGAATTTTAGGGATAAAAGTCGTATTGTTAATATAACCATGTTGAAGATGAAAAATTTAATAAAATTTCCATGGAACCAACAACGTTCAACTTGCTCTGCACCTGCTTTCTTACATTCCACTGCATTCCACAATTAAAGAAACAAATTTGAAATGAATAATTATCTTCACCAAAAACATACTCAACAAAATGAAACATCAGCAAAATCTTATCATATGAAATACTTGCAACTCATTAATTTCCTCATCCATGAGTGAACGTTCCATCAACCGATATGCAATCCTATAACAATGACTAGTCATTTCTTTCTTCTTGGTGAAATTTTCTATTAGTTGCACCTGAGAGTCACAAAGTTCAGTTTTAGACAAGCTTCAGAGGCAAAATTCAGTTTTGGGTGAGAAGACATATTGGTGAGATATATGATCCGTTCCTAAAGAGACAAAACTTAAGCTATGTTCAGTAGTAATATATTTGAAAACAAGGTTGAAAGTATAATGAAATTATGATATTTAGTGATTTCAAAAAGTAGGACATAGATGACCATACACAAAAAATATATTACTGATATCTAATAGATAGATTTTTCATATTGCTGAGGTATAAAAATAAATTCAACTAGTTTTTAGCCCTAACTTCAAGATTGATTCCCACTGACACTTCCATGGTCAAACATTCAACATAGATGAGCTAAGAGAATCTTAGCAAGAGTTTTAAGGTAATTGCAATTGTTACTTGAGACTTTTAGAAACAACATGGCTTGCTTCCATAATGCAAATTGAGAATTGAGAATTATCCATTGTTGTGAAAGAAGGTGATGATACTGAAAAAAGAAAACGCAAAGGCAAAATGCAGCTATGAATATGTATAGCTGCAACATGCTGCAACCCATATATCAAATATTCCCCCTCAACTTAAGTTTTAGCTGTTACCATTAATGAAAGATTAGAAAGGGGAGAGAAGTTTCCTAATGACTTCAATGGTAAGAGACAAAGCTCACGAAGGTAACCATGAAAGATATTCTCTAACTATTTCCAGCAATCGCTCTCAAATCTTTCACCATGCATAAAATGATTTATTAAGTATCAATAATGATCAAGTGACTTGCAATGCACTGACAACATACCTTACTGAACTTCTCACCATCTCCCAAACAAACATTTGCCGAAAGAGATTGTGTTAGTGACTAATTGACAACCCTAAACAATGCTGTTAGAAATTTATTGAACCACTATATGCTGCTAAAAGCGGAGTATTGAAGCCAACTGACACAAGGAAGAACTTTATAGAACTGCCTATCACGAAATGAAAGAGATGAAACAAACTGTATTTCATTATTAATTAGCAAGAATGAGTACAAATTTGTATATATATACAAGTATGAAACCAAGTAACTACCTAACAGAGCTAACTAACTTGAAACAACCTTCACACGTGCTAGCTACAGTAATAACAGACTCTCTCACGTGTCATCACTTAAGTGCATCTATTCAATCACTAAACTACACGCCGTATATACACTATATTACACTGCCGTTGTACTCTGCTCTGAGATTGCTTGATCTGCTCTGTGATCCCTGCTCTTGCTTCTAATCTTGCTAGCTTCATCTTGACTCTGGTACTGCCTAATAGTATGAGAAAGGTGAATAATTTGTTGGAAGTTAAAAAAGCGCCAATGTCCTTTGGGTCAAATGACACCTCCAGCCCCCATAAGTATAAGGTGATGGCTACAGTCAGAACACAATTCATATGCCCTGGACCTGGAGTGTCTGAGTGCAAAAATCAACAAGAAGATCTGAATTAAACATACCTCCTCAGCAAGATCTCCAGCAATTCCTCTCACAACTTCACATAATAAGTTGTTTTCAGTAAATGATTCATTGATCCAAAAACTTATATCTTTGTAACGAGGAGGATACTGCAACACAATACCATAATTTCAAGTTTCAAACACCCATTTACAACTTACAAGTAGCACTTTATAAAAATAAGTGACGTAAAGCAGCCATTAAAGCCATTAACTCATTACCTCTCTGTCCACCCTCCACGGCATTCTTCTTCTTCTACTTTTCTTCTACCCCCCCCCCCCTCTCTCTCTCTCTCTCTCTCTCTCTGACTTTGGTCCATATTTTAATGGCATAATTTGTTTCTAAAAAATTAGAGGATATTTTTGTAAATTAACTCACTTTATGTTAAAAAATCAGCCCACCGTCAATTTAGCCTCCCCACCTTTTCTTTCCATTTTGGACAGACAAAAATGTGGGAAATTTTATCACTTCATTTATCCTAATTGTTATATAAACTTATCGCTAATGTGTGATACGGGATAGTTAAATAAAAATTAAAAGTATTTATTTTGATTAAAGGTTTATGACTAGACTCAGAAAAATATATATCTTGAAAATAAATGAAAATAAGTAATTTTTGTTCAAAATAATGGTTTAGAATTTTTTTTTTCTTCCACATAACACATTTCGACGTGGGCTATTCTATAGTAAAGACTTCACACAATACTCAAATGCAATTAAATCTATCATCCACCATCAATCTAATCTATGTTATCTTGATAGTAGATCTACAAATTGCATTCTATTATCCTTCATCATTTAGAACTGAAGCAATGATTGAATGTAATGTATAAATTTTATTCTTTTATAATATAAAATTACTAAAGTAATTAAAATAAAATCTAATGTTCTGGAAATTTTTTGAAATAGAATTTTAAATTTATTAAAACTTAGTTAATAGAGTTTCTGTTTTACCTAAAAGTGAACTATCACAATTAATGAGAATTTAACCATTTTTTGCAAAGAGAAGATAACCATAGGCCCAATTTTTATTTTATAGCATAGGATATTATAGTTAGATCCGTACCATGTGTAATACGTTAGTCCATCATGTGATAGTTCCAAATAATATCCTAATACCTATCTATATGATTTTTTTTTTTTTTATTTAATGATGTCATAAAGGATGGAGTTTAATAGAAGTCATTTAAGATCCGACGTATCCAATAATTTTTTTTTTTTTTTTTAAATATAACTTCAAAAGTCTTTTAATTGTAAGTTTTTTTAATCATAAAATAGACCCTATCTAAACTCTAACTGAAAGCATTAGGAATGATCACATCATTGATACCATATTATGATGGTTGGAAATAGCTATATTATTATTCATGATTAATAGATGAACAATGAAACTATGAATTAACAAATTAACAATTCAAATACCAAGTTTAAACTACAACAACACATATACAGAAGACTCCAAATATTGAAACATAATTCTTCTGCCATTTTCATTATTCAATCAAAACCAAAGTTTCAAAGATAATTCCAATTCAATTAAACCCAATACATAAATACACATGAACATAAATAATTCAAAAAATAAAAACAACAATCTCTAAAAGCCTCTGCCTAATACAGTCATTATTTATTTATTTTTTTAGATTGTGCGTTCTTTAGTTCTTTTTCCTTTTATGTTTTATCAAACTTTTTCTAATTGACCAAAATATCTCTCATATATGTTAACATAAAACTGGAAAGAATAATCCCAAAAAAAAAAAAAAAACTATTTAAAATATAATATAGGAATGAAAAGCCAAGTTGAAAATGTAACAAATAATCCCTAAAAAAAACTATTTATAATATAATATAGGGTTATGGATTCCTAATCAAATTTGGTTATATAAATTTTTTTAAAAGGATGAATATGTCGATAGAGTCCATTTGATATAAAATTTAAATCCTATTGAAATTAAAAATGATATATATTTGTTGAGTCTCATTTGATATAATTATAGAATTTAAATCCATTGAAATTATAATTTCTAGTCAACATTAATATAAAAAAATGAAAAAAAGAAGAAAAAGAAAACGTGATTGATAAATGTGGGGCCAGGAAAGTTTGCAGCCTTGGCCCACTCCGAGCCAGGCCCAAATGGCCCAATCCGAGGAAGGATGACTATCCAGGAGAAATTTGGGGAGAAAACTCCTTTGGATCCACGCCGAGGACCCCTTCGTCCTCGGCATAATGAGAATAACTATAAAGGGGGGACAAATCCAGAGCGAGTTGTCACCTCAATACTTAATACACTCACCTAACCCTTCTGGCCACATTAATGGGGACGCAACCCCCCGGGCAAGGCTACATCGATCAGAGTGAACCACTTGAGCACAGATACGACCTCTGATGGGACAAGCAGCCAGAGGGGAAGCCAATGAGCGATCAACAGAGGGAGGGGGAGAGTAATATATAAATGATACGAGCAAAGAAAGAGAGGGGGAGAGGTCTGGGAAGCAAGCCTCCTCGGCCATTGACCGAGGAGCATCCCTCAGTTGTAAATTGGTCTAAGTGTTTTTTTAATAAGAGAAAAAATAGTTCCGGCCTGGTGAGGGCCGGCCAGCGCCTAAACCTTCAACCCACTCTCTACAAATTCATTGTTCTGGGTTCGTTGGGCCTTTAACCCATTTCTTTTGGGCTTAGGCGACAAAAACCGACCCTACAATAAATATAAGGAAATATGATAGATTTTTTTTTTTTTTAATGTCATCAACGTAAAAATTATCAAATTAATGGAGATATATTCCGTTTTTTGGAATAAATTTATATTAATGGAGTTATTACATAGTTTGTTAGGAATATCTAAAAATTCTCTAATTAGGTGATTATTTAGGTTTCCCTTAAGTATTGTAGTTGTTTGGCACTAAATAACTAAATTTAATTTTTTTAGAAAGAAATTTAATAAATTTTCTGCAATTTATAAAATCAAATTAAAAAATATAAATAACAAATGTTGATATGAAAATTTGTGGAGAGGTCAACCAAAAGTCAAAACCTTGGTTATATAAATAATAATTATAATAATAATAATAATAATAAACACTGATTACATCATTACACTCTAGGATCAACATATTTTCATTGATTGTATTAAATAATATATATATATATATATATATATAACATGTTTTCGTTGATTGTTTTTCCTTTTCAAAAACATAAATCGTTGTGTATAAAATGAAATTTAATGGGGTTTGATCGTTTGTGTCTTTGAGCTTAGATAAGACATAGTATGTTTAACATGACAATGCTAAGAGCATCTCTAGTAGCTTTTCTAAATTTAGAAATAATAATCTACCAGAATTATTTGTTCCTGTAAAAAAAAAAAAAAACAATGACATAGTATGTCTAACACGTTAAAAACCAAGAGATAATCGATTGGTGTTCTATATTAAGGGACGAAGCTATTGTTGGACGTGGGGGCAGTGGATTGAAATATATTGAATCAAATATGTGGGCTAGATATGTGTTCAAGAGGGAGGTGGAGGGAATTGATAGTGTGTCTCTCTTCTCAAATAAATAATAATAAAAAATATCCCTAGAAACCTTCAAAATGATTAAAATATCCCCAAATTACTAAATTGATCAAAATACACCAAAATAGGGCAGTTTAAGGGTGTGACGAAATTTGTCATAATAATTTCCATTTATCATAAATGAATTATGATAAATTAAAATTATTTAGTATTTTTACTAAATAATCAAGCCTATGGATAAGCTTTTTCTTAATCTGAGTTATAAACAACTTGACATCCCTAATTGATGAGGAGGATGGTAGAGATCAGAGGGAGAGAAATAGTGATATTTTAGATTGTACGAACGAGGATATTGGCCACATTACGGGTCTGTTTAGATATCGCTTATTACTGAAAATTGAAAACTGAAAACACTGTAGCAAAATAATTTTTAAATGTGTGAATAGTACCGTGAGACCTAGTTTAGAAGTTATATTTGCTGAAAGAGGTACTTGTGGGTCCCGTGAGCAGTGCACAGGACCCACCCAAGGAAATGCAGACGAGGAATGGAATGCAAACGGTTTGCTATCCAAACCCAGCCAAAATATACCCAAAGTCATACATTTAAGTTGAATTTAGGTGAAAAATAATTCTTCGTTATTCTTCTTCTTAAAGAAAGAAGAAGAATAAGCTAGATGTAACCTATATTCAATATTGGTTTACATAAAAAGGATTGTGAATAAAAAGCCTTGATGGTGACAAAAATCTTATCACGAAATGACACACTAGTGTGTGGCCCTAATAAACATTCATGTTTGTTTGGGTTAATACTTAATAGTAATACAAGTGGGCACTTTGAGATCGAGTAGAGATACCACGTTAGACTTCTCGTAAAAGATTGCACGGAGTTTGCATTGTTCATGGTTTAATGTTTAGTTCACTGTCAATTTCTTTAAGATTTTCTTTTCTTCTCTGTGTATGTTAAAATACTCAGTATTCTAAAAAAAAAAAAAAAAACCCTAGAATGATGGAAGCCCCAAATCAACTAAAACTATTCAAATGTCCAAATTACCCATAACAAGAGATGCAGATTTGTGTCTCATAGTCGCAGCTGCCCTTTAATTTTAAACAAAATTAATTAAACCTGAGAACAAGTTCCATTCATTTTAAAGCCAGATTAAGGACTAATAACAAAATTTCAATTGAATTATATGTGATTGAATGGTGTAAGTTCGGTGTAAGATTGTGATTCAACTTTGTATCCCACACTACTTTACAAACAATTCTAACATGATTTTGAATGATTATGTGGTGCAAGATAGTATTGATGTTGAGAAACAGAGAGGGTTTGCGTTTTTGCCGAAAATCGAAAGAAACCTTATAGAACTCTCTATATCACATATTTGATATAGACAGGGTGATGAAGGCGTCGGGAAACGAAGCTTAGCAAGCCTACCATTGACCAATCAGATTGCATATTTACTTTGGCCTAACAAACTTGTCCGAGTCCCTGTTTTTCTTTTTTCATAACGGTCACTTCCTTTCTACATAAACGGCACTTTCAAAAATTGTTTAGGTTGGATTTATGTTCTGCAATAAAAGTCACTGTCAAATATTGTTTGACAAATTTACTTACCGCAAATAAACGTCACTATCAAATATTGTTTTGTCAAATATTGTTTTGGCTAAATAAACTTCCTTTCTACATAAACATCGTCAAATGTTGTTTTGGAGGTTTTCATTTGCTTTCCTTTCCACGACGTATATGCGAGAAGAACAACAGCACAGCCAAAGCACTTCAAAGCATAAAAAGGATGGAAGCATTTTAGAGCAATTATTATATCTTTTTCTATCTCTGTTCCTACTATAATCTGATCTGCTCTGCTGTTTGGATGATGGGATTAAAAGCATCTAAAAACAAGAAGGATTTCGGATTCCACAGGAATTGGGATTCTAATTTCTTAAGCATAGACATTCGTGAAATCACAACATGAAGCTCACAGGTATAGCTAGCTACTAGTTCTTTTTTTAGAACAATTATATCTTTCTCTGAAAGGGATAGCTAGCTACTAGGTCTTTTTTTAGCAACTTGTAAATGAACTGAGTTGTATATAAATGTTGATGTTTCAGAGTTCTTACCAACACTAACTGGAACACCAGCCTAGTAAGAAGAATGGCTCATGGCTACTCTTCCATTGTGGAGGTTATTTTGCTTCCCTCTCTTTTCATTTTAAGTGCAGTGATAAAGATTCTACGTTTACTATCACTATCATCATCGCATCACAGGACCTCAAAAACTCTGTATTCAAACTGATCATTAATTTGGTTTTAATTCTTTATCGTTTGGCACCTTTTTGGTCCAAAATGAGATCAAATATCTTTGGTTTTTCCATATATACATTCTCTGCAAAGTCATATTTTTAATTTTTTTTGGTGTTTTTGATGAGAAAAAAAAAAAAAAATGATGTTTTCACATGTTTATTCCCACCAGAATGAAGTTTTAAATTTGAAAATTTTACATGTATGTTAGGTAAAGTTGGTTCTAATATGATTCTAGACAAACTTGATGTAAAATGAGGACCGAAATACATTAATGGTTCTTAAAGTTTACTTGTTGAGCGTTTTGCCCCAAAGGGTTACGAAATGAGCACTATCGGTCTTTTATTCACTTCCATGTCTAACAGGGTTTTTTTTGATGACTTGACAAATTGTTATTTTATCAAAATTTTTACACGAGATTCTATGCCCAAACTTGTTTCTTTGACCCAATTCAAACACAAAACCGGGGGAGCTTCATACTCAAATTGAAACCCAATGCCATAACCAGATTGAGAGACAGAGACCTTACTCTAGAAAGCTTAAGGATAAATTTTTCACAATGTTCACTCATTAGTGTAGTTTTGAGATGCAGATTATGATCTTGAGCGAGATCATCTCCTATATTTCCCATACAAAACCTGTCATACCACATGTGATACAAGGTCTTTATTGTATTGACATTAAACATCCTACAGACGGTTGACTGTATCACAGTGGTCGGAGTTCTTGCTTTTGTTGATTTTTATGGATCATCACTCATAGGAAACAGTCCAGTTATAACCCAAATATGCTCAAAACTATGGCTTGTAGCAGAGTGCTAAAATTTAAGTAACCAATGATGACAATTTGTTTCTTTCTATTCATCAAATCATTTCATTTTGGACTTTTTGGAGCCTGAAACTATGGCAATTTATGGCAAAAATGCGTATGCTGCAGAATAACATTGCAGCATCATCTGATTCATTTTTTCTTCTTTCATGAATTTGAAATTATGAAGTTTTGAATGGGCTCTCTTTTTAAACAGGTCAGTGCAGCATTGAGTAAAGAAGGTCTAAAAGCATCCAAACTCCTCTTTGGAATTGACTTCACTAGAAGAAATGAATGGACAGGTTTGTGGAGTAAATATAATAATCTCTCTTTGTTTATATTCCATTCATTAATGTATGAGTTATTGATGGAGCAAAATTGGGATACCCTGTTTATAATTGCACCTACAAAACCCTGGGGTGTAATCTGACTTGTAACAAAAACAATTACTATGTTCCTCATTATCTTCTCAAATAGTGTTTTCTCAATTTTAAGGATAATGCATTATAAGACTTGACATTAGATAGTGCCGGTGAAGAAAGCATTCTGTGAAGGTCATTACTTCTCTGACAAGCATTTATTGGTTTAACAATAATGTGATATCGTATATTTTTGAAAATGGTCTGTATTTGGTTTGTATAGCTGGGAAGCCAATGCATCAGTTTTGTTATTGAAGGCAAGGTCTCATTCAATAACTGGAGCCTGCATTGCGTTGGAGATGCACCTAATCCATATGAGAAGGCCATGTCTATCATTGGAACGACTTTAGCCCCTTTCAACGAAGACAACTTAATTACTTGTTTTGGTTTTGGTGATGGTACGTGTAGTCCCCTAAATTTGGATACCTGGAGAAGTTTCTATTATTTTCTAATATGACCCTGGATTTATTTTCTGTTATAGAGATAACTCATGATCAGGAAGTGTTTAGCCTTCACAGTGATCATTCACCTTGCCGCTGTCTTGATGAAACTTTGTCTTGCTACAGAAAGATAGCTCAAAACACAAAACTTGCTGGTTGGTTTTCTGTTCCTTTATTTGAAAGTTAACATTTCATTAATTGGAATTTGCTTTTTGTAACCAAACTCATGAACTCTTTTCTGGTTTGACATCATAAAATCCTATGGATAATATTTGTTGAGATTAATAGCTTCGTTTTTTTGTGTAATTGTGTTTAAGGGCCAACTTCTTATGCTCCTGTAATTGAGGCTGCAATCGACACTGTAGTGAAAAGGGGTGGTCAATACCATATATTGCTCGCCATTTCTGATGGCGAGGTTGACCTCAAAGTCCTCCTTTTTGCTATCTCTCCCTCACAAATTGTTGCATGCACACAATCATTCTTATTTAGAGTAATGTCTTTAATTGTGTAGGTTACAAGAAGCAGCGATTCAGGTGATAAAGATCTAAGTCCACAAGAAGAGGAAACACTCAAATCAACTGTCAATGTGAGGTAAAGCCTTGCAGATTGATGGAATTAAATTTCTTGTTTCAGGCTTGTTTTGAATCTTTACCTCTCCCCCACCCCCCTCTCAAAGCTATTTTGATATCCATAAAGGCAACTCTCTTTAGTATGACATCTATCCTTGGAAGGCCTTTATGTCACCAATTGAGGAGATTCTTAACAATGCTGGCATATGAAAGGTTGATAAAGTTTCTGACATTATATTGGGCAGAAATTGCTTGCAAAAATTTTGAAAATCCTTTTACTTGAGGTTCTTTGTTATTGAGTGGTTTGGCTCCCCAAAGTCAATCCCAAACATGATTGATTTGCTAGTGGCAGTGAAGAAATTATCCCTAGGGCTTTGTTGTTATACTTGAGACCATGGAGTATGCACCATTTAGTCTCCATTTTCTTTCATTAATAGAGTCTGGAAATGGGATGCTGAAAAATCTGGCTTAAAATATGTCAGTCTCAGGTTTGAGTAATTTTGTTGAATGGGCAAATGCAAATTTTCGGCCACCACATCAAAAGAGATTTAAAAAAAAATTATGTTTTGTGGAAGGAGAGAAATACATGCATACCATAATGTACATACTGAATTATTCATCATAAGAAAACATGTACAAACTGATAGGGATACCATTAGAAATGCCAATGATACTGTTGTAAGGCTTAACTTTCTGTTCGACAATTGGCTATTCAGCTACTCTGAATAATGTAGGATAAGTAACGTATGTGTTAAGCACTATGTTGTTGGTCATTTCAGTTTCTAAGCTGTGATGGGCAAGGTCTGTTGGAGAGTTTGATAGCCCTTTTGGCTGAGTTTTGAATAGTAACTATGCTTCTTTTGGTGCTAATAAATTTGATTTAGTCAAAAAAAAAAAAGGGGAAACATTTTTATTTTTTTGCCTTGCACTATGAACTGTTGGCTATGATTGTTTCGAATGTTTCAAAAACTCGTTCATACACTCCCAACCAAATATTGTTTGTAGTATATCATTAGAGCTAGAAAAATGCTGTACTTTATACTGAAAGAAAGTGTTGAACAAATTAATGAGCTTTCCTAAGTCTTAACACTAAAAATTTAAAGATTTTGTAGTGTATAGCTTTCATCTCCTTTATTTTCAGTAAATGTTGTGCAATAATTTACAACTGTCTTTTTAATTAAGAAACAAGTGGATCTGGTAGAGAAACTGACATCAAAGTATTAATGATACAATAAAGACAATTGCTTAAGTAAAAGCAATGGTGTTGAACTAAAGGAACTGAAATTTTAATTTCATTGTTCGAGGTATTTGGGGATGCCGCGTGTACAGCTTGGGAGGTTTTGTTAATGTGGGAAAAAGGGTACTGGAGGAAGTTAATAGGGACATTCTTGTTGGCTTACTTGCTAAACAGTTGAAGATGGCTGAGTGAGCATGTACCAGGGTGTCTCACCCAAATGACAATAGTATATGGAGTCTTACGTGGGACTGATGGGAGTAGCTAAGGGTGTGAGAGAGGTGGGACGCAGCTAGGTGTAATGCTGGTGAATTCAATGTCGTCAGATACCTGAGTGTGAGGTTAAGGTGCAATAGGTTTAAATGTTTGATTTTTCTGATATTATTGGGGAGTTTAATATGATTGATTTGCCACTTGAGGAGGGGTCTCTACAGATTGTTGGAGTGTGGTAGAAGCTGATGTGATGACTGTTTTTTCTGGAGTTTTATAGGCACTGTAAGATTGACAAATCCCTTAATGATACTTTTATTGCTTTAATCCCTAAGAAGAGAAATGCTGTTAATATTAAATATTTCCATCCTATTAGTTTAGTGAAAAGTGTGCATAAATTATTGGCGAAGGTGCTGGCTAATAGGTTGAAAATGGTACTAGATAATCTTATTTCGAAGTTATAAATGCCTTTGTTGGTGGTAGGCAAATTCTTGACTTGGTCCCAGTTGCTAACGAATGCTTGGATAGTCGTATCATGAGTCGATTCCTAGCATGATTTGTGTAAGTTGGATATTGAAAAGGCTTATGATCACATTAGTTGTGATGCGTTCATCTATTTGTTGGGGAGGATGGGATTTGGGGAGAAATGGAAGGGTTGGATTCATTCTTGTATTTCTGCAGTTCACAGCTTCTTTAGTAATTCATAGAGATTAAGAGAAGATGACCAGTTATCCATTTTGGTCTTTATATTGGTTATGGAGGTTTTGGGTCTCATTCTTTGTTTGGATTGCATCCTTGGAGAAAATTCTTAGTTGTGATTATCTAATCAAGTAGGGATATACCTTAGTTGGGTGGTGTTGTATGTGGCTGTGGAATGGAGAGATGATAGATCATTTGTTGGTTCACTATGATGTTGCTTATGGTTTATGGAGCCTGGTGTTTATAACTTTTGGGATATTTAACTTTTGTTTGGGTGGAGGAATTAGATCGGGGCACTCTTTAGCAAACTAGAACACTGTACCGCTTTCTTTGATGTGGCTACTGGCCATTGTGCAAGGATTGAAATAGGCATACGTTTGAGAATACAGACAGATCAAAGAATCAACTAGAAGCATTGTTGATGCACTTTGATTGGTCTTGAGTGTGTGGTCTTACAAACTGTAGCACCCTCACACTCACACACTTCTCTTTTGTTTATAATTTTCTGTAATTCTTTTTGGTTATGAAGTGCTCATCATTAAGAGCATTGATTAACCTATTTTATTAATGAATGCTTATAGCTTATCAAATATTTGTATATGAAATTATGCATTATTAGTTTTTGCCTTTCGGTATAATGGTCTAACTTGTCCAAGCTAGTTTCTTGATCTACATGACATGAGTTATGCTCACTGGTTTGATACGTTTCGGATCACTTATTTATTTTCTGCCCAATTTGCTTATATTGGTCTGCCCTATTTGTTTAACGAATGCAAAGGAGTTGGCCTTTGGCTGTGGGCACCCGGTGAGCTGAACTGAACTCATTGATATATTGTGCTCACCTCCCTGATTTACATGGTATTGCAATTTTTTTTTTGACTAAAAGTTATTTCATTGCAGACTTGTAGAGACTGTTCAGAATTGAGCATCTGTCCAATGTGCCGTGAACCAATCACAAGTAGACAAAGGGTGTACATCTAGTGACTGCTCCCACAAAATTGAAAATGTTTGAACCTTTTATGGGGGAGTTCTCCTCTCTCTCTCTCTCCCATCAATAAGATTATACAGATACACTATAGATTAAATGAACATTACACTGCAAATTGAATTTTATTGCTTACCTTGTTATTTTGATTTGGTAGCATGGGATTCAATTCCAGGCCACGTGACAAGGTTCAATTTTCACGGAATGGATTCTAGACAACACCATTCTTAAGAAAATTCTTCATTATTTATAAATAGTTGTTCATTTTTAATTATTCATAGATTTTGATAGTTTTTAAAGCTTTTATAGATTTTTGCAAACCATTAGAGGAAAAATTCACACGAACCCTCGAGATTGCTACTTGTAGAATCCATGCTTAATTGTATCATGAAAGTAATTTGCCTTTGAATCCATTAACAAACTCAATTGAGTAGAGGCCAATATTATCTAAAGAAAAATAATTAACGCTCGCTTTAAACTTTAGGGATCAATTGTACTCAAAGAGTAAATTTTATGGACTAATAGTGTAATTTCTCCTTTTTTATATTTCATATAAAAGTTTTATCAAAACCTTCTTAAATTTATCCATTAACAAATGCTCTAAGGGTACTCATTAACTAGATCCGTCTAATAATAATAATTTGATAGTGGGTGTGGAAGGAGAGAATTTAAACCAAGAAATTTTTATTGAAACACAAAAAATTATTAATTACAATAATGGTCTTTTGTGAATCTATTAACTATTTGAAAAGCTATTCCAGGGTAAAAGACCTTGTTCGATGGCAAGAGGCTCACTGACAATATGAACAAATTTGGTGTGGGCGTTGTGCATGATGTTCCATACACTTTCATATATCCAATTGAAGCCATGACTCATGAGTCAACAAATGGATTCCATGAAGCTGTGGTTTTATGTAACAATATGCTTTAAAGTCTTTAACACTTTTTGAAATCCAACAATATGTTTTGTAAGTTTTTATTGAATTTAAGCTTTAGCAACATCTTGTTCTGCTTTGACTAAAATTAGGTTTTGATTTGTATTTTTCTTTGTTTTTTTATTTTTTATTTTTTTAAGAATTAATAATTGTTAAAGTATTAGATTTTTATATGTAAGAAAGGGTGTGAGTTTGACCAACATGTTGGTTTGGTCTAGTGATAAGGGCTTGGGCCAACATGAATTAGGGCATGGGTTTGAGTTCCCCTACTAGTAGCGTGTTGCAGTTCCTTATACCCCCACCTATAAACTATTCACCTACCTCACCAATAACTATGGTGTGCAGTTTTAGCCTAGGACCGGTTAGAGTTTTACTATGGTCACGCCTAGAAGAAAAAAAACCATACTATTCATTCCTTTCTAACAATTTTTTTACCAAAAAAAGGGTGAGAGTTTGTGTTTTATGACTTGTTTCACCTTGAAAATTTACAAAGCCTTTTGCAAATATAAACACTAATAAAAAAAAAAATTAACAAAATTGATGGAAATGTGTTTTCTTGAACATGTGCTTGTGTGGTGTACTTAAACATGTGTGACGTTTTTGTTTTGCTTATAAGATGATAATAAAAAAATAGGATAATTACAAATTTAATTTATTTTTTTTTTTGGAGGCAAGAAAGTGTTTTTAAGCAGTCTCAAAGTTACATTATTTTCAAGATTATTATAAATTTCCTACGCTATATGTGGTGCCTTGAAACGTCACTAGTTCCCATGATGTGGTCGGCATTGACTATAACTTTACGGAGTCCATCTTCTTGGCAATTTAAGACTTGAAAAAAAAAGAAAAAGAAAAAAGACTTGACAAAGAAATGGGGAACATGTTGGCAACCTCGTGGAATTTCATAAAGAAATTTCACACTAGCTTCTATTCTTTGCACTTCGTTTTTTCCTCCTTTTCATACTAGCCTTTTGTTTTCCTTGAAACATCGTTATCATAATTTGATAAATGAAACTTCCTTATCTTTTTCCAAAAGTCCAATTTGATAAATGAAACTTCCTTATTTTTTTCTAGAAGTCCAAAACTTAATATGAACCACATTTAAAGATGAATTTATTAATTATAATTTTTTCAAATGATACTCTTTCCATCCCAATTTGTTTTTCATGTTTGAAAAGTCAAACTTTTTAAGGAATCATCATTTATTGTCTTGTCTACCTAATAAAAATGTATAAGTTTACAAAACTACTCTTAAATAAATTTATCAACTTTTTTTTTTCTTTTAAAAAAAGAGTTATTCTTAATGAGGCTACTAAAAAGGTGCCTCAATTAGATTGATTTTTTTTAAATATTTGTTAGTTTTCATTTTAAATAGTTTTAAAAATAAAGTAGGGCTATAATAGGAACATTAGTAAATTAATGACTTTTATTTTTAGAAACAGGACAATATTTTGGGACATCCCAAAATGGAATAGAGGAAAAACGAACTGGGGCGGAGGGAGTAGATATTATAGGTTCATAAAAAATATCAATTTGTTTTGATGTAATCGAGATTCGAATTTAAGTGCCTTATTTGAGTAGGATTTTTTAGTTGAGGTAACGAGAACTCATGAATTCATTAACTACTCTTTCTTTTGATAATTTAACTTGGAATGGAAGGGATTTAAACAAATGGAGTCAATTACATATGGGGTTGTTTCGGTTTTGTTGAGAGAATGATATACTTCGATATTAATTAATATTGGTGTATTGTTTTGAGATTATTGTTATTTATATACTTTAATATTTCAATATTTTTTTTAAGCCGTTTTTATGTATTTATGTATATGATTTATTTATTTTTATATCTTTATAAACATATTATTTAAAATTCACATATTTTATAAGTTCAAATATTAGTCTAAATACATTTACCTAATATATTTGCTTAAATAAAATATTTTATAACCTTTTTTTTCTTGTCATTTTTAATATTTTAACCATTTCTTTTCTTGTATTTGCTGAAACACAAAAAAACTCAGGTACAACGAATACAAACTTGTACAACATGATATTTTATTCAATTCATTCTAGAGAAGTGGCAATATAGAACTTAGACATGGCAAAATGGGTCATAATTTTCTGACTTGACCTGACCTGAAAAATACCTGATCCGAACTTGATTTTGTTGACCCGAAGCAAAAACGGGTTGACCCATGACCCGACCCTTGTTTTTTGTAGGTCAACCCAACCCTCAACCTGACTCGACTCAAACCATTTTTTAAAACTTTTTTTTTTGGTTAAAAAAAATAAAAATTAAGACAATATTGGTTTAATTGTTTGTTGTAAGTTTTATTGAAACAATTGAGACATTTACATAACTGTATGCAAATGAATTGAAAGATGAATGATTGAGTATTTTGTAATGAGTAAATATTTTTAGATAACATATGTGAGAAACATTTACAAGTGTGAAAATAGTGAAACTAAAGTATCAAATTAATATAAATTATGAATGCCTAGACCTATTTTTTAACAATTGTGTCCAAAATAAACGGCTTTTCAAAATAAATTATGATATTTTCTAGTGTGTGTGTGTGTTGCTTAACAATGATATGATATTCATAAAAGATATTGTGGGGCCCGAGGGCCCAGAATACCCGGCCCTCCTTTAATCAGGCCCAAGGCCCAAGCCGAGGAAGGCTATTCCCCCAGATGGTCGGCCTAAAGGCTTTTAGTCATTCCAAGGTCCGAGCCGAGGACACACCTATCCTCGGCGCACCTAGCCTAATCTAGTTAGGGGGCAGACTTACCGCAGGTGGTCACATCCACACTTAACAATTCTGCCAGGCCCCCCAGGTTCCATTAATGCTGACAAGACCCTTCACTGAAAAGTCTTGGAGGCAGCAACCCCCAGCAGGGGAAAGAACCTGTCTGATGGGACGAGTCCGGAACCATTAGCCCGGATGGCCAACAGCTGTAAGGCCAGGATCGAGCTAAAAGTGGGTATATAAGGTGAAGAACCCCCCTGGTGAAGGGGGGGCCTCCTCGGACCCCAGCCGAGGAGCAACCCCAGACGGAGAGCAAATAGACGAAAAGTTCTAGGAAGACCGGCAAAGGGCCGGCCGGAGCCAAACCCTTTGCCCCACTCTCTACAAATTCATTGTCGGAGGCCCACCTCCGAAAAAGGAGCCCCTACAATTGGCGCCGTTTGTGGGGAGGGTTAGTGTGCCGGCCGGCGCAACCGGCGGTCGTTCTAAGGCAATTATTACTCAGAAGTTGGCGGTGCAAAAAAGAGAGAAAGCAAAAGAAAAGAAGAACAGAAGAATGGCAGTGCAAAAAGAAAACTCAACAACAATTGAAAGGAAAAGTCCTTTATTAATTCACAAAAGATTACAAGAGGTTACAAGTACTACAGTTCTCATTATTTCAAAAAAAAAAATTACAAATACAATCAGAGGCTCAGACAGGCATGTTTTACAAGAATTCCTACCAACTAATCCTACAATCGGAGGCTCAGGCGGACCGGTGTTGGAACTGGCCGGGCAAGAGGCTCGCAAAGAATTGATGCCAGGAATGAAGGAAGTGTCAAGCCGTGCTTTTATTGGCGTCAAGAGAATGGGAGAACTTGACGGTAAAAGCACGGGCAGGGGGGCTAGGGGCTGGCTCACCTTCAAACCAAAGCTTGAACAAAGTGAGGAGCCCCTAGACCCCGGGACACCCTCCCTCGTGATGCTTCCTCGACCCCCTCCGAACTACACGAGCATTGACCGTCGGAGACGGCAATACTCGGGCACCGGCCATGACGAGAGTTCGCGTGCCCCCTTCGTCGGAGGTGCGCTCTGGGGGAAGACGTTAGGTATTTCAACGACGTCCCCCCTGGCCACCATGCGAGACTCGGCCAGTGTTACGCCTAAACTCTGCCGCGCCGGCAGCCCAGTGGGGACTGCGGTCACGGCGGCACTTGGCTCCAGGTCTCCTAACTGCGGTCACGACCCTGGTGGCGGTATCAAAGGGACTCAAAAGGGCGAAGGTGCGTATGTCTGTTTGTGAGGGAGAATTCATTGAATGAGGAGAAGCGCTCCCCCCAGAACGCCTTTTATGGAGGCGAACACCAGCGGGAGTTGTACCGCGTGGAATTCGAAGGGGAAATTATCAAAGGGAATTAATTCCCACCCAGTCCCAAGGGGATTGCCAGCTGCCTGCTGCGTGTTAATTCACGAGGGCATTAATGGAGGCGCGTTACGGACACCGAAGCGTCAAACAGGAAGCGCGAAAGGCCAAGCGACGCCTCGTAAACCAGAAAGATGAGGAACACGAACCAGAGGCAAGATCAGCCCCACGTGCGAAGTCACAAGCCGACCTGAGGAAAAACAACTCACGGAAAAGACCCGAGGACAACCCCCTACCAAAAACGAGGTCCTCGGATCCGAGGACAAAATCCCATTGGAGGCAACTGTGCAGTCGTGGTACAAAAGCTCTTGCTCCGGCATCCTGCAAGGGGCTAGGGGGATGGACCCCTACCCGACGTGAGACTGAGTTGCCCAGAGAGGTGAACACTGTGTCCTCACGCTCGGGGCCCACATGGAAACGATGGCAGCAATTGTACCTAGGTCTTGCATGGTCCTCGGACTCAAGCCTACGGGGAGCTGGCCACTCGTACTTAAAGGCAGCAACTGTACCTAGGTCTTGCATGGTCTACGGACTCAAGCCTAAGGGGAGCTAGCCAATGGAAACGATGGCAGCAATTGTACCTAGGTCTTGCATGGTCCTCGGACTCAAGCCTACGGGGAGCTGGCCACTCGTACTTAAAGGCAGCAACTGTACCTAGGTCTTGCATGGTCTACGGACTCAAGCCTAAGGGGAGCTAGCCAATGGAAACGATGGCAGCAATTGTACCTAGGTCTTGCATGGTCCTCGGACTCAAGCCTACGTGGAGCTGGCCACTCGTACTTAAAGGCAGCAACTGTACCTAGGTCTTGCATGGTCTACGGACTCAAGCCTAAGGGGAGCTAGCCAATGGAAACGATGACAGCAATTGTACCTAGGTCTTGCATGGTCCTCGGACTCAAGCCTACGGGGAGCTGGCCACTCGTACTTAAAGGCAGCAATTGTACCTAGGTCTTGCATGGTCTACGGACTCAAGCCTAAGGGGAGCTAGCCAATGGAAACGATGGCAGCAATTGTACCTAGGTCTTGCATGGTCCTCGGACTCAAGCCTACGGGGAGCTGGCCACTCGTACTTAAAGGCAGCAATTGTACCTAGGTCTTGCATGGTCTACGGACTCAAGCCTAAGGGGAGCTAGCCAATGGAAACGATGGCAGCAATTGTACCTAGGTCTTGCATGGTCCTCAGACTCAAGCCTACGGGGAGCTGGCCACTCGTACTTAAGGCGGCAATTGTACACGAGGAGCTATCTATTTTACGACAGAGTCAAGATACTGCTCGGTCCGAGGATCCATTCCCGTGAAGAAATTAACTACCTAATGAAGGGCCTAATGGTCGATCCGACCACTCAAGAAAGGACCAGCCAAACCGACGGCCTTCCGGACCATAGGGGCCGAGGTTTGCAAAACCCTCCTCCCCGTCCGAGGACACGTGCAGCAGGGTTTTGAGGGGCTATTGTGGGGCCCGAGGGCCCAGAATACCCGGCCCTCCTTTAATCAGGCCCAAGGCCCAAGCCGAGGAAGGCTATCCCCCCAGATGGTCGGCCTAAAGGCTTTTAGTCATTCCAAGGTCCGAGCCGAGGACACACCTATTCTCGGCGCACCTAGCCTAATCTAGTTAGGGGGCAGACTTACTGCAGGTGGTCACATCCACACTTAACAATTCTGCCAGGCCCCCCAGGTTCCATCAATGCTGACAAGACCCTTCACTGAAAAGCCTTAGAGGCAGCAACCCCCAGCAGGGGAAAGAACCTGTCTGATAGGACGAGTCCGGAACCATTAGCCCGGATGGCCAACAGCTGTAAGGCCAGGATCGAGCTAAAAGTGGGTATATAAGGTGAAGAACCCCCCTGGTGAAGGGGGGGCCTCCTCGGACCCCAGCCGAGGAGCAACCCCAGACGGAGAGCAAATAGACGAAAAGTTCTAGGAAGACCGGCAAAGGGCCGGCCGGAGCCAAACCCTTTGCCCCACTCTCTACAAATTCATTGTCGGGGGCTCACCTCCGAAAAAGGAGCCCCTACAGATATCATGTATAAATAAGTAAACAATCAAACTTTAATATATATCTTAAATTGAAATAGAGTGCCAACCATAATTGATAATAGATTATAAAATTAATTTTCAAGATTGTAAGTTTCGTATATGTTTTTATTCTTTGTCAAATGAATTATCCAATAAGTCATTTATAATTTTGTTTTATATTTTGGGATGTTGATATTGCGTAGAAATAAAACTTGTGTATTTGTTTTAGTTATCTTTGTATTATTTTGTTTTAGATAGTAATGTTAAGATTTGTATAATTTTAAAATTATTGAATAAGTATTAATAAGTGCAATTCATTCTTGATATAAGTGATGAATTCAAAGTAATGCATTTTACATCAAGTAATTTGTTACATGACTTTCTAAATGACAAATACATGTTTTCTTAAAAAAAAAAATTCATGTGAAAAATACAAGTTAACCTAACCTGACCCACAACCGGATTGATCCAACCCAACTTACTCGTTTTGCCATGTCTAGACTTATACCATCAATATGTTAAAACCCCACTTAAAAAAAAAAAAAAAAAAAAAAAATACCAGAGTGTGTCAATTAACTGAATTAAGTTACAATATTTTTTTCCTAAAAAAACAAAAAAGTTACAAGGTTTTAGGTGAGTTTATTTATTTTAACTATTTGGAAAGCTGGGTAAAATAACTTTTTCCACCCTGAAATTGTCATGAAACAATATGGGGAAATGTTTTTGAAGACTGTGCAAACGATGAAGACTCGTATGGAGAAAAAGAAAAAGAAAAAAGAAAAAGGAAACTACGCCAGTTTTACGCGCTAAATGCGCTGTTTTGTAGTGAAGTACTGAAAAGAGACACTGAGACTTGAGAGTGGCGTAGCAGGAACGGCGTGAGAAGTTGGGCAACACACGGAAGCGGGTCACAATCATTGAAAATTTGGTCAGAGGAAATTTCTTGGTCGCTTCAACATACTCTTGGAGGAGGAGCAAATCCCCTATAAATACATACTAATCATAATTATTAAAAAACAAAAAAAAAAAAAAAACACTCTTATTCCTTACAATTGTATGCAAACAACACAGATGGAGAATTCCTTACAATTGTGTATAATTCTCTTTTGCTTTGTCCTGTTAGCAAATGCTTCTGAGTTTGGAGTAGAGCCAGATGAGTGCGAGGAAACAAGGTGCGGAGATGATGGCCCAACCATCAAGTTTCCATTTTGGCTAAAGGGCCAACAGCCAGAACACTGTGGATACCCCGGGTTTGAGCTATCTTGCACCGAGGACAGCCGTACCATGCTCGAGCTGCCGCATTCATGGAAGTATTATGTAAATAGTATCAGTTACACAGAGCAGCAGATTAATTTACATAATCTAGCTGGTTGCAATGATCCAAGACTGGTCCCCAATTTAACTTCATCTCCTTTTTCGTTTCCCTACTACATGTATAACTACACCTTCTTCAATTGTTCAACTTACAAGCATTCACCTTGGGATAGTGGTATGCTTATCCCTTGCTTAAGCAGTACCCATCATTACCAAATCGTAGCTTTATATTCTGATGCACAAGCTGTTTATGCGCCGCAATCATGCTGGAAGATGTATGACTCAGAGACAAATCCTTCTTTTTGGAATTATGACGATCGAAATTATATTTTATTGCGGTGGAACAGTCCAGATTGCAAAATTTGCTATGCAAACGGCAGTAGATGTATACGGGCGGTGGAAAATACGGGAACCTCAGAAACTCTATGCTTACCCAAACAAAAAAGAGGTATTTACTACTTAATTTCTTCAATTTATTTCAATGTAGACCCAATAGAACCATCCCTCAATCTATGTGAAAGCGGAATTTGTTTAATTTTGAGGGGGATAATAAGTCAAGCCAGATTCCACCAACCATTGGCTTGCAATTTTATGAGAAAATTCTTTGCCCGGACAATAGTAAATGGAAATTCGTAAATTTTTTCAGATTGATTTAATACATTAATGATCACGGCCTACATTTATTTTAACAATAGATGGAAATTCGTAAATTTTTTCCAATTGATTCAATAGAAATCTAACCAAACTACCATTAATGATCAATTTCTTATAATTCAACTCCGGTCATCCAATATTATATTTTATCTTTCCTTCCCCATGAGTGCCTTATCCAAGGTATATTAAAACTCTTTAAAAAAATCATATTTTTTTAATAAAATTTTACGCCTGATCTATAATATTGGATTTTCTAATTAAATTTGGTTTCATTAGTATTATTTCATTGATTTTTTTTTTTTTAAATCTATCTTTATTTATTTATTTATTCATGTTGATGTTGTTGGACAATCATTTTATTAGTGAAATTTACAATAGTGACTTTGATAACTAGATATATTGTTCCAAGCTTTAATATTTATTTTAGGCTTATCCTATTATAAATTTCATGCTGTAGATGGTATTTATTTAATTTATATATTATTCAATTCTAAATGCCTACCAAATATATCAATTTGAATACGAAAAAATTAAGGAAAAAAAAAAAAAAAAGGAGAATAGGAGAAAATTTAATTGACTTCCAAATAGAATCTCTTGATAAAACTATTGTTAGAAAAATAATTGAGAAATAGAAAAATAAAAAATATAATGTAAAATCTCACAAATCAACTAGAAATTAATCAACATGACTTATAAGATAATGAAATATTATAATTCGAAGATGCCAAGAGTCTTGTAATTTAATAGTATAACATAGTATTCCCTATGAAGAGAACTAACGTTCAAATCTCGCCTCTCTCACTTGTTATAAAAATTATCCTTAAAAAAAGAAAAGGTAATAACAACAACAACAACAATAATGAATTTTAAATATTTTTTTTAAAATGAAATAAAAAATTTTAAACAAATTTTTAAATAAAAATGCCACAGTTAAAATTTTCACATATCTCAAATTATTTTGAGACAGCCTTGGTCTGATAGAAAAGTCCAGTATGGTGCAGCCATGCATAAGCAGGCAATTTCTTCCACTGGCTTCAAAAAGGTAGAAGTGAAAAATATTAAATATTTAATTAATTATCATAATAGATGGGGTGGTTTATAAGATTCACCCCTTCAGAATGAAAATATAAACTTGGTCAAGTTGAGAAATTACAAGATATGAGAAATAGTTATTTTTGTTGTTAATGTTGTTGTTCTTGTTGTAGTTGTTGAGAATCAATATGAGAAATAGATACAATACAAGAAAGGATCCATAAATGAGTATAAAACATTGGAAAGAAACACAACAATTTAAGTTATAGAATTATAAATTTAGGGCAGAATTCTGATAATAAACACAACAATATAAGGTTGTATTTCATTTTTGCTAATAACTCAATAATTGGGAGAGGAAGAATTTGAACCCTCGATGTTTTCTTTTGGAACATCTGAAAGTGCAATTGAGCTGAAGGCTCTTGGCAATAAGCACTTCAATTTTAAAGCCAACAAAGAAGAAAACAATTAAGAAAGAATGATAAGAGGGAGAATGAGAGATCAATGCCACGAAGGAAAGGGTTCGAGTCATTGTGGCTTGCCCTGGTTAGTCTAAATTTTGGTTTTGCACTTGTAGGAACCGAGTTTGGCTTCTGTCCAGTGGCTAGTGGCCACTGGACCCATCAAGATACGGACACGTGTCCAGTCTTGGACACGTGTCCGCAATCCAACGTGTCCAGTGGCACTGGCCATTGGACAGAAGCCGGATCCGTAGGAACCTAACTTACTTAACACTTCAGCTTAGAGTATCCATATTGGTGGAGCTATTTTTTTAATCATTTGACACAACAAAAAATTATTTTATCTATTTTACCTTTTTACCTTACAAAACATCTAATATCGGTGATTTATTTTAGCTCTTAGGCTGCCAAAACACAGCCATAACAACCATCAAAGCCACACAACCCCGCCACTGTAATCGATACCCATCAAAAACCAGTGAAGAAGAACAAAAAAGAAAGTAGAAAAACCAAAAGAAAAACGAGTAGATCGACAACCCAGATCAGAAACACAAACCGAGAGGCCGAAACCCACAGATCGACAACAACCCATGCCCGAAACATAAGAGAGAGGTCGAAACCCATGACCGAAACACAAACCTGAATCACAAACACAGCCCAAAACTCAGCTTGAAATTCACGCTGAAACACAAGCACAAACTCCGAAAATAGAGAAGAGAGGCCGAGATGGGTCAGTGTGGGTAAGCTTCGGACTTGGGGCTTTGGGTTTATGGCGGTTGGGCTTAACGGCGATGGGTCTGCAGCATGGGGTAGGGTGAGAGTTGAGAGAGAGATGATAGGTCTGAGAAGTGTCAGGTTGAGTAAAAAGAAATAGAAAAAAAAAACAAATAAATAATATTTTAATAGGAGCAAGAAGAAAAAATAATTTATTTTTAAGCTTTCGGATAAAGGGCACAGCCATATAATGTAGGTAAAAAATTTACCTATAGCACCACTATTGTAGCTCCTTTTATGTATATGGTGGTGCTAAAAATAGTTTTTTAACTTTTTAGCACCATCATTATGGATGCTCTTACAATGGTTTCCAAAGCTATGAACTTAATTTGGAAGTATGACTATTTGCTAATTCTTTTTCTTTAACATCCGTGCAGGTTCACCGACAAAGCTAATAGGTAAAGTTGTTTATTCATACTTTGTTTCTTTTCTTTTCTATTCTCTTTTGGCTGCCTATGTACATTTATAAAGGATTCATAGTTGAAATGGTTTACATGCAGGATCAGTACTCTTAGGTTCCTTTCTTCTTGAACTAGTCTTCATTGGCCTCTACTATATCTTTCGCTCAAATAGACTAGAAAAAGAGAGTCAAGTTAAGATAGAGAAGTTTTTGCAGGATTACAGGGCTCTAAAACCCACAAGATACACTTATGCCGATATACAGAGGATAACAAACCAATTCAAGGATAAATTGGGACAAGGAGGTTATGGCACTGTGTTCAAAGGAAACCTTTCCAATGATGTCTTTGTAGCTGTTAAGATCCTCAACAATTCCAAAGGAAATGGTGAAGAGTTCATTAATGAAGTGGGATCAATGGGGAGAATCCACCATGTTAATGTGGCTCGCTTGGTAGGCTATTGTGTTGATGGATTTCGGAGAGCTCTCATTTATGAATATTTACCAAACAAATCTCTAGAAAAGTACATATTCTCTGCTAATGGTAAGAGTCATATACTTGGTTGGGAGAAGCTTCAAGATATTGCTTTGGGCATAGCCAAAGGAATTGGTTACCTCCATCAAGGGTGTGACCAACAAATTCTACATTTTGATATCAAACCTCATAATATTTTGCTAGACCAAAACTTTAACCCCAAGATCTCTGATTTTGGTCTTGCCAAGTTGTGTTCCAGAGAAAACAGTGTGGTTTCTATGACAGCTGCAAGGGGAACAATGGGCTATATTGCACCTGAGGTTTTATCTAGGAATCTTGGGAATGTGTCTCATAAGTCAGATGTATATAGTTTTGGAATGTTACTATTAGAAATTGTTGGGGGCAGAAAGAATATTGATACTACAGTGGAGAACACAAATCAAGTATTCTTTCCAGAATGGATTCACAATCAATTGGATCGAGGAGAAGACCTAGGAATTCAACTTGAAGAAGAGAGACATGCCAAGATAGCAAAGAAACTTGCTATTGTGGGACTTTGGTGTATCCAGTGGTATCCTATTAATCGCCCTTCTATGAAAGTAGTGGTTCAAATGTTAGAAGGAGAGGGTGATGATCTGAAAATTCCACCTAATCCTTTCGAGTCCACACATTCAATAAATCAGAGTTTAATCGTGCCTGGTAGACGCTCTCATATAACACTAAGTGTTATTTCTGAATCAGAATGAAAACATGTTTGAATTTTTCTACCTAATACTGAATGAAAGCATTATAATCTAAGCATTGTTCGATTACATTCTCCTCAGGCCAAAGCTCGAGTGGGCCCATTGTAATTTATATTGTTTTTATTTATGAGAATTTATATTGTTCTTTCTGCTAATAGAGAATGTTTATTGTTCTTGTTGTACTACTTAATCGTAGACTAATATATTTAAGCTTAATATGGACATTTTAAAGTGTGATTTAATAATATATGGACAAAGTTTCCTTCAAACTCCTCCTATATCTTTTAATTGAATGTGAATTTTGAAAATCTAATAATTGGATTGTATGTTTTTATTGTTCTTAATACGCTCTTCAAATTTCATTCAAATCAAATGTTATGTACTATTTGATCAATAAACTTATTACTTATGCATAATTTTTTTATCACAAAAACCTGAAATTTAAACGTGTCTTTGATGACATAATTATTGATATTCGATCTTCTTAAAATTTTGTATGCGTGGAGGATATAGGGTCTGTTTGGATTGAACTTATTGTTGCTGAAATTGAAAATTGAAAATACTGTAGCAAAATAATTTTTAAATGTGTAAATAGTACCGTGGGATCCATTTTTAATATTTTTCAGTGCGTGAACAGTGCCAAACAGTGCATGAACAGTATTTTTTGTCCCCTGTACAGTAAAATCATGTGATTTTACTATTCACTTTCTGGGGAAAAAAAGAAAAAAAAAAAAAGAAAAAATGCAAAACGCAAAACGCAAAACGTGGACTTAGCTTTCAGCTGAGTCCAAACACCCTCATAATAAAAATATGCAATTCAATGGTTAGATTTTCGAAATTCATATCCAATCAAAAGATATTGGACCTCTCCAAACTAGTTTAGAAAGTAACATTTTCCATAATATATTCCTAGTTTAAAAGCGGTATTAAAGTCTATGCTTTACATTTTTTTTTGGAAGGAAAAATGATTAGTCAATTATATCCTTTTCGAATGGATTCATATCATGGTTCAAATTAAATTTTACAAATCTAAGTATAATTACTAGCACATTATTTAAAATTTCAAATGACGTTGTATTCTATAGGCAGTTAGATCTAAAAAATTTATCTTAATTAAGAAATAGATGAAATAAAAGGGACTTAAAATGGAGAGGATCCTATTCCAATTGGAAATTTGTAGGAAAATGAGAGTGGAGGGTAAGAGGGTAAGGAGAGAGACATGGGTAATGATGAACTCTTCCCCTTATTTGGATGTTTTAAAAATTAAGTAGGGGGAGTGGAATAGATACCAATTCCTTTAAACATTAAAAGGGGAAGGAGAAGAAATTATAAGAGATCATATAAATTGACAATCATAGTCCTCTTTTGTTCAATTTAAAGAAGTAAATATAAATTAATATTGTAGACATCTCATTTTGCATCCATAATTTAACCTTTGAAGAAGGCAAAATGGTAATTTTATGTACCCCAAAAATCATGGTTGCATTTAGCACTAACTCATTCATCACATATCATGAAAATGATCTTGAGGTTTCAATGTCATAACGATATGTTTGGTTTCCAAATCGGGCGATCGATTTGAAAGATATCACAAGCTTAAGTTTTAACGGTCTGCATGCATTCATTTCGATGAAGCCCATCATGTGTGATTAATTGAAATTAATTTTGATTGGTTGCTAATTGAAATTAATTAAATGATTTTTTTTGTGATTGGTTAAGTATTTTTCTTAAAAAATAATTGGTTGCACGGGATTAAAACAAATGAGTTGATGAGATTTAAGGACTATCAGATAATATGATTTTAAAGTAATTATCTTCTAGATAATTATTTAAAAAATCCTAATTATCACTTTGGAATATTCTTTATCACAAAAATACATTAAAAATTCGTCCAAATTCAATTTTAAACTTGGAAAACACTTCAAAAATGTGCTAATCAATTAGTAGTTTTTTTAGATTCACGTTGCCGGACATTTTGGTATAGTAAACATCAAAATTCGGAGTAAGCCATATCTAAAAAAGTTGTAGGGAATTGAATTTTCCTTCAGTTGTCAAAATTTCAGCTCAATCTAATTTTGAGTAGTGAGATATGGTCAAACTATTGAAGCATGTTTAGATCTGAAAATTCAATTCAATTCTCCTTTTTCTTACACATTCACCGTGTCTTTCAATTTCAATTATTTGCATGCCTAGAATAAGATTTCATCATTCTTATCACAGTTTGTTTCACTCTTTAATCACTTGTTCTTGGATGAAATAAACTTTTTGAATGATGTGATATGATCATTGGCCACCATGGTCTAGAAGGTTGGATTTACCAGGTAGGTTGGTGTCTAACACCTTCCTAATCCTATAACCTAGCCTCCGAACTCAGATCAATCGTTAGTATATTATACTTTTCGCTTGTAATATTCTATTTTTAGATTGTAACTAGGAATCAAAGCATTGTATTTTGTTTTAGAGTGTATTTAGGACAAAAGCGATGTAATTTTGGGTGTTATTTTCAAGAGATGTATCGTTTTCAGTTAATCAATAAGAATAATGTATTTTTAAATTTAGTTTCTTACTTTCTCTATTAAAATAAGTGGCAACTCAATTGTAAAACCCTTGATCTAGAAGGGAAAATAACAACAATAGGATCCTCTTCTCCATCTTTTAAGATGCAATTAACTCGACTCTATCCCATTCACGTGGGAAATGGCAAAAACATAATTCCTTTAGGTTCAAGCTAGGGGCGCAGTTTGTCACATATATGCTTGGCTATTTTTGGCCAAGTCTTCCCATTAGCTTGGATTGAGAATGTTCCTTTTAATGTTGTGGAAAACTTATGTACTTTAATACATGAAAATTATTGACGTGAATGAGATTTGAATAATCTTTTTTTCGTTAAGATGTAGATAGTTACAATGGGAGAGGGGAGATTTGAACATTGGATGTTTTAAAAACACCAAGATGTACCAACTAGTTGAGCTACAAAGCACTTTAATGAACCTTGTTGCTCAAGAAGTGTTTATGAAAATACTTGGATAGGACTCCTTTGTGAATATTTTACTTCTCCCTCTATTTTGTGCTCCAATGATATGCACGGCTGAAAAATATCTTGAAACTGTGACAAATATCTATGATATTGTTTCATGGGTTTCATATTCTATAGTAACATGTATAAAGGAGGACCCTAATGAATAGTGGGTAATTCATTCTTAACAAATTAATAGCTTAGAGCACTAGCATCAAGTGTGTCAAATGCTAAATTTTTAGCATTTGGCACACCAAACACCAAAAACAATGCTTCATTAAATGTTTTAAATGCCAAAACAAGAGCTACAGTGTCCTTATATTAGTAGAAGGGCACAACAGCCCATGCTAAAAAATTTTGGTCTTTTTTTATTCTCTTTCTCTCTCTCCTAATAATCAAATATTCTTCTCTTTCACTCACCTCATAATGTCTCTCTCTTCTTCTTCTTCTTCTTCTTCAGGTGGTTGGGTTTGATCTTTTTTTTTTTTTTTTAAATTTTATTCTTGAAATTGGTGGTGGGTTATAGATCTGGGCAGTGGTGGAGGTTCGTTTTTTTGGAGTGTGAGAGAGAGTGAGACGAAGAGCAAGAGAAAGATAGGGGCAAGGATTTAGATGTACAGAAAGAAGGATAGAGTGAAATAAATAAATGAACATTTTTAATTATTGAGTTGTTTATATTATTTTAATGAATTGGTTATATTATTTTAATGTGTTAAATCTTAAAATAAAAAATAAAAAAGTGATATAGGGTGTATTGTAAAATTGTGTGTTAAAATAGGTTTCTGCTTGTTAAAATAGCATTTGGCCTAGCACAACTAATGCTAGCGCTCTCATAAATTTCTCACATAGAGAATATTGTAAAAAAGAAAGGACATACTTGTCATAATCAAGGGCATGATTGTCATAATTTATGTATTGAATTTTTTATTTGAGTGAGCGCATTTCATAACTAGATGGCATGGGTAGGACATACAATGGTCATATCATAGTTACAATTGTCCATTAAGTTATTTAAATGCTATGTAGGCCTAGTGGGAGAATGCAAGTTTATCTCCATTAGGAAATTTAATGTAACAAGAAATTATCCCAATTATTAATTTTATGTATTTAGATTTATTTTAATATATATATTTAATAATTTAAGTGATAGAAAAATATTCATCTTTTTAGGAGTCTAATCTATAAATCTATAATTTATATCATAAACTATATAATAAAAGTTGGGCTTAAAAGCCATGGTTGCGCCAAGTGGCTACACCAAATTGCAGAATTTTTTTTAGATTTTAAAAAAATAAATATAATTTTTTTTATTCTTATCTTCTTTTCCTATAATTTCTAAGTTGATAAAAATATTAATTTAATTACAATCCAAACTCTTCATCTAATCATTTTTTTTTTATATTTAAATTACAGTATCATGTGTAACAAAAAAAACATAGTACACGTAAAATAAATTTTAAAAAAAAGTACACGTAAAATAAATTTTAAAAAAAATCTTCTACAATTTTTATCCAATCCTTTATTTTTATTTGAATTATATTACTATGTGTAAAAATAAAAATAAAAATAGTACACAATTAAAAAAAAAAAAAAAAGAAAAAAGAAAGAAAGAAAAGCAATGTATTCAACGTATTCAATGTATATGGCATTTTTTTTTTTTTTTGAGATAATTACTTCTAATTTTTTTCATTCAATCTATATGAAATTTTTTTTTTTGGATAAACATACATCCTAAGTTAATTCTTCTTCTCTTATAATTCCTAGAATGATTAGAAATCTAATTTCCTCACAATTGAAAATTCTCTCTCTCTCTCTCTCTCTCTCCACCAAATTGCAGAAATTTTGTTAGATTAAAATAAAAATAGACATAATTTTTTTGTTCTTATCTTCTTCTCCTATAATTTCTAAGTTGATAATCTAATTACAATCCAATTTCTTCATCTAATCATTTTCTTATTATAATTTATAAGTTGATAAATAATATCAATTTGCTTACATACAAAATCTTCAACTAATCCTTATTTTTAATTTAAATTATATTTCTACACATATAAATTTTTTATTTTATTTTAAAAAGCAACGTTGTACACTTAAAAAAAAAAAAAAAAAAAAGCAAGGTAGTACATGTAAAAAAACATAGCAACTACTCTTAGTATTTAAATAAAGGGCAAAACTTAGATACAATACCTTAGGTACCCCTTTTAAAATTTAGCCATTTGTCTCACTAAATAACTCAATTAACAGTGTTAACACAGTCTGTTTATCTGTCTCTTTCTTTTCACTTTTGTTTTCAGTTTCCCGAAGATGTTAGAGAACCCCCAAAAAAACCCAGCCTCTTTAGCTTTTCAATATCTCAAACTTCTAAATTTTTAAAGAAATCAAGATTTTAGAAGAATAAAAAGGCTGGCTTAATTATGTGCATTGCGTTGTCAACTAAAGGTTTGTTGCTTCTTGTCTGCAGCTAGAGACAGAGTTAGAGAAGCAAAGAACTTGGATGGACAATGAACAATTTCATGTACTCACGGATCTACGAATGACCATACCCAAAAATCCCATGTTTGGAATCCAACCCAAACCATCATGTCCTAACAACCAAAACAAACCCAATCCCTAAACCCACATAAAATCAAACGAGGAGAGGAGAACATATAAATTAAAGGAAACTAAATAACAAACAAAAAAAGAGAAGAGGAGGAGGACGACAAGTGGCAGCCATCGCATCACTGGTGAGCTTTCGATGGTGGCATAGCTCATGGGTGTTAGGCTTTTAGCCTTGGGGGCCTAGGCTAGACTTCAGCGAGAAAAGTGAACCCAAAAGAGACCATAAGAGTGGCTAATGGTGGCCTGCTGTGGCCACCCTTGACAGCAACCATGGAGATCTGGTGGTGGAGAGATCTTCAACTTTTGAGATGAGAGTGAGATGATGGAGGGATATAGTTAACAAAATTAGAGAAAGAGAGGATGTTAACACCGTTAGCTAAAATATTTTAATAAGATAGATGGTTGAATTTTAAAAAGGGTACCTAAGATACTGTATCAACGATACTGTATCTAAGTTTTGCCCTTAAATAAAACATTAAATTCTTTGAATTTCCTCTTGCCACTTTTTTTTTAAGGTTTAGACTTCAGCTTTACACTTCCACAAATTAGACTAACATTAGACTTTTTGTTCATATCAACTTCTTTAATGTGGAGTATGTATATACTAAATAATTCATAATGAATGTGTCACACGGTTCTTTTTCTTTACTCTTCTCTTCTTTTACCTACAACCTTTCAGGTATGTATTTGTTTACTCTAATTTTTTTTTCATTAAATTGAATAGGTTTTGTGTATTTTTTGTTTTTGTTTTTTTTTTTGTTTAACCTAATTTGCTTATGTTTTATACAATTTATATGATTATGGTTTGAGAATTAATAATTAAATATGCTTAGGCATGATTTTTTAAGTTATTTTTTTTGTTTTATGACATGGGTTCTAATGGTGATATGTTGCTTTCATCCTCTCAATTTTGATTTATGAAAAATATTTTTAGCTTACTATTAAGCATGTCTTGATATAAATTTGATTATAGAATTGTTCATAACAATTTGATTTTTTTTTTCCTAATTGAAATAGCTTCGGCTAACTATTAGAGTGGTACACTTTGATCTATAAAAGAAGTCAATCTATCCTTTTAGTTTTTATTTTTATTTTTTTTATCAATCATTAAATATGGTCTGACATGATTTTTTATCAATTGTAAAATTTTATAATAAAGAACAATGACAAACAAGAACAAGGATACATTAAAAAATAGGCAAAAAGCACATTTTAGTTCCTTCATTTTCAGGTGATTCTCATTTTAGTCCCTATATTTTATTTTTACCGCTTTTAATCCCTATTTTGAAAAACGATTCCCATTTTGGTCACTGTCGTTACATCATAAATAGATATTGCTGACGTGGCAAACAGCAAAATTAAAAAATATTAAAAATATTTTATTTTATTTTAAAATAAAATAAAATTTTAGTTATCAATAATTTTAAAATAAAAATATTAAAAATGTTAGTTAAAAATATTTGTTCTTCATGTTCTTCCCCCAAAAACATGATTGCCCAGAAATTTAAGATTTTCTTCTCTTTTATTTCATTTTCTTAGCATCCAAACAAGCAAAAACATATACAAAACCATGATCAAACTTAGATACTTGGACACAATCAACTAACAATGATTCGAAAAAAAGAAAAGAAAAGAAAAAAAGAACAACTGATCTAGCCACCTGCGAACCTAACCACCTGTGAACGATCCAGCCACCTGCGAACCCAAAAAACTCAACCACCCAAAAAACCAAACACAACACCACCACATGCGAACCCAAAAAATCCCAACGAACACCACCGATCTGACCTAGCCACCATGATCTCCAGCTCCATCGAACTGGCGCAGCCATCAAACCCAACGCTCTCTCTCCACCTTTGCCGCCAATCTCCACTGATATGAGCCCTTCTCTTCACTTCCACCGCCACCTTCACCACCGATCTAAGCCCCTTCAACCAACTCCACCACCAAAAACACCAAAACACAACCCAATCCTCATCCATTTCAGATTTGGTCAGATCAAATCACGGTGACCCACCCAGCCACTACCGATCTTGGTTTAGAGAGAGAGAGAGAGAGAGAGGATAAGGTTAGTTAGCTATGGGTTTCGACCATGGGTCTTGGGTCTTAAGCCATGGAAAAGATAGAGACTTGTATTTGAAGATGAGTCAATGATGATTTGGGTTTTGTGATTTGTGCGTTGAAGGGATTTGAAAAAGAAAAAGAACCACTGATTTGTGTTATGGGTTTGTGTATTGAAGGGAATTGACGATTTGGGTTGGCTCTGTTAATTGTGTCAGAGTATCTGAGTTTAATCATGGTTTTGTATATGTTTTTGCTTGTTTGGATGCTAAGAAAATGAACTAAAAGAAAAGAAAATCTTAAATTTCTGGGCAATCATGTTCTTGGGGGGAAGAACATGAAGAACAAATATTTTTAATTAAAATTTTTAATATTTTTATTTTAAAATTATTGATAACTAAAATTTTATTTTATTTTAAAATAAAATAAAATATTTTTAATATTTTTTAATTCTGTCGTTTGTCACGTTAGCAATATCTATTTATGATGTAACGGCAGGGGCCAAAATGGGAACTGTTTTTCAGGATAGGGACTAAAAGCGGTAAAAATAAAATGTAGGGACTAAAATAGGAATCGCCTGAAAATGTAGGGACTAAAATATGCTTTTCGCCTAAAAAATATAGTGTACAAAGAGGTATTCAACAATCTCCAAAGATACAAAATTCTCATTAGAGCACAATTGGTAGGTTAAAAAATAATAATTTTTTTATTAGGTTTTATCATTTTATATTTGATAGTTATTATACCAAAATAATTTTTTCCTTTTGTTATTATAATAATTATTTGAGAGATTATTATTTATCAAATAAAATGTATATTATATAAGTTTATGATAAAACCATGCAACGCACGAGCCTTTAACTCTTTTTTTTTTTAGTAAACAGTAATACTTACTATAACACATATGAAAATAGTAACATTAGTGTTCTAAACCGGGTTTATAATACATTACTAACCAGAGTACAACTATAAAAGGACTTCACCTTTGTAGTTGTAGACTGGGGTTATAATCAACGAACACTAGACAATTTTAACTAGTACTAGCCTCTGAGCACATACTCACGCGCGTGCTCAGAGGCTCTTCTAATTTTTGGGTAAGAGTTAATTTAGAGCGTTTATTATAATTTGGGATTACTACATTTTCCAATCACAAAAAAACCTAGAGGTGTGATGAGCATTATGTGTGGTGAAATAATTTTTTCATCACACCCCTAGATTTTTTTTTTTTGTGATTGGAAAATGTAATAATCTCAAATTATAATAAATGCTCTAAATTAACCCTTACCAAAAAAATAGAAGAGCCTTTGAGTACACGCGTGAGTGCGTGCTCAGAGGCCAGTTTATATAAGTATTTTACACTCTTGATACTGCAACATGTTTCAACATTAATATGGCAATTATATTTCAGCAGTAACCAAGGATTATATGGGACAACATAAGTGTTATCTACCATAATCCTGTAATGATCATTCAATGGCACAGGATTATTAGTATCAAATCATTTGTAAACATGATATGAGTCATTGCCTTAGTAGGTTTATGGCGAGAAAGGCTTTGGGTATCCTTTTTACATTGCCCATTTTTCATACACGGTGATCTTGGACTTTGTATTCCGCAAGGACCATGTATCATATGCTTCAATACAGCTTTATGTAACTAAGTTTGTTCTTCTTTACACGGTATTTTTGCTTTAACAACCTGATCGTAATCCTCCGAATTATGCAATTTATCATCTTTATCGAGAATTATAAGCATGTGTGCATGTGGTAAACCCCTTTTTTGGAACTCAAAGACTTGCACATATACAATAACTCTTTCAAGAACCCCCTTAACCATGATATCATCTTTCAATTCTTCAAATTTTGATTTGAAAACTCTAGTAAGCAAGTCTGGACGATCTTGTGCGGTTTGTGTTGGTAAAAGCACTTTTTGGATTTCTTCCCATCTTGGATTGCATGTTATTGTGATGAATAAATCTGGCTTTCCAAACTTTTGAACCAATGACATTACATCTTGAAATCATTAGATCTTATTGCGTGGGCTTCCCACAAATGATGATGGTAAAATGGTTATATGTCCAACATTTCCTAAATATAAGATGACAAAGTTGGGCCATTAATAAATATTGATGCAAATTCGCCATTAATGAAGTAATGTAAATTTCAAGTGCGAAGTTTACATTACTAGTATCACACTCTACTTCATGGAAAGCATAGGCCTTGGTACAGATCCGCCCTAATAGAATCTTGATTGTGCTCAAAACACCTAAGCTTGTGTGTTTCAATTTTTACATAATTATCAACAACATATTGTTGTGAAAGGCGTCCTCCATACCAAATCATTGATAGATCATCAATGGAAAGAAGGTAGAGAGACCATTAGGTACCAACTACCACAACCAAAGACATGTCGCTTTTGTAATGCCCGTTTGTTCCATCGAGAGACATTCTCGATATGTTGCAAGGATGGAAAAATATCCTTACCCAAAACACCAATTTGTCCTGAATTTATGGAACTCATTTGTGAGCAAACACCACGAGGCAGACATTTCAGGCAATATATACGGTTTTACAACATGTTTGCATTTAGCTCAATGGGTGTGCACGTGGATGAAAGTGTGACCTTGAATAGTTGAGGAATATATACATTCTATGCCCAAGGTTCCATCTATCATAGAATTGGTAGTCTTTTACCACATACACCTCTAAGTGTGCGGCATATCCAATTGTATATCTATGACACCAATCTTGAAATACAATGCAGAATGTCTCAATTTGTAGAAGCTCATGAAGATATTGTGTGACTTATTCAAAGGATTTTAGACATGCATAACCCATTTGTGGAGAGATTTCATCAACTATCTCGAACTCCAAATTTACATCAATGTAAACTTCTTATTAAAGAACAACCTCTAAACCAACCTCAATATTGCCTTCCTAGCGCTTCCCAAGTGGCAGCTATTATTGCAGGAGGTGAAGAAGCTGGACGTTTAAGTGGCAAACAAATTTTGGTTCAAACGTTTGGTGGTAATTTGATCAATATTCAAGATACAACAGGATATTATGATCCATTGTAGTACTCAATACTTTTTCCATTTGGAACATATGGATGGGATATCAACACATGTGACGCTAATAGAAATAAAGTGTCATGTCACGATTATTATGCATATGTCCTTCAGGTAACAGTTTTATTATTTTCAATCTATTACTTCAAAATGCCGCTTACATTATGAAATAACTGAACCTAAATCTATTTTTACTATTGTTGAAGATTCGCCTTGATGATCTATCAATGGTCTGGTATGGAGGACTCCTTTCACAACAATATGTTGTTGATAATTATATAAAAATTGAAACACACAAGCTTATGTGGTTTGAGCACAATCAATATTCTATTAGGGCGGATCTGTACCAAGGCCTACAAGATGCTTTCCATGAAGGAGAGTGTGATACTAGTAATGTAAACTCGCACTTGAAATTTACATTACTTCATTAATGGCGAATTTGCATCAATATTTATTAATGGCCCAACTTTATCATCTTATATTTAGCAAATGTTTGACGTAGAACCATTTTACCATCATCATTTGTGGGAAGCGCCCACCAAAATGTTTGAAAAGTCACTCCTCGATTGTGAGATCCTTAGCAGAAAGCTGGATGTCAAAAGTATTCTCATCACCAAACACAGGCAAAAGGAAGTTGTTAACAATATCTTCTAGAGTGATGGTAAGTTTACCCACAAAAAAGAAGTACTTGTGCAGAGAAGGAGGCCAACGACATACCAGGTGCCTAAGACCCTTAGCGTCCCTAAAGCCTTCCAAATTCCTAGTTATCAACACTGAATTCAAGATACCAGCTTGTTCTAAGCACCTAACCAAATCCCCATCAGACAGCTCCTCATCTACCCAACTAGCCCAGCCCGTGATCCTCCCAAGAATAAAATCAAAAAAGATGGGAACTGCTTCTCAGGATGCTTGCCTAATTTGAAGATCTTGGATCTCCCTTGAGTCCAGGACTTTCGCAGAACTGGCAAACCCAGATTACCTAGAGAACACCTAGGTGTGAGGAAAGGGAAAAGCATCACCATTGGTAACTTGAGGGAAGAATAGGTTGGGAGTGTACCAGGGATCTCGTACAGGGAAGGCAGAGCGATCTGAGACCTCCTTCATCTCCCTTTGCTCTGATCTCGCTGAAGAGCTTTCACCTCTAGAAGAAGTGGGTGAACGTTCCTTTCCTTTTCCGTGAAGGAGAAGAGGAGGCCATAGAGTATCCTTGTAAACACGGTGAAGCAAAAGAGAAGAAAAGTGGTAAAAAAAATGAACAGTTAAAGGAAGAATGGAAAGTATTAAAGAGGATCTTTGATTGAAGGGAAAGTGGGGAAGATGAAGTATAGAAAGACACACAAGTTGCCAAAATTCAATTTTATGGAGAGGTTAGTTGTCAATTATTAATGGGAGTTATGGGAAATGTAAAAGAAGAGGGAAACTTATCTATTCACTTAATCCTGAACTGCCACGTTCCTTGAAAAAAGGAGGAGTTACAAAGAGAGTGGGATACATGGAATAAGGATCTCAGAGACCAACACGAAAGATAAGGATCCTTGAATGGGAAAGGAAAGGATCCTAGAGAAAACAACAAATCTATTCACCCACAACAACAGGGAGCAAAAGAAGAATCCTAAAGGAATAAGAATCCTATTTACTCATGCGTGGGTTGCAGGCAACCCACGAGCTCGGGGGGCTAAATGTTGAGGTCAAAAATATTACAAGTGTTGAAATCCAAGCTCATGAATGGGTAAGCCCTAGGCCATAAAGGAGGAAGAAAAAGCAGAGGAAGTTTGGCCCAGCCTTTGTGAGAAGAGCTCCCAAGGAACCTAGAAAGAGACTAGACCAGGTTGCCTTGGAGCTACCAGAACTAGGGAGTGGATTTTCAGGAAGTGCAAGAAAGAATCAGCTCGGAGTTGGACAGCTTAGGGAAGCATGCTCATCGACACAAAGAACAAAGAAAAACATGTCCCATCAGCTGCCTATAACAAGTTATTGTTAATTATATAACAAATACCACTATGAAAATATAATTGCACTCTAGGCCTTATTAATAAGCTATCACTTTGTAAACAACTATTTTATTTCTTGAGTCCCCAGTTTAATCTTTTAGTTATTCATATTTATGAAATTTAATTTCATTAAATATAAAATTTAGTAACTCTTTACTAAAGTGGCCAACCTTGAATAACCAGCTCCCATTAAATTTATCTCAATGGGATATTTCATGTCTCTATGGAAAGAGATTATGGATTCCATCTTGAGAATATATGTTCCCTCAACACTACGTGCAGTTACTCAACATACTAAGGTTTTGACTATTAAATTAGATCTCACTCCTGATATATCAAAGTAACCTACATTTCATGATTGGGTTCACAATTCTTTCAGGATTAAGAGTCTATGAAAATAGAAGTTGTGAGATTTATTATTCAAATGACCATTGTTAATTGAATAACTAATCTCATAGCGGTCCAGTTCAATGTGTCTTACATACTTAAGACACATTAACACATCAACTAGAAGTCTCCACTTCGATGATCAAGACAAACTATCTTCGTTGAAATGTTATAGTCTTCGCAGATGAAATGCTCAGTTTGAGTTTATAACGAACTTGTGATTTATATTTTCTATAACTAATTTACATAAATTACATACAATGCATCTCAAGGACTATAATAATGTCCAATTAGTTCATATACAAATAGTCTCATATAATTAAACAATTTAATTATTTATAACATGCCAATAAATTGGATTTTAGGGCACAAACCCTAACATAAAAGAAAGGGGGTGGGGTTTGTATTGATTGCTTAAAATTAGATTATTATCTTTGTCTTGGTAGGCAATATCACATCAATTTCATGTTTAATTACACGTAGATATGTGAGTTTGAAATATTTCTCAAAAATATACTCATTATGTGTATTTTTCTCTTGTAGGAGATTATAGTAGAAAAAAAACCTTGGAATGTTTTTCATCTTTTGTTTTTATTTTTTTTTTAGACATTGAGCATTGTTTTTATGGACTTCTTTTGTATAACTATGTGTGGCTAAATCTCTAGCTAGGGTTAGAGGTGAAACATAATATCTTCATCATGTGTTCTTGAGATTATCTACATGCTTTCTATAGATTGATGATTGAATTTTGAGATTGGTTTACTATTTGGAACCATTGCATGTTGACAAGTTTTTAAGATTTAATATGATTTTTATTTATATCGAATGCTTGAACTCCTTGATTCATTATGATTTGAGAATATATTGAATGTTTAATTTCCCCTATACCATGCCAACTGAATAATTTGCTCAATCACTCATATTCAATCTACTTTATACCTTGCTTGAGTACTTTATTGTTTTATCTTCCGATTAGGCAAGTTGGCTCTCTACCCTAATTGAGTTAAAATAATCCAAGTTCATATGATAAAATATTAGGTGGATCCTTGAATCCCTAGTGTTTTCTCTCCATTAATTTCTCTTAGATTTATTTTGTTATTTTCAATTATAGTTTCAATATTATCTTGCTCCATCTTTGCATGGAAAAACAATCAAACAACTGTTTTTTTTTTACTACTTAATAATAGAGGTTTTTATATTAGTGTCAATCATTCCTAGTGGATTGACCTTGGACTCACCGAGATATTATTACTTGTGAAAAATCTGCACTTGAGTTTGCATTATTTTAATTGCAACAGTTCGTTTTGTTGTTTCTTTTCCTCTCCTCCAATTCTCATCTTTAATATAATTTTTATTTACTTGCTAGATTATAAAGTGAATATATTTGTATGAGAAATTTGGTTTGTTTCCTATGATCTCACCAAATTCATGGAAAAGAAACTCTGGATTGTAACAATAGTTTGTGATAGGTATGTGATAGTGACTATTAGCATTTGGATGCATATATTACACCTTTATACAAAGCTTTTTTGTGCTCTTGACATCATGCTTTTAAGAATTGTAAGTTTTGATTTATAACTATAGATTTTTCCAATAAGGATCTTCACTTGGAAATGTTTAATTGCATATTTCAAGTTTGAAGTTACAAAATTAGGTAAGGTTGACAGATAAAATTAAAAGAAAAGATAAAAACAAATTATAGATAGATGCGAAGTGGGTATCCGAATTTTTATTTTCAAGGCTTAAATCAAATTGGTGTTTTTGGGATGGTTTTTTGAAATTCTTTCATGCATTCTTATGGAAGATTGACTTTTTAATGACAAAGTATACTGCTTTGGTTTGTGATAAACGAGTTTGCATAATTTAAGGGTAGTTTTTGGTTTTCTTGTTATGTAAAAATATGTTCATGAACTTTGAGGTTTGTAAGATTTGTTATTGAAGTTTGTGAAAATTTTTTAATTATACTTTTTTTTTTAATCTTTCTCCTCTTGGTAACTCCTTTTTTATAGTTGAATATGATCATGAATCGAGTTATGATTAATTGATTGAAGATCAATATGATTCACCAAGAATTTATATTTACTTTGTTCTCAATTCATAATTATAAGAGGTGCTCTCTCTCTTAAAAAAAATGGTTAAATTAGTTTGATTTCTAGACAATTTTCTTCTGATATAGATTGTACTTAAGATTGCAAAATATTTAGTAATGTATAGATCCTATGAAGTTAAATTTGCAACTATCATGTGCTTCCCTTCAAGGTAATATATGGACATAACTGAAGTTTTACATGATGAATAATGTTTTTTTTTTAAAGCATTGTGGCACATGGTTGAGATTTCTTTGCAAACTACAGATAGAGTAAATGCTAAAAGAAATATTTTTATTCATGTTTAACACCAAAGTATCTTGATATTTGAAAATATGCATATGTAAATGTGGATCATGCATATTTCATTTTGAAATTTAATGTCTAAGAGGCGATAGGTATGTTTGTCATGTCTTCCCTCATGTTGTGAATATCTATTAATTGTTTTTTGTGGAAATGAATAGTATGGGAGAAACATTAGTACGTTGTATGTATTTGTTTCATCTTATAAAAAATTACACAATATGGTTATTTCTCAAAAAAGGATATATAGTTTTTTGTCCTAAAAAGTTCATTTATTTTAACTATGTAATGCATTGCACGGGTTGGCAACTAGTTATGAATATATATAAAGTAACTAGTTACTTAAAACTCATTGTTAATAATAACTCCTTGATGAAAGGAGTTTATAGAGATTAACATTAAAAACAAAGAGTTTCTCTAGCTTAGTTCTTTAAGTAAGTTTTTCTTCCATCAAAGGGTTTTAAAAGCATAATTTATAGACTAGAAGAACTCTCGCTAAAATTTGGGGTTTCTCTTCTAGGATCTTTAATAATCATGGTTAAGTTTTAACTTCTTCCATGGTTTTTCAATTTCTTACAACATGATCTTAAACAATTTATTTTTGTGTATGCTAGTATGCTACACATGATAACAAGTGTCAATGTGATTTATTTAAGTTGAGCAATTGTAGGCTTGTAGCTTTGGGCATCTTTAACCCTTTTGTAGTAGTTGATTTATAATGTAAATACATTTTTAGTCCCTAAAGTTTAACCCAAAAGTTATTTTAATCCTTGAAGTCTAGAGTGATCATTTTTAGTATATTAGATGATGTGGCCAAACTAAAAATTGGCACATCATCACTCCAATGAAACTTAAATCAAACCCTTTAAGTTTATTTAGGGATTACAAGTGATCACTTTAAGTTTTATATTTTTTTTTTTTTTTTTTTTTTTTTTTTTAATGAATAAAAACTATCTCTTTAAATTTCAAGGACTAAAAATGATCTCTTTAAATTTTGTCTTATTCTATTGATTGGTTTTACATAAGGATTACATGGTATTTAGTCATTTAAAAAGTTACCTTACATGGTATTTATTCATTTAAAAAGTTACCTATAAAACAAATAGAATTATTAAATGATGGAAAGCTTGTGATATACATGGAAGATTTAATAATAAAATTATTGATGACTTAATTACATTTTGTCTAAGGCGACAATACTATCCGAAGCACTAGTAGGTATTCCTGTAGAATTATTACTGGTGTGGTCCTCAATTGACATCTCCTCAGGACCAAAGAAAGGTTTGGGAGGCATTTGCAAGAGTTCTATCGGGCCTTCAAGCATCTCCAAGACTTTGCTCATGGAAGGACGATTCATGGGCTTCATTTGAATGCAACAAAATGCAACTATGATCATCTTCTTTAATGTTTTGTTCTCATCCTCTGTGCCATTTAACAGCTCAAGGTTCTCACCTTGATCGAGTTTGTCATATATCCAAGACGGGAAGTATATCTGACTTGAATGCTCCACAGATGCGTTCAAATTTTTCCTTCTCCCCACCATTTCCATCAACAACATTCCAAAGCTGTAAACATCAGCCTTATATGAAATGCCCCCAATATTTTTGTAGAACAATTCTGGAGCTATATATCCTAGTGTTCCTCGTATAGCAGTGAGAGATACAATGCTATCATCTACCGGATACAATTTAGCAAGGCCAAAATCTGAAACTTTTGGGATAAAGTTTTCATCAAGGAGAATATTATGTGGCTTTATATCAAAATGTAGAATTTGCATGTCACAACCTTGATGTAAATATTCAATTCCCTGAGCTACTCCAACTGCAATCTCATATATTCTATCCCAAGTCAAGACGGTGCTATTTTCTCTATCAGGAAAGATGAACTTATCTAGAGATCCATTTGGCATGAACTCATATACAAGAGCTTGTTTAGAACCTTCCACACAGAATCCAATTAGCTGCACCACGTTAATATGATGTATCCTTCCAATTGTAGCAACTTCATTCATGAAATCTTGCCCGTTGGCTTTTGACTTGCTCAACAACTTTATCGCTACAGGATAGCCACTCTGAAGCTTTCCTTTGAAGACTGTGCCATAACCTCCTTGGCCTAATTTATCCTTAAAACCATTGGTCATGCTCTTTATTTGAGAATAGGAGTACCTTATAGGCATTAAATTGTGACTCTGCAGGAATATTTCAATGGCATCGTGCATGAACGTGTTTCCTGGGCCGAATTTGTATATCAAAAATGCAATTAAGCATACAATTCCTAGTTGAACTCTTCCTAGGATAAATAATCCTACAGAAGACAAACGTATAAAACAGTAAATATGAGGAAATTAATTCCTAAATTGCAATTTATTAATTTCTGACAAAATCAAAACAACTCAATATATTATCCTATACTAAATAAATAAACAAACAAAAATTTGGTGAAAATATATTTCAACTATTTTTATACTTGATATACGATAATTAGTTTAGTATTAGGCATTATTATATTTTTTTATTATTAGTCATTACTCGATTTCTCTAAAATCATCCAAACCAACATGTCAAAAAGCAATCGCACCTATGGATTTGATGAAAGTATGCTCTCCTCCTGTCGAAAGAATCCCAAGAAAACAGATCACAACATGAAGCCGAAAAGAGAAAATTTAGTAGAAAGCACACTAATGAACTCCGAAAGGCATACCTTCGTACAAGAACCAGATGCTAATAACATCATAGAGTCCCTCAATGAATTGAATAGAATCCCAAAACCTGGTAAGATATATAAGTCAAAAAAGAGAGTAAGTTATAATTATATATTGAAGATGATTGAGCATATTTGTCTTTTCTCTTAGGAAGTAAAATGACATTTAATTATTAAAAAAAAAAAAAAAAAAACCCTTTATAGAGCGCCTTTGGGTTCTCACCATTTATATTTCTTATTATTCTGTGAACAAACATAATAATAATGCCCCCAATAAAATTCATAGCCCTGTGACAATTCTTGTTGAATCTCCAAAGCAGATAGGCCTGTTGCATTCGGAAATCGAGTTGGAACCGTACCTTCTATACTGCATGACTTTGGAAGATCGAGTGCCGTACGGCGACCAAAATACGCATAGAAGAAGTGTGTTTGTGCGGAATAAGAGTTACCGATGCAATGAGAGACATCAACATAGAGTGTCGATTTGAGTTGTAAGGTGCAATTCAAAAGATACATAGTATTAAAATAACCATAATAATAATCATAATAATAATAATAAAAAATATTAGGATAAGAATAATATATGTTTGGGATCAGATGAGGAATGGAGCATGTGTTTTTGCGTAAACTCGCATCCATTAGTCGAATTGTTTGATTAACATAATCGATTTCCTGGACATAGAGTTTCACAGAATCAACCAACAAAGAAGTACGGTTATTCTCGCAATCAAGTTCAAGGCGATCACATCCACACTGATGAGGAGCACCTTTTAGTCGAAAAGGGTAGCTGATGTTAAGGAGATTTCCACAGGAAGCAGAGCTGCAGTTCTGGCTTTGACCCTTAGCAATACAAGCTTCATGGAAGAGAGCAAATAGGAGGACCAGAAGCCCAAATAAGGGAATCTTCTCTCTGAACATTATGAGAGAGAGAGAGAGAGAGAGAGAGAGAGGAAGAGAGAGACCAGCTAGCAAGTTAGATTATTGGAAATTTGGGACGTCTCGATATTCATAGAGATGCTTTGTGGCTGCAAATCAATGGGAGACCATTGAAAAATCAAAGTCAAGAAAAAGGATATGCCCATCCTCTGATTGCATTTATTGATTTTGACTGATTAGTTCCCACCCCTACCCCATAGGGCCCATACCCGAGCATGGAGTCAATATTATTCTGTAACTTCTGTGAACTCGTTATGATGAAGCTTCTGTGAAGCTTCGGTGAACTCGTTATACATTGAGAGGGACTCGTCAACATGACCTATACACTCTATACAACTATGTGTTGTTTGAATATCATTTTTTTGATAATTCAACAATTATAACGGCAGAAAGAGGATTTCAATTCGGGATGTTTTTGTTAGAAATATCAAGAGGTGAGCAACAAAACTCTTAATACGTGTTTAAATATAATTAAAGAATCTATGAGAAAGTACTGAGAACCAGAAGGGAAAAATGGGAAGCTTGAATCAGAGAGAAAAGAGAGACTTTGAATTAGGAAGATTTTGTATAATTCCTCAACTGAATGAATCTTTACACTGATCTGCGTCTAAATACATAAAACAGAGCAACAAAAATATCCCACATTCTATGGAATCAGTTACTGCACGTGTCCCAGTTAGTTAAGTCACGTGTGGAACAAACTCACTAAACTACAAGTCACTAAACTACAGCATACATTTAAAATACAATTAAAACTACAAAGCCAAGCTGTCATTTATCTTCATATTTATATTGCTGAGCTTCTTCCTTCTTCTATTTCATTTCTTCTTTGCTTTCTGAACTGGATCACAGTTTTGATACGCCCCTTCAAGATGAGAATCAGGACTGTGAATGTTTATAATGTTCATCTTGACAAGTAAAGCTCTCAACTGTTGCCCACTGAGTGCTTTTGTAAGTAGATCAGCTAATTGTGAGTGAGTTGGAGTGAAAAACAGCCTTATGACTTTATCTTCAACCTTGTCCCTGACCAAATGGCAGTCTATCTCTATATGTTTGGTCCTCTCATGAAACACGGGATTCTCCTCGATATATATAGCTGCCTGATTTTCACAAAACAACATTGCAGGTTTTGGATGATATACTTCTAAATCCTTCAACAAGGCTAGTATCCAAGACATTTCACACACAGTCACTGCCATGGCTCGGTATTCAGCTTCTGCAGATGATCTGGATACTATGGACTGCTTTTTAGATTTCCATGACACTAGAGAATTACCCAAAAATACACAATAACCAGTAGTTGATCTTCTGGTGTCAACACAAGATGCCCAATCCGCATCAGTGAAGGCCTTTAAGTGCAAGTCTGATGTTGATGACAGCAAAATGCCTTGTCCAGGACTTCCCTTGATGTACTGCAGAACCTTATAGGCTGCATCCAAGTGTGGCTTCCTTGGTTTTGATAGGAATTGACTCTGCTTGTTTACTGAGTATGTGATGTCTGGTCTGGTAATGGTTAAGTATATTAACCTGCCAACCAGTCTTCTATAAATGCCAGGATCAGGTAGCAAATCTCCATGGTACTTGCTTAATTTTAAGTTTTGCTCCATAGGAACTCTGCTAGGCTTACAACCTGTCATGCCTGCATCTTTGAGTACCTCCAGTGCATACTTCCTTTGACATAAGGAAATGCCTTTGTCTGATCTTGCCACTTCAAGGCCAAGAAAGAACTTCAATTTTCCAAGATCCTTCAATTTGAACTCTTGATCCAGAAATATCTTGAGTTCTTCAACAGCTTGAACATCATTGCTGGCTATGAGGATGCCATCCACATAGACCAAAAGTGCTATGAATGACTGATCAACCTTTTTAGTAAAAAGGGAGTAATCTGATCTTGATTGTTTGAATCCACATTTGAGAATGGTGGATGAAAATTTTGAATACCATTGCCTTAATGCCTGTCTAAGGCCATACAAGGATTTGTTGAGTTTGCACACTATATTCTCCCCTTTGCTGTGGAACCCTGGAGGCAGCTGCATATAGACCTCCTCATGAAGCTCTCCATGAAGGAAAGCATTATTAACATCAAGCTGAGTTAAGTGCTAGCCCCTCACAGCAGAAATGGCAAGCAAAGTTTTGACTGTGATCATCTTAGCAACAGGAGAAAAAGTTTCAGTGAAGTCTAATCCTTCCTGCTGTGTGAATCCTTTTGCTACCAGGCGAGCCTTATACCTTTCCACTGTGCCATCAGCCTTATACTTCACTCTATAGACCCACCTACATCCAATGGCTCGTTTATGAGGTGGTAATGTAGTAAGTGACCAAGTGTGGTTGGATTCTAATGCATCAATTTCAGCAGCCATTGCAGTTTGCCATTTTGGATCTTGAACAGCCTCTTGGTAGGAGTGTGGTTCAGAAACAGCAGTGATAAGGGAACAAAAATGGGCATATGGTGGAGATAAAGTGGAAGAACCAATGAAATTTGATAAATGGTATTTTGTACCTGAGGTGTGGAGTGAACCAGACTTGATGGCATGATTGGAATGTACAAACTGATCATGAATAGCTGTGCTGCATTTATAGTCTTGCAAATAGGAAGGAGGCTTAGACACTCTAGTAGATTTTCTTAGAGATGGATTAGAAGGAAGAATAACAGGATCCAAGATGGAAGGACCAGAATTTTCTATAGAAATATGTGGGGGAAGTGATACAGTAGGTAATGAAGAATGTGGAGAATGTGATACAGCAGGTAATGGAGAATGTGCAGGATGTGATACAGCAGGTAATGATGAATTGAGGAAAGGATTTGAAGGTGAATGAGTACAAATGGGTTTAGGAATAGGCTGACTTATAGTAGCATCAGAGTGAGATGAGGAAACAAAATCAAATAAGGCAGATTGGGAGGAAGTAGAAGTATCCAAGGGAGGAAAAATATGAGGAAATGTGATATTGGAATGAGGTGAGGAAGAGTAAGTGGATGAAATGAAGGGAAAGACAGTTTCATGGAAGATAACATCCTTGGATATAAAGATTTTCTTGGTGGTAAGGTTAAGTAGTTTGTAACCTTTGACTCCAAAAGGGAATCCCAGAAAAATACATGGAATTGATCTAGGATCAAATTTTGATCTGTTGTGGGACAATGTGGAAGCAAAACAAAGGCATCCAAACACCTTTAAATGAACAAAAGAAGGGGGTTTGTTATAGAGTTTCTCAAAAGGTGTTTTATTTTCCAAAATGGGTGAGGGTAGTCTATTGATGATGTAAACAGCAGTTAAGACACATTCACCCCAATAAGCAATGGGCACATTAGACTGAAATTTTAATGCTCAAGCCACACTTAAAATGTGTTGGTGTTTCCTCTCCACAACAGAATTTTGTTGTGGAGTGGCAACACAAGAGTGTTGATGTATGATTCCATGTTCAGCAAAGAAATCCTTAAGGAAAAACTCACGTGCATTATCAGTTCTAAAAGCTTTAATATTAGTGTGAAACTGTGTTGAGATCATCTTGTAAAAGGAAATCAGCAGGGGTCTAGTTTCAGATTTTGACTGCATAAGATAGACCCATGTTGATCTTGTGGCATCATCAACAATGGTGAGGAAATATTTGAAACCATTGTGAGTAGGTTTTGCAAAAGGACCCCAAACATCACAATGGATGAGATCAAATGCATTGGTAGACAAATGATTAAGAGAAGGGAAAGGAAGCCGTTTGTGTTTAGCAATGGGACAAATGGCACAATCTTTATTACTATGTATTGTGTTTACATCAGGAAGAATATCACATAAGGCTTGAAGTTTTGCATCAGAAACATGACCTAACCTAAGATGCTACAGATATGACTTTGTGGTTACAGGAACATCCACAACATTATTTGCACAAAAATTGAAAACAGAACCTAAGAAAGATGAACCAACTGTGACAGATTTGCAAGATTCTGAAGATTGCAGCAGATAAAGGTTATGATGCAGCTTACCCACTCCAATCGTTTTCCAACAAGAAAGGTCCTGTATAAAACACATATTTGACAGAAAAATGAAGCAACATGATTGGCTTTTAGTTAGTTGACTAATGGAGATTAAGTTGAAAGTGAATGAAGGAACACAGAGAACATTTTCAAGAATCAAACTAGGAGTTACTTGAATAGTTCCTATGTGTGTGACTATAACTCTCTCACCATTTGGCAGTTGAACAAAATTGGTTACAGAACTAGTGATTTTGGTGAACAAATCAATGGAGTGTACTATGTGATATGTGGCGCCTGTATCAAGAATCCAAGTGTTTTGACTGAATGTGTTTTTGTTTGAAGGATTGACAGCAAAAATAGAGTGTTGCATGCTTAAACACATAGAGGTTTGTAAAAGATCATCAGAAATACCTGAAATGGCAGCATTTGCTGTGTGAATGGCTTCATCAGAATTGCCAGAACTTGATGCATGAGAATTCAACATAGACATCAACTGTTGATATTGTTCTTGAGTGAAGGAGAAGTTGTTCTGCTGGTGCACAGCCTCACTTTGTGTTTGATCACAATTCATCATGACTTGATTAGCCATAGGAAGCCTTCCTTTCTGTTTGTATCCTGGTGGGAATCCAACAAGTTTATAGCATTTCTCCTTGACATGCCCAACCTTTCCACAATAGCTACACATAGGTCTTCCCTTTCCAATGTTCCCCTCGAAATTCTTGCCAGGAAAAGAATTCTGATTGAAGAGTTGATTCTGGACAGCTAGGGCAGTGGATTCCACTGAGGGATTGGTATGAACATTAGTATTTTGTTGCCTTTCCTCTTGGATCACTAAAGAAAAGGCTTTATCCACAGATGGTACAGGCTCCATCATTAGAATTTGAGTCTTGACTTGCGAGTAACATTCATTCAATCCATTCAGAAATTGCATGATTGAATCTTGGTGGTAAAGACGCATGATCTTCTCATTCACACCACAAGTACACTTTTCACATGAACATGATGGCAAAGGTCTCAGGTTCAACAGTTGATCCCAAGAAGCTTGGAGATCAGTGAAAAAGGTTGTCACAGTAGAATCTCTCTGCATCACAGTGGAGATTTGCTTCTGAAGTTGAGAAATCCTTGGTCCATTTGCTTGAAGGAATCGATTCTTAAGAGCATTCCAGACCTTAAATGATGTATCTCTGTAAATGACACTGGCAGTGATATGTGGTGAAACTGAATTCAAGATCCACGATGAGATCATCGAATTGCACTTGGACCAAGCCTTTTTCTCAAGAGGAGTGACTGCCATAGATGCAGTAATGGATCCATCTACGAATCCAAGTTTACTCTTAGCATCTAAAGCCATCCTCATTGCTCTGGCCCAATTTGGGTAATTATCCTCAGTGAGAGGTTGAACAACCAGGATCGCACTAGGTGATTCACCATGGTGCAAGAAAAATGGACTTCCAGGATCTTCCAATGGAGAAGGTTCTCGTGTAGAAGAAGATGAATTTGTATTTGACGCCATTGATGAGGGGTCAAGCTCTGATACCATATGAGAAAGTACAGAGAACCAGAAGGGAAAAATGGGAAGCTTGAATCAGAGAGAAAAGAGAGACTTTGAATTAGGAAGATTTTGTATAATTCCTCAATTGAATGAATCTTTACACTGATCTGCGTCTAAATACATAAAACAGAGCAACAAAAATATCCCACATTCTATGGAATCAGTTATTGCACGTGTCCCAGTTAGTTAAGTCACGTGTGGAACAAACTCACTAAACTACAAGTCACTAAACTACAGCATACATTTAAAATACAATTAAAACTACAAAGCCAAGCTGTCGTTTATCTTCATATTTATATTGCTGAGCTTCTTCCTTCTTCTATTTCATTTCTTCTTTGCTTTCTGAACTGGATCACAGTTTTGATAGAATCTAACATGTTGCACTTAATAAAATAAATTGTACTTAAGTTTTTGCAGTAGTTAACTTCCATGACAATATAATAGTGCTCTATGAATCTCCATTGCTGCTGTTAAAGAAAAGGAAAAATTACAATTAACCATTTGTAATTGTGTCCTATCACAATTTAAGTCGCAGGCTTTAAATTATTACATTTGACTCTCGAATATTTGGACTAAAATAGATTCATTAAACTTCTATTCAAAATACTCCAAACAATAACTTTCTCTTAATATAAACTTTAATATTGCTTGCAGGACTAAAGTTTTATTGGGTCAAACCATAGAGGTTAAAATGTTTGTCCTTTTTTCTTTTCTTTTCTTTTTATTTTTTATTTTTTATAAAAGGGTTAATTTGTTTGTCTAAAACACGCAAAGTTTGTAATGAACCAAGTCCTAATAGTTTCATTTTAATCCATGCCTTAGGGGGTTGAATGTGACAAAGTTTGTGGATTAATTTGTGGGATAAATTGTAATTTACCCTAAAGAAAATTATCACTATGTACTAGTTGCACTATCACTATCATGTTGCCTTCTTAATGGAAGGACTACCATAGTCCCAACAACTACCATTTATCCTCTGTCATCTTCTTTGATTTCTTCATTTTGCCAAGTTTTAAAACTATCACTTAATCTTGTTGTACCAACAAAAAATTCACCCTTCACTGCCACAACCTGAAACTCCCAATTCCATTTAAAAACACTAATGATACTTTTGGATAACAGGATTTAGGCATGTGAATTTGGGTATGAGTGATTAAAATTCAAATACCTTGATTGGATAGTTTAAAAAAATGTCAAGAATTTGGGTTTGACAAATCTACAAAGGATTTTAAACATTGAAATTATTAAATTTGAAATAACTTCTAAACCCATGGAATTTTAGAAATTCTTAAAGACATACTTGAATAGTTTTTAAATTTTATAGTTTCAAATGATCATAGGTATAAAATGTATCCAAACAAGAAATTTTATAAATTATAGATTAGGAATCAAGGCATTTTCAAGTCTATTACTTTAAAATTTAAATCTAAATCCAAATTAAAGTATCCAAACACAATTTTCTAAGTTGACCTTGGCAATAAAAGTGTTTACTGCTTTTGTTTCATTGAACAAATCTAATACTAGTTGGTGAGGACTTGTTGTCTATCCAAGATAAGCTTACGCGCTGCCTTATAAGAGCATTCCCATTGGCAATTGCAAATGGGAAATGCAGGGAAAAAGTACAATCAAGGCACAAAAAGTGTTGGCAATCCAAATTGTAATAATATATTTTAATTGATAAAGTGGAAGAGAGACGAGGAGAAGGGAGAGGAAGTGTTGTATTGGAATATATTATATTTTTTTAGTGAGTAATATATATTATTTTAATGAGTAGAATAAGAAAATAAAAATTGAGATGTTAGATGTGTTGTAAAATAGTATGATATAATTAATAAAATAGCTTTTTGAAACGATAAAATAGGATAAGATACAATTTTCAATTGCGAATGCTCTAAAACCCGTAAAGTAGAGTCTAATACTAGTTTCTTATTAAGAATATGATTATTTCATGTCATCTAAAAACTTTAACCAGTGGGGTACCATTGCCTCAAAATATCCTTGAAAATGTGTTGATTATAATGTGCAAACATTATTAGATTTACCCGTACTTATAGAGAATTCAACTAGTTCTGATCAAATCAATTGACGTGAAGTTTGAGACGCGGCCATTCAACAAACAATGGCTCAAACAAGAGAAGAAGTGTAAAATACAACTTTTAACAATGCTCATGTACACAGCATTATGAAAGTGTGTGATTTAAAATATATCCACTTTAAAAGTGTGGGGTTTAACGAGTCCCAAATATGAAACTATAATTTTTTTTTTACTTGCTTTCTCCTTAATATTATCATTTTCCCATGAAATATCCTTTGTTTTAATTGCTGAGTAGAATTCCAACTGATGGGGGTACTTGGCATTCGAGCTAAGCCATTCAACACAGAGGTAAAGTAATTCTGGCATTCATTTTCAATTGAAGCCAGCCACGACTAATGAGTAATGATTCATGAGTCAACAAATCATTTTTAATTGAAGCCATGGCTAAAGACTCGTGACCCGTGTTTCCAAATCTGTACGAAAAGTTGTGTTTTCATTGATCCAGTCAAAAAGCAATAAAGAGAAAATGAATTTACGGAAAGTTGTGTTTTCATTGATGTTCTAGTCAATAAGCAATAAATGTAAAATGACTTTTGCAATAAAGGTGAAATCCCAATACGTTCAATTAAATAGCTTCCATCAAAAAAAAAAAATTAAATAGCTCAGTACAGGCATACCGCGTTAGCAAAGTTGATCAAATTCTTCATTCGTCAACGACACTGGCTAATATTAATGCAGTGACTGATTATCATTCTTTTTCATATATTAAATAAATCAAGAAGAAAGGGATCTAGGTGGGCTCAATCACTATTCTTTTTCTATGCTAAAAGTCATCAGTCTTACAGAATCAGCCCCATCAGACTTATAAAAAGTAGCTCATGTTTCTCAAAAAAAAAAAAAAAAAAAAAAGTAGCTCATGACAAGAACGTGAGCAATGGGTTTTACATTCTGAAGTGCAAAAAGAAAATCACAACACAAAAAAAAAAAAAAGCTTCAGCATGAGTTTTATTATATCTCTTATAATGGGTTGCAGGGCCCAGTTGATATCTGAGGAGTTCTTATGTGTAGCCCGGACCTGGAAAAAAGTTTTACATGTGAGAAAATTTTAGCTCAATGGGGAAAGATATCTAGAGAATTAAAATTAAAAAAAAAAAAAAATCAAACAAACAATAGATGTTGAGTGTGACAGTGGTTTCAGTTAACTCAACTTGTAAAATTTTTGATGATTGAATAAGAAATTTAAAGTTCCATATTCGTTTGTACCAGAAACTGATTGGTGTTTTGGTCTAATGATAAAAAAACTACCATCAAGAGCAGACACCATAAATTAAAATTCTCTCTAAAAAAAAATTGAGGGCAACAATATTTGTTCCATCCACAGGAATTGACTGCAATAGGTTTCTAAATTTCCAATATTTAGTTTTTTTTTTTTCAACGTGTAAATTGCAGTAGCACCCTTTGAACTTTCAAGTTGTTACATCAATGCCTCGTCCATTTTCTACCAAACGGAACACATGGGTCTCACGTGAGCCTAAATGTTTTTTATCCAATAATGAGAAATGAAGGAAAATATAGAGAGAACCAAGGATGGAAGTAGGAATTTGTCTTCTGGGAACAACTTGAACAATAAAATTTTGACCAACAAATATGCTAAAATTCAAATCTAAGTTAATATACAAAAAATAAAACTAGTGTCTATTCTGTATTATTAAAAATATATATATATATATATATATATATATATATCTAAACAGAATAAAAAGACACAAATAACAGTTTTGAATATATTTGAAATCATTTATGATATTTCAAAATGAATCTTGATCTTTTTTTAAAGTATTGAAAATAATTTATATTAATTCTGTAATAAATTTTGCTACAATACTGTTTTATTGTTATCAAGTTGAAATGGACAAAAGCCAAAAACACCTAGCCCTTTCTGTCTGGTATTCTTACCAGATAAGAGCATTTCCATCAATCAATCTAAACAAAAAAAAGTGGTCAAAGCTTGAGTCCAATTGCTTCATTGCACTAGACCCATTGCGATAGTAACATATGGCCAAAAGTCGGCATGTGTCACAAGCACAACAGTTCTAGTGCAGTGAAGCACTCACTGGCAATATGAACAAGTTTGTTGTGGGTGCTATGCATGCATGATGTTCCACACACCTTCATATATCCAATTGAAGCCATGACTAATAAGTCAAGAAATAGCTTTCATGAAGCTATGGTTCTATTCTATACAAACTTGAAATGACTTTTCCAAATAAGGTCAGCCCTATCTTTATTGCTTATTCACTAAAATATCAATAAAGATTAAACTTGTTATCCCAACCCGTTACATTAAATAGCTCAGTGGAAAGTTCAACACATTAAATAAAATTAAATATCTAACTTGAACATCAATGAAAAATTCAATTGGTCATAATGTGTAAGAAACGTTCAGCAATACTGCGTTCTTCAACCATAGTAATATCAGGAAACTTGTAGCTCAAATTATTGCATGCAGCGATTGCTTGTCACTTATTTTTCTTTTTTTTCTTCTTGGGATTAAATAAATCAAGAATATAGGAATGGTCGGGCCCAAGCACTCAACTCTTTCTGCGCTACAAGCCACCAGCCGCACAAAAAGAGCCCCATGACAAAATTGAGAGAAATGAAATTTTAAACTCAATGTACAAAAAGAAAATCCCAACTGCAAAAATTTGCAGCATGAGTTTTTTTATCTTCAATAATGGGCTGTAAGGCCCAGTTGATGTCTGAAAAGTTCTTATGTGTAGACCAAACTGGAAAAGAGCAAAAGACTTATTGAACTAGTGGTGCCTGAGATTTTTTTCTAAAGGAGTAAGTTAACTATTCACTCTTCTATGGGATCTGCTTGAGTACTTCTAGTTAATTAATAAAGATCCAACTAACAGAAGTTGAGTGCAAGAATATTCCAATATTTGTTTCATCCACGGGAGTTGATTGTAACAGGATTCTAATATTTAGCAGTTTTTTTCAAAAAGGGTAAATAATTGCACTAGCATTCCTTGAACTTTCAAGTTGTTATAATAAGGTTCCAACATTTAGTACAACTAAAATCTTGCCTTTCAGATGCTTTTTTGAATGCCGGTAAAACTGTGTAAAGTCACTTGCGCGCAACAAGTTTAATCCAATTAACGCTGTAGCGGGGAAAAAAAAATACATGTAACACAATCCATATGAGAGGAAAGTAATATATATGTATCGGCTACACAGTATACCAGCTCCTATAAAGTAGGAGAAGCACAATAATGACCAAAATTTCCATCTATTATTATCACGTCAACCCCAATTATTAAATCAATTTCTTACAGTATCTCTTGTCCAAGGCATAATATCACAAGTGAAATCTTCATGGTAGCTAATAACGGGAATGTACGGATCCAAATGTATTAAGGCAAATGAGACATAATGTAATCAGAACCAGTTTAATAACAAAATTCAGAAATCCATAACTCATACTATCAAGCCTAAAATCAGTCTGATCTGAGCTTTGGATTAGTAAACCCCATATCCAGTTAAAAGTTAGGAAATTACTACTACCATGTTGGTTCATTAACACAAATTTGTAACCTTGCATTGAAGTTTATAGAGGTCACGCAAAATCTCCTGTGGTAAAATTTGGACTAGTGCTTTTTCTTGGAATATATGATTGCTATCAAACTCATCAAAGAGCATATAGAACCATAGAGATCAAAGATACTACAGGACACAACTGTTTGATCAACTTATTGTTCAAAAGTTTTATCTGTCCCCTTCAATCTTGGGGGTGCTTTTCTGTCTTTACTGGCTTTGAACTGTGTTTCAAATAAAATAAAATAAAATAAAAATAAAAATAAAAAACAGAGCAAAAAAAATAAAAACTGTAAATTAACAATATAGTATGGAGAACTTTACATGATATAAGTAGCAAACTGCACCACAAACCCTCATCGAAGAACAACGTTCAGCTTGCTCTGCACCTGCTCTCTTACATTCCACTGCATACCACAATTAAAGAAACAAATTTGAATTGAATAATTATCTTCACCAAAAACATACTCAACAAAATGAAAAGTCAGCAAAATCTTATTAAATGAAATACCTGCAACTCATTAATTTCATCATCTGTGAGTGAACGTTCCATCGATCGATATGCAATCCTATAACAATGACTGGTCATTCCCTTCTTGTTGGTGAAATTGTCTATTAGTAGCACCTAGGAGTCACAAAGTTCAATTTTAGACTAGTCATTGGCAAAATTCAGTTTTGGGTGAGAAGACATATTGGTGAGATATAGGATTGCCTCCTTAAGAGACTAAAATTAAGCCAGGTTCTGTAGTAACATTTGATAACAAGGTTGAAAGTCTAATGAAATCATGATATTTACCAATTTCAAAAAGTAGGACATAGAATACCATACACAGAATAAATCTTAACTTGCTCACGATCCTGCTGACACTTTCATGGTCAACCATTCAACATGGATGAGCTCAAAGAACATTAGCAAGATTTTTAAGGTATTTGCAGTTGTTATTTGGGGGCTTGTAGAAATAACATGGCTCACATCCAATAATCAAAATTCAGAATTGAGAATTACCCATTCTTGTTATAGAAGGTAATGACACTAAAAGCGCTATGAATATGTATAGCTGTAACATGCTTGAGAAGAAAGTCTAGATCCCAATTTAAGGCTATATATATTAGGTTGTCTAATAACATATCACCAGTGATCATAAAAACAATCTTTTTTGTAATGACTCACTAAATATAGTCCAAAAAAACAAAAACATCCACAGTATGTACATGTGCTTGCGAACAATTTAAATTACACATGAAGTTCTTTTCAAAGAATCTCCACATTGAAAGGGAACTGCACTTGACATGTAAATATTCAGCTCTAATTATTCTACAATGCGACCCTTTGCTTTAACTCAAAATGAGGGATAACAGAAAGACGCTATATACTTTCAGAAAGATTTTGGGAGGAATGAAAAATGTCATAGGACGTTGCTTCTAGGATGATGGGAGTATCCTTTTAGTCAAATATGAAGGGACTATGCTTTTACTCTGCTAATCATAGTTAGGTCTTTAAATCCTACAATTTTATGATCCTATGGATCAACTTCGATAATAAAAATCCCAACAGAATTACAGTTTAGATTCTTGGATCTGGATCCCTCTTACAGACTTACCAATCCAAAAAATGCTACTTCCATGCCTACTAAAAAACAATTTTTCATACACCACAATAAACCCACCACCCACTCCGGCATTACCCAATAAATCCCAAAATGAAGATAAACCATCAAAGCAACTGCAATAAGATCCCTAATACACTCCCTGTATTCAGCCCCTACCACCATTCTGCAAAGAAGATCCCTCTTCATAGCATTTTTTTTTTCCATAACCATTTTCAATAAAGCTGTTAAAAACACCAAGCTTTCCTAAGTGGGGAACAAACAGTCTCCCAATTTACAAAAAGGTACTTTATTTCCTAAGCCCCCTTAAAATTTCTCTTTGCAATTTCTCAAGCCTTCTAGTAACACTTACAAGCATGGTAAATATTGACATAATAGGTTGGTAGACAGGAAAGAGTACTCATAATTTCCTTTAGAAAAGTACAATTTTCTTTCCATCCCACCAACCTTCTTTCTGTCTTCTCCAATAACACATCTCATGGAAATTTACTCATAACACAGACCAAGAGGCAGAGCCTAAGAAGAAAATGTAAAGCAATAAATTTACTGACCTTACAACCAACTACATGTGTTAGCTCTACCACAGCCTGCACCTCCTCAAATGGAACCAGTTCACTCTTAGCAAAATTCAATTTTAAGCCCGAAATTGCTTCAAAACATAGTAAGGTTCATCTGAGAGAAATGTCCTCTTACTTATCCCTATGAAGTATCATCAGCAAATTGTCCAAGTTAAATCCCAATAATAGTCTATAAAATTTTACAATCCTTCAATTCGATCCTATATGATTTGTTTTGACCTAAATACTTTCTCACCAATTTTAGGTAGGTTACCTATTTTACCCACGCTGGAGCCCATAGATCAAATATTCCCCCTCAAATTAAGTATTAGCTGTTAGTATTAATGAAAGATAGGAAAGAGAAGATAAATTTCTTAAATGCCTTTAGATGAACCATATCAGGTCCTAAAGTCTTCATTGGTAAGAAAGACAAACCTCACATAGGTAACCATGAAAGATATTCTCTAATCTATTTCCAGCAATCACTCTCAAATCGTTCACATGCATAAAATGATTTATTAAGTAGCAATAATGACAAAGCGACTTGCAATGCACTGACAACATACCTTGCTGAACTTCTCACCATCTACCAAACAAACATTTGCCAATGTTAGTGACTAATTTAATACCCTAAACAAAGCTGCTAGAGATTTATTCAACCACTCCATGCTGCCAAAAGTTGAGTATTGAAGCCTACTGACCCAAGGAAGGACTTTATAGAACTGCCTAAAGGTATGAGAAAGGTGAATCATTTCTTGGAAGTTAAAAAAGTGCCAAATGAGACCTCCAGCCCCCATAAATATACAGCGATGACCACAGTCAGAACTCAGTTCATATGCCCTGGAGTGTCTTAGTAAATTCTACCAAGCAAATGACAACAACAAGAAGAAGCTTACAACAACGATGATGATGAAGACAAGATAGACATACAACCAGAAAAGTTCAGAACCAAACTTCAGATCACATCAAGCATGATCATTATCCCAATCTTCGAAATCACTTAATGACCCTTTCTACTAGTTGACATAGACTAAGCATGATTAGATGCACATATTTTTATTTTGTTGTTCATAACATAATAGTGCACAAATCTGTTGCTTATAAGTGAGCAATAAGGTAAAAACAATATAAAATTGATTGTAAACAATGATATCAATACATAAAATCAAAAGCAGTTTATTTCTGCAACATAACTTATATATAAAGATCAGAAAAAGAAACACTTAATTAAATGTATTCATTTCCACTGAATGTCCAGAGCCTCCAGGCACACCCTCCCCTCAAGCAGCAAATCACAGTGCATAAAGTTACTATATATAACAGAGTACAGGAATAAATAGGTCAATCTAGTGAATGATTAAACAAGTTAACTGTTCAACAAAGCATCTGTTAGGAATAACATTTAAAAACATACCTCCTCAGCAAGATCTCCAGCAATTCCTCTCACAACTTCACATAAGTTGTTTTCAGTGAATGATTCATTGATCCAAAAACTTATATCTTTGTAACAAGGAGGATACTGCAACACAATACCATAATTTCAAATTTCAAACAAGCATTTACAACTTACAAGTAGCAGTTGGATGCCTAGAATCTTTAATAGGTGTGTAGGTGTGTGTGTGTTTGCACGTGCATGCGTGTGTGAGATAGGGTAAAACTTGTTGCACATCAGTGCGTACGGACACACAAGTGTGCAACAACTGAAGTTGTGAGATGAAGACACTATTTCAAACGTGAAATTGTGGCTTCAACTCATGTTTTCAATTGTTTGCACACCTGTGTATAGACACACAGGTGTGAAACAAACTCTGCCCTATATGATAAATAAAATTTTAATATGTATATAAAGAAGGCTGAGAAGCTCATTATGCGAATATAATCATAAAAAAAGGGGGCACATACCAATCCTTAAAAGATAAAATCAAAAAACAAAAAAAACAAAACCTTGTAACAAAGGGTTTTCTTTTTGGTTCTTTTGTCATGTAAATAAGTTAAATTTATTCAAAGAAAGAATTTCATGAACAAAATGTACAAGGCATAACAACATAAAAATACATAGTGCAACACCATTCCTTTACAACAATGAAATTTCTATGGAAAAATTTTAATTATATTTTAGAGGGAAGAAAATGTTAGTAATACCTTTGAAAATGGCTTGAATTTGACTCCCAGCTGACCCTTGGAAAACTGTTATACAAAACACTGAAGATCAGATATTCAGGTCCTCTAGATTATGTGATGAAACCAAGGATGTAAATTTTGGCATAACAATAATTCAAATTCTAAAGAAGACTTAATTTCACACACAAATAGTCCAGCAGAGGAGAAGAAAATAATAAAAAATTATCACTTGATAAACTCAGGAATGACCTGTGAGGTGAATCGCTCATCGTTTGACCAGAAAAGCCGAATATCTGGTATGTCAAAAAGAACCATTGCTAACCGCTCTAATCCAAGACCAAATGCCCAGGCAACATTATTCGTTTTGCCACTTCTCTTTAATATTTCCTGCTCTGTCACACCACAACCCAGAACCTCCAACCATTTCTCCTGACATCATATTGGGCATTGAAATAATGAATTACATGCAGCTTCAAATGAAAAAAGGAAAGGAGCAGAGTTTTTCATAGAGGGCAGTATAAGGCTGAAGAAAGGTATCATGTATACATGCAATGCTACATATATATATATATATATAGCAAGATCAATGGCCTACCTGAAAATATATCTCAAGTTCAAATGATGGATTGGTGAATGGAAAATAAGTATCAATCCAGCGCATTTCCACAGCACCTGATAATTTTAGCAAATTTAAACTCATACCATTCATATATATATATATATATATATTCGACAAAGTAAGCAGAAAAAAAAGCCTCAGAACAAGACCATGAAAAAATAATAGAATTTTAATAAATTAATACTTCTAAAACCAAATTAGGTGATTTGTATACTATTCTTTTGGGAGTGCAAAATAGTCCCCACCTTTCAGTTTCCCTGTATCATCTTAATTTAGCTCCCAAAAGTAAATTAATGCTGGTTTTTTTTTCCCCACCTAAAATTTACAGCTTTTTCCTGACAAATTCATTTAACGTTTCCACAACTCAGAATATTTTCTGGTTGCTAGAGTGCATTTGCTCAGCAAGGTTTTGGTTCTAAGTTTACCAAATAGGTGATTTGCCAAGCCCTCAAGACATTTCTTCAAGTCCTCAGCTGCATAAGATGTGGAATCTACACCGGATGCCTCCCAATCATCTGGTGAAAACACACGTACACCTTCCATCTAAATATTAATGAAACAGATTCATCAAACAAAATGAAAGAAGAAACTTCAAGAAGGTAATCAAAATATAATTTTGTTTGTTAGAATCAGAGGAGAAACCTGATGAAACACAGGGTAATGAGTCGAGTCTATGGAATCCCTGCGGTATACATCTCCTGTAACAAGAAAATGAGTGTGTCCTCTTCTCAATAACTCTGCCTGATGAGCACTTGTATGACACCTCAAAACAGATTGAGCATCAATATAGTATGTATCATTATAACTCCTGCTTACATGATCAGCAGGAACCAAGACATCATCAAAATTCTGCAAGAAGTACACTTGCACTTACAATTTGTTTTATTATAAGTACTTACAATTACGAAAATAGACAAAACAAAGGGGAAAGTGCAAAACAATTCAAAATACTCACAATAAACATGTATCTGTAATCGTAGTCTCAATAAAGATATGAAGTGAGAGAGAGAGAGAGAGAGAGAGAGAGAGAGAGGCAAAGCATAAAACATGCAAAGAAGATGCAATCATGATAACAAACAAAATAATTATATACAAAAAAATAAGAACATGAAATCGGAATTTAGAAATTTCAAATCCTAGAATTTGAATGGCTTCCACTGAAAATTTAAGTTATGGTGATTCTACCAAATACCAAGGTAGAACACAGATGGCTGTGAAATTATGTAGTCAAAATTAGTAAAATAATCTTAGATGATTTCTTTGGTTAATAAAACTTAATATCAAAGACTTTAAATCTGACTGTGAGATCAAGAGCTTCACTTTGAAAGTTATGGTAATGCTTTTGGAAACCATAAATCCAACCTTAAGGGCTATCAGAAGTTTAGAAAATAATTCCATCCTTGTCCAACACAAGTGGCATACAAACTATATAATTTATCATGACGATAAATAGTTGCATGTGCAACAAATGCATCTAGCCATCATATGAGCAAAACTAGTTAAAGAGAGAGAAAGGCATCATAAGTACATGAACATGCAATTTGTCAAGAATAATGATACAAACTTGCACCAATACCTGTTTCACGGTTACAATTGGACAGAGATCATCGAATTTATCAAACTTGTTAGGATAACTGGTGTCAAAGTACTCATATATAGCATTCTTCAGAATCCCGATTGGGTGCTGATCCCTCCTATGAAGTTGCATTCCAAGTTTGGAGAAAATTGTATCCGGGACATTGTTTGTAGGGTCATCCCTCACCACATCTACAAATCCATTATTCCAATATATGAAACTATGTTGTATATATGCATAGGTAACCAAAACAGTAGACTGATATGAAAATCTAATAGGTTTGAACTTGTTTGCACTCAGGAATTGGTTGTCAGGACATTAAATATGCCCCACAATCCGAATAACGAAAGCCCAGCATGGTATAACAGCTAAAATGATTTAAAATTGAAGTCTAATTTTTGAAGAACTTTCATTTCCAATATTGTTAACCAGGAAAGCAATCCACAGAAATCCAGTCTCTCAAAAACTCAAACTGACAAAACAGTCATAGAATTCCGTATTCGAAATTTTTATGGTACAATGTTCTCGAGTGTCTTTACAAACCCCAAAATGCAAATACTATACAGGAAAGCAAATAAAGAAACTCAGCAAACCCAGTAAATGACTCCTAAATTCATGGATATTGACAACAGTAAGGAACAACAAAACGAAAAAAATTCAATGCCCCAGACTACAATGGCCAATGTCAATCCCAAAACAGTATAACAAGATGAAAATAAAACCAACCCAGGTAGAGAAATTGCTCACCAAGTACATAAATAACAAAAATACAGCATAATGAGAAAGTACAACAGAACCCAGAAACCAGACCAACCAGTACAGAAATTGCAAACGCAAAAAATACCCATCATAATTTAAGCGAACAAGTTCAAATTTTTGGACCAACCCAATTGTTGGAATGCAAAAATAGCTACAATAATTTCAGTGACACAGCAATTCAAAACAGTATTACAACTAAACAGGAAAAAAAGGGGACCAACCCAGATGATAAAATTAAGAAAAAAATTTCAATTGGGTATCCAAGTTACCTTCTCGACCAATCTTGACTCCGCCAAGTTCGAGCACAGAGGCCACCGGTGACCTCCATTTGTTGCGGTGAAGCTTATCAGAAGGAAGAGAAGAAGAAGCAGCAGCAGCAGAAGAAGAAGAAGTAGAGAAAGGAATGCAGAAGGTGAGGCTTCTGCTATTTCTAGAGAGAAAGAGTGAGGTTCTGGAGAAGAGAGTGGTGTGAGCGAGTGAGATAGCCATCTTTTTTTTTTACAAAAAAGAAAGGCTCTGTTTGCGTTGAGAATGATATTCTTATCTCCGCTTAAACCCCCACCATTTTTTTTTCTCCAGTTTTTATTTCGATAAATGACACCTGGCAAGCAAATGATCCAACGGTTAAAAAACGAAAGCAAGTCAACAAGCTAGCAAGTCACAGAGGCCCTTTTGTATTGAATTTTATATTGGAAGTAATGGGTTTCGCCATTACAGCCTTATGGTTACCAATTCTTCTTCTTCTTCTTCTTCTTCTTAGCACTCTCAGTGTGTGCAATGAGATTTGAAAATTCGTGGTTTATGGCATTGGTGACCTTAATGAGATTTTCTCATGCTCTGGCGGTGGCAGTGTTGTGAGAACTGAGAAGATTGCCTGGGCTTCTCTCGTACTGCCGGTGATGTTGCAGAAAAAAGCAAGAGAAGGATAGAGGTAAAGAAGATGAGATTTATTTTTAACCGTTTGATCCTTTTACTTGCCAGGTGTCATTTATCAAAATTAAAACTGGAGAAAATTGGAGGGGTTTTAACAGGAGGGGAGCCGGACCAGCTAGGTCTAAGAGTGGGACAGTTCGGGTCGGGTTTATTCCTGACCCAAAACCGGCCGATAATAGTGGCCCAAAAAACTGTTCACTAGAATTCATGGGGGCTGGGTCTTGGGTCGGCTCTACGGGTCGGTTTTTTTTTTTTTTTTTTTTTGGGGGGGGGTTAAGGTTTATAAAAATATATTTGAAAGGGTGTTAATGTTAAGTGTAACTCATATTGCGGTGTAGTTTTGTTTTGCCCTCCCACCAAAAAAAAAAAAAAAAAAGTGTAACTCATATGCTTTTTGCATTTATATGTGTACCACTTGTCTAATAATGGTAATTTTTAAATGTTGACATGTGCAAAGTCTAAAAATGGTAATTTTTATTTTGTGATTCCAAATAGAATTGGGTTAGGCAATGTTTGGATTTTAAATTTGAATCAAGAAAATCAATTTGCAAAATGCAGACGATTTAATGAGGTGACTAAAGATAAGTTCTTTCCATTGAAATTAAGCTCTTAAATTCAAATTTAAGTTGACATTTCTATTAGGAAGTTTTTAATGAGTGATTGAATCTTTTCTCAAATAATTTTTTTTTTTAAGAGTTCTAGATGGTTTGTAGTTAGAGATTGCTGCTATCTATATTTGAAATGAATAAATTTTATAACAAATTTAAACTTACATTTAATGATGATAATGTACTAGGTCTAAACTAGGGAATCAAATACCACTTAATGTCAACTTACGACTAAATGGTTGTGCTTAGATGATTGATTAGCTAATAAATAATAATCATTATGATAACTAATTTATTACCTTCACTTTCAATGATCCATAAACTTGTTTAATATAATTTTTTTAGAACACTATAATAGGAATATAAGTATATAATATCATATACACCAAATATAAACCTAAAAAATGAAATTTTTTTGAGAAGGCTTAAAAAATGAAATTTATACATCATATATCATTGCTTCACATTAATATTTCTCTCTAAAAAATATAAAGATAATAAAATGCTAAACTAGTAGTACTAATGAATAGACACCGTCACTATTGAATCATGAAGAAATTATTTTTAAAGGGTATAATTCATATTTGTAGGGGGCGATGCCAATTATCAAGCCTGATCCAGATAGGGATGGGCTGAGGTGGAGGCTCAATACAGTTAATTTGTAGAGTTGGATTATCAAGGCCAACTTGTCAAGCCTCCGTAGCTTTACTTGGTGATTTAAAGGAAGGAAAATGGCTTAGACAGTAGTTAAAGTAGAGAATAATAGAAAGAAAAACAAAGATTCTTTTTCTAGTTCTTCCTTGGGCTGACCAATGAGAAATAGTTCTTTGGATTATACACTTCTTGGTTACACAGTTTTTAATTCCTCTCTCCCTTTTTTATTTTTTCCTTCTTCTATCTCTTGATCCCTTTCTCGAGAGGATCTTTCTTACTATATATAGCTATTTGGATCGAATCTTATCCCTCCACTTGGATGGTTGTTGATTCTTCCTTGGATACTTATCTCATCACTGCTTTGTTGGTGGTGGTAAAGTAGGATGTAGGCTATGTGAGCACTATTTAGGGGTCATTTTGCCATTAATATGACAGGCTGAGTTGGTACACTGCATTGAATGTGGAGGTGATAAGTGCTTTATCTGGAAGCTTCCTCCTCTCATTACTTGCATGTCTCTCTCTCCTTCCCCAGCTTTCAATCCTATGGCCTTGGTAGTTTGTCTCAAGTCTCCCAAGGAGTTAATCCTTGGGCGGGTTGCCTTCCTCAGTTTCACTGACTGGACTATCCTGATTGTGCTAGGCCTGATCTAATATAATAGCTGGGCCCAGTTGCTCCTCGAGTTAAGCCCATTTGATGATCTTCCTTCTTCAGGCTTCCCCCTCCCATAATAGCCCACGAAACTCCACTCCCTTTGCCATCTAGGGGAGTGGGGTTTTGGTAGGAGGTGGGAAAGTTGGCATGCTTTGGGTGCGTTCCCCCATAGAAGTGTCTTTTCAACTGCCATAGATATGTTCCTAATGCTTTGGTATCCCCAATGCTGCAATTAAATCTACATGCAGCTATGTGTCTCCCATGTTCTATGGTGTGATGAAGATCCAATGGCTGGTTTTGTCTAGAGTTAGTAGGCGGGAAAATTACCACTCCCTTTTCACCCTTATATAAAGGGAGGGGGTGGTCATTTTCCCCACTTTCAGAAAACTTTACCTCGCCTTCAGAAAGGTTGCCTGAGGAGCCCAACTTTCTAAACTTGTAAGTGCTTTAAGCCTTTACTTAGCGTAGAGCATTTTTTTTTTAATATTTATTTATTTATTTATTTATTTTTAGGATGGGTAGATTTGCTAGTTTAGTAGACACGCCTAAGGGGAGAGAGACTTTCAAGGCTAGTTATACCATTCCTGCAGGAGTGACCATAGAACATTGCGAAATAGGGGAGTGGTATACCAAAAGGGAGACTGGGGATGTAGTTATCGCCATGATAGCCTTTATAGAAGGGGGATGAGGATCCCCATGGACGGGGTTATAAGGGACTTCCTCAATTTTTTTTAGGATTTGCCCTACCCTGTCTTCCAAATTTTTTCTGGGTAGTAAACAGTGTAGCTCAACTGAACAAGAAGATGGGTGTGGCCTTAACCCACCATGATAACAACTAGGTATAGAGCTGTCAGGATAGTAAGGACATGGGGTTTTTCCTTAGGACTAGGGTCCCTATGGTTAGGTTGATCTCCTATCTTCTCGAAACAAACAAGGGCTTGGATGAGGACTTCTTAATCATTTCGGGGGACTGGCATGATGGATATCATTGCCCCATCAAAGACGGAACACCAAGTGGGGTAATTAGGGGCCCATGACAATTTAAATCAATTTTGTAATAAGAATTTACAATGCTTTAGTCCTAGATACAATGTAAGAAAATTAATTACATTGCTTTGTTTCCTAGTTAAGTTCTAAAAAGAAGTAAAATTTACATGGACAGGAGTCTAGTCTAGAACCCTTGATCCTGGTTTGGAGGCTAATTTACAAGATAGGACGGATTAGGCACCCATCTTGCCCGGTAAAAACTGGTCTCCTGGGGAAACAATATATCATATAAAAATGTCAATTTGCAAGAATTTTAAATAAACATGTGTTGGGGTATTTAATGTGGAGAGAAACAAAAAGTAAAATATGTTTGATAACAAGGTAAATGTAGAGAAAGTTTGAAAATAATGGCATTTTCATCCAAGAAATTAATTTAAAACAAAGAATTCCTAGCCTAGACATGTTCATCTATGCATGTGAAGGAAAACAAAAATTGTCATGTTATTTTTCATCTACATAATTGCAAAGAAAAAACATATATATTTAGGCATACTAATCATCCAAGCAATTATGAGAAAAACAAAGAAAAATCACCTAGACATGTTCATCTAAGAATCATAGAGAAAATCAGAAAATTACCTAGACATGTTCATCTAAGCATGCGAAGGAAAAAAAAAAAAAAAAAAATTACCTAGACATGTTCATTTAAGTATTTAATTGAAAATTATGCATTAGCTTAGGATTGTCCATCTAAGCATGTAAAAGAAATATTAATGAGATATTTAGACATGTTCTTCTAATTATATCACCAAAAATTAGAAAATTCAAATGTCATTGTGTCATAGGATTAAGAAATGTTATTACATTAATTTCATGTGAAAACATATTGTAATTCAAGAAATCAATCACGTATGTTTGTTAAAAAATTGGCATGTGTAATGAGAACAATTTCAGCATATAGAGGAAAAATCAAAGATCTTGCATGCAAAAGGAATTCAAGAATTTAGCATGTGATGAAAAACTAAAATCCGAGCATGTTGGAGGAAAATAAAAAAAATTAGCATGGGATGACAAACCAAAATTCCAGCATGTTGGAGGAAATGAAAATCAAAATGTGATGGCAAATAGAAATTTAAGCATTCAAAACATAAAATCTAAAATGCCACCATTGTTATTGCAGTCCCCCCATCCCCCCCCCCCCCCCCCCCCTCTTTTTTTCCCTTCTAATGCAAGTACTGTTACTTAAAAACTCAAGCACTTTATGATTTTTTTTTCTTTCTTGGTTTGGTTTAATTTTTGGGGTTGGAGTTTTTGTGAGCTTGCTTGTTTCATAGAAGTTAATGGAAATTACAATGAAACAAACATCAAATTTGGCATTTGAAATTACAGTATACGTATCAAGTGAATGAATTTTATTCTCTATATTGTTTTGCAATTGATGTTTATGTGGCCAATGCTCTAGTGAACATGTTTGTATTATTTCTTTTGAATTTTGTATATAGCTATTTGAAGAAATTCCTAAGAGGAATATGGCTAATACTTTAATATATAAGATGAGGTGATTCTATTCTCTAGTGGAAGATTACATTTTCAAGTTACTTCTAATGGCTCAAAAGTAATGAATTAAAGAAGAAAATTTGAATTCACAACATTGAGCGCAATCCAAACCCACACGATATTGAATTCACACCAAGAAGAAAAAGTGAAATTAGTGGACTATTGGACACCAACCAGAGGCTGAAGAACAAAGTTGTAATGCATAAGAGGATTTTTAAGTGGCTTGGTGTTTATTGGTGGTGTTTTGGATCATTAGTGGGATTGTGGTAGCCTTTTGTTTAGGTTTGAGTTTTAATTTTGGACATGGAAGTTATTGTTACTTGAAGTGACTATTTTATGTAGAAGTGCTAAAAAAGGGTTTGTGATGAAATGTATATGTTAGAAAACTATTATGGAATGAATAAAAAATTGACTCCTAGGGTTCGTTTGATTGTAGGAGTGGAAAAGTGGGAGAATAGAAAATGGTAGGAGGATGGAAAAGTGGGAGGATAGAAAATGTTTTAATTTCTCTCCTTTTTATTTCGTTGGGAGTGGAAAAGTGGAAGGATGAAAAAAGTGAGTTTGTATAAATTTACTCATACACCATTGTTAAAAAAATGACAGCCAATTAAAACAAAAAAGTGACAAACAACCAAAAACAAAAAAGCAATTACCCAATTTATTAAAAAATAAAAATCATGTCCAAAAAAAAAATCATGTCTAGTCAAACAAAAAAAGAAGAAAAACAAAACAATTATCACACCCACAGCCCAAGAAATCAAAAAAAGAAAAAAAAAAAGAAAAGAAAAGAAGGCAACGTCCAAGAAAGGAAAAGAAAAGAAAAATAAAAAAGGAAGGGGCAACCACCAATGAAAGCACAAAAAAGGGAAAAAAAAAAAAAGAAAAAGAAAAAAGAATTGGACAAATTGCCCATGTGTAAGTGCACATGGGCATTTTTGTCCATTATGTAGCCCAATTTTCTCCCTTCAGTTTTCTCTTCATTTTGGGAAGAAAACTTTTTTGTGGATCCGGGGAGGAAACACTCGGGCCCTACAATTTTTTTTTCCTTCCTCCTTACCCAACCAAGTACACTTAAAAAAAGTTTTCATTCCCATTTTCTCTCCAAACTTTTCCATCCACCCTATTTCACATTCAAACAAACACACCCCTAATGTATTCACTTGAACATGGTATTAAAGTGGTGAGAATTATTGAGTCTTACATAGGAAATGATAGAGAAAATGAGTTTATAATTATATGATTATGGGTTGGATATTGGGTTGGGCTTTAGGCATGTGTGAATTAGGCCCTTTTGTGCAAGTAATAATAATATTTTCTTATTTTATTTTTTGAGTTAGTAAGTTTATATACAACATTTATTCCTAAATCGTGTGTCTGTTCACTAACATATATATTCATAGTCCCTCATTCGTGAGAATTTTTTATTTGAAAGAAAAATGACAACGGAAATAGAGTTACGTCCTTAATATTAAAAACATGGTTAATGATGCTTCATTTTTTTTTTTAAATCTTCTAAAAAATGGAAAGAAAAAAAAAATATAACAAGTAAAAATAAAGCATTGTGAGATGTACTAAACAAAATTTTAACAATTATTGCCACTCTTCTAATACACCACCATTGATTATACTGCTTTTTGATAATAAATAAAACCCATGAATCAAAAATCATAACCATCAAATGGAATAATCTTTTTTTGATAGAAATCAAATGGAATAATCTGGACGTACTCTTTAGATGAACTTTCCTTCACAGTGACAGGGTTGATAATGTCTATCTTATTTAAAGGTGTCATAATCCATCTAGAAATAAAACATAAAACATGTTATGAGAAGATCACCACGTGGCTTTAATATTTAAACTAAATATAAAAAAGTCAATGATTCCTTTAAATAAATATATAATCCATCTAGAAACAAAACATAAAACATGTTACGAGAAGATCACCTTGTGACTTTAATATTTAAACTAAATATACAAAATTTAATGACAAATGACATGTAAAAATAATTGAATAGTTAGAAGGAGAATGTCTAGGAAAATTATTCAACAAATGAAAATTTAACAGTCATAAATAAGAATTAAAACAAGAGCATAAATATTATAGTAAAGAAATACATTTACTTAATTCAAAATCTTAAATTATATTCCACTTGTCTAGTATTATGACAAACATATTGACACATACAAATAAGGCGTAAATGCACTTTTAGTCCCTACATTTTGAAGTTTTTCCATTTTAGTCCCTACATTTTATTTTTTCCACATTTAGTCCCTAAAACCAATTTACGCCTTTTACTTTAGTCCTTCAAGCCCCATTCCGTCACCAATTAACGGGGAAACAGATGGGATTTATAAAATATTATTATTTTTTAATCCTGCTGAATAAAATAAGGAAGAAATCAGATTCAAGCTCACGTGATAAATCACGTGAAGCACTTTTAGTGCGCTTACCACCTACCTCTGGCGCGCAGGTAATGAGCTTCCCCAAATCAGACTGAAATCCCTAGCTCTCTGCCTCTGCCTCACAACCAACAACCATCATCATCAACCTAAAGAAAATCCCACTTCTCTCTCAAACCACCACCATCATCATCAACCATCTCAAGATCTTCAACCATTTCGAAGTCCCTGATTAGATGGAAGCAAGCTCTACAACTAGTTCAAGCTTGAGGAGGAGAGCTCCATTTAGGTGCTACTGTGATGAAAAACCAGTGTTAGTCGTTTCGTGGACACCGGACAACCCTGGCAGAAGGTTTTATGACTGTCCAAACTACTGGGTATTTCAATATTTGAGTATTTTTTTAATTAATCATGTTTTTTCTACTGGGTAGTTCAAGCTTTTGATTTTGAATCATGGGGTTTTCGTGTTTTTATTTTTATTTCATTGGGGTTAAGGGAGGAGGGACTTTCTGCATTTAGTTCGTTTTCCTGGGTTTGGAAGCAATAATTTTGGGTTTTTTTTTTTTTTTTTTTTTTTTTTTTTCTTGTTTTACTAAGCTGTTTGGTGGTGTAAAAAATGCTGCTAGTAGTTTTTGACACCTTGTTCAAGAGGTAGGATTTGTGCATATAAGGGTATTGTTCAACTGTGACATGCATTATGTGAGCATATGAGGTTAAGTCTCTGGTTTATTGACTGCATTCACTTGTGAGTTGTTATGGATGCATATGGCTTGGGTTTACGAAATTTAAACTCAATTTGTTGACTGGGGAATATTTTCCTTTTGTTGGTTAGGTTAGTTTATTGATCTTCAATGGTAATGTTTTCTTAAAAATTGGATTGCTGTGGTTATATATAAACAACAATGTTTTTTCAATTTCATCTTAATTATACAGTCCTTATTGGTCATTAAGTAGCTTGATGGATAAAGAAATTAGTTTGCATTTCAGGTTAGGCGAAAGTGTAAATTCTTCCAATGGCGTGATGATGAGATATGTGATCGTGGTAAGGTGCTCATCCCAGAGCAAAGGCAATGGATTATCAGACTAGAGGCTGAGGTTGCAAGATGCTACAGGAGAGAGAAGTTTTGCAATGTGGCTTTGGCATTCTTAATGGTGATATGTGGGATTTGTCTCGTTAATTGTATGGGTAGCTAGACGGGTAGTGGAAGTTTGATTAGGCTGGGAAGTGTGGAAGTGTTTATGTTTGGTTAGGTGGGTGGTGGAAGTGTATGTTTGGTTAGTATGTTTCATAGATGGGGGAGTTTCAATATCCTGTAATTGCTAATGCAAATGGCTGGCAGTGTGTATATTTTGTGGTTAGAAGTTAGTATGGATACACCTGCTGGTTTTTTTTTTTTTTTTGTACCATTCCTAGAATGAAATGAATACCCCTGTTTTCTAACTGCGTTGTTCAATGTGGGGCTGTTGAAATGTGTTTATAAACTGTATTCATACTGGTTTCAGTTTAATAAAAAATAAAAAGTTAAATAACCAATTTGAAAAAAGAGATGTGAATATGAAATTTGTTAGTAAGTCTCAATTTCAAAGTCAAAGAGAGTAAATGATGACAATTCAGGGCATGTTGGCACAGACAGGCTACCTAAGTTGTTCAGAAATTTCTTTAGACATAGAGCTGACTTTCCATGTGTTACCAATGTTAAATGATTGTCTTCTGCACCCTTCTTGGCATTCGGATTTATATAAACCTTATTAAACCAGGGACTGTAGTCATATTATTAATAGTGTACAAACTTCTAAATTCTTAACTTGTCTAAAATTATGTACACTTTTTAGTCATTATTCCCTCTTATGCAGTTCAGCCACATCTTAAAAAATATCTATTAAACATGTCCAACTTTGCATGTAACTGAGGTTTACTTAAAAGATCTACTTGAAATATCTATTTGGCATGACTTAAAACATCTACTTGAAATATCTACAGCATATTGACAGATTGACAACAAAAATTTCAGTCAACAAAAAACCAAATTTGAACCAAACTTTTTGAGCTTGATTGACAGATTGACAAAGGCACCGTTTGATAAAGGCACACTATCTACTGCAATACAAATCTTTACATCAACACATAGCCGGAATACACATTTCTGCTGCAATACAAATTTTTGCAAATTTCTGTTGCAATCCAGATTTCTACAATACAAATTGCTGCTGCAAATTTCTGATGCAATACAAATTTTCTACAATTCAATTTTTTGCAACACAAATTTTCTGCAATACAAATTTTTTGCAATTCAATTTTTTGCAATTCAATTTTCTGCAACACAAATTTCCTGCAATACAAATTTTTTGCAATTCAATTGTCTGCAACACAAATTTCCTGCAATACAACTCTTCTGCAACACAAATTTCCTGTAATACAAATTTTTTGCAATTCAATTGTCTGCAACACAAATTTCCTGCAATACAAATTTCCTACAATACAAATTTCCTGCAATACAAATTTTCTGCAATACAAATAGTCAAAGTACAAAAGATGAGTCATAACTCACTTTATATCAAATCAATACAAACACTTCCAGCAACACTACATGGTCAAACTTGTGACTTAACACCAAATATCAAAACACAGCCACAGTTCTACAAATATCAGAACTAGAACACAAATAGTTGTATAAATATCATAACACAGTCATGGTTCTACAAATATCATAACACATTCACAATTCTACAAATATCACAACTAGAACACAGTCATAGTTCTACAAAACAAAGGGCAATGTTCCATGTTTAACCCTACCACCATAAATACACAAAACAGTTAAGTTATCAGTTCCTACAAAACACATGGCATTGTTCCATGCACAGATGAACTTGTGCTCTCTTTACTTCCTTGGACCATGTACAGATGATTGGCTCCCACCATGTCTGATTGATTCCATGTATCTGGATGCGTTCTTAGAAGCCTTTAGAGTCTCTGATGTGACCACCCTTCTCTTCTTCTGCCTTGGCTTTGGGTTGCTGCTGCTGGAGTTATGTGTGGTGCTGCCTGACTGATGTGGTGCAGCTTGAGTGGAGATGTGCTGCTGTGAGTGGATAAATGTGCTTCTAGTCCTGGCATGAGGTGTTACATTTGGACTGGATTGGTGCATCATGGTCTGAGATGGTGCAAATTGAGTGGCTGAGCTTGTCTTGCCCTGAGATGGTGCAGTTGGAGTGGCTCGGCCATGCATGCTGGACTGAGGTGGTGCACTTGGAGTGGAGCTGAAGCTATGCATGTTGGCCTACAAACAAGAAATGCACACAAATTATTAGATGTACTTGAAAGCAACTAATACAATTGCATTTCATACATGTCCATATATTACCTTACTAGATGCACTGGTTCTGTTTGTGGTGCCTGGCAGTGAGGAGTTTCCTCCAATCTCACCCTTGCAACTTCTTTTATTATGCCCTAACTTACCACAAGTCTTGCATTGCTTAGAGATGCCACCTCTTCTTGTTGGCTTATTAGGTTCCTTTGCCCTTTTCTTTTTAGGTCTGCCAGGTGGTCTTCTTTTGATGGGAGGCTGAACTGGGGTCACATCACTAGATCTTCACATATTTTGTCCATTGATTGGTGCTATGATTGGTTCATAGCATGCCTTGTATGTAGAGACATGGTAACATGGGTGAACATACTGCTCAGCATCTTGTCTGTTGAAAAATATGCATGTGATAGCATGAGCACAGGGTATGCCACTTATGTCCCACTTCCTGCAACTGCAGTGTGCTGTGGCGAAGTCAACAGTGAAACTTTGCAGACCATTTTTTACTTCAAACTGGGTCTGCCCTACCCAACAAACTATCCACCTATTGGCTGCCAATTTTTCCTTGTGCAACCTTTTCAGAACCTTGGCACAAATAGCTGACTCTACTCTCAGAATCTTCACTCTATTTTCTTGAAACCTAGTCATGAGATATAGTTTGATGCACTCAACCTGCAAGCACATACAATGAAACATTAGATATTAATTGCAAAACCTACTAAAAATGTACGACATAATTAACCTAATTAATTGTAGGTGATCACAAAGACTCATACCATGCTAATTATAGGCTTAGACCTGAATTTAAGAATCCTACTGTTGAAACTCTCACACATGTTGTTTACTATAGTGTCGGTTAAGGCATCCTCACTAAACATGTGTTTGGCCCATTTTGTTGTTGAATGAGCATCTAACCAACTGTGTGCACCAGCATCAATGCCCTTCAGCTCATCCATCACCCTGTCAAACTCTTCTTTATAACTTGTCTTGGCTGCCCTCCAAAACAGTTCTCTGAGCAGAACACCAGGATGGTTCTTCCTGAAGTTGTTGTAGAGGTGCCTGCAGCAAATCCTATGTTCATATTGTGGCCAGTTATCAATGAAAGTTTGCACCAACCCCTGTCACAAACAGTATGAAAAGAAAATATGGCTTAGAGATAGATACAATGAGTAAATGAAGAAAAAAACAACCAAATAGAGAATAAACTACACACCTTCTGCTGGTCTGACATAAACACCCATCTCTTATTCTGACCTATGTTTGCAAGTAACAAATTGATGAACCAAGTCCAAGAATCCTTGGTTTCAGCCTCTACCACTGCACATGCAAGTGGGAAATACTCCTCATTAGGATCTCTGCAGACTGCAGTAATCAATTGCCCTCCTGACTAGGTTTTCAAATGGCAGGCATCCAAACCAATGAATGGCCTACATCCAGCCAAAAACCCCTTCTTGCAGCCCTTCAAACATATGTATAGCCTCTTAAAATAAGGCACCCCACACACCAAATCCATCTCAGCTGCTAAATCACCATCATGGAAGGTATGTACCTTCATAAGTATAGTACTACCAGGACTAGCCTTCCTTAATTCCTCACAGTACTCCCACAACTGGTTGTACTGTTGTGTATAAACCCCATCCACATATTCTTGAGCCTTATCCCTAGCCCTACCTGCTTTTCCTACACTTATATTTACAGTGTACTTGTCATGGACAGCCTCTTGGATGTCTTTCAGCTTCATATTAGGCTGTCTTTTCACCTTCTTCATCAACTTCTTCCCAATGTATGATGAAGTACACCTAGGGTTCTTATAACTTCTACAGTAGGTGTGTTCCAATGTCAATGTCCTTAGTTGGTAGCTCCTCTCCCTTGGCACCTTTGTTAGATAGGCAACAAACTTGCACCCTTCTTGCCAGACAGCTCTTACCCTTTGCAGATCATTTTTAACAAATTTGATCCCCCATCCACCAGAAATTGCATAATCTGTTATAGCTTCCTTGAATTGCTTAGGTATAGTAAACATCATATCTTTCTCAAAATAAATTTGCTCAGCCTTAGCCACTGGCTTAAACACAGGGAACTTCCTCACTTGCTCTTTTTTCGGTTCCCTTTCATCTCCCACATGTGTCCTGTTATCATCCTCAGACTGATCATCACTATCACACCCAAGCTCATCATTAGATGATAATTCAACAAGACTATGCAATTCCTCACTCTCATAATCAGAGTTCATTACATCAGCACCCATTTGCCTAGGTTCATTAACTTCAACATCATCCTTACCATCCCAACTGTCACTACTATCTTCAACAAAGTCCCTAACACCATGGGTCAACTCTACATCATCTTCTAGGCCACTTCCCCCACCATCACTTCCCACACTATCGCTGCTATCATTTATATGAAAGACCTCAGGTGGGTGCTCAATGATAGGTTCTTTACCTACTCTCCTAGAACTCATTTGAGAAGTAGCCACCTCAGTAGGAACATTAGCATTAACCTCAACCTCATCCTCATTGTTAAAGGTTTGATCATTAGCATACATGTCATCATTCTCATAAAAACTATAAAACTCATCCCCATCATCATCATCATCATCATCATGTTCACTCTCATCATCATTGTCATAATAACCTGTGAAGTCTTGCTCCAATGCTAATGGCTACACACCCTCACCAGCATCCTCTCCTTCATCAACTAATATAGGGTCATGAATTGGGTGCTCTACATACACATGAATATCTTGATGACCCCTCACTAATTTTGTTAAATACATGGCATCACTATCATCAACAATCAAATGGAAGTTTGCCAGTTCTTGGTCCACTCCAGGCATTTTATACCACAGCCTGCTAACAGATGTGTATCCAAAGTCCTTACATATACTTTCTATCTCAACCTTGGACCACCTGTCAGGGTCACAATTATCAACTATATCTACTGCACCTCCCACATATTTTCGGCCATTTTCAGTAAAATTGCCACCATGATGCACAAATAAACTAAATAGCCCATCCATTCTACATGCAACATAACACCAAAACCAATTACACAATGCCAGCTACAGGAAAAATATATATTATTTAGAACAAAATATATATTATATTTAACAAAACAACACTCATACCTAATAAAATTTTCTATTCTGCATGCAGACAATACAACACTTAATAAAGTATTAGGTGATCACAACACTTAATCAAATATTTAAGTAAGAATACAACACTTACTTCAATAGTTTTGTCATACTAAAAGAAACAGAGAAAGTACTTTTGTCATACACGGGGAACACATGAACCACAATGTAAACCACAACCAAACACATGCAGAGAAGGACCAACAAACAGTCAAAAAGCCAAAATATACAAAAATATTGTGGCCCTTCTAGGAAAAAGTCACCAACCTTCTTGTAAAGCTATAAATAAGGACAGAGAGAAGAGAGAGAAGACCCTTTCACAAATACAGAAGTCTCCCAGATTTCATTTTCTCCACTCCATGAATAGCGTGGGAATCAAGTGATAGAGATTGACGAAGTGGGGATTTTTCTTTAGGTTGTGTTCTTATGGCTGTTCGGCAGAGGCAGAGAGCTTCACTTGGGATTAAGTCTGATTTGGGAAAGGTCACTACCTGCGCGCCAGAGGTAGGCGAGGACACACGTGTGGTTGATGATGATGGTGGTGGTTTGAGAGAGAAGTGAGATTTTCTTTAGGTTGATGATGATGGCTATTGGTTGTGAGGCAGAGGCAGAGAGCTAGGGATTTCAGTCTGATTTGGGGAAGCTCATTACCTGCGTGCCAGAGGTAGGTGGTAAGTGCATTAAAAGTGCTTCACGTGATTTATCATGTGAGCTTGAATCTGATTTCTTCTTTATTTTATTCACCAGGGTTAAAAAATAATAATATTTTATAGATCCCGTCTGTTTCCCCGTTAATTGGTGACGGAATGGGGCTTGAAGGATTAAAGTAAAAGGCGTAAATTGGTTTTAGGGACTAAATGTGGAAAAAATAAAATGTAGGGACTAAAATGGAAAAACTTCAAAATGTAGGGACTAAAAGTGCATTTACGCCTACAAATAATTTTATGACACATGTCATTGTTTGACTATATCATATCAATTAAATGTAGGAACTTGTCAAATGACATTGTAGTATGCTTTGAAAACAAATAAGTGTCATTGCAACATGCATTCACCAGTTTTGGGATCCTATTTTTATATTATACTAGCATAGGGCACGCGGATGTGCAGATAATGCTCTAAATTGCCATGTGAAAGATTATATAAAATGTTCAAAATATGTTAAAGAAATAATATGAAGTAACGTCCATTTTAAGTTTAAAGTGTTCACCATCATGATTGTGATTTCTTTTTTAATGCAATAAATCTTTGATTACCTATAAAAAAAAATGAAGTAATGTTGTTAAAACATGAATAAGTTTTTATTGAATTAAAGTAATACAAATTAAGGAGATATATATATATATATATATATTTTAAAATCTCAAGAGGATAAAGAAATAGAATATGTCAGAAATTAGATGCAGTAATGAATTCACCATGAAAAGTAAAAATTAAAAATTGTGCACACATATCCATTACAATTGTGCATCATTTTGACTTATATATGAGGGTGTAAAATAGCAATTTGGAAGGTTTTACACCCCATGCTAATGCTCTAAGAATTTGTAGGTTTTTGGAATTATAGTTGTTATTTTGAACCATGAATCTAAATGGCTATTGTTTTCTAATGCTATGACTATCAATTCAATTCCAAATTTGTGATCTACTGTTAAATATATCAATATCACTGTTGATGATGATACTCTAAAAACTAATTAGAAAAATAATATTAATAAAATTTAAAAATCCCATGCATTGCACAGCTTACATCCAGTTCATATAATGAAAGAACTAGGAATTATGTAATCCCTATCTCAATGACAAGAAATTGGTATCCTAGACCCACACCTCTAGATTTACTATTTGAAGAAAGAGAATTAGGAATTGGAGCAGCTTATCAGCTAATTATTAAATAATGAATACATTACAAGAAATAACAATGGTTTCAAATATTTATAAATCAGAGGGTAAAACAGATCACCAAGTAGCACATGCATTAGTCATAGGATTTACAGGTCAATTGAAAGGATGATGGGATAATACATTAACTGAAGAAAATAGAACATGGTTAAAACAAGCATTTAAGCAAGAAGTAAATGGACAACAAATAAAAATTGAAACAGGAGAAAGAATTGAAGATGTAGTATTTTCACTAATTTCTGCCATAGCAAAACTTTCATAGGAGACCCAGATAAGTATAGAGAAGAAAGTTTTGATATTTTAGTTATCTTAAAATGTCCAACATTATCAGATTTTAGATGGTATAAAGATGTATTCTTGTCAAAAGTATTAGTAAGAAGTGCTAATAGTCAACCATATTGGAAAGAAAGATTTGTTGGAGGATTACCTAAACGTTTTGCATATCAAGTAAGAGAAAGGCAGTTCAATGAAGGACATACTGATTTCACCAATGTTACATGTGGAGAAATAATCAATACAATAGAAAGATTAGGTAGTTTAAACTTGTGTAATGATATAAGATTCAAGTATCAGGTAGAAAAGAATGGAAAGTATGTAAGACAGGAATTAGGATCACTCTCTGAACAATTTGGATATCCCCCACTTAAAGCTACTACTAATTATAGTCCCAAATTTTTATTAAATTTAAAACAAATAAAAACAAACACTCCAACTTTGTTATCCAAATTTGATTATGATCATTTCAAGAAAGAAAAAAAACTTGTTGACTATGATCTTTCTACTGCTCCTTTCTATCAGCTAAGTTTGATGAGATTAAATACCTCCTGATCAGATTGTGTTTGTTTCACTTTTTAAATACCTACTTCCTATTGTACTAGATATTTTTACCGGCCCTCATAGTAGCTCAATGGTTTGACTACTTATTACAAGTACCAAGCCTTGGGTTCGAGGGCTGGTGAGCAGAGAGATATTTTTATAGGGACCATGGACCAGTGACAATAACCATCCGATATATTGAGAAAGAACCTCTCTCTGTTTCTCTCTCTAACAGTTGATATCCTCTCTCTTTTGGTTCTCTTGCCTTTGGTTTCTCATCACTCACTTCTTTCTCAAAGAAGATAACATGGCGGAGGCTTTGGTGGGTGGAGTACTCTCTGCATTCCTTAAGGTTGCGTTTGACAGACTGGCTTCTCGCGAGGTGTTAGACTTTCTCAAGGGAAGGAAACCCATTGATGGATTGGTGCAGAAGCTGAAAATAGAGCTGATTTCTGCTGATGCAGTGCTCGTTGATGCAGAGGAGAAGCAAATCACAAACCCAGCTGTGGAAGAGTGGCTGGACGAGCTTAAAGATGCTGTTTATGTTGCCGATGACCTGTTGGATGAGATTGCCTATGAAGGCATGCGATGCAATCTAGAAGCTGAATCTCAAAATAATACAAGTAAGGTATGGAACTCATTCTCTATTTCGATTATTTCATTCAACAAAAGGGTACAATGACTACAATCTGGCTAGATTCTGGAGAGTTTAAAAAATATTATAGCAAAACAGAATGAACTTGGTCTAAAAAAGGTTGTTGGTGGAGCAACATTACAATCACCTCGATTAACGACTTCTTGCCCAGAAAAATGTGGTGTGTTTGGTAGAGATATTGTCAAAGAAGCGATATTTAAGTTTTGGCAATTAGATGATGCAAGTAGCGATGGCATTTGTGTTGTGCCCATTGTGGGTATGGGTGGGATAGGAAAAACAACACTCACTCAGTTTGTATTCAATGATAGTAGAGTAAATGAGAGTTTTGATCTCAAAGCATGGGTTTGCGTTTCAGAAAACTTTGACAGTTTCAAGATATTAAAAACTATTCTTGAGGAGGTCACTTTCTCCCCGTGTAACATTCAAAGCTTGAATTTTTTGCAAACTACAATTAGGGAGGCTTTGATGGAGAAGAAATTTTTTGTTGTTTTAGACGATGTTTGGAATGAGAATTATAATGATTGGGATTAGTGACTTAAAGTTTTTAAATGTGGGGCAAGAAAGATTAAGATCATTGTTACGACACGCAGTGAAAAAGTTGCATAAAAAATACGCACTATTCCAATTCATCATTGTCTAAAGGAACTATCAAATGATGAGTGTTGGGTCTTATTTGCACAACATGCATTTGCAAATAGAAAGCCCTGTGAATTTCCACACCTAGAGGCAATTGGTAAAAAGATTGTGGAAAAATGTAGAGGCTTGCATTTAGCTGCAAAAACAATTGGGGGTTTGTTGCGTTTGAATCAAAACCCAACACACTGGAATAAGATTTTGAGCAGTCATATATGGGATTTACTAGATGCCAAAAATAATATCCTTCCGGCTTTAAGATTGAGCTATCATTACCTCCCATCACATTTGAAGCGATACTTTGCATATTGCTCAATTTTTCCAATGGATTATGAATTTGATAAGTATGAGTTGATCTTGTTATGGATGGCTGAAGGTTTATTGCAACAACCCAAAGAAGATAGAAATATGGAATTTGAAGAAATGGGTGAAGAATACTTTAATGATCTAGTATCAAGGTCATTTTTTCAATGGTCAAATAAGTCACATTTCTTAATGCATGATCTTATCAATGACTTGGCAAAATCTATATCTGGCAAATTTTGCTTTAGGTTTGATAATGTTGAATCCAATGGAATTACAAGAAAGACACATCATTTGTCATATTATGAAGCTGGATTTGGCATGTCTAAGAAATTTGAGATTCCTTATGAAGCTAAGGGTTTGCGAACCTTCTTCGGAGAAGATTGGATATCATTTAAGTTTGATGAATATAACAACGTAGGGAAGATGATAGATGATTTCTTGCAGGCATTTAAGTCCTTGCGGGTGTTATCATTGTCTAGTTATACAAATATATTAGAATTGCCTGTTTCTGTTGGTAATTTGAAACATCTATGCTATTTGAATATTCAAGACACTAAAATCGAGCACTTGCCTGATTCTTTTTGTAGCTTGTATAATTTGCAAACCTTGATATTGTCATCATACATCGAGTTGCATTGTCATCATACATCGAGTTGCCTGGCAACATGAGTAAACTAATCAACTTGCGCCACCTAGATAATAGTGATACTGAGATGAAAGAGATGCCACCACAAATGGGTAAAATGAAAAATCTTAGAAGATTACCTATTTTTGTTGTGGGCAAACATGGGGGGTCTTACATTAGAGAGTTGGGGGAGCTTCGACGTCTTTCTGGAAAGTTGTCTGTATTAAACTTGGAAAATGTTCATAGCATTGAAGATGATACAAAGGCTATATTAGAGGATAAACAGGATCTATCTAAGTTGGAGTTGGAGTGGAAACTTGACCATGAGACTAAGGATTCAGGAAATGAAAGAAATGTGCTTGAGTAGTTGTGTCCCCATACAAACTTGATTTCTCTCACTATAAAAAATTATGAGGGTACAAGATTTCCAAATTGGGTTGGAGATTGTTCATTCTCTAATATGGTGTCCCTGAAGCTTTACGATTGTAAGTATTGCTTCTCCTTGCCTCCACTTGGGCAGCTACCTGCCCTCAAGAAACTCAAAATTAAACATTTTGATGGAGTTTTTTGTGTGGGTGATGAGTTCTATGGGAATGGTTTTTCTACAATTAAGCTTTTCAGATCTCTTGAGTATTTAAGCTTTGATTTTATGCCAGAGTGGTAGGAATGGGTTATATTTGGAGGTGAAATTTTCTCTTGTCTTCGAGAGCTTTGCATATATTCTTTCCCAAGCTAAGTGGGGGTCTGCCCAATCACCTTCCCTCCTTGACTAAACTTGAAATCAGAGATTGTGAGAAGCTTGTTTTTTCACTTCCTAGAGCTCCTGCCCTCCATGAATTGAATTGCAATGGGAAAATACAGTTGCCAAGTGGTCATTACTATGCATCACTTGAAACTATGAAAATATGTGGTGGTTGTGATTCACTCTGGTCATTTTCACTAGAGTTATTCCCCAAGCTCAAATTTATTGAAATTAATGATTGTGAAAATCTGGAATCACTTTCAGCATCAGGGGGATCTTATCTAGATCTTACTTCTCTCAGTTTGGGAATCATGGAATACCCAAATTTTGTATCCTTTCCAAGATTGACAGAGATTATTATCTTTAATTGCAAAATTTTAAAGTCATTGCCTGAAGAAATGCGCACGCTTCTTCCATCTCTCTCTTGTGGCTTTGCAGTTGTATAGTTGTCCAGAATTGGAATCATTTCCTCAAGGCGGTTTGCCCTCCAATTTAGTAACACTTTGTGTCTTTATGTGCGAAAAACTCATTTCCTGTCGCATGGAGTGGGGATTACAAGGTCTTCACTCTCTCAAAGTATTCAAAGTTGAGAGTAAATGTGAAGAAGTGGAATCCTTTCCTGAAGAGGCATTACTCCCTCCCACTCTTACCACTTTCTCCATCTCATCTTTTCCAAATTTGAAATCACTCAACGCAAAGGGGTTTCACCACCTCAACTCTCTTAAAAGCTTGAAGCTTTGGCACTGCAATAAGCTCCAATGCTTACCAGAAGAAGGCTTGCCTACCTCTCTTTTTGAGCTACAAATCTCTAGTTGCCCATTGTTGGAAGAAGGATGTGAAAAGGAGAAAGGGAAAGACTGGCTCAAAATTGCTCACATCCCCTACGTATGTATTGATAAGAAAATAATTAGATGAGTCATGAATTGTGGAATGCTTCCTCCTAGGTACTTATTCTACACTAATATTAACTTTCTTCTGCTTATCCGCTCAATTTCGTTAATTTTCATGCATCATCAGGCCAACATCAAAAATTTGTTTGTAAATGCCAAAATACCTTTTCAAAGAACCAGGTTTTTTTTTTTTTTTTTTTTTTTCAATGCAATGTTTGATTTGAGAACCATAAATTTTAAGCCTCTTACAAGAAATCTCTTTTAGAGATTATCAATCTATTCATCAAGCATGTGGCTCCTCTAAAAATAGCTTCATCAATAGTTTAAAATCTTTTACCAAAAATCATTCTATTCCATCTAAATTTTTTATGAGAAGCTTGAAAGTATGATTATATAACCAATAAAAAGAGAGAAATAAAAATGCATTGCTGCATGTGGATAAGATTCATTTTCCCATAAAAAAAACATCTTGAAAAAAGAAAAAAGATAGGCCTGCTAACAAACAACTAAAATTTTCATAACACTAGTAGCTGATGGTCATTTTTCATAGTGTATGAAGTCAATATACGTTCACTGCATTGTTGATCACACAAAATTTTGAACATATATATTTGAAGTTTGAACTAGCCAATATAGCATGCTATTCAATTTCAAGTAGACACTCTGGTAGTTGATAGCTAGTGTTGCTTCTTTACCTTCTAAAAGGAGCTGAAACACATTGCTCATGTGTGGAGGGGGACGTGCTTAGACTCTCTGAGATTGGGAATTGGTGGTCAATGTGAAGATGTGAAGTCCTCTTCAAAGGATAGGTTGCTGCTTTTGGTTCTTTCTTCTCTTCCTAGGGAGAGCGCAAAAGGTTCAGCACATTACTACTTTCTACTTCAAGAATTTTAAATTTTCCTATGGTGAGACAATGGTGCCAGAGGCAGAGTGGGGAGAAACTGACTAAATTTTTGTCTGGTGCTTGTTCAATGATAGATCAAGGCCAATCTTAAGTCAATCTCATGTCATTGCCAGAAATTACTAATATGCTTTTTAAAGTAGGAGATGCTCTGTGATTGTTAGGTTTGTTTAATTGATTTGTGTTTGTTGGTGTAAAATTTGGACATGTAATCATAAATGATTTTTAAATCTTCTTCAACTCTTATTGCAGTTTTCAGACACAAAATGTGAAAATATTGAGGCCTCCAACAATAGTATACAACCCAAATGAACCTCCTACAATCAAAACTTCCAGCAAGCTAAATTACATCCAAGAGCTGTATTGCTGTCTGTCTTGCTAGCCATGTTCTGTTTACTTCACCTTTGGACCACCATATATCCAGTAATGAACAGAATGGTGCCTGGAGTTCCAATTTCAGCTCCTAGACTTGCCAGAAAACATATCTTTTATGCAATTTATAGTATCTCAGTTGTGACCATGAGTTCGTGATGCCTGCAGAACTTCACCATTTTTCATGTGAGTTTGCTAAGATGTCATGTGAAATGTTCCTAAATTTGTGCGCTTTATTTTGGCTACTTTTCCAATGTTATTGAGTATTTTGCTTACTTCTAGTAATTTTGTCTCTTGTTTAAGGATTCTATGCTGTGGTCACCGCCATCACCACATGATTTGGATCTGAAATCCTCCATCGTTTCATTAATGTAGCACTTTCTCTGTCTTCTACAATCTCATTAAAACTGAAGCTGAAATCTGCTGCTACGACTTGGAAGGAGTTATAGGTATGGGTAAAAGCTTTAAATAAATTATGTAAGAGCCTTATTTCATAAGAAAATCCAACAAATTTCAGGTATCTTCATCTTCCATATGCATTGAAAAAGATATGGAATGATGTAATTGACATGATATAGTCATATATAGCTATCAAGCATTCAACTTATTTTCTATAATTTTGATCTATATCTTATGGATTCTATGTTGTGCTCATGTATGATAATTTTGGCAACTCTATTGTCAGAAAGCTTCGTGTTCCATGACATTTGGCTTGGAACAAGATACCCTTCTATTGCAAAAAGAGTAAGATGGCTTATTTGTCTCTCCTCGTAGAGGCACCAAACTGTTAAGAGTGAAAATTCACCTTCGGTTGGGTAGTTCATCTAGAGATGTCAATGGAAGATCTTTTTGAAGAAAGGAAGATGGAATGTTCAACGAGCCTGCAAAAGAGAGAGGGTTGATTAGGAGGGGTACCGATATGGCACCGACTTAAAGGTTTCCGATTCTTAAACTTTGACTCCAAAGAGTTAAAAGCAGTCTATGTGTCTCATGGAGCACATATCTCTATTTGGAGAAATTATTGTATACTTTCAGAGTATTATAAATGCGTACTCCCTCATCTAACATGAATGATAAGTCCTATTAATTAAATTTATGGTGGGACTCATCATTCAAGTGAGTGGAAGGAGTACGCATTTATAGTACTCCAAGAGTATCTAATAATTTTCCCTCTATCTGTGAAGATGTGTTGCCTTTTATAGTTGTATCTTCTAACTATTGGCTATCTGTCAATTAATGTTGTATATTTATATGATTGGTGTAACGGTTGGCCATTTAATTTGGCAATGATTATTCATCCGTTGCTTGGCCGTTATTCTTCCATAAATGTTGGCATTGAATGCTAGCTCTGGACGATACTTATCATTTATTGATCTTACTATAAATGTCTTTTGATTTAATAGGCATGTTGCTGTTGGTAACAGTAATTCGTTATGCTATTAAATACCCTTATCAATTGCGCTTTTTATTCATTGTTGGACAATCGGTGGTGGAAGATGGTCTTCTTGTATGGGTGGCCTTTTAGGTAAGATCATCCTTCTACATGGAAGACTTTTATGGTCTTCTACTTGAATGGAAGACTTTCCTTTTCTTTCCTTTTTTTTTTTTTTTTTTTTCTCTTTTTTCTTTTGGATCTAACTGTAATCATGCCTATTCCCCCAAGGCCATGAATCCCTACCATTCGAATATCATTTGACTCAATATCTAAAAATGATTCTATGGCATTGGCAAGAGAACCTACTCCAATAGGATTATTAGAAATAAATAATCGTATGCAATTTAATTTGGTATCTGATATCTTTTTAATAATTTCTTGGATAAAGCATAAGAGATGTTAAATGAGGTCAATTAGTTGGAAATATAGATATGAAAATAAACTAAATTGAAGATATCTAGTTTTGTACGTTACAACATACACTTGAAACAATAAAAATAAAAATAATGACATATAATCCATGCGTTTGAGAAGCATCATTAATATTAATACTTATTTTTTTGGCCAAGAAATCAGATTAAGGCTTTTAGCAAGTAGTTGTTTGGAAACAGTTTTTAGGTGAGGAAAGAAACGTAGTAGAAGCTCACGCTTCCGTGCTTGACCCAAATGGGTTCCCTGGAATACTGTGCTTTTGGAATGTGGCAGCTGTGGTTAGACACAAATAGATTTATATTCTCTCAAGCCATTACCTATTTAAGTGAATGCATCTATCACACAAGTAATTAAGCTAGAGAGTTCCATTTTCTCACAGCTAAAAACGTACTAAAACCCCCCATTGTAAGATATATCAAATGGGACCCTTCTCATCTTCCCTTTGTCACTTTAAATATGAATGGAAGCACTCAAGACAACCTAGGCAAAGTGGGGGCTGGAGAAGTTTTCCTATAAACTTGGGTATCACTTCTAATAATGTTGCAGAACTTTGGGTTGTTAGATATGGTCTTCGCATGGCTTGGGAGTTGGGTTTCAGATTTGTTTGGAAACAGAATATACTCTTGTTATTCATCTACCAACTTCTCAATCCAATCCTGTTGTTGGAATGTCTATGATTGTTTTTTATGCGGGACCTTCTAGGGAGACAATGGGATGTTAAGCTGCAACACATCTACCATGAAGCTAATGGGGCTGCAGATCTTTTATCTAAGAGAGGAAAAGACCAAGCAGAAAGAATAAGAGAATATGCTCAGAGCCTATATCTTTTGTTAAGCATGCAATTATGTTTGATTGGATGGGTTAGGGTGTAGATAGACTTTGCCCATCTTCTGCTGTAGATAATCCAATGGCACTGCACCTATTTTGTTGTAAATATCCTTGGTTTGTATTTTGTTAAATCTATATAAACCTCTCATATTTTATCTAAAAATGAAGAAAAAGAAAAGTATGAGATTAATGATGAGATATACAAACCCATTCTCTTAATGCCATTCAGAAAAAAATACCGACTCCAATTAGAGCTATCATCTATCTCTGCACCTTGCCCACATTATCTTTAAAATTTTCTTCATGTTTAGCTAATACCACCCCAAACTCTCTCTAGCTGTTGTTTAGATACTTCTGATTGACTCACTTTGTAAAAAACTAGTAAACCCAACAGGCCATTTTTCCTACACCCAAGAATTCTTACCAGTTCATCCAAGCACTAAGTAAAAGATGCGTGGTTTTTAGAGAATGTAATAATATAAATCATTGACAACTCAATAGTGTCGATACCTCCTTGCTCGCACATCGCGATGTCTACGATGATTACAGCTCTGACCACCCTAAATGGAGATGTGTGCATAATTGGAACGTGAGACTACAATGCTACACTAGGTGCCACATTGTGAGTGGCCGGGAATTGGACTTTTCAAAAAGAGACTCATGGAATCTCTTTTGGGGAATTTTTTTTTTTTGGAGTTGCCACTTTTTAAATTTATACAAAAAAAGAAAAATTAAAAAACAAATGAATAATTCTGCATTGCATTGAATTGAATGAAATTAAATTTTATAGCAATTACATCATTTTGAATACTAGTTACAATCTATGGAAGTATAAGACATTTTTGTCCTTGCTACAATCTAAAGAAAGTAAAATCATTGAATAGAACACTTGTTAAGAACTTGAGATCTAGGTTCATGAACTAGGTTATAGAGTGAGAAGGTGCTAGGCATCCACTCTACCTGGAAAATCCGATCTTCTAACTTAGGATGACTATTCACATTTCCATAAACATGACATGATAAAAATCATACAAACATAGAACATGTTAATATAAAATTGCAAACATTCAACTATTAGTTTTCCTAGATCTAGGATTATTCTCAAGCTAACATTCATATATCTATTTTTAAAGAAATTATTTTGAAGTACTAAAGATATAAATAGTAAAATATTTTTATATAGATAAAATATGAGATCTAGGATTTTATTAAAAAAAAAAAAGGAAAGTATTCTCAAGGTAGAAAATACTAGATCTCTTTTTTGTATTAATTAAAGAAATTTTTTTTTATAAACAAAATAAATAAAATAGCAGATCTAGATTTTATTTAAGTAAAAGATGTATTTTATACAAGAGAATAGCAGACCTGTTTTTATGTAAGTATAAAAAAATGATTTTCATTAAAGAAAAATGTTTTTTAATATATAAGGTAGTAAATCTAAGTATATGTTAGATAGGGAAACATTTTTGGTATGAAAAATAATAGATTTAAGTATATAGCATATATAAAAATCATTTTTGACATAAAAAAGTAGATTTATGAACTAATCAAAAGAATAACCCTAGAACTAAGATCACAGCTTACATATATTAATTCTAAGGCATGTGAGGAAACAGATCTAATAATTCATCATGTGAACAATTCAAATCTAGCAATTAAAACATGTGAGAAATTTAGATCTAACAATTAAAAGCATCTGAGAAATTTAGATCTAGCAATTAAAAGCATGTTATGTACCTACATGCTGTGAGTGCACCATCTCGCACTTGACTCACTGTGTGGTTCATGCCCCCTATGGAAATTATGCCTCAGCTAAATGGACCGAAGGTGGAGGTTTAGGAGTTGTCACCTGGTTTAGGTTTATGAACTAAATTAGGCCTTTTAGGCCACTTACTTACATTCATAGGTCTACATACTAGATTATGGGTTCGAAATTTGGGTACGGCTTGAAAAATTGTTAGGCACCCAATATTGCTCTGTCTGTGGGCCAGCCTCTATTATGTTTTGTTAAGTCATGTTTAAATAAAGAAGTTATTAAAAGAGCTCTAATCCTTAACCAAAAATATATGCCATGCACTAAATGAAATAAAGTAATGCTACAGACACACTATTTTACAACATTTTTATAAACTATTGATGTGACAAATTCTTATTAGTTTTCATATGGGTCCACTACTAACATTACATTTATGTTTATCAATGATTATTTGAAAATTACTAAAGCCACGTCAGCAGTTTGTAAAAACATTATAAAATAATTTGTATTTATAGCATTACCCAATGAAATAACACACATAGCAGGTTAAAGATCACATCACAACATAAAAAGAAACACATTAAAATACAATCAAATAATAGGAAGATCATGGCCATGGGGGAAAGGATTAGCCACAGGTAAGTGATATTATTAGAAAGGTACATGCTTTCCTTTCTTATGGCATTCTGGGTGTTTCTCCTTTTTTAGGTTAGTGGTGGTTCCTGTTTCTCAAAAAGAAAAAAAAAAGAAAAAAAAAAGAAAAAGAAAAAAAGATTGTTCTTGGTGGTTCCTCTTAGGTCCCAGCATTTACTAATACTCTCTGTTCCCTTTTTATTTTTGGTCAAAAAAGCAAAAAAAAAAAAAAAAAACTTAAATAAGAAAGGTGTGTTTCATTATGTTCACTTTAAAAATTCAATTTTAGTTGGATTTATATTTTGAAAATCCTACCATTGGATTACAAATCCCCATTGTTCATAACAAGCACCATAAATTTCACGTATAATCTCCAAGTAGGAAAAAAAAAAAAAAAGACTAGCCATTTTTGCATAAAAATTTTTACTACTTACTCTTTTTTTTTTTGAAAAACAGTAAATTATTACATAAATAATTTTAGCTTTTGATACTTTTGAAAGATAACAGTTTTTTTTTTTTAAATTTATTTTATAACAATCTTATTCCTTGGATCAAAGCTTTGAAACTTTTTTTTTTTATTGCTAATTAGCACAAAATTTAAAGAATTCTATATTTGTTTCAGAAAGATGGTTTTATAATTTGATATTAAAATTACAAGTTTATACCAAATCATGTGCATGTTGTACAATAACATTCCAAAAATCATTTGCTGCTTGGTATGTCGAAGTTTTTACTTAAAGTTGCAGTTCTAAATGGGCTCTCCTCTTTTATAGGTTATGGAAGCATTGAGAAAGGATGGTCTAGCTTCATTCAACATCATCCTTGGAATTGTTTCCAATCACACCAAAGATTTGTGGAAGTACTTAAGTCAAAATCGACTCATTTATATGGTAGTAAATTTATTGTAATCTTTTTAGGAATAATTCTACTTGGAAATTATGTTCCTTGAAATCTTTTGTTAGAGATAGTGGCTTAAATTCAAATCGTAGTTGCCTTTGTAAAAGCTACTTAATTATGTAACACTTTATTCTTCTTTCTTATTAATTACTTGTATACCTAATTGGCCGCCTTAAGCAATCATCCTTAACTTATTTTCTATAATTACTTGGATCTATATCTTATGCATTCAACCAAGTACGTGACTAACCAATGCGCGGATCTCAGTACGCGACTTCAACACCAACTTAGAAAGAGAGGTTGGCTGCAAAGTTCTTTAATTCATCCTACACGATGAAGATCAGGAAGATGCTTGGTCAAAAAACCCTTTGGTGCAAAATACACAGCAACTTCTTCAGAAGAGATGAACTAGGTCAAGACCTTTGTCTTTGATCACAAATTGCTTGAACAGAGTTTGCTCAATACTTGTGCAGCTTGTGTACAATTTGATGGCTCTTAAAATAATTCTTTTATATGTCTAGAGTTAGGAGAAAATAAAGCCCAAAGACATATTCACGGATCCCAAAAAATCAGAATTGAAAATTTGACTTTATAAATCTCGACAGATGGCAAGGTGTCGAGGAGCTATAGAGTAGGTGTCGAGCTTTAATGAACTTGCACTTCAGCTTGTTTTTCTTGGACAGACTTGATGACTTCAACACTTGATCTTGAAACCTTGTTTCTTGAAGTATTAAAAACACCTAGAACTACCCAATTACAAGTAGAGTGCGTTTTGTCAAAGGATTAGCTGATTTACATAAACAAATGACATATGTTCTTAACACGTGAAATACATATGTCCTAACAGGCTCCTCTCTCGTTTCTTATTCTCCAGTTCTCTCTCATTTTAATGTGGATGAATGCCACGTGGAAACAAAACAGTTCAAAGGCCAAAAAATAAGCAATGAAATTCTCTCTCTTCTTTCTTCACTCTTCTGTTACTTTCACTTGTTTTCTCTCTCTTTCTCTTTCTGCTCTTTTTCCTCTTTCTCTATACGGACCAAACTTGAGCATCATAAGCATCAAAATGAAAGGGGCAGAGGATGTGAGTTCTATGCAACCAAAAGGAAAAAAAAAAAAAAAGCCACGGAATTCTCTTTCTTGTTTCACCTCTCTCTCCATCACTTCAACTCTTTTCTCTCTTTATCCCTCTTTTCAAATGGACCAAACCTAAACAACAGACTATCAGAGGCATGAAAACAAAAAGAACAAAGGATGTGAGCACTGTGCTTGGGATTTTATCATTCTTGGCAAGAGTGGTCAGATTGGGTTCCTCCCAATGGAAGGTGGGTATAAGGGTAAGGATCAGGGGAGTTAATCTCGTACCGTACCGGCCGGTATGGCCGGAATATTTCGCACCGGCGCCTGAGACGGTACAAAAATGTGTTTGTTTCGTACCGGTTTAAATACCGGCTATATCGGGTCGTTCCGGTCATACCGGGAAACAAATCGGATTTCGGCCGAAAACTTCATACCGGACCGAAATAACAAACAAAAAAAAATTTAGATCTAATGATCTCTCTCCTTTCTCAATAACTTACTTGCTCTTGCTCTTGGGTCATTGCTGTCGTTAACATGGTGCCATTGTCGCCACCACGTTGCCTGTAGCAACCCATTTGGCGATCTTCTCTTCAGCTTTTGCTGCTGCTGCTGCCTCTTCTTCTTTGTCTGCTCAGAGGCTTATAATACGGTTCTCCTTCTTATTCTGCCTTTTATGTTTCTTTTTATTGTAATCTTTAACTTTTTGTTGTTTTGTGTGCTTGACAAGTGACAAATCACTGACAACGAACATCATTCAAAAATTCAAACTGTACCTCTTTTTTCTTTTCTTTTTTTTAACATAACATTATAACTATTTATGCGTGCTCTGCCTACACATCAGAACACTAACCAAGACTACTTATTTGGGGCCTATTTTAGTATTTTAATACTAATAATATCATTTTTTTTATATAAGTATTAATATCAATTCGATTATAAATATTATATATATAATATATATATATATATATATATATATTCTTTTGGCCGATAATACTATATATTATATATTACTAGTATAATAAATTAATATTTTAGCTAGAGCTTCAATTAATAAATAAGATATAAGTTGATAATTTTAAATATTATAAACAAATTATATGGGCCTTGATTAATGGATATACAACTAATATATATATATATACATTAAATATATAAAATAGCGATAAATCCGAAACGGTACACCGGTATTGACTGGTATCTGAAATATATCGTACCGGTGGCCAAACCGGTACAGCCTTCGATACGGTATTGACTTCCTTGGTAAGGATAGTAATCTCACACCCACCTTACACAGCGGTATTTCCTTGGCTTCCCCTGAGCGAATAGAGATCTTTAACTCCTTTTTGGTCTCCTCAAGTATCGATTTTCTCCAGCCAGCAAGCTCTGATCTTGGTGCCGACTTAGCTTCATATGAAAAATTGTCAAATAAAAAATTAGATTTGTTTCGTGGCTTTTTTTTTTTTTTTTTTTTTTTTTCCTTTGGGCTGCATAGAACTCACATCCTTTGTCCCTTTCATTTTGATGCTTATGATGCTCAGGTTTGGTCCGTTTAGAGAAAGAGGAAAAATAGCAAAGAGAGAGAGAGAGAGAGAGAGAGAGAGAGAGAGAGAGAGAGAGAGAGAGAGAGAGAGAGAGAGAACAAGTGAAAGTAACAGAAGAATGGAGAAAGAAGAGAGAGAATTTCATTGCTTATTTTTTGGCCTTTGGATTGTTTTGTTTCCACGTGGCATTCATCCACATTAAAACAGGAGAGAACTGGAGAATAAGAAACGGGAAAGGAGCCCGTCTCCTACATATATCACTTGTTTTATTAAAGTGTTTGGATTTTACATGAGTTATGGAGGTCAGGTTTTTGGGTTGCTCTTTTATCTTGGTTGCACTTCAGTTAATACATTGAGTCAGTCAATGACCCTAAGTAAAATATAATAATTCAATGGATTTTGTTAAGGTTTTTGGGTTGCTCTTTTATCATGGTTTTGTTAATGCTGAGGAAGATGGCTTGGTTCAATGGATTTTGTCCCCTAGTAAATAGATATGGTACAGATTCTACTCAAGTACTTAAAACAAATATTGGCCAAGAGATAAACCCAACCTGGTATCATAGAGAAGCTCAGAGCTTTTAAGATTTGACAATTAAGATAAGCCAAATTACTCTATCCAGTACCCACAATTTATCCTAACAAATTTAGAGGATATATTCTCTCTATTGGGATGCATGATACACTCATCTTGCATACTATAACGAAAACGAATTCAAAATTGTTTAAAAGTAAAAGCTGATGCTGCGCCTATAAAATTAGAATAAGCAAATTAAAATTTATATTCTCATACACACACATATATTCCTCTCATTTTTAGAGTAGTGTCTATTTGTGATTTGAGTTTATCTTGACACAATAGATCAACCCCCCAACACTCCATTTCTGATTTTGGATCACTATGAAAAATTATACCCACAGTAAAATAGTAATTAAAAAAAAAAAAAGAAGAAGCAATAGCTAAGAAAAAAAGCCCATTTGTACAAAAGAAAAAAATGTGAGATTTTAAAAATATATATATATATATATATATATATATATCAGAAGAACTTGAGTGTTTAAAACTCGAGATCCTCAAGAAAAAAGAGATTTTTTAAAAAAATATGAGAAGAACTCGAGTCTTTAAAACTCGAGATCCTCAAAGAAAAACTCGATTATTTGAAACTCGAGATTCAAATGCAAAAATACTCTGTTCAGGCAAATTGGTTGCTCTGTTTTGCTCTGTTTTTTCCAGTGGAACTCGAGTCTATGAAACTCAAGTTCCAAGGGGAATTTTTTTTTTCTTGGACATGCAGGCAAACCAGAAACTGAAATGTGTGCACCTGCTAAGAAACAGAGATAAAGAAGCTAAGAATGTAATCTATAAGCACTCATTGAGAGGCAGAGAAGCTGAGAATGTAAATGTACTTAAATTACAACCAAAGGCATTCTCGCTAGGTACCAAACTATAGAAACTCTTACACTCTCTTCATAATATAGTTTTACAATGCAAATGCACTTACGTCACAGCAAAAGGCATTCTCAATATATCAACATTCTAAACATGCGCAACCATGCTTAATTTGCAATTCTAACCGTACTACTTATATCACAATCTTTATAGAGGTACATTGGATAGAGAATTACAAATACATTAAAAAAAATGAAAAAGTTAATTGTGCCAATACAACATAGTCACTTTTCCTAAGATCAGCGGTGCGCACAACAAAAACGTCGTCCATGGAAGCATGCCTGAAAAACATAAAGTAATCACGTTAGGAGACAAGATAGTAAACAGTAGGTAAACATAGAATGAACACGAGGGTTATTTAACTGATGCATAACTTTTTGCCATCTACCTACCTAGTGTGGAACATGAGCTTATGGAAGCGCCATGGGACTGTGGATATTTTCTGCGATTTTGCTCGGAAGCATGACATAGTCCACATGTCTGCTTGGGTTGACTTTCTATCAAATCTGCATCCTCCCTTTGCCATCCCAATTCTCGATCCTTATTTCTCACGCCATCCATCTCATTCCTTATTCTTGACTTCACTGGTCAACCTTTGGCCTGCAACAATGCTGGATTAGGCAACCACTTTGGCCCTATGGGATCCCTCTATAATGACTGTGACTTAGGAATCGCAAATGCATGCTGATAAGTGTTAAGGGCATTGTTCAAACCATAACATGGGTGAATATATGTGGTCGAATCAATATTTAAATAGTCACAAACTCTAATTGCATGTGAACACGGGATCCTTATGTTTTGCCATTTCCCACAACTGCATGTTCTTTCCCATAACTAAACTTCATAACTATGGTTTCCCCCTCCTGCGCTATACGTGTTGAGTTGAGTAATTATCTGATATATCATCTGTTCATTGCTAAATGCCTTGAGATAGTGTTTCTCATATTTAAGCTTATTTCTGTTCCACGTGTCAAAGGCATATTCACTCCATTTCTTACCCTGTAACAACTCATATTGGTATTCTTTGTGCCAGTCGTGGAAATGTTCAACAAGTTTGGACCAAGTGAACTTAACCAACGCGGCAATAAGAAGGCCCCATGCTCCTTTCAATACACCATTGAAGCACTTTGATATATTGGTTGTCATTGCCCCAAAACGTCTCCCACTATAATGTGACTGGGTCCATATATCCACAGACTCTCTCATTAGGTATGTGTATGGAAGATAATCTTGATTCTTTTCCTTGCCATCCTTCCCTATCACCTTCTTCTTATTTCTAATGGCCTCCATTTCTGCCTGCTTAATGGACTTCATTATGGTATCAAATTTAACTACTTGAGTAGCATATCCCGCTTTCAACACCGCTGACTTTAGAGTCAAGTTCTGAATATGTGTGTTGAAGTTGCTAGCAACATGTCGAAGGCAATATCTATGAAATACCTGTGTTCTTCCATCATCCCCTTTAGGCCAGTTTGAATTTGACATTTTTGATACTGAGATGTCAGTGAGAAATTATGCAAATGCCTTCGTCAGGTTTCACGTGGCCAATCGTATCTCTGAGGCATTGTAAAAACCACCTCCAACTGGACCCTAACTCATAATCCACAACAGCAAAGGCAAAAGGGAATACCTTGTTGTTAGCGACGGTGTCATTACAACCAACAACTTTCCCTGATATTTACCATACAGATGGGTCCCATCAATACTGATAACCGACTTGCAATATTTGAATCCATCAATGCTTGGACCGAAAGACCAAAACACATATTGCAAAAATACGCTGTCATCTTCACTGGTGGATATGGTATGATACAACACTTGGGTAGTCGGATCCTGATCAATATATGCCATTAGCAACTTTTGCAATCTTTGGTAAGACTCTTCCCAATTCCTAAACATCTTTCCAATCGCCTTACCTTGTAGTAAGAAGGCCTATGGCCCTCATATTTTGACACTATCATAGATCTGAGATGCTTAATTGGGGTAGTGTGATCCTCACTTAACTTCTTATGGATGTCTATTGCAATAAAGTTACAATTCATCATTCTACCATCATTTCGCACCCCAATCCATATACACGTGTGAGGACCCTTGTACACGGTGATCATCCATAGTTTGTGGAGATTGGGCTTCATGACTGCGTAGACATACCACTTGCATGACTTATCCATGCATTTCGCACAAAGTTTTGTCGTGGTCAATCTACTGATCATAAAATGTTTGTTTTCCTTGAGGGAACAAATTTCTAATACGCGTTGCACCTCCACTTTATTGGCAAAAGTCAAGCCTTTGCAAATTCATTCCCTCTCTCCAAGTAGACACAAATGGTGTCTCAATATGTGAAGGATCAACCATATTTTCCCAAGTATTTGCAGAAAATGACAAGGCAGGAGGTGCGTAGGCAAGGATTGTGTTCGTAATGTTTTGGATACTAAGAACATTGGCTACATCAAGTTCACTACCGTCCAATGTCTCATCATCATCAATGTCCCTCTCAAAGTCCCTAAAGTCCCCTTGTTCAATCCTGTCTTCAATCTCATCTCTATCAACAAAATCTTCACCGTCAATGGTAGTACTCTCATCAATAGAGTCGTCATTATCATTGTCATCCTCATCCTCATCATCATCCTCATCCTCATCTTCATCCTCATCATCATCATCATCGGCATGAACACCATCATGCTCTACATGTGTAAAATACTCATATTGAGAATCCGGAACTATAACCTGTAAACTTGTTTGTGTTTGTTGGATTTCCTCGATACCAACTCTACACGCGGCACCAACTGTATGTACAACTCAATGTTAGTCACTTCAGGTATTCTCTCCAACTTGTCAAACATGATCTTCACATGTTTGTTTGTTTCTATTGCCATATACTTGTAATTAATCTGGTGCTTCAGGATTTCATTTGGCATACGATAAGTAATTTGTATGTTGTGCACAGCAGGATTCTCACACAACTCTTCCATAACCATCATGATGTGCATGAAATATATACGATAAAGTACTCACATATTTACATATTTGGCCTTACTTTTATGTTATTCTGTGATTGATTATATAATATCTTTGTGTTGCAGGCAACAAGGGCTTTACATGTAAAGTGGGGCTAGGAAAATTGAATCAAGCCAACTTACATCCAACCAGGCATGAATTCAAGAGAAGACCAACCCAATTAAATTTAAGTCCAATTGGAGTAAGGAATTAAAGGAAATTTGCACCAAATCCAAGTCCAATTCAGATTAGGATTCCAGCCTGCACATCAGTTAGTATTTTTGGCATAACATTCGGCTCAGATATACAATCGAGATGATTCAAGTTGGGTTGGAAAGTTAACTTAAAGGGCTACAACTTTGTAGTTTACCAGGAGCCCGAATTCTGACGTTAAATGAGCCAAAATAGTCGGTTAAGTGAAGCCTAAAAATCTGAGATTTTCTCCAAACGGGAATTCAAATTGTAATAGGATTCCTTGACCTATTTAAAGGCTTTTTAGGGTAAAATTCAGGGACTAGAGGCTAGTGTTAGGGCTGAGATGCAAAATAGAAAATTGGAGCAAGAGGCAGTGCCGCATGTGGCTTTTTTGTAGCTTTTCTCTATGATAGCATTGTGACTATTTCTTTCTCTATTTTATTTGTCTAGTTTAATGTTTAGTATTTTATTCTTTTGTTTTATTTCAATTACCATGAGTAGCTAAATTTATAATTAGAGTTGAGGATGAAACCTTGTCATGTGGCTTCTTTGTAGCTTTTCTCTATGATAGCATTGTGACTATTTCTTTCTCTATTTTATTTGTCTAGTTTAATGTTTAGTATTTTATTCTTTTGTTTTATTTCAATTACCATGAGTAGCTAAATTTATAATTAGAGTTGAGGATGAAACCTTGTTAAGGATTATTAGTAATTTTTATTTGATTTGATTTTTCCCACAATAGTTGTTCTTTAATGATTTAAATTGTTCTTACTTCATATCAATTGACTAAGATGAGATTCTAGATATGAGTTCAATCATGTTTTTCTCATGATTTAGGATTGATCTTAATTAATTGAATGCTTGGTTTATTAATTCTTGATTATAAAATTGGATATCGTTTGTGATTTGTTTGTCAATGGATACAATTTATGATTTGATTTTTAGAATTGGATATATCTTGTGATTTGTTTGGCTACGGATACAATTGATGATTTGATTTTATACTTAAGAAGCAAAGAAGAACATGCTTTTGATTTTTAAAATAAGTATTTTAATGAGAATATTTTTCATGGTAACAAGATTGATTTCTAGATTATCATGTAGTGAGTTGGGAAAAATTAATGATCATAAATATATGCTGATATGACTTACAAGGCGGATTCCAAAACCTTAATTCCTTTCCCTTGATTGTTTACATCTTTTTATTGCTTTATATCTTTTACTTAGTTTAACTATTTGCTTAATTTTATTATTTGCTTAGTTTATTTAATTTCAAAACAACCAATTTTTATTAAACTAGATTAGGATTAATTTGGTTAAGGTTTAATTAATTTTCCTACGTTCATTCAAGTCCCTGTGGGTTCGACCTCGTTCTTGTCAAACTATACTTCGGTACGGTTCATACACTTGCGAGTACTTTAAAATTTCACAACAAGTTTTTGGCGCCGTTGCCGGGGACTTGGTTAGGAAAATAAATTAGGTCTTAATTGAATTTTTCCTTCTACTAGTTGTAGTTAATTTTTTTTTTTTTAAATAGAAAAAAAAAATTTATTTCTTTGTGCTTGGTGTATGAGAACTTGGATACGTGATAAAGAAAATCATCTTGTTAGTTTTGATTATCCATCGACAATGGGAGAAACAGGAGATGATTCAAAAACTCTTAGGGAGTTGTTCTCACCCATAACCACCAACCCTCCATCTTGCATAGTATTGCCTGCAACCACTGCTACACATTTTGAGTTGAAACCACAGATAATCCACCTTCTTCCCACTTTTCATGGATTGGATAGAGAAGACCCTTATATGCATGTAAAAGATTTTCTTGAGATTTGTGCTACTTGTAAGTTCCAAAATTTCACTGATGACTCTGTTCGCTTGCGCTTATTCCCTTTTTCCTTGAAGGATAAGGCAAAAGCATGGCTTAATTCTTTGTCACCTGGATCTATCACTTCATGGGAACTATTGGTTACAAAATTCCTTTTTAAATTTTTCCCAATGGCCAAGACCAATGCTTTGAGAAGAGAAATTGTAGATTTTTATCAGGATGAACAAGAGAAATTTTATGAGAGTTGGGAGAGATTTAAGGACTTGATCTTAAAGTGTCCTCATCATGGTTTTGAAACATGGAGACTAGTACAATATTTTTATAATGGTTTGACTCAGACAAATCGTAACATGATTGAGTCCATGAATGGTGGTGGATTTTTGAGTCTTGTAGATGATGAGGCATACAAATTTCTTGAGAATTTTTCTGAAAGTTCACAACAATGGGATTTTTCCAATCGTAAAGAGAGATCTGCCCCTGCAATTAAGAAATGAGGATTGTATGAAGTCAGTGAAGATTTAGACATAAAAGCTAGGTTGGACAATCTCACTCGTAAGGTTGAGGCTTTAGCTTTAGGTGGAGGGATGAATTCTATCAATCAAGTTCAAAGTGAAACATGCTCTATTTGTGCAAGTCCTATGCATACAACACAAATGTGTCCTTCCGCAATTGTGTATCCTGATTTTTATACTGAGCAAGCAAATGCATTGAATAATTATGGAAAACCATTTGCTAATCCATTTTCAGAGACATACAATCCAAATTGGAGGAACCATCCTAATTTCTCATGGAGGCAAAATCAGCCTTCCACAAATGTAAGTGGACAACAAGTGCATCAACAAAGTCAATTTCGTCCACCTACTCAAGCATATCCTCCCATTCCTCAATCAACACCTCAGTTTGTGGCACCACCAAAACAACAACCATCTTTGGAGGAGTCTCTCAAAAGTTTCATGCAATCAACTAGCCAAGCCATTCAAGAGATGAAAAGTTCCACCCATTTGAATACTCAAGCTATTTCAAAGTTGGAAAATCAAGTTGGCCAGTTAGCAACCCAAGGTGGATAGAGGGAAAAAGGAAAGTTTCCTAGTCAACCCATACCTAACCCAAAAGGACAGTATGCCATCAATGGTTCTTCTAGTTCCACCCATGGACAAGAACATGTTCAATCTATTACTACCCTTAGGTCTGGTAAGCAAGTTGATAATCAAGTGAAAATGCCAGAAGTGGAGGATGATGAAAATTTTGTGTTAAAGGAAAAAGGAACTCATAGTTCACATGATGATCATGGAGAAAAGGAGAACAACCCACCCGCCACTCCAATTCAAGATCTTAGTTCTCCCCTTGATAAGAGGTTTGTTCCTAAAGCTCCATTTCCTCAAAGGTTAATCAATCCTTAGAAAAGTGCACAATTTGGAGACATTTTAGAGGTTTTTAAGCAAGTGCAAATAAACATTCTATTTCTTGATGCAATTCAGCAAGTTCCTGCTTATGCTAAGTTTCTAAAAGATCTTGTGACAATGAAGAGAAAGACAAATGTCCCTAAAAAGGCATTTTTGACTGAGCAAGTTAGTTCAATCATTCAGAATAAATATCCAGTGAAATGTAAAGACCCAGGATCCCCTACAATTTCATGGAAGATTGGGGATCATCTCATTGAGCGAGCTTTGCTAGATTTGGGGGCAAGTGTGAACTTATTGCCATATTCAGTATACTTATATTTAGGTTTGGGGGAGTTGAAACCCACAACCATGACACTTCAATTAGTTGATAGGTCTGTGAAAATCCCTAGAGGTATTGTTGAGGATGTGCTGATTAAGGTGGATGCATTCTACTTTCCTGTTGATTTTGTTGTGTTAGACATTGAGCCTGCTCTGAATGCCAGTACACAAATCCATGTCATTTTAGGTCGCCTTTTCTTAGCCACATCCAATGCTTTGATCAATTGTCGGAGTGGTGTAATGAAGATTTCTTTTGGAAATATGAATGTTGAGCTTAATATCTTCCACATAAGTAAACAAGTGCTAGACAATGAGGATATCTGTGAGGTTGACATGATTGAGAGTCTAGTCCATGATACTTTCCTACAATCGAGTTATGAGGATCCTCTAGAGGCTTGCTTAAATCTTTTTGGTTGCAATTTTGATATTGAACACTCAATTGAAGAGGTCAATGCATTGTTAGATTCTGTTCCTCTCTTAAGTACTGATAGTTGGCAACCAAAAGTGATCCCTCTTCCACTTTCTTCATCCCCACCCCCATCTGCTGTGGAACCACCAAAGTTGGAGTTGAAACCATTACCTGACACACTTAAGTATGCATTTTTAGGTTCTTCTGAGACTTTACCTGTCATTATAGCTTCAGATTTGGATGACCTTAAGGAATGCCAATTGATAAGTGTACTTCAAGAGCATAAGGAAGCTATAGGTTGGTCAATTGCTGATATCAAAGGTATTAGTCCATTTGTGGTTATGCATAGAATTCACTTGGAAGAGAATGCTAAAATTTCACGTGAACTGCAGAGACGTCTAAACCCTATTATGCAAGAGGTAGTGAGAGCTGAAGTTTTGAAGCTTTTGGATGTGGGTATTATTTACCCAATTTTTGATAATAATTAGGTGAGTCAGTTCAAGTTGTACCAAAGAAATCTGGCATAACAGTTGTTAAGAATGAGGATGATCAGTTAGTCCCAACTCGTGTGCAAACAGGATGGAGAGTATGCATTGATTACCGTAAGTTGAATGCCATGACAAGAAAAGATCATTTTCCTCTTCCTTTTATAGACCAAATGTTGGAAAGGTTAGCTGGTCATGCTTATTATTGTTTTCTTGATAGATATTCTGGATATAATCAAATTCTCATTGCACCACAAGATCAAGAAAAGACTACCTTCACATGCCCCTTTGGGACGTTTGCCTACCGTCGCATGCCGTTTGGTTTATGTAATGCTCCTGGTACATTTCAGAGGTGCATGGTTAGTATTTTTTCTGATATGGTGGGATGATTTTTGGAGGTATTTATGGATGACTTTTCAGTATTTGGGTCCACTTTTGAAGAATGTTTGCACCACCTATCCTTAGTGTTAGTGCGGTGTAAGGAGAAGAATCTTGTTCTTAATTGGGAGAAATGTCATTTTATGGTGAGAAAGGGAATTGTTCTTGGGCATGTCATTTCAGAAAATGGTATTAAGGCTGATAAGGCCAAAATAGATTTGATTTCTAACCTTCCACCTCCTCGGTCTGTTAAGGAAATTAGATCATTTTTGGGTCATGCAGGATTCTATTAAAGGTTTATCAAGGATTTTAGTAAAATCTCAAGGCCCTTATGCAACTTACTTGCCAAAGATACCCCATTTGTGTTTGATGATGAGTGTCTTCATGCATTTAAGAGACTAAAAACTGAGTTGACTTCTGCACCTATCATTCAACCACCTGATTGGAAAATGCCTTTTGAGATTATGTGTGATGCCTCTGATTATGCAATTGGTGTTGTTTTAGGACAGCGGGTTGGAAAAGTTCCCCATGTGATTTATTGTGCTAGCAAGACTCTAAATGATGCTCAAATGAACTACTCTACAACAGAAAAGGAGTTGCTAGCAATTGTTTTTGCCTTGGATAAATTTAGGTCTTATTTGTTGGGGTCTAAGGTCTTAATTTATTCGGATCATGCTGCATTGAAGTATCTTTTCTCCAAAAAAGATGCTAAAGCTCGACTTATCCGATGGATTTTATTGTTACAAGAATTTGATTTTGAGATTCGAGATAAGAAGGGAACCGAAAATGTAGTAGCTGACCATTTGTCTAGATTAATTGTTGAGCACACTGATGACAGTTTACCTATTCTTGAATCTTTCCCTGATGAGCAGTTGTTGCATGTATCCCATAGACCTTGGTATGCTGATATTGCAAACTATCTTGTCACTAATCAAATGCCTTCGCATTGGACTAAACAAGATAAGTCTAAATTTGTGGCTGAGGTTAAGTATTTCTTTTGGGATGATCCATACTTGTTTAAGTACTGTTCTGATCAAATAATTAGGAGATGCATATCTGAGAATGACCAACAAAATGTTATCTCCTTTTGTCATGATCATGCTTGTGGAGGCCACTTTAGTTCAAGAAAGACTGCTGCCAAGATTTTTCAATGTGGATTTTATTGGCCTTCCATTTTTCATGATTCCCATGCATATTGTTCAGCTTGTGAGAGATGCCAAAAGTTAGGGAGTATTGGAAAAAGAAATATGATGCCATTGAACCCTATTTTGATTGTTGAGGTATTTGATGTTTGGGGTATTGATTTCATGGGTCCTTTTCCTAATTCTTTTGGTAACTTATACATCCTTGTTGCTGTTGATTATGTTTCTAAGTGGGTTGAGGCCATTGCATGTAGAACTAATGATCACAAGGTTGTAGTCAAGTTTTTGAGAGAGAATGTGTTTGCACGGTTTGGTACACCACGTGCCATTATTAGTGATGGGGGAAAGCACTTTTGCAATAGAGTTTTTGAGCAGCTATTGAAGAAATATGGGATCACTCATAAGGTTGCAACACCTTATCACCCACAGACAAGTGGTCAAGTAGAGATATCTAATAGGGAAATCAAGAGAATATTGGAGAAAACAGTTAACCCTACTCGGAAAGATTGGTCTTTAAGACTTAATGATGCATTGTGGGCATACCGTACGGCATTTAAGACTCCCATTGGAATGTCTCCCTATCGAATTGTGTATGGTGAGGCTTGTTACCTCCCTGTTGAGTTAGAGCATAGAGCTTATTGGGCTATTAAGCGGTTGAATTTTGATCTTGACAAAGCAGGTGCTGAAAGGAAACTCCAAATCAATGAGTTGGAAGAAATTCGTAATGATGCATACCATTGTGCCAAATCATATAAGGATCGAATGAAAAGGGTTCATGATAAAAACATCTTGAGAAAATCATTTGAACCTGGTCAGAAAGTTCTTCTTTATAATTCTCGTTTGCATCTCTTCCCAGGTAAGTTACGATCTCGATGGACTGGTCCATTCATAGTTCGCACTGTTTATCCCCATGGTGCTATTGAGATTGAGAATCCTAAAAATGGTGATATGTTTAAAGTTAATGGCCAACGTTTGAAACCATTTTTAGAACTTGAGCCTCTAGAAGTTGAAGAAGTCATCTTGGATGAGCTTGTTTATTAGGATTGATCCCAGCTGTGTTTATCAGGTTTGCATTTATTTATTTATTTATTTTTCTTTTCTTTTTCTCTCGTTTATTTTCTGCTTCTAGATTAGACTTTGTGTTTATTTTCTTGTTTAGTTTTATTTGCTTTTGTTCTAGCTGATATTTGATAGAAATTGAAATTTATAACAATCAGCTTCATCAAGGTACGTCTCTTCCTTCTCCTTACCTTACTTGTTTCTACTTGGTCCTCATGTTGCATATTAATATTTTGCTCTCTTTTCATTTAAGACATATATTTGAGAGTATCATTTTTAACATTGAGGACAATGTTTGGTTTAGGTTTGGGGGGGATGTATATAGATTTTTATCTTTTTGTCTTGTTTTGCTTTGTTGTGTTAAAAATAAAAATAAAAATTGCCTAGCTTGAGGTTTATGTTTTGAGTTCGTTATACTACTTTTGCTTAAAGAATTTCATTGCTTTCATGCTCAATTCATTGCACATGTACGTAGCCACTCAGACACAACTTGTTGTTGAAGGAAAAAAAGATTAGAAAATCTTGATGATAACAATGTGGAGACTGTAACCCTTGTAAGTTTTGAGCCAATCATTATTTATTTTGAGAGTTATTTATTGTTTCTAATCTTAAAGTTCATTTGGAAGTGCGCAATATATTTCCCTTGTTGTAGTCTCATTATTCTTTCTTTTGGCCAAGAAAAAAATATGATTTTAAGCCACACTTGAATCTTTTGAAGTCATTGATGTTGAATGAACTATACTAGTCTTTGAGAGATGAGATTAGGCCATTTTTGTCTACTTTGAGCCATATATGTGTTTTTCTTTTTTGATACATTATCGCTAGTCACCCCGTTGAGACTTTTAATTAGCCTTTCTTTCTTAAAACCCTTATCCATAGTGTTTCAAGATGGAATTTGATCAGTTTGTTTCAATGTGGTGGTTTGTGCGAGAATTCAAAGAAGAAAGAAAAAACAAGAATTGAATTGAAAAAAAAAAAAAAGAAAAAAAAAAGAAAAAAAAGAAAAGAAAAGAAAAAGAAAAGTGTCAAAAAGAAGAAAATAAAAAGGGTTCTCATCAAATTTTGAGAAGTGAAATGTAAAGGAGTATTGCTTTAAAGAAGAAGAGTTGAAAAAAAAATGTTGAATGGAAGTTCCAAAAAGAGTTGACATTCTGACAAATCTTAAAAGCACTTCTTATTATTTACCTTCACCCATTTTTATTTCATTCCCTTTGCTTTTACCCTACATTACGTCCTAATAAAGTCCTTATTTGATTTTGAAGATTGTATAGTTCAGATATTGATATGACAAAGAAGAAAAAGGTGTGGTATAAATATTTTTGGCATCCTTTCATGAGACTACTTGTTCTTTCTTAATTAAGCGTCTTTCATGTGATTTATATGTGAGATGTTGATTTTGCTTACATTATTTTGCTCACATATATTGTTGAGTGTTACACCCCATTTCAGAGTGATTTCATTTGTTGAGTGATAACACCGGAAAGATTTGAGTTGAAGCATACTTTCAAATAGAGATTCGAGTCAAATTTATTCTAAAACTAAGAGTATGTTTGGGTTGGCTACCACTTTTCACTCACATTGAGTTTTGATGGCATGAGAAATTTCTTTAGCATTTGAAGTGTTTTTGAACTTGAACTAATCCTCTTTGCAGAAGGCAATTGAAAAAAAAAAAAGTTTGTTTGATTCTCTTTGTTTTGTTTTTATTTTTTTTAGTATTCTTTCTCAGAATTTTGTGGGTATATTCCTTGCAAACCCTCACGAGACTACAACTCATCCACTAGTGTAAGCTAGGGGTTTAAAGGCTTGTTGCATACGCTAAATGCAATCGAAATTTCCAGGGAAAGTGGATTAGTTAGGATATTTTCTTTGTTTTCTTTCACTCTTTATCTGTTTTGCTCGAGGACTAGCAAAATGTAGGTTTGGGGGTATTTGATGTGCATGAAATATATACGATAAAGTACTCACATATTTACATATTTGGCCTTACTTTTATGTTATTTTGTGATTGATTATATAATATCTTTGTGTTGCAGGTAACAAGGGCTTTACATGTAAAGTGGGGCTAGGTCAATTGAATCAAGCCAACTTACATCCAGCCAGGCATGAATTCAAGAAAAGACCAACCCAATTAAATTTAAGTCCAATTGGAGTAAGGAATTAAAGGAAATTTGCACCAAATCCAAGTCCAATTCGGATTAGGATTCCAGCCTGCACATCAGTTAGTATTTTTGTCATAACTTTCGGCTCAGATGTCCAATCGAGATGATTCAAGTTGGGTTAGAAAGTTAACTTAAAGGGCTACAACTTTTTAGTTTACCAGGAGCCCGAATTATGATGTTAAATGGGCCAAAATAGTCGGTTAAGTGAAGCCTAAAAATATGAGATTTTCTCCAAACGGGAATTCAAATTGTAATAGGATTCCTTGACCTATTTAAAGGCTTTTTAGGGCAAAATTCAGGGACTAGAGGCTAGTGCTAGGGCTGAGATGCAAAATAGAAAATTGGAACAAGAGGCAATGCCGCATGTGGCTTCTCTGTAGCTTTTCTCCATGATAACATTGTGACTATTTCTTTCTCTATTTTATTTGTCTAGTTTAATGTTTAGTATTTTATTCTTTTGTTTTATTTCAATTACCATGAGTAGCTAAATTTATAATTAGGGTTGAGGATGAAACCTTGTTAAGGATTATTAGTAATATTTGTGTGATTTGATTTTTCCCACAATAGTTGTTCTTTAATAATTTAAATTGTTCTTACTTCATATCAATTGACTAAGATGAGATTTTAGATATGAGTTTAATCATGTTTTTCTTATGATTTAGGATTGATCTTAATTAATTGAATGCTTGGCTTATTAATTCTTGATTATAAAATTGGATATCGTTTGTGATTTGTCTGTCAATGGATACAATTTATGATTTGATTTTTAGAATTGGATATATCTTGTGATTTGTTTGGCTACGGATACAATTGATGATTTGATTTTATACTTAAGAAGCAAAGAAGAACATGCTTTTGATTTTTAAAATAAGTATTTTAATGAGAATATTTTCCATGGTAACAAGATTGATTTCTAGATTATCATGTAGTGAGTTGGGAAAAATTAATGATCATAAATATATGCTAATATGACTTGCAAGGCGGATTCCAAAACCTTAATTCCTTTCCCTTGATTGTTTACATATTTTTATTGCTTTATATCTTTTGCTTAGTTTAACTATTTGCTTAATTTTATTATTTGCTTAGTTTATTTAATTTCAAAACAACCAATTTTTATTAAAGTAGATTAGGATTAATTTGGTTAAGGTTTAATTAATTTTCCTACGTTCATTCAAGTCCCTATGGGTTCGACCTTGTTCTTGTCAAACTATACTTCGGTACGGTTCGTACACTTGCGAGTACTTTAAAATTTCACAACACATCATCTTCAATTCGTCAAGGGTCTTTAAACTACGATCAATTTGGGTATAATAGCTCTTTATACCTAGCCCTTCAAATGGCAATCCCTTGTTCGCATTGGGATTCTTCAACGAACCACCGTGATATAGGATTATATCAATTTCAGGCATTGTAAACCTGTTAAAGTCAAGTTACTATGTTAGTTATAAAAACATTTTGAAGTTCCTTGATCTAAAAGAAACTTGAAGCAAGTCTTTAACTTTCTAATAAAAAGAAGCGGCCAAGAAATTTTTTTAATTTGATTTTCATGATACAAATAGAACATTTTTTTTTTTAAATTTTAGCTGTAATACAACTATATTTAACAATTGGACGTATACAGCAGGTGTTAGAATATGGGTCTTCAAGTATAAGTTTCCTAACTACCGTATATTATTTTCTAGAGATTGTAAATACTATTTGCCACATTTTCAAATTGATCTTCAGGAGTTGAATATGTATATTATTCAAATTGATATATTCATATTTTTTTGTTCACATTTTCTAGAGATTGAAAACAACACAATCTGTTAGAGCTATCTGCCACATTTTTATGTCTAAACATAAACTTTATGCAATACATCAACTTTACAAACCACAAAAATAAGTTTTTGAAAATCACAAACTTACCCATACACAATCTCCATAAAATGTTAACAATCTAACAGTCTAATTGGTATAACAATCTAACACTATACTCAAAAGATAAAGTATTGTGAGTTAAATGTGAACCGTTTTAAAAGATGTGGACACTAGTTGTGAAAATATGAATATTGTGTATATAGAGTTACATCTGCAAGTGAAACCATGTTTTCTTATTTAAGAAGCCTTTAAGGTATTCTGATACTCAAACTCTTTAACCCACACCCATAGACAACTAATACCCAACTACAATAACAATCAAATCAAAAAACCCTTATCTGAGATATGAAATTGTTGAGAGGGAAGAGCAGTGAGAAAGGCAGTGTGGTGAGTGAGAGTGAGAGGCAATGTGGTGTGAGAGTTATGGGTGAGTGAGAGTTAGTGAGGCTGAGTGTATGGGTCGTTAGTGAGGCTGAGTGTATGGGTCATTAGTGAGACTGAGAGTTAATGAGGATGCTCTATTTTTGGGAAAGAGCCTATGTCTATGTTTATAAAATTTGATTAGACTGCGTGTTTATAAAATTTTTACTCGAGTCTATAAGACTCAAGTTCTATTAATATTTTAATTCTTAAATCTCGAGTCTTAAAGAATCGGTTTTTGCTATGTAAAACGAGTCTTAAAGACTCGAGATCTACGTAGACCATTTTAAGCCAACTTAGCAATTCAAAGCAAGTGCAAAGTGAGTTTGTAAAACTTGATTTTTAATTAGATCTTGAGTTTTAGAAACTTGAGATGTTAGTTTTCTTAAATATTTGAAACGTTGCCTAACTTACTACATAGAAGCCCCTTACCAGGCTACTTTGCAAATTGCCTCCAGATTTATATTTCTCCTGTTTCTTCCCATTTTTAAATAAATGAATGGTACTTGGAAAAAAAAATGCAACATTTAGAAAAAAAAGCCAACTTAAAAAAATATATCAGTGACCTGAAAAAATTAGGGTCGTTTGGTAAGAGAGAGAAAGAAAAGAAAATTATAGAAATTAGGTTGGTTTTTTTTTTTTTTTTTTGGGTGGCTAACAGTTGGATCAAATTTTTTCCAGGTGTCATTCATTTATATAAAAATGGGAGGAAATGGGAGAATTAGGCCCTATTTGGTTTTTTCTTTTTTCTTTTTATCACTCATCACTCCTCACTCAATTTTCGTCACTTATCACTCATTACTTATCTCTTATCACTTAAAATACCCCAATTTCTTATACCCACCCGTTTGGCACACATCACTCAAATTTTTCAACTTTTTATGGGCCCCGTACCTGTTACTTGGTCAGAACAAAGTTGTTAACCTACCTGTGGAAGGTTTCATCATCATTTTTTCTCTTTTCTCATTTCCCTTTTCCCCAATAAAGCTGTATTCCCAGAGGAAAAATACAACCGAGGGGAAAAATATATTTTTTCTTGAGTGAATATTTTATCACACTCACAGTTGGTGGACTACTTAGTAGTAAGTAGGAGGAAGAAAAGGTATACTTTCTTAAATTGATAAAGCATGCATTGGATTTGTGTAAGAAAGTGGGAGATCTAAGAGGATTGAGATGGAAACCACTGCAGTTCATCTCGGCCATCCATTTACAGTTCACACCCACACATATCACAGGCCAGTTCTCTCTTTCTCTCTCTGTTTTGATGTTTCTCTTGAGTTTTCTTTTGTCTGTGTGTCTATCAACACCAAAAAAAAAAAAAAAAAAAAACGATGCAAGGCGGAACCGATGCAAACCAAGTTATAGCCAAGTGAGCCAAGGTCTTAGTAAACACAACATAAAAAATGGAGGAACATGGAAAAAACAAAAAAAAAAAAAAAATCAAAATAAAACCCAACAGATGGAGGGGCTGAATTTGGGTCCATTGGAAACAAAAATCGGTGAACAGAGCTGTGTATATCTCGGGCTAAAGGTGCTGATCGGCAGAGAGCTCTACTTCAGTTGTTGGTGTGCTGTGGCTTTGGGAGAAGGAAAAGGGAAAGTGAGATAAAGTAGGAAGCATGGGTCGTTAGGAAAGTTAATACAAAAGTGTCGTTGGAGCTGCTGTGGGTCTACAGTGATGTAACTACGCACTACTGTGGGACCTAACTCTTGTCCAAAATTACACCTATTGCCACTGAGTTAACATAACTCAAAATCCAAAAAACTAAGTTTTGTTAATTGAGTGAACACCAGTGAAAGCCATTCAAACAAACATCATATAGGTGGTCTCCACGCATTTTGGGTTACGACTTAAAAAAATTGAGTTTTGTTAACTCAGTTTTTCAAAATCCAAACACCACCTTAAAAACCGAAGGTAAGCTACTCCCTCTGTTTTGTTTAACTAAAACACTAAATGTGTGGCCTTGTAATTTATATATATATATATATATATATATATAAATTGATGGGAGAATGTGTGGCCTTTAGCTTTAATGATAAGTTTCTTAAAAAACTAATGGTAAGCTTTTTTAAGGAAAATTAATTAGAAGTTAAAAGTAATAAACCCTTAAATTAAGATTAAACTGTTTTTTTTTTTTTTTGGTAAATAACTAAATAAAAGGGATAATGATAAGTTAATAATAAGATAAAAACTAATGATTTTGAGAAAGAATTAATGAATAAAATCATTCCAAATATACTTAGATTTGATAAATTTTATATTACATTGAATTTTCAAAGGATTTGCACAATACTAATATAGATTTGATAAAGACTAACAAATAAATAATGTAAGCAGGAAAATTAAATTTAGACCATTAACAAGATAGATAGTTGGAAATTTTGAGAATTTGGAAAATATAATTGTTGGGAATGAATAAAGGAAGAATAAAAATTGATTAAAAAATAATAAAGAATGGAATAAAGAAATAATATTTAAATAGTATAGAAAAATGATAGAGAGTCTGTTGGAAAGTGTATTTGAAAAAGTAGGCAAATAAAAGGAAAAAAGTAACTATTCACTCTCTGAAGAGTACAAAAATTTGGAGTGATTGCTAGAGATGCTCAATAGATTTGATTTGGTTTTTCTTGGGTTATTTCATACAACTTGTCCAATCATATACATACAAGTCTATGAGACATTTTCCTCAAAAAAAAAAAAAAAAAAAAGGGTCTATGCTACATTGGTTTATATTGGCCAATTTACTTCCTAAGCTTTAAATAGCAACCAAATCAATACCTCAGTTAGTCTACTGTTAATGCTCTAACGGAATGGTCATGTGAGACGCACATGAGCTTTAAAAAACAAACTAATCCCATGAATTTGAAAGAAGAGAAGCTAGAGCCATCGTGGCATGGCGCCTTGTTGTCTTGTCATTTGTGTCCCGATGATGCCTTGGTGGTTTTGCCACATCGTCTGACAGCCACCATTATTACCGCTGTCATCTCACCCCTAGTTTTTTTTTTTTTTTTTCCTAATGCAAGTATTATTATTTAAAAATTTCAAGTATTCGTTGTTTTCCAACCCTCTATGTGCGAATTTCTATTGGAATTTATTTGTTTGGTTTAATTTTTGGGGTTAGGATTTCTGTGAGCTTGTTTGTTTCATATAATTTAACGGAAATTACAAATGAAATAAACATTAAATTTAGGACTTGAAATTACATCAGGTGAATGAATTCTATTCTCTATATTGTTTTGCAATTGATGATTATGGGGCCAGTGCTTTAGCGAACATGTATTGCATTATTATTATTATTATTATTATTTTTTATGGGATGTATTGGTTTATTGCTTTTGAGTATGTAATACAATTGTTTGATGAAACGTCTGAGAGGGATATTGCTATTGCTCTAATATATCAAGTGAGGTGATTCTATTCTCTTGTGAAAGATTACCTTTTGAAGTCACTTTTAATGGCTCAAAAGTAATGAATTGAAGAATAAAATTTGAAAAAGAAATGATTATATTACATTGTTTAATCGATTTTTCTTCTTTTTAGTGGTTCAGGTGGTCGATGGACTATAAATGTTCCTTTATTGGTTTATGGTTTGCTTCATCTTTCTATTGATTAAATATGTCAATTTGGTGATGTAACTAGTATTTGATGCTATGAGCTTATGACTCATTCGGATGAGGATGACGAAATGTAGAAACTGTTATTTCCTTTCTTCTTTCTTAAATATGTAGATCCTTTTTATTGATTCAATTATATCTTTTGTTCTCCATAACTTCTTTGCTTATATTATTGGAGCCTTGATAATTGCTACTCCTTAGTTTTGTAACGGAAAATTTCAACTTTATGTCTTGATCTGAAAAGCTAAGAATAGAACAATTGTGTTTGTTTATTTAGACCCATTTAGACTAGATTAGTTTAACCTAATTAATTGATCAAGTAGTTACTTAGGTTGATTTTTCAAATCTAGGTTAAACTCGTGCAATCATATTACTTTGTGTAGAAATACAAAGATAGTAGTAATATGATGACCTAAGAAAACCAATGAAACCATCTAGTTTCAAGGTAAAAAATCTAGAGAGAATTTAACCTAACTATTCTCAAAGTAAATAAATTCACTATGATAGAATAGAAGTTTACAATAGATTCTCTCCCAAAAATCTAAAGTTACATCTAGTAGAACTTATTCACACAACTACGTGTAGCTCAGATTCCACAGACTTTTCTATCTTGAATTTACTGAATACAAACACCCTCATTTATGATTTTGAGATTCCACTCAAAGTTTTAGATCACCGTCAGGAGTTGATCTTTATGCAGCAACTTGTTTCCACCAGTTCTTGATTGTAAATCTTGTTCTGGTAGATGCTTGTTAAGTTAGAAGGCTACAGAAACCTCACAAATCTCACAGGAGTAATTCACAAGATTTCTAAGTGCTTCTAAAACATAGTTAAGGTTTTCCTTTTATACTAAGTATTGTTGGACTGAAACCCTAAACGTTTTCGCGAGCTTTGGGCCCTGATTAAAAATATGCAGAATACGACTTTCGATCGATTGAGCCTATCTTTTGATTGGTCGAGCTTCACAAAAACTTACTTCTTCTTTATGTAGCTTATATGTTCTTAAATCTTGACTTGAACCATCATGAGCAATGTTTAACACCTAATCTAGACATGTTTTTCTCTCATTTTGCCAACATACATGAATTTAGAATCTAAACATTTAGCCTAAATATTTAGAGCCTAACAAATTGATTTTCATAACAAGTGATACAAAGTTTTTCTTTTATGAATCCAGTGGTGCAAGCACTAGGTTTGGGGTGTTCATTTGTTTGTTTTGGTTTCACTTAAGCATTGTGTTTGGTTTCTAAGTTGTGCATAATATAATAAATTATTGGCGAAAACACCATTTTGGTCCCTATATTTTAGGGTCATAGTCAATTTATTCCCTACATTTTGGTAGTAGTCAATTTGGTCCCTATTATTTTCAACTTACAATCAATTTGGTCTCTACCGTTAACTCACTAACAGAAAATGCTTACATGGCAAATGGTGTACACAGTTAGCACATTTAATGCTAATGTGGCAAATAAAATAATCAAAATAAATATTTTTAAATGCCATATCAGCATTTAATTTGAAAAAAAAATTTTATTTTGTAGTTTTAAAAATGTAAAAAAAAAAAATTGCAATCCCAGATTTTCTTGACAGTCAAACACAAAAACACTTTCTTGATTTTCTATCTTATATCACTGAATTCACAAAAACATTCAAAAGCATCTCACCTAATACAATTGAGAAATATCCAGATCATAAATAACCAATAAGAACATGAAATTTTAGAACGCAAAAAGATTTAGCAAATTTTCCCGAAAACCAAAAAAAAAAAAAAGGAAAAAAAAAAAAAGAAAAAAAGAAAAAGAAGAAGAACAAACTCAGAATAAGTCAGGTTGGTGTCTTTGTGTTGAGTCCAATCTGATGGCTTTGTGGGGGCAAATCCCAGGTTGTGAGGGTGGCCAAATTTCTAAACAAAACCAAAACCAAAATCAAAACCCCAAAACCCAATGCAAAACAACAAACCCATGGTAAGGCAGATCAGCGACAGTGGCTTGAGGTAGAGCTTCGATTGGTCGCACATATTGTTGGTGGCAGCCGAACGCAACACCAGTGAATTCAATCAGAAACCTATAACCCGATTTCCAAATCCTAAGTTTTTTCTCTCTCTTTTCAATCTGGTAAACTAAGAAGACATGTGGGTTCAAGATTAACAAATTGGGGTTGGTTTCGTGATTTAAGAAATGTGGGCTGTTGGCTATAGTTTTGGTTGTTTTCATTTGTGATTGAGATTGGGATAGGGATAAGCAATGGGTTTAATGGGTTATGAATGTTGTGTTGTGGCATAAGAAATGGGTGTTTGTGTTGATGTATTGACTGATTGTGTATATCCATTTTTTTTTTTTTGTTTTGTCTATCTAAAATCAAATTTGATATTTGTATTTTTGTGTTTGGTTGTTGAGAAAGTGCATGAAAATGCAAAGAAAATCTGAGATTCTTTTTTTTTTTTTTTTTTAATCTTTAAAATTATAAATTGAAATTTAATGCTGATGTGGAATTTTTATAGTTATTTTATTTGACACGTTAGCATTAAATGTGCCAATTGTGCACACCGTTTGCCACATAGGTATTTTTTGTTAGTGAGTCAACGATAGGGACCAAATTGGATGCAGATTGAAAATAGCAGGGACCAAATTGATTGCTACCAAAATGTAGAAACTAAATTAACTGTGACTCTAAAATATAGGGATCAAAATGGTGTTTTCATGTAAATTATTATTATTATTATGGATTGTATTTTATGTAACTACTTTGAGCGACATGATATTGAATTCACACCAAGATGCAAAAGTGTAATTAATGGACTTTGGGCACCAACCAAAGGCTGAAGAACGAAGTTGTAATGCATAAGAGGATTTTTAAGTGGCTTAGTGTTTATTGGTGGTTTCTTGGATCATTAGTGGGATTGTGGTAGCTTTTTGTTTGGGTCTGACATTTAATGTTAGATGTTATCTTTACTTGAAGTGACTATTTTATGTAGAAGTGTTGAAAGGGGTTTTGTGATGTAATATACCTAGGTATTTAGATTAGATTAGAGGTAATATAAAAATGTATACAATTCTGTAATGTTCAATTATGTAATCGGATGACTCAATTAACCAACTACAGGATTTGTTTTGTATGAATCTTCTAATGTGTAGGGTAAGATATTAAAACAAAAGGTTTTGGACTGGAGTTTTGATCATGTCAAGCCATCTAGAATTTTGTATGAATCTTCTAATGTGTAGGGTAAGATTAAAACAAAAGGTTTTGGATTGGAGTTTTGATTATGTCAAGCTATCTAGAAGAAAACTACTAATTGGTTTTTAAACTTATATTTTGGTCTAGCAAGATTTGGAAGAAGATTCTTGCTTGTTCTTTGCCTTTATTTAAAAGGTCGGTCATCACAAAAAAAAATAATAAATAAAAAAAAAATTAAAATAAGGCAAAATCTTATTAGAAGTACAATTAGGTAAACCAATCTTTATACTTAAAAGATATTCTGCCTATTAAAATAAAATAAATAAATTATGAGGCTACATCATCATGATTAAACACTACTTAAAAATGAGGGAAACATTTTCAACGAGATGTAGCCAATCAATAAAAAGTGAGTTCTTCCTCAAAAAAACAAAATAAAAAGTGAGTTGGTGTGCCATCGAGGAAAATAGACTTTTCTTTCCTTTACCCTAATCTCTCCTTTTCTAACCAAATACACTATTTAATAGGGGTGTGCAAAAAAACTGAAAATCGGATGGACTGACCAAAATTTCAGGTTTTGGTCGGTTTTTCTCTGATTTCGGTTCGGTGGCGGTGCAGGCAGTGCCGGCTCAAGGCCTAGGCAACTTAGGCCTAGGCCTAAGGCCCCACAACAAATAAAAAATTTCCCTACTAAAAAAAGGCCCCATCTCTCTTATTAAAAAGCTCAAAATTTTATAAAAATATAACATTTTTTAAATAACTGGTACTTTTTTTTAAGAGCTATGCTAAAAATACCACAAATTTTATTATAGATTTAACTGACATATCACAAATCACATAAAAAAGTAATTCAAACACAAATAAATTAAGTTATTAAAATTATCAATTACAGTCATAATCACATTTATTGTGAATATTTTGTAGTATTTTTAGTCTTTTTCTTTTTCATTTCTAACATGGCTTTTAAAATAGGAGACCAATAAAAATTTAACCCAATCGAAACCCTAAGATGTTTCAAATAAAATGCTGCAAATGTGATAAATCACCAATGATGACTAATTTCCTACTAAGCCACACACCAAATAATATCTATCTATTTCTTTCTCTTAAAAAGAATATATAAAATTTAAATTTAAATTACAACTATACTTAACTATGCATAGTCATATATCCAAGTTAAAGTAAGTTCCTTTTGATTCAACTATAATATTCAATCTTCTATTTGAAATTAACCTTAGTTGAGCTAGTATTATTCATCAATTTCTACATTTACATCAAATTAATCTTAATTTAATTAGTACTATATAATTTTATTTAATTAATGTTTACATATAAAAAGGCCCTATATAAAATTTTTGCCTTGGGCCCCAAATTTTGTTGGGCCGGCCTGGGTGCAGGATTTTTTCACACTGAAACTGGCCGCCCCCTTTCCCAATTTTCTCTCTGTCTCTACCCTTCTCGCTTCAGCTGCCAAATCTGGTTGAAATAGAATAGAGGAGCGATGGCTCTACCAAGATCGTGGTTGGCAAGTTTCCCTGACGACGTTGTCGAAGAGATCCTGACTCGGCTGCCACCGAAACCATTAGTCCGATTTAGGTGCGTTTCCCGATGTTGGAAATCCAACATTGCCGACCCCAAATTCATTGAAAAACACCTCACTGTCAACAAAGCCAAATCATTATCCGATTATTATAATAATGATAACAACAACGTTGGTTATCTCCTATGGGCTTTGGAGAGTGACTTGTGTACGGTCGTTTGCAATACCGATGGCTCTTTGACAGAGATTTCTAGGGGGATAATCCCACCTTCTTTTAGGGAGGGAGGCTTCTGCAATGGCATTTTCTACTCCGTTGAGCAAATATGGCGTTCTTTTTCAAATGCATCTCCTGATTATTATTATCCTGCTCCTGTTCGCAATCCTGGAATATACTTGTGTAACCCAAGCATCAGAAAGCGTAAGCAACTTCCACCTGTCCTCAAGAATGACCGTTTTGAGACTTGCGCTTATCAACTTGCGTTTCCCACTTCTCAAAACAAGGACTTGAAGTTTTTGGTATTTGGGAGTCTCATTGAAAGAGGAGTGCAGTCCAAGGAACTTGGGGCCCAGGTTTACACGTTGAGTACTGATTCGTGGAGCTCGGTTGAACTGCAGGTGGACTCACTTGATATCGAGTCTGTAGGACCTATTACTATGATTGCTCGATCGCATCATTTATTTTATAATGGAGCTTTGCATTTTACTGCTGCCACTTCTCAGGGCTACAAATTCATTTTGTGCTGTGATATTGATAATGAGGAATTCCCGTTCCGGGAGATAAAACTGCCGTGTAATTACTCAGATGGATTATCTCTAAAGTTTGAACAACTTATGGTATTCAAGGGATCGCTGGCTTTGATTGCTTTCGGCCAAGATGAAGCTGAATTGATTGAGGTGTGTCGCATTTGGGTGATGGGCGAATATGGCCTTGTTGATTCTTCTTGGACTCCAACATTTTCTGTACCATTGTCGGGTGTTGAGGACGTCTTAGGCTGCACGGCTAGTGGAGAACTTGTGATTAAGAAGTCGGGTAATCAAGTCTTCTTATTCGACCCTGAGAATCAAAATGAGAAAGATCTTGGAATTCAAAATCTTACACCGGAGGAAGATCTTTATCCACTGGTTTTCACGGCTAATCTCATAGAGAGCTTAGTTCTACTCAAACCATAAAGTGGCCATCTTTTGAAATTGACAGGTCGGTTTATTGTACCTATGTTATTATTGTGTTTTATTGCTTTTATGTAGATGGACAAAATCACTTAAGAGGTCATGATTTATGACTATTATTTGTCAATCAACATTTACTGCTCCTTCTAGTCCTAGCAATGTCATAATGTTATTTCATTAATCATAGCATAATGATTATTGGATTTGGAATCAAGTTAAGAATTTGATCCTTAGGATACAGAAGAAAGTTTTCAGTAATACATGCTTGTTTCGACTTTAAACATTTTTCCAGAATTGTTTTTCCTATTTTCAGGTGTTTGATCCAGCTGAAAATACTACTTGCTTTTACTTACTACATCATATATAGCATTTCTTCTTGCTTCCAGAATAAGGAAAAACAAGACAAATTTGGGGTCTAGGAATTAGGATTATGGCGGCAGGAGAGGCACTTTGCCCATTACACTTTCACGAAATTTTATTATGATAAACTTAGTAGAGTTAAAACGTAGATATCGGACTAGAATGACCAAAACAAACCACAATAGACATATGCCAATCTAGTGGCTTGTATGTAATTTTCAACCTCATTCCGACCAAAACAGAGCGAACAGAATGGAATTAGCTGTGATTTAGTGGCTTCCTTTTTATTTTTTTTTATTCCCTATGCTGCCTGATCTGAAAGATGATGTAAATTAAGAGGTTTGTTAGCAACCCATATATGATTTTCTGGTTCGCTCTTATATATGAAAGCTGTCTGTGATTTGGGTCCTCTCATGTGTAGTTTCTCTGCCCAATTAGGAAAAATGGTGCCAGATTATATTTGTTAGCTACCCAGTCCCCATATGTCACTTGCTTGTTGGTTCTTATGACTGAATGTTATGTGTTTTGGGTTCTCTGTTGTATCATGTGGTGTAGGGAATGTATGCAAATGTGGTTGATGAATTGTGGAGTACAATGATATGCATGAACCTCTTTGTTTTTTTTTTTTTTTTGGATGCTTTTCATGTTAAGGTTCATTTTCTACAATTGACTCTAGTATATTTTTAGATTTCTTGTATGAATTTGATTTTGGGGTTAAGGGAAATGGGAATAATGTCCCTGTAAAATGATCATAAATGAAATTCTTTGGAACTTGCTCTATTGTTTTGGTTAGAGTTGTGGAACTTTTTTTTTTGGATTTGTGGTACTTGCTCAAAGATTCAACATTCACTAATTCCAAGGTAAAGTTGGAAGTTTTTCTGCGTGAACTGCTTTTCTGGATTTTCTTTAGAAGCATGGAAAAATTTTGGTCTTTTTTTAAAGGTTAAGCTCTATTTCAATTTTGTTTCACTAATAATTTTCTGCCTTCTTTATGTGTTAATTAAATGACAGGTTATAATGGGTTCTTGTATTCAGTTGTTTTTTGGGCCTTTTGGCACTATTGATTCGTGAAGCAATGACAAGAGAGAGAGAGAGAGGTCAATGGGGGTGGTGTTGCTTGTTTTTTTCTTTTTTATTTTACTTGGAGTTTCTCTGTTCATAGTACTTATCCATTACAGTCCTCTCAAGCCCATTTGCTTCAGCAACTTAGAAAGCACTGTAAGTTCCCAAAGCAATTGGAGATTTGAAATAATGTTATAAATGGTAGTGTTTTGGATTCCGAATAATCTTTGTGTTTTGTAATCATTATGTATTGGAAATGGGATGGAAGTAATCATGGATATAGAACAATGTTGTGGAATGGTTATGTATATGGAATAATTGTAGAGTTAGAATGGTTATGTATTAACTTGGATGGATACGGAATTGATAAATTTATTGTTACATGTAGTATTAGGGTAATGCGAGAATAATCGATGCTTATGTTTCAAGCAAGTTAAGTGGCGTGTTTTGAACATTAACTTCCATGGCTTATGAATTTATACAGGAATGTCTTGTTGAAAAAAAAAATGTTTTTATATAATTTTTTATTTTACATACGAGACAAATATTGAAAAATGTTTTGCCGAAGTATTTTCAAGACACCAAAACAAATGCAGCCTTAATTATGGGTCATTTGTGTATCAGTACCAAGAAATCCACAATTCAAAAGATATTAAATTAATGATCCGAAAATATTAATAGTTTTTTTTTTTTTTTTTTTTTTTTTGTATTAATAGCTTGAGGATTTATTTTGAAGAAAGTTGGTTCTTTTTTTGTTGATGATTAAGTGGATTTATTTTTTATATAAGTTACATATCCGTGTTTATTTGTTAATGAGCTCTGTCCTCCATATTTATTGGTACTTGTTTATTTGTTATTGTTGATATATGTTACATATCCTTGTTTATTTGTTTATTCCTAATGTAAGTTTTTTTTAAGACCTTCTCATCTTCATTCGTGTGTGTGTGTTAAAATACTTAATATTCTCAAAAGAAAAAAAAAAAACAGTAGATTAATCCCACATCAAGTCTTTTTGGATATACACCATTGTAAGTTTCTTTATGACATTCTCTTGTAAAGTTTTTTTTTTTAATGAAGCATTATTTACTTTAAAAAAAAAAAAAAAAAAACCCACTTTTTTCTCTCTCCTCTACTGAGACAAAGTATCGTTCCTTAGCTACTGGCATTGCTGACTTATCATGGCTTCGAATGTTTCTAAGAGATCTTGGTGTGTTAGAGTTCGAATGTTCCTTAGCTGTTTGTTAGAGTAGTTTTGCCAGGCTCTAGGTTCAGCATGTGCTATACTCATGCATTTATTAATGCGTATACTTCTAATTGTAATAAGAATTAGTTTTTCATTTATCTATCAGTTTTTCATTCATATGTATTTTTATTTTCCGGAAAAGGCTTAGGTTTAGTGCATCCTATGCACTAGACCTAAGCCAAACCCATTTTTTCTCACCTTTATCTCATTTCATTTGCAGCCTCGACCTAATTCAGTATAAATGTCATGTAATTGAAGTAGTAGTATTTGATTAATGTCATGTAATCGAAGTAGTTTGTGAATGCGTTTTAATTTACAATTACTATTCTGGGACAAAAGACGTGACAGGAAGAGCAAAGGAAATCAGTCCACTCCCTCCTCCGGGAACTTATTCTCAATGGGCAACAGATGTGCTGAGTGTCCTGGCGGTATTATTACGATTGCTGAATTTGATTTTTTATCATTGTTTTGGTCCATTTGACTGGATGTTATCAGTTTGAGATCATATTTATGTATTTTAAATCTTAGGTCTGCCCAAATTGTGGTGCTGATGAAAGGGACATGGCCTTCAACTGTGGGCATATGGTGAGTTGTACTGAAAGTAATAGTTTGCTTTTGTTCTCAACGTCCTTTAATTGGCATTGTAAATTATTTTGAGTCACTATTTTTTCATTGCAGACCTGTGGAAGCTGTGGAAATGAATTGTCCAAATGTCCTGTTTGCCGCAAACGGATCAAAATTCGTATCCCACTCTGGAAATGAGTTGTCCACATGTCTCCCCCACCCACCCCCCTGGGGATCATGGAGTTGAAATTTAAATTAAAAAACCATATCCATGGTCATTTTGGAATTTGGATAGGCCAAGGAAACCAACTATTTTGGTACATATCAATAGCCAATTGACGCTACTTATCTTTTATTTTAATGTTTTTGTGTTTGTTTTTGTTTTTTTATTAAAGACGGAAGGAACTAGAAATTATCAATTTCTCATGAAATATCCTTTGGTTTTAATCGTTGAGTAGAATTCCAACTGATGGGGTTAGTTAACAACGTAGCATTCAAGTTAAGCCATTCAACATAGAAGTAATGCTAGCATTCAGGTATGGTTGTTAATGTCTCTTTGAGCCAGTACTCTAACAGGCTTATTATAGGTTCATGACATAAACACCGATTTGTTTGGATTGGGTGTAAGAGATTTGAGCTCTAGATGTCATGGACACTTTCAAAAGTGCCAATATTTTTAACTCCAAGGCTCTTGACAATAAAAAATTCGTTAACTATTTGAAAAGCTATTCATGACTCATGACAATATTTTTAGCTTCAAGGGTAGAACAATTTTTTCCTCCTAAATTAGGGTAAAAGACCTTATTCAATGATAAGATGCTCATGATAATTAATAATGGACAAGAGTGATGTGGGTACTACGCAAGATATTCCATATACCTTCATTTCCAATTGAAGCCATAACTCATGAGTCAACAAATAGCTTCCATGAATCTGCAATTCCATTCCATATAGACTTAGAAACAACTTTTGCAATTAGTGTCATCCAGAGAAATGGAACTGCAGCTTCATGGAAGCCACACTAATTGCAAAAGTCAATTTATCTTCTTTTTTTTTTTTTTTTTTTGAAGTATTGAAAATTATTAATATTAATTCTGTAATATATGACCTTATTTCATGGGAAAAGGCTCACTAATGACATGGACAAGTTTGGTGGGTGTTGTGCATACAAGATTTTCCATGCACTTTCATATATTCAATTGTAGCCTTGACTCATTAGTTAACAAATAATTTCCGTGAAGCTGTGGTTCGATTTCATACAAACTTGAAATGACTTTTGCAAGTAAGTTCATCCTTATCTTTATTGCTTACTCACTAAAATATCAATAAAGATTAAACTTGTCGTCCCAACTCGTTAAATTAAATAACTTAGTGAAAAGTTCAACGCATTAAATAAAATTAAATATCTAACTTGAACATCAATGAAAAATTCAACTAGTCATAAACGTGTAAGAAATGTTCTGCAATTCTTTTGTTCTTTAACCACTCGAATTATTGCAAGCAGCGATTGCTTGTCAATTATTTTTCTTTTTTTCTTTTTGGGATTAAATAAATCAAGAATAGAGGAATAGTATGGCCCAAGCACTCTACTCTTTCTGCGCTACAAGCCACCAGCCGTACAAAAAGAGCCCCATGACAAAATTGAAAGAAATGAAATTTTACACTCAAGGTACAAAAGGAAAATCCTAACAAAAATTTTCAGCATGAGTTTTTTTATCTTCTATAATGGGCTGTAAGGCCCAGTTGATGTCTGAAAAGTTCTTATGCGTAGACCAAACTGGAAAATAGCAAAAGACTTCTTGAACTAATGGTGCCTGAGACTTCTTCTAAAGGAGTAAGTTAAGTTTAACTATTCACTCTTTTATGGGATCTGCTCGAGTACTTCTTCTAGTTAATTAATAAAGATTCAAAATAACAAAATTTGAGTGCAAGAATATTCCAGTATTTTTTTCATCCACGGGAGTTGATTGTAACAAGATTTCAATATTTAGTAGTTTTTTCAAAAAGGGTAAATTGCACTACATTCCTTGAACTTTCAAGTTGTTATAATAAAGCTCCAATATTTAGTACAACTAAAATCGTGACTTTCGGATGCTTTTTTGAATGCCGGAAAAACTGTGTAAAATAACATGTGTGCAACAAGTTTAACCCTATTAACTCTTTAGCAGGAAAAAAGATACATGTAACCCGCTCCATATGAGAGGGAGGTAATATATATGTATCAATTACACAGTATACCAGCTCCTATAAAGCAGAAGCACAATAATGACCAAAATTTCCATCTATTATTATCACGTCAATCCCAATTATTAAATCAATTTCTTGCAGTATCCCTTGTCCAAGGCATAATATCACAGGTGAAATCTTCATGGTAGCTAATAACCGGAATGTATGGGTTCAAATGTATTAAGGCACATGAGACATAATGTAATCAGACCCAGTTTAATAACAAAAGTCAGAAATCCATAATGCATAGTATCAAGCCTAAAATCAGTCTGATCTGAGCTATGGATTAGTAAACCCCATATCCAGTTATAAGTTAGGAAATTACTACTACCGTGTTGGTTCATTAACACAAATTTGTAACCTTGCATTGAAGTTTATAGAGGTCATGCAAAATCGCCTGTGGTAAAATTTGGACTAGTGCTTTTTCTTGGAATATGTGATTGCTATCAATCTCATCAAAGAGCATATAGAACCATAAATTTTTTCTGTCCCTTTCAATCTTGGGGGTGCTTTTCTATCTTTACTGGCTTTGAACTGCGTATCAAAAATAAATAAATAAATAAAACACAGCAAACAAAATAAAAACTGTAAATTAACAATATAGTATGGAGAACTATACATGATATAAGTAGCAGACTACACCACAAACCCTCATCAAAGAACAACGTTCAGCTTGCTCTGCACCTGCTCTCTTACATTCCACTGCATACCACAATTAAAGAAACAAATTTGAAATGAATAATTATCTTCACCAAAAACATAATCAACAAAATGAAAAGTCAGCAAAATCTTATTAAATGAAATACCAGCAACTCATTAATTTCATCATCTGTAAGTGATGAACTTTCCATCGATCAATATGCAATCCTATAACAATGGCTGGTCATTCCCTTCTTGTTAGTGAAATTGTCTATCACTAGCACCTAAGAGTCACAAAGTTCAATTTTAGACTAGCGTCATAGGCAAAATTCAGTTTTGGGTGAGAAGACATATTGGTGACATATAAGATTGCCTCCTTAAGAGACCAAACTTAAGCCAGGTTCTGTAGTAACATTTGATAACAAGGTTGAAAGTCTAATGAAATCATGATATTTAGCAATTTCAAAAAGTAGGACATAGAATACCATACACAAAATAAATCTTAACTTGCCCATGATCCTGCTGACACTTTCATGGTCAACCATTCAACATGGATGGGCTCAAAGAACCTTAGCAAGACTTTTAAGGTATTTGCAGTTATTATCTGGGGGCTAGTAGAACTAACATGGCTCACCTCCAATAATGAAAATTCATAATTGAGAATTACCCATTCTTGTTATAGAAGGTGATGACACTAAAAGTGCAGCTATGAATATGTATAGCTGTAACATGCTTGAGAAGAAAGTCTAGATCCCAATTTTAGGCTATATACATATATACATATATATATCTATATATATATATATATATATTTATTTATTTATTAGGTTGTCTAATAACATATCACCATTGATCATAAAAAAAAAAAAAAAAAAAAAATCTTTTTTGTAATGACTCACTAAATATTGTCCAAAAAAAAAAAAAAAACGTAAACAAAACATCCATGGTATGTACATGTGCTTGCGAACATGTTAAATTAGGCATGAAGTTCTTTTCAAAAATCCTCCACATTGAAAGGGAACTGCAGTTGACATGTAAATATTCAGCTCTAATTGTTCTACAATGCAACCCTTTGCTTTAACTCAAAATGAGGGATGACAGAAAGACACTATATACTTTCAGAAAGATTTTGGGACGGAATGAAAAATGGCATAGGACATTGCTTCTAGGGTGATGGGAGTATCCTTTTAGTCAAATATGAAGGGACTATGCTTTTACTCTGCTGATCATAGTTAGATTTAAATCTTAAAATTTTATGATCCTATGGATCAACTTAGATAATAAAACGGTACTTTATTTCCTAAGCCCCCTTAAAATTTCTCTTTGTAATTTCTCAAGCCTTCTAGTAACACTTACAAGCATGGTAAATATTGACATAAAAGGTTGGTAGACAGGAAAGAGTACTCATAATTTCCTTTAGAAAGGTAAAATTTTCTTTCCATCCCACCAACCTTCTTTCTGTCTTCCCCAATAACACATCTCCTTGAAATTTACTCATAACACAGACCAAGAGGCAGAGCCTAAGAAGAAAATGTAAAGCAATAAATTTACTGACCTTTACAACCAACTACATGTGTTAGCTCTACCACAGCCGCACCTCCTAAACTGGAACCAGTTCACTCTTAGCAAAATTCAATTTTAAGCCCGAAATTGCTTCAAAACATAGTAAGGTTCATCTGAGAGAAATGTCCTTTTCTTACATATCCCTATGAAGTATCATCACCAAATTGTCCAAGTTAAATCCCAATAATAGTCTATAAAATCTTACAATCCTTCAATTCGATCCTATATGATTTGTTTTGACCTAAATACTCTCACCAATTTTAGGTAGGTTACCTATTTTAACCACGCTGGATCCCATAGATCAAATAATCCCCCCTCAAATTAAGTATTAGCTGTTAGCATTAATGAAAGATAGGAAAGAGAAGATAAATTTCTTAAAGTGCCTTTAGATGAACCATATCAGGACCTAAAGTCTTCATTGGTAAGAAAGACAAACCTCACATAGGTAACCATGAAGGATATTCTCTAATCTATTTCCAGCAATCACTCTCAAATCCTTCGCATGCATAAAATGATTTATTAAGTAGCAATAATGACAAAGGGATTTGCAATGCACTGACAACATACCTCGCTGAACTTCTCCCCATCTACCAAACAAACATTTGCCAGTGTTAGTGACTAATTAAAAACCCTAAACACAAAACTGCTAGAGATTTATTCAACCACTCCATGCTGCCAAAAGTTGAGAGTATTGAAGCCTACTGACCAAAGGAAGAACTTTATAGAACTGCCTAAAGGTATGAGAAAGGTGAATCATTTCTTGGAAGTTAAGAATGTGCCAAATGAGATCTCCAGCCCCCATAAATATACAGTGATGACCACAGTCAGAACTCAGTTCATATGCCCTAGAGTGTCTCAGTAAAGTGTACCAAGCAATTGAAAACAACAAGAAGAAGCTTACAACAAAGATGATGATGAAGTCACGATAGACATACAACCAGAAAAGTTCAGAAACAAGCTTCAGATCACATCAAGCATGATCATTACCTCAGTCTTTGAAATCACTTAATGACCCTTTCTACTAGTTGACATAGTCTAGGCATGATTAGATGCACATATTTTATTTTGTTGTTCATAACATAATAGTGCAGAAATCTGCTGCTTATAAGGGAGCAATAAGGTAAAAACAATATAAAATTGATTGTAAACAATGATATCAATACATAAAATCAAAAGAAGTTTATTTCTGCAACATAAGTTATATATAAAGATCAGAAAAAGAAACACTTAATTAAATGTATTCATTTCCACTGAATGTCCAGGGCCTCCAGGCACACCCTCCCCTCAATCAGCAAATCACAATGCATAAACTTACTATATAACAGAGTAAAGGAATAAATAGGTCAATCTAGTGAATGACTAAACAAGTTAACTGTTCGACAAAGCATCTGTTAGGAATAACATTTAAAAACATACCTCCTCAGCAAGATCTCCAGCAATTCCTCTCACAACTTCACATAAGTTGTTTTCAGTGAATGATTCATTGATCCAAAAACTTATATCTTTGTAACAAGGAGGATACTGCAACACAATACCATAATTTCAAATTTCAAACAAGTATTCACAACTTACAAGTAGCATTGGATGCCTAGAACTTTTAATAGTTGTGTGTGTGCGTGCGGGCGCGTGTGTGAGATAGGGTAAAACTTGTTGAACATCAGTGCGTATGGACACACAGGTGTGCAACAATTGAAGTTGTGAGATGATGACACTATTTTGAACTTGAAATTGTGGCTTCAACTCATGTTTTCAATTGTTTGCACACCTGTGTGTACAGACACAGGTGTGAAACAAACACTGCCCTATATGATAAATAAAATTTTCATATGTATATAAAGAAGGCTGAGAAGCCCATTATGTGAAGATAATCATTAAAAAAAGGGGGGGACATACCAATCCTTAAAAGATAAAAACAAAACAAAACAAAACAAAACCTTGTAACAAAGGGTTTTCTTTTGGTTCTTTTGTCATGTAAATAAGTTAAATTTATTCAAAGAAAGAATTTCATGAACAAAATGTACAAGGCATAACAACATAAAAATACATAGTGCAACATCATTTTTTTACAACAATGAAATTTCTATGGAAAAATTTTAATTATATTTTAGAGGGCAGAAAATGTTAATAATACCTTTGAAAATGTCTTGAATTTGACTCCCAGCTGACCCTTGGAAAACTGTTATACAAAACACTGTAGATCAGATATTCAGGTCCTCTAGATTATGCAATGAAACCAAGAATGAAAATTTTGGCATAACAATAATTCAAATTCTAAACAAGACTTAATTTCACACACAAATAGTCCAGCAGAGGAGAAGAAAATAATAAAGAATTATCACTTGATAAACTCAGGAATGACCTGTGAGGTGAATCGCTCATCGTTTGACCAGAAAAGCCGAATATCTGGTATGTCAAAAAGAACCATTGCTAACCGCTCTAATCCAAGACCAAATGCCCAGTCAACATTATTCATTTTTCCAATTCTCTTTAATATTTCTTGCTCTCTCACACCACAACCCAGAACCTCCAATTATTTCTCCTGACATCATATTGGGCATTGAAATAATGAATTACAGGCAGCTTCAAATGAAAAAAGGAAAGGAGCAGAGTTTTTCATAGAGGGCAGTATAAGGTTGAAGAAAGGTATTATGCATACATGCAACGCTACATATATATAGCAAGATCAATGGCCTACCTGCAAATATATCTCAAGTTCAAATGATGGATTGGTGAATGGAAAATAAGTATCAATCCAGCGCATTTCCACAGCACCTGATAATTTTAGCAAATTTAAACACATACCATTCACATACATACATATATATATTCAACAAAGCAAAAAAAAAAAAAAAAAAAAAAAAAAAAAAGGCCGCCTAAGAACAAGACCATGAAAAAATAATAGAATTTTAATAAATTAATACTTCTAAAACCAAATTAAGTGATTTGTATACTATTCTTATGGGAATGCAAAATAGTCCCCACCTTTCAGTTTCCCTGTATCACCTTAATTTAGCTCCCAAAAGTAAATTAATGCTGGTTTTTTTTCCCCACCTAAAATTTACAGCTTTTTCCTGACAAATTCATTCAACATTTCCACAACTCAGAATATTTTCTGGTTACTAGAGTGCATTTGCTCAGCAAGGTTTTGGTTCTAAGTTTACCAAATAGGTGATTTGCCAAGCCCTCAAGACATTTCTTCAAGTCCTCAACTGCATAAGATGTGGCATCTACACCAGATGCCTCCCAATCATCTGGTGAAAACACACGTACACCTTCCATCTAAATATTAATGAAACAGATTCATCAAACAAAATGAAAGAAGAAATTTAAGAAGGTAATCAAGATATAATTTTGTTTGTTAGAATCAGAGGAGAAACCTGATGAAACACAGGGTAATGAGTCGAGTCTATGGAATCCCTGCAGTATACATCTCCTGTAACAAGAAAATGAGTGTGTCCTCTTCTCAATAACTCTGCCTGATGAGCACTTGTATGACACCTCAAAACAGATTGAGCATCAATATAGTATGTATCATTATAACTCCTGCTTACATGATCAGCAGGAACCAAGACATCATCAAAATTCTGCAAGAAGTACACTTACACTTACAATTTGTTTTATTATAAGTACTTACAATTACAAAAATAGACAAAACAAAGGGGAAAGTGCAAAACAATTCAAAATACTCACAATAAACATGTATCTGTAATTGTAGTCTCAATAAAGATATGAAGTGAGAGAGAGAGAAAGAGAGAGGCAAAGCATAAAACATGCAAAGAAGATGCAATCATGATAACAAACAAAATAATTATATACAAAAAAATAAAACCATGAAATCGGAATTTAGAAATTTCAAATCCTAGAATTTGAATGGCTTCCACTGAAAATTTAAGTTATGGTGATTCTGCCAAATACCAAGATAGAACACAGATGGCTGTGAAATTATGTAGTCAAAATTAGTAAAATAATCTTAGATGATTTCTTTGGTTAATAAAACTTAATATCAAAGACTTTAAATTTGACTGTGAGATCAAGAGCTTCACTTTGAAAGTTATGGTAATGCTTTTGGAAACCATAAATCCAACCTTAAGGGCAATTAGAAGTTTAGAAAATAATTCCATCCTTGTCCAACACAAGTGCATACAAACTATATAATTTACCATGATGATAAATAGTTGCATGTGCAACAAATGCATCTAGCCATCATATGAGCAAAACTAGTTAAAGAGAGAGAAAGGCATCATAAGGACATGAACATGCAATCTGTCAAGAATAACGATACAAACTTGCACCAATACCTGTTTCACAGCTACAACTGGACAGAGATCATCCAATTTATCAAACTTGTTAGGATAATTGGTGTCAAAGTACTCATATATAGCATTCTTCAGAATCCCAATCGGGTGCTGATCCCTCCTATGAAGTTGCATTCCAAGTTTTGAGGAAATTGTATCCGGGACATTGTTTGTAGGGTCATCCCTCATCACATCTACAAATCCATTTTCCCAATATATGAAACTACGTTGTATGTATGCATAGGTAACCGAAAAAGTAGACTGAAGTGAATATCTAATAGGTTTGAACTTGTTTGCACTCAGAAATTGGTTGTCAGGACATTAAATATACCCCACAATCCGAAAAACGAAAGCCCAGCACAGTATAACAGCTAAAATGATTTAAAATTGAAGCCTAATTTTTGAAGAACTTTCATTTCCAATATTGTTAACCAGACAAGAAATCCACAGAAATCCAGTCTCTCAAAAATTCAAACTAACACAACAGTCATGGAATTTCGTATTCAAAATTTTTATGGGTACAATGTTCTCGAGTGTCTTTACAAACCCCAAAATGCAAATACTAAACAGGAAAGCAAATAAATAAACTCAGCAAACCCAGTAAATGACTCCTAAATTCATGGATATTGACAACAGTAAGGAACAACAAAACGAGAAAAATTCAATGCCCCAGACTGCAATGGCCAGTGTCAATCCCATAACAGTAAAAAAAGATGAAAATAAAACCAACCTAGGTAGTAAAATTGCTCACCAGGTACATAAATAACAAAAATACAGCATAATGAGAAAGCACAACAGAACCCAGAAACCAGGCCAACCAGTACAAAAATTGCAAATGCAAAAAATACCCATCATAATTTAAGCAAACAAGTTCAAATTTTTGGACCAACCCAATTGTTGGAATGCAAAAATAGCTACAATAATTTCAGTGACACAGCAATTCAAAACAGTATTACAACTAAAAAAAAAAGGAACCAACCCAGATGATAAAATTGAAAAAAATTTCAATTGGGTATCCAAGTTACCTTCTCGACCAATCTTGACTCCGCCAAGTTCGAGCACTGAGGCCACCGGTGACCTCCATTTGTTGCGGTGAAGCTTATCAGAAGGAAGAGAAGAAGAAGCAGCAGAAGAAGAAGAAGTAGAGAAAGGAATGCAAAAGGCGAGGCTTCTGCTATTTCTAGAGAGAAAGAGTGAGGTTCTGGAGAGGAGAGTGGCGTGAGCGAGTGAGACGGCCATTTTTTTTTTTTAACAGAAAAGAAAGGCTCTGTTTGCGTTGAGAATGATCTTCTTATCTCCGCTTAAACCCCCACCATTTTTTCTCCGGTTTTTATTTCGATAAATGACACCTGGCAAGCAAATGATCCAACGGTTAAAAAAACGAAAGCAAGTCAACAAGCTAGCAAGTCACAGAGGCCCTTTTATATTGAATTTTATATTGAAAGTAATGGGTTTTGCCGTTACGGCCTTATGGTTACCACTTCTTCCTCTCTCACTCTCACTCCCACTCCCAGTGTGTGCAATGAGATTTGAAAATTCGTGGTTTATGGCATTGGTGACCTTAAGGAGGGCACAATGGATTCAGTCTATACGTGAGGTATGTGCATACTTTGTGATGGGCTGGACTTTTCCCAGGTTATGGCGGTGGTGATGTTGTGAGAACTGAAAAGAGGACTTGGCTTTTTCTTTTTTTAACCACTGGGCTTCTCTCGTACTGCCGGTGATGTTGCAGAAAAAACAGAGAAGAATAGAGGTAAAGAAGACGAGATTTATTTTTAACCGTTGGATCCTTTGCTTGCCAGGTTTCATTTATCAAAAATAAAAACCGAAGAAAAATGGAGGGGTTTTAACAGGAGGGGAGCCGGACCCGCTAGGACAGAGAGTGGGTCGTTTCGGGTCGAGTTTAGTCCTGACCCAAAAATGGCCCGATAATAGTGGCACAAAAAACCGTTCACCAGAATTCACAGGGCCTGTTCCGGGCCGGGTCTTGGGTCAGTTCTATGGGTCTTTTTTTTTTTTTTTTTTTCAAAGGTTTATAAAAAATATATATATTTAAAAGGGTGTTAAGTGTAACTCACATTCTTTTTGCATTTATTTGTGTACCACTTGTCTAATAATGGTAATTTTTAAATGTTGACACATGCAAATTCTAAAAATGGTAATTTTTATTTTGTGATTCCAAATAGAATCAGGTCAGTCAATATTTGGATTTTAAATTTGAATCATAAAAATTAATTTGGAAAATGCGGATGATTTAATGAGGTGACTAAAGATAAGAGCTTTCCATTGAAATTAAGCTCTTAAATTCAAATTTAAGTTAACATTTTTTTTGGGAAGTTTTTAATGAGTGATTGAATCTTTTCTCAAATAATTTTTTTTAAGAGTTCTAGATGGTTTGTAGTTAGAGATTGCTGCTATTTATATTTGAAATAAATAAATTTTATAACAAATTTAAATTTACATTTAATGATGATAATGTGCTAGGTCCAAACTAGGGAAACAAATACCACTAAATGTCAACTTCCAACTAAATAGCTGTGCTTAGATGATTCTATTTTTTGGGTAAAGATTAATAATTTACATTTATTATAATTTGAGAGTTCTACTTTTTTCAATCACAAAAAAATAAAATAAATAAATAAATACGTGGGGTGAGTTTTGTAGATTGGAAGAGTTTTAAAACTAACAAAAGAGTGATCTTATTTTGTAGGGAGTTAGAGAGTAGAAGTAGGAATTTAAATTAATGTAAAAGTAGGAGCTTATTAGAAATAGGTTGACATTTCAACGTAAAAGTAGAAATTTATTATTTTTGTCAATTTACTATTTTAAACCCATTTTTAAGTTGTTGGTTAATTAATTTAGGGGTATTTTGATAGGAAAAAATAATAATAACTAACTTTCTGATAGGAATGGGCTTTAGAGACTTACACAGTTTCAATCTGGCTATGTTAGCCAAGCAAGGATGGAGACTACTTCAACAACATGACTCTTTGGTGTATAAGTGTTTTAAAGCTAAATATTTCCCACGGTGCACTTTCTTAGAAGCCATGGATATACCGAACAGCTCTTATGTTTGGAAAAGCTTATTGGCAGCTCAACCAATTCTAAGGAAAGGAGGTTGCTGGAGGGTAGGCAATGGGTCCTCTATTAGGGTGACCATGGACAGCTGGATTCCAAACCATCCTACACATCGAGTGCTCCACCCACCCCGTGTGGAGGAGTGGGAATAGAGAGTATCCGAGCTTATCGATTGGAGGGTTCAAGCTTGGGATAGGGAGCTTATTGTTGATACATTTCATAGGGAAGATGCCGAGGCAATTCTTCGCATTCCATTGAGTCATAGGCTGGTGTCAGATGTGTTGATATGGCTGCATACCAAGACTGGGGAGTACACGGTGAAATCAGGGTATCAGCTATCTAGGATAATTCAAAAGTAGGAGAAGGATTCAGGGGAATGTTCCAAGGTAGCGAGAGGATCTTATATCTGGACACAGGTATGGAAAATGAAAGTACCGAATAAGATACGTGTGTTTGCTTGGAGAGCTTGCCAAAATATTCTCCCTACACGTCAGAATTTGTTTCGAAGGAAAGTGGTTCCGGATGAGTACTGTGAGCGATGTTTCCAAGCTTCAGAGTCAGTTCTTCACGTGCTTTGGGAGTGCGGAGTAGCGCAAGACGTGTGGGCAGGTGCTCCAGGTAGATTGCAAAAAGTGAGCACAGAGCAGAGGGAGTTTATGCAGTTGATCGAACACTTGAGCCAAAAACTGTCCGAGGAAGAGTTTGAGCTTTTCTGGGTTCATTGCTGGCTGATATGGCATCAGCAAAACACGTTGGTGCATGGAGGGAAAGTCCAGGACCCTTCAAGAATTACCTCTCGGGCTATTGACTTCATTGAGGAATTTAAAGCATCATGGGTTCAACTGGCTATTCATGCGTCTAGTGAGGCCAGGCAATTGTGGTGTCCACCTTCAGGAACTCTGTATAAGCTGAATTTCGATGCGGCTGTCTTCACGGATACGGAGTCATCGGGTTTTGGCGCGATTATAAGGAATAATAGGGGAGAGGTAATGGCAGCGTTATCAGCAAAGGGACCTCCAGTTGCAAACAGTGAAGAAGCGGAGATTTTAGCATGCCGGAAAGCTTTGGAATTCGCAGTCAAGGCAGGCTTCCAGGATGTAGTGGTGGAGGGTGATAATGTCACAGTCATGAACGGCTTGACAGCAGCCAAACCAAATAACTCACTTCTGGGAAATATATATGAAGATGCTAGGTGCTTAGCGTTGAAGTTTCAAAGTGTATCAGCTAGCTGTGTTCGACGGAGTGCTAATGGAGTGGCCCATTCTTTGGCCAGGTTTGCAAGCCAATTACGTGAAGATTATGTATGGTTGGAAGAGCAACCAATTCCTGCCCTTGAGGCTCTGTATGTGGACTCTTGTGCTTTTGATTAATTGAGTAATATATGGTCCACTTTCAAAAAAAAAAAAAAAAAAAAAACTTTCTGAATCTTTTTAATATATACAAATTATGATAACTAATTTATTACCTTCACTTTCAATAATCCATAAACTTATTTAATATAATTTTTTTAGAACACTATATTAGGAATATAAGTATATAACATTATATACACCAAATATATTCCTAAAAATGAAATTTTTTTGAGAAGGCATAAAAAATGAAATTTATACATCATTTATCATTGCTTCACATTAATATTTCTCTCTAAAAAATATAAAGATAATAAAATGTTGAACTAATAGTACTAATAAATAGACATCTTCACTATTAAATCATGAAGAAATTATTTTTAAAGGGTATAATTCATATTTGTAGAGGGTGATGCCAATTATCAAGCCCAATCCAGATAGAAATGGGCTAAGATGGAGGCCTAATACAATTAATTTCTAGAGGTGGATTATCAAGGCCAACCCATTAAGCCTCTATAGCTTTACTTGATGGTTTAAAGGAAGGAAAATGGCTTAGACACCAATTAAAGTAGAAAATAATAGAAAGAAAAACAAAGATTCTTATTCAAGTTCTTCCTCGGGCTGGTTAAGGAGTAATAGTTCTTTGGATTATACACTTTTCAATTACACAGTTTTTAATCTCTCCCTTTTTTATTTCTTCCTTCTTCTATCTCTTGATCCATTTCTCAAGAGGATCTTTCTTACCATATATAACTACTAGGATTGAATCTTATCCTTCAACTTGGATAGTCGTTGATCCTTCCTTAGATACTTATCCCATCACTGCTTTGTTGGTGGTGGTAAAGTAGGATGTAAGTTGTGGGAGCACTGTTTATGGGTCATTCTAACATTAATGCCGCAGACTGAGTTGGTACAGTGCATTAAATGTGGAGGTGATGAGTGCTTTATCTAGAAGCTTCCTCTTCTCATTGCTTATATGTCTCTCCTTCCTTTCTCGGCCTTCAATCCTATGGCCTTAGTGGTTTGTCTCAAGTCTCCCGAGAAGTGTCTAATCCTTGGGTGGGCTATCTTTCTTAGTTTAACTGATTGGATTATCCTAATTGTGCTGGGCCTAATCTGATGAATAGCTGGGCCAAGTTACTCCTCGGGTTAAGCCCATTTGACAATCTTCCTCCTTTGGGCTGCCCCCTCCCATTATAGCCCTCGAAACTCCACTCCCTTTACCATTCAGGGGAGTGGGGTTTTGGTAGGAGGTGGGAAAGTTGGCATGTTTTGGGTGCGTTCCCACATAAAAGTGTCTTTTCAACTGCCATAGACACATTCCTGATGTTTCGTTATCCCTAACACTGCAATTAAATCTACAGGCGGTTACAAATCTCCCATGTTCTTCATTGTGATGAAGATCCAATTGCTAGTTTTTTCTAGAGTTAATAGGCGGGAAAATTACCACTCCCTTTTCACCCCTATACGTTAAAGAAATAACATGAAGTAACATCCATTTTAAGTTTAGAGTGTTCACCATTGTGACCATGATTTCTTTTTTATGCAATAAATCTTTGATTACCTATAAAAAATGAAGTAATGCTGTGAAAACATGAATAAGTTTTTATTGAATTAAAGTAATATGGTATGTCATAGAATCTCAAGAGGATAAAGAAATAGAGTATGTCATAGAAATTAGTTGAAGTAATGAATTCATCATGAAAAGTAAAAATTTAAAATTGTGCACACATATCCATTACAATTGTGCATCATTTTGACTTATAGATGAGGATGTAAAATAGCAATTTGGAAGGTTTTACTCCTCATGCTAATGCTCTAAGAATTTGTAGGTTTTTTGGAATTATAGTTGTTATTTTGAACCATGAATCTAAATGGCTTTTGTTTTCTAATGCTATCAATTCAATTCCAAGTTTGTGATCTACTGTTAAATATATCAATATCACTGTCGGTGATGATACTCTAAAAACTAATTAGAAAAATAATATTAATAAAATTTAAAAATCCCATGCATTGCACAGCTTACATATAGGTCATATCATGAAAGAAATAGGAATTATGTAATCCCAATCTCAATGACAAGAAATTGGTATCGGAGACCCACACCACCAGATTTACTATTTGAAGCACGAGAACTAGGAATTAGCTAATTCCTAGGAATAAGCAGCTCTATAGAACTCCTTATTCATCATAGATTTACAATTTGCAGGAAGAGAATTAGAAATTAGAGCAGTTTATCAGCTAATTATTAAATAATGAATACATTACAAGAAATAACAATGGTTTCAAATATTTATAAATCAGAGGGCAAAACAGATCACCAAGTAGCACATGCATTAGTCATTGGATTTACAGGTCAATTGAAAGGATGATGGGATAATACATTAACTGAATGAAATAGAACATGGTTAAAACAAGCATTTAAGCAAGAAGCAAATGGACAACCAGTAAAAAATGAATAGAGGAGAAAGAATCGAAGATGCAGTAAATTCACTAATTTTTGCCATAACAAAACATTTCATAGGAGAACCAGATAAGCATAGAGAAGAAAGTTTTGATAGCTTAGTTATCTTAAAATGTCCAACATTATCAGATTTTAGATGGTATAAAGATGTATTCTTGTCAAAAGTATTAGTAAGAAGTGATAATAGTCAACTATATTGGAGGATTGCCTAAACATTTTGCATATCAAGTGAGAGGCTGTTCAATGAAGGACATACTGATTTCACCAATGTTACATGTGGAGATACAATCAATACAATAGAAAGATTAGGTAGTTTAAACTTGTGTAATGATATAAGATTCAAGTATCAGTTAGAAAAGAATGGAAAGTATGTAAGACAGGAATTAGGATCATTCTGTGAACAATTTGGATATCCCCCACTTAAAGCTACTATTTACTATATTCCCAAATTTTTATTAAATTTAAAACAACTATAAACAAACACTCCAACTTTGTTATCCAACTTTGATTATGATCATTTCAAGAAAGAAAAAAAAACTTGTTGACTATGATCTTTCTACTGCTCCTTTCTATCAGCTAAGTTTGATGAGATTAAATACCTCCTGATCAGACTCTGTTTGTTTCACTTTTTAACAATTGCTTGGAACCATCGTAGCACAAGAAACCATATATGTCTAATGTGAAATTATCAATGAGTGTGCTTCCTGGAAGGCTCAATAACCGTGTAAAATATAAGTAAATGTATTTGGTAATGGCACGTCTTGTCAAACTCCATAGATTTTCAAATTTCTACACTACCTAGACCTTTCTATTTTTCTTTTTCTTTTTTGAGAAAATACGTAGACCTTTCTTGTTCTAAAAGATTTACACTATTTAAATTAAATACTCCAATATCATAATCAAAGGGGGAAATGCTTTTACACCTGGCCTAAGGTAAAGTCTTTGCCTATTCATTTACAACTTTAACAAAGCAACTTCCTACTTCCTATTGTACTAGATAGATATTGAGAAAGAACCTCTCTCTCTCTCTCTAACAGTTGGTATTCTCTCTCTTTTGTGGTTCTCTTGCCTTTGGTTTCTCATCACTCATTTCTTTCTCAAAGAATATAGCATGGCGGAGGCTTTGGTGGGTGGAGTACTCTCTGCATTCCTTAAGGTTGCGTTTGACAGACTGGCTTCTCGTGAGGTGTTAGACTTTCTCAAGGGAAGGAAACCCATTGATGGATTGGTGCAGAAGCTGAAAATAGAGCTGATTTCTGCTGATGCAGTGCTCGTTGATGCAGAGGAGAAGCAAATCACAAACCCAGCTGTGGAAGAGTGGCTGGACGAGCTTAAAGATGCTGTTTATGTTGCCGATGACCTGTTGGATGAGATTGCCTATGAAGCCTTGCGATGCAAACTAGAAGCTGAATCTCAAAATCATACTAGTAAGGTATGGAACTCATTCTCTATTTCGATTATTTCATTCAACAAAAGGATACAATCTGAGCTAGAAAAGATTCTGGAGAGTTTAAAAAATATTATAGCAAAACAGAATGAACTTGGTCTAAAGAAGGTTGTTGGTGGAGTAACATTACGATCACCACGATTAACGACTTCTTGCCCAGAAAAATGTGGTGTGTTTGGTAGAGATATTGACAAAGAAGCGATATTTAAGTTTTGGCAATTAGATGATGCAAGTAGCGATGGCATTTGTGTTGTGCCCATTGTGGGTATGGGTGGGATAGGAAAAACAACACTCGCTCAGTTTGTATTCAATGATAGTAGAGTAAATGAGAGTTTTGATCTCAAAGCATGGGTTTGCGTTTCAGAAAACTTTGACAGTTTCAAGATATTAAAAACTATTCTTGAGGAGGTCACTTTCTCCCCGTGTAACATTCAAAGCTTGAATTTTTTGCAAACTACAATTAGGGAGGCTTTGATGGAGAAGAAATTTTTTCTTGTTTTAGACGATGTTTGGAATGAGAATTATAATGATTGGGATGAGTTACTTAAAGTTTTTAAATGTGGGGCAAAAGAGATTAAGATCATTGTTACGACACGCAGTGAAAAAGTTGCATAAAAAATACGCACTATTCCAATTCATCATTGTCTAAAGGAACTATCAAATGATGAGTGTTGGGTTTTATTTGCACAACATGCATTTGCAAATAGAAAGCCCTGTGAATTTCCACACCTAGAGGCAATTGGTAAAAAGATTGTGGAAAAGTGTAGAGGATTGCCTTTAGCTGCAAAAACAATTGGGGGTTCATTGTGTTTGAATCAAAACCCAACACATTGGAATAAGATTTTGAAGAGTCATATATGGGATTTACCAGATGCCAAAAATAATATCCTTTTGGCTTTAAGATTGAGCTATCATTACTTCCCATCACATTTGAAGCGATGCTTTGCATATTGCTCAATTTTTCCAATGGATTATGAATTTGATAAGTATGAGTTGATCTTGTTATGGATGGCTGAAGGTTTATTGCAACAACCCAAAGAAGATAGAAATATGGAATTTGAAGAAATGGGTGAAGAATGCTTTAGTGATCTAGTATCAAGGTCATTTTTTCAACAGTCAAATAAGTCACATTTCTTAATGCATGATCTTATCAATGACTTGGCAAGATCTATATTTGGCAAATTTTGTTTTAGGTTTGATAATGTTGAATCCAATAAAATTACAAGAAAGACACGTCATTTGTCATATTATGAAGCTGGATTTGACATGTCTAAGAAATTTGAGATCCCTTATGAAGCTAAGGGTTTGCGAACCTTCTTCGGAGAAGATTGGATATCATTTAAGTTTGTTGAATATAACAACGTAGCGAAGATGATAGATGATTTCTTGCAGGCATTTAAGTCCTTGCGGGTGTTATCATTGTCTAGGTGTACAAATATATTAGAATTGCCTATTTCTGTTGGTAATTTGAAACATCTACACTATTTGAATATTCAAGACACTAAAATCGAGCACTTGCCTGATTCTTTTTGTAGCTTGTATAATTTGCAAACCTTGATATTGTCATCATACATCATTGAGTTGCCTGACAACATGAGTAAACTAATCAACATGCGCCACCTAGATAATAGTGATACCGAGATGAAAGAGATGCCACCTCAAATGGGTAAAATGAAAAATATTAGAAGATTACCTATTTTTGTTGTGGGCAAACATGGGGGGTCTTACATTAGAGAGTTGGGGGAGCTTCGACATCTTTTTGGAAAGTTGTCTGTATTAAACTTGGAAAATGTTCATAGCATTGAAGATGATACGAAGGCTATATTAGAGGATAAACAGGATCTATCTAAGTTGGAGTTGCAGTGGAAACTTGACCATGAGACTAAGGATTCAGTAAATGAAAGAAATGTGCTTGAGCAGTTGTGTCCCCATACAAACTTGATTTCTCTCACTATAAAAAATTATGAGGGTACATTTCCAAATTGGGTTGGAGATTGTTCATTCTCTAATATCGTGACCCTGAAGCTTTATGATTGTAAGTATTGCTTCTCCTTGCCTCCACTTGGACAACTACCTGCCCTCAAGAAACTCAAAATTAAACATTTTGATGGAGTTTTTTGTGTGGGCGATGAGTTCTATGGGAATGGTTTTTCTACAATTAAGCCGTTCAGATCTCTTGAGTATTTAAGCTTTGAGTATATGCCAGAGTGGCAGGAATGGGTTATATGTGAAGGTGAAATTTTCTTGTCTTCGAGAGCTTTGCATATAATCTTGTCCCAAGCTAAGTGGGGGTCTTCCCAATCACCTTCCCTCCTAGACTAAACTTGAAATCAAAGATTGTGAGAAGCTTGTTTTTTCACTTCCTAGAGCTCCTACCCTCCATGAATTGAATTGCAATGGGAAAATACAGTTGCCAAGTGGTCATTACTATGCATCACTTGAAACTATGAAAATATGTGGTGTTTGTGATTCACTCTGGTCAATTTCACTAGAGTTATTCCCCAAGCTCAAATCTATTGAAATGTATGACTGTGAAAATCTGGAATCACTTTCAGCATCAGAGGGATCTTATCTAGATCTTACTTCTCTCAGTTTGGGAATCATGTAATGCCCAAATTTTGTATCCTTTCCAAGATTGACAGAGATTATTATCTTTAATTGCAAAATTTTAAAGCCATTGCCTGAAGAAATGTGCACGCTTCTTCCATCTCTTGTGGCTTTGCAATTGTATGGTTGTCCAGAACTGGAATCATTTCCTCAAGGCAGTTTGCCCTCCAATTTAGTAACACTTTGTATCTTTATGTGCGAAAAACTCATTTCCTGTCGCATGGAGTGGGGATTACAAGGTCTTCACTCTCTCAAAGTATTCAAAGTTGAGAGTAAATGCAAAGAAGTGGAATCCTTTCCTGAAGAAGCATTACTCCCTCCCACTCTTACCACTTTCTCCATCTCATCTTTTCCAAATTTGAAATCACTCAACGCGAAGGGGTTTCACCACCTCAACTCTCTTAAAAGCTTGAAGCTTTGGCACTGCAATAAGCTCCAATGCTTACCAGAAGAAGGCTTGCCCACCTCTCTTTTTGAGCTACAAATCTCTAGTTGCCCATTGTTGGAAGAAGGATGTGGAAAGGAGAAAGGGAAAGACTGGCTCAAAATTGCTCACATTCCCTACATATTTATTGATAAGAAAATAATCAGATGAGTCATAAATTGTGGAATGCTTCTTCCTAGGTACTTATTCTACACTAATATTAACTTTCTTCTACTTATCTGCTCAATTTTGTTAATTTTCATGCATCACCAGGCCAACATCAAAATTTTGTTTGTAAATGCCAAAATACCTTTTCAAAGAATCAGTTTTTTTTTTTTTTTTTTTTTTTTTTTTTTCAATGCAACGTTTGATTTAAGAACCATAAATTTTAAGTCTCTTGCAAGAAATCTCTTTTAGAGATTATCAATCTATTCATCAAGCATGTGGCTCCTCTAAAAATAGCTTCATCAATAGTTTAAAATCTTTTACCAAAAATCATTCTATTCCATCTAAATTTTTTTTGAGAAGCTTAAAAGTATGATTATATAACCAATAAAAAGAGAGAAATAAAAATGCATTGCTGCATGTGGATAAGATTCATTTTCCCATAAAAAAACATCTTGAAAAAAGAAAAAAGATAGGCTAGCATAACAAACAACTAAAATTTTCATACCACTAGTAGCTGTTGGTCATTTTTCATCATGTATGAAGTCAATATACGTTCACTGCATTGTTGATCACGCAAAATTTTGAGCATATATATTTGAAGTTTGAACTAGCCAATATAGCATGCTATTCAATTTCAGGTAGACACTCTGGTAGTTGATAGCTAGTGTTGCTTCTTTATTTTTTAAAAGGAGCTGAAACACACTGCACGTGCTTAGACTCTCTCTGAGATTTGGGAATTGGTGGTCAATGCGAAGATGTGAAGTCCTCTTCAAAGGATAGGTTGCTGCTTTTGGTTCTTTCTTCTCTTCCTAGGGAGAGCTCAAAAGGTTCAGCACATTACTACTCTCTACTTCAAGAATTTTAAATTTTCCTATGGTGAGACAATGGCGCCAGAGGCAGAGTGGGGAGAAACTGACTAAATTTTTGTCTGGTGCTTGTTCAATGATAGATCAAGGCCAATCTTAAGTCAATCTCATGTCATTGCCAGAAATTACTAATATACTTTTTAAAGTAGGAGATGCTCTGTGATTGTTAGGTTTGTTTAATTGATTTGTGTTTGTTGGTATAAAATTTGGACATGTAATCATAAATGATTTTTAAATCTTCTCCAACTCTTACTGTAGTTTTTGGACACAAAATGTGAAAAATATTGAGGCCTCCGACAATAGTATACAACCCAAATGAACCTCCTACAATCAAAACTTCCAGCAAGGTAAATTACATCCAAGAGCTGTATTGCTGTTTGTCCTACTAGCCATGTTCTGTTTACTTCACCTTCAGACCACCATATATCCAGTAATGTAATGTGAAGCAATGAACAGAATGGTGCCTGGAGTTCCAATTTCAGCTCCTAGACTTGCCAGAAAACATATCTTTTATGCAATTTATAGTATCTCAGTTGTGACCATGAGTTCGTGATGCCTGCAGAACTTCACCATTTTTCATGTGAGTTTGCTCAGATGTCATGTGAAATGTTCCTAAATTTGTATGCTATATTTTGGCTACTTTTCCAATGGTATTGAGTATTTTTCTTACTTCTAGTAATTTTTTCCCTTGTTTAAGGATTCTATGCTGTGGTCATTGCCATCACCACATGATTTGGATCTGAAATCCTCCATGGTTTCATTAATGTAGCACTTTCTCTATCTTCTACAATCTCATTAAAACTGAAGCTGAAATCTGCTGCTACGACTTGGAAGGAGTTATAGGTATGGGTAAAAGCTTTAAATAAATTATGTAAGAGCCTTATTTCATAAGAAAATCCAACAAATTTCAAGTATCTTCATCTTCCATATGCATTGACAAAGATATGGAATGAGGTAATTGACATGATATAGTCATATATAGCTATCAAGCATTCAACTTATTTTCTATAATTTTGATCTATATCTTATGGATTCTATGCTGTGCTCATGTATGATAATTTTAGCAACTCTATTGTTAGAAAGCTTCGTGTTCCATGACATTTGGCTTGGAACAAGATACCCTTCTGTTGTAGAAAGAGTAAGATGGCTTTTTTGTCTCTCCTCATAGAGGCACCAAACTGTTAAGAGTGAAAATTCACCTTCGGTTTGATAGTTCATCTAGAGATGTCGATGGAAGATCTTTTTGAAGAAATGAAGATGGAATGTTCGACGAGCCTGCAAAAGAGAGAGGGTTGATTAGAAGGGGTACCGATATGGCACCGACTTAAAGGTTTCTGATTCTTAAACTTTGACTCCAAAGAGTTAATATAAAAACTTCGAGAGTTAAAAGCAGTCTATGTGTCTCATGGAGCACATATCTTTACCTGGGGAAATTATTATGTACCCTCAGAGTACCATAAATGCGTACTCTCTCATCTCACATGAATGGTGGGTCTTACTAATTAAATTTATGATGAGACCCATCATTCATTTGAGAGGAGGGAGTACTCATTTATAGTACTCCAGAAGTATCTAATAATTTTCCCTCTATCTGTGGAGATGTGTTGCCTTTTATAGTTGTATCTTCTAACTATTGGCTATCTGTCAATTAATGTTGTACATTTATATGATTGGTGTAACGGTTGGCCATTTAATTTGGCAATGATTATTCATCCATTGCTTGGCCGTTATTCTTCCATAAATGTTGGCATTGAATGCTAGCTCTGGATGATACTTATCATTTATTGATCTTACTAAAATGTCTTTTGATTTAATAGGCATGTTGCTGTTGGTAGCAGTCATTCGTTATGTTATTAAATTCCCTTATCAGTTACGCTTTTCATTCATTGTTGGACAATCGGTGGTGGAAGATGGTCTTCTTGTATGGGTGGCCTTTTAGGTAAGATCGTCCTTCTACATGGAAGACTTTTATGGTCTTTTACTTGAATGGATGACTTTCCTTTTTTTTTTTTTTGATCTAATTGTAATCATGCCTATTCCCCCAAGGCCATGAATCCCTACCATTCGAATATCATTTGACTCAATATCTAAAAATGATTCTATGGCATTGGCAAGAGAACCTACTTCAATAGGGTTATTAGAAACCTCTCATATTTTATCTACAAATGAAGAAAAAGAAAAGCATGAGATTAATGATGAGATATACAAACCCATTCTCTTAATGCCATTCAGAAAAAAATACCGACTCCAATTAGAGCTATCCTCTATCTTTGCACCTTGCCCGCATTATCTTTAAAATTTTCTTCATGTTTAGCTAATACTAACCCAAACTCTCTCTCTTGTTTAAATACTTCTGATTGACTCACTTTTTAAAAAACTGGTAAACTCAACGGGCCATTTTTTCTACACTCAAGAATTCTTACAAATTCATCCAAGCACCAAGTAGAAGATGCGTGGTTTTTAGAGAATGTAATAATATAAATCATTGACAACTCAATAGTGTCAATACCTCCCTGCTTGCACCCTGTGATGTCTACGATTATTACGGCTTTGACCACCCTAAATGGAAATGTGTGCATAATTGGAACGTGAGACTACAATGCTATACTAGGTGCCACATTGTGAGAGACCGGGAATTGGACCTTTCAAAAAGAGACTCATGGAATCTCTTTTGGGGAAATATTTTTTGGAGTCGCTACTTTTTAAATTTATACCAAAAAAGAAAAACTAAAAAAACAAATGAATAATTTTGCATTGCATTGAATTGAATGAAATTAAATTTTATAGCAATTACATCATTTTGAATCCTAGTTACAATCTATGGAAGTATAAAACAAATTTGTCCTCGCTACAATCTAAAAAAGGTAAAAACATTGAATAAAACACTTGTTAAGAACTTGAGATCTAGGTTCGTGGACTAAGTTATAGAGTGAAATCATACAAACATAGAACATGTTAATATAAAATTGCAAACATTCAACTATTAGTTTTCCTAGATCTAGGATTATTCTCAAGCTAACATTCATATATCTATTTTCAAAGAAATAATTTTGAAGTATTAAAAATATAAATAGTAAAATATTTTTATATAGATAAAATATGAGATCTAGGATTTTATAAAAAAAAGGAAAGTATTCTTAGGGTAGAAAATGCTAGATCTCTTTTTTGTATTAATTAAAGAAATTTTTTTTTTTTATAAACAAAATAATAGATCTGGAATTATTATGTAAAAGAAAACATTTTTATAAATAAAATAGCAGATGTAGATTTTATATAAGTAAAAGATGTATTTTATACAAGAGAATAGCATACCTGTTTTTATGTAAGTATAAAAAATGATTTTCATTAAAGAAAAATGTTTTTTAATATATAAGGCAGTAAATCTAAGTATATATTAGACAGGGAAACATTTTTGGTATGAAAAATAATAGATTTAAGTATATAGCATATAGAAAAATAATTTTTGACATAAAAAAGTAGATTTATGAACTAATCAAAAGAATAACCCTAGAACTAAGATCACATCTTACATATATTAATTCTAAGGCATGTGAGGAAACAGATCTAATAATTCATCATGTGAACAATTCAAACCTAGCAATTAAAACATGTGAGAAATTTAGATCTAACTATTAAAAGCATCTGAGAAATTTAGATCTAGTAATTAAAAGCATGTTATATACCTACATGCTATGAGTGCACCATCTCGTGCTTGACTCACTGTGTGGTTCATGCCCCCTATGGAAATTATGCCTCAGCTGAATGGATCGGAGGTGGAGGTTTAGGAGTTGTCACCTGGTTTAGGTTCAAGAACTAAATTAGGCCTTTTAGGCCACTTACTTACATTCATAGGTCTACATACTAGATTATGAGTTCAAAATTTGGATACGACTTGAAAAGGTGTTAGGCACCCAATATTGCTCTGTCTATGGGCCAGCCTCCATTATGTGTTGTTAGGCCATGTTTAAATAAAGAAGTTATTAAAAGAGATCTAATCCTTAACCTAAATATATGTCATGCACTAAATGAAATAAAGTAATGCTACAGACACAAATTATTTTACAACATTTTTACAAACTATTAATGTGATAAATTCTTATTAGTTTTAATATGAGTCCACCACTAACATTACATTTAGGTTTATCAATGATTATTTGAAAATTACTAAAGCCACATCAGTAGTTTGTAAAAATATTATAAAATAATTTGTATTTGTAGCATTACCCAATGAAATAACACACACAATAGGTTAAAGATCACATCACAACATAAAAAGAAACACATTAAAACACAATCAAGTAATAGGAAGATCATGGCCATGGGGGAAAGGATTCGTCACAGGTAAGTGATATTATTAGAAAGGTACATGCTCTCCTTTCTTATGACATTCTGGGTGTTTCTCCTTTTTTAGGTTAGTGGTGGTTCCTGTTTCTCCAAAAAAAAAAAAAAAAAAAAAAAAAAGTTCTTGGTGGTTCCTCTCAGGTCCCAGCATTTACTAATACTCTCTATTCCCTTTTTATATTTGGTAAAAAAAGCAAATAAAAAAAACTTAAATAAGAAAGGCGTGTTTCATTATGTTCACTTTAAAAATTCAATTTTAGTTGGATTTATATTTTGAAAATCCTACCATTGGATTACAAATCCCCATTGTTCATAACAAGCACCATAAATTTCACGTATAATCTCCAAGTAGGAAAAAAAAAAAAAAAGACTAACCATTTTTACATCTAAAATTTTACTACTTACTCTTTTTTTTTTGAAAAACAGTAAATTATTACATAAATAATTTTAGCTCTTGATACTTTTGAAAGATAACAAATTTTTTAAAAATTTATTTTATAACAATCTTTTTCCTTGGATCAAAGCTTTGTAACATTTTTTTTATTGCTAATTAGCACAAAATTTAAAGAAGTCTATATTCGTTTCAGAAAGATGGTTTTATAATTTGATATTAAAATTACAACTTTATCCCAAATCATGTGCATGTTGTACAATAACATTCCAAAAATCATTTGCTGCTTGGTATGTCGAAGTTTTTACTTGAAGTTGCAGTTCTAAATGGGCTCTCCTTTTTTATAGGTTATGGAAGCATTGGGAAAGGATGGTCTAGCTTCATTCAACAATCAACATCATCCTTGGAATTTTTTCCAATCACACCAAAGATTTGTTGAAGTACTTAAGTCAAAATCGACTCATTTATATGGTAATACATTTATTGTAATCATTTTAGGAATAATTCTACTTGGAAATTATGTTCCTTGAAGTCTTTTGTTAGAGATAGTGGCTTAAATTCAAATCGTAGTTGCCTTTGTAAAAGCTATACTACTTAATTATGTAACACTTTATTCTTCTTTCTTATTAATTACTTGGATATCTAATTGGCCGCCTTAAGCAATCATCCTTGACTGGATAGGGCTTTTGTCGTCCTCACTTTTCTTCATGAGTAAGACTAGCTAGACTTTATACTGTGGAAAGTTCATAAAAAGTTTAGCTAATTCTAGGATGTATCTGAGAGTAAAACATTTGATTTGGTTAGATGCCTTGCATGCCACAATACAGACCCCATCAAACCTTATTTACATTAATATACCTCCAAGGGGACTAGTGGGTTGACCATGTTTGAGCAAGTATAAGTGAACAAACTGATACTACTGTCAAGTGATGTAGGTGAGATAAGGATCAAGGACTACTATATCAGCTGCACTTGACTAAATCCCTACTTTTCCCGAAGGTGGTGGATTTCTTTGTTTATGAATATCTATTGCCTGATATTTCCATTTTTGCTTAGACATATGTCTTTATCATTTCAACATTTCATTTATGTCATGTGGATTCTAATTATCTCAATTACAGTCTCTTATTTGCTTTGATGATAAAGAGTAATTATCATGAAGTAAACGCTATAGATTTGAAATACTATTGTATAATCAACAATAATTTTCTAAACTCAGCTCTCTCATATATATGACCCCAGTTTTTAGTGCTGAAAACTTGAAATCTTCTCTATGTTCCTTTCATTTAGGTTTAGGACTATTAAGTCATTTGATACCTAAATCGCTTCACTTTTAAACAATTAATAAAAGACTATTGGGCTCTTAAATTATATAAAAACCATGCCTTAGAGCTGGCAACTTTACAGCCGAATTGGTAAAAGGAAAGTGTACACTCGAGTATGTCCATGCGTCTCCAATGGAGTCACCATTCAAAGTTAGCAAGCCTAAGAAGTAAGATCATACTTCAGCAAAACCAAAGCTCCATTCACTATTATGTCCTATGTACATTTGTATATTTGATGTATGCTTATATTATATCACAAAAGCAAAGAAGAGCTATCTGTGTACTCCACAACTCATCAATCTCATTTGCACACGTTTCCTACACTACATGATACATTAGAGAACCCAAAACACATATAACATTCAGCCATAAGAACCAACAAACAAATCATATATGAGGCAGCTAACATAAATCACCAAGCACCATTTTTCCTAATTGGGCAGAGAAACCACATATGAGAGGACCCAAATCACAGACAACATTCATACAGAAGAGCAAACCAAATGAAACTCTGCATTAACAAGCACGGGTCATGAAAAGTTTCTTTTGTATCCTGGCGATCAAATTATTAACTTGATTCCAAACCCAGTAATCATTATGCTATAATAAATTAAATAACATTACGATGGCTAGACTTGTTTTTCACTATGACATTGCTAGGACTAGAAAGAGTAGTAAACGTTTGTTGATAAGTAAGCCATAACTTATTTTGTCCATCTACATAAAAGAAAGAAAGCACAACAATAACATAGGTACAAAAACTTCCCAACAGATTTTACTTGATACAACAACTGACATGTCAATGTGAATTTCAAAGATGACCACTTAATGGTTTACTCGTTGAGTACAAGTAAGCTCTCCAAGAGATTAGCAGTGTAAACCACCTCTGTAAAATTTAGAATTCCATAACCATTCTCATTTTGACTCACAGGGTCAAATGAAAAGACTTGATTATCTGACTTCATAATCACCAGTTCACCACTGCTCGTGCAGCCTAAGAAGTTCCGAACACCTGGCAACGGTACAGAAATTGTTGGAGTCCAAGAATCAGCAAGACCATTCTGCCCCATCACCCAAATGTGTTACACTCCATCTTGGTCGAAAGCAATCAAAGCCAGCGATCCCTTGAACACCACAAGTTCTGGAGACAATGAGAAATTATGCGGTAGTTTTATCGCCTGGAATTGCTCATGATCAACATCGAAGCACAAAATGAATCCGTAGCCCTGAGAAGTGGTAGCTATAAAGTGCAAAGCTCCATTAAAAAATAAACAAGATGATGAATCAATCCAAGGTCTAGATCCTACAGACCCATCAAGTGGCTCCACCGGCTGTTCAACCCAGCTCCACGAATTGGTACTCAGCGTGTAAACCTGGGCCCGAAGTTATTCTCTGTTAACGGAACACCCAAATACCAAAAGCTTCAAGTCATTGTTTTGAGAAGTGGGAAACGCAAGTCCATAAGAGCGATAATTAAAACGGTCATCATCGAGAACAGCTGGAAGTCTCTTATGCTTTCTAACGCTTGGGTTCCACAAGTATATTCCAGCATTTCTAACCGTATGATAAACAGGAGAACGTGTTTTCGAAAAATGCCACTGATAACTGGTGCCGCAAAAGTTCCAAGGAGCTGGATGACTAACAGTGATAGTCCCGTAGCAAATGCCATTGCAGAAACCAAAAGAACTGTCATGATAAATTGGATTAATTCTTAACCTAGATATCTCTGTCAAAGAACTGTCGCTGTTCGTATTGCAAACGAACGTACACAACTCTCTCGCAATAACCAATCTTGGATCATGCACTGGCCTTGGTGACCTACATAGGAGATAACCATTGTTGTTGTTGTTGTTGTTATCATCATCTAATGATAATGACTTGGCTTTGTTCATACTGAGGTGTTTGTTAATGAATTCGGGGTCAGAAATTTTGGAATTCCAAGATTGGCGAACGCATCTGAATCGGACTAAGGGTTTCGGTGGCAGCCAAGTAAGGATGTCTTCGATGATGCCGTCAGGGAGACTCGCTAACCACCATCTTGGTGTAGTCATTGCTAGGTGAGCTCCTTGGTTATATCTGAAAGCTGATTTGGCAAATGCTATTTGGAAAGCTTTTCTTTTAACCCTAGAGGCTGCAAGCAACTACCATTTATGGATGCATTTTTCTTTTCACTCTTTTTACATGTAATAATAATTAAAAAAAAAAAAAAAAAACTCATTTATAAGTTAACTTTTTCATTTTAGAATTTTATGTACTTTTTTATTTTATTTTTAATTTTACCTTTTTTTATGTAAAAATATACTATTTTAGCACACTTCCTATTTCTAGCAAAAATCTAATTATGTTATTCAACAAAAGTTAAATAAGTTTTTTTTTTTTTTTTTTGAGGAAAAAAAGTTAAATAAGTTTGTTCTTAAGTTTAACCACTAAAAAGTAAAAACATTATTTGTTGGTGTTTGCGGGCCACGTCCACATCCACATCCACTTTACTTTACAAAGTAAGTTGGTTTACTTTTTTGAATATAAACACAATTTATGGGTACGATGGTTCCACTTGGCTTTTTCCTTTACTTTCTTTTTCTCTTTTTATTATTTAGTTTTAAGCATACTTTCAGCTAGGGACGGAACTGAGAGAAGCCGGGGGGTGGGTGTTGGGATTGGGTTGGATCTAATCTTTTTTAAATTCCTATTTTAGTATTTATTACATTATAAATGAGCCCCTACGGTTTTAAGGAAAGAAAATTATCTATTAAATAGTTAAATCCGCCAATGGGGGGCTTGGCTCAGCTGAGTATGGTTCGTCCGCTCTGCCTAATACGCTCAGCTTCGATTCCCGCTACTAGTAGGAGTCCGTTGGTGGACATCTCATTGCTAAGTCTGTGGCGCTTTGCCCGGGGGCGTAATATAACCATAAAATCCCTTTTTTTTTTCTCAAAAAAAAAAAAAAAGTTTAATCCATTCTTAATATAACTTAATTAACTGCAAGAATGGCTCAAACAATAACAAAAAAAATTAACATTTGTACTTGTTCATTATGAATAGTTATATTATTTTTGCGTTCTTCTTTACTTGGCAACAATAATTATATGATAAATATAATTCAAAAATCAATTATAATATTTTACTTTTTTAAAAGAAAAGATTCAAATTATTCAAAATCTAATACTAGTGATATAAAATTGGTTTTGGCTTTATAAAATCAAAATGGATGATGATCTCTTGACAAATTCTTTAATTTTATATAATGCCATATTTAGTACGTAATAAATTATAAATGATTTTTGAGATCTAAAATAAAGCCAAATCTCTTATAATAGATTATTGTATTGCAATATATTAAGAAGTTGGTTTTCATACATTTTCTTTGTTCATACTTCGCCCCCCTTCCTCACTCTGAATCCTTATTTTTCCATTTTTTTTCCCCATTTCTACAGATCTGGATGGGATCATAGTTTTTTTTTTTTATTTTTTATTTAATTATTTATCTTTCCCTATTCTTTTTTCTTTTATCGCTCTTGTTTTTCTCCTCCACACATGTATCTCCACTTTCGCCATTTTTTGACTTTACTATCTTTTCCGCCTTTTTTCTCTACACAAGTATCCCCACTTTCTCCAATTTTCTACTTTACTGTCTTTTCTTTTCTCATCCACACACATCTCTACTTTCTCCACTTCTCAACTTTATTTTCTTCTCCTTTTTATCTTCTTCATCTATGTTATTATTTTTCTACCTCTTCATCCACTTCAGTCTTTATCTCTATGTATTAAGAGGATTTAGAAGATTAGTTATGACTTCAAAAAATGTAAAAAATACTCTTAATCTAATTAGATAATCTTTATTCTTAAAAAAAATGAAAAAAAAAAGGATTAAAATTGTAATTCAAAAAAATTAAAAAAAAAAAAAAAACTGCTTGGGAAAATTTTTTCCTAAAAATTAGCACATTCTTTATTTAAACATATCTTAGGTGCATTTGATACATTTTTTCTTAAAACCTAGCACACACTAAACCCGGCAATTTACTCTATTTCGAATATTAAATTTTAGTTTCTTAAAAATTTCTTCAACCTTACTAATAACAGGTAAAGTTAAATTAAAAAATTACATTAAACTTAAAATAAAAAAAGAGCTTCATCACACATGCGGAGCACGTGTGATAAGGCTAGTTTCTTTTAAGAGCAATAAACATTGGTGTGATTTAGAAAAAAAAAATTGTAATTTTACTATAAAATTATAAAAGTAAAGTCTTAAAAGATTTGAGTGAAATCATGACTTGAAGATTCAATTAGTGTACGTATCTTCATAAATATGTATAGCCTCGATTTTAGCCTGATTATATCATTGATTGAGCTCGAGAATTTAATAACCTTTTCCTCTACTGCCTAATTGCCCAAATTGTTTTGTCCCTACCAGTTAACTCCCCAGGTACCTAGATAATGGGTTGATGTTGGGGTTCCCCTGTGGGTAGAAGCTAGGACTGCACTTTGGTAGTGAAGGGCTAGTTGAATGAAGGGTTCACCATTGTTTACTGACAGAGGCGAGGTCATGCAAAATCTCCAGTGGTAATTGGACAATTGCTTTTTCTTAGAAGATGTGAATGCTAATGCTATCAAACTTATCAAATAGCATATAGAACCATAAAGATCAAAGATACTACAGAACAGTAGGACAAAACTGGGAATGGATCACCTGATTGCTCAGGAATTTTATCTATCCCCTTCAATCTAGGGGGTGCTTTTCCGGTCTTTACTGGCTTTAAACTGTGTAAAAAAAAAAAAAAAAAAAAAAATTGAAAGTATGCTCTGTTGTAATATGTTTGAAAACAAGGTTGAAAGTATAATGAAATTCTGATATTTAGCAATTTCACAAAATAAATCCTTTTTTTTATAGGTAAACCATACACAAAATAAATCTTAACTTGCCAATGATATCTAACGGATTAATTTTTCATATTGCTGAGGTGTTGGAAAAAATTGAACTAGTTTTAGCCCTAACCTCAAGATTGATTCCCACGGACACTCTCATGGTCAACCATTCAACATTGATGAGCTCAAAGAGGCTTAGCAAGAATTCTAAGGTAATTGCAATTGTTATTTGAGGCTTGTTGAAACAACATGGCTCACCTCCATAATGCAAATTCAGAATTGAGAATATTCAACCCTACTTGTTCTACAATGCATCCCTTTGCTTTTCAATGCACCCGGTCAAGCAATGACGAGGGTGGAGGGTAAGATAAGCCGTTGTCAAAAACAACTAAAGTGGTGGAGTCAGATTGCAATTAGGAATATTACCCGATTATTGAAGGAAAAAAAAGAGGTGTTAAGAAAGGCAGAAGATGCGGCAATAAGAGGGAGGTCAATAAACTGGGTGACAAGGCTGAAAAAAGAAATCAATGATTTGTTATCAAAAAAAAAAGAAAAGATGTGGAAACAACGATCTAGAGCATTGTGGCTGCATGAAGGTGATAGAAATACCTGATATTTCCATAGTAGAGCCACTCACAAGTATCGCCAAAATAGAATTGAAGAATTAGAAAATAATATGGGTGAGAGGAATGTGGATGAGAATGGCATAGCAAATACTTTGGTGGATTTTTATCAAAATTTATTCACTTCATCCTCTTTCAATCGGATTGAGGAAGCTCTTGAAGTTACTCCATGGGTGGTAACAGAGGAGATGAACCATGTGCTTATTGCTCCTTTTGAGAGAGTCGAAGTTGATTTGGCCTTAAATCAGATGGACCCTTTGAAATCTCTTGGACCTAATGGGATGCCCTATTGGTTTTCCAACAATTTTGGCCGGTCATTGGTGATGAAATGGTTGAAGCTGTTCTCACATGCCTTAACATAGGTTCAATCCCACCTTCAATCAACTGTACATTTACTACTCTCATCCCAAAGGTTAAAAGCCCGTAAAAGTTTTTGATTATCTCCCAATTGCATTGTTTAATATTCTTTACAAGCTTATTTCTAAAGTTTTAGCAAATAACTTGTGCGGACCAGAGGAGAGGCAAATGGACTGGGCCTCACTCGGGCTCACAACTTATTTGAAAAGTAGGTATAGGATTTCCTATAATGGGTGGTCCACGGCACAGAGACTCAATGAGATCACTTTTCTCTTTCTATGCGGCTACCATTTTTCTTTCACACACTCTCTCTCTCTTCCTCTCAAAACTTTTCAACCCCCCCTCCACTCTCCCACCTCTCTTATTTATAGCACTCTGATTAGTGGGGTGCTATGACTGCATTTGCAGTTAGTGTAATGAAAGGTCCAATGCCATCAGTTATAAGTGGCTGGTTAGGTGGGGGTGGGATGGGGCGCAGGTGGCTTTGGAACTTGGTTCCCACTTCAGCGATTATACCCGGTAGAGATGCTTCAGGGTATTACCGGTCACGTTCATGATGGGATGCTCGATAGTTATTCTTCCTATATTGTCCGGTAATGGTCTCCTAAGCAAATACTGAGTAGTAAAACCTGGGCCTACACCCCGTGTGGGCTTAGGTTGGGATCCCGAGTAAAGGGGGATGGGAACAATGGGTTGCATTGTTTGTGCTTGAACTCAAGGCCCAAATGGGCCTGGTTATCTCGGGGTAGTACATTAGCCCCCTTTTGATTCATGTCCGATATGCAGGCAGAATCAAGAAGCCTGGTGGGAACATTCGCTAGAGAAGGTTAATAGATGGAAGCCAGGGCAGTTTTAGAGATCCATTAATGCGTCGTTAAAAGACGTGCCGTTTCGGCCCATTGGGTTCAACTGTCATCATTACCTAACGGTTTGTGAACCGAAGACGTGCGTGTGTTAGTTGGCGCTCGTGTGAACTCTTCGTTAATGGAGCCTCATTATTGTTGTTTAGGTGTCATTTCCCTCTTCCTTTGTCCTCTATAAATAGTTCACTCCAAATCACTTCTCCATTTTCAAACTCTTCACTCTCTGAATTTTCTCTCTGTGGAGCATTCATTTGCGCACCTATTCGCTTGCCCAGAGCCCCTCTTCCTTCCCTAGAGCCCAAAGTAAGTTCCCTACCTCTTGCTTTTTCTTCAGCATCTTTCTTCGTGTTTCCCCTTTTGATTTTAGATTCTAGGATGGGGTATGCTTACCTTTTAAACACCGCAGCATCCTTAGCCACATTTAGGCAGAAATTTGATATTCCTAATGATGTGGAAGTGGCATATTGCCACGAGAGCAAATTCGAACTCCACAGAGGGGATCAAACTGCCTTTTTTCCTCTAATGGCAGTCATTGAGGGTAGGGTTAGGTTTCCTGTGGACCCCCTCTTATTAGACACACTTTGGTACTATGGGCTGTGCCCCGACCAACTACCTCCCAACTTTTACCGGGTTGTTAGTTGTGTTAGTAGGTTGAACCATACGTTCGGTTTACAGTTAAACTATCATGATATAAACCACATGTACAACTTATGTGGAAATAAGAATATAAACTATTATTTAAAGATTAGGGATAAGCGGGTACGGCTGATATCATGCCTACCTGACTCGAATAGAAATTCTACTGGGCAATACGTTCGGGTGCGCGGCAACTGGTTTGCCGGGGATGTCCCCCCTCTTCTCACTCGTCGCGAAGTGGGTTCGTATTAACTCCTGACCTTACTGTCTTTGTTTAATAGCTGTTCTGCTTACCTGAATTCCAATACGCCTATATATATGTTAATCGTTTCTTCATTTTTTCATCACTCATGTTGTCATTTCTCTTTCTTATAGACGTTTGAGTGTTTATCCCGGATGTCAGGGTAGTTCATGTAAGGGATTTGAACTTCATGCTCTGATTCGAGATATTCATTCACTGGGATGGGTAGCTCCGAGCATTCCACCTCATTCTCGGAGTTGAATCAGTTTACTCCACCTGGCAACCATATAAGCGAGCACTCTTGGTAGACAGTCCCCTCCTGTCTTATATCGACGTCCGGCATGCGAACTTTTTGCCGCCGAACTTTACAGTAGGAGAAGCTCAGGAGATTGGCCGGCGATACACTTGCTCGGATGAGCTAGCTCCGATACGCAATGAATCGGTGGAGCGTGTGTCCCTGCACCTCCGAGAACTTGCACATGCTCCCGTTGAGGAAGAGGCTCTCATTTAAGAGGCTCTTGTCCAAGAAGCCCCTGCCTAACCCGAAGGCTCGGCTGATCCTGAGGATCTTGTGCTTGTTGTCGAGCAAGTTATTGTTGATATTACCGAATTCTCCGATACAGAATCCAACCACAGTGTGGATATGGTGACCAGAAAGACCTTGTCCATTGACCACTTTGTGCCCGGCGCTCGCTAGGGCCAGACGCCTCCCCTTTGCCCCTGTCGCAAACTAGATGAGCCAGAAAAAGGCAATGTGTAGGCGAGCAGGCCTCCACTGGGCTGGGAGATGCTCCTGCCCAGGTACCCCCACACCTGTCCAAGGGCATCGTCATACAGGAGCCGTAGACTCAAACTGGGGCGATCGCGGCGTCCTCTTCTAGGGCAGCTCGTGGCAGCCCATGTTTCTTTTGGATGGCGAGCCACTCCCTGATACTGCCAGTGTGCGAGTTTGGGAGAAAGGAGAAGGGGGTCGTGTTGCCCGGAGTTTAGTGCACGAACTTCTTCTGCTCGAGGATGTGCACGCTTATGAGCAGGGAACGGAGGAGTCCATAGGGAGAAGGCTGCAATGGTTCACTGTTGCAATAATCTCTCACTCACCGGTTTCTGCATGCTGTTACTACTTATCATTACTATTAGCATGTACATGGTATGCGCATTAACACTCAAAATTTTATCAAGTTGCCCAGCTAGCCCACGTGATGGATAGTCGTATAAAGGAACTGTCTGAGGATGCCGACCAGGAGAGGGCGGCTAAAGAGACGGACACCAGGGTGGCGAAAGAAAAAGCGAAGGCCGTTGATGCTGCCGAGAAGGCCAGGGCACTGGTGAAGAGTAGGTGCGTGGAACTCCTTAAAAAGCAGAACGAGACAGATGTCAAATTGGCTGAGGCAGAAAGTTTAAATACCGCCTAGACCGAGGAACTAGCTGATATGAGAGCGGCATTGGGGGTTGCCGAGGAGAAGTGGTACCAAGAAGGGTTCGTCGATGCGGAAAACTTGGTGAAGCCAGTAGTGAACCAAGCTCGGAAGTTGGGTTTTGAAGTTGGCTGGTTGGCAGCCTTACAGGCTATGGGGGTTCCTGAGGATTCTCCCTTAGGGACCCCAGCCAAATACCCTTCCTAGATCTTGCTCTAGCCGCGTAGAACCCCCTGACACCTATTGACGCAGAGGATACAACTAGATTCAGGGAATTAATGGAACAGATAGACACCCATGCTAAAACAAATGACGCGGAAGTCACCAGTGTTCCTCACCTAACTGACCAGCGCGGTGAGGACTTAGCCCAAAACCCCGCTGATCAACAATTAACCGACTATGCCGACCAAACGAGAGCTGATTGACTAGGAAGCCGTACAAGTTTACTACTGTTTCATTCCAGCTAAAGTTTTTACTAGGTTTTACTTTCTTTTCTTAATTCGCCTATGTCGCTGGGCTGTGGTGACTGAACAATTATTACTTTGCTTCATTTTACCTTTCACATGGTCACCTGGTTTTGGTGACAGGCAACAGTTTTATTTCTTATGTGTTTATGTGGGTTTTGTGTCTTTCATTTGCTGAACGTTCACTTTAAATGTTTTCATAGAGGTTTATTTTTCATGATATATTTCTCGTCATGTTTCTCTGTTTTCCTTGCATAAACAATTTCCTGAATGCCCAGTAACTTATGGGGTGCAGAAGACCAAGAGCTTAGACCAAGATTTCTCTCTGTTTGACGATGAGTATTGGACCAAGGACAAGTTTCTGTCCTTAGGAAATTTAGACTAAAGTTTCTTCCTGTCCAGTGATGAGCATCGAACCAGGGATAGGTTTCTATCCTTGAAATTTAGACTAAGGTTTCTTCTTGTCCGGTGATGGATATCGAACTGTGGACAGGTTTATGTCCTTAAGAATTTTTTTAGGCTAAGGTTTCCTCTTGCTCGGTGATGGATATCGAATCGGGGATAGGTTTCTGTCATTAGGAATTTTTAGGCTAAGGTTTCCTTCTGCCCGGTGATGGATATCGAATCGAGGATAGGTTTTTGTCCTTAGGAATTTTTTAGACTATGGTTTCCTCCTGCTCGGTGATGGATATCGAATCGGGGACAGGTTTTTGTCCTTAGGAATTTTAGGCTAAGGTTTCTTCCTGCCCGGTGATGGATATCGAACAAGGGACAGATTTCTGTCCTTAGGATTTTTTTTAGGCTAAGGTTTCCTCCTGCCCAGTGATGGATATCGAACCGGGGACAGGTTTTTGTCCTTAGGATTTTTTTTTATTGCAAAGTTTCCGGTTGCTCGGTAATGATAATCAAACTGGGACCAATTGATAGAATCAAGCATGTGTGCATGGGTAATTTTCCCATCGTCATTAGTGATATGCGGGCAAGGCACTGCCTTTAACTTACAACATAGCTTATAACGAATTAGTGGTAAAATTTCTTAAGATTATGGACATTCCACGGCCGAGGTAATGACCTCTCATCCAAGTCCTCTAAATGATATGCCCTAGCGCCAGCGATTGCAGTAACTCGGTAGGGCCCTTCCCATGTTTAGGCTAGCTTCCCAGAGTTCGTATCTCGCATGTTCCCCACTGCTTTCCTCAACACCAAGTCTCCAGTGCCGAACTCCTTTGTTTTTATACCTCGGTTATAACGCTGAGCAAGCTTTTGCTGATATTCGGCCAATCGTATGGTAGTCGATTCTCGGCACTCTTCTATCCAGTCCAAGCATTCCATCATCAGCTCACCATTTTGGGTGGGGTTGAAACCTTCTACTCGTGTGCTACAAAGATTTACCTCGGCTGGTGTCACTGCTTTTGCTCTGTATGTCAAGGAAAATTGAGTCTCACCAATTGATCTTCTTGGAGTAGTTTGGTACGCCCACAAAACGCTTGGTAGCTCCTCGGCCCATCTGCCTTTTGCACCGTCCAATCTTTTCTTCAGCCCGTTCAAGATCGCTTTGTTGGTGGCTTCAGCTTGATCGTTTCTTTGTGGATAAACTGGTGTCGAATACCTATTTTTGATGCTGAGATCACTACAAAAAGCACGAAAAGCTTTACTATCAAACTACAGTCTGTTGTTGGATATTAGTGAGTCTGGAACCCCAAATCTCGTAACTATGTTCCTCCACACAAACTTCTTAACATCCACGTCCCGAATATTGGCCAAAGCCTTTTCTTCCACCCATTTTGTGAAGTAATCAACGGCCACCAATACAAACCTTCGGTTATCCGTTGCTCGGGGAAAAGGGCAGAGAATATCTAGCCCCCACTGCGCAAAGGGCCATGGACTGCTGACCGGGTTTAGATGCCCTGCTAGCTGATGGATTAACGGGGCGTGTTTTTGACACTATTCACACTTTCTTACGTACTCAGCAGCATCCTTCTGGATCTGTTTCCACCAAAACCCCAGAGTCATTGCTCGGTGGGCTAATGAACGCCCCCCTCATGACTGCCATAAACCCCCTTGTGCAATTCGGCCAGAAGCTCGCCCACCTTCTCTGGGTGCAAGCACAAAAGATATGGCCCCCCAAAAGATCTTTGATATAGCTTGCGATCTGTCGATAACCAGTATCTGGGTGCTACTCAGCAAACCTTGTTGGCCTCTTTTTCATTGCTAGGGACTCAATCCTCGGAGAGAAACTCAATGATTGGGTCCATCTAACACGGCCTAGGTACTGTAATCACGACAACGTCAACCTTGATGATGCCAACACAATCTGTCATACCAATACTTGGTTCTACTATCAGTTCCACTTTAATCAGCCGAGGAACCTCTTTCGTCATTGACGAGGCTAACGTGGCTAAGGAATCCGCATAGGCCGTACAAGGCTTAAGAATTTTTTACCTAGCATAATTTCATAATCTCAAAGTGCCTTTTAGTCTTGTAAAGCAATCTCTGATAATATTTTGGTTGCCTTTGAGACCTTACACCATATGAAAAATCAAAAATCCAAGAAATGACATGGAGATTCTTTGTCTCCATACCTTTTTTTGTTGTGCTCAGAAGGTTTGAATAGGATGTTACAACAAGCAGCCTCAAATGACACTATAGGGGATTTTCTTTATGTAAAAGGGGACCAAAAATCTCACACTTATTTTTTGCAGATGACACCCTTTTATTTTGTAGAGCATCTATGGCATATTTATAAGCAATCCAAGACATTTTGGCTTTGTATGAAGAAGCATAGGGTTAAAAGGTAAATCGTGAGAAGACAACCATCTTTTTTAGGAAAGCCGTAAAGGAAGACACAAAGGCCTTAATCTCAGATTTTTTACAAGTACCAAAGGTGAAAGAGTATGAAAATTACCTTGGCTTGCCGACAGTGGTAGGAAGGAAGAGGAAAGCAAGTCTCAATTACATTAAGGAGAGAGTTTGGAGCAAACTTCAAGGGTGGAAAAAGAAGCTATTGTCCCAAGCGGGTAGAGAAATCCTACTCAAAGCGGTGGTGCAAGCAATTCCTACATTTGTAATGAGTTGTTTCAAATTATCGGTGGGTCTTTGTCTTGAAATTGAGGCTTTAATTAGCAAATTCTTTTGGGGGCAAAAGGGTGAGCAGTGAAAAATTCATTGGAAAAAATGTTAATTTCTTTGTTAGCCTAAATCAGAAGGTGGGTTGGGTTTCAAGGACTTGGAAAAATTCAATGATGCAATGTTGGCAAAAAGAGTATGGAGACTATTGAATGGCCAATCCTTTCTTTTTTATCGAGTCTTTAAATCGAAATACTTTCCTAAGGGGTCCATTTTTGAAGCCTTAGTAGCTAACGGTTCTTATGCTTGGCAAAGTATTCTTAAGTCGAGGAAAGTGATTTCGATGGGTATGAGGTGGAGAATAGGAGATGGGAAGAGTATAGATATATACAGGGACAATTGGCTGCCAGGGAAGGGATTTGCCAGGGTTGTTTCTCCACATGTACTGGCATTAGAAGGTGCTCAGGTTGCTGCGCTCATAAACCCAACCACCCGTACTTGGAACATAAATCTGTTACATCGACATTTTTTGAGCTTTGAGGCAAACCGAATCAAAGCAATACCATTGTGCTGGACAAACCAAAGAGATCACTTCATTTGGCCAGATAGCCATAATGGGGAGTATACGGTGAAGGCAGGGTACCAAAAGTTGTGTTAGGAAGCTAATTCTAGTGCTGCATCAAGCTTGAACTCCTCACACCAATTGGCTTTCTGGAAACGTATTTGGAAGCTCCATGTTCCAAATAAAATCAAATATTTTCTTTGGAAAGTTTGCTCCAATGCTTTACCCACTAAGGTTAATTTGAAGAAAAGGAAAATTCTGAACGAAGCGAAGTGCAGTACCTGCCTCTTGGACCAGGAAACAACGTTTCATGCTATTTGGAGTTGCGAGACACTTTACAACATTTGGGCCCCCTGTTTCAGTTGGGTTTGAACAGAGTACCCTTACATTCAGGACATGCAAGAACTAATTGACTTGGTGGGATAGCGGGCAAAGAGTTTGGAGCTGTTTGGGGTGGTGGCTTGGTTCATTTGGAACCAAAGAAACAAGCTGAGATTGAATGAGAAGGGCTTGCCGAGTGAAAAAATTCTTGAAGCAGCTAGAGTGTACCTTTCAGACTTTCAAGCAAAATTTCAGAAGAAAAATGTGCAGCAACCTAAGGGAAGTACGAAATGGCGACCTCCAAGGGATGGAATGTACAAACCAAATTATGATGGTGCAGTCTTTGCCGAGTCGGAGGAAGCAGGTATAGGGGTTATAATAAGTAATGTTAACGGGCTCATGATTGTTGCCTTAGTTGAGAAAATTTGTTGTCCAGGCTTTGTGGATGTACTGGAAGCACTAGCTACAAGAAGAGTAACAAGATTTGCAGTGGAATTGGGCTTAAGTGGTTCTGAATTTGAAGGAGATTCTAAGGGGGTTTGGAGGGCTTTGAGATCAGCGGATGGGTCTCATTCATCCATTGGAGAGATTATCAAAGACACGATGTCTATTGTAGGTTCACTTCAAAATTTTTCTTTCTCTCATACTAGGCGACAGGGCAATTGTGCAGCCTATGCTTTAGCTAAGAGAGCAAGTTTCTTTTGGAGCATGTTCCAATAGACATTAGTCATGTTGTTATTTCTTATTTTCCAGCAACATAATAATAAAACTCAGTATTGACTCTAAAAAAAAAAAAAAGTATGTACATTCTATATATTCATTGTATTCAAAATTTATTCAAATCCAGATGATGTGTACGTTACTTGTACACACTTTTCCATTGAATTTACACAATTCTGTAAATTCAATTTATCCAACATATTGATTTTTTTTTTTTTTTAGAAATCCAGACAGTCTACACATCTAATGTACACAATTTTACGTTGAATTTATACAATTTTGTACATTTAACGTACCTAGCATATTCAAATCAATATATATATATATATATATATATATATAATAGAGGCTTCATGTGAGAGTACTAGTGTTTACGTGGCACTCTAATTTTGCATTTACTCATTTTTACCTATTTTTATTAAGTTTTTTAAATTTTTTTTATGGTTACCCAAAATTTCATAATAATTTATTTTTATTGTTATCTCATTAATTGTATGAGCTTACACCTCACCTTTATCTTTCATTCATGTCTTTTATAATACACACCATTTTTTTAGTATTAAAGACAGAAGCAATAATAATAATAATAATAATAATAATAATAATAATAATAATAATAATAAGGATTAATAGTAATAACTAACCAGATAAGGCCTTAAGGAGAGATAGAGAGACGTGAAAAAGTTGTGGATTTTAAAATGAAACACATTATTTCACTATTACCAAAATAAAAAACCTAAGATTGACAAAATATTTGTAAGAAAGAGAAACAGGAATTTGAGGAGCCGCCGCCTTTGTCATACTGGTCTCTTACCACCATCAAGCCGGTAAAACTCCTACGGGTAATTTTTTTTCTTTTTTCTTTATAAATTAGGGGTTTAAATATAATTTAGGTTTGAATAATTTGGTTGGATAGTTTTTGTTTGGGAATATAAGTAGAGAGAGTATTTGATACACAATGTAAAGCCATATTCTACCATTGTTTTAAATCATCTATAGGACACATGCATACGCAATTGCCCACCGTGTCTTAATGTTGCACTATCGATGAGTGAAAGATGGTGAGAGAGTTTGGCATATTTTCATTTCATGGTATGCAATTAATGAGCACAACACAAATTAGTTGATTTTTAAGGTTGTAGTACTCTTTTTCATTTATTTTTGGTTTCATGATTTAAAAAAAAAAAAAAATTAATCTTACCTTGAGAATGCTACACATATGCAGTAAAGCTACTAAACTAATTTTTAATATCTCAAAATGGATATGTTTCTTTATTCTAATTTAGTTCACTTTTTCTTTATAATATATGTATAATATTCTCCAAAACCATCTTACATAAATTATCACAAAATTATCCGTGCATCGCATGAGCAACTTACTAGTTTTTTTTTTTTTTTTTTTTTTTTTTTTTTTTTTTTTTTTTTTTTTTTTTAATACAGACAATTTGTATGTCCAATGTATACATCATATGTACACATGTATCCATTTTGTTTACAAAATTTTGTACATTCAACGTATTCAAAGTTTTCTTCAACCAAACAATATGTACATCTAATGATAACAATATTTCGTTGAATTTACACAATGCTGTACATTCAACGCATCCAACGTATTCTAATTTTTCTATAAATTCAAAAATCTTAATATCCAATGTACACAATTTTTTGTTGAATTTATACAGTTTCATATGTTCCACGTACCCAATGTATTCAAAATTTTCTACAAAACCTAGACAATTTGTATTATTTAATGAATGCAATTTTCCGTTGAATTTACACAATTATGTACATTCAACATATCCAACGTATTTAAATTTTTCTACAAATCCAAAAAATTTGTACATTTAATATACACAATTTTTCGTTAAATTTACACAATTCTGTACATTCAACGCATTTAACGTATTCAACAATATTTGTTGCATAATTTTTTATTTTTTGATAATTTTTTTTTCATTTTTTTGATAAAATATTTGTTGCATAATTTAGTACATCATAGATGCATTTAATGATATAAAATAATGTCAAGTTTCATTTGATATATTAAGTGATTACGTTGAAATATATTTAAAAATAGTTATTTGTGTTTTTATTTGGTTTAGGCTAAAGAGCAAACTACATCTTTAACATTTTAAAAGTATTTGGATTTTACACCTTAAAATTTCAGAATTTAAATTTAATCTCTTAAAGTTTTATTCCATTTATATCAGCAATCATTTAATCCATATTTTTCATTAAGTACTATATAAACTTACTATATATGTGTTTAGATTATTCAATTAAATAATGTCACCTCATTTTCGTCGTTATGTTACATCATTTTTGTAGCTAGTCTTCATTTTCTGAGCTTTTATCCTCTGTTGTCTTTAAATGTCGTGGCATCCCACTTTTCATGGTCCTTTCCCATCTTGCCACTTGTTTCTTTAAAGAAATTAAGATTTGGCCCAACATATGCCGTTTACAAGCCAATAAGATATAATTGGACTAAATACACTCGAATAGAACATTCGAATTCATGAATGGGGACCGAGATGTGTCCCCATGGGCAAATGTGTGAGATGGACCCGCATCATCGTGTGCCATGAAGCCTATGTCATAACCAATGTCCAAACACATCTCATCTGTTGTCTAACTTGCTTCCTCCATGGTGTGGTCATGAATGACTGGGCACGGGTGTGTGACACCGACTAGATGTGGGACGCTGATTAGATGTGGGAAGCTGACTAGATATGGGACACCAACTAGATGTGGGCACGGGTGTGTGGCGCTAACCAGATGTGGGACGCTGACTAGATTGATGGCCTCCACACCCTTGACATCCACTTGCTTGTCAACCACGCCCTACAGCTGGTTCACTTGTGTTGCCCACATCGCGTGCATCGTCCAAGGTCAACAGACTAATCTCTTCAATAGATTGCAAGGCCTTAATACAGTCAGTGTAGATCTCAGACCCTGGTTCGCACTTCGCCATAATCCTCAACTGTGATTCAACCTGTCACAAATATACAAGAGTAGTGTTAGTAGGTTGAACTAAACTATATGAAGCAAGGTACATTTATAACAAAACAATCTTTGTAAACTTACCAAAGTGTCCTAGTACGAGGTCTCTTTTGTAATATGGCGAATAGTACGAGGACGAAACCACACCATATACTCATCATTGTAGCTTATCTCCCCATGAAAGGGTGGTGCATCGGCAATTATGCCGTGCGCAGCCCATTTAGCAATATGCGTTTGATGTTCTTGGAACCAGTTTTTTTAGTGCTTGCCTTGGAAAGTTATCTTATGAAGGTCAACTGAAGTATCGACATTGAGTGGTATGCCTTGCTTCATCCCAAACTGTTGGAGAACACGTTTAGGGTGATGGCCTTCAACCACCCAAAAATGTATGAGTGCCATGATAGACCTCCATATATGTTGGCCTGTCATACAATATGCGGGCAGGGAACCCAAATGATTTCTATATGGCTCCCACACAATCTGCAATGATCCAACCGTTGTAAACAACCATATTAACAATATAATTAGAAAAAATGTGTAACAAATGTGAACAATACATGTAACTTTGCTCTGAAATAAAAAAAATGTTTATTCATTCTAAAGCAAATTGTAAGTACAACAACTACATGCCAAAGTGGTTCCCACTTGTAAGGCACGATACCTGATTTGGCCATAGCGAAGCAAGCGACACACGATAGACGCGTAGGACGTGCATTCCATGTTCAATTGTTATCTTAGCCCTTTTCCATTTAGCAAACAACACAAACATAAAAGCCATATTAGTTACTTACATAATTCCCATGTGAAAAAACTTAATGCGGAAATGTAAAATAGTAACTATCTAAGATCCTACATACCTAATAGCAAGTGGACCTGGGGGCAGTGCCTGGTGTGGATGCCTCATCATAGGACATATGTGTGGAAACCTCGCCCACGCCCACAACTGCACCAATAGCAGTGCACCGCCAATCTGCTTGGCTGTCTTCTTTGATACATTACAGAGGTGTCTATATAGCCAACTTAGTGCTGCACTACTCCAACTATACTTCTTTCTGTTGCTGATTGGATTGAAAAATTGTAGATGCAATACTAAGATCCGTTTGCCAAACTTATCCATAAACAGCGTACCACCCAACATCCCCAGTATGTAAAACTGATCATATTGCTGCACAAGCTCCTCAGTGGTATCAGCGGGGAGAGGGTTGCTAAACCGATCCTCAAGCCATTTGGCTTTTACCCTCGGCCCTTCTATCACTCCAGTGTTCTTTTTACCACCGTCTCTTCCCGACGACCTATGCCCTAGCATCTCGTAGCAGAGGTGGGCCCAATCGCCCGTATCAGTATATCCCATCACCAGCAAGCCATTTACAGGTACCCCCATTATAACCTCCATGTCTTGTAGCGTGATGGTCATCTCACCGTGGGGCAAGTGGAATGAGTGCGTCTCCGGCCGCCATCTCTCCACCAACGCCGTGATCAATGCATGGTCAAGGTCCATATGTGGGACCCGAAGTAGCCCATCTAACCCCGCATCTGTGATATAAGCTGCAATCCATGTATCTAAAACTGCATCATCTTCAAGCAGACCTTTATCTCAGTGACGACAAGTCAGTACACCTGGCACTTCCTGCCAAACAAAGCAACTTAGTATTAATTACGCTTCTTAAATGCCAAAATCTTTCTACTACATATATTGACTACGATTTTGGACAAGTGCATACCTTGCCTTCCGAAAGAGTATCCCAAAGCAAACTTGAACGATGCATAGCCTGCCTCCTTAAGACAGTCTGTATCGAGGGTCCCGCTTGATGGGGGTCCATATCTGGCATTTGGTGACAACAACAATCAGGGGAAAATTCACTTCAAATACATAAACTTTCTTCTTCTTCTTCTTCTTCTTCTTCTTCTTCTTCTTCTTTTTCTTCTTATTTATTTATTTTTAATTATAAACATATTTGATTGAAAATGGCAATAATATGTATCTAATGCAGCCTTCACTGATTTCATAAAAAAAAAATAAAAAATAAAAAATAAACTTCAAAATGTTAAGTAGATTACAGCATATTCAGCTAATAGAAAGGAGAATACATCAGCATACACAATAAAACATTTTCACCCCTAAATAAATAAATGAGAAAGCCGCATCTTTCAGATGGAAGAAATTTCTAACATGAAAGTCTCTCTACATTATTAAAATCAACCCTCACTTTAACAGTCCAAGCATCCTACTCATTATGGCCTCAATGAGAATGCTAATTGTGTTCTACAATGACTGTTGCTCTAATAACACATGAAATTGTTCATTAAAAAAAAAAACAAAAACATAAAAAAAAAAAACAAAAACAAAAACAAAAACATAAACATAAACATAAACATAAACAAAAATTACACCACAAAATACCCACATCATAGTAATTTTGATTTTGAAAATTAACCATAAGTTGTACTGTAGCATATGTAAATGTACCTAATTAACCATCATCTTGACTATGTTAAGTTAGTGTTGTCATTTTGGGAATTTCACAAAATAACAAGTTGCATATATCATAATATTGACATGCAAAATGTTATCCTTGGCATGCACAATGGTGGGGGAATACATTCCTTAATGCTGATTATCCCTTTTTAAGTTTCGAATAAAGTGATTAATATAGAGTTTTAAATATATCATACAACAAAGACAAAGAGGGAGGTGTTAGAAGATTAATGGAATGCTCATGCATGACTCTCTCTAAGCCATACCAGCTGAATTACAAGAAATATTAATAATTTATATGTGAGTTAAACAACAAAATTCTCTCAAACTCATTTTCACGTTATAACTAAAATATGAAAACAACTTATCCACAGAAAAAAAAAAAATAAAAAATAAAAAATAACCAAAGGAAAAAGGAAAAAGAAAAATCAAAGAGTTACTAAGTAGATCTTGGAGCATCTGGCTAGGTTGAGAAAAAAAGTAGGATTATAGGGTTTATCCAATTATCTGGTGGAAATTTTCTCATAATTTGATTCACAACCAGATCAATTCAAGAAAACAAAAAGCCAAATGAAAATTAAAGGCAACAAAAATATGCTTTTTAAAGGTGACCTAACACATTATATATCTATTTTGACACATTGCACTAATCGGGAGTGCATATTCTCTTCGTTAAATACTAGTGCATTGAACAACTGGACAAATTAAGCCTATTTAGCATAATGTGTGGTTCTCTTTAAAAGTGTATTGGTATCCGATTGTAGATTAATTAGTACTTCAATCTTGCTATTTTTGCCAAAAGAAAATACCCACCATTGAGTCAAAAGCATATATAATAATGCGGCTAAGTGTTTATTTTTTCACCCTAATATTTTTATTACTTCAAAGATTAGCAATAGAAAGTGGATTCTAATTGTGAAATAAAAATTTGTAACATGGATAATGCAATCAGGACTTTATATATGAAAACTTATAAAAGAGGCATGATTGTTGGAAACTTTTATCACATATAAAGAAAGCTAAATAAAATGATACCCCACAAATGCATTATCCACAAATACCCACAAATACCCACAAATACCCAATGCTCCAATCTGGCTCCAGAGAATGGTTTTGTAACTAGATAATAACATTTAGAGCATCTCCTTTACAAAGACCCACAAAGACCCACAAATACCCACAAATACCAAATGCTCAAACAAATATTGAGATAAGGAGACATACCTTGGGATTCCAAACTAAAGATGCTGACCGACAGTGAGAGTAGAGAGCGTGAGCAACAGGGAGAGTCAAACCGAGACCGAGACTAAGAGGGAGACTGAGAGCGAGAAGCAGACTGAGAATGAGAGCGAGAGCGAGATTGAGAGGGAGATTGAGAAAGTGATAGCGAGATTGAGAGGGAGATAGTGAGATTGAGAGGGAGATTGAGAAAGTGAGTGATGAGAGAGTAAGCTGAGTGTGTTGGGGAACAGATCTTGGTTTAAGTGTGGGTAATAGGGGCCATACTTGGTGTTAATTGGCTAGAATAGTACTTAAGCTCCTGAAGCTCGAGTACTGAGCAGAATTTTTAAATCTCAAATGCCATGTCAGCCATGCCACGGTGGAACAATAAAATAGAGTACTCGAGTTCACCAAACTCGAGTACTTGAAAAAGTGGTAGATTCCTGTTTATTTCCGAAACAGTGTTTTTTTGCTAAAAATTTCAAAAATTGATAGTATTTAGCCATTTTGGCCCTCAATATCTAGTACAATAGGAAGTAGGAAGTTGCTTTGTTAAAGTTGTAAATGAATAGGCAAAGACTTTACCTTAGGCCAGGTGTAAAAGCATTTCCCCCTTTGATTACGATATTGGAGTATTTAATTTAAATAGTGTAAATCTTTTAGAATAAGAAAGGTCTACGTATTTTCTCAAAAAAAGGAAAAAAAAAAAAAAAAAAAAGAAAGGTCTAAGTAGTGTAGAAATTTGAAAATCTATGGAGTTCAACAAGACGTGCCATTACCAAAAACATTTACTTATATTTTACACGGTTATTGAGCCTTCCAGGAAGCACACTCATTGATAATTTCACATTAGACATATATGGTTTCTTGTGCTACGATGGTTCCAAGCAATTGTTAAAAAATGAAACAAACACAATCTGATCAGGAGGTATTTAATCTCATCAAACTTAGCTGATAGAAAGGAGCAGTAGAAAGATCATAGTCAACAAGTTTTTTTTTTTTTCATTCTTGAAATGATCATAATCAAAGTTGGATAACAAAGTTGGAGTGTTTGTTTTTATTTGTTTTAAATTTAATAAAAATTTGGGAATGTAGTAAATGTAGCTTTCAATGGGGGATATCCAAATTGTTCACAGAATGATCCTAATTCCTGTCTTACATACTTTCCATTCTTTTCTAACTGGTACTTGAATCTTATATCATTACACAAGTTTAAACTACCTAATCTTTCTATACTATTGATTATATCTCCACATGTAACATTGGTGAAATCAGTCTGTCCTTCATTGGACAGCCTTTCTCTTACTTGATATGCAAAATGTTTAGGTAATCCTCCAATAATTTTTTCTTTCCAATATAGTTGACTACTATCACTTCTTACTAATACTTTTGACAAGAATACATCTTTATACCATCTAAAATCTGATAATGTTGGACATTTTAAGATAACTAAGCTATCAAAACTTTCTTCTCTATGCTTATCTGGTTCTCCTATGAAATGTTTTGTTATGGCAAAAATTAGTGAATTTACTGCATCTTCGATTCTTTCTCCTCTTTTCATTTTTTACTGGTTGTCCATTTGCTTCTTGCTTAAATGCTTGTTTTAACCATGTTCTATTTCATTCAGTTAATGTATTATCCCATCATCCTTTCAATTGACCTGTAAATCCGATGACTAATGCATGTGCTACTTGGTGATCTGTTTTGCCCTCTGATTTATAAATATTTGAAACCATTGTTATTTCTTGTAATGTATTCATTATTTAATAATTAGCTGATAAACTGCTCTAATTTCTAATTCTCTTCCTGCAAATTGTAAATCTATGATGAATAAGGAGCTCTATAGAGCTGCTTATTCCTAGGAATTAGCTAATTCCTAGTTCTCGTGCTTCAAATAGTAAATCTGGTGGTGTGGGTCTCCAATACCAATTTCTTGTCATTGAGATTGGGATTACATAATTCCTATTTCTTTCATGATATGACCTATATGTAAGCTGTGCAATGCATGGGATTTTTAAATTTTATTAATATTATTTTTCTAATTAGTTTTTAGAGTATCATCACCGACAGTGATATTGATATATTTAACAGTAGATCACAAACTTGGAATTGAATTGATAGCATTAGAAAACAAAAGCCATTTAGATTCATGGTTCAAAATAACAACTATAATTCCAAAAAACCTACAAATTCTTAGAGCATTAGCATGAGGAGTAAAACCTTCCAAATTGCTATTTTACATCCTCATATATAAGTCAAAATGATGCACAATTGTAATGGATATGTGTGCACAATTTTAAAGTTTTACTTTTCATGATGAATTCATTACTTCAACTAATTTCTATGACATACTCTATTTCTTTATCCTCTTGAGATTTTAATATATATATATATATATATATATATCACCTTAATCCATATGGACCATATTACTTTAATTCAATAAAAACTTATTCATGTTTTCACAGCATTACTTCATTCTTTTTTAGGTAATCAAAGATTTATTGCATAAAAAAAGAAATCATGGTCACAACGGTGAACACTCTAAACTTAAAATGGACGTTACTTCATGTCATTTCTTTAACATATAGGGGTGAAAAGGGAGTGGTAATTTTCCTGCCTATTAACTCTAGAAAAAATTAGCGATTGGATCTTTATCGCACCGTAGAACATGAGAGACACGTAGCCGCCTGCAGATTTAATTGCAGTGTTGGGGATACTAAAACATCAGGAATGTGTCTATGGCAGTTGAAAAGACACTCTTATGTGGGAATGCACCCAAAACATGCCAACTTTCCCACCTCCTACCGAAACCCCACTCCCTCGAATGGCAAAGGGAGTGGAGTTTTGGGGGCTATGATGGGAGGGGGCAGCCCAAAGAAGGAAGATTGTCAAATGGGCTTAACCCAAGGAGTAACTAGGCCCAAGTATTCATCAGATTAGGCCCAGCACAATCAGGATAGTCCAGTTAGTTAAACTGAGGAAGATAGCCCACCCAAGGATTAGACACTCCTCGAGAGACTTGAGACAAACCACTAAGGCCATAGGATTGAAGGTCGAGGAAGGAAGGAGAGACGTGCAAGCAATGAGAGGAGGAAGCTTCTAGATAAAGCACTCATCACCTCCACATTTAATGCACTGTACCAACTCAATCTGCCACATTAATGTTAGAATGACCCCTAAACAGTGCTCCCACAACTTACATCCTACTTTACCACCACTAACAAAGTAGCGATGGGATAAGTATCCAAGAAAGGATCAACAACCATCCAAGTTAGGGGATAAGATTCAATCCCAGTAGCTATATATAGTAAGAAAGATCCTCTTGAGAAAGGGATCAAGAGATAGAAGAAGGAAGAAATAAAAAAGGGAGAGATTAAAAACTGTGTAATCAAAAATTGTATAATCCAAAGAACTATTAGTCCTTGGCCAACCGGAGGAAGAACTTGAATAAGAATCTTTGTTTTTCTTTCTATTATTCTCTACTTTAACTACTGTCTAAGCCATTTTCCTTCCTTTAAACCATCAAGTAAAGCTACGGAGGCTTAATGGGTTGGCCTTGATAATCCACCTCTACAAATTAATTGTATTGGTCCTCCATCTTAGCCCATTTCTATCTGGATTGGGCTTGATAATTGGCATCGCCCTCTACAAATATGAATTATACCCTTTAAAAATAATTTCTTCATGATTTAATAGTGAAGGTGTCTATTTATTAGTACTACTAGTTCAACATTTTATTATCTTTATATTTTTTAGAGAGAAATAATAATGTGAAGCAATGATAAATGATGTATAAATTTCACTTTTTAAGCCTTCTCAAAAAAATTTCATTTTTAGGTATATATTTGGTGTATATAATGTTATATACTTATATTCCTAATATAGTGTTCTAAAAAAATTATATTAAATAAGTTTATGGATCATTGAAAGTGAAGGAAATAAATTAGTTATCATAATCTGTATATATTAAGAGAATTCAGAAAGTTAGTCATTGTTTTTTTTCCTGTCAAAAATACCCCTAAATTAATTAACCAACAACTTAAAAATGAGGTTAAAATAGTAAATTGGTAAAAGAAAGTTAGTTATTTAATTTTTTTTTTTACTATAAAAAATTCCTTTACCTAAAACTTAAAAATGAAGTTAAAATAGTAAATTGACAAAAATAATAAATTTTTACTTTTACGTTAAAATGTCAACTTGTTTCTAATAAGCTCTTACTTTTACGTTAATTTAAATTCCTACTTCTACTCTCTAACTCCTTACAAAATAGGATCACTCTTTTGTTAGTTTTAAAACTCCTCCAATCTACAAAACTCGTCCACGTATTTATTTATTTATTTATTTTTGTGATTGGCAAAAGTAGAAATCTCAAATTATAATAAATGTATATTATTAATCTTTACTCAAAAAATAGAAAAACTTCTGAGCACGTGCGTGAGGCTAGTGATTATTATTTATTAGCTAATCAATCATCTAAGCACAACTATTTAGTTGGAAGTTGACATTTAGTGGTATTTGTTTCCCTAGTTTGGACCTAGTACATTATCATCATTAAATGTAAATTTAAATTTGTTATAAAATTTATTCATTTCAAATATAAATAGCAGCAATCTCTAACTACAAACCATCTAGAACTCTTAAAAAAAATTATTTGAGAAAAGATTCAATCACTCATTAAAAACTTCCTAATAAAAATGTTAACTTAAATTTGAATTTAAGAGCTTAATTTCAATGGAAAGCTCGTATCTTTAGTCACCTCATTAAATCATCCGCATTTTCCAAATTAATTTTTATGATTCAAATTTTAAATCCAAATATTGACTGACCTGATTCTATTTGGAATCACAAAATAAAAATTACCATTTTTAGAATTTGCATGTGTCAACATTTAAAAATTACCATTATTAGACAAGTGGTACACATATAAATGCAAAAAGAATATGAGTTACACTTAACACCCTTTTAAATATTTTTTTTATAAACCTTGAAAAAAAAAAAAAAAAAAAAGACCCGTAGAACCGACCAAAGATCCAGCCCGGAACAGTTTTTTGGGCCACAATTATCGGGTCGGTTTTGGGTCAGGACTGAACCCGACCCGAACCGACCCACTCTTAGTCCTAGCGGGCCCGGCTCTCCTCCCATTAAAACCCTCCAATTTTCCCCAGTTTTTATTTTGATAAATGACACCTGCTAAGCAAAAGGATCCAACGGTTAAAAATAAATCTCATCTTCTTTGCCTCTATCCTTCTCTTGTTTTTTCTGCCGGCAGTACGAGAGAAGCCCAATGATTAAAAAAAGAATGCAAAGCCAAGTCCTCTTCTCAGTTCTCACAACATCACCACCGCCAGAGCATGAGAAAAGTCTATCCCATCACAAAGTATGCACATACCTCACGAATAGACTGAATCAATTTGTGTCCTCGTTAAGGTCACCAATGCCATAAACCACGAATTTTCAAATCTCATTGCACGCACTGAGAGTGAGAGTGAGAGAAGAAGTGGTAACCATAAGGCTGTAACGGCAAAACCCATTACTTTCAATATAAAATTCAATACAAAGTGCCTCTGTGACTTGCTGGCTTGTTGACTTGCTTTTTTTTTAACCGTGGGATCATTCGTTTGCCAGGTGTCATTTATCGAAATAAAAACTAGAGAAAAAAATGGTGGGGGTTTAAGCGGAGATGAGAAGATCATTCTCAACGCAAACAGAGCCTTTCTTTTCTGTAAAAAAAATAAATAAAAATATGGCCATCTCACTCGCTCACGCCACTCTCCTCTCCAGAACCTCACTCTTTCTCTCTAGAAATAGCCTCAGAAGCCTCGCCTTTTGCATTCCTTTCTCTTCTTCTTCTTCTTCTGCTGCTGCCGCTTTACCTTATTGCTCCCTTATAAGCAACAGATTTGTGCACTATTATGTTATGAATGACAAAATAAAATATGTGCATCTAATCATGCTTAGACTATGTCAACTAGTAGAAAGGGTCATTAAGTGATTTCGAAGACTGAGGTAATGATCATGCTTGATGTGATCTGAAGCTTGTTTCTGAACTTTTCTGGTTGTATGTCTATCGTGACTTCATCATCATCTTTGTTGTAAGCTTCTTGTTGTTGTTTTCGATTGCTTGGTACACTTTACTGAGACACTCCAGGGCATATGAACTGAGTTCTGACTGTGGTCATCACTGTATATTTATGGGGGCTGGAGGTCTCATTTGGCACATTCTTAACTTCCAAGAAATGATTCACCTTTCTCATACCTTTAGGCAGTTCTATAAAGTTCTTCCTTTGGTCAGTAGGCTTCAATACTCTCAACTTTTGGCAGCATGGAGTGGTTGAATAAATCTCTAGCAGTTTTGTGTTTAGGGTTTTTAATTAGTCACTAACACTGGCAAATGTTTGTTTGGTAGATGGGGAGAAGTTCAGCGAGGTATGTTGTCAGTGCATTGCAAGTCCCTTTGTCATTATTGCTACTTAATAAATCATTTTATGCATGTGAAGGATTTGAGAGTGATTGCTGGTTATTTTTTTAAAGTAGACAAAATAGGTTTAAGTTATAGAATATTGTGTGTATGAACACCCTGAGTAATATATAAAGCTGATACTGATAGACCCTGCTATTTATTGACAGAAATCTCAGTCGTACTTGATTTGATCAATAGTATCATTGTTATTGCCTATTCCTATAAATCAACATCACATCCAGGGGGAAAAAAAAAGATTTAGCTCATGTTGATTATGAAAAAGCAATGATGGCAAATTTTTATGAGGCACATATTGAAGCCTTGAAAAACAAAATGTAGAACTAGCATGCAATAAAAATGTAAAGGCTAAGACCTTTGTGGAAGGGGGCTTGGTCTGGAAATCATTCATACCTTTTAAATGGAATACATGTTTTATGCATGCACATTTATCTTTCTTTGAAACCAATTATTTTTGCCTTTTTAGTTAAATCTGAATCATGGTTATTTTAGGTTCACCATGTGTGATTTTTCCATTTCGAAAATGGGATAACATTTTATCAACGGGGTTAGAGGATTAGCGGGTACAAATTGGAGTTTCTATAAGTAAATCCACTTAACTCATTATGAGAAGTGTTACGTCCATAATATTTTCATAACAAATTATAAGTGGTAAGTTGTTATTCTTTTAATTTGAATCAACAACTGAAATTATTTTTTTGTCCACCCATAACAATTAGTAACAACCTGCCACTTAAGATTTATTATGAAAGTGTTGTAGATGTAGCACTTCTCATTAATTAACCCTGTCAAAGATATTTCAATGCAATAATAGAATTTTCAACCTCTATCTTAAAACTTTAAAAGCCAACACTTCGTATTTTTGCCTCCATATTTTAAGACCAACGTTTTCAAAAAGATAACATAATGATTTAACTACTTAATTTCACAATATCCACGAAGATAATAAACCAACTAAACACTCAAATAACCCATATAAACTAAAATAAAGGATTTATTAACCACAACATGTTAGGAAACCAAACTCCTACTTTATTTTGGGAGTCCAAAGAAAAAACCTTAATCGGCCATCTGTTGTACAACACCCTAACCCACTTATCAAATAAGATAACTCCCCCAAAACCAAAGTCTTCACTTAATTGATGTTCAAGTTTGGTGTAGTATTTGAATTGGCAGAAGACATCTTGGAGTGAGGAATGGGCTGAATAAGTAACGATAATACACTATCTTTAGTTTTTTGGTCTGCAACACCGAACCCATCTCCATATTGGTACATGAAATGACCCATCCTTGCAAGGTTCATTGCAATTTCAATAAATGTTTGACAGAATGGAGAACTCCCAACTCTCTCTTCATTCACCTTCTTCCATGCTATACTAAGCAAAGACTTCACATACTCATGGGCGTCTTTTTCACTAGCACCAGTTTCATTCATGTAACATTGGATTGATTTTGGAACATCACCTCTTTTTAATTCATTCTAAGTTTCCAAAGAAAAAAGAAAAAGAAAAAGAAAACATTGTTAGGCTATGCTTGTGTGAAGTAGTTGAAAGCATTCTTAATGAAACTATTAGGATAGTGTGATTAGCATACCGCAGATGTTCCAAGATCATCTGTAAGTCGTAGAATCATTGATGACCAATAGAATATTTTGGGGTACTCTTCCAAGCAATCCAAGGCTTCCTTCGTTATTGGATTGGTGATCGTAAAGTAAGCATGCATTAGTATAACTGGTGCTGATACTGAAATCCATGCGTTCTCAAGGTATTCTTCAAGGCTTGGTATATATCCGCTGTAGTACCACTTGGCCTCCAACAAATAAGATTTACATAAATCTGACCACTGAAACAATTAAATGGGACCATGATTTAGAGGAATTAAAACCATCATGTATTTAGGAGAAAATGTTAGCAATAAACAATGATGGATTTAGAAGTCAAATAAAGTAAATACCGCTTTTTTAAGGTATCGAATGATATGGAATCCTTGTTCCTTAAGGGGATCAAAAGCCATTTCATTAACAAAGTTGTAGAGAATGAGGAAACATATCTTCATATAATCTGGAAGCTGATCCATTGCATTGATATCCCATCTGGAGTCACACAAAAAATGAAAGAGTAATTTTTTAGTTTTTATGTCAAGGGGAATGAGGCGTAATGCACTAATGTGATTTATACATACCTCTCAATGGCATCTGTGAAGAGCTTGAGTTCATCCAAAGTTCCATATACGTCATAAACATCATCTACTATCGTTATCAGTGAACCCACCTTTGTTAAGTTTATCCTACAACACCCAAACTGAGGTTGATCTATCATACCCATTGACCAGAAGAAAATCTCCACTAGCCTATCCCTTGCAAAAATCAAATTTTCTCCAAGCTTAGTGTTCTTCCACCACCTTTTTATGGACAAAACAAGAAAATATCAATTTTCTAAAATTAAAATTTAGGCTATAATAAACTTGATTATTTCTTTTATGTTGCCATGAGATTTGATTTTAATTTTAATATTCATCATTTTACACTTCAATAGTTCAATAGAGAATCTATATAGTCCTTCAAGGCTTGTCAATAACTAAGTAATTAACGTATTGATTATATGTCAGATGAAGCTCAACTTAATGTGAGAAATAATAAGCTTTTTTAACCTTGACACTTGTTTTAGATCTTCTTGGTGGACTGCTTGCACCATGTTGAAATCCATTTCTGCAAGCTTAAGTAAGATAGGGTTCATGTCTTCTCTACTCCTATATATATCAATAAACCACCTTGTTTCAAACTTTATTATTCTCCAATGCAGTGGAAGCTCCAAGGCATAAGTCACCATAGCAGAAAGAGTTTTGTCTTTATTCTGCTTGGCATATTCTTGGAGGTGCTTGGTTGCGAAATTTCTCAATTCCTCCAACATATTCTCCCTTTCTGTCAAAAGGAATGATGCTTCATACAAGGATAGTATACCCTTGGTTTCCTCACAAAGGCATGCCTTGAATTTCCCTCTCTCATCCTTGAAAATATTGAATACTCCTGCAGTGACCAACACAATAATTATTAACTATATTATGGTAGCATGTACACTGTCAAATCCAAGAAATAAACTCTTTACATAGATGTACTCTTTCCATTTTACGTGAATTGGAGATGAATTTATTCCGCTTAAATAGCCAATTGTTTTTTTTTTTTTTTTTTTTTTTTTTTTTTTTTTTTTTTTTTTTTGTATTTCTAAATTACCTTGAGAGATATTATATCCATGTTGTCTTAGGAGTCTAAATTTAAGAGTTGTGGCATATAAATTCTCCTTCCTCCATGTATCACCACTTTGATCATTGTTGTACAGACCTTCCAATATTCTCTTCATCTCTCCCTCGAAGTGATGAGATAATCCAAGTCTTTGCAAGATATCTATCAGCTCGAGTTGCTCTAAAGGATCCACCACTTTGTGAAGCATCATCCTCACATGTTCCTTCAACACATTACTTTGTGCAATGCAAGTTTCTCCCTACATCACAATTTATCATTAGGGGCTAGTCAGTTTCCAAGTAATATATAGTCAGAAGCACTAGTAAAACGATATAGTAATTGAAAACAATAACAAAATGATACCACATATTTGTTTCTTAGTGATTGGATGTAATCATAGTCCCAAATGGAAGGATGGTAATTTGCTGATCGCCGAACAATAATGGAATTATTTGAAGTATTGCTGTCTACCATGCTAGCTGGATGTTATACTAAATGAGACTGAGCTTTTAGATGGGGGAGGTGCTCCTGTGAAATTGCAAGTAGGGAGAGAAGCAAGTAGGTTACATATATATATTATCCATTGAGGTAGAGTTACTGTGGTTTTTGTGATTGAATGGGTTATTATTTGAAAAGACTAAGAGAAAAGAAAGAAGCAGAGAGAATAAATAGAGAGACAAGAGAAAGAAAGTAATTTGTAAAATGATATTTGTCTTACATAACTTGATTCTGTACATTGTCCTAATTACAATTCCTAATGAAATATTCGTGATTTGAAGAATTCTAGGAGCATCACTTCCTCCTCTGAACTCTCATATGAGGAGTGGTACCCACTTGGAGGGAGTGATGCTGTTACCATCTCTAACAACAGAACACACAGTGCTTTGCTCTTGGGGAAGATTGGTCTGTGTGTGTTGGAAGAATGAACACACTTTATCCATATTAAGGGTGTGTTTGGATACTGCTTGTTTTACTGAAATTGAAAAATTATTGCTGAAAGTATTGTAGTTAAAGGTAAAAATTAGTTGAAATAGTATATTGGAGCTCATAAATAGTGTCAAAAAGTGCTGTGAAGCCAATGAATAGTAGCAAAAATAAGCTAAATAGTGAAATAACTCATAATTTTAATTACAATCCAAACGCATGCTAAGTGTCTGTTTGACAAAGATTATTTTTGTTAATTTTTTTTATTATTCAGCTTATTTTTGCTACTATTCATGGGTCCCACTGCAGTTTTTGGTACTATTCATGGGTTTCACTATACTATTCCAGCTTACTTTTACCTTTATCTATAGTACTTTCAGCAAAGTTTTCAATTTCAGCAAAATAAATGAATTCTAGATGGACCCTAAATTTGATCTCCATTTTAAAAGGTCATATCATAGAAACATATGGCAGAAATTCTATATGGAATTTTTTTTTTTTCTAAAATTCCGTGTTTTTTTCACTTACCAAAATTTTGTTTGGATCTATGTTAACTCATGCAGTATAGTTTTTGGTGTTTGATATGCCAAATGCTAAAAATTTAGCATTTGGCACACCTAATGTTAGTGCTTTATTTAACTCAACTTATCACCCAATAAGAGAGACGACATAGATAGGATTCAAATTCTGTCTATATATAAAAAAAAAAATTTAATCTTTTGTTACAATAATAAAGAGCAATATTATGAAGCATATGTTATAGATTAAATTATATATATATATATATATATATATATATAAATAACAGTAATATATTGTTTAAGATTTTTTTTCTTAAATTTCCAGTCTTAGCCATTAATTTACTATTGCATAGTGCAATAGACTGAAATATGTTTAAGATTAAAAGTAAGAAATATGTTGTTGTTACTGTTGCTAACCATCAATTAAAGGCCTTAGAGCATTCACATCAGCCCTTCTAAAAGATTCCATCTATTTTACACAAAAAACCTACTTTTTCTATTTTACACTACCACATTTTCAAAACACCCACATCAGTTCTTCTATTTTACAAATCTATTCTAATTAAATAATATTATTTATTATTATTTTATTATTATTATTTATTAATAACCGTTTTCTCTCTTTACCTCACCCATTATCTCTTCCCTCAAATCTATTTTCTCCTTCCCTTTCCTTTTTCAACTTACTCACCTGTTTCTCTCTTTCCCTCACTCACTCCCAGCTCGCCGACCCAACTCGCCGATCCAGCTCCCCGCCACTGCGGCCTCAGCCATCAGTCGATTCGGCCTCTCTTTCCGCTTTTGCCCTCCCTCTCTCCTTTGCCCCTCCCTCTCTCCTCCATCACCGACCCAACTCGCTGATCCAGCTCACTCCTAGCTCGCCGCCGCCTCCTCAGCCATTAGCCGATTCGGCCTCTCTAGTTCACCGATCCTTCGCCTCCCACCCCTAATCGACGACAGCAATGAAAGATCCGGTGGTAGCAACGAAAGACTCGACAACAGCGGATCGGGCGGCAGCAGATCGAGCAGCAGATCCGGCTCCGTTGAGCATTTCAGGTGAGTTTTCCATTGAGTATGATTTTGGGTTAATTTTTTGTTGATTTTGGAATAGTTTTTTGTTGTTGATTTTGGGTTTGTCTTGGTATGAGATTTCTTCTTCCTTTTATTATTCTGCCGCGCTAGTTTGTTGGAGTTTGATAGAGGAGAGAGAAAAAAGAATTAAAAAATCGTTTACATGATGAACAGTAACTGTGTATATTTCCACGGTCACTGTTCATTTGCAAGACCATCATGTAAATTTAGACATTTTTACAAAGACTGATGTAGAAGGTTTTTGGGATAAAATGTGTAAATTAGAGCACTTTTTGTATTTTAGAAGAGTTTCCACGAGCTGGTGTGGATCCTCTTAGGCCTCCCACTTGTCCCAATTTTTTTCAAAGGTTTTACAACTCTCATTAAATAAACAAAAAGGTAAAAAAATTGTAAAAAAAAAAAAAAATCTAAAAAATTATAGAGTAGTAATTATTTCTAATGGCTAACCACTAATTAGATTTCAGCACTTTCATGTTTATCACATAAATTTGAGCATATGATGTTAACTTATGCATCAATCACGGGTTGAAACACAACTAGAGTGTAGATTAGGACGTAGGAAAGGCATAATAAAATTTTTCATTTAGTTTTCATGTACAGCTTTGTCATCAACTTTTTTATTTAGTTTTTATGTACAATTTTTTAAAATCTTAATTTTTTTTCAAATTTTAAAGTGTAAGTATATTTTAGCATTTTTCCAGGGGGGGAAAAAGGGTAACTACACTCTATCCCAAACTTGAAGAAAAATAAGTGATGCCAAACACATAAAAAGTGTAAGAAGTGAATAGTACTCGTACGTAGAAATGAGTTAAAGAATCTTATGACTTGATGGTATTTTTTTAATTCATTGTGTGTTCCTTGTGGTGCCACATTGTTGGCATGCAAGCCAATAATTAAAAATTAGTTATGACTCATGACTCATGAGTGATTATGACATTTTTTGTAAACAGTATCATCTCATTTCATTAATATAAAAACATGAACATGGGCATAAATTTATAGTTATGAATTAAATAACTAAATAATTATATATTAACTAAATATTAATATGTTATATACTAGCCTCATCACACACAAGAAATTCTTTTTTTTTTTTTTTTTTTTGGGTTTACATGTCTTATTCATGGTAGTTTTATTTTATTTTCATTTTAAGAAGAAGTGAAGTTGTATTAGTACTTGACTACTTACATTTTAGAGGCGATAGAATTGGAGCTATTAAAATAGCAATGGTAGATCATAGATGAGTCTAAATCTAATTATTGAGCTATTGACAATAGAAGTGACCTATAAGAGAACCATGTTTTTATATTTTTATGGAAAAAAAGGAAGCCATTGTTTGACCTTTTAGTGCCTTTAATGAGCAAAGGATAATGACTAATGAGACACATGCAAATAAGGGTCCGTTTGGTTCCCGTAAAATATTTTCCAGAAAATATCTATTTTTCAGAAATGCTGTTTTCCAGAAAAGGAAAATATTTTTAAGTGTTTGGTTGTATTATGAAAATTGTTGTGGAAAATATTTTCATGTGTTTGGTTCTATTAGGAAAATGCTATTTTCCTACAATTTTTTCACATTTTCTCAGCATCCAAACAAATTTTATTACAAAAAATTTCAACATCACAGCCAATTCAATAACAAATTCCGGCAGGAAATTCCGGCAACAATAACAACAACAACAACAAATTCCAGCAACAACAACATAACAACAACAACAACAACAACAATCAGTTCATCAAAAAAAAAAAAAAAAAAACAACAACAACAATCAAACTTAAAAAAAAAAAAAAAAAAAAAAAAAAACTGAGAGATCAAGGAAGAGGAAGCGATGGGTCTGGGTCGGTGACGATCGACGATCGACGGCGCGGTGCGGTGTGACTCGCCGGTGCGAAGAGCGTTGGGTTCTAGGTTCGAAGGAGATCGATGATCGACGGCACGGCGCGGTGCGATCAAAGGTGCGACTGGGTCTGCTCGTTGTGGTGAGGCGATGGGGACTGGGTTCGTGGGTTCGTGGTCGCCGGCGATGGGCTCTGGGCTTGGATCGGCGGTTCGTGGCTGCCGGCGATGGGCGCTGGGCTTGGATCGGCAATGGGCGCTGGGCTCTCTCTTTCTTTCTCTCTCTCTCTCTCTCTCTCTCTCTCTTCGTGCTCTCTGTTTCTCAGTTTTTCTGAAAATAGGATTTGAAGTGAAAATAGAAAGGGAATTGGTTTTTACTTTTGACCACTGGTCAAATGAAATCAATTTCCAGAAAATTGATTTTCCATGCGCAACCAAACACCCTTAATTACAGAAAAGCATTTTCGAAAATGCTTTTCACCCAAAATAAACGCAGCCTAAATTAAATTAAATATAGTCCCTTTTATTTTTAAACTGAATGTATAGTTCCTCTATAAAAACTTTATTCCATGATTCATTATGCTAAAATTAATCAATATTTTTTATAAGACAATAAGGGAATTTAAATTCTAAACATTTTCCTTTCTAAAAAAAAAAAAAAATTCTAAACATTTTCATTAAAAATACTAAAATTTTCTATCAATTGAGCTACAAAGTGCTTAGAAGTATGCTAATTATTATTTTTTTTTTTGGTTGAGAAAATAGTAATATTTATTAGAACACACAAACACAAAAGTGATATATAGAGTTTTTTAAATAGGCTTATAATACATTACATAACCTGAGTACCACTACAAAATGGCCTAACCCTTGTAGTAGTAGCTAGGGGTTAGAAGTATGCTAAAATTAATTTGTTTATTCAATCTATTTAACTTATATCCAACTTTTACACAATTTATTTTTAAAATCTAGATATCTAATAAACCAACAAAAATAATTAAGCTCTCACAAACGACAAAGATACAAAAGAACAAAACAAAATCACAAATAAATTTGGATAGCCATACAAGTGGACCAAACAAAGGAGAAACATCGATTATAACTCTCCACCAATAATGCAATCAAGGCTAGCCCACCTAACCAAAGAAAATACGATAGTCCCATCAGTGGCGACTCAATGATTTTTTTGTAGGGGGCCAATAAGAAGATAAATCTTAGATGAAAAATGAATCTTGTGGTCTACTATGTTTCTTTATTGCAAATTTGTCGATAGTATTAGCAAGAAAATAAAATATAAGCTATTAGTTCATTTGGCATATAGTTTCATAATATAATGAACATAGCAATTATTATTGCTAAGATGAAATCTTGAAAATCATCCATTGTTTTCAAATACAATAAGCATATTAATTATTATCGTAAAGTGAACTTTAATTATTATTGCTCAAAATTCTTTTTTCTATTAGTTTGTTTTAACTCTTTACAATTATTGTATTTAACAATTCAACTCAACTTTGACAACTATTATTCTTTGTAATTGTATTACACGTGTTTGGGTCTCGATTATAAACCAACTTATTACTTCATCTTTTTTCCTACAATTTGCGGGTCTCCTGTGAGTTCTTACTTATTTTACACTTTTAGCAAACAAGTTAGATAAATTATTCCTAAATATATACTAAGAAAATTTTTGTTGTGTTAACATTTGCTTTTGTCTTCACTCAATCACTCCTGGCCTGTCCCACGCGCCCAGTCCTCACTCAATAAATAACAAATTATCTTATAAAAAAAAAAAAAAAAAACAGATTAAAAGCACTTCAGATTTAACAACTAATTGTTCTTTTCAAGGTTTTAGATTAAATTAGCTTGTTATTTGGCATTTTTTTTTTTTTTTGGTTTTGTTTTGTTTAAAAAATGCCAAGATATTGGTAAAAGGATTATATTTAAGGTTATTTTAGTTGTGCTTAGGAAAAAAAAAAGGGATCAGAGTGTTCAAATTTTTATTTTAGAGGGTCAAAACAAATAAAAATTATATATATATATTTGAACACCCAGGGCTATGGCTTGCGTTGCCCATGGGTCCCATACTTACAAAGACCTTTTTTTTTTTTTTTTTTTTTAGAGAAAATATTTACAAAGACCTTGATAAGTCGTAGAGAGAGAATCTATGTGGCATCCTTACAGATTTTAATCTTTAGTTGTCGTATCAATAAATAAGTTTGATAGGCTACTGAGTTCACTTGAAACTCTTCAAATATTATTTAAATTTCTCGATCATATCTATAAAATATTTTGGACATCTACGCATTGCAATAATGTCTATCAACACAATGCAATTGACCCTTTAAGATTGTAGAATTATATATGAGGTCCATTCACTTATATTTTATATATTTGTCATTTCAACACATATCAATGTCACGTCCCATATCAACAATCAATTTTGTCTTGAGTCCCACTCCAATTTGAAATTAATTGAATAAACTCTCTCTCTTAGAGATTGGTAAATTCACTGTTGAACATTAACACATTTTACTCATTATCCAAAAAAAAAATGAAGGCCGGTGAAGAAAATACTATAGTCCCATAGTGACGGCTCTAGTATTTTTATTCTAGGGGGGTCAATGAAAAGATAAATCTTAGATAAAAAAGGAATCTTGTGGTCTACGATGTTTCTTTATTACAAATTTGTCCAAGTATTAGCAAGAAAGTAAAATATAAACTATTAGTTCATTTGGCATATAGTTTCATAATACAATGAACACACTAATTATTATTGGTAAGATGAAATCTTGGAAATCATCCATTGTTTTTAAATACAATAAACATATTAATTATTATTGCTAAGTGAACATTAATTATTATTGCTCAAAATTCATTTTTCTATTAGTTTGTTTTAACTCTTTGCAATTCTTGTATTTAATAATTTAACTCAATTTTGACAACTATTGTTCTTTATAATTGTACTAAGTGCGTTTGGGTCTTGATTATAAACCAACTTATTACTTCATCTTTTTTCATACAATTGGTGGGTCACATGTGAGTTCCTACTTATTTTATACTTTTAGCAAAAATTTAGATAAATTATTCCCAAAATAGATACTAAGAAATTTTTTGTTGTGTTAACATTTGCTTTTGTCTTCACTCAATCACTCTTGGCTTGTCCCATTCACCTGATCCTCACTCAACATATAACAAATTATCTTATAAAAAAAAAAAAAAAAAAAAATTAAAAGCACTTTAGATTCAACAACTAATTGTTATTTTCAAGGTTTTAGATTAAATTGGCTTGTTGTTTGGCTTTTTTTTTTTTTTTTTTTTTTTTTTTTTTTTTTTTGTTTAAAAATTGCCAAGATATTGGTAAAAGGATTATATTTAAGGTTATTTTAGTTGTGCTAAAGAAAAAAAATATAGGATCAAAGTGTTCAAATTTTATTTTAGAAGGTCAAAACAAATAAAAATTTTATATTTAATATATATATATCTATTGGCCAAGTCAGGGGGTTCTTTTGAACCCCTTAAGCTATGGCTAGCATTGCCCATGAGTCTCATACCTACGAAGACCTTTTTTTATTGTTTTGGAGAAACTATTTACAAAGACCTTGATAAGTCGTAGAGAGAGAATCTATGTGGCATTGTTATAGATTTTAACCTTTGGTTGTAGTATCAATAAATAAGTTTGATAGGCTATTGAGTTCACTTGAAACTCTTCAAATATTATTTAAATTTCTCGATCATATCTATAAAATATTTTGGACATCTACGCATTGCAATAATGTCCATCAACACAATGCAATTGACCCTTTAAGATTGTAGAATTATATATGAGGTCCATTCACTTATATTTTATATATTTGTCATTTCAACACATATCAATGTCACCTCCCATATCAACAATCAATTTTGTCTTGAGTCCCACTCCAATTTGAAATTAATTGAATAAACTCTCTCTCTTAGAGATTGGTAAATTCACCGTTGAACATTAACACATTTTACTCATTATACATAAAAAAATGAAGGCCGGTGAAGAAAATACTATAGTCCCATAGTGACGGCTCTAGTATTTTTTTTCTAGGGGGGTCAATAAAAAGATAAATCTTAGATAAAAAAAGAATCTTGTGGTCTACGATGTTTCTTTATTACAAATTTGTCCAAGTATTAGCAAGAAAGTAAAATATAAACTATTAGTTCATTTGGCATATAGTTTCATAATACAATGAACATACTAATTATTATTGCTCAGATGAAATCTTGGAAATCATCCATTGTTTTTAAATACAATAAACATATTAATTATTATTGCTAAGTGAACTTTAATTATTATTGCTCAAAATTCATTTTTCTATTAGTTTGTTTTAACTCTTTACAATTCTTGTATTTAGTAATTTAACTCAATTTTGACAACTATTGTTCTTTATAATTGTACTAAGTGCGTTTGGGTCTTGATTATAAACCAACTTATTACTTCCTCTTTTTTCGTACAATTGGTGGGTCGCATGTGAGTTCCTACTTATTTTATACTTTTAGCAAAAATTTAGATAAATTATTCCCAAAATAGATACTAAGAAATTTTTTGTTGTGTTAACATTTGCTTTTGTCTTCACTCAATCACTCTTGGCTTGTCCCATTCACCTGATCCTCACTTAACATATAACAAATTATCTTATAAAAAAAAATTAAAATAAAAATTAAAAGCACTTTAGATTCAACAACTAATTGTTATTTTCAAGGTTTTAGATTAAATTGGCTTGTTGTTTTTTTTTTTTTTTTTTGTTTAAAAAATGCCAAGATATTGGTAAAAGGATTATATTTAAGGTTATTTTAGTTGTGCTAAAGAAAAAAAATATAGGATCAGAGTGTTCAAATTTTATTTTAGAAGGTCAAAACAAATAAAAATTTTATATTTAATATATATATATCTATTGGCCAAGTCAGGGGGTTCTTTTGAACCCCTTAAGCTATGGCTAGCATTGCCCATGAGTCTCATACCTACGAAGACCTTTTTTTATTGTTTTGGAGAAACTATTTACAAAGACCTTGATAAGTCGTAGAGAGAGAATCTATGTGGCATTGTTATAGATTTTAACCTTTGGTTGTAGTATCAATAAATAAGTTTGATAGGCTATTGAGTTCACTTGAAACTCTTCAAATATTATTTAAATTTCTCGATCATATCTATAAAATATTTTGGACATCTACGCATTGCAATAATGTCCATCAACACAATGCAATTGACCCTTTAAGATTGTAGAATTATATATGAGGTCCATTCACTTATATTTTATATATTTGTCATTTCAACACATATCAATGTCACCTCCCATATCAACAATCAATTTTGTCTTGAGTCCCACTCCAATTTGAAATTAATTGAATAAACTCTCTCTCTTAGAGATTGGTAAATTCACTGTTGAACATTAACACATTTTACTCATTATACATAAAAAAACGAAGGCCGGTGAAGAAAATACTATAGTCCCATAGTGACGGCTCTAGTATTTTTTTTCTAGGGGGGTCAATAAAAAGATAAATCTTAGATAAAAAAAGAATCTTGTGGTCTACGATGTTTCTTTATTACAAATTTGTCAAAGTATTAGCAAGAAAGTAAAATATAAACTATTAGTTCATTTGACATATAGTTTCATAATACAATGAACATACTAATTATTATTGCTCAAATGAAATCTTGGAAATCATCCATTGTTTTTAAATACAATAAACATATTAATTATTATTGCTAAGTGAACTTTAATTATTATTGCTCAAAATTCATTTTTCTATTAGTTTGTTTTAACTCCTTACAATTCTTGTATTTAGTAATTTAACTCAATTTTGACAACTATTGTTCTTTATAATTGTACTAAGTGCGTTTCGGTCTTGATTATAAACCAACTTATTACTTCATCTTTTTTCGTACAATTGGTGGGTCACATGTGAGTTCCTACTTATTTTATACTTTTAGGAAAAATTTAGATAAATTATTCCCAAAATAGATACTAAGAAATTTTTTGTTGTGTTAACATTTTCTTTTGTCTTCACTCAATCACTCTTGGCTTGTCCCATTCACCTGATCCTCACTCAACAAGTAACAAATTATCTTATAAAAAAAATAAAAATAAAAATTAAAAGCACTTTAGATTGAACAACTAATTGTTATTTTCAAGGTTTTAGATTAAATTGGCTTGTTGTTTGGCTTTTTTTTCTTTTTTTTTTTGTTTAAAAAATGCCAAGATATTGGTAAAAGGATTATATTTACGGTTATTTTAGTTGTGCTAAAGAAAAAAAATATAGGATCAAAGTGTTCAAATTTTATTTTAGAAGGTCAAAACAAATAAAAATTTTATATTTAATATATATATATATATATATATATATATATTGGCCAAGTCAGGGGGTTCTTTTGAACCCCTTAAGCTATGGCTAGCATTGCCCATGAGTCTTATACCTACGAAGACCTTTTTTTATTTTTTTGGAGAAACTATTTACAAAGACCTTGATAAGTCGTAGAGAGAGAATCTATGTGGCATTGTTATAGATTTTAACCTTTGGTTGTAGTATCAATAAATAAGTTTGATAGGCTATTGAGTTCACTTGAAACTCTTCAAATATTATTTAAATTTCTCGATCATATCTATAAAATATTTTCGACATCTACGCATTGCAATAATGTCCATCAACACAATGCAATTGACCCTTTAAGATTGTAGAATTATATATGAGGTCCATTCACTTATATTTTATATATTTGTCATTTCAACACATATCATTGTCACGTCCCATATCAACAATCAATTTTGTCTTGAGTCCCACTCCAATTTGAAATTAATTGAATAAACTCTCTCTCTTAGAGATTGGTAAATTCACTGTTGAACATTAACACATTTTACTCATTATACATAAAAAAATGAAGGCCGGTGAAGAAAATACTATAGTCCCATAGTGACGGCTCTAGTATTTTTGTTTTCTAGGGGGGTCAATAAATAGATAAATCTTAGATAGAAAAATAATCTTGTGGTCTATGATGTTTCTTTATTACAAATTTGTCCAAGTATTAGCAAGAAAGTAAAATATAAACTATTAGTTCATTTGGCAAAGAGTTTCATAATACAATGAACATACTAATTATTATTGCTAAGATGAAATCTTGGAAATCATCCATTGTTTTCAAATACAATAAACATATTAATTATTATTGCTAAGTGAACTTTAATTATTATTGCTCAAAATTCATTTTTCTATTAGTTTGTTTTAACTCTTTACAATTCTTGTATTTAATAATTTAACTCAATTTTGACAACTATTGTTCTTTATAATTGTACTAACTGCGTTTGGGTCTTGATTATAAACCAACTTATTACTTCATCTTTTTTCGTACAATTGGTGGGTCACATGTGAGTTCCTACTTATTTTATACTTTTAGCAAAAATTTAGATAAATTATTCCCAAAATAGATACTAAGAAATTTTTTGCTGTGTTAACATTTGCTTTTGTCTTCAATCAATCACTCTTGGCTTGTCCCATTCACCTGATCCTCACTAAACATATAACAAATTATCTTATAAAAAAAAATAAAAATAAAAATTAAAAGCACTTTAGATTCAACAACTAATTGTTATTTTCAAGGTTTTAGATTAAATTGGCTTGTTGTTTGGCTTTTTTTTTTTTTGGGTTTTGTTTTGTTTAAAAAATGCCAAGATATTGGTCAAAGGATTATATTTATGGTTATTTTAGTTGTGCTAAAGAAAAAAAATATAGGATCAAAGTGTTCAAATTTTATTTTAGAAGGTCAAAACAAATAAAAATTTTATATTTAATATATATATTGGCCAAGTCAGGGGGTTCTTTTAAACCCCTTAGGCTATGGCTAGCACTGCCCATGAGTCTCATACTTACAAAGACCCCTTTTTTTTTTTTTGGAGAAACTATTTACAAAGACCTTGATAAGTCGTAGAGAGAGAATCTATGTGGCATCCTTATAGATTTTAATCTTTAGTTGTAGTATCAATAAATAAGTTTGATAGGCTATTGAGTTCACTTGAAACTCTTCAAATATTATTTAAATTTCTCGATCATATCTATAAAATATTTTGGACATCTACGCATTGCAATAATGTCCATCAACACAATGCAATTGACCCTTTAAGATTGTAGAATTATATATGAGGTCCATTCACTTATATTTTATATATTTGTCATTTCTACACATATCAATGTCACGTCCCATATCAACAATCAATTTTGTCTTGAGTCCCACTCCAATTTGAAATTAATTGAATAAACTCTCTCTCTTAGAGATTGGTAAATTCACTGTTGAACATTAACACATTTTACTCATTATACATAAAAAAATGAAGGCCGGCGAAGAAAATACTATAGTCCCATAGTGACGGCTCTAGTATTTTTTTTTTTCGAGGGGGGTCAATAAACAGATAAATCTTAGATAAAAAAAGAATCTTGTGATCTACGATGTTCCTTTATTACAAATTTGTCCAAGTATTAGCAAGAAAGTAAAATATAAACTATTAGTTCATTTGGCATATAGTTTCATAATACAATGAACATACTAATTATTATTGCTAAGATGAAATCTTGGAAATCATCCATTGTTTTCAAATACAATAAACATATTAATTATTATTGCTAAGTGAACTTTAATTATTATTGCTCAAAATTCATTTTTTATTAGTTTGTTTTAACTCTTTACAATTCTTGTATTTAATAATTTAACTCAACTTTGACAACTATTGTTCTTTATAATTGTATTAAGTGTGTTTGGGTCTTGATTATAAACCAACTTATTACTTTATCTTTTTTCGTACAATTGGTGGGGCACATGTGAGTTCCCACTTATTTTATACTTTTAGCAAAAAGTTAGATAAATTATTCCCAAATAGATACTAAGTGCCCGTTTGGATTGGGCTGAATAGCTGAAAGGCTCGTTTGAATTTCAGTTTTTTTTTTTTTTTTTTTTTTTCCTTTTCACGCGTTTCAGTCAATTTTTCTACTGTTCATTCATTGTTGCGGCTACTATTCATGAATAGTAGCCGCAATATTTGATCTTTTCCACAAATTTTACTGTTCATGGACCTACAAATTTCACTTTTTAGCAACTTTTTCATTAAAAATTGGGTCCCACAGTACTATTTACACATTTAAAAATTATTTGCTACAGTGTTTTTGAGTTTTCAGCTGTATCCAAATGGACCCTAAGAAAATTTTTGTTGTGTTAACATTTGCTTTTGTCTTCACTTAATCACTCTTGGCCTGTCCCATGCACCCAATCCTCACTCAACATATAACAAATTATCTTATCCAAAAAAAAAAAAAAAAAAAAAATTAAAAGCACTTCAGATTCAACAAGTAATTGTTATTTTCAAGGTTTTAGATTAAATTGGCTTGTTGTTTGGCTTTTCTTTTTTTTCTTTTTTTGGTTTTGTTTTGTTTAAAAAATGCCAAGATATTGGTAAAAGGATTATATTTAAGGTTATTTTAGTTGTGCTAAAGAAAAAAAATATAGGATCAAAGTGTTCAAATTTTATTTTAGAAGGTCAAAACAAATAAAAATTTTATATTTAATATATATATTGGCCAAGTCAGGGGGTTCATTTGAACCCCCTGGGCTATGGCTAGCGCCTCCCATGAGTCCCATACTTACAAAGACCTTCTTTTTTCTTTTTTTCTTTTTTTTTTGAGAAACTATTTACAAAGACCTTGATAAGTCGTAGAGAGAGAATCTATGTGGCATCCTTTCAGATTTTAATCTTTAGTTGTAGTATCAATAAATAACTTTGAAAGGCTGTTGAGTTGACTTGAATCTCTTCAAATATTATTTAAATTTCTTGATCATATCAATAAAATATTTTTGACTTCTACAAATTGCAATAATGTCCATCAACACAATGCAATTGACCCTTGAAGATTGTAGAACTATATATGAGGTCCATTTAATTACATTTTATATATTTTTCATTTTAACACATATCAATGTCATGTCCCTAGCTTAGGTAAGCCTTAATTTTATTGGACTCCAAAATAATTTTTGAGTGAGAACTCTTTATAATTATTATATATATGAAAAAAACTTTGAAAAATATCAACAATCAATTTTGTCTTGAGTCCCACTCAAATATGAAATTAATTGAATAAACTCTCTCTTTTAGAGATTGGGAAATTCATTGTTGAACATTTACACATTTTACTCATTATACATAAAACCTATCATGTCCATATATAAACTTTAATTGAGCAAACAAGTTGACATCTTCAAACATATCAAAAAATATTTTTTGATCAAACTAAAAAGATTTTTGATCAATTTATATGTATTTGGAAGTGATTGTTATCACTCTTTGTGTTCATGTTTAGTGCTTAGTTTAAGTCTAGAGTCTGTTTTAGGGTGTTTTGTCATGGAATAGCCAAAGGGGGAGATTGTTAAGTTATAATTTTTCTTATAACATTAGTGTTGGCTTATTCCATGACAAAAAGTGTTGTAATTGAATTAATTTATTTCCTTGTATTTTTGTGGGATTTATTTGTAATGGGTTTAGTATTAAATAGTGAAGATTTGATCAAGACAGCTGAAGGTCACATGAGAAGCACATGCAGAAAGGTGAACAGTCAGGCCAGGTGTCCAGCTCAATACAGCTTGTCCAGGAGGTTAACTCGCGACTTGGATTTGCAACTTGCACCAGTCGTGAGTGACCTATGAGTTCCCCTGTTTTACTGAAAATTGTGACTTTTTGTATTCCCATCACATATACTATATATACCCTCATTACCTATAGAAATGGTAAGGAGCCTATTGAGAGAAAAACCCTAAGAAAGGTTTCTACAACACACCCACCCTATTAGAGAGAGAGAGCTACTCATTTTTAGAGAGAAATCTTTGTAGTCTCTTCTTCTTTCTTCTCCCATTGTTATACCCATTGAGAGGAGATTTGTATCCAAATACAACCCACACCCATTTAGAGTGTTAAGAGTGTTTTTGAAGTTTGGGAAACATTGGAAGATGCTAAGGATGACTGATGCAATGGGTTTATTACGGGGTCCAGAAAGCTAGAGAAGACATGGTTAGACTTAACCTTGTTGGAGCAAGAAGCTTGGAGGACTTAGGTGCATCGGGTAGATTAGGCTTGGAGGGTCTATTGCTATTCATGTATCCCAACTTTATTCTCTAGGAATATAACAAAATAATGGTTTTAAAAGCCCATCTTTCACCAATCTTGAATATCATTTAGATTAATAAGACCTAGGCATAAGTGGCAAAACATACAATACCAAAGGATGAAAATTTCTTTTTAAAAAGTAAAAAATGTAAATTTCCATCTAGAAAACAATCATGGACAATGCTTGGCTTTACCAAAACGAAAAACTTTCCTTTTGGCCATACTTTTGAGTCTAATTTCCTTTTGGCAACTACTAGGGCAACTAGCTTGTCCAACTGTTTGGTATTATAATTTCTCTTTTCACCACCCTTACCTTTTGGTTCAGGTTAAGAATTTGAATTAAATCATATTGATCCTAGCCTTAGCTTTTAGGATGTCTTCCATTATGTAGAACTCACTTATCAACTCAATAATATAAAAATAATTTATTTTCAAAACAATCTGAATTGATCAAATGATTCTAACAAGGACTTGTGGATCATATCCATTTGAGATTAACATTTAATCTCTACATCCAAGAATTCCAATTCATTTAAAAATAAAACATTTCTATAAAATGATATAGAATTGGAACTCCTAAAGCCTTTCTTAGCACTTAATATGATTCATACCAAACATCTCATTTAAACTTAATATAAAGTCTAAGTCTAGTAATAACTCTTGCATTTCATGCTGTAGCATAATTTAGATAGAAGCCAATGTAACATTTTAGCATTTCAATGGAGACTATGATCACATCATAAACTATCTTCTATAAATGCATAATGTATAGGAAATTATGACAATGCTGAATCGAAACATATTTATGTACTTTAGCTCATTTAACCAATGTGATTCAATTAAAATAGTAGTTAGAGAACAAAAAATTACAACAACTTTATTTTGAGACTATGAACATAAATACAAGGACATTATAATTTTGCATCCATAACCATATAATATGGAACCCGAAAACCATACTATACTAGGTGCAATGACAACCTAATCCCGTAATTAATATTCCTCAGCATAGAGTGAATACCAACCACTATGATCAGGTGAGAACTATTCTCATTATTAATGCTATCATGGTAACTTTTACCAAACAAAAACAATTTGCTGCTCTTCCTTTAGCCTTTAAGTAATAATGACATAGCTCTTTTGGGAGATTAACATTACACTTACACTTAGTCTAGTGTACACCATCATCTAGAATCATGTGTAGCCACATTCCATCTCCCTTATAGTGTTTAAACTTGTAGTACCATGAAACGAAGCACCCTCCTTTGGGATTGCGAGGCATATATGCCAAGACAAGGTGCCTGTTCACACTACTTTAAATGGGTAAGTTCAATCTTGTAGTACTATGAAGTAAACACCCTCCTTTTGGGATCGCGAGACATATACGCCAAGACGAGGTGCTTACCCTTGTATCTCTTTCTCACTAGAAATTTTAAAACAAGTGGATTGTCTTGAAATCATTGTGATCTTATCACAATTTTAACCCTACACATCAAATGTGTTTAATTGTTTAAATTTGATGTGATCTGACTAAGTCACGACACAGTAGTGTAACAAACATTCACATAATTACAAAAAAGTTTAATCATATAATCCGTGAAGTAAATACCCTCCGCATGAAATGCAAGGCTCAAGGCCAAAATAAGGTATCTTTTCACATTACAATAAACTTAACAAAGGGTTGTTTTAGCATTCCCACTTGTTATTTGGGTATTTCTTTAAATAATTGTGATCCCATCACAACTAATAACCTTGCACTTGTTGAAGACTCTAATCTCATTAGAGTCACTAACTAAAATGGAAGTCCTAAACTATTTAGGATTCCTTAAACCCTAATGGATAAAAAATTAGTTATAAAGAACTCTATCATTAATTTACTAGATAAAGTATACTAATCTCAGTAGAAATTATATAACTTTAATTAGAATTTCAATCTCATTAAAAACCTCTAATTAAAATAAATTAAGGACTTTTAATCATATAACAATTCCAATCTTATTAGAATGTTTCTTAAAAGAGAAGTCCTAAACAATTTAGGACTAAGAATTCTATTTAACTAACGTCTTTGATCTCATTAGGTCTTTTAGTTAGATAATGTTTAATAAATGTCCTTTACTTTTAAGGACTATAAAAATTAATCACTTTATATAGAATCATGTGTGATAGGCCAAAAATGTATTGACCCCTTGTGATTAAATTAATTAATTAATTAGCCAAGTTATTAATTAATCAATTTAACATGCAAACGCGTGGTAGCACAAAAAAATCACCAATAAACTAATTATGCAGCGGAAAATAAATAACACGGTGATTTGTTTACGAATGGGAAAAACCTGACTGCAAAAACCCCATCGGGTGATTTTCAGGTCACCACTCCCGAAACTCTACTATTATCACAACAAGTGGTTACAAGTAAAGGAATTTCAAGTACCTTACCAACCTACAGTTGAATCCTTAACCCAATACCCAATTGGACTTGTTCTATAGCGACAATTTCCCTTTTTGATGCACGGCTCCCAAGTACGTGACTAACCAATTGTGCAGATCCCAGTATACAACTTCAATCACAAACTAGAGAAAGTTTGTTGGCTGCAAAGTTCTTTAGTTCATCCCAACGATGACGATCAAGATGATGCTGGGTCACAAAACCCTTTGGTGCAAATACACAGCAACTTCTTCAATAGTGATGAATTAGGTCAAAACTTTGTATCCAGTCACAATTTGCTTGAACAGAGTTTACTCAATGCTTGTGTAACTTGTGAACACTTTGACGGCCCTTAAAAAAATCCTTTTATATGTTTAGGGTTAGGAGAAAAGAAGGCTTAAAGACACATCCACGGATCCCAAGAAATCAAATCAGAAATTCTGATTTTATAAACCTCGACAGATAGGGGTTGTCGAGAAGCTGTTGAGTAGGTGTTGAACATACGGGGCTGGAACAGCTTTCTTAAGCTCGACAGATGCAGCTGTCGAGTTTTAAAGAATTTTCACTTTCAGCTTGTTTTCTTGGACAGACTTGAAGGCTTCAACACTTGATCTTGAAACAAGATTTTTTGAAGTATTTTAACACATCCTAGATTTACCCAAATACAAGTAAAATGCGTTTTGTTAAAGGATTAGCCAATTATAATAAAAGAATGACATATGTTCTTAACAAGTGAACCACATATGTTCTAATAATCTCCCACTTTGGCAATTTGTGACAAAACCACAACAAACAAATGAAATATGAGAGAAGTCATAAATCACTCAACTCATATTCACTTGTTGAATACAATAAAATTTATCCTAGCACAAATTCTTGAAAAACTTTGCAAGAAGAGAGTTTATGACAAGTAGAGTTTGACAACCTGTATTTCTGAAACACTTTAAACAAAACTCATCAAGGCATCTTTGTGTGAAACATAAATAATAGATTGCATACAAGTATAAGAAGCATGTGTATAAAGAGAGAAAAGAAAAACACATGTAAGGTAGGTGAGAGAAACATACATCAACATATAAGGAAGATAAGTACAATGTATATAAAAATGATCACAAGACCCAATGTACAAGAATAATGTATCTATAATAGAAAGAAAAGAGAAAAGATACATTATATCCTCACTACATCCCTCAAGTATCAACACTCCCCCTAACAAAATGTCCTATACTAACTCTCCCCCTATGATGACTACTTTCATATCCCAAAATTACTTCCCCTTTTTGTCACGAGTGACAAATGGTAGAGTGTCAAGTAGACATCTCATCAGTAGAGCTAGCATCTCCATCATCATCATTCAAAGCATCATCGTCATCACCACCATCATCATCATCATCATCCTCAGCATCAAAATTAGAAGCCACTAGAGGAGGTGGTGAAGGAGTAGCCTCAGAAGTATAGCCGCCCATAGCCGCCTGCCGTCGTGTAATATGACCAACATAAACGTTCACCTGATACAACTCTGTAGAGAGTGTATTAATGCGAGTATCCATGTGCTGCAGTTGCGCCATGATGTCTCCAAGAGATACATCGCTCATGGAAGAGGAGGGAGCAGATGTAGATGGAGTAGATTGAGAGGGTGCCGAAGGAGATGGAGTTGAACCGGAGGGAGGAGTTGCTGACTCCTGTCGTGACCTAAACTGAGCCTCACTACATTTTACGGTAGTGGCATATATAGCACAGATGATAGAAAAGTGATCAAAAGAGGGAAAAGGAATAGAAAAATGGCGTAGAATCCACATGATAGCTGAAGGGAAAATGAGCTTATCACGGGTAGCCGTATCCTTAAACACATCTATGATGGAAAGAATAAAATGTGAAGGAAAATCTATAGTAAGGTGCTCTAACAAAGAAAGCAAAAATCAAACATGAGGCTCTGTGATAGAGTTATAGTGAGAGAGTGGGTGCAAAACAAAGTCATTACCATGTTCATGAATCTAGGACCTTTAGCAAAAGGCCGACATGGTGTAAACTGATGCTCACCCCAAACAGATGGGTGCTCATAGAAAGTAGAGATCATCTCGTCTTTGGACACAGTCCTCAGACGCTCACAATTGGGGTAGTCAGGATGCTCTACCCTCGGAACTCGAAGCATATCCGCAACAAATTGCGATGTGACAGCAAAGCACGTACCTTGAACATAAGTGTGAAAGAGAGGTATTGAAGAATCAATCCTGTGCATGTTGGAGTAAAACTCTTGAATAAGCATGAGAGGACAAGTGACCGAGACATCACACAGTGACTCCCTTCCCTGACTGTGAATGACATCGGGAAGGTCAGTGTCGGCAAAACCTACCAAAATGACTCAGTGTTCCAAATGAACAACTCGTCGAGAAAAGTTCTCTGAGAAAGCCTTCCAGGTATCCTCATCACAGAACCGAATGTTAGAAGGAGTAAGAGCAGAAAAAGATGATGCCCTGGAACTAAGAGGGTTCCGAGACGGAGCAGACTTAAGTTTAGGTGCCATAGACACGACTAATGTAAACACAGAGAGAGAGGGAGAAAAGGAGACAATCAGAAAAGCCCTAAAACATTTCAAATATATCAAGATATATTGAAAAGAGAGTACGTATGCATGGAAAATGCATCAACATGTGACATGCAAAAGAAAATTCATCATGGGCTTAGCCCAATCCAATCCTACCAGCACACAAACATATTACACACACCTAAATGCATGAAAATACCATTATAATTCAAATGTGATGCAATGTATGAGGTTTTAAACACATTTAAATGAAAACCTATTCCAAAAGACCAATAAACACTCATCAATTTTGAAAAACCCCAAAATTTTTCAAAAATCCCAAAACCTAGGTTTTAAATCATGAAATGCATGAAGAATTAAGAGATAAGAGAGCATACCAAGTGATTTGGAGCAAGGAAGAGCCGAAAATCACGTGGATTGAAGGTTTTGAGTGAGAATAGAGTGTTTGGGAGAGAAAAGAGAGAAACTGTCGAGAGAGAGATTGAGAAAAGTGAGAACCAGATTGCCCTGAACAAATATATAGGAGTTCAGTAAAGCTCGATAGATGAAGGTATCGAGAGGTTTCGAGACAGCTATCGAGGGAGGTGTCGAGAAAAAGAATGTTGACAACTAAAGGTGTCAAGGAGGTATCGAGGGATACAACACTAGATTGAGGACATAAGCTCGATCGATTGATAAGGTGTTGAGAAGCTATTGAGGAGGCAGAAGATTTCTCAATCGATCCACCAGGTGTCGAGGAGGTGTCAGGATTGTGATAAAAAAAATCTTAAGAAGCTCGATAGATAGATAGGTATCGAGGAGGTATCGAGGAGGTGTTGAGCTTGCTTTTAAAAACAGTTCTTCGAGAAGAGAAAAACACAGACATGAATGCAATCAGACATGCAGCTCAACCAATGATCCAATCAACATATTAAGCTCTCAAAAACATCTCTCAATAGTAATTTTAAGCACATGGATCCCCAAAAACACACACACACACACAACAAGTCAAGACAGTTTAATAAGCATACATTAGCACATGTAAAACCTTGTGATGGCCAAATCACATTGTACTTACACATATATCAAGAGTAGCAAAGAATATTGCGTGTTGTGTGTGAAAAACATCACAAGATTGCATAAGTGTATATATGTTATGACGATTTGAGATATGAGAAAATCACTTTAACTCACACACAATCATAACTGTTTGATGGGGACTATCATCTTCGAGGTATATCCTATAACTCTCACATCTCCTAGAATACACGCTTGCAATCTTATTTAAAGCATTTTTGATCTTTTTGCTTTTTATTTTCTTTGCATATTTTCTTTTATTTAGCATATCATGCATGGGTATATAAGAGAGAGAAAAGAAATACCCAAGATGTTAAGCATTTGACATTGCACTTTTGCTATGCCGAAGCATACGGATGTCTTTTGTTATGAAATTTTAAAATACTCGCAAGTGTACGAATCGTACTGAAGTATAGTTTGACAAGAACGAGGTTGAACCTATAGGGACTTAAATGAACGTAGGAAAATTAAATCAAATCTTAACTAAATTAATCCTAATCTAGTTTAATAAAAATTGGTTGTTTTGAAATTAAATAAACTAAGAAAATAATAAAATTAAGCAAATAGTAAACTAAGCAAAAGATATAAAGTGATAAAAAGATGTAAACAATCAAGGGAAAGTAATTAAGGTTTTGGAATTTGTCTTGTAAGTCATATCAGCATATATTTATGATCATTAATATTTCCCAACCACTACATGATAATCTAGAAATCAATCTTACTACCATGAAAAATATTATTATTAAAACTTCTATTTAAATATCTAAAGCATGTTCTTCTTCGCTTCTTATGTATAAAATCAAATCATTAATTGTATTCGTAGCCAAACAAGTCACAAGATATATTCCATTCTAAAAATCAAATCATAAATTGTATCCATTGACAGACAAATCACAAGCGATATCCAATTTCATAATCAAGAATTAATAACCCAAGTATTCAATTAATTAAGACAAATCTTAAATCATGAGAAAAACATGATTGAACTCATATCTAGAATCCCATCTTAGTCAATTGATATGAAGCAAGAACAATTTAAATCATTAAAGAACAACTATTGTGGGAAAAATCAAATCACATAAATATTACTAATAATCCTTAATAAGATTTCATCCTCAACCTTAATTATAAATTTAGCTACTCATAGTAATTGAAATAAAACACAAGAATAAAATACTAAACATTAAACTAGACAAATAAAATAAAACTAACTGTCATGGAAGAGGTAGCTACACTCTCTATGTTTAGCCCCTAGCCCTAGCACTAGCCTCTCTGAATTTTTTCCTAAAGAGCCATTAAATAGGTCAAGGAATCCTATTACAAGTTGAATTTCCGTTTGGAGAAAATCCCAGATTTTTAGGCTTTACTTAACCGACTATTTTGGCCCATTTAACATCATAATTAGGACTTTTTGTAAACTACAAAGTTATAGCCCTTTAAGTTAACTTTTCAGCTCAACTTGAATCATCTCAATTGGACATATGAACCAAAAGTTATACCAAAAATACTAATTGATGTGCAGGCTGGAATCCTAATCCGAATTGGACTTGGATTTAGTGCAAATTTCCTTTAATTCCTTACTCCAATTGGACTTAAATTTAATTGGGTTGGTCTTTTATTAAATTCATGCCTGGCTTGATGTGAGTTGGCTTGAGTTAATTGGCCTAGCCCCACTTTGCATGTAAAGTCCTTGTTACTTGCAACACAAAGATATTATATAATTAGTCACAAAATAACATAAAAGTATGGCTAAATATGTAGATATGTGAGTACTTTATTGTATATATTTCATGCACATTATCTTTGACACTGCACTTTTGCTATGCCAAAACATACAGGTGTCATATTATGATTGGCGGGCAACAATGGTGAGATGCTTATTTATGCCTTTCTCTTAGGATTTTCTAGTCCATCTCGTCAAAAAGAGTGATACGAGTGTTAAGTTCAAGAGATAACTTAATCTTACTCATCACAAACAAGACCCACAAAGCTCACTTGCTTAGTTGTGCATAAAGATGTTCATCTAAGCTACGAAAGATACAAAATTTAGAAAACTTTGTCTCAATAGCCATCCAAGGTACACAAGTACCAAAGTACACAAAACACACACTGTTTTTGTATTTTTCAATTTTTCAAAATTTTTTTTTTGGTGAAAAACAAAAATAAACAAAACTGAAAACAAACAAACAAAAACATGTTAAACAAGGCAAAACATAGAACTAGACTGACTCAAAAGAAAAGAAAAACACACAAGTAATGCGACACACAAAAACAAGAAGATAGAAGAAAGTGATATAATCATTTAGAGTCCTTTTTCTTCCACACCTTGGAAGAACCTTTCCTTTGATTAAACCCTTGAACCAGCGGTGAGGGGGAAGAATTGAAACCGTTCAAGTTTGAAAGGAACGTGAGGGCTTTGAGAAGATCACCAAGAGGAGCAAGAGAGGATTGAAGCTGATTCTGGCTTCTAGATGCGATCATGCCATTGCTCTGTTGAGTGGCTAACCATTTATAGCAATTTGGTCGAGTATGACTGGCAACTCCACAATGATGACAGAGATGCTGTTTCTTCTATTTGGGCTTTTGAGAGTTACCCTTCTTAGCCCTAGAGTTCTTAACATCTTTCTTATCCTATTTAGGGGGTGCTCCTAAAATAGATTTACCCTTGTCTAAGTTCTTACTAGCTAATTCAGTTTCAACATTAGTGTTCTCAATTTCAATATTATTAGTAGGAGGAACAAACACAGTAGCACTAGTAGAAGCAATATTAGAGCAAGAAAGACCATACCCTAAACCTATTCGATCCGAAGCATATTTCTGAATGCTGAGCATCTCATCAAGCTTTGCACTTGAAGTCCTCTCCAATTGAGCTTTGACTTGAAACAGCTCCTCTTCAAGCTTCTTGGTTTTCTCAGCCAAGAAATTGTTTTCAAACCTCAGTACACCAATTGTTTGATTAGCTTCATCAAACTTTGTGGAAAGCTCTTCACGATCAAGTTCCACATCACTGAGCTTCTTGGTGGCCAGCTTATACAGTTTCTCATGCTTCTCAGAGAGCTTGTAAAGTTTCTCATAGGCTGTATGGATATCATCTTGATCATCCATCTTCTCACACTTAGAATACACCAATTCTTCTTCTTCTTCCACGTCTTCAACAATCCCTTTAGTAGGATTAACTGTGGTAGTAAAGGCATTCAAGATTCCGTCATCCTCATCATTGGAATCATTCTCAGGCTCAATGTCACTCAAGGTTACAGCAAGTGCCTTACTCTTCCCAATACTCTTGAGATATGTGGGACATTCTTGCTTCATGTGACCGAATCCATGACACCCAAAACACTTTGGTCCTGCAAGAACAGTGTACTAATCGCCATCCTTAGCATACTTTTTCCCTTTGTCTTAGCCCTTAGACTAAGAAGAATTGGATTGTTTGCGGTCCTTGTTGAAGTTCCTTCCATTGACATTCTTCATAAACTTCTTGAACTGCCTTATAATGTAGGACTTCATCTTGGAATCTTCATCATCAGAAGACTCATCTGTGTCACTGCCTTCAAGGCCATGCTCTTGCCTTTACCTGACTTACCAATTCGTGATAGTCCTAGCTCGTAGGTCTGCAGATTACCGACCAGCTCTGTCAAAGGAATCTTGTCAATATCCTTCGATTCTTTTATCGCTGTAATCTTGGCATGGAATCTCTCGGGTAGAGATCTGAGCACCTTCCTTACAATCATGGGTTCAGGAATGGTTTCTCCAAGATTGAAGGCTGAGTTCACTATGTCCTTGAGCTTGGCATAGAACTCATCAAACGACTCATCCTCCTCCATCTTTATTTCTTCAAAACTTGTAGTGAGCCTTTGAAGCTTTGAATCCTTGACAGCCTTTGTACCCTCATAGGTTGTCTGGAGGATGGTCTATGCTTCCTTAGCAGTTTTTGTGGAGGATATCTTCTTAAACTTCTCATTGGTGACTGCACTAAATAAGACATTAAATGCTCTGCTGTTAAAGTTTGCCGCCTTGATCTTGGCTTTATCCCAATCGGCTGGTGCTTCCTTTGGCTTGGTCCAGCCAATCTCCACAGCTTGCCACACCTTTTCATCTAAAGATTACAAGAAAGCTCTCATGCGTACTTTCTAGAAATCATAGTTAGTGTCATCAAATAAAGGAGGTATGATTAAAGACTATCCTTTATCCAGGACAAACAGGGGTCAATGGATCAACACAGCAAAGATTAAATCTAATCAGAGTGTGCCTGCTCTGATACCACTTGATAAGCCAAAAACGTAATGACCTCTTGTGATTAAATTAATTAATTAATTAGCCAAGTTATTAATTAATCAATTTAATATGCAAACATGTGGTAACACAAATAAATCACCAATAAACTAATTATGTAGCGAAAAATAAATAACACAGTGATTTGTTTACGAATGGGGAAAACCTAACGGCAAAAACCCCACCGGGTGATTTTCAGGTCACCACTCCCGAAACTCCACTATTATCACAACAAGCGGTTACAAGTAAAGGAATCCCAAGTACCTTACCAACCTACAGTTGAACCCTTATCCCAATACCCAATTGGACTTATTCTGTAGTGACAATTTCCCCTTTTGATGCACGACTCCCAAGTACGTGACTAACCAATTGTGCGGATCCCAGTACGCGACTTCAATCACAAACTAGAGAAAGTTTGTTGGCTGCAAAGTTTTTCAGTTCATCCCAACGATGACGATCAAGATGATGCTTGGTCACAAAACCCTTTGGTGCAAATACACAGCAACTTCTTCAATAGTGATGAATTAGGTCAAAACTTTGTCTCCGGTCACAATTTGCTTGAATAGAGTTTGTTCAATGCTTGTGCAACTTGTGAACACTTTGACGGCCCTTAAAAAAAATCCTTTTATATGTCTAGGGTTAGGAGAAAAGAAGGCCCAAACATACATCCACGGATCCCAAGAAATCAGATCAGAAATTCTGATTTTATAAACCTCGACAAATAGGAGCTGTCAAGAAGCTGTCGAGTAGGTGTTGAGCACACGTGGCTGGAACAGCTTTCTTAAGCTCGATAGATGTAGCTGTTGAGCTTTAAAGAATTTGCACTTTCAGCTTGTTTTCTTGGACAGACTTGAAGGCTTTAACACTTGATCTTGAAACATGGTTTTTTGAAGTATTTTAACACATCCTAGATCTACCCAAATACAAGTAAAGTGTGTTTTTTCAAAGGATTAGCCAATTACAACAAAAGAATGACATATATTCTTAACAAGTGAACCACATATGTCCTAACAATGTGTAATCTCATCACACACAACCTTGCCTTTTATCAAAGTTTTAACACTTAATCAAAAAGCAAGTGAAAATTCAAAATTCAGTGCCTTCGATCGGTCGAATCTTTTCCTCGATTGATCAAAAAAATGAAAAAATACATCACAAAGTCACTGTCTCATTCGATCAATTCTCAAGTCCTATTTAATTAGTTGAAAAAACATTCGATCGATCGAAAGGGATTCTTGATCAATCAAGACAATGAAGTATTTCATCATAGAGTTTCTACTTGAATCGATCAGTTCTCAATTCCTCTTCGATCAATCGAATGATCGAAAAGAAGCATTCGATTGATCAAAAGGAATTCTTGATCGATCGAAACTCACAAAACTAATTTTTTTTTCAGAATTTTCTAGCAACCGTTTTTGACAGTTTTTGCTATTTTCCATCAAAAAACACCTTTTGATTTTATAAATGAAATTTACAAATCAAACATTAAGGTTTTCAAGATCAGGATCAAGAACCCTAATAATGCTAGAAAGCCAACATAATCCTAATCTCATTAGGAATAAGTTTCATTAAAGGATTTTAACCAGTAACCAAAAAAAAAATTAATTCTAGCATTAGCATGAGATTTTCAATATCAGTTTGTGTGAGTATATATATATATATATATATATATATCAGGCCATGAATCCTATATATTATCAATCCAAGGTTATCAATCTAGATAACATATAAGGCACTTCAATCCTAATAACATACGGATTCCATGAATATAAATATGCAGAAATTTTACTGCAGAAAACTAGAACACCAAGAAAATGGTGTTTCTTTAATTCTAAAACTCAATCACATGTTATACAAGCATGATATTGAACACTGCTTTGATACCAATTGTTGGAAAATTAGGTTTTGCATCTCATACAAAACACACAGCGGAAGCAACAAACACGGATCTATTTCATTCATGAGAGATGTTAGGTTCTAAAGATTTACGAATTTATGTATTTAGAACTCTAATTTGTATTGTTGGCAAACTATGATAAAAATAGGCTATTTAGTCTTGTTTAGACTTGCTCAAAGTTAGGTCTTTCATGTAAAGTTGGAATCAAGTGGCTGCAGATGCATTGGTGCATTTCGGCCTGGCTCGATCGATCGAAGGAAAGACTCGATCAATCGAATCTCGGGCAGAATGCTTTTCTGCAGAAAATTCTAGCTTAGCCCTAACTCATTAAACGTTTTAGGTTTTCTGTTTTTACCCTAGGTATATAAAGAAAAATCCTAGCCACGTTTTTAGAGTTGCTCCAGTTGTATTGTTGCTCATACTTTTCTGTTTTGTGTAAATCTCTTGTGAGATCTAGAGGAGCTTTCCTTTACACAAAGTTTAGGGTTTTCAAGGTAGAGATTACTTCAACATCTTGATGATCAACTCGGTTGCTACCATTGAAGCTTAAAGAATAACAAGTGTGGGTACTTGTAGCTAATTGGAGAATCTAAGAAAGAAGGAGTCTGTGGATTCGGAGCTTGCATGTGGTCGTGTCAATAAGTTCTACTGGTGGGTAGCATTAGGAAGTCAAGCGGGGAGCTTGTAGTCCTTCTGTATGAACTTCGATTCTTTCGCATAGTGGATTTAGGTTTACCTTGAGGATAGCTAGGTCAAATCCTCCCCAGGTTTTTACCGTGTGGTTTCCTGGGTGATCATATCATTGTGTCTTTTGTCTTTTCGCTGCTTTATACTTTTGATATGATTGTATGTTTGTGATAACCTAGAATTGCTTAAATTGACTAAGTTAATCACTTGGCTAATTAACTAGGTTAATCTGATTGTTTTAAGGGGTGTAAAACCATTCAAGTGGTATCAGAGCGGGTAACTCTCTTGTTTGAGATTTTTTGATCTCTGAGCTGATCCTTGACCCCTGTTGTCATGGAGCATGGACACTCTCTTGTTGTTCCTCCTCACTTTGATGGGAATAACTATGCTTATTGGAAAGTAAGGATGAAAGCATTCTTAAATTCCATTGACGAGAGAGTTTGAAATTCTGTTGAGTACGGATGGCAGAAGCCCACTACTCCTGTGAGTGAGTGGTAAACTTCTGAAAAAGAAGCAACAGACTTCAATAGCGAAGCTATGAATGCCATCTTCAATGCTGTTTCTATGGAGGAATTTAAGAGGATCTCTAAGGTTGAGGTTGCTCATACTTCTTGGAAAATCCTTCAAACTGTGCATGAAGGCTCAAAGGCAGTTAAGATTAATAAACTGCAGCAATTGACTTCTAGATTTGAAAGCATTAGAATGTCTGATGATGAATCTTTTGATGAATTCTATGCTAAATTAAATGACATTGTTAATTCTGCTTTTAATTTGGGTGAAATCTATGATCAACCTAAAATTATTAGGAAGATACTTAGATCTTTAACTGAGGACTTTAGACCCAAAGTGACTACCATAACTGAGAGTAAGGATGTGGACTCCATCCTTGTTGATGAGCTTGTAGGATCTCTTCAATCTTATGAGTCTGACCTACCCAGAGTGAACAAATCCAAATCAATGGCTCTTAAGTTAGTTGATGATGTTGATGGTGGTGGATTTGATGATGAGCTCTCTGCTACAGAGATTGCGTACCTTGCCAAGAACTTTAAAAACTTTCTTAGAAATAACAACAGAAAGGCAAGAGGTACAAATACTGCTAAACCTAGAAACTTTAGGAAGAATAATCTCACTAAGGTTAATAATTTTGAAAAACCTAGAGAAAAAGTTGGCCAATCTTCAAACAATCTATTGGGTGCTCAGTGTTTTGGCTGTCAAGGGTATGGTCATGTGAAATCTGAATGTCCTACATTCTTGATGACTAAGGGTAAAGCTATGGCTGTAAGCCTTAGTGATAATGAGGTTTCTGATGATGAGTGCGGATGTGACGAGGATGGAAACTTCATTGCTTTCATTGCTACTGCTGTAGTCAATGAAAGTATATCTGTTGAAGAGAACCTTTCTAAATGGGAACTCTCTGAGGATGCAGATCTTCAAGAGGCCTACAATAAACTTTGCAAAATTACTGCAAAGGATGCAATGAATGTTGAACTTGGCCTGAAGAAAATTGAATCTCTTGAGCTTGAAAAGAAGAATTTGCTTGTTAAACTGTTTGATGCTAATGATATTTTGAACAATGTTAAATCTGAGAACATGCTTTTGCTTGATAAAGTTAAAACTTTGGAACATGATTTATCTGTTGCTAGATTTGCTAGTTCTAAACTTGATCAAATGTTGAATGTTCATAAGTATCCTTCTGATAAATCTGGTTTAGGATATATTGAAAGCATCTTTGATTCTGCACCACATTCCACGAACTTTGTTCTTTCTTCTTCTTCTGAACCTTCTGTGATTGAGGTTGTGAGTGAAACTGTCAAACCCGCTGTGAGTGAGGTTGTCAAATCTGTAGAAGTTTCACCTCCTAAGAAGATTAGGGTTAATTTAGGAGAGTCTAAACCTAAGGATTCTACCCTTTCTAAGGACAAGATGCATGGTAAACCTGCTTGGGTTTGTCATTATTGTGGAAAGTCTGGACACATTCGTCCCAAATGTTACAAGCTTCAAGCTGCTAAGAGAGCAACCAAACCAAAGGTGCCTGTGCCTCAAGCACAAGATCCTATGGCACTTATTGGTGAATTGGTTAAGGTGTTGAATCTTTATTCCAATTCTGGAGTTGGAAATCACTTGAATGTGAATAAGAACTCCAATGCTTATGGTGCATCTAAAAGGTCTTGGATGCAAAAGACTCGATCTAATTGAGTCTTTCTGACATGGTCCTTGTGCTTCATTGCCCATTCCTCTGTGACCATTGTTCTTTGTTCTTTGGTGTTTTTGTTTTTTTTTCGAGGACTTACATTGTATTACATTCATGCATTTCATTTTAGGATTCATTTGTTTTTCTCTTTTTAATAAAAAAAAAAAAAAAGGGAGAAAAGGAGAAAGCAAAAATATGTTTGACATTATTTTTCTTGGTTTTTGAAAACAAGGTTGGTCAATTTATTTTCACATAACATGTCTTATGTACCTTGTTTAGCTTTGATGAGCTTATTTATTGCACTTGACTAGTTGAAGCTTTGTAGTGCATGTTGTGTGGGAAAAATGTTTATGGTGTTTCTCACTTTGTCTTAATCTTGAAGTCACATATTGTTTTACTTGATCCTTTTGAGATAAGCATAAATAACCATCTCACCACTGTTCACTAGCCAATCATGAACACCTTAGTGCATATCATAAGATTTTGTACTCGAGAAAGTGTAGCACATGCACAAAAAGAACATAAGGTGTAGCCTTAGTTTATTTGCTTAATGATTAAAATTGGTGTGTACTATTAGGCTTGATGCCAATTCACTTAATTAAAACTGGTGTGTACTATTAGGCTTGATGCCAATTCACATAATTAAGAGGCTAAATACAAGAAATTTACATGATTGTAAGCTTATGTTCTAGGAGATGTGGGAGCTATATGATGTAACTCTTTAGGTGATAGTCTCTTTTAAATTTTGTGTGATGAATTTTGTAGGCTTTATGATTGATTTCTATTTGCATATCACCTCACATGTATCTCAAGTTTTTGCTAGTTTACACACACTACACGAGTTACTCTTTGCTAAACACTATATATGTTATTGAGTGTGTTTTTGGTCTGACCAACCAAGTTTGAAAATATCTTGAGAATTATGCAAAACATTATTTTTGGCTGAGAAATTAAAAGAAGAACTGGCTGAAACTTTCTTTGGAGAAACTGGGATTACAAATTTGGGTTTTTGAAAAAGCATTCCATTTCATTTCATACTCATGCATTGTGCTTCTTTGATTTTAATGCTTTGAGGAGCTATTTTTTTCAAAAATTGGTTTGATTTTTCAAAACTGGGATTTTTTTCAAAATACTGTGATCCACTGCCTATTTTGATTGATCCAGTCTATTTTTCGATCGATCGAAAGTAATTTTCGATCAATCAAAAGTCGTGAATCAGCTTTTTAAATAGTGTGCTTTGATTGATTCCTTACCTTTTCAAAAAGGCTTTCTTCACACTTTCTTTTCTCTCTTCGACTTGGCACGGATCTACAGCGATTTTTTGTCGTTTTCCTTCAATTTTTTTGCAAAATTTCTCTTTTCTCAAGCCGGTAAGTCTCTTTTGCCCCTCATTTTTTAGTTTATTTGCATTTTTCATGCATTTTTCATGCATTTTCTCTCTAATTTTTGGACCTCTCTAAATTTGGTTTTTTGATGTTTCATGCCCAATTTTGTGCAATTGATCAATGGGTTTTTATGGGAACAAGTTATAAACTTGATTATGATAGTTTAATTTGATCAATTTTGGGTTTTGTGAGAAATTGAAATTTCTAGGGTTTATGTTTAGTTCCAAATTGGGGATTTTGTTCAATTAGGTTGAATTTGATGAAATTGGCTTGTTGATTGGATTTAATTAGGCATTATAATCTATGAGTTATGTTTTGTAATGCTTAATTCATCCATGTGCTTCAAAATTTTTTAAGTGGTTTTCAAATTTTTGGGGTTTTTTTGTTAGAAACTCTATGCTCAAGCCATTTTTGTTTAATTGAACTTAATCTCGAACTTTGTTTACTGCATTAGTACATGCATCATGCCATTTTAACTGTTCATGCATCATATAGATTTTTGCTCTATATTTTTTATGCTAACTTGCAGTCTGCCCTTGGTTTTTTATTTTTTATCTCTCAGTTGTTTCTCTCTTGTGTCGCTGCCCTTTCCTTAGCATCATGCCTAGAAAGACTAGAGCTCGTAGGTCTATCCCCTCACCTACTCCTTCCCTTCCATCTTTTGATCGTGAGAAATTTCCTAGTGAGAAAAACCAAGAAATATTTGAGAAGCTGAACCTTAGGTGTAAGATCTAGTCTGAGCGGTCTGTTATTTTGGATAAGTTAGATCCTGCCATTAGGGCAAACATAGAGCGTCGGGGTTGGTTACCCTTGGTGGACATTTCTGATCCTCCTCCACCTGCTACCTTGATCCGAGAGTTCTTCTCGAACATCTCGATCTGCGTCTATGATTCCAACACTTTAGTAAAGAGTTGGATACGAGGCGTAGAGTACAACATTACCCCTAAGGTAGTGGCTGATGCTCTAGGGGTACCTTTGGTCCAGCACCCTGTCTATCCCTATGATGAGTCTCCTGTTTTGAGTGATGTCATGTCTTACATCACTGGGTCATCTATCCAGTGGGGTTCTGATCCTCGGATCACCATTGCTGAGCTTTCTAAGCTTCACTATCTCTTCTTTAGGATAGCTTGTCACTGTTTTTGGCCCATTTCTCATCTGCACACCATTCCTCTCGAGAGGTGTGTCTTTTTGTACGCTTTAGTTACTGATGCTCCTATCAGTTTTCTCAACTTGTTCCTTCGTTCTTTGAACGAAGTGTATAGGAGTTCATCTTCTTCTCATGCACTGGTTCATCCTATTTTTATTCATAGGATTCTTCTTTATTTAGGTCTAGAGGATTTCCCTTCCTTGGAGCCTGTACATGTCATCGGTCCCATAGGTGCATCTTTTCTTAGACAGAGGGTTGCTCATCTTCGAGCTGGCTCTAAACACCCTAGGTCTGAGCCTTTTGGGTCCGCACCTCCTCCCTCTTCTTCTACAGGTCCTACTGGTGAGGATATTCCTGATCCTGTTGCTGCTGCTGTTCCTCCACCTCCATCGGATGACTTTGATATCGGTCGTACCTTGGAGATTGTCATGAGCGTTCAGGCGGCTCATGGTCAACTTTTGGTGGACCTTTTTTATGAGATCCGAGCTTTACGAGTTGATCTGGCGCGTCTTCGATCACCCTCACCACCTCCTTTTGATGATAAATTGTGATTGCCCTTTGACATTCCGTCACAAAAAGGGGGAGTAGAGTTTGTTGAGGAGTTTTGTAGTTAGGGAGATTTTTTTTTTTTTTTTTTTTGTTTTGTGGAGTAGATTGTATTTAGGCGCTTCACCTTGTATATCATTTTTTTTTTGGGAGATTCATGTTAGGGGGAGTAACATTGATTGATATACATGATTTTTTGTTGATTCTTGTTTCTTTGGATTCACTGTTTATTGATTTATATTCTATGAGTTATTCATTGATATATGTCTTTATTATGTGTTGTGTGAATCATACAAGAATGTTATACCTGTTTATATACTATTTTTTGTCACACATGCGTTTATGCGTTTGTTGAGTATTTCAAGAATATACATATTGATTCAATTGAACTGCTGTCTATACTTGCAACTGATGGGTAGTAGTTAGGATTAAATTTTAGTCTTTATGAGCATTATTTTGTAAAGGGCTGTTTAATTGTAAACTTTGAGCTTATTGTTTGTGTTTTGTCACGGATTGCCAAAGGGGGAGTTTGTTAGATTCTAAGGATTTAGAAATTTATGTATTTAGAACTCTAATTTATATTGTTGGCAAACCATGATCAAAACAGGTTATTTAGTCTTGTTTAGACTTACTCAAAATTGGGTCTTTCATGTAAAGTTGGAATCGAGTGGCTGCAGATGCATTGGTGCATTTCGGCCTGGCTCGATCGATCGAAGGAAAGACTTGATTGATCGAATCTCGGGCAGAATGCTTTTCTGCAGAAAATTCAAGCTCAGCCCTGACTCATTAAATGTTTTGGGTTTTCTGTTTTTACCCTAGGTATATAAAGAAAAACCCTAGCCACGTTTTTAGAGTTGCTCCAGTTGTATTGTTGCTCATACTTTTTTGTTTTGTGTAAATCTCTTATGAGATCTAGAGGAGCTTTCCTTTACACAAAGTTTAGGGCTTTCAAGGTAGAGATTACTTCAACATCTTGATGATCAACTTGGTTGCTACCATTGAAGCTTAAAGAATAACAAACATGGGTGCTTATAGCTAATTGGAGAATCCAAGAAAGAAGGAGTCCGTGGATTCGGAGCTTGCACGTGGTCGTGTCAGTAAGTTCTACTGGTGGGTAGCATTAGGAAGTCAAGCGAAGAGCTTGTAGTCCTTTTGTATGAACTTCGATTCTTTCGCATAGTGGATTCAAGTTTACCTTGAGGATAGCTAGGTTAAATCCTCCTCAGGTTTTAACTGTGTGGTTTCCTAGGTGATCATATCATTGTGTCTTTTATCTTTCCGCTGCTTTATACTTTTGATATGATTGTATGTTTGTGATAACTTAGAATTGCTTAAATTGACTAAGTTAATCACTTGGCTAATTAACTAGGTTAATCTAATTGTTTTAAGGGGTCTAAAATCGTTCAAGAGATAGCATGTAACCTTGAATTCTAGAACAAAGAATAGAAAGTGTACCTTGATGCAGTGAAATTCAAAAAGAAGACTTGAGAATATCTCTAATCAACATCCCAATTCCACATGGTGCTCGAGAAGAGTGGTCTCTCAATCAGTCTCTATGTACGTTGATTCTCGAAGAAGTAGAAAAACTATTTTCTTTTCTTTTCATCGTACGTACATACTAACTACCTTGGTAGTTACTTTATTTAATAACTCTTATTAAATAAAAACTGATTATCTAATTGGGTTAGCCTTTTGGGCCTACCCAATTCAGCTTTATTTTGTGGCTTGAGATGGGACCAAAGGGAACAAATAAGACTCTAGCTCCAATGGGCCTTGGGCTTATCTGTCAACTCTTGATAAGTCCAAAGTTACCATTAATTATATTTAATACCACTATACAAATATAATTGATCTCTAGGCCTTATTAATAAATTATATCCCAAGACTCTAATGATATTATTTGACCCCTCCATGAAATATCCATAATGAACAAAGTAATAATGAACTGTCACTTTGTAAACAACTATTTTATCCTTGAGCACTCAGTTTAATCCTTTAGTTATTCATATTTATTGAAATCCGATTTCAATAAATATAAACTTTAGTAACTCCTTACTAAAGTGGGCGCCCTGAATAACTAGTCTTATTAAACTTATCTCAAGAGAATATTTTATGTCTCTATAAAAAGAGATTATGGATTTTATCTTGAGAATATGTGTTCCCTCAACACTACATGTGATTACCCAAAATACTGAGATTTTGACCGTCAATATTAGATCTTACTCTTGATATATCAAAGTAGCATACATTTCATGATTGAGTTTACTATCGTCTCAGGATTGAGAGTCTATGAAATTAGAAGTTGTGAGATTAATCATTCAGATGACAGTTGTTGATTGAATAATTAATCTCACAGCGGTCCCATTCAATACGTCTTAACACTTAAGACACATCAACACATCAACTAGAAGTCTCCATTTCTATGATCAAGACAAACCATCTTAGTTGATGTGTTATAGTCTTTGTAGATGAAATGCCCAATTTCATCACCGATTACGAACTACGTTTTGAGTTTACAAGGAACTTGTGATTTATATCTTCTGTGACTAAATCACATACAATGCATCTCAAGGACTATGATAATGTCTCATTAGTTCTTTTACAAATAGTCTCATATAATTAAACAATTTAATTATTTATGACATGCCAATAAATTGGATTTTAGGGCATAAACCCCAACAAGAACACCTTTTTAATTGACAACGATCACTTTAGAAGGTGTTCTTGATCAGATCAAGTTTAGTATAGGTACCTATGACATTACAGTATGGTTTTAAAAACCGGACCAAACTGGCCGGTTCAATTGGGAACTAGACTACAATTCGCTTTGGTTATCTTACAAAATTGGAAATTGCACAAAAAGCATAAAAAACTGGAAATCGCAGGTTCAATCGAAAAAATTAAAAACCAAGACGGTTTAATCGGTTTTAAAATGGTTCAGTTAGGATGTCAAAACATAGTCATTTTTGGCAAGATTGAGCCACCTCGCCTCTAAAATATACATCGCAACCCCACAGGCGATGTGGCTCAAGTTGTATTAATATATTAGTACTTACATTTTATATATTTGTCATTTCAACACATATCAATGTCACAACCCTAGCTTATGTGAGCCTTAACTTTATTGGACTCCAAAATTATTTTTGAGGTAGAACTCTTTGTAAATATTATATATATGAAAACAAATTAGAATAATGTCAACAATCAATTTTGTCTTGAGTCCCACTCCAGTATGAAATTAACTGAATAAACTCTCTCTTAGAGATTGGTAAATTCATTGTTGATCGTTTACACATTTTATTCATTATACATAAAGCCTATCATGTCCATATATAACCTTTGAATGAGTGAACAAGTTGACATCTTCAAAGTTACATGTATAATAAAAGCTTTTTATTTATTTTTAATTTTTAGTGTCATAATTTTTCATTCATTCAAATTTAAGGTTTACATGTTTTCTCAATCATTTCAATTTATAAGTGGATAAAGCAATTTTTTCTTGATAAAATGGATAAATCAATTTAAAAATCAATAGGAGAGTTGCTGTATGTTTTAGGCAATGTTTTAATGAGAGTTTGAGTTGTATTTTTACTAAATTGCCCTTAGTTTTTTCTCTACTTAAACATTGGGGTGTAGGGGGATTTTTGAATAAAAAAAATGAAGATCCCAAATAGGGGAAGCCCCTTAAATAGTAGTATAGAAAATATGTAAACCCCTCATGTTTAAGAATAATAGGATAATTGTGACAGATCACCCTGGTTCAACTAGAATAACCGGAAACAAGGACGATTTAACCGGTTTTAGAATGGTTCAGTTAGGATGTCAAAACACAGTCGTTTTTGGTAAGATTGAGCTGCCTTGCCTCTAAAATATACATCATAACCCCACCGACAAAGGACTATCAAATAAAAAACAAAACAAAACAATGAGAGACAAAGAGAGAGGAAGGGAGATCTTCAAATACCCATTTAGATCTACATCTACCTTCACCCTTGAAGAAATGAATCCCTAACTAAGAGAGAAATGCCAAAATAAAAGGAAATTGGAAAGTGGTGGTATACTAGTATGAAACATTCGAAAGTTTGAAATTGGTATCTGAAGAAACTGAAATGCAAATGCCGAAATAGAGGGATAGCATAGAAAGAAGTGGGGTTAGGTTGAGATATTTAATGGGGTGCCACCAGGGATGGAGCCAGAACTTGAAATTAGGGGGGCAGCCTTGCTATTGGTTGTGTGTTGCAACTTTAGCCTCCAACTCTGTTGCTTATAGCAAATGATTATTTATTTATTTATTTGTTTTTTTCATGTTTACATCTAGGTATGGACAAAATTATTTTGTTAAATAATTTTTAACGGGCCAGGTTGTTTGTTTTGGGTAAAATTGGTTGATTAGGCTTAATTGTTTTTTGCTTTACTATTGGTCATTTTTGTTGTTGGGTAATTTTTTTGAGCTTGTTTATTTTGTTTTAGATTTTAGATCTGACTTTAAAAGGAGGTAAATGCTAAAGTTGCAAACTTTTTTACAAATTGTTAATATGGTGAATGGTTATTAGTAAGTAAAAATATAATGTAAGTGATGAGTCCATATGCAAACCAATAATAATTTACTACCTCAACAGTATATAAAAATGTTGTAGAAAAGTGTTAGGACATATGTGATTTGCTATATTTGCTATTAGGAACATATGTCAAATTTAGAATTGGCTAATCCTTTGACAAAATGCACTTTACTTGTAATTGGGTAAATCTAGGATGTGTTTAATACTTCAAGGAACAAGGTCTCAAGTTCAAGTGTTAAAGCCATGTAAGTCTATCCAAGAAACAAGTGAGAAAGTGCTAGATTTTAAAGCTCGACAGCTAGCTCAATAGCTAGCATCTATTAAGGTTTAAAAAGCTACTGAAGCTCAAAGCTCAACAGCTATCTCAATAGATACCCTATCTGTCGAGGTTTATGAAATTCAATTTTTCAGAACTGATTTCACTCCAATCCGTGAGTACGTGTTTAGGATTTCTTTTCTCACAACTCTAAACATATATAAGGATTATTTTAAGAGCCGTCAAAGGTCACACAAATTGTGCAAGTGTGAAGCAAAGTTTTGTTCATGCAAATTGTAACCGGAGACAAAAATTACCCTAGTTCATCTTTCTCTTGAAGAAGTTGTTGTGTTTGTACACCTTAGGGTTTTGTGACCAAGGAGCTTCGTGATCTTTATTGTGTGATGAACTGAAGAACTTTGTAGCCAACATCTTTCTCAAGTTGGTGATCAAGTCGCATACTGGGATCCACACATCTATTTGTTAGTCGTGTACTGGGAATCGTGTATTAAAAAAGAGAGATTGTCACTACAGAACAAGTCCAATTGGGTATTGTTGGGATTCCTTTACTTGTAACATCTTGTTTTGATAATAGTGGATTCTCGGAAATGGTGACCTTAAAATTATCTAGTGGGGTTTTTGCCATGTAGGTTTTTCCCATTCGTAAACAAATCACCGTGTCAATTTAATTTTCGTTGCACTTTAATTAATTGGTGATTTGTTTGTGCTACCATGCATTTTGCATGTTAATTGAATTAATTAATTAACTTGGCTAAATCAATTGGTTAATTTATTATAAGGGGTCAATACATTCGTGGCCTATCAAGTGGTATTAGAGCAGGCACACTCTGATTAGGTGTTAATCTTTACTGTGTGATCCATGGACCCCTGTTTGTCATGGATAGAGGACAGTCTTTTGTTATACCACCTTTATTTAATGGTACTAACTGTGCATACTGGAAAGTACGCATGAGAGCTTTCTTGCAATCATTGGACGAAAATGTGTGGCAAGCTGTGAAGATAGGCTAACCAAGCCTACGGAAGCATCGGCCGACTAGAATGATGCTAAGATCAAGGTGGCAAACTTCAACAGCAGAGCACTAAATTCTCTATTTAGTGCTATCACAAACGAGGAATTCAAGAAGATATTCTCTACTAAAACTGCTAAGGAAGCATGGACCATTCTTTAAACAACCTATGAAGGAACCAAGGCTATCAAGGATTCAAAGTTTCAGAGGCTTACTACGAGCTTTGAAGAGATTAAGATGGAGGAGGATGAGTCATTCGTTGAGTTCTATGCCAAGCTCAAGGACATAGTGAACTCAGTCTTTAATATTAGGAAAACCATTCCCGAACCCAAGATTGTAAGAAAGGTGCTCAAATCTCTACCCGAGAGATTTCATGCCAAGATCATTACGATTGAGGAATTTAATGATATTGACAAAATTCCTTTGACAGAGTTGGTTGGAAATCTGCTAACCTATGAGTTGGGGTTAACAAGGATCTGGAAAACAAGCAAGAGCAAAAGCATGTCATTGAAAGCCAAGAGCAGTGGCACTAATGAGTCTTCAGACAATGAAGATTATAAAATGAAATCCTACATCACAAGGCAGTTCAAGAAGTTTATGAAGAATGCCAATGCGAAAGGATTTGACAAGGACCGAAAGCAATCCAGTTCTTCATAGTTCAAGAGTCAAGACAAAGCGAAGAAGGATGCTAGGGATGGTGGTCAGTACACTGTTCTTAGGACCAAAATGCTTTGGGTGTCAGGGTTTTGGTCACATGAAACAAGAGTGCCTTACGTATCTCAAGACTATTGGGAAAAGCAAGGCATTTACTGCTATGTTGAGTGACACTGAGCCTGAGGATGATTCTGATAATGAGGATGATGGAATCCTAAATGCCTTCACTGTCACCGTAAATCCTACTGAAGAGATTTTTGAAGATGTGGATGAAGAAGAGGAATTGGTGGAGTCTAAGTTTGAAAAGATGGATGAGCAAGATAACATCCACATAGCCTATGCAACGTTATACAAGGTCTCAAAAAAGCATGAGAAGTTGTATAGGTTGGTCACCGAGAAGTTTAGTGAAGTGGAACTTGAATGAGAAGAAATTTCCACTAAGTTTGATGAAGCAAATCAGAACATTGGAGCATTGAGATTTGAGAATATTTTTTTGGTTGAGAAGACCAAGAAGCTTGAGGCAGAACTATTCCAAGTTACAGCCCAATTGGAAAGGACTTCAAGTGCAAAGCTTGATAAGATGCTTAATCTTCAGAAATCTACATCCAATTGAACTAGTTTAGGGTATGATTTCTCTTCTCCTAGTATTACTTCTGCTTGTACTGTTGTTTTTGTTCCTTCTGCTAATAATGTTGAAACTGAGAACAATGATGTTAAACATGAATTAGCTAGTGAGAAAATAGACAAGGGTAAATTTATCTTAGGAGCACCTCCTAAGCTTAATAAGAAAGAGATCAAGAAACCTAGGGCTAAGAAGGGAAATACTTAAAAGCCCAAACATAAAAAGCAGCATTTCTGTCATCATCGTGGTGTAGTTGGACATACTTGACCTAATTGCTATAAGTGGTTAGCCACTTAACAGAGCAACAACAAGATTGCGTCAGGAAACCAGAACTAGTTTCCATCCTCCTTTTCTCCTCTTGGAGATCTTTTCAAAGCCCTTGTGTTCCTTTCGAACTTGAATGGTTTAAATTCCTCCCCCTCATTGTCAGATCAAGGGTTTGCTAAACGGAAAGGTTCTTCCAAGGTGTGGAAGGAAAAGGGCTCCAAGTGATTCTGTCACTTATTCTCTCTCTCCCTTTCTTGTTTTTGTTTTTGCATTACTTGTGTGTTTTGCATTCATGTTTTGAGTTAGTCCAGTTTTATGCATTGCTTTGTTTAACATGTTTTTGTTTGTTTATTTTTCAATTTTTCTTTATTTTGTTTTTCATATATAAAAAAAAAATAAAATAAAAAAAATACAAAAGCAACGTGTGTTTGTGTACGTTGGTACTTGTGTATCTTGGATGGCCATTGAAACAAAGTTTTCTAAACTTTGTATCTTTTGTAGCTTAGATGAACATCTTTATGCACAACTAAGCAAGTGAGCTTTGTGGCTCATGTTTGTGATGAGTAAGATTAAATAATCTCTTGTACTTAACACTTGTATCACTTTTTTTGACGGGAAGGACTAGAAAATCCTAAGAGAAAGGCATAAATAATCATCTCGCCACTGTTGCCCACGAATCGTGAAATGACATTTGTATGCTTCAGCATTAGCAAAAGTGGAATATCAAATGCTTAACATCATTGGGTACTTCTTTTCTATCTCTTATATGCCTATGCATGATATGCTTATTAAAAGAAAAATATGCAAAGAAAAATAAAAAGCAAAAAGAATCAAAATGCTTTATATATGATTGCAAGTGTCTATTCTAAGAGATGTGGGAGTTATAGAATGTACCTCGAAGGTGATGGTTCCCATCAAACAGTTATGATTGTGTGTGAGTTAAAGTGATTATCTCATATCTCAAATCATCATAACATGTAGACATTTATGCAATCTTGCGATGTTTTTCACATACAACACATAAAATTCTTTGCTACTTTTGATACATGTGCAAGTACAATGTGATTTGCCCATCAAAAGGAATACTTATGTAAATGTATACTTACTAAACTGTCTTAACTTGTTTTTGAAATATAAAATTGGTTAGACTTGTTTAGTGTCTGTGTGTGTTTTGGATCTAAGTGCTTAACATTTTTTTGTTCAGATATGATTTTGAGAGCTTAAAATGTTGTTTGGATCATTGGTTGTATAGCATGCTTGATTGCATTCATATCTGTGTTTTTCTCTTTTTGAAAAACTATTTTTAAGCAATCTAGATAGCTGCTGGACACCTCTCGATAGCTAAGCTATCTATCGAGCTCTTCAACTACCTTTTATTGCATTCTCAATAGCTATCGCTACTTCAATCCATCGAGGAAGTTTCTGCCCTCTCTAGAGTTCCTCGACAGCTACCTCAGTCCATCAAGATTCTTTGCTGTGGAAACCTTTGGACAGCTCCTCGATAGATAGTTCGATAGCTATTCCATGCACTTTTTAATTCTCGATAGCTCTGGTCTATCGAGAATTATGATTTCCTATATATTGGATCCTCATGATTTCAAATCATTTCTCCTCGATCTCTCTTGATAGTTTCTGACCTCTCAACTTCCCGAACTTCTTTCTTTCACTCAAACTTAGTTTCCCATTCAATCTTCGGTCTTAAGATTTTCTCCTCTCTCTGGTATGATTCTTTTTCATCTTTTAATCATGCATTTCATATCTTTTGACCTAAAATTTGGGGTTTTTGAAAATTTTTGGGATTTTTCAAAATTCATGAGGTTTTTGCAATATTTTTGGGATGCATTTGTGTTCAAATGATGTCAAATCATCATACATTGCATTTCATGAGCATTCTAACTATATTGTCATGCATTTTAGATGTGTGCTATATATGTTGTCTTGTTGTGTGTTGCTAGGTTTGGATTGGGCTGAGCCCATGATGTATTTAACTTTGCACTGTTCATGCATTTTCATTCATACGTACCTTTAAGTTTTTATATTCTTATATATATATATATATATATATATACTATGTTGGTACGTTTTTGATTGTCTCTCTCTCTCTCTCCCTCTCTCTCTTTCTTGCTTTAGTTTGCTCTATAGCACCGAAACGGAAATCTACTCTGTCCCAGAACCCTCTGCGTTTTGGGGCATCTTCTTCCTTTGTCCTTACCCCCTCCCATGTTAGGTTTCGTGATGAGAAGGCCAAGTTGGACTTCTTGGAGAACTTTTCACGACGAGGCATTCATTCGGAACTCCACGTCGTTCTGTCAGACTTTTTCAACACTGACCTACCCACTGTCATTCATAGCAGGGGTTGGAAGTCACTGTGTGGCATCCTGGTCATTTGTCCTTCCGTGATCATACATGAGTTTTACTTTAATATGCACGGAATCGATACTTCAGTACCTCATTTCTTCTCTCGCGTTCGAGGTACATGCATTGTAGTTACTCTGGAGATTGTCTCCGAGGTGCTACACATTCCTAGGGTAGCGCATCCTGACTACCTTGGTTACGATTTTCTGCAAATAGTGTCCGAAGACGAACACGTGTCTGTATTCTATGAGAGACCTTCATCTTGGGGTGACCGTCAAAACACCCTTTGCTCGGGCTTTGCAAAAGGTCCAAGGTTCCTTAACATGGCGATGACATTTGTTATTCATCCTTTGTCTCACTATAACTTCATTACAGAGCCTCGTGCTTGATTTTTGTTGTCCTTCTTAAAGGCTCTCTATCAACTTCCCTTCTCACTTTATTCTGTCCTTTATCGATGTTTATAGGGATATGACGACCCGTGATAAGCTCATTTTTCCTTCAGCTATCATGTAGATACTTCGCCATTTTTTGGTCTACTTTCCTGTATCTCCTCACTTTTTCGTGATGGGTGCAATAGACGTTGCTATCGTTAGATGGAACGCAGCTTAGCTTAGACTGAGGCAGCCTCAGACACAAACGGCAGCTCCTCCAACTTCTACCGCTCCATCCACCTCTGCTCCTCCGTCGTCTACGGGTGGAGTGACACTTGAGGCCATCATGGCATAGCTTGTGTGCATGGATGCTTGCTTTGACACTCTCAGTGATCACGCGAAACAGGTTGTCATGGGTGGTTTCACTGTTACTTCCTCTCCATCTCCACTAGCCTCTAAGGATGAGAGTGAGGATGGTTCTGGCAATGAGGATGCTGATGCGGATGATGGTGCTAGCTCGCCCAGTGATGTTGAGATGTCTACTTGATATACTTGCCCTTTGTCATTTGTGACAAAAAGGGGGAGTAGTTTTGAGATGAGAGTAGTCATACTCATAGAGGGAGGGTTAGTATAAGAGATTTTGTGTTAGGGGGAGTGTGTATATGAGGGATGTAGTGAGGATTTTTGTATCTTTTCTTTTCTTTCTATTTATATACATTGTATCTCTTGTACATTGGTCTTGTGGCCACTTAGTGATAGCATTCTTTGTACTCATCTTTGATATATATATATATATATTTGATTATGTTGTTATCACGTTTCACCTATCTTTACATGTGCTGTTTCTTTTCTTTCTTTATACACATGTTTCTTATGTAATGTATGCAATCTTATATTTCTGTTTCACACTAAGATGCCTTGATGAGTTTTGTTTAAAGTATTTCAGAAATATAGGTTGTCAAAGACTACTTGCCATAAACTCTCTTCTTGAAAAGTTTTTTAAGAGTTTGTGTTAGGATAGATTTTATTGTATTCAACAAGTGAGTATGAGTTGAGTGATTTATGACTTCTCTCATATGTTCATTTGTTTGTTGCGGTTTTGTCATGGATTGCCAAATGGGGAGATTGTTAGGATATATGTGATTTGCTGTTAGGAACATATGTCAAATTTAGAATTGGCTAATCTTTTGAAAAAACACACTACTTGTAATTAGGTAGATCTAGGATGTGTTTAATACTTCAAGGAACAAGGTTTTATGTTCAAGTGTTAAAGTCATGCAAGTCTGTCCAAGAAACAAGTGAGAAAGCACTGGATTTTAAAGGACAATAGCTAGCTCAACAGCTAGTAACTATGGAGGTTTAAAAAGTTGTTGAAGCCTGAAACTCGACAGCTATCTTGATAGATACCCTAATTGTCAAGGTTTATGAAATTTAGTTTTTCAGAGCTGATTTCACTCCAATCTGTTAGTATGTGTTTAGATTTTTTTTTCTCACAACCCTAAACATATATAAGGATTATTTTAAGGGTCGTCAAAGGTTACAGAAGTTGCGCAAGTGTGAAGCAAAGTTTTGTTCATGCAAATTGTGACCAGAGACAGAATTTGCCCTAGTTCATCTTTCTCTTGAAGAAGCTGCTGTTTCGTACACCTTAGGGTTTTGTGACCAAGGAGCTTTGTGATCTTCATCGTGTGATGAACTGAAGAACTTTGCAGCCAACATCTTTCTCAAGTTGGTGATCAAGTCACGTATCAATCGAGATTTAATAAGAATTCTCGAGAGCTTTCGACAGAAGTTGTATCTATCGAGAATTACGAAATTTAGATTTCCAGATCTGTTTTTCATGCATATCCAAGTTATTTGTGTAGGTTTTCTTTTCTAACAACCCTAGACATATATAAAGATTATTTTAAGGGCCGTCAAAGATGATGCAAGGTTATGCAACTTGATGCAAAGTCATTGTGCATGCATATTGTGACCGGAGACAATTGCCCTAGTTCATCATATTCTTTGTAGAAGTTGTTGCATCTTTGCTCTAAGGGTTTTGTATGTAAGGAGCTTCTTGATCTTCATTGTTGGATGAACTAAAGAATTTTGCAGCCAGCATCTTTCTCAAGTTGATGTATTAGTCATGTACTTGGATTCGTGTATCAATTAGTTAGTCATGTACTGGGAGCTGTGCATTGAAAGGAGAGATTGTCACTACATTACAAGTCCAATAAGGTATTGGGTTAAGGGTTCAACTGTAGGTTGTACTGGGATTCCTTTACTTGTAACCGCTTGTTTTGATAATAGTGGATTCTTAGGAGTGATGACCTTAAAATCACCCAGTGGGGTTTTTGCTGTGTTTGTTTTCCTCGTTCGTAAACAAATCACCGTATCAATTTAATTTTCGCTGCACTTTAGTTAATTAGTGATTTGTTTGTTCTACCACGCATTTTGCATGTTAATTGAATTAATTAATTAACTTGGCTAAATCAATTGGTTAATTTATCATAAGGGGTCAATACATTCGTGGCCAATCAAAAAGTTTGTGGCTATAGTAGTACTTTAAAAAGAATTAATGATATTGTTCAGGGAGCAAAGTGTAATTTTATAAAGCAAAATTTCTAAAATTGGTTTGTATATATATATATATATATATATATATTAATATTTAAAAAAAAAAAAAAAAAAACTGGGGCCATTGGCCCCCTTGTCCACATATATATAATCATTAGCTAATATGATCCCCCCCCCCCCCCCCCCTCAACACACACACACACACACACAAATATATATATATATATATATATATATATATTAATTAGCAAAATTCAAATAAAGTTCAATTAGATTTGAAATTAGAATCCAATTTTGCTCAATGTGTCGAAATTTATGTGGGGACGACATCATAATTATCCACTTAAGTTTGTGCCATGTGTCTACTTAAGTTTTTTAATATTTATGCCAAGTGAATTACTGAGTGCAAAATATTAAGAACCTACTATTAATGAATTGTAAAAAAAAAAAAAAAAAGTCAAGTATATTTAATAAAAATCACCACAGAACAAAGATTACCATACATTCTGTTATGACATATGTGGAACTGGTTAGAATATATGTTATTGTAAATTGGTTAATCTTTTGACAAAACGCACTTTACTTGTAATTAGGTAGATCTAGGATGGTTTAGTTCTTCAAGAAACAAGAGTTCAAGTCTAGTATTGAAGCCATTCAAACAACGAATATAACAACGAACAATCACCATAAATAGTGATCACAATGCTCATTCAAACAAGGAATGAACATTTGGACATGCAAACTAATAAACTTAATTGCAAAGTATCATTTGCATATCAATCACTCAACCAATGCAACAACTCAAGGTAATTTCATTAAGGATAAAAATCCCACAAAGGGCACAAGAGTGATGTACTTAAAGAAAATGTATGACATTTAACATAAAATACTAATGCTACAAAGCATGGGTACATAAACCTTAAAGATACAAACATGATTTACTAAAGAAAATGCACAATATAAACTAAAAGTGCTTAAAGTTTCTCCCCTTCAAAATGATGAGAAGCTGTGATGCACTTGGAACATATATACCTGTAACCTAAAACACTTGAACAAAACACATTAGACCCTCAAGGCAAAGCAAGTAATCAAATGACAAGTATAATGTAACAAGTAAAAAGCGATCAAGAAATCATGATGTAAAACATATGAGCAACTTGATCATACACCAAAACAATCATAAAGAAATGACAGACAAAACAAAGTTTTTCTTAGTAACACAATGTCTTTTCCCCTTTGGTATATGCATCTCTCCTATGGAATAACTCTCCCTCTACACATGTGCACGAGAAATAGAATTTCTCCCCCTAAGAATGTGCACAAGAGTCATATAGAAATGACAGAGCATGGTATACTACTCTAGAGTATACTCTCCCCCTTTTTGATGCGAATAGACAAAGGGTCAAGGAGAAATTAGGGTAAGAGATGAAGGAATGAACAAGGATAAAGATGCATGAGGGGTGCAAGATGAATGAGAAAATGAGGTTCAAACAAAAGACAAAACAAAATGCTACAAAGCATAAGGTAAATATGACATGCTAGGATGAAGAAACAAGGTATAGACTAATGCATGACAAGGGTAGCAAAGGTGTGTGCAAGAGGTGGCTATGTGCAATGCATGACCAATGCATAAAGAATGCACATGTGGGGCAAGGTGTGTAAAATACACAACTAATGAACCAAACATGTTCCTAATGAGAAAACATGAAAAACCCAAAGTTTGGTACTCATCGAAGTCCAAATAAGTGAGAAAATGCCTAAAAGACATTTTATCAAACACCTAGCATGCACACTATGAACAACAATGTAAGACAATGCATGAACATCATGAAATCCACCCTTAATACATGATTTTTAGCCACAAGGGGCCAACATCCAAAGCAAATCATCAAAAGAAACCAATCCCATACAAAAATTTGACAAAAATTATGTTTCCCTAACCTCTATGATGAAAATCTCAACCAATAGCACAAAACTCTCTAAAACATAATCTAAGGATCCAAATAAATGAAAAGAGTTTAAAATTACCTTAGAGATGTTAATGGAATGAAAAACCATTTTAATTGGTTGGGTTTTGATGTAAAAATATTGAAAAAGGGGTTTAAGAGAGGATGGGAGAGGTTTAAAATAGGTTTCCCACGAAAAACAATTTAAAAAGCTGTTTCTGGGCGTTTCGCGACTAGGCGAGTTGCAAAGTCAGTCGCCAAAATTTTCGCGAGTCTCAAGTGAGTCGCCAAAACCTTCTGGATGAACTAGTGACTTGCGTTGCACGACTGGCGAGTCGTGAGATGAGTCGCAAAATTTTTCGCGAGTCGCGAGTGAGATGCGAAAAACTCAGATACCTGTTTTTCAACACAAAACATGTTAAAAACAGTGATAAACAAAGTAAGCACTAAACATGAACACAAAGAGTGATAAAAATCACTTCCAAATACATATAAAAAGATCAAAAATCTTATTGGTTTGATCCATATAAAGTTGAGCGCACATACATCACATTTAAACAAGTACAATCGAACAAATGAATAAGGTATTCATTGAACATTAGGCATGTGTGTTGTGTGTGTGTATCAAATGTGGAATAGTCCTTAATCTAGAGTGAAGCTTCAATGATCAATTCAATCAAGTCATACACAGCTAGTACTAAGCCAAGTGGTCTATCTCATTTATAGAAATGAACATATATAACTCCCCACAAGAAAATGATTACATATCTTTGAAGATTTTCATTTGGCTTCTTTACAATTCACAACATTTGATCATTTTTTATCTTTACATCTCTTTTTGAGATCGATGCTTGAAATTTTTGATATTTCAATTTGATGAACAAGCCTTTGGCTTTTTGGGCATCATACATTTTCACTAAAAGTTGCTTTCCCTTTTTCCTAGTCAAATACTAGTATGTGCGACGGCTTTTGTAGCTTATTATCTCTTTTCATTTTGAGATTTACATTTGTTGAGCTCTTTAAGCAAAAAAGTAAAAGAGTGGGAAGATATATAGGCACAAGCATACATATGTATCAAAACTAACATGACTATTGACTAATCATTCATGACAAATTTGAAGATCGATTTACAACAATCACACAAAGATGTCAAGATTTTTCCCACAAAGATATAAGTGCATAAAGAACAAAATTGTCACATTTTATGATTTTTAGTTCCTTTTTTACCGAGCTAATGGCTCTATTTCATTGGAGTTCTGGATTTCTAAATGGGCACGGTTGGCCCAGTGTACTCTACTTCTGGGTTTGGTAAACTTCATGATAGTGTTAAGGAAAGGATAGATCCTTGTGGCAAGGAATTACAAAACTCTTGTCTCAATATCCCAGGTGCTGTATTTATAACATAACATGAGATTGAAGATTACTTGGCTTTTCATCTGCTTATCAAGAAAAAAAAAAAGTGAGAGGATTACTTGGCTTTTCAGGTATTAAATTGGTAGTGCTTGTAAAGTTGTGATTTACAACTATGTTTTATATGGCTTTATTCCATAACAAAAAGTGTTGTAATTGCTTTAATTTTGTTCCTTGTATTTTGTGGGATTTTATTGTATTGGGTTTAGTATTAAGTTGGTGAAGACTCAAGCTTAATTGAAGATCAGTGGATTTTACGAGAAGCTCGCGAGAAGCTAACCCGTGAAAGAGCCATGTGAGAAGCACCTGATTGGAAGTTGAAGAGTCGTGCCAGGCTATCATTTTTGTGAGTGTCTTGTGGGTAAGGCCTTCCCACGAGATAGTCGTGAAACATTTTGCATGGAAGATTTTTGAGTGTGACCTTCTCACCCTTCACCCATACTATATATACCCTCATTACCCACAAAAGTATGAGAGACCATTCAGAGAGAAAAACCCTAGATAGGTTTTCTACAACACACATACCCATCTTTTTGAGAGAGAGCTATTCATCCTTAGTGAGAAATCATTGTAGCCTCTTCTCCTTCTCTCTCCCATTGTCATACCTTGAGAGGAGATTTGTACCCAAACATAACCCACACTTATTTAGAGTATAGAAAGTGTTTCAGAGTTTGGGAAGCTTTGGGAATTTGCCAAAAGAAGCCGTTGAGGCTTGGTGGATGTAATCGGCCGCATTGCGGGATCCGGAAAGCTAGACAAGACATGGTTCCGAGAAGCCTTTTAGAGTAGGAGTTTGGAGGGCTTAGGTACATCGAGTAGATTAAGCTTGGAGGGTCTCTTGCTAACTCATGTATCCCAACTGATTGTCTAGAGGATCGATTTACCACTTGGAGGGCGGTGGAGAGGTTTTTCGCCGAGTTCTTCGGTTTTCTCTTCGATAACACATCGCCGTGTTATCTTGTGTTTGCATCTCTCTTCCCTTACTCTTGTACTTTACTTTTATTTTTTGTTGTTCATGTTTATGCAATAGAGTAGTATCGGTTGATTGCGCTTCATTTACTCTTGTTTCCGCACTTAGATAAGTTAGAGTAAAAGCAATCTAGCCTTAATTTTAATTTGGGGGTCTAAACAACTCTTGTGTTTTCAACACATTTTCGAGCTTTCAGTGCTGTATTAAATTAATAACTTGTGAACGAATTTAAGCTCTTTATTTGATTATAAATACTCAGGTGCAAGATAATGGCTCATTTGTTTTTGAGAAACAAACACATGCACACACAAGGATGGGCTCTAACACAGGCACACAACAAACTCTGCTCTAAAGCCATAATAGATAAGCAGTTCAATTTTAGAACACATGTGACATCTTAGAACTTGTATTTTTAAAATATTTTTCCTCATTGCTGAAGGCATTAAGTGTATATAATGTTGAGTCAATTGGTTGTAATGAAATGCTTTTGGTTTATTCCCATATATATAGATTTGTAAATTAAGTTAAGCAATTTTTTGCAGAGAGTTTATTAAAGAGCATGGTCGTTGACTACTATTGATAATTGATGGCATAATTTCCAATTTCCATTTTAACTAAATTTAAAAACTAAGTCTAATGTGATATTCAAATATTAATTCATTAGAGGTCTCAAGAATACGGAGGAAAAAAATTCTATTTACAAGAGGATGGCCTTATTTCCTGCAATTTAATTCATTGGCAAATTTGATGTTTTATTTGACTTCTAAATTGAGTAAAGTTGTTGTGATTGCGAAGAGAAGGGTAGAGCTACCAAGGAGAATTCATGGTTACAATATATCTTTTGATGGTATTTTGTTTTAGAGAAGATGAAATTATGGATTATTTTTTTGGAATAGGTTGAATGAGTTACAAATTTGAATGATTAGGAGTTTTTATTTTCTTGTTTTTGAATGTGATTTTTTTGTTGAATATATATTTTGTTGATGTTCAACCTAATCTTTTTATTTTTTATTTTTTTTATAGGTAAAAGATAAGAGGTCTAATCTTGTTGTTTGGATTATTTTTGCTATTATTTGGGCTAATATTTATTGTTGTTATTTGGGTTTTTGTTTGGTTTTACTTTTTTAAGAGGTTAAGGATTGTGTTTAGGTGGGCGAAGATAATTTTTGTTAAATCCAAATTCTTGAGATTTTCAAGTCAGGTATTCAATATATATTTTTTTAAGGTAGACAAAATATGTTTAAGTTATAGAATATGTGTGTACGAACACCCTGAGTAATATATAATGCTGACATTGATAGACCCTGCTATTTATTGACAAAAATCTCTGCCGTACTTGTTTTGATCACTAGTATCATTGTTATTGTCTATTCCTATGAATCAACATCACACTCAGGAAAAAAAAAAAGATTTAGCTTATGTTGATTATCAAAAAGCAATGACAACAAATTTTTATGAGGCACATATTGAAGCCTTGAGAAACAAAACGTAGAACTAGCATGCAATAAAAATGTAGAGGCTAAGACCTTTGGGGAATGGGGCTTGGTCTGAAAATCATTCATACCTTCTAGATGGAGTACATGCTTTATGCATGGACCTCCATCTATCTTTGAAACCAACTATTTTTGGTTTTTTAGTTAAATCTGAGTCATCATTATTTTAGGTTCACCATGTGTGATTTTTCCATTTTGAAAATGGGATAACATTTTATCAATGGGGTCAGGGGATTAATGGGTACAAATTGGAGTTTCTATCAGTAAATCAATTTGTTAGATTCTAAAGAGTTAGGAACTTATGAATTTTGGAACTCTGATTTATATTGTTGGCAAACCATGATCAAAACAAGTTGTTTAATCTTGTTTAGGCTTGCTCAAGTATGTTTATTTGTAAAACTGGAATCGAGTGATTGCAGATTTATTGGACTAAATCTGTAAGGCTCGATCGATCGAAAATTAGACTCGATCGATCGAACCACGTACAAATTTATTTTTCTGCAGAGTTCCAGTTTAGTCCAAACTCTATTTAAACGTCTTGGGGTTCAAGTAAAACACTCCTATATATAAGGAAAACCCTAGAACTTTTTTGAGACTTTTTGAGAGAGAGATTAGAGTGCCTCTTGTGCCTCCTTTTATTTTTAGGGTTTTGTACCTAAACCTCTCTAAGTCTTTGTTGCTCATATTACGGTTTGTGTGAATCTCTTGTGAGATCATTGAGGAGCTTTCCTTCACATATACTTAGGGTTTCCAAAATTTAAGATTATGTCAAGAACTTGGTAATCATTCAGTTGCAGATTCAAGAACTTAAAGATACACAAGTGGGGGTGCTTGTACTTGATTGAAGAGTCCAAGAAAGAAGGAGTCCATGGATTCGGAGTTTGCACGTGGTCATGTCAGTAAGTTCTACTGGTGGGTAGTATTAGGAAGTCGAGCGGGGAGCTTGTAAGTCCTTTTGTATGAACTTCGATTCTTTCATAGTGGATTCAGTTTTGCCTTGAGGATCGGTGGGTCAAATCCTCCCTAGGTTTTTTACCGGTTTGGTTTTCCTGGGTGATCATATCTTGTGTTATTTATTATTCCGCTGCTTTATATTCTTGATATGATTGTTTGATTGTTTTAACTTAGAATTGCATAATTTGACTAAGTAACAACTTGGCTAATTAACTAGGCTAACTAATCTGATTATGTTTTAAGGGGTCTAAATTTCCAACACAATTTAACTCATTATGAGAAGTACTATGTCTACAACATTTTCACAACAAATCGTAAGTGGTAAGTTGTTATTCATTTTAATTTGAATCCATAACTGAAATTACTTTTTTGTCTACTCATAATAATTAGTAATAACCTGCCACTTAATACTTGTTGTGAAAGTGTTGTAGACATAGTACTTTTCATTAATTAACCCAGTCAAAGATATTTCAATGCAATAATAGAATTTTCAATGACTATCTTAAAACTTTAAAAGTCAACACTTCATATTTTTGCCTCCATATTTTAAGACCAACGTTTTCCAAAAGATAACATAATGATTTAACTACTTAATTTCACAATATCCACAAAGATAATAAACCAACTAAACACCCAAAATTACCCAAATACTAAAATAAAGGATTTGTTAATTGCAACATGTTAGAAAACCAAATTCCTACTTTATTTTGGGGGTCCATAGAAAAAACCTTAATCAGCTACCTGTTGTACAACACCCTAACCCACTTATTAAATAAGATAACTCCCCCTAAACCAAAATTCATACTCATAAATCATGGTTTAAAGTCTTCACTTAATTGATGTTCAAGTTTGGTGTAGTATTTGAATTGCCAGAGGACATCCTAGAGTAAGGAATGGGCTGGTTAAGTAACGATAATACACTATCTTTAGTTTTTTTGTCTGCAACATTGAACCCATCTCCATATTGGTACATGAAATGACCCATCCTTGCAAGGTTCATTGCAATTTCAATAAATGTTTGACAGAATGGAGAACTCCTAACTCTCTCTTTATTCACCTTCTTCCATGTTGTACTAATCAAAGACTTCCCATACTCACGAGCATCTTTTTCGCTAGCACCAGTTTCATTCATGTAACATTGGATTGACTTTGGAACATCACCTCTTTTTAATTCATTCTAAGTTTCCAAAGGAAAAAAAGAAAAGAAAAGAAAAGAAAAGAAAACATTGTTAGGCTAAGCTTGTGTGAAGTAGTTGAAAGCATTCTTAATGAAACTATTAGGATAGTGTGATTAGCATATTGCAAATGTTCCAAGATCATTTGTAAGTCGTAGAATCATTGATGACCAATAGAATATTTTGGGGTACTCTTCCAAGCAATCCAAGGCTTCCTTCGTTATTTGATTGGTGACCATAAAGTAAGCATGCATTAGTATAACTGGTGTTGATATTGAAATCCATTCATTCTCAAGGTATTCTTCAAGACTTGGTATATATCCGCTATAGTGCTACTTTGCCTCCAACAAATAAGATCTACATAAATCTGCCCACTAAAACAATTATAATGGACCATGAATTAGAGGAATTAAAATCGTCATGTATTTAATAGAAAATGTTAACAATAAACAATGATAGATTTATAAGCTCTATTCATGCCAATGCCGCTTTTTTCAAGTACCAAATGGTGTGGAATCCTTGTTCCTTAAAGGGATCAAAAGCCATTTCATTAACAAAGTTGTAGAGAATGAGGAAACATATCTTCATATAATCTGGAAGCCGATCCATTGCATTGATCTCCCATCTGGAGTCACACAAAAAATGAAAGAGTAATTTTTTAGTTTTTATGTCAAAGGGGATGAGGCGTAATGCACTAATGTGATTTATACAAACCTCTCAATGGCATCTGTGAAGAGCTTGAGTTCATCCAAAGTTCCATATACGTTATAAACATCATCTACTATCATTAACAGTGCCCCCACCTTTGTTAAATTTATCCTACAACACCCAAACTGTGGTTGATCTATCATACCCATTGACCAGAAGAAAAGCTCCATTAGCCTATCCCTTGCAAATATCAAATTTTCTCCAAGCCTAGTGTTCTTCTGATGGAAATAGATGTAAATGCAGCGGAAAATAAGTTTTAAACGGATCTACTTCATTCGATATTGATAACGTGCTCTAAGTAAAATTTCAGAATTAGAGAACAAGTGAGTGTACCTTGAAGCGGTGAATTTCAAAACTTGAAGATTGAATCACTTGGGAATACTTTTAATCTTCACTCCAATTCCACTAACGCCCAAGATGTGTGGTGTCTCAATTGGTAACAAAAGGATGACTAAAAGAGTGACTTACACTCTCATACACACCACTTCTCAATGATGTTTTTCCTTTTTGAAAAATCTGAATGTTTTTCCTTTTTGTACATAACCAATTATCTAATTGGGCTGGCCTTTTGGGCCTTTCCAATTGGGCTTAAGTGTGTGGCTTGGAGTGGGACCAAAAGGGACCAATAAGACACTAGCTCCAATAGGCCTTGGACTTTTCTGTCAACTTTTGACAAGTCCAAAGTTACCATTAACTATATTTAATGTCACTATATAAATATAGTTGCACTCTAGGTCTTATCTATAAATTATATCCCAAGACCTTATTATACATGCAACCCCTTCATAAAATATTCGTAGTAGTACAAAGTCATTAATATAGACTGCCACTTTGTAAATTACTACATCTTGATCCTTGAGTACCCGGTTTAATCCTTTAATGTTATTCATTATATATTTATGAAATCCAATTCCATAAATATATACTTTAGTCTTACTAAAGTGGTCAGGCCTAACTCTCTGAATAACAAACTCATTAAACTTATCTCAAGGGATACTTTATGTCTCCATTAAGTGACTATGAATTCCATCTTGAGAATACATGTTCCATCAACACTAAATGTGGCTGCCCAACATACTGAGATTTTGACCATTACTATAGATCTCACTCCTGATATATCAAAGTAACCTACACCTCATGATCAGGTTCATTATTCTCTCAGGATTAAGAGTTCATGCAAATACAAGTCGTGAGATTTATTATTCATTTGACAGTCTTTATGAGAATAATAAATCTCACATCGGTCCAGTTCAATATGTCTTAACTCTTAAGACATATTAACACATCAACTAGAAGTCTCTACTTCCATGATCAAGATAAATCATCGTAGTTGATATGTTATAGTCTTCGCAGATGAAATGCCCAGTTTCATCACCGACTACGAACTATAATTATGAGTTTACAAAGAACTTGTGATTTATATCTTCTGTGACTCTTCACATAAATCACATACTATGCATCTCATAGACCAAATGATAATGTCCGAATATTCATGCTACCATTATTTCAGATAATAATAAAACAAATTCATTAAACACAATATTAAGTTATACATAATGTCATACACAACGTCAAACTTAATATCTTACATAGCATCATACAATAGGATTTAAGGGCACTAATCCTAACAATCTCCCACTTGCCCTAAAGACTATTGTGCACTAATCTAACTCCCATTCTTTCCAAATGTGACTCGAAAGTCTTTTGAGGCAAAGCTTTAGTAAATGGATCTGCTAGATTATTTGCACTTTCAATCTTTGCTACCACCACATCTCCACGAGCAACAATATCTCGAATGATATGGTATTTCCTCTCAATGTGCTTTCCTTTCTTGTGATTCCTTGGATCTTTAGATTGTGCAACTGCTCCACTGTTATCACAAAACAATGTGATTGGAACTTGCTCCATTCTTATTACACCAAGGTCAGAAAGGAACTTCTTGAGCCATACAGCTTCCTTTGCTGCTTCACAAGCAGCAACATATTCTGCCTCCATGGTGGAGTCTGCAATACAAGATTGCTTAATACTCCGCCAACTAATGGCTCCACCTCCCAAGGTGAAAACACATCCTGAAGTGGATTTTCTGAAATCTAGATCCGATTGAAAATCTGAATCTGTATAGCCAATGGGAATCAAATCCTCACAATGGTAAACAAGCATATAATCTCTCGTTCTCCGTATATACTTGAGAATATGCTTTACTGCTTGCCAATGTTTTGGTCCTGGATTTGATTGATATCGGCTGACCATGCCAACTGAATAACAGATATTTGGTCTAGTACAAAGCATGGCATACATGAGACTTCCTACTGCAGAAGCATAAGGAACTTGTCTCATCATATCTTTTTCCTCTTGAGTCTTAGGCCTTTAGTCATCAGACAGAGGAACTCCATGTCTGAAAGGAAGTAATCATTGCTTGGAGTTTTGCATGCTAAACCGTTCTAGAACCTTATCTATATATCCAGCTTGTGATAAGCCTAACATTTTATTCTTGCGATCTCGCCAAAGCTTGATCCCTAAAATAAAGTTAGCCTCACCCAAGTCCTTCATATCAAATTGGCTTGACAACCAAACCTTTACCGATGACATTACCCCTACATCATTTCCAATGAGTAGAATATCATCAACATAAAGTACTAGGAACATTACTACTTTATCTTGATGTCTTTTGTACACACATGGTTTATCAAGATTTTGTTCAAAACCAAATGTCTTGATTGCTTCATCAAATCTGATGTTCCATGACCTAGATGCTTGCTTAAGTCCATAAATGGACATTTGCAACTTGCATAACATATGCTCTTGGTTCTTTGCTATGAAACCTTTCAGTTGCATCATATAGATTTCCTCTTCAAGATTGCCATTAAGAAATGCAGTCTTGACATCCATTTGCCAAATCTCATAATCAAAATAAGCAGCAATGGATAAGAGAATCCTGATAGATTTTAGCATTGCTACTGGAGAAAAGGTTTCATCATAATCAATACCTTCTTTTTGTGTATACCTTTTCACCACTAGCCTTGCTTTAAAGGTTTCAACCTTTCCATCTATCCCTCTCTTCCTCTTGTAAACCCATTTGCAACCAACAGGTCTAATGCCGTTAGGCGCCTCTACAAGATCCCAAACTTGATTGGAATACTTGGAATCCAATTCAGATTTCATAGCTTGGACCCATTGATGTGCATCTATATCATTCATTGCTTCATCATATGTGTAGGGATCCGATTCAACCTCTTCTGAGATAGCTTCATAAGTTTCTCCCAAACCTATGAATCTTATAGGAGGCCGAACAATTCTCCCACTACGACGAGGCACCTGAGTACTAGACACGTCATGAGTAGTATCTTGTGGTGTATCTAATACAGCCACATCATCCCTAGTTTCATCTATTGGTTGTTCATTTACAGGTTCATTCATTTCAGCCAGCACAACTCTACTTCTAGGAGTAAAATTATTCATATAGTCATTTTCCAAGAATTTAGCATTTTTACTAACAAAAACTTTGTTATCTTTACGACTATAGAATAAATAACCCCTAGTTTCTTTTGGATAACCTACAAGCAAACACACTTCAGATTTTGGTTCCAATTTATCAGGCTTCCCTTTTAACACATGTGCAGGACAACTCCAAATGTGGAGATATTTCATGCTAGGCTTACGCCCACTCCACAATTCCATCGGTGTTTTGGGAACAGATTTTGATGGGACTAAATTCAAAAGATGTATTGCTGTATTTAAGGCATAACCCCAAAAAGAAATCGGTAAAGTTGAGTAACTCATCATGGACCGAACCATTTCTAAAAGAGTCCTATTCCTTCTTTCTGCTACACCATTCTATTGAGGAGTTCCAGGTGCAGTCAATTGGGATACAATCCCATTCTTAGTTAAGTAATCCTTAAAATCCCCAAGAAGGTATTCGCCACCACGATCAGATCGAATGGCCTTTATGCGTTTACCTAATTAATTCTCAACTTCAGCCCTAAACTCTTTGAACTTTTCAAAGACTTCGAACTTCCGTCTCATTAGGTATACATAACCATACCTTGAGTAATCATCAGTGAAAGTAATGAAATACTCATAGCCACCTCTTGCTTGGATTGACGTAGGACTACATACATCAGAATGCACTAGTTTTAGCAAATCTTGGGCTCTTCTACCTTTTGCTTTAAAAGATCGTTTGGTCATTTTACCTTCCAAACAAGATTCACAAACTGGAAATTCATCAAAGTCCATGGGCTCTAAGAGTCCATCTTTGATTAGTCTTTGAATCCTATTTGAATTAATATGACCCAAACGCAAATGCCAAAGATATGCATCACTAGTAGAAGGAAACTTTCTCTTTAGTGATTTTACATGTGAGTTATTATCTAATTCAGAATTATATAATTCATGCTTATCAGGAGTTAAAATATAAAGACCATCCACAATATTGCCAGAACAGATAAACACTTTATCCTTCTTTATTACAACATTGTCTTTTAGGATAACACAATATCCATGTTTACCTAAGTAAGTAGCTGAAATTAAATTCCTACGAACATTAGGTACATACAAACAGTCTTTTAATATTAGAACTCTATATTCAAAACATAAATTACAAACACCAACAGCTACAACTGGAATCTTGCTCCCATCAGCCAAAATAAGAAACAACTCCCCTTCTTTAAGCTTTCTGGTCTCCTGGAACCCCTACAAGGAATTGCAGATATGATTAGTACAACCTGAATCCACACACCAGGAATCTGTGGGATTCTGTACCAAACATATTTCAAGAAGGAATGTATTAATCATACCTTTGTTCTTGGCAGCCTTGAATATTGGACAATTTCTCTTCCAATGCCCTTTCTCACCACAATGGAAACACTTTCCTTTGATCTTCTTTCCTTTATCAGCAACCCTTAAGGCAATTTGTTTACCCTCTTGCTTGGTGAAGTCCTTCTTCTTTTTCTTCTTACCCTTACCTTTCGGCTTAGGTTGAGAAGTAGAAGCTTCACCAACATTAGCTTCAACATTGAAAGTGACAAGAATGCCTTCTGCCGCTACCAATTCATTCATTAATTCAGACAAGGTATAAATCTTTTTATTCATATTATAATTAAGTTTGAATTCCTTGAATGATTCTGGTAGTGACTGGAGTATCATATCCACTTGGGATTCTCCATCTATGTCGGCACCTAAAACTTCCAATGTATTCAGATTAGAGATCATTGTTAGACAATGCTCCCTCACTGAACTTCCTTCAGCCATTCTGGTATTATAAATTTGCCTCATGGTCTCTTGCCTTGCAGAACGACCTTGCTCACCAAACATCTCCTTTAGACTTAACATGATGTCTGAAGCTAGTTCTACATCCTGCATTTGATGCTGTAGAACATTTAAAATAGATGCTAGGATGTAGCACTTGGCCATCTCATTAGATTTCTGCCAACGATCATATCGTTGTTTTTTCTCAAGAGGAGCATCTAATGAAGAAAAGCTTGGACATGGTTTAGTAAGAACATACTTATGCTCTTCAGCAGTAAGAACTATATCCAAATTTCTTTTCCAGTCAACATAGTTGGATCCAGTCAGTTTGTTTTGATTAAGAATAGTTACAAGTGGGCTAAATGATGCCATATTCAAATCTGAAAACAATAAACATGAATATAATAAGTAAATAGGACATTATCTATTTAGCATATAAACATATAGTATGGAACCTTAATAAAACCATAATATAATATATGCAATGACAACCCAATCCCACAATTAATATTCCTCGGAAGCGAGGTCATAAAAATCACTATGATTAGGCGAAAAACATTCTCATTATTAATGCTATCATGGTAACTCTTACCAAACAAAAATAATTTGTCGTTTTCCCTTCAGCCTCTAAGTAATAATGACATAGCTCCGAAGGGAGGTTAACATTACACTTAGTCTAGTGTATACCATTGCCTAGAATCAATGTGAATCACTAAGTAACTCCACAGAAGCGTGGTCGTTCTCAATGTAAAAACACATTTCATCTATCTTTAAGAAGTTTAACTAGTAGCACCATGAATCAAACACCCTCCGAAGGGAGCAAGGCATATACGCCAAGGCGAGGTGCTTAATCACACTACTTTAAACCAACAATGGAGGCCGTGAGATGCAACCCTTGTATCTCTCTCCCACTAGATGTTTTAAAGGAAAGGTTTTTTAGTTTTAAAACATGCATAATTTAATTACACATAGTTTTAGTACTTTTCCATGTGAAAACACTTAAAAAATTTCTGATTTTCTTTCTTTCGATCGATCGAAAGTGCCCCTCGATTGATCGAAAAAATTAAGAAATTCAAATTTGATCCTCTGACTCCTTCGATTGATACTCGATCGCTACTCGATCGATCGAAAAAACAAATTCGATCGATCGATTAACAATCGAAAATCCATCATTCTAAAGAGTCTGATCACCGTCTCATTCGATCGATCGAAAGTGATTTTCGATCAATCGAAAATCGCGAAACTCAAATTTCCAGAAATTTTCTAAGGCAGTTTTCTACGGGTTTTCATGAACAAACATCTTGAATACGAACATGATAGTAGAGATCAATGTCAAAACTGAATTCTATTGATGCTATAGCCTTAAAACTCAATTTAACATACTTAAATTTAAATTTAAACAACATCACATCATCAATTTCAATTTTCATCAAATCACAATTTCAACAACATGCAGAAAATTAAAACATAATCTTCTAACAATATGAAACTATTTTCTCCAATTCTAAAACTCATAAAACATGTTAAACAATACGAAATTGAAGACCGCTCTGATACCATTTGATGGAAATAGATGTGAATGCAGCGGAAAATAAGTTTTAAACGGATCTACTTCATTCGATATTGATAACGTGCTCTAAGTAAAATTTCAGAATTAGAGAACAAGTGAGTGTACCTCAAAGCGGTGAATTTCAAAACTTGAAGATTGAATCACTTGGGAATACTTTTAATCTTTACTCCAATTCCACTAACGCCCAAGATGTGTGGTGTCTCAATTGGTAACAAAAGGATGACTAAAAGAGTGACTTACACTCTCATACACACCACTTCTCAATGATGTTTTTCCTCTTTGAAAAATCTGAATGTTTTTCCTTTTTTTACATAACCAATTATCTAATTGGGCTGGCCTCTTGGGCCTTTCCAATTGGGCTTAAGTGTGTGGCTTGGATTGGGACCAAAAGGGACCAATAAGACACTAGCTCCAATGGGCCTTGGACTTTTCTGTCAACTCTTGACAAGTCCAAAGTTACCATTAACTATATTTAATACAACTATATAAATATAGTTGCACTCTAGGTCTTATCTATAAATTATATCCCAAGACCTTATTATACATGCAACCCCTTCATAAAATATTCGTAGTAATACAAAGTCATTAATATAGACTGCCACTTTGTAAATTACTACATCTTGATCCTTGAGTACCCGGTTTAATCCTTTAATGTTATTCATTATATATTTATGAAATCCAATTCCATAAATATATACTTTAGTCTTACTAAAGTGGTCAGGCCTAACTCTCTGAATAACAAACTCATTAAACTTATCTCAAGGGAATACTTTATGTCTCCGTTAAGTGACTATGAATTCCATCTTGAGAATACATGTTCCATCAACACTAAATGTGGCTGCCCAACATACTGAGATTTTGACCATTACTATAGATCTCACTCCTGATATATCAAAGCAACCTACACCTCATGATCAGGTTCATTATTCTCTCAGGATTAAGAGTTCATGCAAATACAAGTCGTGAGATTTATTATTCATTTGACAGTCTTTAGGAGAATAATAAATCTCACATTGGTCCAGTTCAATATGTCTTAACTCTTAAGACATATTAACACATCAACTAGAAGTCTCTACTTCTATGATCAAGATAAATCATCGTAGTTGATATGTTATAGTCTTCGCAGATGAAATGCCCAGTTTCATCACCGGTTACGAACTATAATTCTGAGTTTACAAAGAACTTGTGATTTATATCTTCTGTGACTCTTCACATAAATCACATACTATGCATCTCATGGACCAAATGATAATGTCCGAATATTCATGCTACCATTATTTCAGATAATAATAAAACAAATTCATTTAACACAATATTAAGTCATACATAATGTCATACACAACGTCAAACTTAATATCTTACATAGCATTATACAATAGGATTTAAGGGCACTAATCCTAACATCTTCCACCACCTTCTTATGGACAAAACAAGATAATATCAATTTTCTAAAATTAAAATTTAGGCTATAATAAACTTGATTATTTGTTTTATGTTGCCATGAGATTTGATTTTAACATTCATCATTGTACACTTCAATAGTTCAATAGAGAATCTATATAGTCCTTCAAGGCTTGTCAATAACTAAGTAATTAACGTATTGATTATATGTCAGATGAAGCTCAACTTAATGTGAGAAATAATAAGCTTTTTTAAACTTGACACTTGTTTTAGATCTTCTTGGTGGACTGCTTGCACCATGTTGAAATCCATTTCTACGAGCTTAAGTAAGATAGGGATAGGGTTCATGTCTTCTCTACTCCTATATATATCAATAAACCACCTTGTTTCAAACTTTATTATTCTCCAATGTAGTGGAAGCTCCAAGGCATAAGTCACCATAACAGAAAGAGTTTTATCTTTATTCTGCTTGACATATTCTTGGAGGTGCTTGGTTGCGAAATTTCTCAATTCCTCCAACATATTCTCACTTTCTGTCAAAAGGAATGATGCTTCATACAAGGATAGTATACCCTTGGTTTCCTCACAAAGGCATGCCTTGAATTTCCCTCTCTCATCCTTGAAAATATTGAATACTCCTACAGTGACCAACGCAATAATTATTAGCTATATTATGGTAGTATGTACACTGTCAAATCCAAGAAATAAACTCTTTACGTAAATGTACTCTTTCCATTTTAGGTGAATTGGAGATGAATTTATTCCGTTTAAATAGCCAAATGTTTTTTTTTTTTTTTTTGGTTGTTTTTTTCGTGTTTCTAAATTTCCTTGAGAGATGTTATATCCATACTGTCTTAGGATTCTAAATTTAAGAGTTGTGGTATATAAATTCTCCTTCCTCCATGTATCACCACTTTGATCATTGTTGCATAGACCTTCCAATATTCTCTTCATCTCTCCCTTGAAGTGATGAGATAATCCAAGTCTTTGCAAGATATCTATCAGCTCGAGTTGCTCTAAAGGATCCACTACTTTGTGAAGCATCATCCTCACATGTTCCTTCAACACATTACTTTGTGTAGTGTAAGTTTCTCCCTACATCACAATTTTATCATCAGGGGCCAGTCAGTTTCCAAGTAATATATAGTCAAAAGCACTAGTAAAACGATATAGCAATTGAAAACAATAACAAAATGATACCACATATTTGTTTCTCAGTGACTGGATGTAATTATAGTCCCAAATGGAAGGTTGGTAATTTGCTAATCGCTGAACGATAATGGAATTATTTGAAGTATTGCTATCTGCCATGCTAGCTGGATGTTATACTAAATGAGACTGAGCTTTTAGATGGGGGAGGTGCTCCTGTGAAATTGCAAGTAGGGAGAGAAGCAAGTAGGTTACATATATATTACCCATTGAGGCAGAGTTACTGTGGTTTTTGTGATTGAATGGGTTATTATTTGAAAAGACTGAGAGAAAAGAAAGAAGCAGAGAGAATAGATAGAGAGACAAGAGAAGCAAAGTAATTTGTAAAATGATATCTGTCTTACATAACTTGATTCTGTACATTGTCCTAATTACAATTCCCAATGAAATATTCGTGATTCGAAGAATTCCAAGAGCATCGCTCCCTCCTCTGAACTCTCATATGAGGAGTGGCACCCACTTGGAGGGATTGATGCTGTTACCAGCTCTAACAACAGAACACACAGTGCTCTGCTCCTGGGGAAGATTGGTCTGTGTGTGTCGGAAGAATGAACACACTTTATTCATATTAAGAGTGTGTTTGAATACCGCTTATTTTGCTGAAACTGAAAAATTATTGTTAAAAATACTGTAGATAAATGTAAAAGTTAATTGAAATAGTATAGTGGAGCCTATGAATAGTGTCAAAAAGTGCTGTGAGACCCATGAATAGTAGCAAAAATAAGCTAAATAGTGAAATAACTTATAATTTTAATTGCAATCCAAACGCACATTAAGTGTTCGTTTGGCAAAGATTATTTTTGCTAACTTATTTTATTATTTAGCTTATTTTTGCTACTATTCATGGGTCCCACTGCAGTTTTTGGTACTATTCATGAGTTCCACTATACTATTTCAGCTAACTTTTACCTTTATCTACAGTATTTTCAGCAAAGTTTTCAATTTCAACAAAATAAGCGGATTCCAGACGAACCCTAAATTTGATCTCCATTTTAAAAGGTCATATCATAGAAACATATGGCAGAAATTCAATATGGATTTTTTTTTTCTAAAATTCCATGTTTTTTTCACTTACCAAATTTTGTTTGGATCTATGTTAACTCATGTAGTATAGTTTTTGGTGTTTGATGGGCCAAATGCTAAAAATTTAGCATTTGGCACACCTAATGCTAGTGCTCTATTTAACTCAACTTATCATCCAATAAGAGAGATGAAATATATAGGATTCAAATTCTGTCTATATAAAAAAAAAATTCTTTTGTTACAATAATAAAGAGCAATATTATGAAGCATATGTTATAGATTGAAATTATATATATATATATATATAAAACATTAATATATTGTTTAAGATTTTTTTTTTTTACTTAAATTTCCAGTCTCAGCCATTAATTTATTATTGCATAGTGCAATAGACTAAAATATGTTTAAGATTAAAAGTAAGAAATACGTTGTTCTTACTGTTGCTAGCCATCAATTAAAGGCCTTAGGCCTCCCACTTGTCCCAATTTTTTTCAAAGGTTTTACAACTCTCATTAAATAAACAAAAAGGTCAAAAAATTGTAAAAAAAAAAAAAAAAAAAAAAATCTAAAAAATTATAGAGTGGTAATTGTTTCTGATGGCTAACCACCAATTAGATTTTAGTACTTTCACATTTATCACATAAATTTGAGCATGTGATGTTAACTTATGCATCAATCATGGGTTGAAACACAAATAGATGTAGATTAGGATGTAGGAAGGGCATAATAAAATTTTTCATTTAGTTTTCATGTACAACTTTGTCATCAACTTTTTCATTTAGTTTTTATGTACAACTTTTAAAATCTCAATTTTTTTCAATTTTTAAAGTATAAGTATATTTTAGCATTTTTTCAGAGAGGGGGGGGGGGGGGGGGGGAGGAAGGTAACTATACTCTATCCCAAACTTGAAGGAAAATAAGTGATGCCAAATGCGTAAAAAGTGTAAGAAGTGAATAGTACTCGTACGTAGAAATGAGTTAAAGAATCTTATGACTTGATGGTATTTTTTCCATTCATTGTGTGTTCCTTGTGGTGCCACGTTGTTGGCATGCAAGACAGTAATTAAAAATTAGTCATGACACATGACTCATGAGTGATTATAACTTTTTTTTTTTTAAAAATAGTATCATCTCATTTTATTAATATAAAAACAAGAACATGGGCATAAATTTATAGTTATGAATTAAATAACTAAAGAATTATATATTAACTAAATATTAATATATTATGTACTAACCTCATCACACATGCATGAATATATATATATATATATATATATATATTTTTTTTTTGGGTTTACATGTCTTATTCATGGTAGTTTTATTTTATTTTCATTTTAAAAATAAAGTTGTATTAGTACTTGACTACTTACATTTTAGAGGCAATAGAATTGGAGCTATTAAAATAGCAATGGTAGATCATTGATGAGTCTAAATCTAATTATTGAGCATTGACAATAGACGTGACCTGTAAGACAACCATGTTTTGATATTTTTATGGCAAAAAAGGAGGCCACTGTTTGACCTTTTAGTGCCTTTAATGAGCAAAGGGTAATGACTAATGAGACACATGCAAATAAATTAAATTAAATATAGTCCCTTTTATTTTTAAACTGAAAGTATAGTCTCTCTATAAAAACTTTATTCCATGATTCATTATGCTAAAATTAATTATTTTTTTTTTATAATACAATAAGGGAATTTAAATTCTAAACATTTTCATTAAAAATACTGAAAATTTTCTATCAATTGAGCAACGAAGCACTTAGAAGTATGCTATTTTTTTTTTTTTAGGAAACAGTAATATTTATTAGAACACACAAACATAAAAGTAATATACAGAGTTTTTTAAATAAGCTTATAATACATTACATAACTCGAGTACCACTACAAAAGGGTCTAACTCTTGTAGTAGTAGTCGGGGGTTAGAAGTATGCTAAAATTAATTTGTTTATTCAATCTATTTAACTTATATCCAACTTTTACACAATTTATTTTTAAAATCTAGATATCTAATAAACCAACAAAAATAATTAAGCTCTCACAAACGATAAAGATACAAAAGAACAAAACAAAATCACAGATAAATTTGGATAGCCATACAAGTGGACCAAACAAAGGAGAAACATTGATTATAACTCTCCACCAATAATGCAATCAAGGCTGGCCCACCTAACCAAAGAAAATACGATAGTCCCATCAATGGTGGCTCAATGATTTTTTTTTTTGTAGGGGGGTCAATAAGAAGATAATATTAGGGTTTATGCCCTAAAATCTAATTTATTGGCATGTCATAAATAATTAAATTGTTTAATTATATGAGACTATTTATAAATGAACTAATGGGATATTATCATAGTCCATGAGATGCATTGTATGTGATTTAGTTACAGAATGTGTAAATCACAAGTTTCTTGTAAACTCAAAATGTAGTTCGTAGTCAGTGATGAAATTGGGCGTTTCATCTGCGAAGACTATAATACATCAACTAAGATGATTTGTCTTGATCATGGAAGTGGAGACTTCTAGTTAATGTGTTGATGTGTCTTAAGAGTTAAGACATATTGAACTAGACCATTGTGAGATTAATTATTCAATCAACAAATGTCACCTGAATAATTAATTTCACGACTTCTAATTTCATAGTCTCTCAATCCTGAGAAGGTAGTGAACCCGATCATGAAATGTAGGTTATTTTGATATATCATGAGTGAGATCTAATATTCACAGTCAAAACCTTAGTATGTTGGGTAATCACACGTAGTGTTGAGGGAACACATATTCTCAAGATGGAATCCATAATCTCTTTTTATAGAGACATGAAATATCCCCTTGAGATAAGTTTAATCGGAACTGGTTATTCAGGGTGCCCACTTTAGTAAGGAGTTACTAAAACTTATATTTATTGAAACTGAATTTCAATAAATGTGAATAACTAAAAGATTAAACCGGGTACTCAAGGATAAAATAGTTGTTTACAAAGTGAGTTTATTATGACTTTGTTCATTATGGATATTTCATGGAGAGGTCAAATGATATCATTAGAGTCTTGGGATATTATTTATTAATAAGGCCTAGAGTGCAATTATATTTATATAGTGGTATTAAATATAATTAATGTAACTTTGGACTTGTCAAGAGTTGACAGAAAAGCCCAAAGTCCATTAGAGCTAGAGTCTTATTTGTTCCCTTTGGTCCTATCTCAAACCACAAACTAAAACCCAATTGAGTAGGCCTAAATGGCTAACCCAATTAGATAATCAATTTTTATTTAATAAGAGTTATTAAATAAAGTAACTACCAAGGGGTAGTATGTACGTATGATAAAAAGAAAGAAAACATTTTTTCTCTACAATAAGAAGGAGAAGAATTTTTCTTTTGAAAATCAACATACATAAAGACTGATTGAGAGATCATACTTCTTGGGTACCATGTGGAATTGAGATGAAGATTAAAGGTATTCTCAAGTCTTGGTTTTGATTTTCACTGCATTAAGGTACGCTTTCTATTTTTTGTTTTAGAATTCAAGATTACATGTTATTTTTCATGAATGAAGTAGATCCATGATTGTTGCTTCCGCTGTGTGTTTTATATGAGATGCAAAACCAGATTTTCCAATAATTGGTATCAGAGCAGTCTTCAATATCATATTTGTATAACATGTGATTGGGTTTTAGAATCAAAGAAAACCGTTTTCTTGTTGTTTCAAATTTCTGCAGTAGTTTTTTCTGCATAATATTTTGTTCTATAAACTTTAAACCCATGAGTTTGTGATTAATATATGAGATATATTAATTATTGCTTGAGGCCACGGCTGTAACTTCTGTTTTCTGCCGTGTGTTTTTGGTGTTTGTAATTGTGTAGCACATCATCTACATTAATTGCAAGTGGGTTTATTCATATAAGTTTATAAACATGATCGGATAGGAATGATGTACGTTGATGTACGTGTAACCATGTAATACTCCCCTTTGGTATCAGTTTTAAAGTTTTTAAATAAAACTGGAATATAAATCAATATTGCGAGCAGACGGTAATGTATAGTGTTGTTAAGTTTGAAAGAGAAGAACTTAACAAGTTGGCGTTGGAATCGAAATAGTGCCAAGTAAATGCATTAGTTTGACTTCAATGTTGGCGTTAGAATTCATATGCCATGGTTTGCTTATTATTTTTAGGAAACATGATGATATATATATATATATATATGTGTGTTTGAATATGCTTTTCTGGAAAAGTTATTTATAATCTATTGATTATGTTAATGATACTATTAATGTATTATGTTTCCCAATTGAAATCCTTTAAGAAAATTTATTCCTAATGGGATTAGGATTTTACTTTCAAGGGTTTCTAGAATTATTAGGGTTCTTGATCTTGATCTTGAAAACCTTAATGTTTGATCTATAAATCTTTATTTATAAAATCAAAAGGTGTTTTTTGATCATGTAAAACTAATTTGATTAGTGTTGATCAAGTGTTAAAACATAGATAAAGTGCAAAGCCATGTGTGATGAGGTTACACATAATTATATATAAACTGATTACTTTTATAGTCCTTAAAAGTTAAGTATATTTATTAATCATTATCTAACTAAAAGACCTAATGAGATCAAAGATGTTAGTTAAATAGAACTCTTAGTCCTAAATTGTTTCATGATTAAAAGTCCTTAATTTATTTTAATTAGAGGTTTTTAATGAGATTAAAATTCTAATTAAAGTTGTATAGTTTCTAATGAGATTAGAATACTTTATCTAGTAAATTAAGGATAGAGTTCTTATAACTAATTTTTGATCCATTAGTGTTTAAGGAATCCTAAATAGTTTAGGACTTCGATTTTAGTTAGTGATTCTAATGAGATTAGAGTCTTCAACAAGTGCAAGGTTATTAATTGTGATGGGATCACAATTATTTATTAAAAAAAAAAAACCAAATAAAGAGTGGGAGTGCTGAAATAACCCTTTTGTTAAGTTTATTGTAATGTGAATAGATACCTTGTCATGATTTCGAGCCTTGCATTCCAAGCGGACGGTATTTACTTCACAGATTACATGATTAAACTTCTTTGTGATTGCGCGAATGTTCGTTACACTATTGTGACGTGACTTAGTGACACCACATCGAATTTAAACAATTAAACACATTTGATGTGTAGGGTTAAAATTGTGATAAGATCACAATGATTTCAGGACAATCCACTTGTTTTAAAATTTCTAGTGGAAGAGAGATTCAAGGGTTGGATCTCATGGCCTCCATTGTCGGTTCATAGTGGTGTGGGGTAAACATCTCGTCTTGGCCTTGAGCCTTGCGTTCCATGTGGAGAGTGTTTATTTCATGGTACTACAAGATTGAACTTCCTGATTTATAGTGGTGTGGGCAAGCACCTCGTCTTGGCCTCGAGCCTTGCATTCCATGCGGAGGGTGTTTTGCATCATGGTACTACAAGATTAAACCTTGCAATGGTAGTGTTGTGTGGCTACACATGGGTCCAGACAATGGTGTACACTAGACTAAGTTTGATAGTATCCTCTATGCTGAGTTCTTGCTATTATTACTTAGAGGCTAAATTAAGAGTGGCAAATTATTTTTGTTTGGTAAGAGTTACCATGATAGCATTAATAATGAGAATAATTCTCGCTTGATCATAGTGGTTGGTATTCACTCTATGCTGAGGAATATCAATTGTGGGATTATATGGTTTTCGGGTTCCATATTATATGGTTATGGTTGCAAAATATAATGTTTGGGTATTTAAGTTCGTAGTCTCAAAATAAAGTTGTAATGATTTTTGTTCTCTAACTACAATTTTAACTGAATCACATTAACTAAGAAATAATTTTGGACATGGTGCTTAAAGGAGCTGAAGTACATATTTATGTTTCAATTCAACATTGTTATAATTTCCTATACATGATGCATTTATGAAAGATAGCTTATGATGTGATCATAGTCTCCATTGAAATGCTAAAATGTTACATTGGCTTCTATCTCAATTGTGCTACAGCATACGATGCAAGAGTTAGTACTAGACTTAGACTTTATATTAAGTCTAAATTAGATGTTTGGTATGAATCATATTGAGCCCTAAGAACGGCTTAAGGAGTTCCAATTCTATATCATTTTATGAAAATATTTTATTTTTAAATGAATTAGAATTCTTGGATGAAGAGATTAAATGTTAATCTCATATGGATATGATCCACAAGTCCTTGTTAGAATCATTTGATCAATTTAGATTGTTTTGAAAATAAATTCTTTTTATATTATCTGAGTTGATAAGTGAGTTCTATGCAACGGAAGACATCCTAAAAGCTAAGGCTAAGGTCAATATGATTTAATTTAAATTCTTAGCCTAAATCAAAAGGTAAGGGTGGTAAGAATAGGAATTATAATACCAAACAGTTAGACAAGTGAGTTGCTCTAGTAATTGCCAAAATGAAATTAGACTCAAAAGTATGACCAAAAGGAAAGTGTTTTCGTTTTGGTAAAGTGTTTCCATTTTGGTAAAGCTAAGTATTGTCCATGATTGTTTTCTAGATGAAAATTTACATGTTTTACTTTTTAAAGAGAAATTTTCCATCTTTTGGTATTGTATATTTTGGAACTTATGTCTAGATCTTATTAATCTAAATGGTATTCAAGATTGGTGAAAGATGGGCTTTTAGAATCATTATTTTGTTATATTCCTAGTCTGTGAATTCTATTTAGAGGATAATATGATCTAGGACTCCTTTTCCTAAAGGAATAAAGTTCCAATGACTTCTATATAAGTCAGTGCATACATAAAGGAGGAATAGGGTTGTTTTAAAGGTATAATGTTCTATGTTGGGAAATATAGACCCCAGTTGATAGAATTAACAAGTTTTAAATCTAAGTTGTTAATTAGATTTATTATGAATAAAACTTATTAAAACAAACAAACATCAATATCATGTCAAAATCATGCAGCGGAAAAATAAATAAGACACGATATGATAACCTAGGAAAATCAATGAAACAAACTAGTTTCACAGTAAAAAACTTGGGGGAAATCTTCCCAAAAAGCAATCCACTATAGTAAAGAGAAGTTTCAGATCTAGTACAAAACCTTTGTCCCTAGATTCTACAATCCCTGTAAATGAACTTAGAGTAGAAACCTTCTACCACTTTAGAACCTCTAAACTCTTCAATATATGAACGCCACCCTTTTTGCACGGATCCCAGTACTTGACTAACCAATGATGCATGGCTCCCAGTACGTGACTAACACACCAACTTGAAGAAGATGTTGGCTGCAAAGTTCTTCACTTCATCAACAATGAAGATCAAGAAGCACTTGGTTACAAAACCTTAAGGCGCAAAGATGTAGTAGCTTCTTTCAGAGAGAATAAGGTCTCGGTCACCTTTTGCATGTGTTCTCTTTGTATTATCTTATGTGACGGCCTCTAAAATAAGCATTATATAGGTCTAGGGTTGTGAGAAAAGAAACCCTACACATATATGTCAGCATGGGCCGAAAATCAGATCTGGAAATCTGAATTTCGTAATTCTTAGTAATTCTCGATCGATCAAGGAGGCGTCGAGCTTATTTGCTGCGAGCTATCGAAGGGACAAAAAATTGCTTGATCGATCAACCTAGCTATTGAGAGGTGTCGAGATTGCCATAACAATAAACTAAAGAGCTCGATAGATAGCTTAGCTGTCGAGAGGTGTTGAGTAGCTATTGAGCTTTGAAAATCAGCACTTTCTCACTTAATTCTTGGACAGACTTGTATGGCTTCAACACTTGATCTTGAAATAAAGTTTCTTGAAGCATCAAACACATCCTAGATCTACCCAAATACAAGTAAAGTGCGTTTTGTCAAAGGATTAGCCAATTACATAAAATAGTGACATATGTTCCTATTAAGTGAATCACATATGTCCTAACATTCTAGAAGAAAATTTTCAGAATTTGTTGTAAGACAACTATAAAATACATTTAGAAATGAGATGGTTGTATTAGATACACCATAAGACATTATTCTATAGATAACTATTACACCGGTACAATATCGTAGTGGGAGAATTATCAAATAGATTCATACTTTTGGAATAAACTTTTGAAGTCATTCCACAAGGATATGAATTTGATCCTCGGTCCTACGTAAAGGCAATAGATGATATGAATATGGATTACTATATCAAGGTTATGTAAATAGAATTAGATGATATTTAAAGTCTAGAACTTGTAGAGGTGCCTAGTGGCATTAAGCTTATTGTTTTCAAATAGGTCTACAAGTAAATGAGATTTATAGATTTGAAGGGGCAAACCTTCAAAGTCAAGACTAGTGGCGAAAAAATTTATTCAGAAAGAAATGGTTCGACTATGAAAAGATTTTTTCACCAATAGTCAAGTTTGACTCTATCTAGATTATCTTATTCATTATATTTCATTTGGATGAAATATGACAATGGATATCAAGACAGCTTCTTTTAGTAGCAATCTTGAGGAAGATATCTATATGATGTAACTAGACTTGATCATAGCAAAGAACCAGTAGTGTTTGGTATACAAGTTGCTTAAAGTCCATTTATGGACTAAAACAAGCATCTGAATCATAAAATATCATCTTTGACCAAGCTATCAAGTTGTTTGATTTTGATCAAGTATTAAAAGGCTTTATGTGTGTAAAAGTTATATAGAATAATAAAATTTTTAGTGTATGTTGATGACATTCTAATCATTTAGAATGATGTAGAGTTATTGTCATCAATGAAGTTTTTTGTTGTCTAGACCAGTTTGATATAAAGTACTTGGGAAAGACTGGTCACATCATAAGAATTAAACTTTGTTAAAATTCAGAAATTAGGATGTTGGGTCTATCTCAAACTGCTTAAATAGATTAGATTTTAGCCAAGAATAGCATGTAATACTTCAAGAAAGGATTCTTTACTTTTAAGTCCGAAGCTCCTTTATAAAGGACTATAGTTCTAAGATATATAAAAGGAAAAGCATATTAAGACAGTTCCTTATACCAAATCAATAGGAAGTCTCTATGCTATGTTATATACTAGGCTAAATATCTATTTTGCGGTGGGCATGGTAAGCAAATATCAATTAAATCTAAGATCACTTAATTTAGTGGGAGTAAAGCATATACTCAAATATCTTAGGAGAATGAGGGATTATATGCTTGTCCACTAAAGTGAGGATTTGATGGTTACTGGTTGAACAAATACTAACTTGTAGTTTGATTGTGATTCATGAAGTTGGACTTCAAGATATGTGTTCATCCTAAGTGGTGAAGATACACATTAAGCGTAAGTATTGTCTCATTAGAGAGATATGAGTACGTGATTTGTAGTAGTAGAAAAGATAATTTATGTAATAAATCTGGTTGAAACTTGTTTCCAAACCTTGCCTTAGAGTGATTATGAATTAGTCTAAAGGGAAATAAGTGTTAGATATATGGTAAATTGTCTTTGAGGGCAAGTGGGAGATTGTTGGGGTTTATGTCCTAAAATCCAATTTATTGGCATGTCATAAATAATTAAATTGTTTAATTATATGAGACTATTTATAAATGAACTAATGGGACATTATCATAGTCCATGAGATGCATTGTATGTGATTTAGTCACAGAAGATGTAAATCACAAGTTTCTTGTAAACTCAAAATTTAGTTCGTAGTTGGTTATGAAATTGGGCGTTTCATCTGCGAAGACTATAATACATCAACTAAGATGATTTGTCTTGATCATGAAAGTGGAGATTTCTAGTTGATGTATTGATGCGTTTTAAGAGTTAAGACATATTGAATTGGACTGTTGTGAGATTAATGATTCAATCAACAACTGTCACTTGAATAATTAATCTCATGACTTCTAATTTCATAGAGTCTTATTCCTGAGAGGGTAGTGAACCCGATCATGAAATGTATGTTACTTTGATATATTAGGAGTGAGATCTAATATTCACGGTCAAAACCTCAGTATGTTGGGTAACCACACGTAGTGTTGAGGGGACACATATTCTCAAGATGGAATCCATAATCTCTTTTTATAGAGACACGAAATATCCCATTGAGATAAGTTTAATGAAAATTGGTTATTCAGGGTGCCCACTTTAGTAAGGAGTTACTAAAACTTATATTTATTGAAATTGGATTTCAATAAATGTGAATAACTAAAAGATTAAATCGGGTACTCAAGGATAAAATAGTTGTTTACAAAGTGGCAATTTATAATGATTTTGTTCACTATGGATATTTCATAGAGGGGTTAAATGATATCATTAAAGTCTTGGGATATAATTTATTAATAAGACCTAGAGTACAATTATATTTATATAGTGGTATTAAATATAATTAATGGTAATTTTGGACTTGTCAAGAGTTGACAGAAAAGCCCAATGCCCATTAGAGCTAAAGTCTTATTTGTTCCCTTTGGTCCCATCTCAAGCCACAAACTAAAGCCCAATTGAGTAGGCTCAAAAGGCTAACTCAATTAGATAATTAGTTTTTATTTAATAAGAGTTATTAAATAAAGTAACTACCAAAGGGTAGTTAGTATGTACGTATGATAAAAAGAAAGAAAATAGTTTTTCTCTACAATGAGAAGAAGAAGAATTTTTCTTTTGAGAATCAACATACATAAAGACTGATTGAGAGACTACACTTCTTGGGTACTATGTGGAATTGAGATGAAGATTAAAGGTATTCTCAAGTCTTAGTTTTGATTTTCACTGCATCAAGGTACGTTTTCTATTCTTTGTTCTAGAATTCAAGATTACATGTTATCTTTCATGAATGAAGTAGATCCGTGATTGTTGCTTCTGCTGTGTGTTTTGTATAAGATGCAAAACCAGATTTTCCAATAAATAAATCTTAGATGAAAAATGAATATTGTGGTTTACAATGTTTCTTTATTACAAATTTATCCATAGTATTAGCAAGAAAATAAAATATAAACTATTAGTTCATTTGACATATAGTTTCATAATATAAAGAACATAGTAATTATTATTTCTTAGATGAAATCTTGGAAATTATCCATTGTTTTCAAATACAATAAGCATATTAATTATTATTGCTAAGTGAACTTTAATTATTATTGCTCAAAATTCTTTTTTCTATTAGTTTGTTTTAACTCTTTACAATTCTTGTATTTAAAAATTCAACTCAACTTTGATAACTATTGTTCTTTGTAATTGTATTAAGTGTGTTTGGGTCTCAATTATAAACCAACTTCTTACTTCATCCTTTTTTCCTACAATTTGCGGGTCTCATGTGAGTTCCTACTTATTTTACACTTTTAGCAAAAAGTTAGATAAATTATTCCTAAATAGATACTAAGAAAATTTTTGTTGTGTTGACATTTGCTTTTGTCTTCACTCAATCACTCCTGGCCTGTCCCACGTGCCTGGTCCTCACTCAATAAATAGCAAATAACAAATTAAAAGCACTTCAGATTCAACAACTAATTGTTGTTTTTAAGGTTTTAGATTAAATTGGCTCGTTATTTGGCTTGTTTTTTTTTTTTTTGGTTTGTTTTGTTTTGTTTAAAAAATGCCAAGATATTGGTAAAAGGATTATATTTAAGGTTATTTTAGTTGTGCTTAGGAAAAAAAATAGGATCAAAGTGTTCAAAATTTTATTTTAGAGGCTCAAAACAAATAAAAATTATATAAATATATATATATATATATATTTTGGGAGAAACTATTTACAAAGACCTTTATAAGTCGTTGAGAGAGAATCTATGTGGCATCCTTACAGGTCTTAATCTTTAGTTGTAGTACTAATAAATAACTTTGAAAAGCTATTGAGTTGACTTGAAACTCTTCAAATATTATTCAAATTTCTCGATCATATCTATAAAATATTTTAGACATCTACACATTGCAATAATGTCCATCAACACAAAGCAATTGACCCTTGAAGATTGTAGAATTATATATGAGGTCCATTCACTTACATTTTATATATTTGTCATTTCAACACATATCAATGTCACGTCCCATATCAACAATCAATTTTGTCTTGAGTCCCACTCCAATTTGAAATTAATTGAATAAACTCTCTCTCTTAGAGATTGGTAAATTCATTGTTGAACATTTACACATTTTACTCATTATACATAAAACCTATCATGTCCATATATAACCTTTAAATGAGCAAACAAGTTGACATCTTCAAACATATCAAAAAAAAAAAAAAATTGACATCTTCAAAATTACGCACACAATAAATAAAATGGTAAGGTTTGGATAGCACTTCTTTCTACTTAAAGTAAAGTTGCGTTTTTTTTTTTTTTTTTTTTTTTTTTTTTTTTGTCGGTTTTCTTGACTTTTGAGACAAAATTTACTGTGCGTGTACTGTTTATACACTGTTTAAAAGTGGGTAACAATACTATTCACACATTTAAAAATTATTTTGCTACAGTATTTTCAGCAACAATCAGTTTTTATCAATTTTCAGAAACAATAAGTGCTATCCAAACGGATCCAATATGTGCAAACCTCTCATGTTTAAGAACAATAGGAAAATTGTGACAGAACGCCCTTTTAATTGACAATGATCACTCTAGAAGGTGCTCTTGATCAGATCCGGTTTAGTATAGGTACCTATTATATTATAGTATGGTTTTAAAAATGGATCGGGCCGGCCGGTTCAATCGAGAACCAGACTACAAATCGGTCTGGTTATCTTACAAAACCAAAAATTACACAAAAAGCATAAAAAACTGGAAATCGTAGGTTCAATAGGAAAAACCGTACTTATCAAAAAAAAAAAAAAAAAAAAAAGGAAAAACCGGAAACCAGGACGGTTTAACTGGTTTTAAAACGGTTCAGTTAGGATGTCAAAACAAAGTCATTTTTGGCAAGATTGAGCCACCTCGCCTCTAAAATATACATCACAACCCCACCGACAAAGGACTATCAAATAAAAAATAAAACAAAACAATGAGAGAGAGAGAGAGAGAGAGAGAGAGAGAGAGAGTGTGTGTGTGTGTCGAATACCCTTTCAGATCTACATCTATCTTCACCCTTGAGGAAATGAATCCCTAACTGAGAGAGAAATGCCGAAATAAAAGGAAACTGGAAAGTGGTAGGAGACTGGTATGAAACATTCGAAGGTTTGAAATTGGTCTATGAAGAAACTGAAATGCAAATGGTGAAAGTTTCAATGGGGTGCCACGTTTCCGTTTTCTATTGGTTATAGTCTTTTTATTTTTTATTTTTTCCATTCATTGTGTGTGTTCCTTGTGGTGCCACGTTGTTGGCAGCATGCAAGGCAGTAATTAAACATTGGTCATGACATTTTTTTTAAACAATATCATCTCATTTCATTAATATAAAAACACGAACATGGGCATAAATTTATAGTTATGAATTAAATAACTAAATAATTATATATTAACTAAATATTAATATATTATATACTAGCCTCATCGCAGACATGAATATTTTTTTATTTTTTGGGTTTACATGTCTTATTCATGGTAGTTTTATTTTATTTTTATTTTAAGAATAAGTTATATTAGTACTTAACTACTTACATTTTAGAGGCGATAGTATTGGAGCTATTAAAATAGCAATGGTAGATCATAGATGAGTCTAAATCTAATTATTGAGCCATTGACAATAGAACTGACCGGTAAGACAACCATGTTTTGATATTTTTATGGAAAAAGAGGAAGCCATTATTTGACCTTTTAGTACCTTTAATGAGCAAAGGGTAATGACTAATGTGACACATGCAAATAAATTAAATTCAATATGGTCCATTTTATTTTTAAACTGAAAGTATAGTACTTCTATAAAAAGTTTATTCCATGATTCATTATGCTAAAATTAATTAATTTTTTTTGTAATACACTAAGGAGATTTAAATTCTAAACATTTTCATTAAAAATACTGAAAATTTTCTATCAATTGGGCACAAAAAGCTTAGAAGTATACTAAAATTAATTTGTTTATTCAATCTATTTAACTTATATACAACTTTTACACAATTTATTTTTAAAATCTAGATATCTAATAAACCAACAAAAATAATTAAGCTCTCACAAACGATAAAGATACAAAAGAACAAAAAAAATCACAGATAAATTTGGATAGCCAGACAAGTGGACCAAACAAAGGAGAAACATTGATTATAACTCTCCACCAATAATGCAATCAAGGCTCGCGAAGAAAATACGATAGTCCAATCAGTGGCAGCTCCAGGATTTTTTTTTTTTTTTTTTTTTTTTTTCTAGGGGGTCAATAAGAAGATAAATCTTAGATAAAAAATGAATCTTGTGGTCTACAATGTTTCTTTGTTACAAATTTGTCCATAGTATTAGCAAGAAAATAAAATATAAACTATTAGTTCATTTGGCATATAGTTTCATAATACAATGAACATACTAATTATTATTGCTAAGATGAAATCTTGGAAATCATCCATTGTTTTCAAATACAATAAATATATTAATTATTATTGCTAAGTGAACTTTAATTATTATTGCTCAAAATTCTTTTTTCTATTAGTTTGTTTTAACACTTTACAATTCTTTTATTTAACAATTTAACTCAACTTTGACAACTATTGTTCTTTGTAATTGTATTAAGTGTGTTTGAGTCTTGATTATAAACCAACTTATTACTTCATCTTTTTTCCTACAATTTGTGGGTCTCATGTGAGTTCCTACTTATTTTATACTTTTAACAAAAAGTTATATAAATTATTCCCAAATAGATACTAAGAAAATTTTTGTTGTGTTAACATTTGTTTGTCTTCACTTAATTACTCTTGGCCTGTCCCATGCGTCCGGTCCTCACTCAACATATAACAAATTATCTTATAAAAAAAACAATAAATAAATAAATAACAAACTAAAAACACTTCAGATTCAACAACTAATTGTCATTTTCAAGGTTTTAGATTAAATTGGCTTGTTGTTTTGCTTTCAGGTCAAGGACAAGTGAAATAAGACTACGTTATACAATAAAAATTATGGGGACCAGTCCATTATTTGCATAGAGCTGGCCCACCTGGCACATTTGTGGCCCAAACATTTTTGGGAATGCATTAGGATATTTTCCGATAGGGTTACATAGACTAGAGAGATTGTCTCTTGCAACACTATACCTAGGAATGTACCCGGATAGGATTTGTGCCCAATCTGCACCCAATCCGATCAGATCAAGTAGAAAATATTTAGATATGTCATCGACCTACAAGGAAAATGGGTTGGTCGGATCAAATTCTTGTTGGGTGGTGGTAGTTTCGAGTTCGATTAGTTCCATCTGTTTCACGGGTCTTGGACAACCCTAACTAAACCATTAGTCCTCGAAGTGAGGCTCAAATCTTACTATAACTTCAGTCACTCGAGGAACTGCATGAGGCTTATTTGTCATTTAAGCATTCTTTAATTAGGGGTAGGAAGCTATTCGAGTTGAGTAATTATTAGGTACTCTTGGAGCACGGTGATGTAGTGTTCTCTACTTTCATATTCATCATGGATTCCTCTAATTAAATTTATACTGGGATCTACTATAAATGTAAGAGGAAGGAGTACTATGTCACCTAGTTCCAAGAGCGCCAAGTAATTTCCCATTAGAGTCACACTCAAATAGGATAGTTAAGATTGATTACTTCTTTACTTCTTTTTTTATTTGTTAACAATGAGTTTAAAATCACAAAAAAATTCATAATTGTTGAGGTGGCAAATTATTATTGGCAAATTAAAAAAGTTACGTAAGTGGTGGTTCAAATGCAAAGTAGTAGAAACCTATCAATTCAATTGTCATAGAAATGGATCTCTTGGTAACTTGGACAGCATGGATCTCTTGGACCTTTGGATCTCTTGAGGGGGTCCTTGGACTCTTGACATCTTGGCGATTTGGTCATCTTGGCATTTGGATCTCTTTGATGATTTGGATCTCTCTTGGGAGAATTCTTGAACTCATGATGTCTTGGGATTCTAGATAGTTTTTTAGCAACATTTCCTCTTGGGGAGTCTTGGTTACTTGCCACAGATTTTTTCTTTGCATAATTAGGTGACGGTACCAATTAGTGTATGCATGAGTGCCTTTGTAGGGTTCTAAACCCTTAGGGATAAGGTATGATCTAGCATGTATAAGCAATGAGGTTGCTTTTCCTAGGGATTTAATCATGGATGTTATGCAAGCAGGATAGAAAGAATCTGGAGTAGAGCACAATTTCTTTGGTGTAAGCAAAAAAGGCACACCTGTTACAAAACACTTTTCCCTAACCTCTAGCCCTATAAGGGTATCCTTTCCTAGGCTTGGATTTTCACTTTTTGGGCTTTACCTAGTCCTCATGGGCTCTGGGCTTGATCTAGTCCTCATGGGTTTGACATAACTAGGCTAACTGTATGCAAAGGCTTAACTGGTAGGTTGTTCCTACCCTAGGGGGACTCAATCGCCATACCCCTCCCTTCATGGAAGTTGTGGGGTAGGAAGGATTAAGGGGGCCTTTTCAGCTACTCCTATCCACCCATGGACCCAGAAGTGCCTACAAAATCAACCCCAGATTTAACTATGGGTAACATTGTCGATGTTTGTGTTTGGGCATCTACAAATGGGGTGATGAAATCCCCAAAGAGATATGACTACGCCAGCAGTGCGGAGCCCGGGTTCAGCTAAAAAAGGATGTATATGTCATGCAATTCTTAATCTAGGGGAAAGACTTTTTCCAAACACAGCAGATATATATATATATATATATATATATAAGAAAACAGATAAAGATGCAGCGGAAATTAAGCTTTGCTATCCTATGTTTGCATGTGAAGGAAAGTTGTAAAGCATGTGAGGAAAGCGGTAAAGCATGTGAGGAAAGTGATAAAGGCCCATGTGAAAATACCTCAAAGCCCCCCTTTCACAAAAAGGAGTTTTTGGAAAAAGATTTTTTGCTCTTTTGAAAATAGTCTACTAGGATATAGTAAAAACCTTTTTCAAAAGGAAAAATCTGGAGGCCAATGTCAATTTTTGTGTTTCTGAAAGCCAATGTCCAAAGATTATGATTTCATTAAAATCTCTAAAGGCTAAAATCTCATTGATCCCTAGCGGAGTCGCTAGTCTGTTGACATCGGGCCTCGATCGGAGTGAAAAACTGCCGTCGTCGGGCCTTCATTTGACCACCCGCCGTGGCCACGCTTCTGCACGCACAGTGCTTGTTGGAGGCCCCTCTTAATTGGTTGGTGCACTTGGTGTAGTTCGCGCAAAGCTTCAGTTGCTTTCTCCCTCGGTGGGGGAAGGTATTTGTCTACTTTTGGTAGTGTGGCAGGAATCTTGGCCAAATTTTAAGGGATTACCAAAGGTAAGTGAAGTCCTCACCAATCATTGGGGTTTTCTAAGGTGTGATTGGTCACCTATTTCTAGTTGATTTTATTACCAATCCTAAGCTAAGAAAAATGGTATTTTTCTTAATCTAATGTGGATGGAAAATTTTTTTTATTCTTGAGTTCGGAAGTTTGGTTATATGTAGGGAAGGTGTTAGACACCCCACAACGCCTGTCCAAGGACAATCCTTTGTTTTGATAAAACCTTAATTTTTGGAGATTGGCAGTAAAAACATGATTTTGGCATTGGCTTTCAGGGCTTTCGCATGCAAGGGGGGCTTTAAGGTTTGGCTTTTGAATGGGTGTGGTCCCAATCTATGCTTACCTAAGGCATTCGAGCAAAGTACCAGATTTCCACGGCGAAAATATGGCGACATGTCACCTTACTTTCACGGCGAAAATTAGGCATCGCTTTGCCTTAGGTGACATGGACTATGACAATCACACCAGAACGGGTGAACATGTATATATATACATACATCATACACAATACAAGCACATAGAATAGGAAAGTAATTGCCTACATCCCTAAAGCATGACCCAAATTATAGATGCAGGAAAATAAACAAGGGTCACCATACTCTAGAGACGAGGATGAATGGTACATGGCATGATATACCTAATACAACCCATCTAAAAGAGAAAGGAGGGAGGAAGGAAGGGGGATTTAAAGAGTACATAACCAAATGGGAAAGGCTAGACCCTTAAAACTACTGAACATTACCGCTTGGCTTATATCTACATGCTTGCGTCTTCACCCTTTTTGCTTGAGCCTAGGAGACCGTGCTTTAGCTCCATGCGTTCTCGCTTCATGTGTGTACATACAAAGGCAAAGACAAGGAACCATCAGACATAAAATGGAAAGGAAAAGATGCAAAGAGCATATGAAAGAGGCATAAAGCAAATAAGCATGATAGACATAGAAAGTAAAGAAACAAGAAAACAAGTGAGAAGGCAAACAAGCAAGAAAGCAAACAAAAGGCAGCGTTCGCGAGAGACAAATGTAGGTTTGGATCGAATGTCCATAACTTCATTGTGTTGAAGCACGGACGACATACTAGCAAGTAAGACTCATGCATGGATATGTAAGCAAGTGTGTAAAGATGCATAGAAAGCCAACGGGTGGCACAAACAAGCATGGTAAGCATAACATCGCGTGGAGCGGAAAAGGGAAGGGTACGCACGAAGCAACCCGGCATCCGGAGATGCCTCCTAAATGGTTACATCTGAACAAGGCCTCATGGGCATCAGGTGTAACCACACAAGGTCAAGCCTGCGGAGGGTGTCAAACATGGCAAAGCCTAGAACTAGAGAGGCTAACATTGAGCATAAAGCATAGAAGCAAGCAAGCATAGATATGCAAATAGGATGATCCAAACCCTTTGATGTGGGCCTTGGTGTATGGATGATGACAAAGATTATAGGGTCTAGATCGGGTCCTAACCATTAGGCCAAAACATAAGAAAATGCGATAAAAGGAACAAAAAGGCTACAATAGCACATGACATGACAAACAAGGTCTAGGCCTAAGCACATAAACATGGCGTGAAGCACACAAACACATAGATGATGGCATAAAGCATGTAAAGAACATAGATCCAAGCACATAGGCATGTGAAAGAGAAGATCTAAGCATGTAGACCCAAACATCAACACATGGGAAAGAGAAGATCTAAGCATCTAAAGTGTGACATAAAGCATAAAACGTGTAGATCAAGACAAAAAAACAACATGTAAACAAGTATGGAAGAACATGGATCTAAACTAAGAACATGTTAGGAGCAAGATAAAGCAAGAAACATGCTAAGGAAAGCAATAAATCATATTATTAAGGCAAAAAGAGCAAGATAAAAGCTAGATGAAGCTTTAAAGAAAAAGGGGTATGGATAGTAGCTAAAAAGCTACATCCATACCCCTTAAACCTCAAATCTAAGGTATGGAACCAAGGAGAGGAAGACGGAGGGTATGAACACTACCTTGTATTTTTGGTGAAGAAAAGAATCAAGAGGTTTTGATTTGTTTTTTGTGTTTGGAAGAGAGGAGACAGCTCAAAATTCGTCTAGGCAAAGAGCAGGTAGCCAGGAAGTCTTTTTTTTTTTTTTTTTTTTGTTTGTTTGTTTTTGTTGTTTGTCTGAAGGGTGCCTGGGGCCTTTTATAGCCCCGACACAATTTTCGAGGCAACGGCTCTTCAAGGGCTACCACCTTCAAAAGTCATCGAATCAGGTTGATCTTGACACCCTTGGAAATACCTTGATTTCCTGTTTCTGAAAAGGTATGGATCTTAAAAATCCAACGGTCAGATCAAAAGTTATGGCTCCCGAAAGTTAGCGGTGCATCGATCGATGCGTTAACCTGGTTTTCGTGATATCTCGGCTATTCTAAGTCTGATTTTGACCCATGAATAGTCGTTGGAATGAGAATTTGATAATCTTCGCAATGGCATTGGTCCCAACCCATTCTGATGGCCAAATCAAAGTTAGGGTTTCTGGGGCCCACCGAGAGTCAACTTTGGGTCAAACTTAGTCAAAGTTGCTAAAAATCTCCAAGAAACTCAGGTTTGATGTAAAACTATGAAAAGTGTTGTTTTTATGAGGGTTTTGACCTCATTTGACCTTCAGTCAACCTAGGGTTGACTAGAGGTGTTTTGGTCATTTTGGCAGAAAGAGGCACTTTGAGTGCTCCAATGTTCGAACAGGTTACGCCACGTCATTTTATATGTTCTCATGGCCCTATGGAGAGAAAATAATATTTTTGGATTTTTAGGGGTCTAGCACGCAAATCGAGGGTGGACAAAATACAGTATCAACAACTACCCTTTCTTTATCTGACATCTTGAGTGCAATGAGAGGTGTCAGATAAAGAACGTGATTTCGAATTTTGTTGCCTCTAAATTTGCACGCAGAGACTACTCACGGATTGAGACCAGATCTTACCTGACTGGACCGATCTGTTGCAGTTGATTTTGAAATATTTTCTGGACCTGTCTATGAGCTCTGGGGAAGGGAAAGGTTTCCCCCTCTCTTTTTTTTTTTTTTTTTTTGGAGGTTTGACCGGGTCAACCGGTCAACGTTGACTTGGTCAATGTTGACCGATGGCCCTTCAAGTTGCGCTGGGCAGCCAGGCTACCCCTTTTGGCTCATTTTTTTTACCTCATTTCACTCTTTCCTTTGACTTCCCACTTCTTAAAAAATTCTCTATAGCGACTACGAACTTAGTGGGTCCAGCTTTTCAGCTTCAATTTGTTGCTTCAGTTTTTTCTGTACTTGAGGTCGGTGTCTATTTTTTCTTCTTTTTTTATTTATTTTTTTTGCAAAATGTTAGTAGCAATACTACTAGGGATGCATGCTAGTGCTTATTTTATTTTTGAAATTTTCATAAGCATATATTTTTTGCCATGATTTATGCCATGCTATCTTAGGAAACTGTATATATTTTATTTTATTTTATTTTTTTGTGTTATACGGATTTGCAAATATATGGGAATTTAAATGCTGAAAATAAAATGCAGGATGTAGGTAAGGGGACTTACTTGGTAGTTGGGAATAGTGGAAATGGTGAGACGTATGGCATGGCCGCTAGTTGGCCTTGAGATGGAATGTGAGCCTAGGGTGTGGCCGCTAGTTTACCCACTGTAAATTGAGAACTTGAAAACTTTTTGATGATTTGATAGCTAAGTGATGGTGAGGCGTATGGCGCGGCTGCTATTTAACCTTAAGATGGTGTGTGAGCCTAGGGTGCGGCTGCTAGTTTACCCACTATAGATCAGGAACTTGAACTTTTGAGTGACTTGATAGCTGTGTGATGGTGAGACGTATGGTGTGGGCGCTATTTAACCTCAAGATGGGATGTAAGCCTAGGGCGTTGCTGCTAGTTTACCAACTGTAGATTAGGAACTTGAACTTTTGAGTGACTTGATAGCTGTGTGATGGTGAGGCATATGGCGCGACCGTTATTTAACCTCAAGATGGGATGTGAGCCTAGGGCATTGCCGCTAGTTTACTAACTGTAGAATGTGAGCCTAGGGTGTGGCCACCAGTTTACCCACTGTAGAATGTGAGCCTAGGGCATGGCCGCCAGTTTACCTATTGTAAAATGTGAGCCTAGGGTGCAACCGCCAGTTAGGGCGTGACCGTCAGTTTACCCATTGTAGAATGTGAGCCTAGGATGTGGTCGCTAGTTTACCCACTGTAGAGTGTGAGCCTAGGACGTGGCCGCCAGTTTACCCACAGTAGAATGCGAGCCTTGGATGCGGTTGCTAGTCTACCCACTATAGGATGTGCAAGAATTTGCTTTCTTGTGAGAACATATGCTTGACATGAACTTGCATAACATGTTTAGGAAAAAGTGTTAGTTCATCTATATTGCCATTTGTTTTATGGGCTTACCACTTATTTCTGAATTTCTGGTTGTTTTCGTAGATCATGTCTCGGAGGGCTAGTTCTAGGGGAGACCGAGGGAAGACCCCCATTTACGGTATGTCCCACGGGGACTCTTAATGATGAGACTATTTCTTCTGGCGAGTGGGTGGCTCGAGTTCTGTAGAGCCATTTTGATTGTGGAGGTGATGACATCAGGCCCATCGGTGGGATCCCTATAGAGACCCAATCTAGGAAACGATGCTTAGCTGAGACGGTTAGTGTTTCCTTTGAGTCTTGTGCTATTTCTAGTGGGGCTTCTGTTATGGACATATTTTATGTAATTGGCTAATCTTTTGACAAAACGTACTTTACTTGTAATTGGATAGATCTAGGATGTGTTTAATACTTTAAGAAACATGTTGTTTAAGTCAAGTATTAAAGCCATGAAGATTGGACCAAGAAACAAGTGAAGAAAGGTTGTTCATTAAAGCTGGACAGATTCCCGATAGCTCTCGACAGATAATATCTATCGAGGTTTAATGAGTCTCGACAACTCTCGACAGATACTATCTATCGGGAAGGTTTCCTCCCAGGTTTTTTATTGTGAAACTAGTTTGTTTCATTGGTTTTCCTGGGTAATCATATCTTATCTTATTTATTTTTCCGCTGTGCATGATATTGACATGATATCGATGTTAGTTTATTTTAACAAGGTTTATTCATAATAAATCTAATTAACAACATGGGTTTAAAACTTGTTAATTCTATCAATCGGGGTCTAAATTTCCCAACAAGTGGTATCAGAGTGGGTACACTCTGATTGGATTAATTTCTTGAGTGTGATCCTTAATCCCTATTGTCATGGATTGTGGACAATCTCTTTTGATTCCTCCTTTATTTGATGGCATTAATTATGCGTACTGGAAAGTTTGTATGAAAGTTTTTTTGTAGGCTTTAGGTGAAAAAGTATGGCAAGCTGTTGAAATTGGTTGAATTAAGCCAAAGGAAGCGCCAGTGGATTGGGATGAAGCAACAATCATAGCAGCAAATTTCAATAGTAGGGCCTTGAATGCTTTGTTTTGTGGGATGACCAATGAGGAATTCAAGAGAATATCATTCATAGAAGTTGCCAAGAAAGCATGGACCATTCTTGAGACCACCTATGAAGGTACCAAGGCAGTAAAAAATGTGAAGCTTCAAGCTTAATGGGAAAAGGTGGAAATAGTAAAAACTTGGCTCTTAAGGGTATAGAGGAAGAGATTGATGACTCTGAAGATGTAGATGAAAGCAAAAATAAAGATGAAGATGATGATGAGGATAAGGATCTAACCTTTATAGCTAATGAGATTATCAAGCATCTTCAATTTAAGAAAAAGGATAAGGAGAAACCTCCTAGGAAATCTAAATCCTCTAGGAAGGGCAAAAATGAGAAACCTCTTATCTAGTGCCACGAGTGCAAATGTTTTGGTCATATAAGGATAGAGTGCCCAAAATATCTTATGAAGGAAAAGACCAAGAAGTCAAAAGATAATGGGTTGGTTGCTACCTAGAGTGATACTGAAAATGACTCTTCTGATAAGTATGTGGATGAATGTGGTCACTTAATAGCTTTTGCTACTATAACTGATAAGGTGATTGTGGAAAGTGCTAGAGACAGTGAGGATTCTTCTTCTGATGAAGTACCCAAAAAGTTGACCCTTCAAGAAGCCTATGATAAGCTATGCATTGAATTCATAAAATCTGAAAAGACTTCTCATCTTTGTAGAAAAGAACTTAATGAGGTAAAAACTGAAAAAACTGATCTGTTAGTCAAACTAGATAAGGCTATAAGGTTAGTTGAGACTTTTGTTGTGGAGAATACTTTATTAGAAGAGAAGGTCAAGAATTTTGAGGTAGAGCTTAGTCAAGCTAGAACTCAAATAGAGAGGATGTCTAGTGCAAAGCTTGATGAGGTATTGAGTACTCAAAAGCCTAGTTTTGATAAGACTGGCTTAGGATATGCTGTTTTCTCCAGCCCCTCCTCTTCCACAGCTTCTGGATCAAGGACTGTCTTTGTGCCCTAATTTGAGAAAGGTGATAAAGGTATGAAATCCATGACTGATTTGTCTAATTATAAATCTTTTGTTAGACCTCATGTTTGTCACCATTGTGGTGTTTCTGGACACATTCGTCTTAATTGCTTTAAGTTGTATCCTCAAAAGCAAGTATCCAAATGGTCATATGTTTCCTCTCAAGGACCTACACTGGAGAGTTATTAAAAGCTTTGAGCTTTTTAACTCAATTTTAGGAGAATTTTAATTCTTCTATGTCCTTTAGTAGACATACTAGGATACGTGCATTTTTATCTTCACGGCCAAAGACTCGTGCTGTGTGGGTGAGAAAGGAGCCTAAGGCTTAATTGTCTTTTCTATTTGTCCTTTACTTTAATTCTTTCTATCTAAAGTAGGACTCTCTTTGCTTGATTTCTTATCTGCTTTTGGAATCATGCTTTCATGCATCTGCATCTATCTTCATACTTTCATGTTGTTTGTTTGTTTTTTTTTTTTTGGTTGTTTAGTTTTTATTTTGTTTTATTTTCAAAACAAATAATAAAAAAAAGGGAAAAATTAGAAAATCACAAAAACAGTGTGTGCTTATGTACTTTGGTACTTGTGTACCTTGGATGGCCATTGAAACAAAATTTTCTAAACTTTGTATCTTTTGTACCTTAGATGAGCATCTTTATGCACAACTAAGCAAGTGAGTTTTATGGCTCGTGTTTGTGATGAGTAAGATTAAGTAATCTCTTGTACTTAACACTCGTATCACTCTTTTTGACGGGAAGGACTAGAAAATCCTAAGAGAAAGGCATAAATAACCATCTCACCACTGTTGCCCACCAATCATGAAATGACATTTGTATGCTTCGACATAGCAAAAGAGCAATGTCAATAGCTTAACATCATTGGGTATTTCTTTTCTCTCTCTAATATGCCCATGCATGGTTTGCTTAAAAGAAAATATGCAAAGAACAATCAAAAGCAAAAAGAATCAAAATGCTTTTAAATATGGTTGCAAGCATGTTTCTAGGAGATGTGGGGGTTATAAGATGTACCTCGAATGTGATAGTCCCCATCAAGTAGTTATGATTGTGTGTGAGTTAAATTGATTTTCTCATATCTTAAATTGTCATAACGTGAGACACTTGTGCAATCTTGCGACATTTTTCACACACAATATGCAATATTCTTTACTAATTTTGATACATGTACAGGTACAATGTGATTTGGCCATCACAAGGGCTACATGTGTTAATGTATGCTCACTAAACTGTCTTGACTTGTTTTTTGAAATATAAAATTGGTTAGACTTGTTTAGTGTGTGTATGTTTTGGATCTAAATGCTTTACATTTTTCTTGTTGAGAGCTTAAAATATTGATTGGATCTTTGGTTGAGTAGCATGCTTGATTGCATTCATTTTTGTGTTTTTCTCTTCTTTGAAAATCTGTTTTGAGCAATCTCAACAGCTTTTCAATACCTCTCAACAGCTAAGCTATTTATTGAGCCTCTCGTTCTTCTTTTCTCTAATGTAGTTAATGGAATCTTGATCCATCGAGCTTTCTGGATTTTGTCTCGATAGCTTCTCGATCCATCGAGAAGCTTTCTGTCTGGCCGATAGATTCTCGACAGATTCTCAATTCATCGAGGTTGGCTTCTGCTCGATAGCTGCTTGACAACTTCTTAATCTGTCGAGACCCTCTTGCATGCATTGTTTTTCACATGTTTTGCATCTTTCTTTTATCTTGTCATCCATAGCATCTTGTTTCATTACATTCATTCATTTATATGGATTCCTTGTACCCCCTTAATCATCCTTGATCATCTTTATGTTTCTTGGGTGAAGCTTTCTCGCTTCTTGTTGCCTTTGTCAATCATGACAAAAAGGGGGAGAAATTGTGGAGAATATGTGGTTTCTTTTTAAGATTCTACATGTTAGGTGGAGAATACATGCCTTTGTAAGGGGGAGATGTGTTTCATCTTGTTAGAGGGAATGCTTACCTCCTTCTTCTTGTACACCGGTCTTGTGACCATGTTTACATACATAGTGCTTATCTTTGATGTATATATATGATGATATATGTCTTCTTCACCTACCTCTACATGTGTAGTTTCTTTTCTCTCTTTATACACATGTTTCTTTATTGTATGTAATCTTTTACTTCTGTTTCACACTAAGATGCCTTGATGAGTTTTGTTTAAAGTGTTTCAGAAATACAGATTGTCAAAGTCTTCCATGCCATGAACTCTTTTCTAGCAAAATTTTTCAAGAATTTGTGTTAGGGTAGATTTTATTGTATTCAACAATTGATTATGAGTTGAGTGATGTATGACTTCTCTCATATGTTCATTTGTTTGTTGTTTGTCACGGATTGCCAAAGGGGGAGATTGTTAAGGACATATTTTATGTAATTGGCTAATCCTTTGACAAAATGCACTTTACTTGTAATTGGATAGATCTAGGATGTGTTTAATACTTCAAGAAACATGTTGTTCAAGTCAAATATTAAAGCCATGAAGATTGGACTAAGAAACAAGTGAAAAAGGGTTGTTCATTAAAACTTGACAGATTCCTAATAGCTCTCAACAGATAATATCTATCGAGGTTTAATGAGTCTCGACAGCTCTCGATAGATACTATCTATCAAGGTCTCGACAACTGCTTGACAGATGTATCTATCAAGAATTACGAAATCAAAATTTCCAAATTTGATTTTTGGCCCATGCTGGCATGTATGTTTAAGGTTTCTTTTCTCACAACCCTAGACATATATAAGGCTCGTTTTAAAGGCCGTCCCATGAGAGAATATAAGAAGAACATATGCAAAAAGTGACCGAGTGTCTTATTCTCTAAAAGAAGCTACTACTTTTTTGCGCTTTAGGGTTTTGTAACCTAGTGTTTCTTGATCTTCATTGTTGATGAAGTGAAGAACTTTGCAGTCAACATCTTCTTCAAGTTGGTGAGTTAATCATGTACTGGGAGCCGTGTATCATTGGTTAGTCACGTACTAGGATCAATGCAAAAGGATGGCATTCATATATTGAAGAGTTCAAAGGTTCTGAAGCGGTAGAAGGTTTTTGTTGTAAGTTCATCTACAAGGATTATAAAGTCTAGGGACAAAAGTTTTGTACTAAATCTAAAATTTCTCTTTACTATAGTGAATTGCTTTTCGGAAAGGTCTCCCTCCAGGTTTTTTTACTGTGAAACTAGTTTGTTTCATTGGTTTTCCTAAGTCATCATATATTGTCTTATTTATTTTTCCGATGTGCATGATATTGACATGATATTGATGTTAGTTTGTTTTAACAAGGTTTATTTATATTAAATATAATTAACAAATTGGGTTTAAAACTTGTTAATTCTATTAATTAGGGTCTAAATTTCCCAACAGCTTCCTCGCGGCGTAGGACGGCTATAGGGAGAGGGGCCTTTAGAGGAGAGATGCCAGTTGAGGATCTCATTTTTGACATAGAGGCTGACTTGTTTGGGGAGGAGGAGGTCTACCCAGGCGCCCGAAGGTGTAGTTTAAGGCCAAGATTCCTGCCATGTCAGGCTGGGGCTGATGCTTTTACTGGAGCAGTAGACGGCAGTATCAGAGACACTCACCTTCAGCATGGGCTGAAGGATCATCCTTCTGCTTAGGCACGGAAAGGAGAGGTATGTTGTCTTTCTTCCTTTATCATTTAGATTCCTGTTATATGCATGTGCTAAAGGATAGCTTCTGATTCTAAATGCAGGGACCTGACAAGATCCGTGGTCGAGGTGCTTGGTCCACCTTTCTTTGGCAGCTGTCTGATCCTAGGACCCACCGGCAGTATGCAGATTTCTTGAAAGAAAAAGGGTTCAAGGATTTTTTAAGGATCCCCCCATACACCATGAGGCATAGAATTGGGGAGGCTTTGGTGCGGCAGTTTCATGCCGAGACAGGCACTTTTCACTTGAGTTGTGAGGATTATGCCATTCTCCTTCTTGATTGGACGACCATCCTGGGCATCAGATTTGGCGGATACCTGATTCCAACTGATGATATGAGCTTTGAGTAATGGGAGAATGATGCGCACTGAGTGGCTGTAAGGTAGCATCCCTTGGGGTGTGGCACCTACTGACATTCATCTTCAGCGGTTCTTCATGTGTTTTCTCGGTAGTTACTTCTTTGGAAATAATCGATCGGTATTATCCTACTAGCTACTGTGGGCCATGAGAGCAGTCTCTAACGTTTTGGAGATATGACTGGGGGTTCGTCACTTAGAGCCTTTTCATCTCTTTCCTGAGGCGAGCTTCACAGCGGGATTTCAAGAGCTTGGAGGGGTGTTGGAAGATTTTGACGTGGTGGGCATATGAGTATATCCCAGCTTTACGACTACGGTTCTCGGGTTTGTCAGCGACAGTGTATCCTCAAGCATATGCTTGGTCTCTTTATACGATCACCAAGGTTGTCTTGGTGCAGCCGGTCACTATCTCTGTGGCCTTAGACTGCGTCACCTAGGGTGAGATAGTAGTTCGCCTTTATGACAGCTCACTGCTGGGGAGACCGGAGCTCACTGTGGCCATGGGCCAGTCGAGGGTATGATGCTGGTTTTGGACCCTATTGAGTTGGGAGTTCTTTTTGGCAGAGAGGACCTTCCACCGGATCATGTTGGTTTTCAAGGTACCTAGAGATCCACCTCCCCTCGGCTTGTCATTTGAGTCCATTGTCATGGAAGAACTAGCTTATGCGGCGGGTTCTTTTGATGCCTACGTGGATACCAGTAGGGATTATGCCACTTGGTTCACAGAGTCCTCCATGGGGCCTATCATTAGAGATGTTCCCCTAAGTGGGGGTAGAGTGCTGGAAAGCATTGTTCGTGCTTAGGTGGCTTCCGGAGTTGAGTGGAGATTACGTGCAGAGGCTTTGCAGGCTAGGGTGACAGAGCTTGAGACCATTGCTGCCGCTAGGGAGGTGCACATGTCGGAGGAGACTGCTCGGGCATTAGCTCAGGAAAGGGAGCTTTGGTAGAGGGATAGAGAGGCCCGTGCTACTATTGTAGAAAGGGAGTGGAGCTAGCTTTAGAGTGAGCTAGCCATGTTTCATGGCTACACCATGGTTTTGATAGGAGAGTTACAAGCAGCTCGTATTCATGTTCCGCCTTTGCCTTATATTCCAAGCTGGCAGCCCATTGTTCTTCCATATGAGCGCGGGTATATGCCAACTCCTCCAGGTCGTCGGGTGGTTGAGGCTCTTTTGCTCAGACTCAAGGGCCTTTTCAGGATCCAAGGTACACTCCAGGCACTTCAAGCGATGCAAGTCCTTCCATTGGTTCTAGGCCAATGTATGACTTTAGGAAAAGTGCTTTTGAGAGGGTTACTGACATATGTGAAAAACAATGCTTCTGATTAGGACTTACATGCATAGCTCTAGGAAATTGCCTTTGAAAGGGCTGATGTATGACTTTGGGAAAAGTTCCTTTGAGAGGGCTGCTGATACATATGTGAAAAACAATGCCTCTGATTAGGACTTACATGCATATCTCTAGGAAATCGCCTTTGAGAGGGCTAATGTATGACTTTAGGAAAAGTACCTTTGAAAGGGTTGCTGATATATGTGAAAAACAATGCCTCTGATTAGGACTTATATGCATATCTCTAGGAAATTGCCTTTGAAAGGGCTACCGAAGTGTATGTGAAACAATGCCTCTAGGTAGGACTTACATGTATAATTTTGGGTGTCGCCTTTAAAAGGGCCGCCGATGTATGCATGCACTATCACATTTTCATCATGGATGGTGGTTTTGAACCAGCTTGTGTCACACTCACTTGTTTTGCACCGCGGTTTCACAGGTTTATTGGTGGATTTTGACAATGATCGTCCTACTAGAAGGAGAGAGGATGGAGAGATCGCATGAAATAAACTGCCCCAGTTTAGGGTTTCATGCGATTCTCGACATGAGAGACACATCCTTAGTGGGACAGACCCATTCTTGTGCATTAGACAAGGGGAAGGGGATTGCATAAAATAAACTGCCCTAGTTTAGGGTTTTGTGAGGTTCCAAGCCTATAGACTGGCTGAAAATGGCCTCGATTTCATAGACCATACCAAATACTAGTAATGAATACAGACATTTTGAATTAAATCTCCTTAGACACGCCATGAAGCAGTATGCACCGGTTGCCCCCGTTATTGCCCGAGATGGATACCAATTCAAAGACGGGTTTCTTAGGGTGACCTTATGGGAAATGACTCCCTCCATCCTTAAATAAGCTGAGAAAGCTGCCGCATGGCTGAGAACGAGCTCTAGTGTCTTTCTGTTGTGAACTATGATTACCGGGGTTGAACCGACCCTTGAACCGAGCTTTAGAAAATGAGGTTCAAGATATCTCGAGGTTCTGAACAAGATGCATTAAGATAAATTGCCCTAGTGTAGGATTTGTGTAGTTTCGAATGCATGAGAGAGAGTTTCTAACAATTCGGTTCACTGCTAGGTCGACCGCACACTATGGCGGGTGCTAAATCAGAGGAATCTTTGCTCCAAGGTGGTCGAAAACATCCCAAATCGGGAGGGAGTGATGAAAGTTCATGGGGGTTTGTGCCCAAAGGGCTAAAAAGCCCTGGCACTTGTCCTGAGGGTCAGTTGCCCTTGAAGGGCCACTGCCTCGATTCTTATGTATAAAAGCTAGGTTTAGCACAATTTCAGCTCATTCTGGTTTGCAATTTTCTAGGGTCTTCTTCTACCCTTTTCTTCACCCAAAACGTGTAGAAAACACTATTTCTCATCATTTTTCGTGTAGATTCTCATCAGATCATTAGATTTAGCAGGATTTGTTCATGGATGCTCTTGGTGCTCACTCTTACGACACTTTGGTCGAGCTTAAAAGGAAGTCTTACTATGAGAAGAAGCTTAAGAGGTGGTGGAGCTCTTTTTCTTGTGGTGACTGGGCATTCATTTGATGACTTCTTGGAGATGCTACTTCTCTTCTTCACACCCCACTAGATTGGCATTTGTTGGATCTTGAGATGTGTCACCATTGGAGATGTTGATCTGGTGCCTACCTTGGAGGAGTATGATCGTTTTCTTTCTCTTTCTACCCCTCTGAGCACTATTTTTGTTCCACCGATGCGGCCATGCTATTGCAAGAGGCTCACTGATCTGTTAGGTTTCAAGAGGCTTGTTGTGGAGGCGTTGACTTAATATGGAGCGGGATAGGATGGAACATGTCCTTCGATTTCTTGTATGATTGGTTCCACTCATTGGAGTGCCTTGTTGGCTACCGAGATGAATTTGTGGACTTAGCGGAGCGGTGGATATCCTACTGGCGTTAGGCCTTTCTGGTGGCCTTTTTTAGTGCGTTGCTATTTCCTTCATCATCAGGAGTTGTCAATCTTGCCATTCTCCCTCTGGTGAGTGCCCTACCTCATGGTATCTCTTTCATTCCTGCTATACTTTCTGAGACGATTAGGTCCCTGTCTTTGTGTCAGGAGACCGGTAGGGGTAGGCTAGGTTACTGTGTTCATATGTTACAGCTGTGGTTCTGTAGCCACCTGAGTGTTATTGCTAGGTGTTAGGGACATATTTTATGTAATTGGCTTATCTTTTGACAAAATTCACTTTACTTGTAATTGGGTAGATTTAGGATAGGTTTAGTACTTTAAGAAACATGTTGTTCAAGCCAAGTATTAAAGCCATAAAGATTGGACCAAGAAACAAGTGAAAAAAAGCTATTTATTAAATCTTGACAGATACCTCAACAGAAATAGTATCTATCGAGACTTAAGAACGAAGCTTAACAAAAGTTGAATTTATCAAGATCTACGAACTCAGAATTTCCAGATTTGATTTTCGACTCATGTTGACATGTATGTGTACGATTTCTTTTCTCACAATCCAAGACATATATAAGGCTTATTTTAAAGGCCGTTATACATGGAGAACACATGCAAAAAGTGATCTAGTGCCTTATTCTTTATGCAAGAAGTTATTGCATCTTTTGCGCCTTAGGGTTTTGTAACCAAGTACTTCTTGATCTTCATTATTGATGAAGTGAAGAACTTTGTAGCCAACAACATCTTCAAGTTGCTAAAGTTAGCCACATTCTGGGATCCATGCAAAAGGGTGGCATTCATATATTGAAGAGTTCAGAGGTTTTAAAGCGATATAAGGTTTTTGCTGTAAGTTCATCTATGCGGATTGTAGAGTCTTGGGACAAAGGTTTTGTACTAAATCTGAAAATTCTCTTTACTATAGTGAATTGCTTTTCGGGAAGGTTTCCCCCTAGGTTTTTTTTACTGTGAAACTAGTTTGTTTCATTAGTTTTCCTAGGTCATTATATCTTGTCTTATTTACTATTCTGCTGTGCATGATATTGATGTTTGTTTGTTTTAACAAGGTTTATTCATAATAATCTAATTAACAACTTGAGTTTAAAACTTATTTGTTTTAACAAGGTTTATTCATAATAATCTAATTAACAACTTGAGTTTAAAACTTGTTAATTCTATCAATTGGGGTCTAAATTTCCCAACACTAGGGATCAACCTATGGGCTTTGTGAGTACGAGCAGAGTTTGGGCTACTGTAGTTCTTAATCTTCCCTTTTCAGGGGATACTAAGGGTTGGCTGAGATATTTGTGTAGCCTGAGTCCCACTAACTGGACCTGGAGAGTCAAGTAAGGTATCACTAGATGGCAGGGGCAGACCCATTGTGTCGGTTTACTTAGCATTCCCCTAGTGGGCATCTGGGGATGCACGAGGTACTTTCTAGGCATGGCCATGAGGTAGTTCGGGGGTATCCAGCACATCCCTCGACTTAGTGATCTTTTTGTTGTCACTTGCGAGTATGGGCTCATGGATATTGATGTGGTAGTGATAAGGCGTGCCTATGAGTTTTGGGAGGTGCGCAAGTCGAGCATTGACTTCCCCCTTTGTTCTAGGGATGACTAGGAGTGGTTTCTACTGAGTTTAGAGTGTGGTGAGACACCAGAGATCCCAGCTTTGTGTTTGACTTATCATCACCAGTCGTAGCTGAGTTGCCCCTTCCTGCTGATGTTTTGAGAGACTATACTTTGGAGTTTGAGATCGGGGTTGAGAGGGCCCTTATTGATTTGAAGGAGTGCCTGAGGGAGGCTGTTATGGATAGAGACTGCTACCGGGAGCTGGCTGATAAGCCAAGAATGTATTGACCCCATGTGATGAATTAACCAATTAATTAGCCAAGTTAATTAATTAATTCAATTAGCATGCAATACGCGTGGTAGCATAAACAAATCACCAATTAAGTTAATATGCAGCAGAAAATAAAGTTGACATGATGATTTGTTTAAGAATGGGGAAAACCTCAAAGGCAAAAACCCCACTGGGTGAATTTAAGGTCACCACTCCCGAGAATCCACTATTATCACAACAAGTGGTTACAAGTAAAGGAATCCCAGTATCTTATACCAACCTATAGTTGAATCCTTACCCCAATACACAATTGGACTTGTTTTGTAGTAACAATCTCTCATTTTCAATGCACAGCTCCTAGTACGTGACTAATCAATCGATGCACTGATCCAAGTACGTGACTAACCACCAACTTGAGAAGGATGTTGGCTGCAAAGTTCTTCAGTTCATCAACATGATGAAGATCATGAAGGTCTTTGGTTGCAAAACCCTATAGTGTACAAACACAGCAGCTTCTTCAAGAGAAAGATGAATTAAGGCGAATTGTCTCTGGTCACAATGTGCTCTTTTGCATCAAGTTTCATCTACTGTGACGGCCCTTAAAAAAATCCTTATATATGTTTAGGGTTGTGAAAAAAGAAAGCCTAAACAAGTATACACGGATATGAGTGAAATCAGATCTGAAAAATTGATTTTCGTAAATCTCGATAGATTGGTTATCTATTAAGTAGCTGCCGAGCATCGAGCTAAAACTGCCTTTTAAACCTCAATAGATGCCATCCGTCGAGTTTTAAAATACAACACTTCTTGACTTGTTTCTTGAACAGATTTGCATGACTTTAACTCATGACTTGAACAACATGTTTCTTGAAGACTTAAACCATCCTAGTTTTATCCAATTACAAGTAAAGTGTGTTTTGTCAAAGGATAAGCCAATTCTAAATAACATATATTCTTAACATGATTCACATATATCCTAACAATCTCCCTTTTTGGCAATCCGTGACAAAACCACAACAAACAAATGTGATATAAGAGAAGTTATAAATCACTCAACTCATACTCACTTGTTGAATATAATAAAATCTATTCTAACACAAACTCTTGAAAAATTTTGCAAGAAGAGAGTTCATGGCATGAAAGACTTTGTTGTCAAGATGCAGTACCCGCGGGACGTGTAGTATCTCAAATATAAGATCTGGAGTGACTACGATACGTGTACCTTGGAGTACCATAGTAAACTAAGGTACAGAGGTATCGATACCGTGCATATTGGAGTAAAACTCCTGTATTAACATGATGGGATACCTCAAGGGTATCTCACAAAGAGATTCCCATCCTCGAATGTGAATGACATCAGGTAGAGGAGTGTTGGCATAGTCTGACAAAATCACATGGCGCTTTGGATGAACACCTCGTTTAGAAAAGTTCTCAGAGAAGTCCTGATGGGCCTTCTCATCACGGAACCGAATGTGAAGAGGGGGAATAGGAAGATCAGAAGATGTGGAAGATTTGGAACGAAAAAGGTTTCAAGTCAGATTAGATTTGCGCTTGGGTGCCATATGCAGTCTATCCGAGAGAGAAAGAGAGAGAAAGAAATAGAACACAATCATAACAGAGAAAAAAGAAAGAAAAGAAATGGTATGAATGCATGAAATATGCATGAACATGTGACGTGCTAAAAATAATTGCATCATGGGTTGAAACCCAATCCAAACCTACCAGCACACAATTTTCAACAATCAAGCACACATCTAAATGCATGAAACATTGTGAAAATGCTAATGGAATGCAATGTATGATCATATATCATCAATTAAACAACACCCAACCCAAAAATTTCACAAAAAACCTCAAAAACCCTAAAAATTTTCAAAAACCCCAAAACCTAAGTTAAAATGCATGAAGAATGAAAGATTTAGGACACTTACCAAGTGATTTGACCTTGGTCTAGGCCGAAAATCATATAGGTAGAGGGATTTGAGTGAGAAGAGAGTGTTTGGAGGGAGAGAAAAGATTTTCTGTCGAGAGAGAGAGGTGAGAAAAATGAATCTGATTTTGAATTGAGCATATATAAAGAAATCCCAGCTCGATGGATTGAGGAGCTATCGAGATCTGTCAAGCACTAAATCTCGACAAATATGAATTTGTCGAGGTGCTGTCGAGAATCTGTTAATGGCAAAAAGTACCTCGATAGATCGAGATTCTATCGAGAATCTATCGGCCAGACAGAATGTTTCTCAATGAATCAAGAAGCTGTCGAGGAGCTATCAAGACAAATTCTAGAAAGCTCGATGGATCGAGTATGCGCTAACATCTGAAGAGAAAGGAAGTCCAAGGGGCTCGATAGATAAGAATCTGTCGAGGATCTATCGAGAAGCTGTCGAGCTTAAAGAAAAAGGAGTTTTCAAAGGGAGGAAAACCACATAGAGATGAAAGCAACAAGAAACTACTCAAACATAGATCTAATCAACATGTTAAGCTCTCGAAAACATCTCTTAACAAGAAAATACAAAATATTCAAGATCCAAAACACACACACACACTAACAAGTCTAACCAATTTTATATTTTAAAAACAAGTTAAGACAGTGTAGTGAGTATACATTAACACATGTATTCCTTGTGATGGTCAAAACACATTGTACCTACACATGTATCAAAAGTAGCAAAGAATTTGCATGTTATGTGTGAAAACATAGCAAGAGTGCATAAGTGTCTCATATTATGACGATTTGAGATATGAGAAAATCAAATACACTCACACACAATCATAATTGCTTGATGGGAACTATCACCTTCGAGGTACATCCTATAACTCTCACATCTCCTAGAAACACGCTTGCAACCATATTTAAAAGCATTTAATTCTTTTTGCTTTTGATTTTCTTTGCATATTTTTTTTTTCTTTTTGAGCACATTATGCATGAGCATATAAGAGAGAGAAGAAATACCCAATCTTGTTAAGCCAAAAACATCACAATTTTGCTATGCCGAAGCACATAGATGTTATACATGATTGGCGGGCTTTAGTGGTGAGATGGTTATTTATATCTTTCTCTTAGGATTTTTTAGCCATTCCTGTCAAAAAGAGTGATATGAGTATTAAGTATAAGAGATCACTTAATCGTACTCATTACAAACATGAGCCACAAAACTCACTTACTTAGTTGTGCATTGAGATGCTCATCTAAGCTACAAATGATACAAAGTTTAGAAACTTTGTTTCAATGGCCATCCAAGGTACACAAGTACCAATGTACACAAAACCTACACTATTTTTGTATTTTTTTGATTTTTCTGTTTTGTTTTGTTAAACAAAACAAAGCATAAAACTAGATGCAAATGCATGAGGAAAGAGAAGAAAGAGGAGAGATCACTCCTTGGAGATTACACCAATGTTTTGGCGTAGGAATTTAAACCATTTGCTATCAAGAGGCTTAGTGAACAAATCAGCCTTCTGATCATTAGTGTGGATGAACTCAAGAGTGAGTGTGCCATCTTCGACAAGCTCCCGAATGAAGTGGTGTTGAATCTCTATATGTTTTGTTCGAGAATGTTGAACAGGATTTTTAGAGATGTTAATGGCACTGGTATTGTCACAATAAATGGTGAGATGTTCTTGACGAATACCATAATCAAGGAGGAGTTTTTGCATCCACAGAAGTTGGGTGTAACAGCTACTAGCAACGATGTATTCAACCTCAGCAGTGGATAAAGAGATGGAATTCTACTTCTTACTCATCTAGGAGACAAGATTATTACCTACATAAAAACAACTCCCTGAAATACTTTTTCTATCATCAGCATTTCCAGCCCAGTTTGCATTAGAATACCCAGCTAAGACATCATTGGTGTCCTTGCTATACCATACACCGAAATCAATAGTGGATTTGACATACTTTATAATTCTTTTTATAGCAATCATATGAGACTTTTTGGGATTAGCCTGATATCTAGCACACACTCCCACACTGTAACTAATGTCAGTTCTACTAGTAGTAAGGTAAATGCGACTACATATCATGCTCCTATATAGAGAAGAATCAACATTTTTTTCTAACAAATCAACAGTGAGTTTAACATTTGGGCTCATGGGGGTTCTAACAAAACTAGCAAATTCCAATTCAAACTTTTTCACAAGATTTTTAGCATATTTAGATTGAGATATGAATATACCTGACTCTTGCTGACGGATTTGCAATCCAAGAAAGTGATTCAACTCTCCAATCATGCTCATCTCAAACTCGGCTTGCATAAGCTTGGAAAAATTATGAGTAAGTTCATCCTTTGTAGACCCAAAGATGATATCATCAACATAGACTTGAGCAACTATCAACTCGCCATTCTCCCTTTTGATAAAGAGAGTTTGATTAGCTTGTCCTCTTGTGAAATCATGTGAGACCAAATATTGTATAAGCCGGTCATACCAAGCTCTAGGTGCTTACTTTAGTCCATAGAGTGCCTTCTTAAGGTACAACACATGATCCGGAAAGTATGGATCAATGAATCCTTTAGGCTGAGCTACATAGACATCTTCTTTAAGGAACTCGTTCAAGAATGCAGTCTTCACATTCATTTGGTAAAGCTTGAACTTCAAGTGACAAGCCAAGGCTAGGAGAACCCTGATGAATTCCATACGAGCTACAGGAGAAAATGTCTCATACAAAATCTACTCCTTCCACTTAAGAGTATCCTTGAGCCACAAGACGAGCCTTGTTGTGGATCACATTTCCCTCCTCATCAGTTTTATTGTAGAATATCCACTTTGTGCCAATGATGTGCTCTCCTTTCGGTCTAGGTACCAGGGTCCAGCCATTATTCCTTTAAAACTGAAGCAGTTCATCATGCATGGCCTCATCCCAGCTTTCATCCTGGAGAGCATCCTTAACCTTGGTGGGTTCAACCTATGACAAATAGCAAGAATAAAACACAAAGTTAGCAACACATTTATCAACTATACGCTTTCTTAGTGTAAATTCATTTATATTTCCCACAATAACTTCAGGAGGGTGATTCAGCTTGATCCTTGGGGAAGGTCCTTTCTTTTCATGAGATTCAGAATCAGGTGAGGTAGGAATGTCTACTGAGACTTCTACAACACTTGGAGTACTTGGAGAAATGGGTTCTTGATCAACTATTTCTTGAACAACCTTAGGCTCTGAAGGAAGAATTCCCTTAGGTATCTCCTCACCAATTTTCTCAGAACCAAAATCTGAAACTTCATCAATAACAACATTGATTGTTTCCATCACCTTCTTGGTTCTTTTGTTGTACACTCGATAAGCTTTGCTAGTGGAGGAGTATCCCAAAAATATTCCTTCATCGCTTTAAGAATCAAATTTTCCCACATTCTCTTTATCCTTAAGGATGAAGCAAGTACTTCCAAAGATTCTGAAATACTTCACATTTGGCTTTCTTCCCTTCCACAATTCATAGGGAGTCTTCTTTGTATCGGGTCTGAAATACACCTTGTTAACCGTACGACATGCGATATTGACTGCTTCTCCCCATAAATTTCTAGCCACATCCTTGTTATGCAACATGGCTCTAGCCATCTCCTGAATGACTTTGTTCTTTCTTTCTACTATACCATTTTGCTGAGGAGTAATAGGAGCAGAGAATTCTTGAGATATATCGGATCTAGTGCAAAAGGATTCCATGTATGAGTTCTTGAATTCTTTACCATGATCACTACAAATTTGATCAATCTTCAAGTTCTTCTCATTTTGCAGTCTTGTACACAAGGGTTCAATGTGCTCAGGAGCATCTGACTTGGATCTTAGAAGAATGACCCAAGTATACCTGGTGAAATCATCTACCATAACCATGATGTATCTCTTTCCTCCAAGAGACTCGGTTTTGGTTGGACCCATGAGATCTAGATGTAGTAGCTCCAAAGGTCTAGATGTAGCTGATGTCTGAGTGCTTGGATGTTTTGCTTTTGGCTGTTTCCCAAGCTGACACAGTCCATACACAACATTGCTAACTCCGTTAAGCTTTGGTATCCCCAAAACTGATTCATGCTTAGATACAATTGACAAATTTTTGTAGCTAGTATGACCTATCCTTTGGTACCATAGGTCTTCATTTGGCAAACGAACGCTATTGCATACAATATCAGCACCAAGTACCAATCCTTAGCAGTTATCCAGAGTGCGCACACCATTTATGAGTTTCTTCCCAGACTCATTCAACACAAGGCATTTCCCTTTTAAGAACAGTACCATAATGCCTCGATCACATATCTGACTTATACTCAACAAGTTCACTCTTAGATCTTCTACATACAACACATTTGAAATGTCTAGCAGTCTAGGTAGAGAGATGGATCCCTTCCCTTTTATCTGTGATTTGCTACTATCACCAAAAGTGTCATTTCCACCTTTGTTAGACTCAAAAACCTTAAAGAGAGAGTGGTCTCCAGTCATGTGTCATGAGCATCCACTATCAAGGTACCATAAACATGTGTCCATTACCTTAAATGAAAATTTCATCATAGAGCACACTTCGTGCTTGCATGACAAATCAGTAGGAATGGTTTTCTCTCTCATCTGCCATTTAAGAAGGAAACCTTTAAGTTTCACCATTCTTAGACGAACTCCTTTGCACATTTTCATTCTGAGACAGTTTAGTTTCTTCTTTGTCATACTAAGACCTTTTTCAATAATCCTCAAGATAGCTTTCAAATAACTTTTAGATTTGCATTTTCTGAAACACTTAATCAAATAGAGATTATGATGGGCCAAGAATGTATTGACTCATTGTGATGAATTAACCAATTAATTAGCCAAGTGAATTAATTAGGTTCAATTACATGCAATAAGAGTGGTAGCACAAACAAATCACCAAATAACTAAATATGCAGTAGAAAATAAATTGACACGGTGATTTTTTTACGAATAGGAAAAACCTCCAAGGCAAAAACCCCACCGGGTGATTTTAAGGTCACCACTCCCGAGAATTCACTATTATCACAACAAACGGTTATAAGTAAAGGAATTCCAGTACCTTATATCAACGTACAGTTGAACCCTTACCCCAATACCCAATCGAACTTGTTCTGTAGTGACAATCTCTCCTTTTAATGCACAGCTCTCAGTACGTGACTAACCAATAGATGCACAGATCCTAGTACGCGACTTAATCACCAACTGGAGAAGGATGTTGGTTGCAAAGTTCTTCAGTTCATCACACGATGAAGATCACGAAGCTCCTTGGTCACAAAACCCTACAGTGTACAAACGCAGCAGCTTCTTCAAGAGAAAGATGAACTAGGGCAAATTCTGTCTCGGGTCATAATTTGCATGAACAAAACTTTGCTTCATACTTGTGCAACTGTGCCACCTCTGACGGCCCTTAAAATAATCATTATATATGTTTAGGGTTGTGAGAAAAGAAAACCTAAACATGTACCCATGGATTGGATGAAAATCTAAACTGAAAATCTGAGTTTCTTAAACATCGATAGATTCCCTATCTATTGAGCAGCTATCGAGCATCGGGCTTGAACAGCCTTTTAAACCTTGATAGATATTAGCTGTCGAGCTTTAAAATCTAGCACTTCTTCACTTGATTCTTGGATAGATTTGCATGGCTTTAACACTAGAACTTGAAACCTTGTTCCTTGAAACATTAAACACATCTTAGATTTATCCAATTACCAGTAAAGTGTGTTTTGTCAAAAGATTAGCCAATTCTATAATGACCTATGTTCTTAACATGATTTACATATGTCCTAACAGATTAGAAAAGCAAGATGTATTTGAAATAAAAGATCTTTTCATGCCATTTTCAGCCATGACAACAAGGGTTAATAGATCACATAGCAAAGATTAACCCTAATCAAAGTGTGCCTGCTCTGATACCACTTGATAGGTTAAGAATGTATTGACCCCTTTGGTAACTTAATCAATTAATTAGCCAAGTGAAATTAATTAGATTCAATTACATGCAATAAGCGTGGTAGCACAAACACATCACCAAATAAGTTAAATGTAGCAAAAAATAAATTTGATATAGGTGATTTTTTTACGAATGAGGAAAATCATCGAGGCAAAACCCCCCCAGTTGAATTTAAGGTCACCACTCCCGAGAATCCACTATTATCAAAACAAGCGGTTACAAATAAAAGGAATCCCAGTACCTAATACTAACCTACAGTTGAATCCTTACCCCAATACCCAATTGGACTTGTAATGTAGCGATAATCTCTCATTTCAATGCATGAATCCCAGTATGTGACTAACCAATGATGCACAGATTCCAGTACGTGACTAACACGCCAACTTGAGGAAGATGTTGGCTGCAAAGTTCTTCAGTTCATCTAACAATGAAGATCAAGAAGCTCCTTGGTTACAAAACCCTTGGCACAAAGACACAGTAGCTTTTAGAAAGAATATGATGAACTAGGGAAAATTCTATCTCCGGTCACAATTTGCAGGCACAATGACTTTGCATCAAGTTGCATCAAGTTGCATCACCTTTGACGGCTCTTAAAATAATTCTTATATATGTCTAGGGTTGTAAGAAAAGAAACCCTACACAAATACACATAGATATGCGTGAAATCAAATCTGAAAATTTTAATTTCGTAATTCTCAATAGATACAGCTTCTTTCTAGCTGTTGTCAAGCATTAGCATTAAATCTCGATAGATATGATCTGTCGAGCTTTAATGAACAACACTTCTTCACTTGTTTTATAGACAGATTTGCATGGCTTCAATACTAAACTTGAACTCTTGTTCCTTGAAGTACTAAACCCATCATAGATCTACCCAATTACAAGTAAAGTGCGTTTTGTTAAAGGATTAGTCAATTTACATAACATATGTCTCTAATAAGTTCCACATATGTCCTAACAGACAGCATTCCTTTATGGTGACTTAGAGGAAGACATTTACATGAGTCAGTTAGAAGGGTTTGTTGGGTAGGGACAAGAGAGTTTGGTCTGCAAACTGAGAAAGAACTTGTATGGCCTAAAGCAAGCTCCAAGACAGCGGTACAAGAAATTTGATAGTTTTGTGAATAAAACTAGGTTCAAGAGATGTGAAGCTGATCACTGTTGCCATGTTAAGTTCTTTGACAATTCTTATATCATTTTACTGTTGTATATGGATGATACGCTCATTGCAGGGTATAGTATTGAGGAGATTAATAATCTAAAGAACCAATTTTCAAAACAATTTGCAATGAAGGATTTAGGAGCTTCAAAACAAATCCTTGATATGAGAATCATTAGAGACAAGTCTAATGGTACATTAAAACTTTCACAGGCAGAATATGTGAAGAAGATTCTTAGCAGGTTCCCAGTGAGCACACCATTGGGTAGTCATTTCAATCTAAGTAAAGAACAGTCACCAAAGACAAAAGAAAAAAGAGACCATATAAGCAAGGTGCTTTATGCCTCAGTTATTGGCAGTTTGATTTATGCTATGGTGTGTACAAGGCCAAACATTGCACATGCAGTGGGAGTTGTGAGTAGATATATGAGTAGACCAGGGAAGCATCATTGGGAGGCAATCAAGTGGATTCTGAGGTATCTGAAAGGCTCAACAAATACATGTCTTTGCTTCATAGGTGCAAGTTTGAAAGTGCATGGTTATGTAGATGCTGATTTAGCAAGTGATATTGATAGTTTAAAGAGTACTGCTGGGTTTGTATTTACTCTAGGTGGTACAACTATATCTTGGGCTTCAAATTTACAAAAGATTGTTGCTCTATCTACTACAGAAGTTGAGTATTTTGCAGCAACTAAAGCTGGAAAGGAGATGATTTGGCTACATAGCTTCTTGGATGAATTGGGTAAGAAGTAGGAGTTAGGCATTCTACATAGTGATAGTCAGAGTGCAATTTTTCTTTCTAAAAAATTGGCTTTTCATTCAAAGTCAAAGCGTATATAGATGAGATACCATTTTATCCGTTACCTTGTTGAAGATAAACTAGTAATACTTACGGAGATTTGTGGATCTAAAAACCTGGCAAACATGTTGACTAAGGGTGTCACTATTGAGAAGCTAGAAGCTGTGTGCAGCTTCAGTTGGTCTTCTAGCTTGAGGACAGGAGGATGAGTTGTAGTGATGAGGGATTGTCTTTGGAGGATTGTAGTTGATGTTGGTGATTGAACTAGTCTCCAAGTGGGAGATTTGTTAGGCTTTGTGGAGCCTAGTTGTGTTTGATCCGAATTATGACCGGACCCAAAATAATGTTGTTATAGTTTTTAATAACAGATTTTCTAAGGCTTAGTCCATGGAGTGGAGGCTTGGGCAGATGGGCCCATTATGAATCCTGTGTGCAAAACTGTTGTTTTGGAGATTAGGGTTTTGATGGGCCTTTTTGAGAGAGAAAAACTGTACTGCCGTACTCTGTATTTTTCCCTGAGAATAGTGAAATCCCTACAACTCCATAGATGTAGGCAAATTGCTGAATCACGTAAATATTGTCTTGTGTGTGATTATTTCTCTTTGGCGTATATTTTTTCTCTATTTTTGCATTTTACAAGTCTGGGAATTCCGTACATATTCCCATCTGAACTCGCACGAAGAAGTGTCCTCAGCGTGTCTGTGCTTCTTAGCTTTTGGTCCTTCTCATGGTTTTATACTCTTTTCAATTACCACTGCTGTTATCACCGCCATAGCATTATCGCCATTCTTGTAATCCTTGTTATGCTGCTAGAACCATTGCCATTTTATTATGATTATCATTTCTACCTCCATGTCCATGTCCATGGCCACTAACACAACCAAATTAATGGCCGTTGTCTGTGGCACTTTTAGTCTCTGACCGTTGCTACCACTATGGTTGACACTGATGCCTGTAGTGCTGGAATTAATCGTCTTTTTCTTCAGCTTTTTCTATACCATGATGCAGGCACCAATTACCTAGGGGTGCTATAATTATTTAATGCCTTCTTCACCACCAAGATTAGTACTGCAAGCCATAATCTCATCATCAGCTCTTTTGATAAAGATTCATTGTACTTCTTTGTCATCTATTTTTGTTTTTAAATTAATTCTTAATATGTGTTTAAACATTTTTATGGCTTTTACTTACGTTAAAAAATCTAAAATAAATATGAAATATATGCCTAAATATGTTTAAAATAACCTAAAAAATATATATCAATTAATAGCCATATCCCTGCTATGTATCCTAGTTTTTCAAGAATCGCTGGGTCAACTTCTCCTGTGTCCAGACCTGGGTTGTGACTGGTGTTGCTGCTGTTGCCATTGCTGGGATTTTATTTATTTATTTATTTATTTTGATTTTTACTTTTATATTTCTCTTAAGGAACTTTTCCCATTTCACTGATGTGTCATTGACTATCACTTAATTTATGTTGCTACTAGTCTAGTTATTGTCATTTAATTATTTTTACTATTTTTTCCTGATTTCTTTCTTTGTTGTATGAGATGGATTTTGTGATGCCATACCAGTTGATTTTAACATAATTTATTAAGCAACTGGGTTTTTTCTTGCTAACAATTAAGTATTAATTTAACTTATCAAAAAACAATGAAGGATTAATGCAGTTAAGTTATAATTTTTAATGCAACTGGCTTGTATGGTTGCCAATATCTATTTGCAGTTGACATAACTATGATGGTCAAGGTTATGAGTTAGCTTTGCAGCAGATTCTTCACCCGTTTATGTTACCATGTAGCTATTTCATTGTATAGGTTATAGGTTGCACATTTTATATCTAATATAGCATGTTTCAGTTATAGGAAATGTGGAAGTAGATGTGCCTGTTTCATCTTCATAATCTTTGCGTGTTTTATTTTGCACCTTAGGCATGATTGGGAATGAAAGTTCAAATTAGTGTGAAAACACTAAAGCTTGTTCAGACCCCAATTTTAAAATTACAGTTAGATTGCTTTTACTCTAACTTAACAAAGTGTGGAACAAGAGTAAATATGCGCAATAAACCGGTAATACTATTTTAAGCCATATCCAACTACAATGAACAATAAATGAAAAGCTTAAAGAGTAGGGAAGATAGATGCAAACACAAGATAACACCAAGATGTGTTATTGAAGAGGAAATCGAAGAACTTGGCGAAAAAGACCCAAGCCTAGTCTATCCCACGAACTTGAGCCCTCCAAGCTCCTGCTACCAATGGACTTCTCGGAGTCATGTCTTCACTAGCTTTCCGAATCCCGCAATTCAGCCCGATTGCATCCGCCACTTAATGGCTCCTTCCAATGCTTCCCAAAGGCACCAAAACTTGACTCAATACTTAGATTGAGTGTGGTAAGTGTTTAGGCTAAGAACCTCTCAAGGATGTAGAGATGGAGAGGTAGGAGTAGAGAAAAACCAAGAGAAAATGTGTAGATGATTGTGGGTATAACAATCTCTAATTCTCAAGTGGTTTTTCTCTAAAAAACACTCCTTACATTTCAAGGGTAATGAGGGTATTTATAGTGTGGGTAAATAATTTGGTAAATCACTTTTTCTTTTTGCCAAACAAAGAGTTTCACGGGTACCTCGTGAGATGGCCTTTCTTGCAAAGTACTCGCGAATTTGACAGCCTGGCATGATTCTTCAACTTCTAGTCATGTGCTTCACAAGTGGCCTTTCGCGTGTTACTCTTCTTGCGAGCTTCTCGCGAGCTAGTTTTGAACTTCACTGATCTTCTTCTGACGCTTGATTCTTCACCAATCTCTCATACTCATCCTTTACAATTAAACTCACATAAATATAGGGAAATGATTGAAGAAAATACAATCAAATTTAGTACGGAATTAAAGCCAACAAAGGCTAGTTGGAAATCACAACTTTATAGGGACAAATTGAAGATCGTGCTATCCTTTCAGCTGAAGCAGGTATGGGGAGGTAGACTGGCATATGTAGCTCTTGTTACTTCACAATAATCGTTTATGGTTTTTAATTTTTCTAAAACTAACCGATATCCCGTGCGATACGCGGTGCATTTTGATAAATTTTGTAGAAAATTATTTATGACTCGTTGATTTCATGAATACTATTATTGTTAGTTACACCTAATCTATGAGGTTTTCCACTAAAACTAAGTTCAAACTAAATACATTGAGGGGGAAATTCATTTAATTCATGCAACCAAGAAATGTCACCAGATCATAGTTCACATTGTCACCTACAAACCTGTTGGTTCTTAGGTGTCTTTCATGTATTATTTATGTTTTATATATCAATTAGCTATAAAAACTTCTAAAATTTCATAATACAACAATAGAAAAAATAATGCCATAGTGATGCAATAATATCACAATTTAACCTCCAAATTTTAATTGAACTCAAACTAGCCAAAAATAGATCCTTACCAAGTATATGCATTATATAGAAAACCAAAAATATAAATTGGCACATAATATGAAAAAATAAGCCTAAATAAATTACAATGCTACATAAGTAAAAACGTGTAAATAAAATCTAAACAAAATATTTAAGATGTACGTAATATTTTGAAAATTAACATACCTCTCAAGAAGAAAAGCAAATATTTTGTGAGAAAATTATGGAAGTTTAATTTTTAAGTCCAACGGAAATGGGGATTTATATTGGACAAATGTGGAGACAAATAATATTGACTCAATTCATTGAATCCAACTCTTGCAATTCTACATTGAAGTTAGTCTTATGCAGAAAATTGAAAAGTTTTTTTAATTCTTACATTTCCATGACTTTTTAGATCCATTTGTATCAATTCAAAGCATGTATAGTTATAAATGTATACAATTTCTTTGAATTTTATTAATACATTGAAACAAATACATTTGCCATTACTTAATAGTTTGACATAAATGCTAAATTTAGATGAGGTGAAAGCCTAAATGAAAAGAATGTCATACAATGTGTCACTTGGTAGAATCTCATGCTTTTCCATATGAAGTTTCTACTTTTGTATATATATTGATATATGCATCATTTTATCTGTCTTCGCTTCCAAGAAAGACCGTTATCTAACTGTGTGTGTGACATCTAATGAAGCTCTTGTTGGAGTATCCTAAGGCAAAAATGACCGGTGAGGAGCAAAATGCTTCTTTAAGAGAAACCTACCTGGAACTTGTGAAAAGGTTGGATGAAGGTATCTTCCTTATCATGTCATCTTGTGCATAATAATGGGATGAATGGTGAAGTCATGGGTTCATGACTATGTGAGTGCGTGTGTAACTTGTCAATTAAAAACACAGTGTTTTGTTATATGTGTTGGGATGGAACTTATTGGTACTAAATATTGAGGTGTTTCGTTCTAGAATGATGACAATATATAAGGATGGAGCAAATAAGACAGATTTATCCTTTCCCCTAAAACAAACCCAAATTAATACAAACAACCCCCTAAAATGAACCCAAACAATCACTCTTCCTAAACCAAGGATAGAGAGATATTTGATAACAAAAGTCATCATCTGATGTGTGAAATCCCTCACATGATGGAAATATCCTTAAAATAATCATTGACTCTATGTCTAATTGTCTATTAAGCTTTACGGTGTTAGAACTAGTGGCTTGGAACCAAAATAGCTTATAAAAAAGGGCTTTGAACTGGTGATAAGTTCAGAGAAGTTTAGGGTGAGTGCATAACTTATTAAAAAAAAAAAAAACCCTTAAGGGAAGAATTGGAGAGAGAAAACGAGGTTAAGTTACTGTAAGCTGCTTCTTTGACTCTTTTATATGATGCCTCGTATCTAGTGCAAAACCAAAATAAGTTGATCGAAAGTGCCCTTATGATTGATAATGTTTTGGTTTTCATAGATATGAGAGAATTTGAACCTATGGCTTCTACTCCATGATGGTTACCTTTTATCATCACATAAAGATATCAATGGATTTGTTTTTGATGTAGCCATATAGGCGGGATTTGAACCTAGGTTCTTTATTTGACAAGAAGAGACTTTACTAGTTGAGTTAATTAGAGTTCAAAATAATGGTTTGGATTAAAATGTAATGCTAAACATATTCAACTGACGTTAAAACAAGATTTTGTAGGAAACATACGATAATCATCCATTTATAATGAAAGTGGAATAAAGCAGTGACATGCTGGAACCTTGGAGTCTTTGCTTTATTTAGGACATTTGATGGATTCTGATAAAATAATTTCAGGCTTGGATCAGTTAAAAATGGGCTAAGCAGCAAAACCAAATACTATGCTGCTTGTGCTTGGATTGGTTGGTGGAAGATGCATTTAACTTCAGTCCAATCCTAATTAAGCTTGGCTTGATGCAGTACACTAGCTTTCTGTGCATACTTTTCAGGGTAATGCTTTCTATTTCCTCTGTATTCAAATTGGAAAGTGCCTGCCTCTGACCTAAGCCTCATGAAATTGAGCCTTTGTGTGTGTGTGTGTGTGTGTGTGGGGGGGGGGGAGATGGGGGTGGGGGGGGGGGTGTTTGGTGTGCTCTCACAGAGAGAGAGAGAGAGAGAGAGAGAGGTGTGAACTTATTTTGCATTGTGAAACCAAAAGTTGTCATTAGATTTTGGTAGAATCTGCAAGAGACATGGTTTTCAGAATCTTAGTTTACCTGGAATTGAACTTGCTGGGTGAAGCCAAACTGCTACACAGTTGATGTTGGTAAATATGTTAAGATTTCTTTTGTGGGCTCCTGACAAGGAAGATTTGGTTTAGGACTAGCTCCTAGAAACTAGTCCATTATTTGCAAGAAAGAAATAGATTTCTTGGTTTTATTGTATGTACAATGCTTGATGTGGATATTTTAATTGAGGATTTTGATCTGCATTTATTCAATGAAATGTGGACTCATCAAAAGAAAAAGAAATTGAAGTTTTAAATTGATATTTTATTAGGAAGGTTTTTTTTTTTTTTTTTTTTTTTTTTTTGAGAAGCATATTAGGAAAGGTTATCAGACTTCTTTTTTCTGTAGGCCCATGAATCATGATAACACTCTTAATAGTGCTTGCTAAACAAAACATGAGATGGCCATAACTAGTGCTGTAGTAGTTGATGCCGTTCCTATGTTTAATTAATTTATTGCTCCTCTACCCATCAAAATTGTCACATTTTATGATTTTTAGTTCCATTTGTAACTATTAGATCTTTTAGTTCTATTAATTATTTAAGTGTGCGGGGTTCAAGTCTTAAGAGTGGTCACTTGACTCACTTCATGCAAAAAAATGCTGAAGAGTAGACTGGAAGTCACCCATCCTAAGACTGTAATGACCCTTTTATGTTTATCTGTGATGCAGCTCTTCTTGGCTTTGTTGAAGGTCCTCCGTTTACCCTGCAGCGGCTCTGTGAGGTGACTACTTCATTTGTGCATTATATATTATGCTATTCTAACTGCCCCCCCCCCCCCACACACACACACACACACATGTGGTGGTGGCAAACCAAAAAAATGGTGGATTTCTTTGGGGGTGACAGGTGGGATACTTGCACATCTCCAAGTAATTTATGACTTCTTGACTAGGAAGATCTGCACATTAATTTTGTCTCGTTGCTGTTACATATTTAATTTGCTCTAATAAATTTCTCATGCTATATCTTATCCTAATCTTTCAAAGCTTGGTTTAGCTCTTGAAAAGGTATACTAATTTTTGTGCTGTTTCTGTTTGTCGATGTTGAAATCTTTTATGATTTATTGCCCTGTCAAGCGCAAGTTGTGTGGGTTTTCAAGTCTTAGGCTGTATGGTGCAATTGTAAAAGTTTCAGGTTTTCAAGTGCAAGTGACACTTCATGCAAAAATATGTTGGGGTAGGGACTGTAGTCAAACTACCCGTTCCAGGACCCTAGTGGGAACAGGATCAGCACTGGGTAATGACCCCATATAAGCATTAAGAGTCCTGCTGGTCTGCCTTATTCAGTTATTCTGTTGCTGCTTCCTAATATGGTTTTGTGAATGTTGATGCTACATTATGTGGCCTCAGTTTTTTGGGTGTGCTTGTCTTTGTGTCTAGGGCTCAGACTCCTCTAATCACCAGACTTTGATCGATCAGTCTATGTTTATGGGTTTTCTTTACGAGTGATATTAGAGATACTACTGATTTTATTTTTATTACATAAGCTTTACAAACTGATGTATCAACATTTAAACATAATACATAAAGTAATTAAAGAATTATTTATTATATTGTTGATGTGGCAACAAATCATATTTATTACTATTTCAATTTGTAAATTTTTTGTAGTAAAATTAGTAGTACATTTTTTAATGTTTTCCTTCCTTGACATAATCACTCGCTTCATAATGTGTCTATTTGAGCGTGAACGTGTTGTAAGTTTTCACAATCCTAATCATTTATCCCTTTTCATTTTTTGTTTTATGACGGAAAAAAAAAATTCCATTCCATATTTTGTTATGTTTTGCATGGGCACTCGTCAAATTTAGAAATGTTTGACATGGTCATGGCGTACACCGCTTTCCAAATAGTTAATAGAATGGTGGTAAAAGTTTGAAAATTGAAATGGCTTAATTATCAATATATTAAAATTTTAAAATTTGTATTTATTCTTTCCTACTATTTTTTATGCTTACTCTTCTGACAATTTATCTTGTCCTGCCTGTAGAATTTGTTGGTGACGTCTATGTTAACCAAATCTATTGATCAATATCCACAACCAACTGTGCAAAAGCTAGATGAACCAGAGAAAGCAAGCGAAGAACTCGAGGCTCACCCCAATTCGGTAGGAGATGGAGATGAAGTAATGACGGATGTAGAGGCTGATATTGATGATGATATGACCATTGATGTGGAAGCTTTTGAAGAAATAGTTGGATCATCAGAAAAAAAAAAAAAAAAAAAAAAAAAAAATCTTAACCAACTGCTAATTCTTAGTCTTGGATGATTATTTCTGGTCAATTGAATGCCTCAATTTTTACCGAGCTAAAGGCTCTATTTCATTGGAGTTCTGGATTTCTAAATGGGCACGGTTGGCCCAGTGTATTCTGCTTCTGAGTTTGGTAAACTTCACGATAGCACTAAGGAGAGGATAGATCCTTGCGGCGAGGAATTACAAAAATCTTGTCTCAATATCCCAGGGGCTGTATTTATAAAATAACATGAGATCGAAGATTACTTGGCTTTTCATCTGCTCATCAAGAAAAAAAAGTGAGAGGATTACTTGGCTTTTCAGGTATTAAATTGGTAGTGCTGTATTAAATTAATAACTTGTGAACGAATTTAAGCTCTTTATGTGATTTTAAATACTCAGGTGCAAGATAATAGCTCATTTGTTTTTGAGAAACAAACACGCACACACAAGGATGGGCTCTAACACAGACACAACAAACTCTACTCTAAAGTCATAATAGATAAATAGTTCAATTTTAGAACATAAGTGACATCTTAGAACTTGTACTTTTAAAATTTTTTTCGTCATTGCTGAAGGGATTAAGCATATATAATGTAGAGTCAATTGGTTGTAATGAAATGCCTTTGATTTATTCCCATGTATATAGATTTGTGAATTAAGTTAAGCAATTTTTTGCAGAGAGTTTATTAAAGAGCACTGACTACTATTGATAATTGATGGCATAATTTCCAATTTCCATTTTAACTAAATTTTAAAACTAAGTCTAATGTGATATTCAAATATTAATTCATAAGAGGTCTCAAGAATACGGAGGAAAAAAATTCTATTTACAAGAGGATGGCTTTATTTCCTGCAATTTAATTCGTTGGCAAATTTGATGTTTTATTTGAATTCTAAAGAGAGTAGAGTTGTTGTGATTGCAAAGAGAAGGGTAGAGCTACCAAGGAAAATTCACGGTTACAATATATCTTTTGATGGTATTTTGTTTTAGAGAAGATGAAATTATGGGTTATTTTTATAGAACAGGTTGAACGAGTTATTAATTTGAATGATTAGGGGTTTTTATTTTCTTGTTTTTGAATGGGCTTTTTTTTTTTTTTTTTTTTTTGTAATGAATATGTGTGTGTATATATATTTTGTTGATGTTTAGTGTAATCTTTTTATTTTTATTTTTTTGAGGTAAAAGATAAGAGGTCTAATCTTGTTGTTATTTGGGCTAATAATTAGTGTTGTTATTTGGGTTTTTGTTTGGTTTTACTTTTTTAAGAGGCCAAGGATTGTGTTTAGGTAGGTCAAGATAATTTTTGTTGAATCCAAATTCTTGAGATTTTCAAGTTAGGTATTCAATATATATATTTTTAAATTAGACAAGAATGTTCAAATAGTGTGTAAAACACCTATGAACGTTTAGACCCCCAATTCACAAATTACCAACACAAGCTTATAATCAAACAATGTATGTGCGGAATATGAAAATAAGTTAAAACAGAATTGGTAAAACAATCTAAACCAAAATTAATCACAACCACAGCAGTAATTAAAAGGCAAAGATTAAGGGAAGAGAGATGCAAACACGAAGACAACACAGCGATGTGTCATCAAAGAGGAAACCGAAGTCCTCAGTGAAAAACCTCTCTGCCGCCCTCCAAGCTTCTTGTTCCAACAGGGTTACGCCAAACTTTGTCTTCTCTAGCTTACCAGATCCCGCAATCGCTCATTGCATCAACCAAAATGAATTGGTCCCTTCTGAATTGCTTCCCAAGCACCAAAAAGCCTTCTCACAGATATGGGTATGGTGAGATAAGGATTTGGCTAATGTACCTCTCAAGGATATGTCAATGGAGAGGGTGAGAGTAGAGGAATTTGGAAAATCAAAGGATGAAGATTGTGGAAGAGTCAATTTTGTTTTTTTTCTAGGGTTTCTCTCTCAAAATTCTCTTTGGAAACTCTCAACATTTCGTGGGTATAAGGGTATTTATAGTAAGGTGTATGAGGAATGCGAAGAGTCAGTTACAATAACCAAACAAGGCACTCTGGTGACTCAAGCTCACGACTGGAACTAGTCGCAAGTTTGAGTTGCGAGCTAATTGCTTGGCCAAACTGGAGGTTTTGTCCTGTAGTGTAATAGTTGGCGTGACCCTTTAGCTCCACTTGCATGCTTCACACTTGTACAATTCTGGCGACTTTCTAGTTGCGAGGCTCTTCTTGAATGCACACTTTTGAGCTTTTCTTCACACTCTCTTACACACTACCTTTACATGATTCCCACCTAAATGTAGGGTTTCTAAATGCTGAATTACAAGAAAATTTAGCACGGAATAAAACCAACAAAATGATTGAATAAATTCAACATTACAGGCAAAATAGGTTTAAGTTATAGAATATTGTGTGTATGAACACCCTGAGTAATGTATAAAGCCGACACTGATAGACCTTGCTATTTATTGATAGAAATCTCAACTGTACTTGATTTGATCAATAGTATCATTGTTATTACCTATTCCTACGAATCAACATCACACCCAAGGGAGAAAAAGATTTAGCTCATGCTGATTATCAAAAAGCAATGACAGCAAATTTTTATGAGGCACATATTGAAGCCTTGAAAAACAAAACGTAGAACTAGCATGCAATGAAAATGTAAAGGCTAAGATCTTTGTGGAAGGGGGCTTGGTCTGGAAATCATTCACACCTTCTGGATGGAATACATGTTTTTATGCATGCACATTCATCTATCATTGAAACCAACTATTTTTTGCCTTTTTAGTTAAATTTGAGTCATGGTTATTTTAGGTTCACCATGTGTGATTTTTCCATTTTGAAAATGGGATAACATTTTGTCAACGGGGTCAGAGGATTAATGGGTACAAATTGGAGTTTCTGTAGGTAAATCAATTTAACTCATTATGAGAAGTGCTACATCCACAATATTTTCACAACAAATCATAGATGGTAAGTTGTTATTCGTTTTAATTTGAATCCACAACTGAAATTGATAGGCCAAAAATGTATTGACCCCTTGTGATTAAATTAATTAATTAGCCAAGTTATTAATTAATCAATTTAACATGTAAATGCGTGGTAGCACAAACAAATCACCAATAAACTAATTATGCTGCGGAAAATAAATAACATGGTGATTTTTTTACGTATGGGGAAAACCTGACTGCAAAAACCCCACCAGGTGATTTTCAGATCACCACTCTCAAAACTCCACTATTATCACAACAAGCGATTACAAGTAAAAGAATCCCAAATACCTTACCAACTTACAGTTGAATCCTTATCCCAATACCCAATTGGACTTGTTCTGTAGTGACAGTTCCCCCTTTTAATGCACGGCTCCCAAGTACGTGACTAACCAATGCGCGGATCCCATTACGTGACTTCAATCACCAACTAGAAAGAGTTGTTGGCTGTAAAGTTCTTCAGTTCATCAACGATGAAGATCAAGAAGATGTTTGGTCACAAAACCCAAAGGTGCACATACACAGAAACTTCTACAGAAGAGATGAACTAGGGTATAACTTTGTCTCTAGTCACAATTTGCTTGAACAGAGTTTTCTCAATGCTTGTGCAACTTGTGTACCTATTAACGGCCCTTAAAACAATCCTTTTATATGCCTAGGGTTAGAAGAAAAGAAGGCCTAAAGACACATCCACGGATCCCAAGAAATCAGATCAAAAATTCTAATTTTATAAACCTCGACAGATAGAAGGTGTTGAGTAGGTGTCGAGATTTAATAACTGTGCACTTTTTCAGCTTGTTTTTTGGATAGACTTGATGACTTCAACACTTGATCTTGAAACCTTGTTTCTTGAAGTATTAAAAACACCTAGAACTACCCAATTACAAGTTGAGTGCATTTTGTCAAAAGATTGGCCAATTACATAAAAGAATGACATATGTTCTTAACACGTGAAACACATATGTCCTAACAATTTCCCCCTTTGGCAATCCGTGACAAAACCACAACAAACAATGAACATATGAGAGAAGTCATAAATCACTCAACTCATATTCACTTGTTGAATACAATAAAATCTATCCCAATCATAACTGTTTGATGGAGACTATCACCTTCGAGGTACATCCTATAACTCTTACATCTCCAAGAATACACGCTTGCAATTATATTTAAAGCATTTTTGATCTTTTTGCTTTTTATTTTCTTTGCATATTTTCTTTTATTTAGCATATCATGCATGAGCATATAAGAGAGAGAAAAGAAATACCCAAGATGTTAAGCATTTGACATTGCACTTTTGCTATGCCGAAGCATACGGATGTCTTTGACACTGCACTTTTGCTATACTGAAGCATACATGTGTCATTCATGATTGGCAAGCAACAGTGGTGAGATGGTTATTTATGCCTTTCTCTTAGGATTTTCTAGTCCTACCCATCAAAAAGAGTGATGCGAGTGTTAAGTTCAAGAGATAACTTAATCTTACTCATCACAAACAAGAGTCACAAAGCTCACTTGCTTAGTTGTGCATAAGAATGCTCATCTAAGCTACAGATGATACAAAGTTTAGAAAACTTTGTTTCAATGGCCATCCAAGGTACACAAGTACCAAAGTACACAGAACACACATTGTTTTTGTATTTTTCTGATTTTTCAATTTTTTTTAAAATTTTTATATGAAAAACAAAATAAACAAAACTGAAAAACAAACAAGCAAAAACATGTTAAACAAAGCAAAGCATAAAACTAGACTAACTCAAAATAAATGCAAGACACACAAGTAATGCGACAAATAAAAAACAAGAAGATAGAAGAAAGTGATAAAATCGCTTAGAGTCTTTTTTCTTCCACACATTGGAAGAACATTTCCTTTGATTAAACCCTTGAACCGGCGGTGAGGGGGAAGAATTGAAACCGTTCAAGTTCGAAAGGAACATGAGGGCTTTAAGAAGATCACTAAGAGGAGCAAGAGAGGATTAAAGCTGATTCTGGCTTCCAGATGCGATCATGCCGTTGCTCTGTTGAGTGGCTAACCACTTGTAGCAATTTGGTCGTGTATGACCAGCAGCTCCACAATGATGACAGAAATGATGCTTCTTCTGTTTAGGCTTTTGAGAGTTAGCCTTCTTAGGCCTAGGGTTTTTAACATCTTTCTTATCTTGCTTAGGGGGTATTCCTAAGATAGATTTACCCTTGTCTAAGTTCTCATTAGCTAATTCAGTTTTAACATCAATGTTCTCAATTTCAGTATTATTAACAGGAGAAACAAACACAGTAGCACTAGTAGAAGCAATATTAGAGGAAGAAAGACCATACCCTAAACCTATTCGATCCGAAGCAGATTTTTGAATGCTGAGCATTTCATCAAGCTTTACACTTGAAGTCCTCTCCAATTGAGCTCTGACTTAAAACAACTTCGCTTTAAGCTTCTTAGTCTTCTCGGCCAAGAAATTGTTCTCAAACCTCAATGCACCAATCGTTTGATTAGCTTTATCAAACTTTGTGAAAAGCTCTTCACGATCAAGTTCCACATCACTGAGTTTCTTGGTGGCCAGCCTATATAGTTTCTCACGCTTCTCAGAGAGCTTGTAAAGCTTCTCATAGGCTGTATGAATATCATCTTGATCATCCATCTTCTCACATTTAGAATCCACCAATTCTTCTTCTTCTTCCACATCTTCAACAATCCCTTCAGTAGGATTGACTGTGGCAGTGAAGGCATTTAAGATTCCGTCATCCTCATTGTCAGAATCATCTTCAGGCTCAGTGTCACTCAACGTAGCAGCAAGTGCCTTTCTCTTCCTAACACTCTTAAGATATGTGGGATACTCTTGCTTCATGTGACCGAATCCATAACATCCAAAACACTTTGGTCCTGCAGGAACAGTGTACTAATCGCCATTTTTAGCATCCTTTTTCCCTTTGTCTTGGCCCTTAAATTGAAAGGAACTAGATTGTCTGCGGTCCTTATCGAAGCTCCTCCCATTGGCATTCTTCATAAACTTCTTGAACTGCCTTGTAATGTAGGACTTCATCTTGAAATCTTTATCATCGGAAGACTCATCTGTGTCACTGCTCTTTGCCTTCAAGGCCATGCTCTTGCCTTTACCCGACTTGCTAATCCTAGATAACCCTAGCTCGTAGGTCTGTAAGTTACCAACCAGCTCAGTCAAAGGAATCTTGTCAATATCCTTTGATTTCTCTATAGCCATAATCTTTGCATGGAATCTCTCGGGTAGAGATCTGAGCACTTTCCTCATAATCTTGGGTTCAGGAATGGTTTCCCCAAGATTGAAGACTGAGTTCACTATGTCTTTGAGCTTGGTATAAAACTCATCGAACGACTCATCCTCCTCCATTTTTATCTCTTCAAAGCTTGTAGTAAGCTTTTGAAGCTTTGAATCTTTGACAGCCTTTGTACCCGCATAGGTTGTCTGAAGGATGTTCTATGCTTTCTTAGCAGTTTCTGTGGAGGATATCTTCTTAAACTCCTCATTGGTGACTGTGCTAAATATGGAATTCAACGCTCTGCTGTTGAATTTTGTCGTCTTGATCTTGGCTTCATCCCAATCGACCGGCACTTCTTTTGGCTTGGTCCAGCCAATCTCTACAGCTTGCCATACATTTTCATCTAGAGACTGCAAGAAAGCTCTCATGCGTACCTTCTAGTATGCATAGTTAGTGCCATCAAATAAAGGAGGTATCATTAATGACTGTCCTCTATCCATGACAAACAGGGGTCAATGGATCAACACAGCAAATATTAAACCTAATTAGAGTGTGCCTGCTTTGATACCACTTGACAGGCCAAAAATGTATTGACCCCTTGTGATTAAATTAATTAATTAGCCAAGTTATTAATTAAGCAATTTAACATGCAAACGCATGGTAGCACAAACAAATCACCAATAAACTAATTATGCAGCGGAAAATAAATAACACAGTGATTTGTTTACAAATGGAAAAAACCTGACAGCAAAAACCCCACCGGGTGATTTTCAAGTCACCACTCCCGAAACTCCACTATTATAACAATAAGCGATTACAAGTAAAGGAATCCCAAGTACCTTACCAACCTACAGTTGAACCCTTACCCCAATACACAATTAGACTTGTTCTGTAGTGACAGTTCCCCCTTTTGATGCACGGCTCCCAAGTAAATGACTAACTAATGCGCGGATCCCAATATGCGACTTCAATCACCAACTAAAAAGAGTTGTTAGCTGCAAAATTCTTCAGTTCATCCATGATAAAGATCAAGAAGATGCTTGGTCACAAAACCCAAAGGTGCACATACACAGCAACTTCTTCAAAATAGATGAACTAGGGCATAACTTTGTCTCCGGTCACAATTTGCTTGAACAGAGTTTTCTCAATGCTTGTGTAACTTTTGTACCTATTGACAGCCCTTAAAACAATCCTTTTATATGCCTAGGGTTAGAAGAAAAGAAGGCCCAAAGACATATCCACGCATCCCAAGAAATCAGATCAGAAATTCTGATTTTATAAACCTTGACAAATAGAAGGTGTCGAGAAGCTGTCGAGCAAGTGTCGAGATTTAATGACTGTGCACTTCTTCAGCTTGTTTCTTGGACAGAATTGATGACTTCAACACTTGATCTTAAAACCTTGTTTCTTGAAATATTAAAAATACATAGAACTACCCAATTACAAGTTGAGTGCATTTTGTCAAAGGATTAGCCAATTACATAAAAGAACGACATATGTTCTTAACACGTGAAACACATATGTCCTAATAGAAATTACTTTTTTTGTCCACCCATAACAACTAGTAACAACCTGCCATTTAAGATTTGTTGTGAAAGTATCGTAGATGTAGCACTTTTCATTAATTAACCCTGTTAAAGATATTTCAATGCAATAATAGAATTTTCAACCTCAATCTTAAAGCTTTAAAAGCCAACACTTCATATTTTTGCCTCCATATTTTAAGACCAATGTTTTCCAAAAGATAACATAATAATTTAACTACTTAATTTCACAATATCCATGAAGATAATAAACCAACTAAACACTCAAATAACCCAAATAAACTAAAATAAAGGATTTATTAACCAACTAAACACTCAAATAACCCAAATAAACTAAAATAAAAGGATTTATTAACCGCAACATGTTTGAAAACCAAATTCCTACTTTATTTTGGGGGTCCACAGAAAAACCTTAATCGGCCACCCGTTGTACAATGCCCTAACCCACTTATCAAATAAGATAACTCCCCCAAAACCAAAATCCATACTCATAAATCATGGTTTAAGGTCTTCACTTAATTGATGTTCAAGTTTGGTGTAGTATTTGAATTGCCAGAAGACATCCTAGAGTGAGGAATGGGCTGAATAAGTAACGATAATACACTATCTTTAGTTTTTCGGTCTGCAACACCGAACCCATCTCCATATTGGTACATGAAATGACTCATCCTTGCAAAGTTCATTACAATTTCAATAAATGTTTGACAGAATGGAGAACTCGCAACTCTCTCTTCGTTCATCTTCTTCCGTCCTGTACTAATCAAAGACTTCACATACTCATAAGCGTCTTTTTCACTAGCACCAGTTTCATTCATGTAAAATTGGATTGATTTTGGAACATCACCTCTTTTTAATTCAATCAAAGTTTCCAAAGAAAAAAAAAGAAAACATTGTTAGGCTATGCTTGTGTGAAGTAGTTGAAAGCATTTTTAATGAAACTATTAGAATAGTGTGATTAGCATACTGCAGATGTTCAAAATCATCTATAAGTCGTAGAATCATTGATGACCAATGGATTATTTTGGGGCATTCTTCCAAGCAATCCAAGGCTTCCTTCATTATTGGATTGGTGACCATAAAGTAAGCATGCATTAGTATAACTGGTGTTGAGGATGAAATCCATGCATTCTCAAGGTATTCTTCAAGGCTTGGTATATATCCGTTGTAGTACCACTTTGCCTCCAACAAAAAAGATCTACATAAATCTGCCCACTGAAACAATTATAATGGACCATGAATTCGAGGAATTAAAATCATCATGTATTTAAGAGAAAATGTTAACAATAAACAATGATAGATTTAAAAGCTCTATTCATGCCAATACCGCTTTTTTCAAGTATCGAATTATGTGGAATCCTTGTTCCTTAAGGGGATCAAAAGCCATTTCATTAACAAAGTTGTAGACAACGAGGAAACATATCTTCATATAATCTGGAAGCCAATCCATTGCATTGATCTCCCATCTGGAGTCACAAAAAAAAAAATAAAAGAGTAATTTTTTAGATTATATGTCAAAGGGGATGAGGCGTAATGCACTAATATGATTCATACAATAATACAAACTTCTCAATGGCATCTGTGAAGAGCTTGAGTTCATCCAAAGTTCCATATACGTCATAAACATCATCTACTATCGTTATCAGTGAACCCAACTTTGTTAAATTTATCCTACAGCACCCAAACTGAGGTTGATCTATCATACCCATTGACTAGAAGAAAATCTCCAGTAGCCTATCCCTTGTAAATATCAAATTTTCTCCAAGCTTAGTGTTCTTCCACCACCTTTTTATGGACAAAACAAGAAAATATCAATTTTCTAAAATTAAAATTTAGGCTATAATAAACTTGATTATTTATTTTATGTTGCCATGAGATTTGATTTTAATTTTAATATTCATCATTGTACACGTCAATAGTTCAATAAAGAATCTATACAGTCCCTTCAAGGGTTGTCAATAACTAAGTAATTAATGTATTGATTGTATGTGAGAAATAATAAGCTTTTTTAACCTTGACACTTGTTTTAGATCTTCTTGGTGGATTGCTTGCACCAGGTTGAAATCCATTTCTGCATGCTCAAGCAAGATGGGATTCAGGTCTTCTTTGCTTCTATATAAATCAATGAACCACCTTGTTTCCAACCTTATTATTCTCCAATCCAGTGGAAGCTCTAAGGCATGACTTACTATAGCAGATAGAGTTTTACTTTGATATATATAGAGCCGGCTCAACAAGTTTGGGGGCCTTAGGCGAAAATTTTAAGTGGATTTTTTTTTTTTAACTTTAAAGTCTAAATTTGTACAAATAAAAATTAATTTATTACATGGTTCATTAAATTAGTATCACTATAATACAAATGAGTTGATATAATAAACATCAAATAATTAATTGGTGTGATAATTTATAATAATTGATAAAGTAAGAGTTTGCATTAAAAAAAAATTTGATAACTTATTAATTAGTGTGGGGTCATGTGGGGGCCAGCTTAGCTTAGGCCTTGTGATGTGTGAGGCTTGTGGACAAGACTACACAGTGCTATGTGCACTATGTAGTCTTATCCTATTAAGTTGTGTGCATAGTTATTATGCAGTATTCTGCATTTTAGGATACAATGTGACTTTTTTAATGCATTTTATTGACAAATAAAAGTACCTAAAATATTTTTTTTTTGTAATTAAAATATATGGATAAATATATTATATATATAATTTTTTTTTTTTTACAGGTGGGAGCCTTTTTTATTTGGGGGCCTTAGGCGATTGCATCAATTGCTTATATGGTTTAGCCGGCCCTGGATATATATTCTGCTTTACATATTCTTGGAGGTGCTTGGTTGCAAAATCTCTTGTTTCCTCCAAGATATTCTCACTTTTTGTCGAAAGGAATGAGGCTTCATACAAGGATAACATACCCTAGGTATCCTCATAAAGGCATGCCTTGAATTTCCCTCTCTCATCCTTGAAAATATTGAAAACTCCTACAATGACCAACACGAGGTCGACAGTTATTAACTTTATTGTGGTAGTATGTAAATTGTAAAATCCATTAAATAAAATCATAACCATGAACTGTATTCTTTTCATTTATGGGGAATTGGAAAAGATATTATTCCTTTATGAGAATTTTTTTTTCCTTTCCTAAATTGCCTTGAGAGATGTTATATCCATGTTGTCTAAGGAATCTAAATTTAAGAGCTGTGGCATATAAATTCTCCTTCCTCCGCGTATCACCACTTTGATTATTGTCATATAGACCTTCCAATATTCGCTTCATCTCTCCCTCAAAGTGATAAGATAATCCAAGTCTTTGCAAGACATCTATCAGCTCCAGTTGCTCTAAAGGATCCACCACTTTGTCAAGTGCCATCCTCACGTGTTCCTTCAACATATTTCTTTGTCTAGTGAAAGTTTCTCCCTACATCACAATGTTTATCATGAACAAGGGGCTAGTCAGTTTCCAAGAGCACTAGTAAAACGATATAGCAATTGAAAATAATAACAAAATGCCCCACATATTTGTTTCTCAGTGACTGGATGTAATCATAGTTCCAAATTGAAGGTTGGTAATTTGTTGATTGTCGAATGATAATGGAATTATATGACATTTTGCTTTCTGCCATGCCACTGCTAGCTAGCTAGATGGTGGCAGCACTCTTGTGAAATTGCAAGTAAGGAGTGAAGCAAGTAGGTTTATATAATGGTCACATCTGGACATTGATAATAGATAATGACAATTAATAATGAACTATCGTATAATGATTTTAAAATATAAAAACTTATAGAAAGAAATTGCAAAAGTTCATGTACTTGCATTTGAGTGTGTGTTTTTTTGTTGTCAGGGGTGGAGCTAGGGGGGCCATGCCCAGCGCCCCCCCCCCCCCCCCCCCCCCCCCCCCCCGAGTTTTGAAAAATTCCTCCAATAGTAGTAAAAAAAAAAAAAAAAAAAAAAACCATTAAAAATTAGGAAAAACTTAGGTTATGTTTAGCAATAGTTTTTGTTTTCTATTTTCAAAAACTTGTTTTTGGGAATATAAAGAAAAACAATTTTTATATTTTTGAATTCAAAAACATGTTTGGTTATTTGAAACTAAGAAGATAGTTTTTTGAAGAAAAAAATAGAAAATACTGAAATATGTTGTTACTATGATTTAAACTCTAATGCTAACTTATTAAATGTGACAAATTCATTAAATTAAATACGTGTTTTTATTAACTTTTGAAAATTAGAAACTGAAAACAGTCTTTTGCATGTTTTCAGTTTCCTTCACAAATTGAGTTTTGAGAACGATTTTTGTTTTCTGTCCATTTTGAATTGCCAAACAAGTTTTTTAATTTAAAAAACAGAAATTTGTTTTTGAAAACAGAAAATAAGGAAAAAAAAAAAGAAACAGTTACCAAACATTCCTTAAGATTTTTAATTTTTAATCACCGACCCCCTAAGATTTTTGAAAAAAAATACATATAGCAATTTCAGTTCTAAAAAACCCAGCCCATTCTTTGGCCCATAAACAATTTTGCAAAAAAAAAAAAAAAAAAAAAAAAACTCAAATCCCTTGTAAATTAGGACTCCAAAATCCAAATAAATATGCAAAAACGAAACCCAAACTTCCTAACCTCAAAGATCCAAACTTTAGGAGGCTCACTACCGTTTGTATAAAAAAAAAAAAAAAAAAAATTGCACTTATGACGCCAACTGCAATTGAGCAAGTGGCCATAACAACCACCAACAAATTAGCCCTACTTGACATTTATGCCACCTCCACAGCTCTACCTTCGCTACAATCTTTGGTGTGGTATGAGTTTCTCACTCTCTCTATCTATGTTCTGTTGTCTGCTACTTTAATTGTATTGTTTTTAGACTAAGTGTCTGTTTGGCATGATTAATTTTGCCAACTTATTTTACTATTCAACTTATTTTTGTTACTATTCATAGATTCCACTGCACTTTTTGGTACTATTTATAGGTCACACTGTACTATTTCAGCTAACTTTTACCTTTATCTACAGTACTTTCAGCAAAAAAATTTTAGTTTCAATAAAATAAGTAGATCCCAAACAAACTTTAAGAAGATGATTGAAAGTTAAGTATTTTTTTTTTTCACTTTTTTTGGGAGTCTTTTGGCTAAATATTGCTAAATTTAAAACATATTTGCGTTATAGGTACCGTTACAAGTTATTTAGGGGAATGAGGAGAGAGATTGAATTTCGGCAACAGTGTTGCCGAAATTCAAGAAAAAGTAGGAGAGAGAATGAGAAAAAGGGAGGAGAGAGAAAAGCTTGAATTTCGGCAACAGTGTTGCTGTAATTCATCTGCCCAATTTCCTCACCTGACTGGATGTGTGAGTGTGAGAAGTGCAATGAGTGAGTGCCCAAAAAAAAAAGTAATTGTGGCAATGGTATTGCCAAAAATGGTAGGGGGGAAAAAAAAGTGAATGCCAAAATTTGGGGAAGAATTAAAGAAAAATATAATGTGCTACGCACACAATATTTTTATAATATTTTCACAATAAATTACAGGTAACTAGTTATTATTAGTTCAAATTTAAATTTGACATTGAGATTACTATTTTAATCTAACAATAACAACAAGTAACAACCTGATACTTAGAATTTGTTGTAAAAACGTTGTAAAAATTGTGTGCACTTATCATTTCTTAAAAAAAAAAAAAAGTGTAATGGATTTGCCGAAAATGGGAAAAAAAAAATAAAAACTTTTTTTTCCCAATTGTGGCAATGGTATTGCCGAAATTGTGGGGAAAAAATTTTTTTTTTCCCCACAATTTCGGCAATACCATTGCCACAATTGGGAAAAAAGTTTTTTTTTTTTTTTTTCTTTCAATTGTGGCAATGGCATTGTCGAAAGTGTGGGAAAAATTTTTTTCCCCACAATTTCGGCAATACCATTGCCACAATTGGGAAAAAAAAGTTTTTTTTTTTTTACTAGTTGTGGCAATGGCATTCCCGAAATTGCTGGGAAAATTTCTTTCCCCACAATTTCGGCAATACCATTTGGGGAAAAAGTTCCCCCCCCCCTCCAATTGTGGCAAGGGCTTCGCGGAATTTGGGGGGAAATTTTTTTTTCCCCCAATTTCGGCAATACCATTTGGGAAAAAAAAAAATTTATTTTTATTTTTTCTCAATTGTGGCAATGGCATTGCCGAAATTGTGGGGAAAATTTTTCCCCCACAATTTCGGCAATACCATTGCCACAATTGGGAAAAATAAGTTTTTATTTTTTTTTCCTATTTTCGACAATGACATTGCCACAATTGCCAAAAAAAAAATTGCCACAAACCCATTGAAACTTTTTTTTTCCTCCCATTTTTGGCAAGCCACAATTGCCACAAAATGTTCGGCAAATCCATTACACTTTTTTTTTTTAAGAAATAATAAGTGCACACAATTTTTACAATATTTTTACAACAAATTCTAAGTATCAGGTTGTTACTTGCTGTTATTGTTAAATTAAAATAGTAATCTCAATGTCAAATTTAAATTTGAACTAATAATAACTAGTTACCTGTGATTTATTGTAAAAATATTGTGTACGTAGCACATTATATTTTTCTTTAATTCTTCCCCAGATTTTGGCATTCACTTTTTTTTTTCCCCTTCCATTTTCAGCAATACCATTGCCACAATTACATTTTTTTTTTTTTTTTGGCACTCACTCATTGCACTTCTCACACTCACACATCCGATCAGGTAAGGAAAATTGGGTAGACGAATTACGGCAACACTGTTGCCGAAATTCAAGCTTTTCTCTTTCCTCCTTTTTTCTCATTCTCTCTCCTACTTTTTCTTGAATTTCGGCAACACTGTTGCCGAAATTCAACCTCTCTCCTCATTCCCCTAAATAACTTGTAACAGTACCTATAACGCAAATATGTTTTAAATTTAGCAATATTTAGCCAAAAGACTCCTTTTTTTGGACTTAGCACACTACAATACAATAAATATTTGTACTTTCAGATTGAAAAGTCAAGACACCACCACCGATGACACTTCATCGCACAACACAATAGCACTTAATGGTTTCCAGCTAAGCAACAATCTAATTCAAACCAAAAATAAAAGAATAAAAAACCTAAAGCAACCACAGATTGTTTCGTACTGCGGCCTAGTTTACAGCCTAGTTAACACTTAAATTGAATTTATTATAATTTGATAAAACTAATTTTTAAATTATTTTTTTAATTAATAGTAGTGGCTTGGATAATTAAATTAAATTATTGCTCATAGACTTGTTAGGATGAAGCTTGGTAACAAGACGGACAATAAGTTTTTGAGTGAGTGATTTCTAAAGAATTTAGTTCAAAATCAATTATAAATGATTTTAATGCCATGAAAGATGACACATCTTTATTAAGTTATTTATTTAAAATTATTTTTTTAATTAATAGTAGTGGCTTGGATAATTAAACTAAATTATTGTTTATAGACTTGTTAGGATGGAGCTTCGTAACAAGATGTACAATAAGTTTTTGAGTGAGTGATTTGTAAAGAATTTAGTTCAAAATCAATTATAAATGATTTTAATGCCATGAAAGATGACATATCTTTATTAAGTTATAGTTAATTTGTCAAATAAAGAATGTTTTCACTCATTATTTTTGCTAATACTTAAGAATTTTATTGTGTTTATCTTGGCCTCCCCTTGAATAAATTTCTGGCTCCACTACTAGTTGTTGTTGATAACTCGATATATTCATGTTCTTTTTTTATTATTAATTTTTGTTTAATTTAAGTTTCTTAATAACCTCTTGAAAAAGTTCATGGAGCCACTGCTAGAACTTGATTATGTACATTGTCCTAATTACAATTGTTCAATCCCAATGGAATCTCTAACAGATTCATTTAACCTCATTCCGTGATTCAAGGCATTGGCTGCTCTAGAATTTTTTTAAGGGTGGTTACTAAGAAACTTAATGAAGTATTACAATTTCTTTGTACTAAAAAAGAAAAAAAGGACTAAGAGATATAGTGGAAATTAAAAATGTTAAGATAAGAATAATAAAGAGAAAGTCTAAAATGACGAGAGAGAGAGAGAGAGAGAGAGAGAGATATGATACTTGTTATAATTGTAAGTCAAACTTCTAAAGAGAGCAAAATTGTTACGATTGCAAAGTCAAAGAGAGCATAACTATCGGCAGTACCAAGAAGAACTCACGACCTCTTTGTACTGTTTAAAAAAAAAATGAAGTTAGAAATTATTTTTATGTAATGAGTTGAATGAGTTACAAATTTAAATAATTAAAGATTTTTATTTGGATCATTAGAAATTTACAAATTAAAGATGTTGTAATATACTCTTACCATAACCGACTAAAATGCATATAAGAATTAGAAATGTGGTCAATATCACGAAGGATAGGGAGATACCATCTATACCCAAATAAAACTTGATGTTTTTATCAAAATGAAAAGTGTGACTTTACTAAACAAGCAAGAAAAGCTCTTTACTAAGAAAATAGATAGGGCTTTTCTAGCTTGTTGCTTTCTTCGCATTCTTTTATTTTTAAGTTGGTAATGACTAATGACCCACCCCTTGTTTCAGCATGGCACATTATAACCAGGGCTTGACTTTTCAATAAAAGTTTAGCATTCATCAATTCATTAAAATGACAACGTACGTGCAAACAAGAAATTGTATACATGTTGTACCATATATCAATGTATCCATTCGGCGAAACGAGCAGCTCCAGGGAATCATAGAGTCGTATAAAGAAAAGTGAAGATTAAAGCTACTGACTATTTACTTCTTTAGACTGTCTGTCGGGGATAAAGCAAAAGCCAACGATTATGTCAATGTCAAGGACCAAAACACAAAAATATAGGGGGTGTTATTTTGAGGGACAGACATGTGGATAGGACTATAATGCAATGATCCTATGGCACCCTCTTCTAGCTAGGACACTATTCTTCATAAAAGAACTACATCTCAATTGCAAAGAGTACTGTTGGTGCGTGAATAATATATCGAAACAGTATCTGAGAACAAAATTACAGTAAGCTTGTCTTACATAACTATACTCCTTACTTGAGCACAGTGGCGGAGCTAGAGGGGGGACCATGACTTTTTGAAATTCCAACTAATGGTGCTATCAAAACTAAAATTATCTTAAATTCTCACTAATTTTACTTATTGGCCCCCCAGGATTTTGAAGAAAAAAAAGGACTGGGTTTTAGTTACTCATTTGAAGAATTACTCTTCTCTTTAATTAAATCCATTGGAGCTCCCTTAAATTTTAAAATTAATTCATATAAACCCTTTACCAAAAAATATCCACCCCATTCCTCATGAATTACTCCTCTTTAATTAAATCCATTGGGGCTCTGCTAGTTGAGCATGTTATTTTTAGTGGCAAATTAAAGACTAAGGCCCTGTTTGGTTTAGAGCTAACTCAATTTTCAGTTTTCAGTTTTCAGTTTTCAAAACTCATAACTCAAACTCAAAACTCATAACTCAATTCTCAAACCTCACATTCACTCAAAAATTGCAAAACATATGTTTGGCTCAGTTCTCAGTTATGTATCTTTACAATTTTTCCCCAAAACCGTGGACCCCAGCACTGACACTACCTAGTGATGCGTCTATTGCTACCCGCGTCTCCTTAATGACAAACCCACTTCTTCCGCTTCTTCTCAATTCTGTTTTACTTCTCTTACTTCTTCTTCTTCTTTACTTCTCCAGACTGAAAGAGTCACCATGTTCTGCCTCTCGCCTCCCACATCAACGCAGCCCACATCAATGCACGCCGAGAATAAAACAGGTATTTTCTGTAACGCTCTTCGCTCCATCTCTCTGTCTCCCCTGCTCTGTTTCGATCTGTTTGGACTAGCGTGGTTGTGGGTACTGGCAGGTTTGGACTAGGCAATAAAAATTTTCATGTTATCAAGTGATTAATTTTATGTCTGTGATGTCATTTCTGTTTTATTTATTTATTATTATTTTTTAAGAGTAGCCTCTAGAACATCTCACAAAATATTTGTAGAAATAGATTCCGATTGTTTCAAGCTTGATATCTGAAATATTATGTAGTAAAAGCTGTCAGGTGTGGAAATACCTTTTGGGTTGACATAAGTGTGAGTCTTTGCATGCTTTAAGATTCGGGTCGTCCCCAATTTTCCAAAACCAGGTTCGTTTTCTTTTTTCTGTTTTCTTGTTGAGAAAATGTGGGAAATGAAAGTATGTTGAAGATTTTTTTTTTTTTTTCTTTTTTCATATTTTACAACCCCATCAAACGAAAAAAAAAAAAAAAAAAAAAAAAAAAAAAAAAAAAAAAAAGAAAAAAAAAAAAAAAAAAAAAACTCAACTAAGCTACAGGTTGTATAACTTTTTGGCTTGATTGAAGTGGGTTTCCAGTTTTTTTTTTTTTTTTTTTTTTTTTTTTTAATCTTTGAAGAACCAATGGCCCATGAGTCAGCAAAGTTCAAAGTTTACTTATTTTTTTCTTTTTTGGTTTATCCCTTAAGTTTACATTTGTTTCAATTTCGTTTCTTTAACTCAAATTTGCTGGCTACCATATAAAGTGTTTGTTTGTATTCATATTCTGCTTCTTTTCTAGTTTTTGTCTTTGGTTTCACATTTGTTATTAAATTGGCCAAAATGGCAGGTATCATGTTCCAAGACATCACAACTCTATTACTGGATCCCAAAGCCTTCAAGGACACAATTGATCTATTATTTCAACCTTATTTGATTAGGGTTGAGTTTTGTCTAAAGTTATAAAAGTTTTCCACTTTTTCTGAATGTTTTTCTCCTTTTTGACATTTTTCTGTGACTGGTAAGCTTTCATAAATATAATTACATTACTCTTGGGAGATCAAATAATGCGAGCTTAATGGATGATTAGACAAAAAATGAATTACCAAATAATACGAAAAAAATAAATAAGCATATATCAGAACATTAAGAACCCAACTAGTACTGGCAGAAAATACTAACACATGTGAGTAGAATGCATATGGTACGGAAAGAGTAATTAAAACTTAGAAGAACCCCAATAAAGGAGCCATGGTCACCAGTCAAAGAGTACTACTGTAGCTATTAGTATATTAGGCTATATATATGAATCTTTGAAACAAGGTAAAGAAAAACTCTTTGTTTTTTAAGGAAATGTAAGATTTTCCTTGGTTGCATTCCCTATAAATTTAAGTTCAAGTTGCACAATGTTTTCATCCTATTGCAAATTCAGCATATTCTACTTGCTCACTAGTTGGAACAGTTATAATTTGAAGGACTTTAAATTGAATTCCTCACACTATGAATTGACATAGAATAGACAAGATTGGGTACTGTTAGACTTTTCAACCAACTTTTTTGTAGATCATGTATCTCTAACTTTTTTTATTTTAATTTTTAGGCATAGGCTGTTAATAACTTTAACATCGGTGAATTCATCATCATATATGTGGTGTAACTCAAAGGGAATGAGAAGCTGCTGCATGAATGAGGGTCATTCTCAATAGCTGCATGGTGTAACCCAATGTCTTTTAGGCTCTCAAATATTCAGTTGAGCTAAGCAAAAGTAGATCAAGATTTCATTGACCAAAGTAGTCAATACAATCTGCATTAGTGTCATCTCTTACTGCATACAACTTGATGAAATTTTTTAGTATGGTTAGCTATGTGTTGAATGATAGTGAATATGCCTTGTAGGGGTGGACGTTTCACCACAATGTCGGAGGCAAGTGCCAGTAGCTATAACTCCAACTATAGGGGGCATGTGTGTGACATGGATCAGTGCGTGTTGCGAACATCTTTGCAGCTCCATAATTTCGGTAGACGGTTTTATGGTTGTAGACATTGGAAGCCTGTAAGTATCAGCTGCGCTTACTATCATTGTTCGTTCATGGTTAAAGTTGCTATGCTCCTCAGCTCATGTACTTACCAGCTTTGTTTAATATGTAGGGCAGCGACGAACATTGTAAGTCCTTTAAGTGGTTGGATGGCATCCCATGTAGGCGTGGAGCTGAAACAGCACCGATTGTCATTGCGAAATTTTCTAGGCTTGAGGCCGAGGTAGCTATGGCAAAAAACAATGAGATGGAAGCCCGTGCAATGATAGCAAACCTACTCCACAAGGAAAGAGTAGCAAAGCGTAGTACTGAAAAAGCAAGGGTTGCCCTTCGTATGGCTAATGCGCGAGCACGTAAAAGCAAGGGTTGCCCTTTAATTAACCATACTACGTCATGGTTTCTTCTTCTTCTTCTTCTTTTGATTTTTTTGATTTTTTTTTTTTTATATTTAATCTCAACGCTGCAAGAACACAAAGAAATTCTTTTAAAAGATCTCAAACACCAAATTATGTGCATATGCATACTATGGGGGCTGAGTTTCATATGTCGAGTATTGTGCTAATATGACAATCCACGAGGGAAACTATATTCGAAAGGCATTTCGTTGGCAACTAATTTAGGATCTATTTGAGATCCGCTTATTTTGTTGAAATTGAAAACTTTTTGCTGAAAGTAATGTAAATAAAGGTAAATGTTAGTTGAAATAGTACAGTGAGACCCATGAATAGTACCAAAAAGTACACTGAGATCCATGAATAGTAGCAAAAATAAGCTAAATAGTAAAATAAGTTAGCAAAAAATTTCTGGCTCTACCAATTGAGCATGTTATTTTTAGTGGCAAATTAAAGACTAATTAACTATACTACGTCATGGTTTCTTCTTCTTCTTCTTTTTATTTTTTTTTATATTAATCTCAGCACTGCAAGAATACAAAGAAATTCTTTTAAAAGGTCTCAAACAACAAATTATGTGCACATGCATATGATGGGGATTGAGTTTCATATGTCGAGTATTGTGCTAATATGACAATCCACAAGGGAAACTATATTTGAAAGGTATTTAGTTGGCAACTAATTTAGGGTCTGTTTGGGATCCGCTTATTTTACTAAAACTGAAATTTTTTTGCTAAAAGTACTGTAGATAAATGTAAATGTTAGTTGAAATAGTACAGTGAGACTCATGAATATTACCAAAAAGTGCAGTGAGACTCATGAATAGTAGCAAAAATAAGCTGAATAGTAGCAAAAATAAACTAAATAGTAAAATAAGTTAGCCAAACAGACATTTAGAGTCTGTTTGGATACCACTTATTACTGAAAACTGAAAACATTGTAGCAATATAATTTTTAAATGTGTGAATAGTGCCGTGAGACTCATTTTTAATAAAACTTTTGCTAAAAAAAGAGGTTTGTGGGTCCTGTAAACAATGCACGAGACCCACAACTAAAATGCTAGATAAAAAGCAACGCAAAACGCGTTGCCATCCAAACATACACTTAGTTGAGGATTAGATTCATGCTTCCTTCAGGCGTGCATAATGTACTTTTTTTTTTCCTTCTTCTTTCAGAAAGTTAGCTTAAATTTGCACGTTTTTCTTTTTGCATGCATTGCAAAGTTGCAATATATATGTGGCAAAAATTAATTGATGTCCTAAGAGTATTAGTTTATGAAATATTTTTAGAAAATTTTTATAAGAAAAGAAAAAATCAGTTATTTTTTTACAACTTTTTATATTTCCTATGAAAATTGTATAAAAACTTTCTTAGAATAATCCATTAAGAAATACCCTAAGGACACTCCTTAATATATACATATATATATATATATATATATATATATTACACCTAATATAAATCTAAGCAATGTTATACTATCCAATAACTTGTTATTGAATTCATGTTTTGAATATCTCATTGTTTTATTGCATGTCCTATAAATTCTTAACATGCATACCAATTTTCATGTCAATCAGATATTATTTATCATTGGATCCATAAGCTCATCTCTTATGCATTATTTTTAAACTACAAAAAATTGAATTTTAACAATTGATTGATGACATGACTATTAATCTTTGATTACCTTGAATTTTTGCAAACATGGAGAATATGTGAGGATAATGTGATCCAACAATGGATTTGTCAAAAATCGCATCTAATTGAAAAAATATTGAGTGGTGTAACATTGTTTAAAGTTATACTAAATATAACTTGAACCCAACCATGTGTGTGTGCGCGCACACTTTTGTGTAGCAGAGAGCCATAGAGTGTGTGGAAGAGGAACTCTTTTGGTGTGCTGCAATTTGTCGATTTTGGTGGTAATGTTTTGAGTTTTGTCTCTTGGTGGTACAACTTTTGTTTATGAGTAGAGAGACTTGTGATGTCACTATTAGGTGTGGTTGTTATAGTGTGTGTATCACAAATTTGTTTAGAAGATCTTTCTTTGTTTTTTGTATTTGTGTGAGGGCGCTATTTGGGTGTATAGGGTTTTAGGTGTGGAAGAGGAGCTCTCTTGGTGTGCTGCAATTTGTCGACTTTTGGTGGTACAATTTGAGTTTTGTTTATGTGTAGAGAGACTTGCAGTGTTACTATTAGGTGTGGCTTGTTATAGTGCGTGTATCACAAAATGTTTTGGAAGATCTTTCTTTGTTCTTTGTATTTGTGTGAGAGTTATTTGGGTGTATTGGGGTTTGGACTTGTGAGAGTACTCATACACTATTTTTGTTAGTGAAATTTTCTCCTTGTTGCCACCCATGGATATTAGGCTAAAAGCCAAACCAAGTAAATTCTTGGTGTTCTCTCTTGTGTGTGCTTGTGTCCATTTTCTTGTCAAGTTATCTTTGTTCATATTATTTAATTTGGTGAGATATTTCTAAAGCCAATAATATTTTTCACAATCAATCTTGTGTGGGAATGATATGTGCAGGTATTTTTCCACAACAATTTGATAACAGAGCTATTAGAACACTTTTGATCGTAGACCATGAAGCTAAATCTACTTACTACACACAACTACTCTCGCGGGTGCATGTATAAATGAGAAGGATCTTGTTTTTATATTTCCTCTTTGAAGTGTAACATTTAATATGAATCATATGATACAATACTTTTGTTTCTTATGTTGGGAAATTTAGACCCCGGTTGATAGAATTAATAAGTTTTAAACCTAAGTTGTTAATTAGATTTATTATGAATAAAACTTATTAAAACAAACAAACATCAATATCATGTCAAAATCATGCAACGGAAAAAAAAAATAAGACAAGATATGATGACCCAGGAAAACCAATGAAACCAACCAGTTTCACAATAAAAAACCTGGGGGGAAACCTTCCTGAAAAGCAATCCACTATAATAAAGAGAAGTTTCAGATCTAGTACAAAACCTTTGTCCCTAGACTCTACAATCCTCGTAGATGAACTCACAGCAAAAACCTTCTACTGCTTCAGAACCTCTGAACTCTTCAATATATGAATGTCACCCTTTTTGTTGCACGGATTCCAGTACGTGACTAACTCCTTTGCACGAATCCCAGTACGTGACTCACTCACCAACTTGAGGAAGAAGAATGTTGGCTGCAAAGTTCTTCACTCATCAACAATGAAGATTGAGAAGCATTTGGTTACAAAACCCTAAGGCACAATAGACGCAGTAACTTCTTTCAGAGAGAATAAGGCATCGGTCACCTTTTGCATATGTTCTCCTTGTATTCTCTTATGTGACGGCCTCTAAAATAAGCCTTATATAGATCTAAGGTTGTGAGAAAAGAAACCCTACACAAATACATAAGCCTGGCCCAAAAATCAGATCTGAAAATTCTGATTTCCCATAACCTCGATCGATCGGGAGGTGTCGAGGAGGTGTCGAGCTTTAAATCTCGATAGATAGCTATCTGTCGAGAAGCTATCGAGAAAACAGAAGATTTCTCAATCGATCCACCAGCTGTCGAGAAGGTATTGAGATTGCGATAAGAAACACCTTAAGATCTCGATAGATAGCCAGCTGTTGAGAAGGTGTCGAGAAGGTGTTGGGTTATCTGTCCTCAGGTGTCTGTAGGTGTCGAGCTATCTGTCCAGCTTTAATGAACACCTTTTCTTCACTTGTTTTTTGGTCCAATCTTCATGGCTTTAATACTAGACTTGAACAACATGTTCTTTGGAGTATTAAACACATCCTAGATCTACCCAATTACAAGTAAAGTGCGTTTTGTCAAAGGATAAGCCAATTACACAAAATATGTCCTTAACATCTTATATCAATTTAGAGGCCAATAGTTGTCTCAATGTTAATCCAAAATCAACGAAAATTCTTCATCTAGTGCATCACACAGCTTAATTAAGAAGCAAATAATATAGCTTATGTTTAGAGTTTGACAATATTAGAGGCTAGAAAAATTTTCTTTTTAAAGTCCTCCTTATAAAGAAAGGAGCAATATAATCCGTGCAGCAAAAAAAAAAAAAAAAAAAAAAAAGCATTTTGTGGGTGCAAATTAATTCAATTGGTAAAATTTTTTGTTGTTAAATAAGCATGGATTTAGACTTAGACCGTTCAAAGAACCGAAAAAATGAGAGGTTCAAGATTTTTAAGGTTAGTCATTCTCAAAAAAGATTTTTAAGGTTAGACCGAGATCAAATCATGATGACATCATAATTAATTTAATAATTATTTAAAAGATAAATAAATATATTAAATTAGCAAAAATTGAAAAATTAACAAAAATAATCCAAATAATTATAAAAATATATATTTCTTATGTCATAAATTTCATAATGTAAATAAGATATATTAAATTCTAAGAAAATATAATTATGCAAATAAAAAAATATTGAATTCTAAGCATAATTGACAACTCAATATTTTCTTTTTTATGCTCCCATTTGAATAGTCAACTATTTGTGAATTAAAAAAAAAAAAAAAGTACAAGACTGGGTGGGCATTGGTTTTCCCGCTCATTAAAAAAAGGGGTTAAATAAAAGAACAAATCCCCATAAAATTTAAGAAGTGCTACAGCCTATCGTTCTACTGTTTAAAAAAAAAAAAAAAAAAAAAGTGCCTAAGCAAGCATCAATGGTTTAGAGTCCACTTGGTCAAGCATAATTGACAACCCAATATTTGTTTTTGTTGACAACTCAATATATTTTTTTGTCCGGTTAATGTGTGCCTTTAGAGTATTGAAAGAACTATCAAAACAATTAATTAATTTTTCATTTTTCTATAAAAAAATTTCTAAAATAATTTACCAATGTATGCCTTAAAGACATACGTTAGTAATTCTTTTTTATACTCCCATTTGAATGGTCAACTATTTGTGAATTAAAAAAAAAAAAATGCAGAAGAGTGGGTGGACATTGGTTTGCCCGCTCATTAAAAAAGGGGTTAAATGAAAGAACAAATTCTCATAAAATTTAAGAAGTGCTTGACAGCAAGCATCAGTGGTTGACAGTAAAGCAAACTTAGGGTTCATTTGGTTAGAGGGGTAAAAAAGTAGAATGATAGAAAATGACAAGAGAATGAAAAAGTGGGAGAATAGAAAAAAAATTTAATACTCTTACTTTTTGTTTGGTTGGGAGTGGAAAAATAAAGGAATGGAAAAAAAAAGTGAGTTTGTATAAATTTACACATATACTCTTATTAAAAAATGATACCCAATTAAAAAAAAAAAAAAAAAAAAGAGTGATAAACAAAAAAGAAAAAAAAAAAAAAGGCAATCACCTAAATTTATTAAAAAATAAAAATCATTGTGGGTGCCCGAAGACCAAGAATGGATCTAGAAGGGTTGTAGTATGACTGTGAGGATGTCACAGTCCACGAGCCCGGGGAGGAAAGGCACCCGAGGAAGGGACGAGATGAACCAAAGTATTCTAAGGGGTTCCCAGTGGGAACGAGGTTCTGAAGAGAGAGAAAGAGAATTAGTGACTATAGGGGAAGTTTCTAGCTTGGGGTAACCTATCTCCTCCGCATTAAATGGTGGGCAACAGCTTTAGCAGTTGTATTGATGAGGAAGTGACTTGAACAGTACAAGTCACAGTTAAGCAAGCTCCTTCCACCATCTTCTTCAGAGGTAGAAAAATACAAGTGTCATGAGAGGAAGCTAGTTAGATAAGACTGGATGGTTGAGATATAAAGAAAGGGGTAGTATATAAAAGAAGGGGGGTTAATAGAAAAAAGGATGATCAAAAAGATAAGAGAGAAAAAAGGTAGAAGCACTAAGAGAGAGAGAGAGAGAGAGAGAGAGAGAGAGAGAGAATAAGGAGAGCGAACAGTGAAAAGTGGGCAAGCCGATGGAGGGATATTTGACCTTCTTTTCTATGAAATTAACTTCTTCTTTTCTATCTTGATCCTCGGGCTAAGCCCTCTCTTATTGTTCATTTCCCTTTCTTACAAATTTTATTGATTTGGGTTAAAGTTAAACTGTACAACTCACTGTTCTAAGTGGGGTTGGGCTACTAGATCTTTTGGTCCTCACAATCATGTGCATAAAAGAAATTACATCTAAACAAAAAATATATATATATATATATATATATAAGAAAAGAAAAAGAAGAAGAAGAAGAAGAAGAAGCATGCAACGTAGGAAAAAAAAAAAGAAAAAAAGAAAAAAAAAAGTGCGAAGAAAAAGCAACGTGGGTGAAGGTGCAATCGTACATGGGCATTTTCGTCCAAAAATGATGCCCAATTTCTTCCTTCAGTTTTCTCTTCATTTTTGAGAGAAAACTTTTTGGTGGGCCTAGAGAGAAAACACCCAGGCCCCACTATTTATTTTCTTTTCTCCCCACCCAACCAAACACACTCTAAAAAAGTTTTATTTCCCATTTTCACTCCAAATTTTTCAATCCACTCTATTTTACTTCCAAACAAACACACCGTTAGTGGTTGAGAGTAAAGCAAGTAACCAAGCTGTTCGTGTAGTACATCATCTACAAAGAACTAAAGAAGAACTAGAAGACTCTGGAGGCAAAAATGCAGATTTGACATCGGTTAAAACGTAGAGAGAGAGAGAGAGAGAGAGAGAGAGAGAGAGAGAGTGAACGAGCGAGCAAGAGCAAGTGAGCAAACAAAACATAGAAGAAGAACAAGAAGATGGCGGTGTGATCTCAAGTCTGATAGTCTCACGGTGGGTGGTTGAAGTTGAAGACTTGAACCTTCAACAATAGCTATAAGCCTGTAACTTATAGGTAACCCAAAAAAAAAAAAAAAAAAAAAAAAAAAAAAAAAACTCTTAACAGTTTGACTCTGACCTGTGAGAACCACTTACGGTTTTCAAACCTGGGAGGTTAAACTGCAGTTCTCATGGTTCAAGAATTTTCTTGTATAGGCCGGTTATTAAGGTTAAAAGAACCTCTTTAATGAACGGATTCCGGTTAACCCAGTTGGACTGTACGGTCCGATCTAGGTTTCAAAATCATGAAATAAAAAATCTAAGATTTTATTTTTTTGAGGAAAAAGATATTTGAGATTTGAGCTCTCTATTTGTTTATGGAAAATGAATCATATTCGAAAAAGTATTTTCTATTAAACTATCTAATTTTCCTATGTTTAGTAGCGTTTTTAAAATGAGTTAGAAAACTATTTTTTACATTATCTTATTTAGTTTGACGTGAGATATAGTTATTTTCTTTTGACATTTTTTATCATTTTTTATTTATTTTTATTTTTATGATACTGCAAAATACAAGAAAATGCAGGAAAACTTTTTTGTTTTTTTTTTTTTTTTGTTTTGGTTGAGAAACCATGCAAAAAACTATTATCACATTAGATTTTCCATTAAAACAAATGGAATGTTAGGCTCTTGATAAAAGAAATCTTTATAGAGTAGACGCCATATATTAAAATTCTATAATATCTAACTGAAGAAAACCGTAGCGACATTTAATAAGAATTAATCTAATCCAGGATTCTAGCAAACGGTTGACTATTAAGACAATCTGACTATTAGCTACAACCTACAATAAATCTTGCAATTAAATTTAGGCCATATGTGACAGAGATAGAGATCAAACCAGATGGATTCAAACAATCAGCAACGTTTCAATCAATGTGGCACTCAAATTACAGCGTTTTGATAAAATAAAAAAAAACAAAAAAAAAACAGATTCTGCCTCTAAAAGACTCAGACGACGTCGCGTAAGCTCTAAGGACCCGCGTTTAGATCAGAAGCTTAATTAATTAAAATTAAACTCATTTATCACGTGCCTGTATTAATTGTAGCACATGTCTAACTGAATCCTGTTATTATAGGCTGAAGCCGTTGGAGTGTTAGTTTGTTACGGTTTAATTTGTAATTCATTATGGTGCTTAATACAGTTTTATTCATTTCAATCCTTTTCACATTTGCTCTCAGTTTTCCACAAACACTCCTTGAAATGCCACAGGGTTGTAAATGTTTTCTTTATGTTAGATTATAAACAATCATAATATAAATTCTAAGATTTTAAATTATCATGATTTTACAACTACACAAATTAATTATAAAGCTTACCTTGATCCGTTGATGAAATTTTCTTAAGATCAAGTTTTAGTATAAAAGACACTTAATTCGTATAGAACTGGTTTCTCTCTCAATCTCTCTTGACCCTCTTTTCTTTAACTATTTAGTATATGTGATAGGATAACTGAATGTTTCTTTTATAAGTAGAGAGAATACGAAATTCCTTGTATCTATAACCTCCACTTGCCCATCAAAGTTGGAGTTACTTAGAAAACTTACTTTTCTATTAATCAATGTTTTAAGGATATGTAACTTCTTATTAAACCATAACATATATGAAGTTATCAAATAAATACGTTATCAAATAGGACAATTTACTCTTACAATGGTCATTTGAATCAAGTGGAAGCAATTCACAATCTCATTTATATTTGAATCAAGGCAATGGTGAAGGTGGAGGAAGGAATTCCTATTCTAGAGGAACGTTCAATAGTACCTTTCACTCATAATCTGAATTTTTCACAGATTGAAAATCAATCGTTCGAATCAATCCAAATCAAATTCAACACGTCGAACTTCTCAGATTTGTGGGAAAGATTGGACATTTGGTAATAGATTGATATCAAAGAATTGATTTTGCCTATCAAGAAAATAATCCACCTACAAAGCTCATAGCAATGGCTATTGCTTCCGATGTAGCTCTCACTATACAGACTCTGGAGCTTCAAACCACATTACTGCAAACTTGAACAATTTCTCAATTTAGACTCAGTAGATTCGTAGAAGGGTACAAAATAACTTCAACTATAGGAGAAAAACTATTACGAATAAATTTAATAGTATTTAATGTTATTTTTAAAGAATAACATCATTTTGAACATTAATAATTCAAAAAAAATAGTTCAAAGTGTACAAATTGGCTGCACCAAATGGGAAGCTAACACGGGGACCAATGATCAAGCTCCATGTTTTTTTAGCCTCAAAAAATACCAAACCGTCATTGTTTCTTATAATTGCGCATTAAAAGAGACTAAAAAAGGTGATATAAATAATGAACAGTGAGCATTTCTATTGGGTATATCAAATGCCAAATATATGATATTTGACACACCAAACATCAAAAAATCACTCTCTTCAAGTGCTTGGGATGTTTGGTAGAATAGTTTGAGAATTGATGTTTATAGTTTTTTAAAATACGTATGGGTGAAAAAGTATGTGATAAAGTGTGTAATATTGTTTAAAATATAAAAATTTGAGTTTGAACTCACAAAAAAATTCCAAAATATTTGGCTAAAAAATCTCAAATTTGAAAGCTTACTATTCATTAATTGCAAAATTTTTATTATTTTTTAATTCGCGATGGGCCAGACAGATGTGGGAAATTTTTTTTTCTTCCTTTTTTAATCAACTCTTCCCTCTCTCCTCTCACGCCTCTGAAACTCTCTCTCCTGTCTGCCTTCGTCTCTTCCTCTTCACTCTCATTCTCTGAATCCAGTGATGACATTTGATTCACCAAGTACAATCTCCATGGCATATTTGAGCATGAAATACACGAACAGTTGAACCTGGAAAGGAAGAGATCACATTAAAGTTTAGTGCTAATATACATCATGTGAGATATAAACCAAAATGACATGACGCAGATTTGCTACCAGTAAGCATGAAAATTAAGGAAAGGTACAGAAGAAAGATGCAAAAAAACTTTAGTGAAAAAGGATTGGAGGCTCCACTTTTCACTTATCTGTCCAAAAATCGACAAAGCTAAAACTTGGAATGACAATAACAAGATTGTCATTTAAACTTCGATAAACCCGGATGATCTCGCCTGAAGCCGCCTCGCCTGGAGCTGCCGATCTCGCCTGGAGTTGTCTCACCTGAAGCCACTGATCTTGCCTGGAGTCGCCTTGCCTAGAGCCGCTGACCTCTCCTCTCTCCACCTCGCCGATCTCTCTTTCTCTTGGTGCTTGTGGCAATGTTTGTAACAGTAGTTGGTTGATTTTGGTTGTTGTTGGTCGGTGGTGATGGTTTGTCAAGAGGGTAAAATTATGGATGACGGATCCATATAAATAAACCTGACGACTTTGGACTAGTGGACTGATAATGGACGGATCTATAGTGCACGAACACAAGGTGGAAGGGTCTAGAGGCCACGTGGCACCCACCTGGCAAGGGCGGAGGGAGGGGGGGCACCTGCCCCCCTTGAACTTTCAAATGTTTTGACCACCCCCCCCCCCCCTCTACACAAAAGACAAAAAAAAAAAAAAATCCAATTAAGTGAATTCACGTTACCTTTCCAGCTTTCCTAATAGTAGTAGACTTCTACTCCTAGTACAATTCTACATATAAAATTAATGGATCTCACTTAGTAAACTTGATGGACTAGACAAAGTTGCCTGTAGAATTTTTTTATGTGTCAAGTTTCTTTCTTGGATAGCTAACTTGAGACATACATCCATGACATGCAGTCTACTGAAGAGTTTTTAGCAGTTAAAGGAATTGGATAGCTAGCTGAAAATATGGTAGAAATGAAAAAGAATGTTTCATATCAATTGGTTTACTTATTAGTGACTTTGGCATTGATCTTACCAGTTGCAATAGCTACTGTTGAAAGAGCTTTTTCAGCAATGAACATAATTAAAAATCGATTACGCAATCGAATAGGAAATCAGTAGATGAATGATTGCTTAGTCACATATATTGAGGAAGATATATTCAAAACTATTGAGTGTGAAGAAATCATGTAGTGGTTTCAAAATATGAAAAATCGTCAAGGGCAACTGAGTAAAATAAGCTAGACGTGAAAAAATAAATTAAAGTTTACATTTTATATTAGATTCTGTATGACAATTACATTATCATATAGTTGTTTACTTATTTTGTTATTAATATCGATTAATTTTTTTAGATTAATTTTTTACTTCCAATCTTATCTTTTAATCTTGCCCCCCCTAACCTAAATTCCTGGCTCCGCCACTGCCACCTGGTTTAAGTGATCTCCAAGAAATCTTAAATGTAAACAACTTGTGTCTCATGGTTAACCCTAGCTCATAGATTCTCAATATGAATAGAATTCTAAAATGAGGAGGATTCCATAATATACGCTTATTAATGATAATTTGCCCTATAAGGAAACACCTTCTTGTGCAAGAAGCGGAGGTCGGTTCTACACTACTATAAAAACCTCAAAACCTTCAGAAATCAAGGTATGCATAATTCACCTAAGCTTTGGCACTCTAGAGTTGTAGAAAGGTTTTCTAACTTAAACTTTGGATGGTCTTTGGCCGGTATCACATTGGTACTCTCCTAAGATTTTCTCTATTGTTATTTTGCAGGCATCATTTCGAGCACGTGAGTATCGTGTGGCTTACTGAAGATTTCCGGCATCATCAGTTTGTAACAATGGTGGGATGTGGTGGTGGGTTTGTAACAGTGGTTGGTTGTGGTAGGGTAGGCTGTGGTGGGGTGGCAGTGAGCTGGGTGGGAGCGGCAGTAGTTGGTTTTTTTTAATGTTATTTTAATATTTCTATATATTATTTTAATGTATAGAATTGAAGGATAAAAGATGTGATATATGATAAATTGTAAAATGATGTGTTAAAATAATTAAGTAGCATTTTTTATATGTTAAAATGACATTTTTTACAATGCCTAATGGGAATGCTCTAAGAGCTTTTGTAGATTAGAATTTGAGACAGGAACGGAGCCAAAACTTAGGAATAGGGGAGATGAAAATATAAACAAAAAAAATCATTATAAAACTTTAAATAAGCATCTATTTAATATTAACAAATTGCTAACAAAGAAAAATACACAAAATCATTGTTTCTTAATACAATACAATGAAATAATTTATGAAAATGAAACTTGGCACTTTTAAAAATTTTTGAAATTATTTATGATTGAATCCGTACTAATTGTCACAACGATATTCCTTTCAATTAATAACATCACAATGTTCATCAAAAACTTATCTTACATTTTGTTGCGAAGCTCAATTTTGGTGACATTTATAGCTGAAAATGCTAACTAGAATTAGAAGAGTAAACACAAGTATGAGCACTCTACAAACAAGCAAATAGTATTCTAAATTTCTAATTTTCTATTTCTCAACATCCACTCAACAAGTATGACCATTCTAGTTCTATTTAAATTTTTTTCAAAGGGTTGGGTTGTTTCTTTTAGGTAAAATTGGTCGATTGAGTTTAATATTTTTTAGCTTTATTATTTGTAATTTTTATTGTTGGCTAAATTTTTTCTTGGATTGTTAATTTTGTTTTAGATTTTAGATTTATAAATTTTTTATGGCCTTTAAAAAGATTAATGATATTATTAAGGGGGGCTGAGTATAATTTTTTTGAACTAAATTGCTAAAATTAATACCTATATATGCTAATATTAAAAAAAAAAAAAGGGGGAGAGAGAAAAGAAGGGGGGGGGGGGGGGGGTGTTGTCGTCCCCCAAAGCCTACAAATAGTCTGTCCCTGAGCACATAAGTAAACATAATTAACTGCACATGATTTCGTGATACGTTTTATCTTCGTAGAAGCATGAAAATCGTGATAAGAATAATTCATTGTAGACTAGTAATGCTTCAAAAAGATTATGAGACAAAATTCTATATATTGAAAATCAATTAACAAAAAAGCAGTATACGTAACAATTACGTAAGTTATCTACTTGACATAACCGTGGCTGTAAGGACCCAACTTTTATTGTATGATATATAATATAAATTATTAATAGTCTATGTCTCACGCAATGTGTGTGCATGCTATAATTTCATTTCGAAAAAATTCAATAAAAATTATTTTTATGACTCATGTATAATATTTAATATGTATTATAATATTTTGACAATTAATTTCAATTATATTACATGTCATTGAAAATAAAAGAATATAAATTGTTAAGAATAATATTGTTAATATTCACTATAATATATTGTCCTTTAAACTTAGGGGTACGTGGACTCCACAAATATGGTACCCACTTAGTACCAAAGAGGCGCCTGCATGGCTGCATGATTTTTTTGTGTGTGGTGATTTTGTCTCAACTCAATCATATTTTTAATGAAGTAAATATTTACATTTTAATTGTACAGAAATAAATCCGCCGTACTTTAGTAGCATGTGATGTAATAGTGAGAACTGAGAAGTGTTCAAAAAATCGGGTTACAATTAGGTTAACTGGTAAAATTTTTGATGGTTTCAATCCTTGCAGTGGTATATTGCTAATTTGTTTTGGAAATAGTGGTAGTGGGCCGTTTTCGCCTTCATTGTTTTGCATATAGGATATTAGAAAATTAGAAAGTAGACAAGACAAAATTAGACTTGACCCAAATTTGAAGGAAAATACTTGACTTGAACTCAATTTTTTTGCCCTGAAACAAAAACAAATTGATCCATGAACTGATCCATTTCCCAGGGTCAACCTAACCTTTTTTTTAAAAAAAAAATTATTTTAAATTTATACTTGGCAGTGCACAACTAAAAATTATATGTCATGCCACTGCCAGCCCTATTATGCTAGCAGCATAGCTAGTCACAACATTATTATTAAAAAAAAAAAAAAAAAAAAAAAAAAAAAAAAAACAAAACAAAACAAAAACAAAACAAGAAAAAAACAAAAAACAAAACAAAACAAAACAAAGCCAAAGCTACATGTAAATTCTGGATGTATACTTTCAAATGAAGCAAGTCTCACTAAGAACTTCATCATTATAAAGAAAGAGATATTGACTTAAACTCAATTGCAACCCAATTTTATTGATGCAACCCTATTAAACATATTTTTACACTAAAACTTGACAACACATCTTTAAACTAGCAAATACATCACCCAAAGGAAAAGGGGAAAAAACATTAACTACACGTTCAGATAATATATAGTACAATTAATAATTTAAACTTCAAATCTGTATCTTTATATATCAATAATTAAACTCATTGATCTTTATATGGTGGAATGGGCTGAATAAGTAATGACAATACACGGTCCTTAGTTTCATGGTTCCCAGCACCATGTCCATCTCCATGTTGGTACATGCATTGGGCCATCCTTGCAAGGTTTAATGCAATTTCAATAAATGTTTCAGAGAAGGGAGAACTCGCAGCTCGGTCTTTATTCATCTTTTTCCATGTTGCACTAATCAAAAACCTTATGTGCTCACGAGCTTCTTCTTCACTGGCACCAGTTTCATTCATGTAACATTGGATTGATTTGGGGACATCGCCTCTTTTTAGCTCATCCTGAGTTTCCATATATATATATATATATATATATAAATGGATGTTAGCCTATGAAGTATTCGGAGTATTCAAAATGAAATGTAGATGGTCCATTTCATGATCAAAATTTTATTTGTTGTATCTAATAATGTACATGTTACCGCGTTATTTAAAATCTAAAATGACGTAACATTGGATATAATTTTGTAATATTTAATCTGAAGTATGAAATGAATTCATTTAAAAAGTTTACATACTGTAGATGTTCCAAGATCATCTACAAGTCGTAAAATCATTGATGACCAACGAATTATGTTGGGGTACTCTTCCAAACAATCCAAGGCCTCCTTTGTTATTGGATTTGTGACAAAAAAATAAGCATGCACCAGTATAGTTGGTGCTGATATTGAAATCCATGCATTCTCAATGTATTCTTGAAGGCTCGGTGTATATCCACTATTGTACCACTTTGCCTCTAACAAATAAGATCTACATATATCTGCCCACTGAAAAATTTATGATGGAAACAATGAATTAAAGTTAGTATAACAAATCATGTATTTAGGAAAAAAATGTTGAAGGATTAATATAGATGAATTTAGAAGTCAAGTCCATACTGCTTTTTTAAAATATCGAATGACATGGAATCCTTGTTCCTTGAGTGTATCAAAGGCCATTTCATTAATTGAATTGTGTAGAGCAATGAAACATATCTTCATATAATCTGGGAGTTCGTCTATTGCATTGATATCCCATCTGGAATTACAAAGAGTACCGACACAAGTCTATATGTCAAAGATAGCTTGAAGTAGTTAAGGTGTAGTGTCATTAATACCCTCTCAACAGCACCTGTGAAGAGCTCAAGTTCATCCAAGGTGCCATACACATCGTAAACATCATCTATTGTTGTTATTAGTGCATTGACCTTTGTTGACATTCTCCTACAATATCCAAACTGAGGCTGAAATATTACTCCCACTGTCCATAAGAAATTCTCCATTAGTCTATCCCTCGCAAAGCTCAAATTCTCTGCAAGGCCTGTGCTCTTCCACCACCTTTGTATAAATCAAAGAAGAATATACGACTGTTAGAATTACAGAAATTTCTGCACTTTGTCGTCTTCCATATTAGGCATATTAATCAAAAGTTTAAATTTTTAGACTATAGGCTATTTAATATTTATTTTCTCATGTTTCCTTTAGGTTTGGTTTTTACCTTGACACTTGCTTTAGATCTTCTTGGTGGGCTGCTTGTACAATGTTGAAATCCAATTCTGCAAGCTCAAGTAAGATAGGGTTCATGTCTTGTTTGCTTCTATATATGTCAATGAACCATCTTGCTTCCGACCTCAGCATCCTCCAATGCAGTGGGAGCTCCAAGGAATGACATATTATAGTAGCAAGATTTTTATCTTTGTTCTGCTTGACGTCTTCTTCTAGATGTTTGGTTGAGAAATCTCTTGCTTCGTCTAAGATATTTTCACCTTCTATCGAAAGGAATGAGGCTTCATACAAGGATAGCATACCCTTGGTATCCTCACAAAGGCTTGCCTTGAACTTCCCTCTCTCATCCTTGAAACTATTGAAAACGTCTACAATGAACAACACAAAACACGACAGTCGACAGTCATTAAATATATATGACATGTTTGTATACAGCAAAACTTAGGTACAACTCCTTACGTTGTTTTCCAATTAAATTCACTCATATGGTTTTATTATTTAATGTGATACGTAAACAATGTTACTTAATTATTAACCAACACAACTATTTGGTTGAAATAAATTGGAGAATCTAAGGAAGTGTACTTGACTTTACCCTTAGATATAAATATCCACTAGCAAAATCCTATTTTTTTCATTGAATACCTTGAGACACACTGTATCCATGTTGTCTTAGTAGTCTAAATTTAAGAGCAGTGGCATATAAATTCTTCGTCTTCCATGTATCAGTGTCACCACCATGATCATTGTTGTATAGAGCTTCTAATATTCTCTTCAGTTCTGCCTCGAAGTGATAAGATAATCCTAGCCTTTGCAGGACATCTATCAGCTCAAGTTGCTCTAAAGGGTCCCCCACTTTGTGGAGCATCATCCTCACTTGTTGTACCAACACATTAATTTGTCTAGTGCACGATTCCTCCTGCATCACAATTTTATGATTAAAATGGTCTAATAGGACTAGTAAAATTAACAAATGAAAACAATAACAAAAAATGTACCACATATTCACTACTCAGTGACTGAATGTAATCATATTGCCAAATCGGAGGTTGGTAATTTGCCGATCGCCGTGAAATTTTGGGACTACTTGAAATTTTGCTGGCATGCATGCATTGGACAGAGAAAGGAACGGTACCACATCTGGGTGTTACAAGTGGGACAGGTACTCTAGCGAAATTGCGGATAGGGAGTGAGGAAAGTAGGGTATGAGCCATTGACAAAGGTATTTGGTAATTAAAACTTACTACGTAGTTTTTGAGTGGAATGAGTTACTCTAACTTGGACAACATATGGGCCTTTATATAGATCTTTTGGAATGTTGCCATCTCTACGGTAGCATGAGTTATTACTGTAAATATGTTCATATCCGGCCACGTGAAATTCGTGATCATATTAAAGAAGAATATCTCAAACGTTTATTGTAATAATTCATGTTACTTTTTATTCCCATGACAAGGATCGCTTGCATTATTAGATTTTTTTTCTTTTCAGAAGTAACATTTGACAAATGCTTTTATATTGGTAGTTTGGATTTTGGCTAAATTACATTATGGTAGATCTAGCTTGGGTCAAAGTTGCCGAAAAGGAAGCTTACCTGCCATTATTGGTGAGTTTGGGGGCTAAAATGGGCATTTTTCATTTTCGTCCAAAAGATGTAGCAAAATGCTCCTATTTTGAAACTCGATTTTTAGAAAATCGAGTTATTTGGAAAAATTCACATGGAACTTGAGTTCCATAAATTTTTTTAATTTTTAAGTTTGATTGCCTATAACTCGATTTTCTAAAAATCGAGTTTCAAAACAGAGATATTTTGCTAGATAATTTCAGAACAGAGGCATTTTACTACATTTTTTGGGCGAAAAAGGCAAAAGCCCATTTTTGCCTGAGTTTGGGCTTTGGATAAGATAATTTAATCTCCGAAAGCTAATTAAGAATACCCATTTGGATTTAGATCTTCTAGATTTCCTAGGGTATTCTACTAAATAGATTTCTATAAATCATAATCATTCTTTAATGATTTAATGGTCTAGATTTTGTCATGTCAACATTTCACTAACAATAATCTTAATTGTTTTGTTTACAACATTATTATTGTTAGTGGAATGCTGACATGACAGAATCTAGACCATTAAATTATTAAAGTGTGGTTAAGATTTAAGGAAATCTATTAATAGAGTATCATAGGAAATCTAGAGGATCTAAACCTAGCTAGCTCCCAATCAAGCTCTATGATTAATTAATTAATTTGTTAGATTTGGTTTGTGATTTTTGGTGCGGATCCAGAAATGAGTGGCAGCCATCGAGCAGAACAATATAAATGTCACGCAGAATTTGGTTTACAAACGTTTAATGTTTTTTCCGGCTGATAAACGTGGCTTTTGAATTGAGGAACTGAGAGATTTGCTTGAAGTTTCCTTACCAACCTTTAATTGTTCACCAAGATCTCTCTCTCTCTCTCTCTCTCTCTCTCATATAATATTTTAAAATTTCAATGGTTAGAGTTGGAGTACAAATTCTCTTTGATCTTATAATACATATGCCAATTTTCCTTACAATCAGATGGTTTTTACTATTTGATTTATAAATTCATCATTTATATTTTATACATGATTTTAAAATGCAAAATGTTAAAATTTAAATAGTTTATAGATGAGATATATCAATCTTAGATTATCTTGAAATTTTGCAAGTCTAGAGAGTATTAAAAAAAAGAAAAAGATAATCTAAATGTTGATTTTACAAAATTCACATCTAAAGAAAAAAAATATTGAGTCATATAATTTTATTTTTATTTAGAATTAAACTAAGTGGAATTTGAACCCACCCATATATATATACACTTAAATACATACTAGTCATATACTTGTGCGATGTGCACACAAATTTAACATGATTTTTCTTTTTGTAAAATGAAAGAAGGAGAGAAATAGATTATATTTATAGGTCTCAAGTCCACCTCAAAATAATGTGATTATATTGTAATGGAGTATATTGATCAATATAGTATATATTTTATATTCATGAAAAAATTGTTAATATATGCCCATATTTATTGAACCTAGATTATGGTAAGAAAGAGAAATAATACCATCACCCCATGCTCAAAACAATAGTTGGATCTATGCATGTGAACAGGATATAGCATGTAATAGAGAACACAATTTTTGCTTGTGTGTAAAAGTTATGCGCAATATCTAAAAATCTAGACCGTGTATGTGTGCATAAATTATTATATTCGGTTTGTCATTATTGAGGGATATATATATATATATATATATATATAGGTAAAGTTTAAAAAAAATTCAATTAGATTCTACAATTGAAGTTCAATTTTATGCCATGTGTCTTAAATTATTTATTTTTAGAGAGTTTTATTTCTTAATTTTGGAGCCAAATGTGGGACCGCATTATAAATATTCATTCAAGTGAGTTATTGAGTATAAAAATCAGAGTCTAGAATTAATGAACTGTAAAAAAAAAAAAAAAAAAAAAAATGCATCACAATATCAAAAATTAAGAACTAATAAAAAAAAATATGAACAATTTACATTTTCTACCTAATAATATTCTTACAAGATTTTTTAAAGAATTAACAAAATATAAGAATGACTATATATCAATAGTATTAAAATTATATATTTAAGAATTATATTATGCATCTTAATGTATTTCTTTTAAATATATACATGTATATGTATTGGGTTACAAGCTAGTTAAAGATAATAATGCTCAATCCTTGTCACAGCCTAAACATAATCCTACTTGGTGTGCAAAAAAAAGTAATTCAAATTCTAATTGCACAAGTCTTTATGTGAGTTAAAGAGTTTTAAAACCTATGTGTATCTAAGAGTTAAGTCTTTTTGGATATACACCATTGTAAGTTTCTTTAAGACCTTCTCTTGTAAAGTTTTGTTTTTTTTTTTAATGAAGCATTATTTACTTAAAAAAAAAAAAACGAAAAACCCGCTTTTTTCTCTCTCCTCTACTGAGACAAAGTATCGTTCCTTAGCTACTGGCATTGCTGACTTATCATGGCTTCGAATGTTTCTAAGAGATCTTGGTGTGTTAGAGTTCGAATGTTCCTTAGCTGTTTGTTAGAGTAGTTTTGCCAGGCTCTAGGTTCAGCATGTGCTATACTCATGCATCTATAAATGCATATGCTTCTAGTTGTAATAAGAATTAGTTTTTCATTTATCTATCAGTTTTTCATTCATATGTATTTTTATTTTCCGAAAAAGGCTTAGGTTTAGTGCATCCTATGCACTGGACCCAAGCCAAACCCATTTTTTCTCACCTTTATCTCATTTCATTTGCAGCCTTGACCTAATTCAGTATAAATGTCATGTAATTGAAGTAGTAGTAATTGATTAATGTCATGTAATCGAAGTAGTTTGTGAATGCGTTCTAATTTACATTTACTATTCTGGGACAAAAGACGTGACAGGAAGAGCAAAGGAAATCAGTCCACTCCCTCCTCCGGGAACTTATTCTCAATGGGCAACAGATGTGCTGTGTGTCCTGGCGGTATTATTACGATTGCTGAATTTGATTTTTTATCATTGCTTTGGTCCATTTGACTGGATGTTATCAGTTTGAGATCATATTTACGTATTTTAAATTTTAGGTCTGCCCAAATTGTGGTGCTGATGAAAGGGACATGGCCTTCAACTGTGGGCATATGGTGAGTTGTACTGAAAGTAATAGTTTGCTTTTGTTCTCAACCTCCTTTAATTGGTATTGTAAATTATTTTGAGTCACTATTTTTTCATTGCAGACCTGTGGAAGCTGTGGAAATGAATTGTCCAAATGTCCTGTTTGCCGCAAACGGATCAAAATTCGTATCCCAATCTGGAAATGAGTTGTCCACATGTCCCCCCTGATCATGGAGTTGAAATTTAAATTAAAAAACCATATTTGTGGTCATTTTGGAATTTGGATAGGCCAAGGAAACCAACTATTTTGGTACATATCAATAGCCGATTGACGCTACTTATCTTTTATTTTATTATTTATTTTAATGTTTTTGTTTTTGTTTTTTTATTAAAGACGGTAGGAACTAGAAATTATCAACTTCTCATGAAATATCCTTTAGTTTTAATAGTTGAGTAGAATTCCAACTGATGGGGTTAGTTATCAACGTAGCATTCAAGTTAAGCCATTCAACATAGAAGTAAAGTAATACTAGCATTTAGGTATGGTTGTTAATGTCTCTTTGAGCCGGTACTCCAACAGGCTTATTATAGGTTCATGACATAAACACCAATTTGTTTGGATTGGGTGTAAGAGATTTGAGTTCTAGATGTCGTGGACACTTCAAAAAGTGCCAATATTTTTAGCTCCAAGGCTCCTGACAATAAAAAATTCGTTAACTATTTGAAAGAAAAGCTATTCAGGGGTAGAACAATTTTTTCCTCCTAAATTAGGGTAAAAGACCTTATTCAATGATAAGATGCTCATGATAATTAATAATGGACAAGAGTGGTGTAGGTACTACGCAAGATATTCCATGCACTTTCATTTCCAATTGAAGCCATGACTTATGACTCATGAGTCAACAAATAGCTTCCATGAAGCTGCAATTCCATTCCATATAAACTTAGAAACAACTTTTGCAATTAGTGTCATCCAGGGGAATGGAACTGCAACTTCATGGAAGCCACACTAATTGCAAAAGTCAATTTATCTTTTTTTTTTTTTTTTTTTTTTTTAAGTATTGAAAATCATTAATATTAATTCTGTAATATATGACCTTATTTCATGGGAAAAAGCTCACTAATAATATGGACAAGTTTGGTAGATGTTGTGCATACAAGATTTTCCATGCACTTTCATATATTCAATTGAAGCCTTGACTCATTAGTCAACAAATAGTTTCCGTGAAGCTGAGGTTCGATTTCATACAAACTTGAAATGATTTTTGCAAGTATGACTTTTGCAAGTAGGGTCATTTCTATCTTTATCGCTTACTCACTAAAATATCAATAAAAATTAAACTTGTCGTCCCAACTCATTAAATTAAATAGCTTAGTGAAAAGTTCAACATGTTAAATAAAATTAAATATCTAACTTGAACATCAATGAAAAATTCAACTGGTCATAAACGTGTAAGAAATGTTCAGCAATTCTTTCTTTCTTTAACCACTCATTATTGCAAGCAACGATTGCTTGTCAATTATTTTTCTTTTTTTCTTTTTGGGATTAAATAAATCAAGAATAGAGGAATAGTATGGCCCAAGCACTCTACTCTTTCTGCGCTACAAGCCACCAGCCGTACAAAAAGAGCCCCATGACAAAATTGAAAGAAATAAAATTTTACACTCAAGGTACAAAAGGAAAATCCCAACAACAAAAATTTTCAGCATGAGTTTTTTATCTTCTATAATGGGCTGTAAGGCCCAGTTGATGTCTGAAGAGTTCTTATGCATAGACCAAACAGGAAAATAGCAAAAGACTTCTTGAACTAATGGTGCCTGAGACTTCTAAAGGAGTAAGTTAAGTTTAACTATTCACTCTTCTATGGGATCTGCTCGAGTACTACTTCTAGTTAATTAATAAAGATTCAAAATAACAAAAGTTGAGTGCAAGAATATTCCAATATTTGTTTCATCCACGGGAGTTGATTGTAACAAGATCCCAATATTTAGTAGTTTTTTCAAAAAGGGTAAATTGCACTACATTCCTTGAACTTTCAAGTTGTTATAATAAGGCTTCAATATTTAGTACAACTAAAATCGTGACTTTCGGATGCTTTTTTGAATGCTGGAAAAACTGTGTAAAATAACATACGTGCAACAAGTTTAACCCTATTAACTTTGTAGCGGGAAAAAAGATACATGTAACCCACTCCATATGAGAGGGAGGTAATATATATGTATCAATTACACAGTATACCAGCTCCTATAAAGTAGAAGCACAATAATGACCAAAATTTCCATCTATTATTATCACGTCAACCCCAATTATTAAATCAATTTCTTACAGAATCCCTTGTCCAAGGCATAATATCACAAGTGAAATCTTCATGGTAGCTAATAACTGGAATGTATGGGTTCAAATGTATTAAGGCACGTGAGACATAATGTAATCAGACCCAGTTTAATAACAAAAGTCAGAAATCCATAATGCATAGTATCAAGCCTAAAATCAGTCTGATCTGAGCTATGGATTAGCAAACCCCATATCCAGTTAAAAGTTAGGAAATTACTACTACCGTGTTGGTTCATTAACACAAATTTGTAACCTTGCATTGAAGTTTATAGAGGTCATGCAAAATCACCTGTGGTAAAATTTGGACTGGTGCTTTTTCTTGGAATATGTGATTGCTATCAAACTCATCAAAGAGCATATAGAACCATAAATTTTATCTGTCCCCTTCAATCTTGGGGGTGCTTTTCTGTCTTTACTGGCTTTGAACTGTGTATCAAAAAAAAAAAAAAAAAAAAAACTTAAAAACTTAAAAACACAGCAAACAAAATAAAAACTGTAAATTAACAATATAGTATGGAGAACTATACATGATATAAGTAGCAGACTGCACCACAAACCCTCATCGAAGAACAACGTTCAGCTTGCTCTGCACCTGCTCTCTTACATTCCACTGCATACCACAATTAAAGAAACAAATTTGAAATGAATAATTATCTTCACCAAAAAAATACTCAACAAAATGAAAAGTCAGCAAAATCTTATTAAATGAAATACCTGCAACTCATTAATTTCATCATCTGTGAGTGAACGTTCCATCGATCGATATGCAATCCTATAACAATGACTGGTCATTCCCTTCTTGTTGGTGAAATTGTCTATCAGTAGCACCTAAGAGTCACAAAGTTCAATTTTAGACTAGCGTCATAGGCAAAATTCAGTTTTGGGTGAGAAGACATATTGGTGAGATATAAGATTGCCTCCTTAAGAGACCAAACTTAAGCCAGGTTCTCTAGTAACATTTGATAACAAGGTTGAAAGTCTAATGAAATCATGATATTTAGCAATTTCAAAAAGTAGGACATAGAATACCATACACAAAATAAATCTTAACTTGCCCATGATCCTGCTGACACTTTCATGGTCAACCATTCAACATGGATGAGCTCAAAGAACCTTAGCAAGACTTTTAAGGTATTTGCAGTTATTATTTGGGGGCTAGTAGAACGAACATGGCTCACCTCCAATAATGAAAATTCATAATTGAGAATTACCCATTCTTGTTATAGAAGGTGATGACACTAAAAGTGCAGCTATGAATATGTATAGCTGTAACATGCTTGAGAAGAAAGTCTAGATCCCAATTTTAGGCTATATACATATATACATATATATTTATTTATTTATTAGGTTGTCTAATAACATATCACCATTGATCATAAAAAAAATCTTTTTTTGTAATGACTCACTAAATATTGTCCAAAAAAAAAAAAGTAAACAAAACATCCATGGTATGTACATGTGCTTGCGAACATGTTAAATTACGCATGAAGTTCTTTTCAAAAATCCTCCACATTGAAAGGGAACTGCAGTTGACATGTAAATATTCAGCTCTAATTGTTCTACAATGCAACCCTTTGCTTTAACTCAAAATGAGGGATGACAGAAAGACGCTATATACTTTCAGAAAGATTTTGGGACGGAATGAAAAATGGCATAGGACATTGCTTCTAGGATGATGGGAGTATCCTTTTAGTCAACTATGAAGGGACTATGCTTTTACTCTGCTGATCATAGTTAGATCTTTAAATCTTACAATTTTATGATCCTATGGATCAACTTAGATAATAAAAATCCCAACAGAATTACAGTTTAGATTCTTGGATCTGGATCCCTCTTACAGACTTACCAATCCAAAAAATGCTACTTCCATACCTACTAAAAAACAATTTTTCATACACCACAATAAACCCACCACCCACTCTGGCATTACCCAATAAATCCCAAAATGAATAAAAACCATCAAAGCAACTACAATAAGATCCCCAATACACTCCCTGTATTCAGCCCCTACCACCATTCTGCAAAGAAGATCCCTCTTCATAGCATTTTTTCTTTCCATAACCATTTTCAATAAAGCTGCTAAAAACACTAAGCTTTCCTAAATGGGGAACAAACAGCCTCCCAATTTACAAAAAAGTACTTTATTTCCTAAGCCCCCTTAAAATTTCTCTTTGTAATTTCTCAAGCCTTCTAGTAACACTTACAAGCATGGTAAATATGGACATAATAGGTTGGTAGACAGGAAAGAGTACTCATAATTTCCTTTAGAAAGGTAAAATTTTCTTTCCATCCCACCAACCTTCTTTCTGTCTTCTCCAATAACACATCTCATGGAAATTTACTCATAACACAGACCAAGAGGCAGAGCCTAAGAAGAAAATGTAAAGCAATAAATTTACTGACCTTTACAACCAACTACATGTGTTAGCTCTACCACAGCCGCACCTCCTAAACTGGAACCAGTTCACTCTTAGCAAAATTTAAATTTAAGCCCGAAATTGCTTCAAAACATAGTAAGGTTCATCTGAGAGAAATGTCCTTTTCTTACTTATACCTATGAAGTATCATCAGCAAATTGTCCAAGTTAAATCCCAATAATAGTCTATAAAATCTTACAATCCTTCAATTCGATCCTATATGATTTGTTTTGACCTAAATACTCTCACCAATTTTAGGTAGTTTACCTATTTTAACCACGCTGGACCCATAGATCAAATAATCCCCCTCAAATTAAGTATTAGCTGTTAGCATTAATAAAAGATAGGAAAGAGAAGATAAATTTCTTAAAGTGCCTTTAGATGAACCATATCAGGACCTAAAGTCTTCATTGGTAAGAAAGACAAACCTCACATAGGTAACCATGAAAGATATTCTCTAATCTATTTCCAGCAATCACTCTCAAATCCTTCACATGCATAAAATGATTTATTAAGTAGCAATAATGACAAAGGGACATTTCTCATTTTTATCTTCTTATTGGCAATAAAGAAACATAGTAGACCACAAGATTCATTTTTCATCTAAGATTTATCTTCTTATTGGCCCCCTACAAAAAAATCATTGAGTCGCCACTGATGGGACTATCGTATTTTCTTTGGTTAGGTGGGCTAGCCTTGATTGCATTATTGGTGGAGAGTTATAATCGATGTTTCTCCTTTGTTTGGTCCACTTGTATGGCTATCCAAATTTATTTGTGATTTTGTTTTGTTCTTTTGTATCTTTGTCGTTTGTGAGAGCTTAATTATTTTTGTTGGTTTATTAGATATCTAGATTTTAAAAATAAATTGTGTAAAAGTTGGATATAAGTTAAATAGATTGAATAAACAAATTAATTTTAGCATACTTCTAACCCCTAGCTACTACTACAAGGGTTAGGCCATTTTGTAGTGGTACTCAGGTTATGTAATGTATTATAAGCCTATTTAAAAAACTCTATATATCACTTTTGTGTTTGTGTGTTCTAATAAATATTACTATTTTCTCAACCAAAAAAAAAAATAATAATTAGCATACTTCTAAGCACTTTGTAGCTCAATTGATAGAAAATTTTAGTATTTTTAATGAAAATGTTTAGAATTTTTTTTTTTTTTTAGAAAGGAAAATGTTTAGAATTTAAATTCCCTTATTGTCTTATAAAAAATATTGATTAATTTTAGCATAATGAATCATGGAATAAAGTTTTTATAGAGGAACTATACATTCAGTTTAAAAATAAAAGGGACTATATTTAATTTAATTTAGGCTGCGTTTATTTTGGGTGAAAAGCATTTTCGAAAATGCTTTTCTGTAATTAAGGGTGTTTGGTTGCGCATGGAAAATCAATTTTCTGGAAATTGATTTCATTTGACCAGTGGTCAAAAGTAAAAACCAATTCCCTTTCTATTTTCACTTCAAATCCTATTTTCAGAAAAACTGAGAAACAGAGAGCACGAAGAGAGAGAGAGAGAGAGAGAGAGAGAGAAAGAAAGAGAGAGCCCAGCGCCCATTGCCGATCCAAGCCCAGCGCCCATCGCCGGCAGCCACGAACCGCCGATCCAAGCCCAGAGCCCATCGCCGGCGACCACGAACCCACGAACCCAGTCCCCATCGCCTCACCACAACGAGCAGACCCAGTCGCACCTTTGATCGCACCGCGCCGTGCCGTCGATCATCGATCTCCTTCGAACCTAGAACCCAACGCTCTTCGCACCGGCGAGTCACACCGCACCGCGCCGTCGATCGTCGATCGTCACCGACCCAGACCCATCGCTTCCTCTTCCTTGATCTCTCAGTTTATTTTTTGTTTTTTTTTTTTTTTTTTTTTTTTTTTATGTTTGCTTGTTGTTGTTGTTTTTTTTTTTTTTTTTTGATGAACTGATTGTTGTTGTTGTTGTTGTTGTTATGTTGTTGTTGCTGGAATTTGTTGTTGTTGTTGTTATTGTTGCCGGAATTTCCTGCCGGAATTTGTTATTGAATTGGCTGTGATGTTGAAATTTTTTGTAATAAAATTTGTTTGGATGCTGAGAAAATGTGAAAAAATTGTAGGAAAATAGCATTTTCCTAATAGAACCAAACACATGAAAATATTTTTCACAACAATTTTCGTAATACAACCAAACACTTAAAAATATTTTCCTTTTCTGGAAAACAGCATTTCTGAAAAATAGATATTTTCTGGAAAATATTTTACGGGAACCAAACGGACCCTTATTTGCATGTGTCTCATTAGTCATTATCCTTTGCTCATTAAAGGCACTAAAAGGTCAAACAATGGCTTCCTTTTTTTCCATAAAAATATAAAAACATGGTTCTCTTATAGGTCACTTCTATTGTCAATAGCTCAATAATTAGATTTAGACTCATCTATGATCTACCATTGCTATTTTAATAGCTCCAATTCTATCGCCTCTAAAATGTAAGTAGTCAAGTACTAATACAACTTCACTTCTTCTTAAAATGAAAATAAAATAAAACTACCATGAATAAGACATGTAAACCCAAAAAAAAAAAAAAAAAAAGAATTTCTTGTGTGTGATGAGGCTAGTATATAACATATTAATATTTAGTTAATATATAATTATTTAGTTATTTAATTCATAACTATAAATTTATGCCCATGTTCATGTTTTTATATTAATGAAATGAGATGATACTGTTTACAAAAAATGTCATAATCACTCATGAGTCATGAGTCATAACTAATTTTTAATTATTGGCTTGCATGCCAACAATGTGGCACCACAAGGAACACACAATGAATTAAAAAAATACCATCAAGTCATAAGATTCTTTAACTCATTTCTACGTACGAGTACTATTCACTTCTTACACTTTTTATGTGTTTGGCATCACTTATTTTTCTTCAAGTTTGGGATAGAGTGTAGTTACCCTTTTTCCCCCCCTGGAAAAATGCTAAAATATACTTACACTTTAAAATTTGAAAAAAAATTAAGATTTTAAAAAATTGTACATAAAAACTAAATAAAAAAGTTGATGACAAAGCTGTACATGAAAACTAAATGAAAAATTTTATTATGCCTTTCCTACGTCCTAATCTACACTCTAGTTGTGTTTCAACCCGTGATTGATGCATAAGTTAACATCATATGCTCAAATTTATGTGATAAACATGAAAGTGCTGAAATCTAATTAGTGGTTAGCCATTAGAAATAATTACTACTCTATAATTTTTTAGATTTTTTTTTTTTTTTACAATTTTTTTACCTTTTTGTTTATTTAATGAGAGTTGTAAAACCTTTGAAAAAAATTGGGACAAGTGGGAGGCCTAAGAGGATCCACACCAGCTCGTGGAAACTCTTCTAAAATACAAAAAGTGCTCTAATTTACACATTTTATCCCAAAAACCTTCTACATCAGTCTTTGTAAAAATGTCTAAATTTACATGATGGTCTTGCAAATGAACAGTGACCGTGGAAATATACACAGTTACTGTTCATCATGTAAACGATTTTTTAATTCTTTTTTCTCTCTCCTCTATCAAACTCCAACAAACTAGCGCGGCAGAATAATAAAAGGAAGAAGAAATCTCATACCAAGACAAACCCAAAATCAACAACAAAAAACTATTCCAAAATCAACAAAAAATTAACCCAAAATCATACTCAATGGAAAACTCACCTGAAATGCTCAACGGAGCCGGATCTGCTGCTCGATCTGCTGCCGCCCGATCCGCTGTTGTCGAGTCTTTCGTTGCTACCACCGGATCTTTCATTGCTGTCGTCGATTAGGGGTGGGAGGCGAAGGATCGGTGAACTAGAGAGGCCGAATCGGCTAATGGCTGAGGAGGCGGCGGCGAGCTAGGAGTGAGCTGGATCAGCGAGTTGGGTCGGTGATGGAGGAGAGAGGGAGGGGCAAAGGAGAGAGGGAGGGCAAAAGCGGAAAGAGAGGCCGAATCGACTGATGGCTGAGGCCGCAGTGGCGGGGAGCTGGATCGGCGAGTTGGGTCGGCGAGCTGGGAGTGAGTGAGGGAAAGAGAGAAACAGGTGAGTAAGTTGAAAAAGGAAAGGGAAGGAGAAAATAGATTTGAGGGAAGAGATAATGGGTGAGGTAAAGAGAGAAAACGGTTATTAATAAATAATAATAATAAAATAATAATAAATAATATTATTTAATTAGAATAGATTTGTAAAATAGAAGAACTGATGTGGGTGTTTTGAAAATGTGGTAGTGTAAAATAGAAAAAGTAGGTTTTTTGTGTAAAATAGATGGAATCTTTTAGAAGGGCTGATGTGAATGCTCTAAGGCCTTTAATTGATGGTTAGCAACAGTAACAACAACATATTTCTTACTTTTAATCTTAAACATATTTCAGTCTATTGCACTATGCAATAGTAAATTAATGGCTAAGACTGGAAATTTAAGAAAAAAAATCTTAAACAATATATTACTGTTATTTATATATATATATATATATATAATTTAATCTATAACATATGCTTCATAATATTGCTCTTTATTATTGTAACAAAAGATTAAATTTTTTTTTTTATATATAGACAGAATTTGAATCCTATCTATGTCGTCTCTCTTATTGGGTGATAAGTTGAGTTAAATAAAGCACTAACATTAGGTGTGCCAAATGCTAAATTTTTAGCATTTGGCATATCAAACACCAAAAACTATACTGCATGAGTTAACATAGATCCAAACAAAATTTTGGTAAGTGAAAAAAACACGGAATTTTAGAAAAAAAAAAATTCCATATAGAATTTCTGCCATATGTTTCTATGATATGACCTTTTAAAATGGAGATCAAATTTAGGGTCCATCTAGAATTCATTTATTTTGCTGAAATTGAAAACTTTGCTGAAAGTACTATAGATAAAGGTAAAAGTAAGCTGGAATAGTATAGTGAAACCCATGAATAGTACCAAAAACTGCAGTGGGACCCATGAATAGTAGCAAAAATAAGCTGAATAATAAAAAAAATTAACAAAAATAATCTTTGTCAAACAGACACTTAGCATGCGTTTGGATTGTAATTAAAATTATGAGTTATTTCACTATTTAGCTTATTTTTGCTACTATTCATTGGCTTCACAGCACTTTTTGACACTATTTATGAGCTTCAATATACTATTTCAACTAATTTTTACCTTTAACTACAATACTTTCAGCAATAATTTTTCAATTTCAGTAAAACAAGCAATATCCAAACACACCCTTAATATGGATAAAGTGTGTTCATTCTTCCAACACACACAGACCAATCTTCCCCAAGAGCAAAGCACTGTGTGTTCTGTTGTTAGAGATGGTAACAGCATCACTCCCTCCAAGTGGGTACCACTCCTCATATGAGAGTTCAGAGGAGGAAGTGATGCTCCTAGAATTCTTCAAATCACGAATATTTCATTAGGAATTGTAATTAGGACAATGTACAGAATCAAGTTATGTAAGACAAATATCATTTTACAAATTACTTTCTTTCTCTTGTCTCTCTATTTATTCTCTCTGCTTCTTTCTTTTCTCTTAGTCTTTTCAAATAATAACCCATTCAATCACAAAAACCACAGTAACTCTACCTCAATGGATAATATATATATGTAACCTACTTGCTTCTCTCCCTACTTGCAATTTCACAGGAGCACCTCCCCCATCTAAAAGCTCAGTCTCATTTAGTATAACATCCAGCTAGCATGGTAGACAGCAATACTTCAAATAATTCCATTATTGTTCGGCGATCAGCAAATTACCATCCTTCCATTTGGGACTATGATTACATCCAATCACTAAGAAACAAATATGTGGTATCATTTTGTTATTGTTTTCAATTACTATATCGTTTTACTAGTGCTTCTGACTATATATTACTTGGAAACTGACTAGCCCCTAATGATAAATTGTGATGTAGGGAGAAACTTGCATTGCACAAAGTAATGTGTTGAAGGAACATGTGAGGATGATGCTTCACAAAGTGGTGGATCCTTTAGAGCAACTCGAGCTGATAGATATCTTGCAAAGACTTGGATTATCTCATCACTTCGAGGGAGAGATGAAGAGAATATTGGAAGGTCTGTACAACAATGATCAAAGTGGTGATACATGGAGGAAGGAGAATTTATATGCCACAACTCTTAAATTTAGACTCCTAAGACAACATGGATATAATATCTCTCAAGGTAATTTAGAAATACAAAAAAAAAAAAAAAAAAAAAAAAAAATAAAAAAAAAGACACAATTGGCTATTTAAGCGGAATAAATTCATCTCCAATTCACGTAAAATGGAAAGAGTACATCTATGTAAAGAGTTTATTTCTTGGATTTGACAGTGTACATGCTACCATAATATAGTTAATAATTATTGTGTTGGTCACTGCAGGAGTATTCAATATTTTCAAGGATGAGAGAGGGAAATTCAAGGCATGCCTTTGTGAGGAAACCAAGGGTATACTATCCTTGTATGAAGCATCATTCCTTTTGACAGAAAGGGAGAATATGTTGGAGGAATTGAGAAATTTCGCAACCAAGCACCTCCAAGAATATGCCAAGCAGAATAAAGACAAAACTCTTTCTGCTATGGTGACTTATGCCTTGGAGCTTCCACTGCATTGGAGAATAATAAAGTTTGAAACAAGGTGGTTTATTGATATATATAGGAGTAGAGAAGACATGAACCCTATCTTACTTAAGCTTGCAGAAATGGATTTCAACATGGTGCAAGCAGTCCACCAAGAAGATCTAAAACAAGTGTCAAGGTTAAAAAAGCTTATTATTTCTCACATTAAGTTGAGCTTCATCTGACATATAATCAATACGTTAATTACTTAGTTATTGACAAGCCTTGAAGGACTATATAGATTCTCTATTGAACTATTGAAGTGTAAAATGATGAATATTAAAATTAAAATCAAATCTCATGGCAACATAAAAGAAATAATCAAGTTTATTATAGCCTAAATTTTAATTTTAGAAAATTGATATTTTCTTGTTTTGTCCATAAAAAGGTGGTGGAAGAACACTAAGCTTGGAGAAAATTTGATTTTTGCAAGGGATAGGCTAGTGGAGATTTTCTTCTGGTCAATGGGTATGATAGATCAACCTCAGTTTGGGTGTTGTAGGATAAACTTAACAAAGGTGGGTTCACTGATAACGATAGTAGATGATGTTTATGACGTATATGGAACTTTGGATGAACTCAAGCTCTTCACAGATGCCATTGAGAGGTATGTATAAATCACATTAGTGCATTACGCCTCATTCCCCTTGACATAAAAACTAAAAAATTACTCTTTCATTTTTTGTGTGACTCCAGATGGGATATCAATGCAATGGATCAGCTTCCAGATTATATGAAGATATGTTTCCTCATTCTCTACAACTTTGTTAATGAAATGGCTTTTGATCCCCTTAAGGAACAAGGATTCCATATCATTCGATACCTTAAAAAAGCGGTATTTACTTTATTTGACTTCTAAATCCATCATTGTTTATTGCTAACATTTTCTCCTAAATACATGATGGTTTTAATTCCTCTAAATCATGGTCCCATTTAATTGTTTCAGTGGTCAGATTTATGTAAATCTTATTTGTTGGAGGCCAAGTGGTACTACAGCGGATATATACCAAGCCTTGAAGAATACCTTGAGAATGCATGGATTTCAGTATCAGCACCAGTTATACTAATGCATGCTTACTTTACGATCACCAATCCAATAACGAAGGAAGCCTTGGATTGCTTGGAAGAGTACCCCAAAATATTCTATTGGTCATCAATGATTCTACGACTTACAGATGATCTTGGAACATCTGCGGTATGCTAATCACACTATCCTAATAGTTTCATTAAGAATGCTTTCAACTACTTCACACAAGCATAGCCTAACAATGTTTTCTTTTTCTTTTTCTTTTTTCTTTGGAAACTTAGAATGAATTAAAAAGAGGTGATGTTCCAAAATCAATCCAATGTTACATGAATGAAACTGGTGCTAGTGAAAAAGACGCCCATGAGTATGTGAAGTCTTTGCTTAGTATAGCATGGAAGAAGGTGAATGAAGAGAGAGTTGGGAGTTCTCCATTCTGTCAAACATTTATTGAAATTGCAATGAACCTTGCAAGGATGGGTCATTTCATGTACCAATATGGAGATGGGTTCGGTGTTGCAGACCAAAAAACTAAAGATAGTGTATTATCGTTACTTATTCAGCCCATTCCTCACTCCAAGATGTCTTCTGCCAATTCAAATACTACACCAAACTTGAACATCAATTAAGTGAAGACTTTGGTTTTGGGGGAGTTATCTTATTTGATAAGTGGGTTAGGGTGTTGTACAACAGATGGCCGATTAAGGTTTTTTCTTTGGACTCCCAAAATAAAGTAGGAGTTTGGTTTCCTAACATGTTGTGGTTAATAAATCCTTTATTTTAGTTTATATGGGTTATTTGAGTGTTTAGTTGGTTTATTATCTTCGTGGATATTGTGAAATTAAGTAGTTAAATCATTATGTTATCTTTTTGAAAACGTTGGTCTTAAAATATGGAGGCAAAAATACGAAGTGTTGGCTTTTAAAGTTTTAAGATAGAGGTTGAAAATTCTATTATTGCATTGAAATATCTTTGACAGGGTTAATTAATGAGAAGTGCTACATCTACAACACTTTCATAATAAATCTTAAGTGGCAGGTTGTTACTAATTGTTATGGGTGGACAAAAAAATAATTTCAGTTGTTGATTCAAATTAAAAGAATAACAACTTACCACTTATAATTTGTTATGAAAATATTATGGACGTAACACTTCTCATAATGAGTTAAGTGGATTTACTTATAGAAACTCCAATTTGTACCCGCTAATCCTCTAACCCTGTTGATAAAATGTTATCCCATTTTCGAAATGGAAAAATCACACATGGTGAACCTAAAATAACCATGATTCAGATTTAACTAAAAAGGCAAAAATAATTGGTTTCAAAGAAAGATAAATGTGCATGCATAAAACATGTATTCCATTTAAAAGGTATGAATGATTTCCAGACCAAGCCCCCTTCCACAAAGGTCTTAGCCTTTACATTTTTATTGCATGCTAGTTCTACATTTTGTTTTTCAAGGCTTCAATATGTGCCTCATAAAAATTTGCCATCATTGCTTTTTCATAATCAACATGAGCTAAATCTTTTTTTTTCCCCCTGGATGTGATGTTGATTTATAGGAATAGGCAATAACAATGATACTATTGATCAAATCAAGTACGACTGAGATTTCTGTCAATAAATAGCAGGGTCTATCAGTATCAGCTTTATATATTACTCAGGGTGTTCATACACACAATATTCTATAACTTAAACCTATTTTGTCTACTTTAAAAAAATAACCAGCAATCACTCTCAAATCCTTCACATGCATAAAATGATTTATTAAGTAGCAATAATGACAAAGGGACTTGCAATGCACTGACAACATACCTCGCTGAACTTCTCCCCATCTACCAAACAAACATTTGCCAGTGTTAGTGACTAATTAAAAACCCTAAACACAAAACTGCTAGAGATTTATTCAACCACTCCATGCTGCCAAAAGTTGAGAGTATTGAAGCCTACTGACCAAAGGAAGAACTTTATAGAACTGCCTAAAGGTATGAGAAAGGTGAATCATTTCTTGGAAGTTAAGAATGTGCCAAATGAGACCTCCAGCCCCCATAAATATACAGTGATGACCACAGTCAGAACTCAGTTCATATGCCCTGGAGTGTCTCAGTAAAGTGTACCAAGCAATCGAAAACAACAACAAGAAGCTTACAACAAAGATGATGATGAAGTCACGATAGACATACAACCAGAAAAGTTCAGAAACAAGCTTCAGATCACATCAAGCATGATCATTACCTCAGTCTTCGAAATCACTTAATGACCCTTTCTACTAGTTGACATAGTCTAAGCATGATTAGATGCACATATTTTATTTTGTCATTCATAACATAATAGTGCACAAATCTGTTGCTTATAAGGGAGCAATAAGGTAAAGCGGCAGCAGCAGAAGAAGAAGAAGAAGAGAAAGGAATGCAAAAGGCGAGGCTTCTGAGGCTATTTCTAGAGAGAAAGAGTGAGGTTCTGGAGAGGAGAGTGGCGTGAGCGAGTGAGATGGCCATATTTTTATTTATTTTTTTTACAGAAAAGAAAGGCTCTGTTTGCGTTGAGAATGATCTTCTCATCTCCGCTTAAACCCCCACCATTTTTTTCTCTAGTTTTTATTTCGATAAATGACACCTGGCAAACGAATGATCCCACGGTTAAAAAAAAAGCAAGTCAACAAGCCAGCAAGTCACAGAGGCACTTTGTATTGAATTTTATATTGAAAGTAATGGGTTTTGCCGTTACAGCCTTATGGTTACCACTTCTTCTCTCACTCTCACTCTCAGTGCGTGCAATGAGATTTGAAAATTCGTGGTTTATGGCATTGGTGACCTTAACGAGGACACAAATTGATTCAGTCTATTCGTGAGGTATGTGCATACTTTGTGATGGGATAGACTTTTCTCATGCTCTGGCGGTGGTGATGTTGTGAGAACTGAGAAGAGGACTTGGCTTTGCATTCTTTTTTTAATCATTGGGCTTCTCTCGTACTGCCGGCAGAAAAAACAAGAGAAGGATAGAGGCAAAGAAGATGAGATTTATTTTTAACCGTTGGATCCTTTTGCTTAGCAGGTGTCATTTATCAAAATAAAAACTGGGGAAAATTGGAGGGTTTTAATGGGAGGAGAGCCGGGCCCGCTAGGACTAAGAGTGGGTCGGTTCGGGTCGGGTTCAGTCCTGACCCAAAACCGACCCGATAATTGTGGCCCAAAAAACTGTTCCGGGCTGGATCTTTGGTCGGTTCTACGGGTCTTTTTTTTTTTTTTTTTTTTCAAGGTTTATAAAAAAAATATTTAAAAGGGTGTTAAGTGTAACTCATATTCTTTTTGCATTTATATGTGTACCACTTGTCTAATAATGGTAATTTTTAAATGTTGACACATGCAAATTCTAAAAATGGTAATTTTTATTTTGTGATTCCAAATAGAATCAGGTCAGTCAATATTTGGATTTAAAATTTGAATCATAAAAATTAATTTGGAAAATGCGGATGATTTAATGAGGTGACTAAAGATACGAGCTTTCCATTGAAATTAAGCTCTTAAATTCAAATTTAAGTTAACATTTTTATTAGGAAGTTTTTAATGAGTGATTGAATCTTTTCTCAAATAATTTTTTTTAAGAGTTCTAGATGGTTTGTAGTTAGAGATTGCTGCTATTTATATTTGAAATGAATAAATTTTATAACAAATTTAAATTTACATTTAATGATGATAATGTACTAGGTCCAAACTAGGGAAACAAATACCACTAAATGTCAACTTCCAACTAAATAGTTGTGCTTAGATGATTGATTAGCTAATAAATAATAATCACTAGCCTCACGCGCGTGCTCAGAAGCTTTTCTATTTTTTGGGTAAAGATTAATAATATACATTTATTATAATTTGAGATTTCTACTTTTTCCAATCACAAAAATAAATAAATAAATAAATACGTGGGTGAGTTTTGTAGATTGGAGGAGTTTTAAAACTAACAAAAGAATGATCCTATTTTGTAGGGAGTTAGAGAGTAGAAGCAGGAATTTAAATTAACGTAAAAGTAGGAGCTTATTAGAAACAGGTTGACATTTCAACGTAAAAGTAAAAATTTATTATTTTTGTCAATTTACTATTTTAACCTCATTTTTAAGTTTTAGGTATGGGTATTTTTTACAGTAAAAAAAAACAATAACTAACTTTCTTTTACCAATTTACTATTTTAACCCCATTTTTAAGTTGTTGGTTAATTAATTTAGGGGTATTTTTGATAGGAAAAAAAACAATAACTAACTTTCTGAATCCTCTTAATATATACAGATTATGATAACTAATTTATTTCCTTCACTTTCAATGATCCATAAACTTATTTAATATAATTTTTTTAGAACACTATATTAGGAATATAAGTATATAACATTATATACACCAAATATATACCTAAAAAATGAAATTTTTTTGAGAAGGCTTAAAAAATGAAATTTATACATCATTTATCATTGCTTCACATTATTATTTCTCTCTAAAAAATATAAAGATAATAAAATGTTGAACTAGTAGAACTAATAAATAGACACCTTCACTATTAAATCATGAAGAAATTATTTTTAAAGGGTATAATTCATATTTGTAGAGGGCGATGCCAATTATCAAGCCCAATCCAGATAGAAATGGGCTAAGATGGAGGACCAATACAATTAATTTGTAGAGGTGGATTATCAAGGCCAACCCATTAAGCCTCCGTAGCTTTACTTGATGGTTTAAAGGAAGGAAAATGGCTTAGACAGCAATTAAAGTAGAGAATAATAGAAAGAAAAACAAAGATTTTTATTCAAGTTCTTCCTCCGGTTGGCCAAGGACTAATAGTTCTTTGGATTATACAATTTTTGATTACACAGTTTTTAATCTCTCCCTTTTTTATTTCTTCCTTCTTCTATCTCTTGATCCCTTTCTCAAGAGGATCTTTCTTACTATATATAGCTACTGGGATTGAATCTTATCCCCCAACTTGGATGGTCGTTGATCATTTCTTGGATATTTATCCCATCGCTGCTTTGTTAGTGGTGGTAAAGTAGGATGTAAGTTGTGGGAGCACTGTTTAGGGGTCATTCTAACATTAATGTGGCAGATTGAGTTGGTACAGTGCATTAAATGTGGAGGTGATGAGTGCTTTATCTAGAAGCTTCCTCCTCTCATTGCTTGCACGTCTCTCCTTCCTTCCTCGACCTTCAATCCTATGGCCTTAGTGGTTTGTCTCAAGTCTCTCGAGGAGTGTCTAATCCTTGGCTGGGCTGTCTTCCTCAGTTTAACTAACTGGACTATCCTGACTGTGCTGGGCCTAATCTGATGAATTATTGGGCCTAGTTAATTACTCCTCGGGTTAAGCCCATTTGACAATCTTCCTTCTTTGGGCTGCCCCCTCCCATCATAGCCCCCAAAACTCCACTCCCTTTGCCATTCGAGGGAGTGGGGTTTCGGTAGGAGGTGGGAAAGTTGGCATGTTTTGGGTGCGTTCCCACATAAAAGTGTCTTTTCAACTGCCATAGACACGTTCTTGATGTTTTAGTATCCCCAACACTGCAATTAAATCTGCAGGCGGCTATGTGTCTCCCATGTTCTACGGTGCGATGAAGATCCAATCGCTAATTTTTTCTAGAGTTAATAGGCGGGAAAATTACCACTCCCTTTTCACCCCTATATGTTAAAGAAATGACATGAAGTAACGTCCATTTTAAGTTTAGAGCGTTCACCATTGTGACCATGATTTCTTTTTTTATGCAATAAATCTTTGATTACCTATAAAAAAATGAAGTAATGCTGTGAAAACATGAATAAGTTTTTATTGAATTAAAGTAATATGGTCCATATGGATTAAGGTGATATATATATATATATATATATATATATATTAAAATCTCAAGAGGATAAAGAAATAGAGTATGTCATAGAAATTAGTTGAAGTAATGAATTCATCATGAAAAGTAAAACTTTAAAATTGTGCACACATATCCATTACAATTGTGCATCATTTTGACTTATATATGAGGATGTAAAATAGCAATTTGGAAGGTTTTACACCTCATGCTAATGCTCTAAGAATTTGTAGGTTTTTTGGAATTACAGTTGTTATTTTGAACCATGAATCTAAATGGCTTTTGTTTTCTAATGCTATCAATTCAATTCCAAGTTTGTGATCTACTGTTAAATATATCAATATCACTGTTGATGATGATACTCTAAAAACTAATTAGAAAAATAATATTAATAAAATTTAAAAATCCCATGCATTGCACAGCTTACATATAGGTCATATCATGAAAGAAATGGGAATTATGTAATCCCAATCTCAATGACAAGAAATTGGTATCGGAGACCCACACCACCAGATTTACTATTTGAAGCACGAGAACTAGGAATTAGCTAATTCCTAGGAATAAGCAGCTCTATAGAGCTGCTTATTCATCATAGATTTACAATTTGCAGGAAGAGAATTAGAAATTAGAGCAGTTTATCAGCTAATTTTTAAATAATGAATACATTACAAGAAATAACAATGGTTTCAAATATTTATAAATCAGAGGTCAAAACAGATCACCAAGTAGCACATGCATTAGTCATAGGATTTACAGGTCAATTGAAAGGATGATGGGATAATACATTAACTGAAGAAAATAGAACATGGTTAAAACAAGCATTTAAGCAAGAAGCAAATGGACAACCAATAAAAAATGAAAAGAGGAGAAAGAATCGAAGATGCAGTAAATTCACTAATTTTTGCCATAACAAAATATTTCATAGGAGAACCAGATAAGTATAGAGAAGAAAGTTTTGATAGCTTAGTTATCTTAAAATGTCCAACATTATCAGATTTTAGATGGTATAAAGATGTATTCTTGTCAAAAGTATTAGTAAGAAGTGATAGTAGTCAACCATATTGGAAAGAAAAAATTATTGGAGGATTACCTAAACATTTTGCATATCAAGTAAGAGAAAGGCTGTCCAATGAAGGACAGACTGATTTCACCAATGTTACATGTGGAGATATAATCAATACAATAGAAAGATTAGGTAGTTTAAACTTGTGTAATGATATAAGATTCAAGTATCAGTTAGAAAAGAATGGAAAGTATGTAAGACAGGAATTAGGATCATTCTGTGAACAATTTGGATATCCCCCACTGAAAGCTACATTTACTATATTCCCAAATTTTTATTAAATTTAAAACAAATAAAAAAAAACACTCCAACTTTGTTATCCAACTTTGATTATGATCATTTCAAGAATGAAAAAAAAAAAAAACTTGTTGACTATGATCTTTCTACTACTCCTTTCTATCAGCTAAGTTTGATGAGATTAAACACCTCCTGATCAGATTGTGTTTGTTTCACTTTTTAACAATTGCTTGGAACCATCGTAGCACAAGAAACCATATATGTCTAATGGGAAATTATCGATGAGTGTGCTTCTTGGAAGGCTCAATAACCGTGTAAAATATAAGTAAATGTTTTTGGTAATGGCATGTCTTGTCGAACTCCATAGATTTTCAAATTTCTACACTACCTAGACCTTTCTATTTTTTTTTCTTTTTTTGAGAAAATACGTAGACCTTTCTTATTCTAAAAGATTTACACTATTTAAATTAAATACTCCAATATCGTAATCAAAGGGGGAAATGCTTTTACACCTGGCCTAAGGTAAAGTCTTTGCCTATTCATTTACAACTTTAACAAAGCAACTTCCTACTTCCTATTGTACTAGATATTGAGGGCCAAAATGGCTAAATACTATCAATTTTTGAAATTTTTAGCAAAAAAACACTGTTTCGGAAATAAATAGGAATCTACCACTTTTTCAAATACTCGAGTTTGGTGAACTCGAGTACTCTATTTTATTGTTCCATCGTGGCATGGCTGACATGGCATTTGGGATTTAAAAATTCCGCTCAGTACTCGAGCTTCAGGAGCTCAAGTACTGTTCTAGCCAATTAACACCAAGTATGGCCCCTATTACCCACACTTAAACCAAGATCTGTTCCCCAGCACACTCAGCTTACTCTCTCATCAGCTTACTCTCTCATCACTCACTTTCTCAATCTCCCTCTCAATCTCGCTATCACTTTCTCAATCTCCCTCTCAATCTCGCTATCATCTCCCACACGCTCTCAATCTCCCTCTCAATCTCGCTCTCACTCTCATTCTCAGTCTGCCTCTCACTCTCGGTCTCCCTCTTAGTCTCGGTCTCGGTTTGACTCTCCCTGTTGCTCACGCTCTCTACTCTCACTGTCGGTCTGCATCTTCAGTTTGGAATCACAAGGTATGTCTCCTTATCTCAATATTTGTTTGAGCATTTGGTATTTGTGGGTCTTTGTGGGTCTTTGTGAAGGAGATGCTCTAAATGTTATTATCTAGTTACAGAACCATTCTCTGGAGCCAGATTGGAGCATTGGGTATTTGTGGGTATTTGTGGATAATGCATTTGTGGGGTATCATTTTATTTAGCTTTCTTTATATGTGATAAAAGTTTCCAACAATCATGCCTCTTTTATAAGTTTTCATATATAAAGTCCTGATTGCATTATCCAGGTTACAAATTTTTATTTCACAATTAGAATCCACTTTCTATTGCTAATCTTTGAAGTAATAAAAATATTAGGGTGAAAAAATAAACACTTAGCCGCATTATTATATATGCTTTTGACTCAATGGTGGGTATTTTCTTTTGGCAAAAATAGCAAGATTGAAGTACTAATTAATCTACAATCGGATACCAATACACTTTTAAAGAGAACCACACATTATGCTAAATAGGCTTAATTTGTCCAGTTGTTCAATGCACTAGTATTTAACGAAGAGAATATATCTTATATAGTAGCACTTCCGATTAGTGCAATGTGTCAAAATAGATATATAATGTGTCAGGTCACCTTTAAAAAGCATATTTTTGTTGCCTTTAATTTTCATTTGGCTTTTTGTTTTCTTGAATTGATCTGGTTGTGAATCAAGTTATGAGAAAATTTCCACCAGATAATTGGATAAACCCTATAATCCTACTTTTTTTTCTCAACCTAGCCAGATGCTCCAAGATCTACTTAGTAACTCTTTGATTTTTCTTTTTCTTTTTTCCTTTAGTTTTTTTCTGTGGATAAGTTGTTTTCATATTTTAGTTATAACGTGAAAATGAGTTTGAGAGAATTTTGTTGTTTAACTCACATATAAATTATTAATATTTCTTGTAATTCAGCTGGTATGGCTTAGAGAGAGTCATGCATGAGCATTCCATTAATCTTCTAACACCCCCCTCTTTGTCTCTGTTGTATGATATATTTAAAACTCTATATTAATCACTTTATTCAAAACTTAAAAAGGGATAATCAGCATTAAGGAATGTATTCCCCCACCATTGTGCATGTCAAGGATAACATTTTGCATGTCAATATTCTGATATATGCAACTTGTTATTTTGTGAAATTCCCAGAATGACAACACTAACTTAACATAGTCAAGATGTTGGTTAATTAGGTACATTTACATATGCTACAGTACAACTTATGGTTAATTTTCAAAATCAAAATTACTATGATGTGGGTATTTTGTGGTGTAATTTTTGTTTATGTTTATGTTTATGTTTTTGTTTTTTTTTTTTTTTTGTTTTTTTTTGTTTTTTTTTGTTTTTTTTTTTAATGAACAATTTCATGTGTTATTAGAGCAACAGTCATTGTAGGACACAGTTAGCATTCTCATTGAGGCCATAATGAGTAAGATGCTTGGACAATTAAAGTGAGGGTTGATTTTAATAATGTAGAGAGACTTTCATTTTAGAAATTTCTTCCATCTGAAAGTTGCGGCTTTCTCATTTATTTATTTAGGGGTGAAAATGTTTTATTATGTATGCTGATGTATTCTCCTTTCTATTAGCTGAATATGCTGTAATCTACTTAACATTTTGAAGTTTAATTTTTTTTTTTTTTATGAAATCAGTGAAGGCTGCATTAGATGCATATTATTGCCATTTTCAGTCAAATATGTTTATAATTAAAAATAAATAAATAAGAAGAAGAAGAAGAAGAAGAAGAAGAAGAAAGTTTATGTATTTGAAGTGAATTTTCCCCTGATTGTTGTTGTCACCAAATGCCATATATGGACCCCCATCAAGCGGGACCCTCTATACAGACTGTCTTGAGGAGGCAGACTATGCATCGTTCAAGTTTGCTTTAGGATGCTCCTTTGGAAGGCAAGGTATGCACTTGTCCAAAATCGTAGTCAATATATGTAGTAGAAAGATTTTTGGCATTTAAGAAGCGTAATTAATACTAAGTTGCTTTGTTTGGCAGGAAGTGCCAGGTGTACTAACTTGTCGTCACTGAGATAAATGTCTGCTTGAAGATGATGCAGTTTTAGATCCACGGATTGCAGCTTATATCACAGATGCGGGGTTAGATGGGCTACTTTGGGTCCCACATATGGACCTTGACCATGCATTGATCACGGCGTTGGTGGAGAGATGGCAGCCGGAGACGCACTCATTCCACTTGCCCCATGGTGAGATGACCATCACGCTACAAGACATGGAGGTTATAATGGGGGTACCTGTAGATGGCTTGCTGGTGATGGGATATACTGATACGGGCAATTGGGCCCACCTCTGCTACGAGATGCTAGGGCATAGGCCGTCGGGAAGAGACGTTGGTGGTAAAAAGAACACTGGAGTGATAGAAGGGCCGAGGGTAAAAGCCAAATGGCTTGAGGATCGGTTTAGCAACCCTCTCCCGGCTGATGCCACCGAGGAGCTTGTGCAGCAGTATGCTCAGTTTTACATACTGGGGATGTTGGGTGGTACGCTGTTTATGGATAAGTTTGGCGAACGGATCTCAGTATTGTATCTAAAATTTTTCAATCCAATTAGCAACGGAAAGAAGTATAGTTGGGGTAGTGCAGCACTAAGTTGGCTATATAGACACCTCTGTAATGCATCAAAGAAGACAGCCAAGCAGATTGGCGGTGCACTGCTATTGGTGCAGTTGTGGGTGTGGGCGAGGTTTCCACACATATGTCCTATGATGAGGCATCCACACCAGGCACTGCCCCCAGGTCCACTTGCTATTAGGTATGTAGGATCTTAGATAGTTACTATTTTACATTTCCGCATTAAGTTTTTTCACATGGGAATTATGTAAGTAACTAATATGGCTTTTATGTCTGTGTTGTTTGCTAGATGGAAAGGGGCTAAGATAACAATTGAACATGGAATGCACATCCTACGCGCCTATCGTGTGTTGCTTGCTTCGCTACGGCCAAATCAAGTATCGTGCCTTACAAGTGGGAACCACTTTGGCATGTAGTTGTTGTACTTACAATTTGCTTTAGAATGAGTAAACATTTTTTTATTTCAGAGCAGAGTTACATGTATTGTTCACATTTGTTACACATTTTTTCTAATTATATTGTTAATATGGTTGTTTACATCGGTTGGATCATTGCAGATTGTGTGGGAGCCATATAGAAATCATTTGGGTTCCCTGCCCGCATATTGTACGGCAGGCCAACATATATGGAGGTCTATCATGGCACTCATACATTTTTGGGTGGTTGAAGGCCATCACCCTGAACGTGTTCTCCGACAGTTTGGGATGAAGCAAGGCATACCACTCAATGTCGATACTTCAGTTGACCTTCATAAGATAACTTTCCAAGGCAAGCACTAAAAAAACTGGGCCCAAAAACATCAAACGCATATTGTTAAATGGGCTGCGCACGCCACAATTGCCGATGCACCACCCTTTCATGGGGAGATAAGCTACAATGACGAGTATATGGTGTGGTTTCATCCTCGTACTGTTCGCGAAGAGACCTCGTACTGGGACACTTTGGTAAGTTTACAAAGACTGTTTTGTTATAAATGTACCTTGCTTCATATAGTTTAGTTCAACCTACTAACACTACTCTTGTATATTTGTGACAGGTTGAATCACAGTTGAGGATTATGGCGAAGTGCGAACCAGGGTCTGAGATCTACACTGACTGTATTAAGGCCTTACAATCTATTGAAGAGATTAGTCGGTTGACCTTGGACGATGCACGCGATGCGGGCAACACAAGTGAACCAGCTGTAAGGCGTGGTCGACAAGCAAGTGGACGTCAAGGGTGTGGAGGCCGTCAATCTAGTCGGCGTCCCACATCTGGTTAGCGCCACACACCCGTGCCCACATCTAGTTGGTGTCCCACATCTAGTCGGCTTCCCACATCTAATCAGCGTCCCACATCTAGTCGGCGTCACACACCCGTGCCCACATCTAGTTGGCGCCACACACTCGTTCATGACCACACCATGGAGGAAGCAAGTCAAACAACAGATGAGATATGTTTGGACATTGGTTATGACATGGGCTTCATGGCACACAATGATGCGAGTCCATCTCTCATGTTTGCCCATGGGGACACATCTTGGTCCCCATTCATGAGGACTGATGGTACTTGCCCACCCACATCCTCTACTACATCCCCGTTGCCCACCACCCATACATCTCCCCCCACTGACTACCGGCACTGCGCCCGCAGATGTACATGGTAGAGATGAGATGAGACTCATGCCCACTCTTGGGCGACCCACCCCTGGTGCTGTCCCTCTTGAGTTTGTGCATACCGAGTTCATCCAGACACAGATACCCACCCCCCCACCAGAGGCTTCACACATTGAGGGTCGGCCGCGAAGGCCGCAACGGACACGGACACGGACACATCCTTCTGACTGTGGGACTGGACATGGTACTATAGTTCGATTTAATACCGATTACATATACATCTCTTTATAGTTAAATGATTTGCATATTAGTATTTGCTTGTGTTCTTTTCAGGCAAGGTGAGACTAGTCAAGGAACCAGTGAGGAGAAGAAAACAGGGATGATTCAAGAATGGTCAAGAATCAGTGCTGCTTTGGGTTTGCAATAGTATAGGATCTTTTTGTCCTTACTAGCTTAGATTATCCCATGCCTAATTATAAAGTTACTTTCTTTTACTGCATGTTAACCACCCAAAAAAATAAATTGATAAATTTCACAACTTTCTTAATAATTTGTTGAGATGGTAAATTATGATTTCTTATCACTTAGTGTGGAATCAACTATAAATTACTAATTTATCGTGTAAGTAGACTTGTTCTAAGTTCTAATTGCTTTATTTTCCTTAATGGCGTACATTGATATCTGCTCAAAAGCTCAGCCTTTTACACGTTTATCCTATTAAGCTGCATATGTGTTTTTCCTTTTATATACAGAAACCAGCTCGAGCATGTTGACATATTTTGCAGATGAAATTAGAACCTTAAAGCATTTAGCAAATTGCACCACCACAAATGCAACCTAGTGGTCCCAGCAGTGCAGCCTAATGATATTTGCAATATTAACTATGTACAACTGTTGATATATATATATATATATATAACTTTTTTGTCAAAACAAATGGAGCACAAATATAAAAGAATCAAGCTTGACCAGATGATAGGAAATAGAGAGAGCATGCATAGTAAGATTTTTTTGAACATCGTTACACACATACACGTAGTGGTGTAAACACAATAAATAAAATTATAAACAATGCCTATTAAAATTATAAACAAACAATAATTGTCATACAATGCCTATTAAAATTTAAAAAATTGTAAAACATCTAATTCATTATTGACAATGAATCATCAAAGTAAGAGATTAATCCATATACACAAAGTTTAGAGATATAATTTGATTCCTCAAAATAAATTGAGAAAAAAAAATTTCAACTTTTCTCTATTCTTTTAATTATTTAAAATTTTGGATTTATGGTAGAAACTCAAATTTTGAAACTATGAAGATGCAAGAGATGAAGGAGAAAAAAGTAATGGACATTTTAATGCTTTAGTGCCATACAAGACATTATTATTATTATTATTGTAGGGACTGGATTTGAGCATTTCTACTGTTGAGATAGTGGACTCAAGCCCAGCTAGCCCTGTATAATGAATTTGTAGAGAGCGGGTTCAAGAACTAGGCCCCAGTAAGCGGACAACGCCCAATGTAGCATTCGCCACCGTCGAAGGCTGGCGGACCAAGATTATCCTCCAAAGTCCATCCTCGGCACCGGTCCGAGAAGCTTGATAGCGATCTCTCTCACCCCAGGGAATCCTCCAGGGAAGTCCCCCCTTTCTCATTTGTTTCTTCTCCTTATATAGTCATTTTTTCACAACCTTTCTCTTCCACTTGTTGATCATCCACGCCCCTCTCTTCTGATCACCCGTTCCATCAGCCACTTTACCAGCACCCTTGTGAGTTGTAGCAACCAAGGCAGCCTTGTCCAGAGGTCACATCTCTATTAATGCACCCGAGGGGTTAGGTGAGCTCATTTAATGTGGAGATGACAGCTTATCCTAAACTTGTTCCTCCACCATGCTGCTATGGCTAACGTGCTGGTCTTGGCTGGCCGAGGACAGGATCGTCCTTGGCAGGGTTCCTGGCAACATAGACTTTCACACTTCATCCTCGGACGTTCGTTCCTCCTCGGCATGGGCCTTGGGTCGGATATGAAGTGGACTAGGGTTGCCAAGTTCTTAGGCCCCACAATAGCCCCTTGAAATCCTGCTGTCCGTATCCTCGGACGGGGAGGAGGATTTTGATATCCTTGGGCCTTCGTTATGACTCGCCCAGAGTTGGCTTACGTCAGCGTTGGAGTCTTTTCGCCTACCCAACGCACGTTTCTGGCGCCTCGATATACGGTGCGCACCCGCATTAAATTTTGGTGGCTTCATACTCCCCACGTTCAACGGTGTGATGGTAATCAGTCAGTGGGGATTTCCTGCCTTTATAGGCGGGAAACTCCGCCTGGTTATCTTTAATGGAGGGTATAAATACTTGTTTGAACCAATTTGCCTCATTATTTGTGCACTTAAGAACTCTGACGCACATACTTTGAATCCGGTCAAATCTCAAACCAACCAGTGTCCCTCTCCAGCATAAAAAGCCTGTCCGAGGAGCTTTTCCTCATTTCTGTAAGTTTTCTTCTCTCTGTAGCACAAATTTCTTCTCTGATTCCTTTCTTTCCTTCGCTCTTTCTCGAGTCTTTTAGTCGTTGTTAGGGATGGGTAGATTTAAGAAGTTAGTTGAGTCTGAAGAGATGATGAAGAAGTTCATCGCCGATTATAGGATACCCAGCAACGTAGGCTTGAGGTATTGTGAGGAAGGGGCTTGGTATTTTCGGTTAATTCCCACCCAATGCGCCGTCAATGTGTTTAGGATACTAGGGTGCGTAGACGCCTTGAATGAGAAGATGGGGTTGAGGTTAACCCATCATGATGTAAACTGGTGCTATAACCTTCAACACCTGAAGAGTTAGACGTACTATATGAAGACGAGGGACGATAGGGTTTGGCTTATCCAGTGCCTCTCCGAGTCCAGTAAGGGGTTGAATCAGGATTTTCTCATTGTGTCAGGGGAATGGCACGACGGTCTCCATTGCCCGACAGTAGAGGGAGAGCCAGGTAGGGTACTTGGAGTAGGAGAGGGTCTAGCCTCTTTTCTTTTTTCTTTGTTGTAAATCTGCTTTGTTCGGTTGATGACAGGAGTTTGTTTTTCTTTCTGCAGATCCACACACCTTCGAATGGCGTTTCCATTTGGTCAACAAGGAAGACTTGCAATCCGTTCTTAGGGCGGAGATTTTCGTGAACGAGGGCGACAATCAAGTCAAGGCTGCTCACAAGATCCTCGGATACGATCCGACCCAGAAGTCATTCCCGGCCCCGAAGTACGTGATCAGGGCTCGTGATTCTCGGCTTAGACAAATCACTGTGGTGGAGCATGGGTTCTCGTTTTCTGAGGGATCTTCCATTCCAGAGGGCATCCCATTGGCAAGTTCCCCCTCGTCCCATCAAGCTGCGGAGGCCGCGGGAGAGAGTTTGGAAAAATAGGGAGAAGTAGTTGATCTGGGTTCGTCCGAGGATGAATTTGGTGCATTCGACCAAGCCTATCTATCCGAGGATCCCTCTGGTGACTTGGGGGACCCCTATTTGTCCGAAGCCGATCTTCTGTCTCCAAGGGTTGGTACTCAGGCCGAAATGGGTTCCAAGAGACAACCCTAAACCAGCCTGTTTGACTTGCTTGAGGGCAAGCCGGGGAAGGGCGCGCTGAAGGAGTCACAACCCAAGCCTCCTTCATCCACACCCAAGCTTCTTCCTCCCCCACCTAAGCCTTTGCCTGCACAGACCAGGTCGTCCACCATTCCACCAATCTCGGACTCTCGGCTCAAGTCCTCCGATCCGAAGAGGAAGAGGTCTTCCAAGGGCAAAAACCCAGTGGATGGGGGGAGATCTCATTCCTCCTAAGAGGAAGATGAAGCCCGCCGACCTTCCAAGCAGCTAAGGATTGGTGGTCAAGGTAAAGGGAAAGAGGTCGTCCAGCAGTTCGAGCCCCAGGCCTAGCTGCCCACTGCCATGCTTCACGAGAAGCCTCTAATGGACGACGCCACCCTCAGGGACTTTCGAAGGGGCGAGGGGGCTCACGTAGCCGATGCCTTGGAGAGGTCTTTCCTTCTCCCCGTCGACATGGTTGAGCTGGGGGGCATGAGGAGGCAAGAAGTTGCCCGTAACCTTAAGAGGTACCTGGGAATGGTAAGACTTATGATGCTTGTTCCACCGTTTGAATTTTGTTGCTTAGTACTCATCTTACGGTTTATTTGTTTTGGTTGGCAGGCAATCCAGGCTGTTTTTAGGCTGGATGAGGAGGCCGACAACCAGGGTAAAGCTTTGGGTCAGGAGCGCGACAAGTACTTGAATGCCGCGAATACCCTCAAGAAGTTCGAGGCGAATCTCAAGAAGGCAGTAGAGAGCTTGGAGGAGATGACGAAGGCCAGAGACAGGGCAGCATCTGACCTAGCCGGCGCTATGAAACAGGCCGAGGACCAGACAGGGCGCCTGTGGGATGTCGAGGGTCAGCTGCAGGCTGCCAAAGAGCATATTGCTGACCTAAAGCAGAAGTTGGCCGAGGCAGTTGGGGCAAGAGGCGTTGCCGAGTACGCTAGGGACGAGGTCGTGAAGGCTAAAGAAGAGGCCGTGTTTGCGAGAATAGATACTGAGCGCTCCATAGAGCAAGCGGAGGAAGAGGCCTTTGCTGAGGGGGTGGCTAAGACAGAGGTTGCCCATAAGGCTCAAGTCCCTGAAGTATGCAGGCGCTTCTGCTCACAGACTTAGAGTGAGGCCCTTAACCAAGCGGGGGTCGAGGCCTCGTCTGACCTTAGGAGGGCCGAGAGAGTGTACTATCCACCTGCAATTCGCGAGGTTGCCTCCGTCACTCCCGAGGCGGGCTCCGCCTCACAAGCGACAGATGAAGGCCAGACCAATGCTGCCGAGGACTCAACTTCAACTGACAAGCCTATTGAGGAGACTGAGCGTCATGGAGCATTGGAGGGGGCAGGGACTAACAGCCAAGAAGCGCCCCAGGATGTGGTGAAGCCTCCTGCTAGGAAGGGTCCTCCGAAGTAGCCCCTCCGAGCCAGGGTCCTAAGGCACTGGACGAAACCCTCCGGCAGACTCCTCAGGACAAGCTGTCTACCGAGTTGGGGAAGTAGGCCATCCCGTCGGGCTATCCTGTTTTGATGGCTTGGGCCACTCTGATTTGTTTTCTTTTTCATTTTATTTTGCCTTTTGTCTTGGTGACATTGTAACGAAACTATATATTTTCTTTTGTGTAATATATTCAGTTGTTCGTTTTTAGTTCTTCGAATGATGCTTCCTTTCACTTGTCATACTTTAATGCTTTGCTCAATACCTTGGTTCTGCCTAGGACTTAGTCTTGTGAAGCAGTTGGTTTTCCCACAGGTTTGAGTCTGAGGACCATGCAACACCCTGGTTCAGCCTAACGCTTGTATTCTTTTGTAAGTAACTAGTTTCCCCATAGGTTTGAGTCCGAGGACCCTGCAAGACCTTGGTTCAGTCTAGTACCCAGGTACTCCTTGCAGTGGTTAGTTTCCCCATAGGCTTGAGTCCGAGGACCATGCAAGGCCTTAGTTCTGTCTAACGCTTGTGTTCTTCGGTAAGTAGCTAGTTTCCCCATAGGCTTGAGTCCGTGGACCATACAAGACCTTGGTTCAGTCTAGTACCCAAGTACTCCTTGCAGTGGTTAGTTTCCCCATAGGCTTGAGTCCGAGGACCATGCAAGGCCTTGGTTCAGTCTAGTACCCAAGTACTCCTTGCAATGGTTAGTTTCCCCATAGGCTTGAGTTCGAGGACCATGCAAGGCCTTGGTTCAGTCTAACGCTTGTGTTCTTCTATAAGTAGCTAGTTTCCCCATAGGCTCGAGTCCGAGGACCATACAAGGCCTTGGTTCAGTCTAGTACCCAAGTACTCCTTGCAGTGGTTAGTTTCCCCACAGGCTTGAGTCTGAGGACCATGCAAGGCCTTGGTTCAGTCTAACGCTTATGTTCTTTTGTAAGTAGCTAGTTTCCCCACAGGCTTGAGTTCGTGGATCATGCAAGGCCTTGGTTCAGTCTAGTACCCAGGTACTCCTTGCAGTGGTTAGTTTCCCCATAGGCTTGAGTCCGAGGACCATGTAAGGCCTTGGCTCAGTCTAACGCTTGTGTTCTTCTGTAAGTAGCTAGTTTCCCCACAGGCTTGAGTTCGTGGACCATGCAAGGCCTTGGTTCAATCTAGTACCCAAGTACTCCTTGCAGTGGTTAGTTTCCCTATAGGCTTGAGTCTGAGGACCATGCAAGCCCTTGGTTCAGTCTAACGCTGTGTTCTTTTGTAAGTAGCTAGTTTTCCCACAGGCTTGAGTTCGTGGACCATGCAAGGCCTTGGTTCAGTCTAGTACCCAGGTACTCCTTGTAGTGGTTAGTTTCCCCATAGGCTTGAGTCTGAGGACCATGCAAGGCCTTGGTTCAGTCTAACGCTTGTGTTCTTCTGTAAGTAGCTAGTTTCCCTATAGGCTTGAGTCCGTGGACCATGCAAGGCATTAGTTCAGTCTAGTACCCAGGTACTCCTTGCAGTGGTTAGTTTCCCCATAGGCTTGAGTCCGAGGACCATGCAAGGCCTTGGTTCAGTCTAACGCTTGTGTTCTTCTGTAAATAGCTAATTTCCCCACAGGCTTGAATCCATGGACCATGCAAGACCTTGGTTCAGTCTAGTAGCCAGGTACTCCTTGCAGTGGTTAGTTTCCCGTAGGCTTGAGTCCGAGGACCATGCAAGACCTTGGTTCAGTCTAACGCTTGTGTTCTTCTGCTTGGAGTGAAGGACTTTGTCCTCAGCGTTGGGAAGTTTGTTTTTAGAGTGATTACGACCTCGGCCTTTCTTCACCGAAAATGGGCTATTCCTCGGGCTGTACCTTTGACCCCGCTCTGCCATGGACAGGGGTGGCTCGGGTTTTTATCCTCACACGTGGCGATAGCCCTTCCTTCGCTCCAATTTTCTGCCCTTTTCGATTACGAGGCTTCTTCTGACTGTTCGCGTTCCGCGCTTGACGCTTCGGTGTGCGAGGCGTGCCCTCATTAATGTTCTCGTGGATTAATGCAGATCCAGCGGTTGATGGCTTCTTTGGAATTCGGTCAGGATTAATGCCACCGATAATTCTTCTTTCGAATTCTGGGTGGAGTAATTCCCACTGACCTTCGCCCTCTATATAAGGCTTTCTAAGGGAATCGTCCTTCCACACTTCACAAACCCTCTAGTTAAACAGGAAACATGATTCTCCCACCCTCTAAGCCCTTTCAATAACCTTGCCAGGATTGTGATCAGAGCTTGGCGGAATGGGATGACTCTGGATGAGGGCGGAGGCAAGCAAGCCAAAGGTCCTTCTCCCTCGATCGAGAGCCGCTGCTGTTGTAGTTCGCGTTAGACTTCCGGTGCAGCAAGGCTTAGGTGTCATCCTGGTGGTATCGTGCCTAGCAATTAGGAGGGAGGTCCATGAAGTACATAACGCTTTTCTCTGGTGCACGTCCATGCCTGCCCTTCAAGTTGGTGGTGACTCGCTCCCAGCTTACCTGCCGATGGAGGCTCGCAAGATTACGTCATGCTTGGTGCCTGGGTGTTGCCGCCTCCAATGTTTAATCATCGTGAGGCTAGGGAAGCATCAAGGGAACATCATGGGGTGGGGCCCTTAGGCGCCTTTGCATCTGCTCCTCTCTTCTCGCCAGTACCATCCATACCGGCCCGGGGGTTGTTGGTAGCCTTGTAGCAAACCTGCCTCAGCCCCCTTTCTTTTAGGGTTAGCTTTTGAATAGGTCCGTCTGGGCCTCTGTTTGTAGTGTTAGTTTTAAAACAAGCCTGTCTGAGCCTCTGTTTGTATCATGTATTTATTTTTTTGTTTAATAAAATGCTGCAATTTTTACTCCCTTTTTATTTTCTTTGAATCTTCTACTTTTCTGCAATGGTTGTTTCTATTGCAAACGCGTCGTTGTTTGTTGTTCCCTTTCCCTTTTTTTTTTTTGATGGGATTCGAGATCGGTGTCGCTGGCGGCGATGAAAAATTACCTAACCTTGTGCAAGCCTTCAACGTGGGAGTCATTGGCCGTTGCACTTGCCAACGCACTAGTTCTTCCCATAGACAGCGCCAATTGTAGGGACTGGGCTTTGAGCAGTTCTACTGTTGAGAGAGTGGACTCAAGCCCAGCTAGCCCTATATAATGAATTTGTAGAGAGCGGGTTCAAGAACTAGGCCCCAGCAAGCGGACGACGCCCAATGTAGCATTCGCCACCGTCAAAGGCTGGCGGACCAAGATTATCCTCCAAAGTTCGTCCTCGGCACCGGTCCGAGGTGCTTGATAGCGGTCTCTCTCGCCCCAGGGAATCCTTTAGGGAAGTCCCCCATTTCTTATTTGTTTCTTCTCCTTATATAGTCCTTTTTTTCACAACCTCTCTCTTCCACCTGTTGATCATCCACGCCCCTCTCTTCTAATTGCCCATCCCATCAGTCACTTTACTAGCACCCTTGTGAGTTGCAGCAACCAAGGCGGCCTTGTCCAGAGGACACATCTCCATTAATGCAACCGGGGGGTTAGGTGAGCGCATTTAATGTGGAGATGACAGCTTATCCTGAACTTATTCCTCCACCATGCTGCTATGGCTGACGTGCTGGTCTCGGCTGGCTGAGGACAGGGTCGTCCTCGGCAGGGTTCCTGGCAACTTAGACTTTCACATTTCATCCTCGGACATTCGTTCCTCCTCGACATGGGCCTTGGGCCAGATATGAAGTGGACTGGGGTTGCCAAGTTCTCAGGCCCCACAATTATTATTATTATTATTATTATGTGTAATTAGAGCTCCATGGGCAGAACTTCAAATGAGAAAAGAAGTAAATTTAGGGAAGTGAAAAAAGAAAAAGATAAAAAGAGTTAATATTGGTCAAAAGTGTAATCAGCTTTAACAATTTCAATTTGGTGGCATTTATTGTGTCAGATTGTTTAAAGTGTGAGGAGTTGTTTTCGTAACACCACAAAATCTCACAATATTTGTACAATAAATTAAGGTGTTAGTACATCATTGGTCAAAATAAAATAAAATAAAATCAATTATTTTGAAATTCATCTCAACAAAAAATAAGGATATTGTGAAAATATTGTGAGATTTTGTTGTGTGTCTAAACTTTCTCAATTTTCAAATTTGTTATTTTATTAAGGCTGTCATGTGATGTTTGTACAGTTTGTTTAGGAAAACTATTTCCGTGTTTTTCTATTCTATGCCAGAAGCTAACTCACTTTACATAAGCATATATATATAATAGACTTTTTAGGAGGAGTCAGGGGGGGCAGGTGCCCCACTATATAAAATAGACTTTCTATTCTATTTATAGATTTATAGATTATGAAAACTTTTAATATTGTTAATAACAGGTCGGTGATGGATTTTCACTTTTTCTATGTGTACTATGATGGAGAGACGTATTATCATCAGTTGCATGGGTTGTCATACCAAGGCTCGAACGAAAAGCAAAAAAGTGTTAAGGTGAAGCATGGGATAGGCCTTATGAACTTGCAACGAAGAATACTAAAGGCGATGGGGTTAGACCAGTCTAGGCATAACATTTCCATCGTGTATCGAGCACCTCAACTGGTTGTAGGCACCCAGGTTTTCTATAATTCACTACAATTATCGGGTAGCACCGAAGTGAAGATGATGTGGGAAGTTGTTCAACAAATGATGGTGAAAGGATTCGTTGCTTCGGAGCTCTATGTGACTGTTGAGCCTGCCATAGTAGAGGCTGGAGAGGGTCCACAACATACTGTTTTGGATGGAATTGTAGATGAGCATATCGAGTCAATACCATTACAGTCTTATCAAGGGTGTGTAGAGAACACAGGCGATGGGTATGGTAGTGAACCATGTCAGACATTTCCCCATGTGAACTCAACTGAGGAGGAGGAAAAGCCCTAGGAAGTGCATGAAGGAGAGCATTTATCTCATGATGAGCTGCATGGGGGCACATCTGAAAATGAAGATGATCACAGACTTGGTGATGATGCAACCCATATTGATGTTACTAGGGATGACTTCGAGGAGTTCCTAGATACCATGGGTGAACATGAGGATGTTGATCATATCGAAGATGTGGTTGTAGAGACACATGCCCCGGTCCCGATCCTACGCCGGAATGGTTCACCAAAATCACCGGTTATGCAAGCAGAAGTATCAAGTTGGACGCCTGGGGAGCAGCCACTGAAAGGGATGGTATTCGCCACTAAATTGGCAATGCGACATGCGCTGACCTGGTACGCATTGCGAGAGAATTTTAGCTTCAAAACTGAGCATTCAGACTCAGAGAGGCTTATGGTGAGTTGTGAGGATGAATCCTGTCCATGGTCAGTCCATGCAATTTGTTGCAAGGGAGACAATGACTGGAAGATCGCAAAATGCAAGGGCCCCCATGCGTGCGACAAAATTCAGAATGCTCATGATGGTCGGATGATTGATTCGGCGTTCCTAGCATACGTACTTGAGCCCTATATATGAGAAGACCCTGCATATAAGATAAAAAACTTACGCCACGTTGTTTTGGTAGACTTAAAACACGAAGTATCTCACTACAAGGTATTCTTTAACTTGCATTCTTTTTTCAATACAATGTAGAGACATTAGTCTTCTGTGAAGTATAACCAAGATATTTTTTCCCAAAACCCATGAATACTTTATATTATGAAAATTGAAATTGAAAAAGAAAAAGAAAAAGAAAAAAAGGAATAAAGAGAAAGAAATATTATCTTCATCTTATAGCCTTACAAGTCTTGATTTGTTTTCTTCAACTATAATTATTTAACTTGTATTCATTACTAACGTAATCATTATGGTTCACATACAAGGTATAGGATGCCAAACAAAAGGCCGTTGCAGCTATATATGGGGATTTTAAGGAGTCTTATGCAGAGTTGTCGCGTTTTTTGGCAGGACTTACGGATGCAAGTCCGGGTACACAGTATAACTTACTAGTGGACGATAATTATGAACGGGGAACCTGTACATTCAAGTCTGTATTTTGGGCATTTCGTCCATGTATTGTTGGGTTCAAGAAGTGTAGGCCTGTGATTAGCATTGATGCAACCCACCTCTATGGAAAATATAAATGGAAATTGATGATTGCAATGGCGACAGATGCTAATAATAAGATTTATCCACTAGCCTTTGCCGTTGTCGAGAGCGAGAGCACAGAGACTTGGGGTTGGTTCTTGGCTTGTATAAGAACGTATGTTACCGACAGGAGAGACCTGTGTGTCATATCTGACAGACACCTTGGGATACAAGCTATCTTCAGAGACACTAATCGAGACGTCTCCCTGCGGCCTCCCATGACAGAACATCGTTACTGCCTTCGTCATCTATACAGTAACGTCAACACTAGATGGAAAAATGAAACTTTAAAGAATCTAGTATGGAGGGTAGCAAGTGCTACCCAGGAGCGAAAGTTCAATGCCACTTTCGATTCAATTGATAATGTCAACCGGGATGCGCACCAATATTTGAACGATGTGCCCAAAGAGAAATGGGCTCTAACGTTTGACAATGGTTATCGTTATGGGGCGATGACTACAAACATCTCCGAGTGCTTCAATGGTGTTCTAAAAGGTGCATGTAGCCTGCCCATTACGGCAATGGTGAAATACACATGGTTCAAACTGAATGCTTACTTTGATGATTGTCGCAATAAGAGCATAGCGCAGTTGAATTCGGGAAAAAAATGGACTAAATATGCCTTGGATATCTTCATGAGAAATAAGGCGAAGGCGGAGCATCATAGGGTGACGAGATTGAGCATGCAACAACAATTATATCAAGTAGATACATCGCATAATCCAGGGATTACTGGACATGGGGATCACACACATGGAGTTAATCTGCTGCAAAGAACTTGCACATGTCAGAAATGGAAACTGTACAAGATACCATGTTCACATGTCATTGCAGTTTGTATTAGGTATCGACATGATGCAGAGCAGTACATTGACCCATACTATAGCGTGGACGCACTGTTCCAGAGCTATGCTCCCGTTTTCCCTGTGTTGAGAGATAGATTATCATGGCTGGATCCTACAGAAACTCGAAAGGTCCTCCCTAACCCTCGATTAATCCAAAAGAAAGGTCGCCCTGTCTCAACACGAATTAGGAATGAGATGGACAAGGGCTGGAGACGGTCGAGAACCACACCATGGAAGGAGGGGGGGAGGAAGGTGCAATGTGGGTTGTGTGACCAAGAGGGGCATAACCGAAGAACATGCCCTAAGCAGAACGAGGTACTGACGAGTGGTGGTCTCGCTGACTAGGTATGCTAAGTTTAAACCTTGGCATCCTTTTAAATGTAAAATTTTTCCATTTTTTTAATGCTGATCATAGAAGTTCTGACTTCTGACTTGTTCTAAACATTGCTATGAATCAAAGGAAATGCCTAAAGAATCACAATTGAACGCTTTAGTTCCTTCTAAATGTCTTTGATTGCACTAGTTCAAAACTTCAAATTATAATGCTTATGATGATGATGACTTTCTCTTTATATTTAAACTCTTGAACTTGTGTATGGTTTGTGGCAATTTTATACATTTTGATTGACCCATCTTAGCTGCATTAATTCCTTCTTTTATTTTTTGTAAGTAATATGACAATTGTTTTAGAAAGAGGAGAACCTAATTATATAATAGATTCAAAGGAATTGCCTAAAGAATCACAACTGAATGCTTTAGTTCCTTCTAAATGTCTTTGATGATCTGTGGTTGGAGTGAAGCATGCTTGAATTGAATTGTACACAGTGAGGTAAATGAATGCTAACTCTTTAATCAAACCTTTGATGGTTGGTTGGATTTGATCCATCTGTTTTGAATTATTATTGCACATTGATAATATAAGCATGAATAGAGTCAATAATTGGGTTAGTGATCTGTTCTATTTTATCTAAGCATGTTTTGGTACTTCATTGCAGGTTATCTGTACAATTATCAAACAAAGGAGTTTTATAATCTTAGTTATGCACAATTACCCCCAGAAGGTCCTGCAAGATTTGGAGGTTTGTTGAGCTATGCCTTCTATATGCATTGATGGAATGTTTTTATACTTATACACTAAGGTTGCAATATCTGATTGCAAATGTCATTATGCATTTCAGTTTGGGTAATTAATAATGAGTGAAGGCACTAATGAAGGTTTACTTTTTTGTATGGACTGTGTCTTTTGGGAAAATTCTAACAGTAAATAATCCAATAAAATGAGTGATAATAATTGTGGACTAGTGCTACTTATCAAAAAAAAAAAAAAAAAGATAACTGTGGAGTAGTGCTGTATGTGACTGTGTAAATGTAGTGGTGAGAATGCAGGATCATTTGCCACCACATTGCACAATAGCTGAGTAGTTGTGGACTTTTATTTTTGTGTTGGTTGGAGTTAAATAGTATAATTTATAATTTCTTTGTCATCACCTAACAAAAAATATAAGGATTAGAGATTGAATTTAGCACACCAACCATGAAACCTAGTAGTATTTTACTCTAGTTATTGACTACAAATTTGGCACGTCCCTCTATTACCAAGAGCCAATTTTAAAAATCTTTCACATTCTAAACTTTTTGTCCTAAAAATCAAATTTCCCAGTTGTAATACCTAAGAATTCTCAACCTTTCCAGAAATGCCATCAAATTGCAACTCCCAATATTTTCAGGCATCAATATTTCATGAGCATTATGGATTTCTGATGGAAACCACCTGATTTCTTGCTAAGTTATATGCTGGCTTACCAAGTGAATATGGAAAATATAAGTATAAAAGGAAAGAAAAACAGAAAGAAATCTAAACATTTTTTTAATAGGTAGGGAAGGGGAGGGGTGGAATTCGAACCACAAACATATAGTGCAGTACAAAGAATGCCATTACTGCTGGGCTATCACTTGAGCTTGGTAAAAGAGTTTAAACTTAAATGTTGCACATACAAGCTAAAGGACCTTAATTTTCATGGTACAAGATAGCAACATCAATCCAAAATCTGCATGGTCTTGAAGGCCTGATTCCATTTCTTTTACCTACGTGGCTTTAAGCTTTGATCTTTTCTTGGATAGTACAGAACTCCAAGCAATCTATCATTATTTTCTATACACTAACCAATAACCCCAACATAATAAGCATACATTGAAACACACACACACATATATATACGGCCAAAATTCAACTAACTATTTGAAGCAAATAAACATTCTTGGATTGAAATCCATATAAAAATCACCATGAATCAAGAAACTACGTACAAAAACCTTTTTGATGCCAACCTTGCCATAATTGGAGGATATTAAACCACGTGATTTCATTGTTAGTTTAGGTAGGAAAATTAGTTTAAAAAGAGAAGTAAATTTTCTAAAAATTATTGAAAACTATCACAAACTGCAATGAAATTGGGTAAAAATTCTACTTGCAACCATCTAGTGATTGGCCATGCTGTTAGAATTATTTGCCCTCAAAAACAATATTATGCATTTTTATTCGATAATAAAAATTTATTTTCACATTCATAATTTTATAGGTATATTTTATTGTTTAAATGTGGCATGTGATGTCACTTCTGTAGAAAAATCATGTTAATGGTTAAGGAACCAAAGACAGGGAGTAATGATTTTTCATAGATTATTAAATTGTTCTAGGCTGTGGATATTAATTGAATATTACCACTAAAGCCTACACTTGTTGTGCTGCTATATGATAGGATGATTTACTCCATCATTGAGGTAGTGACTTTAAGCAAACAAGTGGGTGTAATGTAACAAGTACATACACTGAATTGGATCCGATCAAGGACACCTTATGGAGCGATCATTGTTAATTAAAAGGTTGTCTTATCACAATTTTTCTATTGTCCTTAAACATGAGGGGTTTGTGTATATTTATTTATTATGCACATAACTTTGACAATGTCAACTGGTGATGCCGATTTTTAAAGGCTATATACAGACCCGTTGGGTTATGTGTGTAATGAGTAAAATATATAAATGCTCAACAATGAATCCACCAATCTCTAAAGAAGATAGTATATTCAGTTGATTTTCATATTGAAGTTGGACTCAAAACAAAACCGGCCGGTGACATTTTAAAAAAAAAAAAAAATGTTTTTCATATATATATTATTGTATATATATATTTAAAGAGTTTTTAAAGATATTTTAGAGTCCAATAGAAATTATGAAATCAAGAAATTAAGGGTCACATAAGCTAGGGACATGACAGTGATATTAATCCAGTCCTAGTGGCTTGTGGGAATATAGTATGGTGGAAGGACATAGATATAAAATTGTAAGTAATGGGACCTCATTTGTAATTCTCTAATCTTCAGGGGTCAATTGCAATGTGTTGATGGACATTATTGCAATTTGTAGAAGTTCAAATATTTTCTTGATATGATTGAGAAAATTAAGGAATATTTTTGGAAAGAGTTTCAAGAAAAGTCAAATAACGTTCAAAAAGGTTATTGATAAAATCCTACGGCTGAAGATTAGGATCCCTAAGGATCCCACGTCCAATCTCTCTCTAGGGTTTTAGAAGTTTACTATAAAATAAGATTTTATAATATCATATTTAGTGGTTGGCCATCAGAACTACTGAGTGATACTGCGGTCTTCTGAAAACTCAAAAGAAATAGAGAGAGAGACGTGAATACCTTGGGAGGCAACACGCTTGGGTTGCTAAGAGAGGTACGCAATGTTTGTTCTATTTAGAATCCATGGTTGTGTGGTACAACGATCTTTAAAAAACAAAATATAAATTTTTGTTCTATATTGCTTCCGCAAAACTTTTCACATGCATAGTAAGCTCATTGTTTAATTAATAAGTTTGAGCAACAAATATATAAAAAATATTATTATTCTTAATTCACAAGAGTGAGCCAGAAGAGATGCATCTAGTGTGCTAAGAGGAAGTGCAATGCCAATGTGGTCCATCACAAAAGGATTAGAGATTGACTCAAACACTATTTTCTATGTTCATATTATTAATGACAGTCACACTAGAAGCATCTGGCATGTCAAGGTTGACCAATTAAGCATTAGTCATCTAGGTGGATACCACAGACATGTTAATGTCACTTTCTACCTGATGATTTTCTTCTTGAGACCTTTTACTCCTGTGTTTTTTTATATTTTTTTTGACAAATTTCTAGAGTTTTTAGAAATCATTAAAGCCTAAGACCTGCCGGGCTTTATTCTTTAAGAGGAAGGGTGGGCTTGACTGAAATGGGAGTAAAATGACAACATAACAAACACCTTTTCAAGGAATGAAGGAAACATAACCAAAAAAAAAAAAAAAGTCGTTTATTTTTTCTTTTTAACCTACTAAGATAAAACAAGTTGAATATCTGAAACCTAGATTGGAAAAAACTAGTTATGAAAATTAAAATAACTTGACAGTGATGCTGAGTTGTAAATAGAGAATTTGGAAAAAAATTAAAGACCTTGAGGCATTGGGGTCTGTGATACTTGATGATGGCTGTGGATCCATTTTAATCCGCTGATGCCAACCGTTGAAGCTACCTGACACCTCCACAATTTCTCCCTCCCCAAAGTATTGAATCTGAACCTAAAAACAACAGGGGAATTAATCAATCCCAGTCAACAGGCATATAGTTTCAACCAAAGTCCAAGCAGATTCCAATTTCATGTTGCCGAGACATTGTGTCAGTTAAAAGGTATACAAACAATAATTGGAATGAAGAGTTCTGATGTGAAAATGTAATATAATATCACTACTACAATAATGTGTGTCAACACTCAATTTGTCCAATCTTGAAATTTTAATGTTGTGATACACAGCCATGAATTATACGGGCTTTGGTAAGTAATAACCTTACAGACAAGTATATCTATAAATAGTTTCGAAGACCAACTGGAAATGCTTGTGCTTAAAGGATTTTAGGCCTTGTAAGCATGTCTTGGAATCCATCTCTTAAAGGAGAGAACATCTGTAGCAGAGTGTCCAACTTCAGCATGAGCCTTATGCCCCAGCTACTTTAACCATTTCCTGTTCCACTGGTCCAGAGAGCTTTTTCCATCCATCAGGTCCCACATAACAAATTGATAAAAAGAACAAGTTCAAATTATACTGTGATCATGGATGTGTGGTGTTCAGAGAGAGAGAGAGAGAAAGAGAGAGTACCACTACCAACTCCACCACTGGCACCATCATGGGATGTTGCATGATAAATAGACCTTCTAGCCAATTCTGTAGCTTCTTCAATTGACATATCACACCGGTAGCTGGTGTAAGCAGCAGAGCCCCATAAAAAACAGAAAATACAAATAAGAACATTTGACTTAGAAATAAATCTGGCACAAACTGCAAGCTAATGGAAAAAGAAGGGGGGCGGGGAAAGGGGGGGAAGAAAAAAGCAGGGCTCAATTTGACTCAAAGCACATGGACTATGGAAAAATAGGATAAGGCAGCATGCTCCTATGCTCATGGAGGTCATACAAGTACAAATTCGCAAACTTGCATACACAAAATTCTTGAGGCTGGCCTGACAAACTTACACCACAATTCTCATGCATCCTGTACTTTTGAATATTTCAGCCTAGTCATTATCACCAACCTTGAGGTATAATATAAACATGACAACCACAATTTTGAGTCATATCCATTACAATTTATAATCTTCAATATTTGTTTTGACACATTTATCATGCATTGGCTCTGTCTTTCACTCTTTCTAAGTAGGTCCTATTTTTTTTTTAATGGTTCTAAGTAGGACTAGGGAGATATGTTTAATGTGGTCCACTTAAGGTTTTTATTATCATAATTATTATTTTATTTATTTATTTAATATTATAGTTGTTGACAAATAAATATAAATACCCATACAAACACTTATCTAGTGAAGACTCATTTGAAAATAACTAGCTATAACAATCATAACTATGAGGTATGTATGCCTTTTTTTTTTTCTATTTCTTTTTTTAACTTCTCTCAAATCCTACATATGAGACCCCATTTCGAAAATCATGGATTTCTTTACATGAGTAATAATAATTCATCATTAAGGAAATTTAGACTAAATAGCATTTCTGCACCATAAGCATAAAATGGAGGGTGAAATACTACAATACCAATAACTAAATTGGGGTCGATTATGGATCCTCAACAAATTACTCAGAGTTGGTCATATCTATCATTCTATCCTATTCGAAATCGTATTCACAATTACTTCTTTACTTGACATATTCTTTTTTACTATTTCAACTAATGTTAATTTTTGTTTTTCTCTACCTTTTTATTGTTCCTTCAACTTGAATCATTCACTTTTTCTCACTGATACATTAATCATTCTCCTCTAAACATGATCATCTTAAGTGACTCCCCCTTATCATTTCATTAATAGGAACCACCCTTATCTTTAAGCAAATTTCCTCTTTTAGAATACTATCTTTTCTTGTATTTTAACCACTGAACTTTTAGTACTATAATGCATGTTATAAAAATTTTCCCTAGCTCTTAAGGTGGTTTCTCATTCTTTAGCAAGTGTTTGTGTACAGAGCTCAGTCATGTGATCAAGTGGATCATCACCATGTAAACGTCTGTTTGTTTGTTTGTTTGTTTGTTTGTTTTTTTTGGAAGGGCGCTTACGAAAATGTTATTGCTTAGAATTCAAAGCCAGATTTAATTTCTCCATTTTCTCCCTCTTCAATGCTAAAAATGATAGTCTCTAATCTATTGTAGTTGAGTGTAGTTGAAAAGTATTGAAGTGGATGTGTTAAAACAGTCAAGGTCAATATTAAAAAGTATTGAAGTGAAAAGTATTCAAAGAACAAGTCTTGCAATAACAGTCAAGGTCAATATTCACAATCTCAGTATTTCTATAACTCTCAAAGAAATGAAATAATTTTCAAGTGACAAAACAACTTTAAAGTGTCTTTTAAAACAGATAATTTAAACTCCAAGCAACCATATCAATTACATCTCAATTTCTAGGAAAAGTACTTTTGAGTCTTACATTTTTCTTTCTTCCAAATTTGAAATAACCCAAATATATTAAGCTAAAATATATAAGAATCTTGTTTCTCAGGCCCCAAAATAATTAAAAATAAGAAAAAGGAAAAGTACTTTTTTTTTTTTCAATATTTCTAATTTTGAATCCATTAAAATTTCAGCTCTGTGTTTTGAATCTATTAAAATTTCAGAAAAAGGAAACTTGGTATCAGCTTTGTGTGTGTGTGTGTGTTTTTTTTTTTTTTTTTTTTTTTTTTTTTTTTTTCAAATATTTCTAATTATGAATCCATTCAAATTTCAAATGAAAGACGTAACCCTAAAACTAAAAAACTGACCTTAGTGCGAGACAGTGAGAGAGCTGAGTGAGAGGTCGCCAACGAGAGTCTTCTGCCACCGATGGGTTTTCTGCCGCCGATGGTGTCAGGGTTTGGGCTTTGTATGTTTAGGTGTGAAGGAGAGTGAGAGTGTGTTCTGGTAAGTGAGAGTGAGAAGTGAAAGTGAGAAGTGAGAGTGACAAATAAAATTGAATCTTGCGAGTTTAGTTCAGACATACTCGAGCTTACCCAATTTAGGTACACAGTACTCGAGCCCATGAAGCTCGAGTACCAATCGGAATTTTTATATCCCAATTGCCATGTCAGCCATGCCATGGTGGAACAATAAAACAGAGTACTCGAGTTCACCAAACTCGAGTACTTGAAAAAGTGGTAGATCCCTGTTTATTTCCGAAACAGTGTTTTTTTGCTAAATATTTCAAAAATTGATGGTATTTGGCCATTTTGGCTAGATAGTGAGAAAGAATCTCTCTCTCTCTCTCTCTCTCTCTAATAGTTGATATTCTCTCTCTTTTGGTTCTCTTGCCTTTGGTTTCTCATCACTCCTTTCTCAAAGAAGATAACATGGCGGAGGCTTTGGTGGGTGGAGTACTCTCTGCATTCCTTAAGGTTGCGTTTGACACACTGGCTTCTCGCGAGGTGTTAGACTTTCTCAAAGGAAGGAAACCCATTGATGGATTGGTGCAGAAGCTGAAAATAGAGCTGATTTCTGCTGATGCAGTGCTCGTTGATGCAGAGGAGAAGCAATTCATGAACCTAGCTGTGGAAGAGTGGCTGGACGAGCTTAAAGATGCTGTTTATGTTGCCGATGACCTGTTGGATGAGATTGCCTATGAAGCCTTGCGATGCAACCTAGAAGCTGAATCTCAAAATAATACTAGTTAGGTATGGAACTCATTCTCTATTTCTATTATTTCATCCAACAAAAGGATACAATCTGAGCTAGAAAAGATTTTGGAGAGTTTAAAAAATATTATAGCAAAACAAAATGAACTTGGTTTAAAAAAGGTTGTTGGTGGAGTGACATTACGATCACCACGATTAACGACTTCTTGCCCAGAAAAATGTGGTGTGTTTGGTAGAGATATTGACAAAGAAGCGATATTTAAGTTTTGGCAATTAGATGATGCAAGTAGTGATGGAATTTGTGCTGTGCCCATTGTGGGTATGGGTGGGATAGGAAAAACAACACTCGCTTAGTTTGTATTCAATGATAGTAGAGTAAATGAGAGTTTTGATCTCAAAGCATGGGTTTGCGTTTCAGAAAACTTTGACACTTTCAAGATATTTAAAATCTATTCTTGAGGAGGTCACTTTCCCCCATGTAACATTCAAAGCTTGAATTTTTTGCAAACTACAATTAGGGAGGCTTTGATGGGGAAGAAATTTTTTCTTGTTTTAGACGATGTTTGGAATGAGAATTATAATGATTTGGATGAGTTACTTAAAGTTTTTAAATGTGGGGCGAAAGAGATTAAGATCATTGTTATGACACGCAGTGAAAAAGTTGCATAAAAAATAAGCACTATTCCAATTCATCATTGTCTAAAGGAACTATCAAATGATGAGTGTTGGGTTTTATTTGCACAACATGCATTTGCAAATAGAAAGCCCTGTGAATTTCCACACCTAGAGGCAATTGGTAAAAAGATTGTGGAAAAGTGTAGAGGCTTGCCTTTAGTTGCAAAAACAATTGGGGGTTCGTTGCGTTTGAATCAAAACCCAACACACTGGAATAAGATTTTGAATAGTCATATATGGGATTTACCAGATGCCAAAAATAATATCCTTCCGGCTTTAAGATTGAGCTATCATTACCTCCCATCACATTTGAAGCGATGCTTTGCATATTGCCCAATTTTTCCAATGGATTATGAATTTGATAAGTATGAGTTGATCTTGTCATGGATGGTTGAAGGTTTATTGCAACAACCCAAAGAAGATAGAAATATGGAATTTGAAGAAATGGGTGAAGAATACTTTAATGATCTAGTATCAAGGTCATTTTTTCAACGGTCAAATAAGTCACATTTCTTAATGCATGATCTTATCAATGACTTGGCAAGATCTATATCTGGCAAATTTTGTTTTAGGTCTGATTATGTTGAATCCAATGAAATTACAAGAAAGACACGTCATTTGTCATATTATGAAGCTGGATTTGACACATCTAAGAAATATGAGATCCCTTATGAAGCTAAGGGTTTGCGAACCTTCTTCGGAGAAGATTGGATATCATTTAAGTTTGATGAATATAACAATGTAGGGAAGATGATAGATGATTTCTTACAGGCATTTAAGTCCCTGCGGGTGTTATTATTGTCTAGTTGTACAAATATATTGGAATTGCCTGTTTCTGTTGGTAATTTGAAACATCTACGCTATTTGAATATTCAAGACACTAAAATCGAGCACTTGCCTGATTCTTTTTGTAGCTTGTATAATTTGCAAACCTTGATATTGTCATCATACATCATTGAGTTGCCTGGCAACATGAGTAAACTAATCAACATGCGCCACCTAGATAATAGTGATACTGAGATGAAATAGATGCCACCATAAATGGGTAAAATGAAAAATCTTAGAAGATTACCTATTTTTGTTGTGGGTAAACATGGGGGGTCTTACATTAGAGAGTTGGGGGAGCTTCGACATCTTTCTAGAAAGTTGTCTGTATTAAACTTGGAAAATGTTCATAGCATTGAAGATGATACGAAGGCTATATTAGAGGATAAACAGGATCTATCTAAGTTGGAGTTGGAGTGGAAACTTGACCATGAGACTAAGGATTCAGTAAGTGAAAGAAATGTGCTTGAGCAGTTGTGTCCCCATACAAACTTGATTTCTCTCACTATAAAAAATTATGAGGGTACAAGATTTCCAAATTGGGTTGGAGATTGTTCATTCTCTAATATGGTGTCCCTGAAGCTTTACGATTGTAACTATTGCTTCTCCTTGCCTCCACTTGGACAGCTACCTGCCCTCAAGAAACTCAAAATTAAACATTTTGATGGAGTTTTTTATGTGGGTGATGAGTTCTATGGGAATGGTTTTTCTACAATTAAGCCGTTTAGATCTCTTGAGTATTTAAGCTTTGAGTATATGCCAGAGTGGCAGGAATGGGTTATATTTGAAGGTGAAATTTTCTCTTGTCTTCGAGAGCTTTGCATATATTCTTGTCCCAAGCTAAGTGGGAGTTTGCCCAATCACCTTCCCTCCTTGACTAAACTTGAAATCAGAGATTGTGAGAAGCTTGTTTTTTCACTTCCTAGAGCTTCTGCCCTCCATGAATTGAATTGCAATGGGAAAATACAGTTGCTAAGTGGTCATTACTATGCATCACTTGAAACTATGAAAATATGTGGTGGTTGTGATTCACTCTGGTCATTTTCACTAGAATTATTCCCCAAGCTCAAATCTATTGAAATGTATGACTGTGAAAATCTGGAATCACTTTCAGCATCAGAGGGATCTTATCTAGATCTTACTTCTCTTAGTTTGGGAATCATGGAATGCCCAAATTTTGTATCCTTTCCAAGATTGATAGAGATTATTATCTCTAGGGTCCGTTTGGTTCGCACAAAATAATTTCCGAAAAATAGCCTATTTTCCGGAAATGCTATTTTCAGGAAAGGAAAATATTTTCAAGTGTTTGGTTGCATTATGAAAATTGTGTGTAGAAAATATTTTCATGTGTTTGGTTGTATTCTTGAAAATACTAGAAAACAAATTTTCTCACATTTTCTTAGCTTCCAAACAAATATTATCATCATTTCTCAGTCCACAGTCACAAAAATACAAAACCCAAAGAAAAAAAATCATCAAATCCGGTCAAAAGGTGAAGGCGTGTGGGTTGGGTGTGGGTTTGAAGGCATGTGGGTTCGAAGTGACGGCGACGGCGTGTGGGTCGAGTGTGGGTTCGAAGGCGTGTGGGTCGGGTGTGGGTTCGAAGGTGACGGCGACGGCGTGTCGGTTCGAAGGAGAAGGCGACGGCGAAGGCGCTTGAGGCAACCGTTGGAGTCGATCGTTGCTTGAAGTCGATCTGGAGCTCGGAGCGATTTGGAGCTTGAGGCGACCGTTGGTGTTTGTAGTCGATCTGGAGCTCGGAGCGATCTGGAGCTTGAGGCGACTGTTGGTGTTTGGAGTCGATCGTTGCTTGATCAGCACGGTGCTGCAATCTGGAGCTCGGGGTTCGCCAGCGATCTGGAGCTGAGTTCTCTCTTCTTTCTCTCACTCTTTCTCTCTTTTGCGTTTTTCGGAAATCATTTGAAGGGAAAATAAAAACGTAAAACCATTTCCGGGTCAAAGCAACATTTTACACGGTCAAATGAAAATAATTTTCGGAAAATGATATTTTCAAAGCCAACCAAATAGCCTATTTTACGGAAAATAATTTCCGGAAATCATTTGAAGTCAAAACAAACGGAGCCTTAATTGCAAAATTTTAAAGTCATTGCCTGAAGAAATGTGCACGCTTCTTCCATCTCTTGTGGCTTTGCAATTGTATGGTTGTCCAGAACTGGAATAATTTCCTCAAGGCGGTTTGCCCTCCAATTTAGTAACACTTTGTATCTTTATGTGCGAAAAATTCATTTCCCGTCGCATGGAGTGAGGATTACAAGGTCTTCACTCTTTCAAAGTATTCAAAGTTGAGAGTAAATGCGAAGAAGTGGAATCCTTTCCTGAAGAGGCATTACTCCCTCCCACTCTTACCACTTTCTTCATCTCATCTTTTCCAAATTTGAAATCACTCAACGCAAAGGGGTTTCACCACCTCAACTCTCTTAAAAGCTTGAAGCTTTGGCACTGCAATAAGCTCCAATGCTTACCAGAAGAAGGCTTGCCCACCTTTCTTTTTGAGCTACAATTCTCTAGTTGCCCATTGTTGGAAGAAGGATGTGAAAAGGAGAAAGGGAAAGACTGGCTCAAAATTGCTCACATCCCCTACATATGTATTGATAAGAAAATAATCAGATGAGTCATAAATTGTGGAATGCTTTTTCCCAAGTACTTATTCTACACTAATATTAACTTTCTTCTGCTTATCCACTCAATTTCATTAATTTTCATGCATCATCAGGCCAACATCAAAATTTTGTTTGTAAATGCCAAAATACCTTTTCAAAGAACCAGGTTTTTTATTTTTTTATTTTTTTATTTTTTTTTTCAATGCAACGTTTGATTTTAGAACCATAAATTTTAAGCCTCTTACAAGAAATCTCTTTTAGAGATTATCAATCTATTCATCAAGCATGTGGCTCCTCTAAAAATAGCTTCATCAATAGTTTAAAATCTTTTACCAAAAATCATTCTATTCCATCTAAATTTTTTATGAGAAGCTTCATTTTCCCATGTGGATAAGATTCATTTTCCCATAAAAAAATTGCTGCATGTGGATAAGATTCATTTTCCCATAAAAAAATATCTTGAAAAAAGAAAAAAGATAGACCTACTAACAAACAACTAAAATTTTCATACAACTAGTAGCTGCTGGTCATTTTTCATCGTGTATGAAGTCAACATATGTTCACTGCATTGTTGATCATGCAAAATTTTGAGCATATATATTTGAAGTTTGAACTAGCCAATATAGCATGCTATTCAATGTCAGGTAGACACCCTGGTAGTTGATAGCTAGTGTTGCTTCTTTACCTTCTAAAAGGAGTTGAAACACACTGCTCGTGTGTGGAGGGGGACGTGCTTAGACTCTCTTCAAGATTTGGGAATTAGTGGTCAATGCGAAGATGTGAAGTCCCCTTCAAAGGATAGGTTGTTGCTTTTGGTTCTTTCTTCTCTCCTAGGGAGAGCTCAAAAGTTTCAGCACATTACTACTCTCTACTTCAAGAATTTTAAATTTTCCTATGGTGAGACAATGGTGCCAGAGGCAGAGTGGGGAGAAACTGACTAAATTTTTGTCTAGTGCTTGTTGAATGATAGATCAAGGCCAATCTTAAGTCAATCTCATGTCATTGCCAGAAATTAGTAATATGCTTTTTAAAGCAGGAGATGCTCTGTGATTGTTAGGTTTGTTTAATTGATTTGTGTTTGTTGGTATAAAATTTGGACATGTAATCATAAATGATTTTTAAATCTTCTTCAACTCTTACTGCAGTTTTCAGACACAAAATGTGAAAAATATTGAGGCCCCCGACAATAGTATACAACCCAAATGAACCTCATACAATCAAAACTTCCAGCAAGCTAAATTACATCCAAGAGTTGTATTGCTGTCTGTCCTGCTAGCCATGTTCTGTTTACTTCACCTTTGGACCACCATATATCCAGTAATGTAATGTGAAGCAATAAACAGAATGGTGCCTGGAGTTCCAATTTCAGCTCCTAGACTTGCCAGAAAACATATCTTTATGCAATTTATAGTATCTTAATTGTGACCATGAGTTTGTGATACCTGCAGAACTTCACCATTTTTCATGTGAGTTTGCTCAGATGTCATGTGAAATGTTCCTAAATTTGTTCACTTTATTTTGGCTACTTTTCCAATGGTATTGAGTCTTTTGCTTACTTCTAGTAATTTTGTCCCTTGTTTAAGGATTCTATGCTGTGGTCATCACCATCACCACATGATTTGGATCTGAAATCCTCCATGGTGTCATTAATGTAGCACTTTCTATATCTTCTACAATCTCATTAAAACTGAAGCTGAAATCTGCTGCTACAACTTGGAAGGAGTTATAGGTATGGGTAAAAGCTTTAAATAAATTATGTAAGAGCCTTATTTCATAAGAAAATCCAACAAATTTCAGGTATCTTCATTTTCCATATGCATTGAAAAGGATATGGAATGATGTAATTGACATGATATAGTCATATATAGCTATCAAGCATTCAACTTATTTTCTATAATTTTGATTTATATCTTATGGATTCTATGTTGTCCTCGTGTATGATAATTTTGGCAACTCTATTGTCAAAAAGCTTCGTGTTCCATGACATTTGGCTTGGAACAAGATACCCTTCTGTCGTAGAAAGAGTAAGATGGCTTATTTGTCTCTCCTCGTATAGGCACCAAACTGTTAAGAGTGAAAATTCACCTTCGGTTGGGTAGTTCATCTAGAGATGTTGATGGAAGATCTTTTTGAAGAAAGGAAGATGGAATGTTCGACGAGCCTGCAAAAGAGAGAGGGTTGATTAGAAGGGGTACCGATATGGCATCGACTTAAAGGTTTTCGATTCTTAAACTTTGACCCCAAAGAGTTAATATAATAACTTAGAGAGTTAAAAGCAATCTATCTGTCTCATGGAGCACATATCTCTATTTGAAGAAATTATTGTGTACTCTCGGAGTACCATAAATGTGTACTTTTTCATCTCACATGAATGGTGGGTCTCATTAATTAAATTCATGGTGGGACCTATCATTCATGTGAGAGGAGGGAGTACGCACTTATAGTATTCCGAGAGTATCTAATAATTTTCCCTCTATCTATGGAGATGTGCTGCCTTTTATAGTTGTATCTTCTAACTATTGGCTATCTGTCAATTAATGTTGTACATTTATATGATTGGTGTAACAGTTGGCCATTTAATTTGGCAATGATTATTCATCCGTTACTTGGCCGTTATTCTTCCATAAATGTTGGCATTGAATGCTAGCTCTGAACGATACTTATCATTTATTGATCTTACTAAAATGTCTTTTGATTTAATAGGCATGTTGCTGTTGGTAACAGTCATTCATTATGTTATTAAATACCCTTATCAGTTACGCTTTTCATTCATTGTTGGACAATCGGTGGTAGAAGATGGTCTTCTTGTATGGATGGCCTTTTAGGTAAGATCTTCCTTCTACATGGAAGACTTTCAGTAGCGACTCTAGAAATTTTTTTCAGGCTATTCCTCAACAAGCATAAATTACACGATCTAATAAAAAGAAAAATTTGTATATTGATAACAATAACAATTAAAAAAAACGCAAAGATATAAAGTTTACAATTGTCTTCTACGTGGTTTTCTTATCAAATATTTGTCTATAATTCTAGCAAAAGAATAAATAATAAACTATAAGTTCATTTGAAATATTAATAAAATTGTTAATTATTGTTGTTTAGTTGTTCATTAATTTGTTTGTCTTTTATAAACTATAATTTGTTATATTATTGTTTCATTAATTCTAAAATTATTAATTGTTGTTTAGCCTAACATAATTTAATTTGTTTGTCTTTTATAATGTATTGGTTAATTAAATTATTAATTATTGTCTATTAGTTGCTTCTCCCAATTAATTATTGGTTAATTAAATTATTGTTTATACTTATGTATTAATTAAATTAATATTTATTTAATATTTTTTATATTATAATATATCTCATATAATATCAATTTTTAGTGAATTTCTTGCTCATTTGTGAGAGTTTCATCACAATTTTGTGTTATATTTTGTTTATTACTAATAATAAATTTATCCATTGATCTTTTTTGAGACTCAATTAGTTTTTCTTCTTTTTTTCTTTTTTTAAGTTTTTCATATTCAGATGCATATTTTCTAGTAAACATTTCTAATCAATCAATATATATTCAGATGCATATTTTCTAATAAATATTTCTAATCAATCAATATATTTACAAAGACTAAAATAAAAAATAACTTTCAAGTGTAGAGCAAATGAGAAATAAAACTTAATTTATATAAAAATTATTATTGTAGTTTCATCGAAAAATAAATTTTTTTCAACAATCTCAACCTGCATAGATAAAGATTTATTCATTATATTCCCAATAACTAATATATATATATATATATATATATAAACACAATAACTAAAATATATATATAAAAATACAAGATTAAAAAAAATAATAAATAAACACAATACTGTACAAGCCCAGGGCCCTAGCCCAGCCAAGAGGATGCCTGCCAAGATGGCACCCACAAAAACCAAAAAAAAAAATAAATAAATAAAATAAAATAAAATAAAAATCCTATCCACACACACACACACACAGGCTTAAGTTAACAACCAACAAAAAAAAAAAGGCCCAGACGTTGTGAAACGTCCAGCCCACTGCCTAGAGAAAACTTATCTTTAACAAATCTAAAGAAGACTAGAAGAGTCTAGAGAAAGCCAGTATCTCAACACCAGCCATTCTTCAGTTCTGCTTCTGCAGAATCAAAACCCAAACGCAGCACTCAGCAGCAGCGGAAAAAAAAAAAAAAAAGATGAGATCGGAGGAAGCTTGGTCTAGGGCTGGCCCTGACACTGGGAGTGGAGAGAAAGAATGAGAGAGGCGGAGAGCATGAGTTGAGAGAAAAAAGCAGAGCAAAAATGAGAAAAAGAAAGGTAAAAATTTTAGAGATTTGAGGTTTTTTTTTTTTTGTTTTGACAACTTCTAATCACGTTTTTGGATTTTTATTATTTTGTTTTTAGAATCCGTGGGTTTGCTACCGAGTTTGCTGCCTTCTTTTTTTCCGTTAAATTGGGTTTGTAATATGTTGTTTAGAGATGATGATGGGCTTTCTTTTTCCTATGGGCTTGCTCTGTTACAATTTTTTTTTTTTTTTTAATTTTAGTTCAATTTTTTTTTTTTTTTTTTTTTTTTTGGCTTGAAAGTAGAACAAATAAATTTTTTGGGTGTTCCTAATTTTGGTTGAGGGTGTTCCTAATTTTTTTTTTTAAGGGTAAACAAATAAAAAAAATTTAATTATTATATATAAAAAAAAAAAATTTTGAGGTCAGGGTGTTCCCAGGAATACCCTGACCTCAACGTGGCGTCGCCACTGAAGACTTTTATGGTCTTCTACTCGAATGGAAGACTTTCCTTTTTTTTCTTTTTATCTAACTGTAATCATTCCTATTCCCCCAAGGCCATGAATCTCTACCATTCGAATATCATTTGACTCAATAGCTAAAAATAATTCTATGGCATTGGCAAGAGAGCCTACTCCAATAGGGTTATTAGAAATAAATAATCGTGTGCGATTTAATTTGGTATTTGATATCTTTTCAATAATTTTTTGGATAAAGCATAAGAGATGTTAAATGAGGTCAATTAGTTGGAAATATAGATATGAAAATAAACTAAATTGAAGATATCTAAATTAGTGGGTTCCAGTTAGCTCAACTGGTAAAGTTTCTGATAGTTGTATAAGAGATCTGGGGTTCAATCCCCGCCTACACCAAAAACTGATTGGTGTCTTGGTCTGATAATAAAGAGCAATTATCAGGAGCGGACGCCATAGATTGAAACTCTCTCAAAAACAAAAAATAAAATAAAATAAAATAAATTGAAGATATCTAGTTTTGTAAGTTACAACATACACTTGAAACAACAAAAATAAAAATAATGACATATAATCCATGCGTTTGAGAAGCATCATTAATATTAATACTTATTTTTTTGACCAAGAAATCAGATTAAGGCTTTTAGCAAGTAGTTGTTTGGAAACAGTTTTTAGGTGAGAAAAGAAACGTAGTAGAAACTCACGCTTTCGTGCTTGACCCAAATGGGTTCCCTGGAATACTGTGCTTTTGGAATGTGGCAGTTGTGGTTAGACACAAATAGATTTATATTCTCTCAAGCCATTACCTCTTTAAGTGAATGCATCTATCACACATGTAATTTAGCTAGAGAGTTCCATTTTCTCATAGCTAAAAACATTCTAAAACCCCCCATTGTAAAATATATCAAATGGAACCCTTCTCATTTTCCCCTTGTCACTTTAAATATGAATGGAAGCACTCAAGACAACCTAGGCAAAGTGGGGGCTGGAGAAGTTTTCCTATAAACTTGGGTATCACTTCTAATAATGTTGCAGAACTTTGGGTTGTTAGATATGGTCTTCACATGGCTTGGGAGTTGGGTTTCAGATTTGTTTAGAAACAGAATATACTCTTGTTATTCATCTACCAACTTCTCAATCCAATCCTGTTGTTGGAATGTTTATGATTGTTTTTTATGTGGGACCTTCTAGGGAGACAATGGGATGTTAAGCTGCAACACATCCACCATGAAGCTAATGGGGCTGTAGATCTTTTATCTAAGAGAGGAAAAGACCAAGCAGAAAGAATAAGAGAATATGCTCAGAGCCGATCTTTTGTTAAGCATGCAATTATGTTTGATTGGATGGGTTAGGGTGTAGATAGACTTTGCCCATCTTCTGTTGTAGATAATCCAATGGCACTGCACTATTTTGTTGTAAATATCCTTGGTTTGTATTTTGTTAAATCTATATAAACCTCTCATATTTTATCTAAAAATGAAGAAAAAGAAAAGCATGAGATTAATGACGAGATATATAAACCCATTCTCTTAATGCCATTCAGAAAAAAATACCGACTCCAATTAGAGCTATCCTCTATCTCTGCACCTTGCCCACATTATCTTTAAAATTTTCTTCATGTTTAGCTAATACTACCCCATACTCTCTCTCTCTCTTGTTTAAATACTTTTGATTGACTCACTTTGTAAAAAACTAGTAAACCCAACGGGCCATTTTTCCTACACTCAAGAATTCTTACAAGTTCATCCAAGCACCAAGTAGAAGATGCGTGGTTTTTAGAGAATGTAATAATATAAATCATTGACAACTCAATAGTGTCGATACCTCCCTGCTCGCACCTCGCGATGTCTACGATGATTACGGCTCTGACCACCCTAAATGGAGATGTGTGCATAATTGGAACGTGAGACTACAATGCTACACTAGGTGCCACATTGTGAGAGACCGGGAATTGGACCTTTCAAAAAGAGACTCATGGAATCTCTTTTGGGGAAATTTTTTTTGGAGTTGCCACTTTTTAAATTTATACAAAAAAAGAAAAACTAAAAACAAATGAATAATTCTGCATTGGATTGAATTGAACGAAATTAAATTTTATAGCAATTACATCATTTTGAATCCTAGTTACAATCTATGGAAGTATAAGATATTTTTGTCCTTGCTACAATCTAAAGAAAGTAAAAACATTGAATAAAACACTTGTTAAGAGTAGTATTGATGTGACAAATTGAAGTATAAGACATTTACAAACTATTGATATGACAAATTCTTATTAGTTTTTATATGGGTCCACCATTAACATTACATTTAGGTTTATCAATGATTATTTGAAAATTACTAAAGCCATATTAGCAGTTTGTAAAAATAGTATAAAATAATTTGTATTTGTAGCATTACCCAATGAAATAACACACACAACAAGTTAAAGATCACATCACAACATAAAAAGAAACACATTAAAACACAATCAAATAATAGGAAGATCATGGCCATGGGGGAAAGGATTTGCCACAGGTAAGTGATATTATTAGAAAGGTACATGCTTTCCTTTCTTATGGCATTCTGGGTGTTTCTCCTTTTTTAGGTTAGTGGTGGTTCCTATTTCTCAACCAAAAAAAAAAAAAAAAGGGCTTCTTGGTGGTTCCTCTCAGGTCCCAGCATTTACTAATACTCTCTATTCCCTTTTTATTTTTGGTCAAAAAAGCAAATAAAAAAAACTTAAATAAGAAAGGTGTGTTTCATTATGTTCACTTTAAAAATTCAATTTTAGTTGGATTTATATTTTGAAAAGAGATTAAATTCTATAAGGATGGGGTGTAAAATCTATGTTTTACATCATCCAATAAGTGATTGCCACATCAACATTTTACTTAAAATTTATTAAAATTCAATACATCCTACCACACCTAATAATATCTCGATAGATTCCCAATTTGGTTCGATTTATATATGGGTATTAAAATTGATTGAGTGTGATTGAGTTTATTCTTAAATATGCGATAAGATGATGTGGCATGTTGGGATTGGAGGGGTAAAACATGGGTTTTACACCACGTCCTTATAGAATTTAATCTCTTTTGAAAATCCTACCATTGGATTACAAATCCCCATTGTTCATAACAAGCACCATAAATTTCATGTATAATCTCCAAGTAGGGGAAAAAAAAAAAAGACTATAACCATTTTTGCATCTAAAATTTTACTACTTACTCTTTTTTTTTTTTTGAAAAACAGTAAATTATTACATAAATAATTTTAGCTCTTGATACTTTTGAAAGATAACAATTTTTTTAAAAATTTATTTTATAACAATCTTATTCCTTGGATCAAAGCTTTGAAACATTTTTTTTTTATTGCTAATTAGCCCAAAATTTAAAGAATTCTATATTTGTTTTAGAAAGATGGTTTTATAATTTGATATTAAAATTACAAGTTTATCCCAAATCATGTGCATGTTGTAGAATAACATTCCAAAAATCATTTGCTGCTTGGTATGTCGAAGTTTTTACTTGAAGTTGCAGTTATAAATGGGCTCTCCTCTTTTATAGGTTATGGAAGCATTGAGAAAGGATGGTCTAGCTTCATTGAACATCATCCTTGGAATTGTTTCCAATCACACCAAAGATTTGTGGAAGTACTTAAGTCAAAATCAACTCATTTATATGGTAGTAAATTTATTGTAATCTTTTTAGGAATAATTCTACTTGGAAATTATGTTCCTTGAAATCTTTTGTTAGAGATAAGTGGCTTAAATTCAAATCGTAGTTGCCTTTGTAAAAGCTACTTAATTATGTGACACTTACCACCGCGCACCCTTGGTGCGGTGGTCACTTTACAAGTATAAATACTTGTGGGGTGTAGGGGACAAGGGTCGGGGTTCAAGTCTCCAGGAGGGAGCTTCATACATATACACTTAGATTAGGCTAGAGTAGAAATTCTATCTTGTATTAAAAAAAAAAATTACGTAACACTTTATTCTTCTTTCTTATTAATTACTTGGATACCTAATTGGCCGCCTTAAGCAATCATCCTTGACTGGATAGGGCTTTTGTCGTCCTCACTTTTCTTCATGAGTAAGACTAGCTAGACTTTATACTGTGGAAAGTTCATAAAAAGTTTAGCTAATTCTAGGATGTATCTGAAAGAGTAAAACATTTGATTTGGTTAGATGCCTTGCATGCCACAATACAGACCCCATCAAACCTTATTTACATTAATATACCTCCAAGGGGACTAGTGGGTTGACCATGTTTGAGCAAGTATAAGTGAACAAACTGATACTACTGTCAAGTGATGTAGGTGAGATAAGGATCAAGGACTACTATATCAACTGCATTTTACTAAGTCCCTACTTTTCCCGAAGGTGGAGGATTTCTTTGTTTATGAATATCTAGGACTACTATATACCTCCAAGGGGATCTATTGCCTGATATTTCCATTTTTGCTTAGACATATGTCCTTATCATTTCAACATTTCATTTATGTCATGTGGATTCTAATTATCTCAATTACAGTTTCTTATTTGCTTTGATGATAAAGAGTAATTATCATGAAGTAAACGCCATAGATTTGAAATACTATTGTATAATCAACAATAATTTTCAAAACTCAGCTCTCTCATATATATGACCCCAGTTTTAATTAGTGTAGGAAACTTGAAATCTTCTCTATGTTCCTTTCATTTAGGTTTAGGACTATTAAGTCATTTAATACCTACATCGCTTCACTTTTAAACAATTAATAAAAGACTATTGGGCTCTTAAATTATATAAAAACCATGCCTTAGAGCTGGCAAATTTACAGCCGAATTGGTAAAAGGAAAGTGTACACTCGGGTATGTCCATGCGTCTCCAGTGGAGTCACCATTCAAAGTTAGCATGACTAAGAAGTAAGATCATACTTCAGCAAAACCAAAGCTCCATTCACTATTATGTCCTATGTTCATTTGTATATTTGATGTATGGTTATATTATATCACAAAAGCAACGAAGAGCTATCTTTGTACTCCACAACTCACCAATCCCATTTGCACACGTTTCCTACACCACATGATACATTAGAGAACCCAAAACACATATAACATTCAGCCATAAGAACCAACAAACAAATCATATATGAGGCAGCTAACATAAATCACCTGGCACCATTTTTCCTAATTGGGCAGAGAAACTACATATGAGAGGACCCAAATCACAGACAACATTCATACGGAAGAGCAAACCAAATGAAACTCTGCATTAACAAGCACGGGTCATGAAAAGTTTCTTTTGTATCCTGGGGATCAAATTATTAACTTGATTCCAAACCCAGTAATCATTATGCTATGATCAATGAAATAACATTACGATGGCTAGACTTGTTTTTCACTATGACATTGCTACGACTAGAAAGAGTAGTAAACATTTGTTGATAAGTAACAGTCATAACTTATTTTGTCCATCTACATAAAAGAAAGAAAGCACAGCAATAACATAGGGACAAAAACTTCCCAACAGATTTTACTTGATACAACGACTGACATGTCAAAGTGAATTTCAAAGATGACCACTTAATGGTTTACTCATTGAGTAAAAGTAAGCTCTCCAAGAGATTAGCAGTGTAAACCACCTCTGTAAAATTTAGAATTCCATAACCATTCTCATTTTGACTCACAGGGTCATATGAAAAGACTTGATTATCTGACTTCATAATCACAAGTTCACCACTTCTCGTGCAGCCTAAGAAGTTCTTAACACCTGGCAACGGTACAGAAATTGTTGGAGTCCAAGAATCAGCAAGACCATTCTGCCCCATCACCCAAACGTGGCACACTCCATCTTGGTCGAAAGCAATCAAAGCCAGCGATCCCTTGAACACCGCAAGTTCTGGAGATAATGAGAAATTATGCGGTAGTTTTATCTCCTGGAATTGCTCATGATCAACATCGAAGCACAAAATGAATCCGTAGCCCTGAGAAGTGGTAGCTATAAAGTGCAAAGCTCCATTAAAAAATAAACAAGATGATGAATCAATCCAAGGTCTAGATCCTACAGACCCATCAAGTGGCTCCACCGGCTGTTCAACCCAGCTCCACGAATTGGTACTCAGTGTGTAAACCTGGGCCCGAAGTTGTTCTCTGTTAACGGAACACCCAAATACCAAAAGCTTCAAGTCATTGTTTTGAGAAGTGGGAAACGCAAGTCCATAAGAGCGATAATTAAAACGGTCATCATCGAGAACAGCTGGAAGTCTCTTATGCTTTCTAACGCTTGGGTTCCACAAGTATATTCCAGCATTTCTAACCGTATGATAAACAGGAGAACGTGTTTTCGAAAAATGCCACTGATAACTGGTGCCGCAAAAGTTCCAAGGAGCTGGATGACTAACAGTGATAGTCCCGTAGCAAATGCCATTGCAGAAGCCAAAAGAACTGTCATGATAAATTGGATTAATTCTTAACCTAGATATCTCTGTCAAAGAACTGTCGCTGTTCGTATTGCAAACGAACGTACACAACTCTCTCGCCATAACCAATCTTGGATCATGCACTGGCCTTGGTGACCTACATAGGAGATAACCATTGTTGTTGTTGTTGTTATCATCATCTAATGATAATGACTTGGCTTTGTTCATACTGAGGTGTTTGTTAATGAATTCGGGGTCAGAAATTTTGGAATTCCAAGATTGGCGAACGCATCTGAATCGGACTAAGGGTTTCGGTGGCAGCCAAGTAAGGATGTCTTCGATGATGCCGTCAGGGAGACTCGCTAACCACCATCTTGGTGTAGCCATTGCTAGGTGAGCTCCTTGGGTTATATCTGAAAGCTGATTTGGCAAATGCTATTTGGAAAGCTTTTCTTTTAACCCTAGAGGCTGCAAGCAACTACCATTTATGGATGCATTTTTCTTTTCACTCTTTTTACATGTAATAATAATTAAAAAAAAAAAAAACTCATTTATAAGTTAACTTTTTCATTTTAGAATTTTATGTACTTTTTTTTTTTTTTAATTTTACCTTTTTTTATGTAAAAATATACTATTTTAGCACACTTCCTATTTCTAGCAAAAATCTAATTATGTTATTCAACAAAAGTTAAATAAGTTTTTTTTGAGGAAAAAAAGTTAAATAAGTTTGTTCTTAAGTTTAACCACTAAAAAGTAAAAACATTATTTGTTGGTGTTTGCGGGCCACGTCCACATCCACATCCACTTTACTTTACAAAGTAAGTTGGTTTACTTTTTTGAATATAAACACAATTTATGGTTACGATGGTTCCACTTGGCTTTTTCCTTTACTTTCTTTTTCTCTTTTTATTATTTAGTTTTAACCATACTTTCAGCTAGGGACGGAACTAAGAGAAGCCGGGGGGCGGGTGTTGGGATTGGGTCGGATCTAACCTTTCTTAAATTCCTATTTTAGTATTTATTACATTATAAATGAGCCCCTACGGTTTTAAGGAAAGAAAATTATCTATTAAATAGTTTAATCCATTCTTAATATAACTTAATTAACTGCAAGAATGGCTCAAACAATAACAAAAAAAAAAATTAACATTTGTACTTGTTCATTATGCATAGTTATATTATTTTTGCGTTCTTCTTTACTTGGCAACAATAATTATATGATAAATATAATTCAAAAATCAATTATAATATTTTACTTTTTTAAAAGAAAAGATTCAAATTATTCAAAATCTAATAGTAGTGATATAAAATTGGTTTTGGCTTTATAAAATCAAAATGGATGATGATCTCTTGACAAATTCTTTAATTTTATATAATGCCATATTTAGTACGTAATAAATTATAAATGATTTCTGAGATCTAAAATAAAGCCAAATCGCTTATAATAGATTATTGTATTGCAATATATTAAGAAGTCGGTTTTCATACATTTTCTTTGTTCATACTTCGCCCCCCTTCCTCACTCTGAATCCTTATTTTTCGATTTTTTTTTCCTCATTTCTACAGATCTGGATGGGATCATAGTTTTTTTATTTTTTATTTTTAATTATTTATCTTTCCCTATTCTTTTTTCTTTTATCCCTCTTGTTTTTCTCCTCCACACATGTATCTCCACTTTCGCCATTTTTTGACTTTACTATCTTTTCTGCCTTTTTTCTCTACACAAGTATCCCCACTTTCTCCAATTTTCTACTTTACTGTCTTTTCTTTTCTCATCCAGACACATCTCTACTTTCTCCACTTCTCAACTTTATTTTCTTCTCCTTTTTATCTTCTTCATCTATGTTATTATTTTTCAACCTCTTCATCCACTTCAGTCTTTATCTTTATGTATTAAGAGGATTTAGAAGGTAAGTTATGACTTCAAAAAATGAAAAAAAAATATTCTTAATCTATTTAGATAATCTTTATTCTTAAAAAAAATAAAAAAAATAGGATTAAAATTGTAATTCAAAAAAATTAAAAAAAAAAAAAAAACTGCCTGGGAAAATTTTTTCCTAAAAATTAGCACATTCTTTATTTAAAAATATCTTAGGTGCATTTGATAAATTTTTTCTTAAAACCTAGCACACACTAAACCCGGCAATTTACTCTATTTCGAATATTAAATTTTAGTTTCTTAAAAATTTCTTCAACCTTACTAATAACAGGTAAAGTTAAATTAAGAAATTACTTTAAACTTAAAATAAAATAAAAAAAAAAAAAAAAAAAAAAGCTTCATCACACATGCGGAGTGCGTGTGATAAGGCTAGTTTTTTTTAAGAGCAATAAAAATTGGTGTGATTTAGAAAAAAAGAATTGTAATTTTACTATAAAATTATAAAAGTAAAGTCTTAAAAGATTTGAGTGAAATCATGACTTGAAGATTCCATTAGTGTACGTATCTTCATAAATATGTATAACCTCGATTTTAGCCTGATTATATCATTGATTGAGCTCGGGAATTTAATAACCTTTTCCTCTACTGCCTAATTGCCCAAATTGTTTTGTCCCTACCAGTTAACTCCCCAGGTACCTAGATAATGGGTTGATGTTGGGGTTCCCCTGTGGGTAGAAGCTAGGACTGCACTTTGGTAGTGAAGGGCTAGTTGAATGAAGGGTTCACCAATGTTTACTGACAGAGGTGAGGTCATGCAAAATCTCCAGTGGTAATTGGACAATTGCTTTTTCTTAGAAGATGTGAATGCTAATGCTATCAAACTCATCAAATAGCATATGGAACCATAAAGATCAAAGATACTACAGAACAATAGGACACAACTGGTAGTGGATCACCTGATTGTTCAGGAATTTTATCTATCTCCTTCAATCTAGGGGGTGCTTTTCCGGTCTTTACTGGCTTTAAACTGTGTATCAAATTAAAAAAATATATATATAAAAAAAAATAAAAAAAGTTGAAAGTATGCTCTGTTGTAATATGTTTGAAAACAAGGTTGAAAGTATAATGAAATTCTGATATTTAGCAATTTCACAAAATAAATCCTTTTTTTTATAGGTAAACCATACACAAAATAAATCTTAACTTGCCAATGATATCTAACGGATTAATTTTTCATATTGCTGAGGTATTGGAAAAAATTGAACTAGTTTTAGCCCTAACCTCAAGATTGATTCCCACGGACACTCTCATGGTCAACCATTCAACATTGATGAGCTCAAAGAGGCTTAGCAAGAATTCTAAGGTAATTGCAATTGTTATTTGAGGCTTGTTGAAACAACATGGCTCACCTCCATAATGCAAATTCAGAATTGAGAATATTCAACCCTACTTGTTCTACAATGCATCCCTTTGCTTTTCAATGCACCCGGTCAAGCAATGACTAGGGTGGAGGGTAAGATAAGCCATTGTCAAAAACAACTAAAGTGGTGGAGTCAGATTGCAATTGGGAATATTACCCGATTATTGAAGGAAAAAAAAAGAGTTGTTAAGAAAGGCGGAAGATGCGGCAATAAGAGGGAGGTCAATAAACTGGGTGACAAGGCTGAAAAAAGAAATCAATGATTTGTTATCAAAAAAAGAAAGATGTGGAAACAATGATCTAGAGCATTGTGGTTGCATGAAGGTGATAGAAATACCTAATATTTCCATAGTACAGCCACTCACAAGTATCGCCGAAATAGAATTGAAGAATTAGAAAATAATATGGGTGAGAGGTATGTGGATGAGAATGGCATAGCAAATATTTTGGTGGATTTTTACCAAAATTTATTCGCTTCATCCTCTCCCAATCGAATTGAGGAAGCTCTTGAAGTTACTCCACAGGTGGTAATAGAGGAGATGAACCATGTGCTTGTTGCTCCTTTTGAGAGAGCCGAAGTTGATTTGGCCTTAAATCAGATGGACCCTTTGAAATCTCTTGGACCTAATGGGATGCCCCATTGTTTTTCCAACAAATTTGGCCGGTCATTGGTGATGAAATGGTTGAAGCTGTTCTCACATGCCTTAACATAGGTTCAATCCCACCTTCAATCAACCGTACGTTTACTACTCTCATCCCAAAGGTTAAAAGCCCGGTAAAAGTTTTTGATTATCGCCCAATTGCATTGTTTAATATTCTTTACAAGCTTATTTCTAAAGTTTTAGCAAATAGACTTATGCGGACTAGAGGAGAGGCAAATGGACTGTGCCTCACTTGGGCTCACAACTTATTTGAAAAGTAGGTATAGGATTTCCCATAATGGGTGGTCCACAACACAAAGACTCAATGAGATCACTTTTCTCCCTCCATGTAGCTACCATTTTTCTTTCACGTTCTCTCTCTCTTTCTCTCAAAACTTTTCAACCCCCCTTTCACTCTCCCACCTCTTTTATTTATAGCACTCTGATTAGTGGGGTGCTATGATTGCATTTGCAGTTAGTGTAATGATAGGTCTAATGCCATTAGTTATAAGTGGCTGGTTAGGTGGGAGTGGGATGGGGCGAAGGTGGCTTTGAAACTTGGTTGCCACTTCAGTGATTATGCCCGGTAGAGATGCTTCAGGGTATTGCCGATCACATTCATGATGGGATGCTTGATAGTTATTCTTCCTATATTGTCTGGTAATGGTCTCCTGAGCAAATACTGAGTGGTAAAACCTAGGCCTACACCCTATGTGGGCTTAGGTTGGGATCCCGGGTAAAGGGGGATGGCAACAATGGGTTGCATTGTTTGTGCTTGAACTCAAGGCCCAAATGGGCCTGGTTATCTCGGGGTAGTACATTAGCCCCCTCTTGATTCATGTCCGATACGCGGGTAGAATCAAGAAGCCTAGTGGGAACATTCGCTAGAGAAGGTTAACAGATGGAAGCTAGGGCGGTTTCAGAGACCCATTAATGCGTCGTTAAAAGATGTGTCGTTTCGGCCCATTGGGTTCAACTGTCATCATTACCTGACGGTTTGTGAACCGAAGACGTGCGTGTGTCAGTTGGTGCCCGCGTGAACTCTTCATTAATGGAGCCTCATTATTGTTGTTTAGCTGCCGTTTCCCTCTTCCTTTGTCCTCTATAAATAGTTCACTCCAAACCACTTCTCCGTTTTCAAACTCTTCACTCTCTAAATTTTCTCTCTGCCGAGCATTTATTTGCGCACCTATTCGCCTGCCCAGAGCCCCTCTTCCTTCCCTAGAGCCCAAAGCAAGTTCCCTACCTCTTGCTTTTTCTTCAGCATCTTTCTTCATGTTTCCCCTTTTGATTTTAGATTCTAGGATGGGGTATGCTTACCTTTTAAACACCACAGCATCCCTAGCCACATTTAGGCATAAATTTGATATTCCTAATAATGTGGAAGTGGCATATTGCCACGAGAGCAAATTCGAACTCCACAGAGGGGATCAAATTGCCTTTTTTCCTCTAATGGCAGTCCTTGAAGGTGGGGTTAGGTTTCCTGTGGACCCCCTCTTATTAGACACACTTCGGTACTATGGGTTGTGCCCTGACCAACTACCTCCCAACTTTTTCCAGGTTGTTAGTTGTGTTAGTAGGTTGAACCATACATTCGGTTTACAGTTAAACTATCATGATATAAACCACATGTACAGCTTATGTGGAAATAAGAACACAAACTATTATTTAAAGATTAGGGATAAGCGGGTACGGTTGATATCATACCTACTTGACTCGAATAGAAATTCTGCTGGGGAATACATCCGGGTGTGCGGCAACTGGTTTGCCGGGGATGTCCCCCCTCCTCTCACTCATCGCGAAGTGGGTTCGTATTAACTCCTGACCTTACTATCTTTGTTTAATAGCTATTCTGCTTACCTGAATTCCAATACACCTATATATATGTTAATTGTTTCTTCATTTTTTCATCACTCATGTTGTCATCTCTCTTTCTTATAGATGGTAGAGTGTTTATCCCGGATGTCAGGGTAGTTCACGTAAGGGATTTGAACTTTGTGCTCCGATCCGAGATATTCGTTCACTGGGATGGGTAGCTCCGAGCATCCCACCTCATTCTCGGAGTTGAACTAGTTTACTCCACTTGGCAACCCTATAAGCGAGCACTCTTGGTAGACAGTCCCTTCCTATCTTATATTGACGCCGCTAAACTTTACAGTAGAAGAAGCTCAGGAGATTGGCCGGCGATACACTTGCTCGGACGAGCTAGCTCCGATACACAACGAATCGGCGGAGCGTGTGTCCGGGCACCTCTGAGAATTTGCACACGCTCCCGTTGAGGAAGAGGATCTCATTCAAAAGGCTTTTTTCCAAGAAGCCCCTACCCAACCCGAAGGCTCGGCTAATCCTGAGGATCCTGTGCTTGCTGCCGAGCAAGTTATTGTTGATATTATCGAACTCTCCGATACAGAATCCAACCACAGTGTGGATATGGTGACTAGAAAGACCCTGTCCATTGACCACTTTGTGCCCAGCGCCCGCTAGGGCCAGACGCCTCCCCCTCTGCCCCTATCGCAAACTGGATGAGCCAGAAAAAGGCAACGTGTAGGCGAGCAGGCCTCTACTAGGCTGGGAGATGCTCTTGCCCAGGTACCCCCACACTTGTCTAAGGGCATCGTCATATAGGAGTCGCAGACTTAAACTGGGGAGATTGCGGCGTCCTCTTCTAGGGCAGCTTGACCGTGGCAGCCCATGTTTCTCTTGGACGGCGAGCCACGCCCCGACACTACCAGTGTGCGAGTTTGGGAGAAAGGAGAAGGGGGTCGTGTTGCCTAGAGTTTAGTGCATGAACTTCTTCTGCTCGAGGATGTGCACGCTTATAAGCAGGGAACGGAGGAGTCCATAGGGAGAAGGCTGCAATGGTTCACTGTCGCAATAATCTCTCACTCACCAGTTTTTGCATGCTGTTACTACTTATCATTACTGTTAGCATGTACATGGTATGTGCACTAACACTCGAAATTTTATCAAGCTGCCTAACTGGCCCACATGATGGATAGTCGTATGAAGGAACTGTTTGAAGATGCCGACCAGGAGAGGGCAGCTAAAGAGACGGCCACCAGGGTGGCGAAAGAAAAAGCGAAGGTCGTTGATGCTGCCGAGAAAGCCAGGGCGTTGGCGGAAAGTAGGTGCGTGGAACTCCTTAAAAAGCAGAACGAGACAGATGTCAAATTGGCTGAGACAAAAAGTTTGAATACCACCCAGACCGAGGAACTAGCCGATATGAGAATGGCGTTGGGGGCTGCCGAGGAGAAGTGGTACCAAGAAGGGTTCGCCGATGCGAAAAACTTGGTGGAGCTAGTAGTGAACCAAGCACGGAAGTTGGGTTTTGAAGCTAGCTGGTTGGCAGCCTTACAAGCTATGGGGGTTCCTGAGGATTCTCCCTTAGGGACCCTAGCCAAATACCCTTCCCAGATCTTGCTCTAGTCGTGTTGAACCCCCGGCACCCACCGACGCAGAGGATACAACTAGATTCAGGGAACTAGTGGAACAGATAGACACCCATGCTGAAACGAATGACGCGGAAGTCACCAGTGTTCCTCACCTGGCTGACCAGCACGGTGAGGACTTAGCCCAAAACCCCGCCGACCAACAATCAACCGACTATGTCGACCAAACGAGAGCTGATTGACCAAGAAGCCGTACAAGTTTGCTACTGTTTTGTTCCAGCTAAAGTTTTTACTAGGTTTTACTTTCTTTTCTTAATTCGCTTATGTCGCTGGGCTGTGGTGACTGAACAATTATTACTTTGCTTCATTTTACCTTTCACATGGTCACCTGGTTTTGGTGACAGGCAACAGTTTTATTTCTTATGTGTTTATGTGGGTTTTGTGTCTTTCGTTTGTTGAACGTTCGCTTTAAATGTTTTCATAGAGGTTTATTTTTCATGATATCTTTCTCGTCATGTTTCTCTGTTTTCCTTGCATAAACAATTTCCTGAATGCCCAGTAACTTATGGGGTGCAGAAGACCAAGAGCTTAGACCAAGATTTCTCTCTGTTTGACGATGAGTATTGGACCGAGGACAGGTTTCTATCCTTAGGAAATTTAGACTAAAGTTTCTTCCTGTCCGGTGACGAGCATCGAACCAGGGATAGGTTTCTATCATTGAAATTTAGACTAAGGTTTCTTCTTGTCCGGTGATGGATATCGAACTGTGGACAGGTTTCTGTCCTTAAGAATTTTTTTAGGCTAAGGTTTCCTCTTGCTCGGTGATGGATATTGAATCGGGGATAGGTTTCTGTCATTAGGAATTTTTAGGCTAAGGTTTCCTCCTACCCGGTGATGGATATCGAATCCAGGACAGGTTTCTGTCTTTAGGAATTTTTTAGACCATGGTTTCCTCCTGCCCGGTGATGGATATCGAACCGGGGACAGGTTTCTGTCCTTAGGAATTTTAGGCTAAGGTTTCTTCCTGCCCAGTGATAGATATCGAACAGGGGACAGATTTTTGTCCTTAGGAATTTTTTTAGGCTAAGGTTTCCTCCTGCCCAGTGATGGATATCGAACCAGGGATAGGTTTCTGTCCTTAGGAATTTTTTTTATTTTTTTTTTATTGCAAAGTTTCTGGTTGCTCGGTAATGATAATCGAACTGGGACCAGTCAATAGAATCAAGCATGTGTGCACGGGTAATTTTCCCATCGTCATTAGTGCTACGCGGGCAAGGCACTGCCTTTAACTTACAACATAGCTTATAATGAATTAGTGGTAAAATTTCTTAAGATTATGGACATTCCACGGCTGAGGTAATGGCTTCTCATCCAAGTCCTCTAAATAATATGCCCCAGCGCCAGCGATTGCGATAACTCGGTAGGGCCCTTCCCATGTTTAGGCTAGCTTCTCAGAGTTCGTATCTCGCATGTTCCCCATTACTTTCCTCAACACCAAGTCTCCAGTGCCGAACTCCCTTGTTTTTATACCTCGATTATAACGCTGAGCAAGCTTTTGCTGATATTCGGCCAATTGTATGGTAGCCGATTCTCGGCACTCTTCTATCCAGTCCAGGTGTTCCATCATCAACTCACCATTTTGGGTGGGGTTGAAACCTTCTACTTGTGTGCTACAAAGATTTACCTCAGCTGGTATCACTGCTTTCGCTCCGTACGTCAAGGAAAACTGAGTCTCACCAATTGATCTTCTTGGAGTAGTTTGGTATGCCCACAAAACGCTTGGTAGCTCCTCGGCCCATCTGCCTTTCACACCGTCCAATCTCTTCTTCAACCCGTTCAGGATCGCTTTGTTGATGGCTTCAGCTTGATTGTTTCTTTGTGGATAGGCTGGTGTCGAATACCTGTTTTTGATGCCGAGATCACTACAAAAAGCACAAAAAGGTTTACTATCAAACTACAGTCTGTTGTCGGATATTAGTGAGTCTGGAACTCCAAATCTCATAACTATGTTCCTCCACACAAACTTCTTGACTTCCACGTCCCGAATATTGGCCAAAGCCTTTGCTTCCACCCATTTTGTGAAGTAATCAACGACCACCAATACAAACCTTCAGTTATCCGTTGCTCGGGGAAAAGGGCAGAGAATATCCAGCCCTCACTGCGCAAAGGGCCATGGACTGTTGACCGGGTTTAGATGCCCTGCTGGCTAATGGATTAACGAGGCGTGTTTTTGACACTGTTCACACTTTCTTACGTACTCAGCAGCATCCTTCTGGATCTGTGGCCACCGAAACCCCAGAGTCATTGCTCGGTGGGCTAATGAGCGCCCCCCTCATGACTGCCATAAAGCCCTTCATGCAATTCGGCCAGAAGCTCGCCCACCTTCTCTGGGTGCAAGCACAAAAGATATGGCCCCCCAAAAGATCTTTAATATAGCTTGCGATCTGCCGATAACCAGTATCTAGGGGCTACTCGACGAACCTTGTTGGCCTTTTTTTCATTGCTCGGGACTCAATCCTCAAAGAGAAACTCAATGATTGGGTCCATCTAACATGGCCTGGGTACTGTAATCACGGTGACGTCAACCTTGATGATGCCAACACAATTTGTCATACCAATACTTGGTTCTACTATCAGTTCCACTTTAGTCAGCCGAGGAACCTCTTCCGTCATTGACGAGGCTAACGTGGCTAAGGAATCTGCATAGGCCGTACAAGGCTTAAGAATTTTTTACCTAGCATAATTTCATAATCTCAAAGTACCTTTCAGTCTTATAAAGCAATCTTTGATAATATTTTGGTTGCCTTTGAGACCTTACACCATATGAAAAATAAAAAATCCAAGAAATGACATGGAGATTCTTTGTCTCCCTACTTTTTTTTGTTGTGCTCAAAAAGTTTGAATAGGATGTTACAACAAGCAGCCTCAAATGACACTATAGGGGGATTTTCTTTATGTAAAAGGGGACCAAAAATCTCACACTTATTTTTTGCAGATGACACCCTTTTATTTTGTAGAGCATCTATGGCATATTTACAAGCAATCCAAGACATTTTGGCTTTGTATGAAGAAGCATCGGGTTAAAAGGTAAATCGTGAGAAGACAACCATCTTTTTTAGGAAGGCAGTAAAGGAAGACACAAAGGCCTTAATCTCAGATTTTTTACAAGTACCAAAGGTGAAAGAGTATGAAAATTACCTTAGCTTGCCGGCAATGGTAGGAAGGAAGAGGAAAGCAAGTCTCAATTACATTAAGGACGGAGTTTGGAGCAAACTTCAAGGGTGAAAAAGAAGCTATTGTCCCAAGCGGGTAGAGAAATCCTACTCAAAGCGGTGGTGCAAGCGATTCCTACATTTGCAATGAGTTGTTTCAAATTATCGGTGGGTCTTTGTCTTGAAATTGAGGCTTTAATTAGCAAATTCTTTTGGGGGCAAAAGGGTGAGCAGTGAAAAATTCATTGGAAAAAATGTTAATTTCTTTGTTAGCCTAAATCAGAAGGTGGGTTGGGTTTCAAGGACTTGGAAAAATTCAATGATGCAATGTTGGCAAAACAAGTATGGAGACTATTGAATGGCCAATCCTCTCTTTTTTATCGGGTCTTCAAAGCGAAATACTTTCCTAACGGGTCCATTTTTGAAGCCTTAATAGCTGATGATTCTTATGCTTGGCAAAGTATTCTTAAGTCGAAGAAAGTGATTTCGATGGGTATGAGGTGGAGAATGGGAGATGGGAAGAGGATAGATATATATAGGGACATTTGGCTGCCAGGGAAGGGGTTTGCCAGGGTTGTTTCTCCACATGTACTGGCATTAGAAGGTGCTCAGGTTGCTGCGCTCATAAACCCAACCACCCATACTTGGAACATAAATTTGTTACATCGGCATTTTTTGAGCTTTGAGGCAAACCAAATCAAAGCAATACCATTGTGCTGGACAGACCAGAGAGATCACTTCATTTGGCCAGATAGCCATAATGGGGAGTACACGGTGAAGGCAGGGTACCAGAAGTTGTGTTAGGAAGCTAATTCTAGCGCTGCATCAAGCTCGAACTCCTCACACCAATCGGCTTTCTGGAAACCTATTTGGAAGCTCCATGTTCCAAATAAAATCAAATTATTTCTCTGGAAAGTTTGCTCCAATGCTTTACCCACTAAGGTTAATTTGAAGAAAAGGAAAATTCTAGATGAAGCGAAGTGCAGTACCTGCCTCTTGGACCAGGAAACAACGCTTCATGCTATTTGGAGTTGCGAGACACTTTACAACATTTGGACCCCTTGTTTCAGCTGGGTTTGAACAGAGTACCCTTACATTCAGGACATGCAAGAACTAATTGACTTGGTGGGATAGCGGGCAAAGAGTTTGGAGTTGTTTGGGGTGGTGGCTTGGTTCATTTGGAACCAAAGAAACAAGCTGAGATTGAATGAGAAGGGCTTGCTAAGTGAAAAATTCTTGAAGCAACTAGAGTGTACCTTTCAGACTTTCAAGAAAAATTTCAGAAGAAAAATGTGCAGCAACCTAAGGGAAGTACGAAATGGCGACCTCCAAGGGATGGAATGTAACAACCAAATTATGATGGTGCAGTCTTTGCCGAGTCGGAGGAAGCAGGTATAGGGGTTATAATAAGTAATGTTAACGGGCTCATGATTGTTGCCTTAGCTGAGAAAATTCGTTGTCCGGGCTCTGTGGAGGTACTGGAAGCACTAGCTACAAGAAGAGCAACAAGATTTGCAGTGGAATTGGGCTTAAGTGGTTCTGAATTTGAAGGAGATTCTAAGGGGGTTTGGAGGGCTTTGAGATCAGTGAATGGGGCTCATTCATCCATTGGAGAGATTATCAAAGACACGATGTCTATTGTAGGTTCACTTCGAACTTTTACTTTCTCTCATACTAGGCGACAGGGCAATTGTGCAACCCATGCTTTAGCTAAGAGAGCAAGTTTCTTTTGGAGCATGTTCCAATAGACATTAGTCATGTTGTTATTTTTTATTTTCCAGCAACGTAATAATAATACTCAGTATTGACTCTTAAAAAAAAAAAAAGTATGTACATTCTATATATTCATTGTATTCAAAATTTATTTAAATCCAGATGATGTGTACGTTACTTGTACACACTTTTCCATTGAATTTACACAATTCTGTAAATTCAATTTATCCAACATATTGATTTTATTATTTTTTTTTTTTTAGAAATCCAGACAGTCTATATATCTAATGTACACAATTTTACGTTGAATTTATACAATTTTTTACATTTAATGTACCTAACATATTCAAATCAATATATATATATATATATATATATATATATAATAGAGGCTTCATGTGAGAGTACTAGTGTATACGTGGCACTCTAATTTTGCATTTACTCATTTTTACCTATTTTTATTAAGTTTTTTAAATTTTTTAAAATTTTTTTTATGGTCACCCAAAATTTCATAATAATTTATTTTTATTGTTATCTCATTAATTGTATGAGCTTACACCTCACCTTTATCTTTTATTCATGTCTTTTATAATACACACCATTTTTTTAGTATTAAAGACAGAAGCAATAATAATAATAATAATAATAATAATAATAAGGATTAATAGTAATAACTAACCAGATAAGGCCTTAAGGAGAGATAGAGAGACATGAAAAAGTTGTGGATTTTAAAATGAAACACATTATTTCACTATTACCAAAATAAAAAAAAAAACCTAAGATTGACAAAATATTTGTAAGAAAGAGAAACAGGAATATGAGGAGTCGCCGCCTCTGTTATACTGGTCTCCTACCACCGTCAAGCCGGTAAAACTCCTACGGGTAATTTTTTTTCTTTTTTCTTTATAAATTAGGGGTTTAAATATAATTTAGGTTTGAATAATTTGGTTGGATAGTTTTCTTTTAGGAATATAAGTAGAGAGAGTATTTGATACACAATGTAAAGCCATATTCTACCATTGTTTTAAATCATCTATAGGACACATGCATACGCAATTGTCCACCATATCTTAATGTTGCACTATCGATGAGTGGAAGATGGTGAGAGAGTTTGGCATATTTCATTTCATGGTATGCAATTAATGAGCACAACACAAATTAGTTGATTTTTAAGGTTGTAGTACTCTTTTTCATTTATTTTTGGTTTCATGATTTTAAAAAAAAAAAAAAAAAAAAATCTTACCTTAAGAATGCTACACATATGCAGTAAAGCTACTAAACTAATTTTTAATATCTCAAAATGGATATGTTTCTTTATTCTAATTTAGTTCACTTTTTCTTTATAATATATGTAAATGATCACAAAATTATCCGTGCATCGCATGAGCAACTACTAGTTTGTTTTGTTTTGTTTTTTGTTTTTTTTTTTTTTGTTAATACAGACAATTTGTATGTCCAATGTATACATCATATGTACACAAGTATCCATTTAATTTACACAATTTTGTACATTCAACGTATTCAAAGTTTTCTTCAAAACCAAACAATATGTACATCTAATGATAACAATATTTCGTTGAATTTGCACAATGCTGTACATTCAACGCATCCAACGTATTCCAATTTTTCTATAAATTCAAAAATGTTAATATCCAATGTATACAATTTTTTGTTGAATTTATATAGTTTCATATGTTCCACGTATCCAATGTATTCAAAATTTTCTACAAAACCTAGACAATTTGTATTATTTAATGAATGCAATTTTCTGTTGAATTTACACAATTATGTACATTCAACATATCCAACGTATTTAAATTTTTCTACAAATCCAAAAAATTTATACATTTAATATACACAATTTTTCGTTAAATTTACACAATTCTGTACATTCAACGCATTTAATGTATTCAACAATATTTGTTGCATAATTTTTTATTTTTTGGTAATTTTTTTTTTCATTTTTTTGATAAAATATTTGTTGCATAATTTAGTACATCATAGATGCATTTAATGATATAAAATAATGTCAAGTTTCATTTGATATATTGTAAGTGATTACGTTGAAATATATTTAAAAATAGTTATTTGTGTTTTATTCTGTTTAGGCTAAAGAGCAGACTACATCTTTAACATTTTAAAAGTATTTGGATTTTACACCTTAAAATTTCAGAATTTAAATTTAATCCCTTAAAGTTTTATTCCATTTATATTAGCAATCAATTGATCCATATTTTTCATTAAGTACTATATAAACTTACTATATATGTGTTTAGTTTATTCAATTAAATAATGTCACCTCATTTTCGTCGTTATGTTACATCATTTTTATAGCTAGTCTTCATTTTCTGAGCTTTTATCTTCTGTTGTCTTAAAATGTCGTGGCATCCCACTTTTCATGACCCTTTCCCATCTTGCCACTTGTTCCTTTAAAGAAATTAAGATTTGGCCCAAATATGCCGTTTACAAGCCAATAAGATATAATTGGACTAAATACACCCGAATAGAACATTCGAATTGAACAGAAACAAATTGGGAATGCCACCAACACATCCGCCGATCCAATGCCTCTATCTTGATCACCTCCACCACCTTCAGATCCAAGGTGCTCGTTATTATCCTCACAAAATCCTAATTAATTAGGGAACAAGTTTCTTGTGATTGAGGCGGGACGAAGATTTCAATTCACTTTGGAAAGCATTGTCATGGTACGTGCAATCGTTCACATATGATTCATATGGTTTAGACTTTGAAATTTCAGCACGCTTGATAGCGTCTAAAGTGGCATGGCAGATTGAGCCAAGGCTACCGGTTCCAATCTTGTGATCTTCTGAGAAGTTTTTGGTGGCTTCAAGGAGCTAGCATTTTCAATGGAAATTCTCTCCCACCCACAATTCCCATCAAGCCTTTGAAGCTTGTTGCTAGGATTGTGTGTCTTGTAGGCCTTATCTGAATTATCTCATCATTTTCAGAACTGACTGAGACTTGGCTGCTGAAAAGAATAACAGTATGGATTTTTCTTTTTTTTTGGAATGAGAGAATATCCGAGGTATTCCATTAGATAATGCACTACTACTGCTCTTCCACATAAGAAACTCGAACGAGTCTTTCCGAATTATGCATGTAGGGCTTTTTGATAATAGAGGATCGGTGGGAATTATTTCATAATTTTCAGAACTACTACTGTCTGATTGAGACCTGGCTAAATAAAACGACATTATAAAATTGGAATAAAGAGCTAATTTTGGAGGTATTTCGTTGGATTCTGAACTGGCATCAGTTTCAGTGTCAGAGTTGTAGGCTGGGAAGAGTGACGCAATGGAAAGCTGCTTAGGGAAGTCTGGATTTAGATTTTGTTGTTCCATTCCTTATATAATTGCCAGGATCTGAGCTGTTGTTGGCAAAAAATTCCGCAACCAAAAATATCAAAATATGATGAGAAAATATTTAATTCTTTTTTATTAGCAAAAGAAGTTAAAACTTTGATTTTATAATCTAAAAACAGAGTAATCACACTGAGTACACAATGTAACCAATAAGCACGTGACAAACACTATAACTACTTACTAACAAAAAATTGTCCACTATATGATCTGTAGCATAGGAAACTAAAACAATTAAACTATTGTCGTTTATGCTCATGTGCTTCAAGTTATTGGCTAGATTAGATCCTATTTGAACTCAAGGAAAATTCTCAGTTGGTTTCTGTTTGGTTAGTGAGGAATGGTGGTGGTGTTCTGCTGAATGCTGAGAGTGTTGAGGAAGAACGAAATTTTAGGGATTGAGGTTTAAATTGGTTAAGAGATTTTGGCAAAGGTTGTGTATAGAGATCAATTTTGGAAAAGGATTTGAGAGGCGATTGATTGGTAAAGCTTGTTGGTTCTCCTTTTTTTTTTTTTTTTCAAAAACTTTATCTTGGTCAAATCTTGATTTAAATTTTAAAATTTCTCTATCTTTGTCAAATCTTGTCAGTTCTTTCAAACAACTTCTGTAAATTGATTTCTTGTTTGTAATGTAATTATACTGGAAAAGATTTTGGGCGTAGAAGATTGCGGTTTATTCATCCAAGAATCATCATTCTAAAAAAAATTTGAAAAGAGAGAACAAAATTATTTTATTTTATTTTAGTATATTAGATTTGTGAGATTTTTTTTTTAAATTTTTAAATTTTTTAGGTAATTTAATTATATCTAATAATTAAATCGATGTAGCATAGTACCATTGGGCCAATTAACATATGTGGTAGACTTAGGCGACACTTAATGGACATATCAACACCAAAAATAGAAAGAAGGGTCTTTCCTCTTTTTTTTTTTTTTTTTTTTTTTTTTTTTTTTTTTTTTTTGCCTCCTCAAAAATGATGCCTAACATTAGGGGAGCATATCAAAATTTTAAGATATAAATTAAAAATTATCCCAAAATTTAATAATTTATTTTTAGTGAAACTCCTTTTTATCCCTATATTTTGGAGGTGTTTTCAATTTGATACTTTGAAAAGTTTCTACTTGGTCCTTGAGCTGTTCAAAATGCTTTAATTACTGGAAAAAAAAAAAGTATAAAAAAATATTTCAACATTTTAAAAGTTTTGTGGCATACACTGACATTAAATATATGGCTCAAGCCAGAATGAATCAGGGTGAGATTCAAAGTATATGGAACAGAAAATTATATGTGCTGAAATCACTAATTGAATCACAGGTCTCATAATATCAAGTGAAGTAATCATACTTAGGAGAAGGATGCGACTGAAATCAACCTATAATGTCTTTAATTTTTCTTTTGTATGGCAATTAAAATAATTTGAACCTCACAACTAATAACATTGAGCAGTATAGATAAAGAATGTGCTTGAATCAACCAAAATAGATCTCCAAAGAGCAAATTGATCCAACTGACCAATAAGGTATCTCCCAATCCACAAAGAGCCCACTGAACCCCTAAACCTCACAACAAAAGGCAAATCAATCAAATCTGCCAAAAGGAAAATTCATTAACATTCAAGATTGCATTAGGATTCAGAACTAACATAAACAGATGAAAACTATTAATGTCAAGTTATTTATATTTGGCCGGTAGCTTCATCACCTCCACTGCGAGGAATGCCACAAACACATCAATCTACCACGCTACCTAACATTAATGTTAACGTTCAGTTGGTTTAACTACAGTTAAACTAATCATGAAATGAACACTATTCAGCATCTGGATCCAAACATGCGTCCAAGGCTTTTTGTAGGCTTTTTACAATCTCAGTCATTGAGGGGCGATTTAAACCTTCAGGACTTACACAATCTACTGCTAGGTACCCAACATATGCCACTGCCTCTATTTCAAATGTGGTAGGTGGTGGTACTTTTGGGTCCAAAACCTTCTGAATTTCATCTTGGACGATGTATGGCACTACAAAATCAACGACATCCCATGGCACACCATTTTCATCCGAATGAATTGCGTTGTACCCAGACAACATTTCTAGCAATACTACTCCAAACCCGTACACATCACTTTTAGTTGTCAATTGTTGAAGCCTATAGTACTCAGGGTCCATGTAACCAACAGTGCCTGCTGCAAGAAGCATAAGGGGTGACTCAGCGTCCATGGGGGCCTTCAAAGATAGGCCGAAATCAGCCACCTTGGCAGTCCATGTGGCATCTAATAATATGTTAGACGACTTGATATCGCGATGTATGATTGGTGGAACTGCATATACATGCAGGTACTCAATGCCTCTGGCTATGTCTAGTGACACTTTAATCCGGGTAACCCATGACATTAGAGGAGTACTTGGAAGCTTATGTAGATGGTCATGAAGGCTACCATTTCTCATGTAATCATAGACCAATACATGCTCATTATCGTCCTCACAAAATCCCAATAAGTGAACAAGATTCTTGTGACTAAGGCGGGACAAAGCTTCCAATTCACTTAGGAAAGCATTGTCATGGTACTCGCAATCGTTCACATATGATTCATATGGTTTAGACTTTGAAATTTCAGCTCGCTTCATAGCCACTACTCGGCCATCATTTAAAGTGGCACGGTAGATTGAGCCAAAGCTACCTGTTCCAATCTTGTGATCTTCTGAGAAGTTGTTGGTGGCTTCAAGTAGCATTTGCAAAGGAAATTCTTTCTTACCCACAATTCCTATCAAGTCTTTGAAGCTTGTTGTTAGGAGTGTGCGTCTAGGAATTATCTGACTTGTCTCATTATTTTTGGAATTGTTTGTTCGTGACTTGGCTGTGGAAAAGAATGACAGAATGGATTTTTTTTTGGAATGAGAGAATTTCGGAGGTGTTCCATTAGATTCTGCACTATTACTGCTCTTCCACTTACGAAACTCAAACAAGTCTTTGAAGGTAACTTTTCGGATTGGGTGTATGGGGCTTGCTGATATTGAAGGATCAGTGGGAATTATTTCATGATTTTCAGAATTACTACTGTCTGATTGAGACCTGGCTGGTGGGAAGAATGACATTATGGAATTAGAATAAAGAGCTAATTTTGGAGGTATTTTGTTGGATTCTAAACTAGCATCAGTTTCAGTGTCAGAGTTGTAGGCTGGGAAGAGTGATGCAATGGAAAGCTGCTTAGAGAAGTTTGGAATTGGGTTTGTTGTTCCATTCCTTACCCAACTGCCAGGGTCTGAGCTGTTGTTGGCAACAAATTCTGCTACCAAAAATATCAAAATATGATAAGAAAATATTTAATTCTCATTTAATTAGCAAAAGAAGTTAAAACTTTGTTTTTATAATCTAAAAACAGAGTAATCAAACTGGTCAAACTGGTTACATTGTTACCAATAAGCATGTGGCAAGCACTACAATTACTAAATAACAATAAGTGTACAGTATATGACCAGTAGCATAGGAAACTATAACAATTAAACTACTTTCGTTTATGCAGACTGTACAAGAATTTCAGCAGAATGCTTTACTGCTTTGTTTCAATTCTTTGACACTCACCCTCATGATGGAGTATGGGAGCGTGGATTTGATCACAACCATCTTAGAGAAAGGCGTTGAATATACCAACATGAAGTAGCTTTATATTATAGTCCCAGCTTCTACCTTGTCCCTCATGGCAATCTATTTCTTTCTGTTTAATTTATTCATGAAAAACTGGATTGAACCCATATGAAGGGCTGCCAGATTGTCACTTAATAACAAAGTTGGTTGAGAAGGAGAGACATTGTGGTGCGAACACCAGCATTTTGATCAGAGCATTGCATTTATTGTGATTATAGTATTTATTTCTGATTTCAGCATTTTCAGTTATTTCTTAAAAAAAAAATAGAATTAAGAAATTCATAAATCATTGGCAAAACATATATACTATCATCTTCTTGCAAAGAAATTAATAATAAAAAAAAAAACTAATATCAATTATGAATTATCTCAAGAGAAGATTAAGAGCATTCATATCAACTAAAGCAATAATTTCTGTCTATTTTTAGCATAAGAACTTACTTTTTTTTTTTTTTTACTTACCCACTTTTCAAAAAGTCTCACATCAAATTATTTATTCCAAACTCTATTTCATTAAAATATCTAATAGATTCTATGTGAGTTACCATAGCTATTTCACCATTTGGAAGTTCCTCAACATAATGCTTAACAAATGTGATTATGATAAGTAGAGTAATAGAATGTACATTGTGATTTGTGGCCCTAGCGTCCATAACACAAGTGTCTCCCTCATATGCATGTCTATTAATCACTATTTCAGAAAATATCAAATGCCTCAATTCGCAACTGAAATTAGGACTTTGAAAGTGCTGCCAAAAAGGAAAATTACCTGCCATAGAATTGGAGTGAGTGGCTGGCTGAATTACATTGTTGGCCATTTGAACTTCTTTATTAGCATAATCAAAATTGAATGACTGAATTTGAGTTCCCAGCATAGCCAAGGATTGTTGGCATTGCTCTTTAGTGAATGAAAATGAAGTAGAGGCAGAAGTAGAATTCTTTTCAACTTGTTCATTTTGAAGATCAAATTGGTGTACCACAGTGGACTTCTTTCCCTTTGGCTTGAAGCTAGGAGGGTAGCCATAGATCTTGTAACATTTCTCAACAGTGTGACCCATCATTCCACAGTGATTGCAGGTGGAATTTTTTTTCCCCTTAGAGTTCTTGTTATTGTTGTTTCCTGCAAGATCTAAATTTTTTTCCACACTGCATTCCCTTTCTTCTTGAATCAATAAAGAGTACACTTCATTGATGGATGGGAGAGGATCCCTCAACAGAATTTGTGCCCTAACTTGAGAATAGGATTCATTAAGACCCATTAAGAATCGCATCACTAAATCTTGATGTTGAAGATCACTGAGTTTTTGACCTAAGTTGCACGTGCAAGATCCACAAGAACACGCTGGAAAAGGTTGAACATTTTGCAATTCATCCCATAAAACCTTCAATTGATTTAAATATGAAGTAATTGACGATTTTCCTTGAGTAATACCAACAATATCCTTCTGTAATTGAAAAATTCGTGGTCCATTTCCTTGAGAAAGTCTCTCCTTGAGATTGTTCCAGATTTCAAGAGCAGTGTCCCTATAGATTATACTTGTAGCAATTTCTTGAGAAACAGAATTGAGGATCCATGAAGCAACCATTTTGTTGCTGCGAATCCAAGCTTGAATTGTTGATGGTGATTTGACCATTGGAGATGAGAGAGTCAATGTGCCATCAATAAACCCTAACTTGTTCTTGGCAATCAATGCCATTCGCATTGATCTTGCCCAAGTTGGGTAATTCTCTCCCACGAGAGGTTGATACACAAGCATAGCACCAGGGCTTTCTTCATGGTGCAGGTACAGAGGATTTGATGGATCATCCAAGATGGATGAGCTTTGTGAAGAGGATGAAGAAGTTGAAGTTGAAGCCATTGAAATGGAAGTGTTTTCGACTTGCTGCTCAAACAATATATTGAAATCTGATAAGAAAATATCTAATTTTCATAAATTAGGAAAACAAGTTACAAATCTGTTTTTAAACTCTAAGAACAAAGTATTCTAATCGGTTAATTACAATACGACAGAATTGACAAGCACGATAACTACTTACTAACAAAAACATACAAATCTATAACAATTAAACTATTGTATTTTTAGTAGAATGCTTGCTTTTGTTTCAAATCTTTGACAAAAAAAAATTACGAATGCAAAACCATAAATTGCAATCACATATTTCGATACTAAAATTTTCTTGTCTAACTCAAAATTATTTGAAGCTTACTTGTATCAATTTAGTGCTTCTGCATATTGATCCAGGACAAAAAAATTCTGGGAGATTGACATAATTGAATTGGGAGAGAGAGGCAGAGAGTTTGAAAGAATTGAGTATCAAAATGGTGTGTTGGTATTCATAAGTTATAACCATTTGAAAGTTTCAGCAAAGATATACTTTCTACTTTCTCACGCAAGTCCACTTTCCGGAAGAAATAAAAGAAAGAAGAGGAAGTTCGAAGAAGTTCCGCCTGCGCTGGACAATGTTAATTTACCCTGTCTGTCATCTTCTCTTTCCTCCCGCTTTGTTTTTTTAATTTTTTGTCTTTACCTGATCAAGTTATTTCTCAAGTCTCTTTGTCCAAGATTCTTTTACTCCAATTCCATGTCTAACACGTGTAGGGATAAAAATTTTAAATTTCACCGGTCCGCTGTTAGATTACACACACACAAATATATATATATATATATATATATTTTTTTTTTTTCTATGCTTTTAAAATTTTTAAAAAATTAAAGATTAATAGTTATATTATTAATAATTTTTTTTAAGAAAAGTCAATAAATTGTTTAAATTATAATATTTTGTAGTTAAAAACTATGCATAAAATATAATAATCTTATAGATTATGTACTAAATAATTTCTAATTTACACAAAATTTAATATATATATTAAAAATATAAAAAGCATAGAATTTAATAGTTAGATTTTTGAAATATATAATAATGCTAATAATATTAATAAAACTATATATATATATATATATAAAAAGTAAGTTGGCTCTTAGGCTGGGTCACCAAACCTGTTTAGTATCTAATTAATATTTATTTAGTATTTGCTTACCGCGAGTATCCAAAATGAAGTGGAACAATGTATTTGTTCACTCCTATCAAAAAAAAAAATGTATTTGTTCACTATCTCACCTTTTATGAATAGGTGCAAGTGTTTATATAAATAGACGTCCATCATTTCATTTTAATCAGTAGTAGTAGTAGTTTTTGTTTTTTTGTTTTTGATTTTTGTTTTTTTTTTGTTTTTTTTTTTTTCATGCATGAAGTCATATTTTGAGAAAGGGAGACATGGACATGATTATGTAGTGGCGGCTTTAGGAATTTTTTTTAGAGTGATAAGAAATTTAAATTACCACAATATTTTTATTGGTACCATTTTTTTAAAGAAAATTGAAATTAGAAATTATTTTTTATTGAATAGGTTAAACGAGTTACAAAAATTTTACCTTTTTGTTTTATAATACGCTTTTTGTTGAATAATTTTTTCACTTCTTATTGTTTGGCAACGGCGGTGCCACCTTATGGCTAGGGTGGTCCTAGCCTAGGACCACCCTGACCTAAAACAAAAAAAAATTATACATAATAATTTAAAATTTTATATTTATCTACCTTCAAAAAAAGTTTTGGGAACATCTTGAATTTTTTTTTATGCTAATAAAATTTGAGCAACTTAACAATATATTAGGGTCTTTCAAGCAAAAAGAATCACATGCTTTTATATTCTTTTAAGTCTATACTACACTTTACTTTTAGTTTTTGCTTTACCTGACAAACTGTCATTGTACGACTACTTTTCTCAAAAATATTATAATATATATTATATAGCTAATTGGTAAAAGTCACGTAAATTTAGTTTTTTTCATTGTACAACTACTTTTCTTTTTTCTTTTTCCGATAATTTTGATTAGAAAAAAATAGTAGTTTTAGTTAATTAAGTGAATAAATTTAAAATTTTGCTTCATTTTTATATAACATCAATTAATTCATTAGATATATATATATATATATATATATATATATATATATATGTATATAAAGTAAACTTTTTATTTTTATGTTTATAATTAAACATGGGATTGTCCATTCTAAGGAAAATTGATTAAATTTACACCAAAAGTGTCACTAAATATTATGTTTTTACATTTTGCTATCATATTATTAGCATTAAACTTATTATATTTTTATTTATATAATTTAAAATTTTATTAATTATATTATTTATGACGTCACATGTTCAACCATTGGTCAGATCTTAGTGACCAAAAAACTATGGAAAAAAAAAAAAAAAAACTTGAACAAAAATCTGGAAAAAAAAATTATAATAAAACCACTAACAAGGCCCAAACCAAATGCCAATAGAAAAGCACAGTACAAGATCAATCTTATCTCAGACTAAGACTATCTCTACTCCAACACCAACATGATTACGTTTTTAATTCAACAAATATATATATATATATATATATATTTAAAAAATCCTCACTGTCTCAGTGCCTCACGGATTCACAAGTAATTAAACAATTTATACTAAAACTAAATCAAATCTAAAGGCTAAAAGGAAATAAGAAACTCATTTACTCTTTCAAACCATCGCCGTCCATCCCTGTTCAGCAACACTAAAAACAACCACAACTGAACTTCACAAGCTTTATGCTATAAAACTTTATGTATTTGCGTGTTTTTTTTTTTTTTTTTTGGTGTTATTGTTGTTGTTGTTGTTGTTGTTATTGTCAATATATAAAATTTTCTTTTTATTAGATTGTGTAATTTATGCGTCTTGAGAAACACTTTGAAAAAAATTCCTAGCGCCGGTACTGGTCTTGTTTTTGTTTTGTTTATGTTTGTTGTTATTTTTGCTTATATTTATTGTTGTTATTTAAGCTTTAAAAAAAGCAGGGATTAAGAATTAATTTTGGAGGCAAAATTAATTTTGGAGTAATGCTACGTCCACAACATTTTTACAATAAATCTTATGCAAAAAGCTGTTATTGGTGGGTAAAAAAAAAAATTAGTATTTGGCCTAAATTAGAATTAATAATAGCTTACTACATTAAATTTGTTGTAAAATTATACTAAAAATGTTGTAAATGTAGTAGCACTACTCTTATTTTTGTTGAACCCAAATTTTTGTAATTCTCAAGTTAGGGTGTTCAAAATTTTTGTTAGACTAGTTACAATAAGTTAATTTAGCATATAATATTTTTTTTGACAAGTGTATATATACATTTTTTTTGCAAGTTGTGACCACCCTAACTTGCATGTCAAGTCGCAACTGCAATTATGTTCGATATGCATGGAACTCTAACTTGCATTTAGAGCCACCATTGCGATTATGTTCAATATGCATGGAGATTGTAAGGTTTTTTTTTTTTTTTTTTTTTTTTTTTTTGCATGTTGTTAATCATTGTATTTTAGGATGTAGATGTCCTATCCATGAGTCTCAAAGCACCCTTCATGAAATAAAGTGCAAGGAGATTAAACTTTCTAAATATGTTACAAATGATGAAATAAGTAAAGTAGGGAAATAAAAAGGATACGATTGACGTAATCCCACAAATTACGTCAATTTGGCATTTTATGGAAAATAATAATACTAATAGCATCAAAATTTTCATCCAAGTGAAAGTTAGAATGGGATTTAACTTTAGAAAGAAGGAATAACTAGCAATCACTTAAATGAGGTTTTAAATATTACTAATTAATTTGCTTTAAAAAAAAAATTGATTTAACTATAAAATCAAATGAATAGTAAATAGCCTACAATAGAAACATATAATTTTTTTAAAGAAAAAATCATTTTTTATATACAAGATAGAAATTTTATTTTAGCCTAATTTAAGTGTATATATATGTGAAGCTCTTTCTTAAGAGATTTGAATCTCATCTCTTACCCCCCACATCCCATAAGCACTTATACTTATGGAGCGAACAATGCGTGAAGCTCTTTTCTAAGAGATTTGAATCTCATTTCTTACCTCCCACACCCCATAAGTACTTATTCCTATGGAGTGAACAATGTGTGTGGTGAACAATCATAGTAATAGATTGTATTATAATCACTTGCCTTTTAAAGTAATTTAAAAGTAGTAACTAATATTTTGATAGCGTCTTTTCTAAGAATTTTAAGGTTTTTTTTTTTTTTTTTTTTTTTAATTTTAAAACAAGGATTAAGTTTTGTACTAAATCAGGAATATATTTCCTTCTCGAGTGCATTGCTGCCATTAAGGAATCTTTTCCTTGGGTTCTCAAATGAGTTGCCAATCATCAAGACACAGGAAGTATGAAAAATGCCCCATGTATTGCACCTTGCTCCAGATGTTGCAAAGATTAATTGATTTGCAAACCCTTTTTCCCGTGGCCTATATCATCTACAATATAGTGAGCCAAAAAACTTTTTTTTTCTTTTTTTCATCACATTGTTTTGGGAGTTAATCGAAGACAAGACTTAGTCCCCTTTTCTTTGGGCTTTTATGTTTTAAATCCGACCCACTATGAAATGAAAAGCCCACCAGTGAGGACTTGCATGGCCAGCGAACAGCATTGGATTGGGAGGGCAGGCGCGCGCTGTGTTTTTTTTTTTTTTATTCAACTAGCCGCCGCCTTTTGTTTACCTCCTTCTCTAAGGTTCTAGTGATAACCCTTCTTTATAAAATAAAAGAGACCTGTTAGCCCACGGTTAGAGCAAAATTGTTAAGGGGCAGACTTCGCTGCTGCTGCAGGTGATTTTATTTTCCCCTTTTTTCTCTCTGTGTGTTTGCCTTCTTCTTCTTAAAATAATGTAGTTAATTTCTTTAATCCTTCTTCTACTTCTCTACTCTGAGATATAGCTTTGTTCTTATTTTCTTTTCTTTGAGCATGATGTTGATCTCTTTCTTTTTTATTCGTTAGCTTAGAAGAGAACAAGATGCTCTGCTCTGCTTGATCGTGTAGTCGTCAAGTAGAAGAAATTTGAGTTGAAAGGTATTGAGCATTGAAATTCTCCTCGCTGTCTGCTTCTTTCAACGCATGATTTCCCGCTATAAATACCTGTGTGTATTTTTGCTGTTGTTTATCATAATATACTATATTACTCGAACACATTCCTCCCTTTTTTTTTTTAATGGCTGAAAGTCAATGCCGCTCCTAACAATAAATAAACCATGAACACAGATTTTTTTTTTTAAAGACATAATATAATTTGAACACTAAAAAGATTTTAAAAAGAAGACATAATACAATGGGAAAAATACTAGTAGACAGTGTACATGCATAAGGGTAAGTGCACTGTGCAACTGTACATTAGTCGAGGAATCTGAGAATTTTAAATTCTTCTCTGTCGTTCTCTCTCACCCTCTGACACAAACACACACACACAAAGAGACGGTGTGAGCGAGATGTGAGAGCTAAGGTGAGGTGTAGTGTAATATGACCTAGGCATTGAATTCAAGGTTTGATACTGAAATAGCGCAGGTTATCTGCTCTAAACATAAGGAATTGCATTTCTTTCATGGTTCGTTCGATTTCTGGTCTTTCTATTCTCTTGTCTGTCCTTAATTTCACCTTTCTTTTCTTTTCTTCTAATTTCTCAAACATGTCTAACTCTTCATTTTACATATTTCTAATAAACCCTTGGAAATGTTTCAGATATCTTACTCCTTGCTTTATTTTATTCTAAATTTGCAAGTGGCCAATATCTTTATTATTATTATTATTATTTTTGCGGTAACTTACTAATGTGTAATTCCTTCCCAATGGTTATATTTACTTGGGATCTCATAAAACTCATCTGTTATTTTGTTGCATATTATATGTTTACCTTGAGAATTACTTGGTGGCAGAATGAAAGTTTTTTTTACTGTTCACTTGTGAGAGATTATGCTTTAAGTGTGTTTTTGTGAGTATGCATGTTTTAAATAAAATAAAATAAAATTTTACATGAGAGAAAACCCTATGTTTATCTTGTTGACAACATAATTATGTATGCAGAAATTGAGGAACATAGCAAACTAGCAAGCATCTGGTGCAAAGGGAGACAATAGTGGAGATGAATATGTGTCAGTTGGTGCAATACCTCCTCCTAGGATAGATAACTTCAAAAAAGTTTCACTTTTGCCTCTTGTATTCCTCATATTCTACGAGGTTTCTGGCGGACCATTTGGGGTTGAGGACATTGTTGGAGCTGCTAGTCCTCTTTTAGCCCTTCTAGGCTTCTTGATCTTCCCATTTATATGGAGTATTCCTGAAGCATTAATAACTGCGGAGATGGGTACCATGTTTCCTGAGAATAGTGGTTATGTGGTTTGGGTTTCGACTACATTGGGTTCTTATTGGGGATTTCAACAAGGCTGGGTGAAATGGCTAAGTGGGGTTATTGATAATGCACTCTACCCAGCTTTATTTCTTGATTATTTGAAGTCGGCAATCCCAGCTTTAGGTATTGGTTTACCGAGAATCCTAACTGTGTTAGCTTTGACTGTTGTCCTCACTTACATGAACTATAGGGGGTTAACCATTGTGGGATGGCTTGCTGTTCTTTTAGGGATTCTCTCAATTCTTCCTTTTGTAGTTATGGGGCTTGTGGCGATTCCAAAGTTGGAGCCTTCCAGATGGTTAGAGGTAAATCTACATGATGTGGATTGGAATTTATATTTAAACACTTTATTTTGGAATCTTAATTATTGGGACTCAATAAGCACACTTGTTGGCGAGGTGGACAATCCAAAGAGAACTCTTCCAAATGCTTTGCTTTATGGTTTGATATTCGTAGTTCTTGGATATTTCTTCCCTCTTTTAATTGGTACAGGCGCTGTTCCAGTCAACCGGGAGTTGTGGACTGATGGGTATTTCTCGGACATTGCTAAAATTATTGGTGGAGTTTGGTTAAGATGGTGGATCCAAGGAGCTTCGGCAGTGTCAAATATGGGGATGTTTGTAGCTGAGATGAGTAGTGACTCTTTTCAACTTTTGGGTATGGCGGAACGGGGTATGCTACCCGAGTTTTTCGGCAAGAGGTCTCGTTATGGAACTCCATTGATAGGGATTTTATTCTCAGCTTCTGGTGTGTTCTTGCTATCATGGCTAAGCTTCCAAGAGATTGTAGTAGCGGAGAGTTTCTTGTACTGTTTTGGAATGATTTTGGAATTTATAGCATTTGTATGGTTATGGGTAAAACATCCCACTCTATATCGGCCTTACAAGATACCTGGGGGAACAGTTGGAGCCATTCTTTTGTGTATTCCTCCAACCATATTGATCTGCACTGTGTTGGCTCTTTCTACACTTAAGGTATTTCTTGTAAGTATTATTGCTGTGATGATTGGACTTGTCATGCAGTCTTGTCTCAAGTATGTGGAGAAAAAGAGATGGATCAAGTTCTCTACTAATTCTAACCTCCCAGTTCTAACAGGAACCCACATGCCGCAATGATTAAGTTGACATAGTATTTATTGACCACTAGAATGCAAAGACTTACTTTCAGTATTTACAAAACTAGTCGCTAACCCGTGCGATGCACGGATTAGTTGAACACAAATTTTAAATTTTAAATTTGCTTAAAGTTATGATCACTTGAAAAAATAAGTTACAATTTAAGAGGGAAAAAAAATACTAACACTAATAACAGTAGGCATGCCATGTCTATTATCAATGGCATCCTTTCTTTAATGCAACCAAAAAACCCAAAAATAAGAAAATAAAAACTATAGAAGTTTTTATATAGAAACCAGTAATTATTTACACTCAGAAATGACATTGACACTCAGAAAGAGTCATTAGAGCAATATTAAAAAGGCGTATCAAATGAAAAAATTGACTTCGTTAGAGAATGAAGACAAATAAATGCATTGGAAAGAATAGATTTTCGAATATATGAATGTAAAAAGAAGAAGAAGGATGTACCAGTTGAAAGGCCATAGAGTTTTAATCGAGATAGAAGATGACCAATCTAAGAAGCACTTGGAATGCTCCTAATAAAAAAAAAAAATATATATATATATATATATAAGAGAAAAATAGGTTACCTCAAAAGAACAATGCATGACTATAGCAATTGAAATTTGTCAACATGATTTCATATATTGCAAACCATGAACCCAAAATTTAGATGTTAAAACTTCTAAAAAGCCAAAAGAAAGAGTAAAGCAGTGCCTAGAAATTATTGAAAAAAAAAACATATGACTACATAATAGAAACAAAAATATAATATTGCAAAAATTGAATCAAAAAATTAAGTTGTTAAACTTCTTAAAGGCTTAAAAAACATATGACTACATAAGAGAAAGATAGGTTATCTCAAAAGAATAATCCATGATTATAGCAATTGAAATTTGTCAAAACAGTTTCATATATTGCAAAATATGAACCCAAAATTTAGATGTTAAAACTTCTAAAAAGCCAAAAGAAAGAGTAAAGAATTTAGATACATTGTTGGGTACAAAACAAATATTTGCACCATTGATGCTCTTATTAAGATGCTTGGTAACCATAGAAACCAAATATCAATCAAATGATTTCTTTTGCCACACCATACAAAAAAGTAAAAGCTAAGAAAAACACCATAAGAAAGTGCAAAAATAAAGCAATCTTATATTCAAGCGTGGTAGATATGAACTTTATTGATTATTCCATACCATCTTGACAAATCTGTAGAACGTTTTATTTCATATTACAATGCATTGATAGCTATTTTCATGCCGTTTGTGCAATGCCTCGGAAAACTGCAAATAAAAACAAAACTAAAAAGTAAAAAAATATGACTACATAACAGAAAAAATTGACAATTCTTATTAACAAAAACATAGTAAAATTATAATTAAAAAACCCTAATAGTGATCTAGTGACCGAAGAATTAAAGAAGGAGGGAAGGAAGAGTAACAAAAAAAAAAAATAAAAATAAAAATGAATGAGAGAGGAAGTGTTTGCATTTGAATACATCTTAAAAGTCCTAAATCAAATTAAAAAAAAATATAAATAAAAAATGTTGAGTCAATCCTAAAAAGGTTCTTAAGTCGTCTAGGCTGGAAAAATACTGGTTGGAATTCAAGCAGTAACTGGAATTGTATCAAAATACCTAATCTTCAATTCTATAACATGATCAAAATCTGGTGAAACCGGTGTCGTATAGAGCTTGAATTTCTCAGAGGCAAGGTCAAAAGCAAGAAGCGACTCCTTATCCAGCACGCCAAAATCAGCAACTAACCAATGCACAACTCCATTCAAAGACGCCGACTCCCAATGACATATCTCCTTTTTTGGCCATTGTTCTTCAACTTTTTTCCAACGTTGTGATTTCAGGCTATGTACCTTGATTTCTATAGGCAAGTCATTGTAATGAAAAAGCGCTTATAGTCACCGTTCTGATGATTGTGACAGAATGCAAATTGGGGAAACCAAAAATCCGTAACACCTTTAGGTTTGGAACTCCATAGACAGCAAGCAAATCTTCACGCCTAGAAATAACAAACCTAAAGTTCCTCAAAAAAAAGAAAAGAAATAACAACCTTAACATCCACAACAGTCAATAAAGCCAAAATTTAAAGAACTCTAACTTACAGGAAGAAGCGGAGGAGAGAGAAAGGGCAGCAAAGACAGTGAAGAAGACTTGGTTGTTGAAGAGGCTGCATCTGTTTTCTAAATCTTTGCAGTGTTTAGACTTCAAAGGCTTTCGTGTAGGGTTTACACGTTTATGGATTTTTGCGTTTTAAAGAGAAATTCCTATATAGTAAAAAATTAGGGCTGTCCTAAATCAAATTAAAAAATATAAATAAAAAATGCTGAGGTGGAAAATTGTGGGAGTTTCAAAAACTTCGGTTTTATATATATATATATATATATATATAGATGTTGGAATAAAGGATTGTGATTCTAGTAATCTTTGAAATAAGTTATTACTTGTTGGAGAAGCATCTTTGGTTTGTTAATGCTATTCATTTTTTCTATCTTGTGGTTGCATATTGAATATTATGAATTTTTTTTTTCCTTTCGAGAAGAAAAGAAGAAGAATCAATCTTAGGATTTTTATTTAGAAGAACTTAGATTTTATTTTCCTGATCTTCTACACTGTTAAACCAAGTAAAACCTTGAATCAATTTGGAAATCGGAAAACAACATGAAAAAAATACAATAAATAGAAGAGTATTGCATTGTAACCAATGTAGATTGCCAACTTTCTGACACAGGCCAAAATTTTCTTTGCCCCAAGCATAAGCTTGCATAATTGGCCAGAGCATTAATGCTGGTTCTTTATCTCATACAACCTTGTGGACCTGGCCTCTTTGATGTGCGCTTGGGATTGGCTAGAAGAAACGTTAAATCAATGATCAATAATAGATTTGTACAGATCCTCTATATTTCTTTTTATGTTCCACAAATCACAACTTATTATGAATTTGTTTAGCTTTCTTTATAAAATAGTCAAATCTTAAAATAGAAAAAAAAATGATAAATTGTACTTGGGGAAATATAAAGTGAAACACAAAAAATGGTACAATGGATTTATAGTCATTTGTCAGTGTGTGTACGCAGTTCGCATAGCATGTGTTTAAGGCGTAAGCATTCTAGCAGAATGAAGACTTTGCTCATGATTATGAATTCCCAATTTTTGAAGAATCTCTCATTATTTTTCTCTCTATTTTTACGGTATTTTCAATGAATACCACCTAGTTGATCTAGAATTTGTTTGCGAACTTTTTGGTAAAATTTTTTTATGTGAATATTGTTTGTTGTAGATTTGAATTAATAAATATATAATATAGAAATAAAAATATACTATTAAAATCATTATGATGGTGTTATCATCTCTTTTTTTGTTCTCTGTTATTAGTAGGCTCTTGGATTTTGTTGGCCCTAATTTACCCAAATGTTATACGTACAATTTCAGTGTAGACCAGTCCTCAGTGCAGCCTTTGCTGCTTTGCCTTTTGAGATTTTTGTTTTGCTTATGTGTTTGTCCTCAATGAATGTCTCTATTCTTGTCAATTTCTTTTCGTTTACCTTTGGGTTCTTTGAAATTGTTGCACTTTTCAAATCTAAATCTAATATCTGATTATTAGAATTGGATACATGGTATAATTTCAAACCTAAGACCAAAACACCATCTTTTTTTCACGGTCCTGTGGTCTGATCTTATAAACAAATGGTAGACGTAGGTAGGGCCTATAAATATAACAGTTTCATTCAATTGTTACTTCAAGAAAAAGAAATGTATAAAAGCTCTCAATAAGTGATTAATTCTGATTATTTGTTACCAAAAGGTAGGGCTTCTTGTATGTTGTCATGTATGAGACTTCAGCGTGTTGGATTCAACTTCCCAATTTAGCATTTTTTCTTACTATTTGCAACCATACAAGGTGCTAACAATTGGCATGCAATAAAATTTTAATTATGCTCATTTACAGTTATCACTTCAAAGTGTGACCGTGCACACTTTTGATATGTTGAAGAATAAATGCAGAGTTATTAAAAAAACATGCTATCTTAAACATGATAAGGTTGATTGAGGAGTTCAACATTTATGTTCATAATTCAATTCAGGTGACATATACTTGGTGGGCTGAGTGCTTTGAACAATGACATTTCAATGAATGTGTTGTGCCCACAATAATGTCCCCATCAACAAAGTGTGAGGCTCTCTCCTAAGAGATTTGAATCCCATTTCTTACCTCCCACATTTCACAAGCGCTTATATTTGTGAAGTGAACATCCAACTAAGGGTGGGCGGTGATAATAGAAACATATGGTTAATCATGGTAATAAATTGTATTATAATTAGTGACTTTTTAAAGGAATTTAAAAGTAGTAACTAATATTTTGATAACATCTTTTCTAAGGTTTTCTTTTTTTGAAATAGCATTGTCTCCAAATATGTTTGGAGCCCAAGATTCCAAAAAAAAAAAAATGACATGTGTTCCATCATGTGCAATGCGTAAATGACTTATGTGCATTACACAATTATGATTGTATGTGAGTTAAAGTGATTTTCTCATATCTTAAATCATCATAATATGTAGACACTTTTGCAATCTTACGATGTTTTTCACACACAACACGCAATATTCTTTGTTACTCTTGATACATGTGCAAGTACAATGTGATTTGGTCATTACAAGGTTTACATGTGTTAATGTATGCTCACTAAATTGTCTTGACTTTTTTTGAAATATAAAATTGGTTAGACTTGTTTAGTGTGTGTGTGTGTTTTGGGATCTATGTGCTTAACATTTTTTGTTGAGAGTTGATTTTGAGAGTTTAAAATGTTGTTTGGATCCTTGGTCGAGTTGCATGCTTGATTGCATTGATATCTATGTTTTTCCCTTCTTGAAAAACTATTTTTAAGCAATCTCGACACCTCTTGACACCTGGCTTATCTATCGAGCTCTTTAGCTGATTTTTATCTCAATCTCGACACCTCTCAACAGCTAGATCGATCGATCGAGAAACTTTCTGACCTCTTGATAGCTCCTCGACAGCTACCTTGATCCATTGAGCTTCTTTATGAACATTGCTGTTGTTTGATCCTCGATAGCTGGCTCGACAAATAGGACACGTGTTTTAAACCGCGACAGCTCCTTGACACATCCTGATTGATCGAGCTTTATGAGGTTTCTATATATTCGTTCCTCGCGATTTCTGATCTCACTTTCCTCGATCTCTCTTGACAAATTTTAACTTTTCACCTCCCAAAACTTCTCTCGCTCACTTTCAAACTCTTCCTCAAGGATTCTTCAAGCTTATTCAAGTTTTTCTTCACTTGGTAAGTTCAAATCCCTCATATTCATGCATTTCATGTTTTGTAACCTAAGTTTTAGGGATTTTAACAAAATTTGGGGGTTTTCAAAATCAAAGAGGTTTTTGTGAAATTTTTGGGATGGGCTTTGAAGATTTGATCTTAAAAACTTCATACATTGCATCTCATGAGCATTATAACAATATTGTCATGCATTTAGATGTGTACAACTGATTATGTGCTGGTAGGATTGGTTTGGGCTGAGCCTATGATGTTTTTTATATTGCATGTCACATGTTCATGCATTCCCATGCATACGTTCCTTCTTGTCAATATATCTTAATATATTTGAATTGTTTTGGGACTTTTTTGATTCTCTCTCTCTCTCTCTCTCTCTCTCTTCTATTTGCGTTAGTCTATGTCTATGGCACCCAAATGCAAATTCACTCCGTCCTAGAATCCTCTTCGATTTGGGGCATCCACTTCTTTTGATCCTACTCCTTCACACATCCAGTTCCGTGATGAGAAGGCCAAATCGGACTTCTTTGAGAACTTTTCTCGACGAGGCATTCATTCTGAATGCCAAGCCATCTTGTCGGACTTCTTTGACACCGATCTACCCACTGTCATCTACAATAGGGGATGGGGGCCACTGTGTGATGCCCTGGTCACTTGTCTATCCGTGCTAATCTAGGAGTTTTACTTCAACATGCATGGATTTGAATTTTTTAGTACCTTATTTCATTACTTGGGTTCGAGGTACGAGCATAGCTGTCACATTGTAGATTGTCACGGATGTGCTTCGTGTCCCTAGGGTAGAGTTTCCTGACTACCCTGATTGTGATCGTCTTAAGACTGTGTCTAAAGACGAGCTTATCTCTGCTTTTTGTAAGCGCCTTTTTGATTAGGGTGAGCATCAGTTCACTTACTGTTCAGGCTTTGCAAAAGACCCTCGGTTTTTGAACATGGTTATGACTTTTGTTCTTCACCCTCTCTCTCACTATAACTCTATCATAGAGCCTTGTGCCCAGTTTTTTCTTTCCCTTCTTGAGCATCTTACTATAGAATTTCCTTCTCACTTCATTCTGTCTATCATAGATGTCCATAGGGATTTTGCGACTCGTGATAAGCTCATTTTCCCTTTAGCTATCATGAAGATTTTACGCCATTCTTCTATTTCCTTTCCAGTGTCCGACCACTTCACCTACATGTGTGCCATAGATGCCACTATTGTTAAATGGAGCGAGGCACAGTTTCGGTCGAGGCAGTCTGGGTTAGCAACTCCTCCCACTCATTTTTCTCCATCCACATCCCTTCCCCCCTCTTCTACGAGTAGTGTGACTTTCAATGACATCATGGCACAGCTTCAGCGCATGGATGCTCTTTCACCTCGACACTCTCAGTGATGATTTGTGTTAGGTGAACACCTGTGTGGGTCGTATTGCACAACGGCAGGCGGTCATGGGTGGCTTCGTTGTTTCTCCCCCACCTACTCTAGAGGCTTCTGAGGCTGAGGATGAGGATGATGATAATGATGCTACTGCTTCAGATGATGAGGATGATGAAGATGCTAGCTTTTTTGGTACAGATGAGATGTCTACTTGACATTCTTGCCCTTTGTCACTCGTGACAAGAAGGGAGAATAGTTTTGGATATGAGAGTAGTCATACTTAGGGGGAGAGTTAGTATAAGACCATTTTGTTAGGGAAGTGTTGATTTTTGAGGGATGTAGTGAGACTTATACGTATCTTTTTCTTTTCTTTCTATTTGAGATACATTATTCTTGTACATGGGTCTTGTGACCATTTTTGACATACATTGTACTTATATTGCTTTATATGTTGATGTATGTTTCTTTCACCTACCCTTACATGTGTTGTTTCTTTTCTTTCTTTATGCGCATGTTTCTTATTACGTGTATGCAATTTAGTTCTGTTTCACACAAAAATGCCTTAATGAATATGTTTCAAAAATACAGGTTGTCAAAGTCTACTTGTCATAAACTTTCTTTTTCTAAAGTTTTTCAAGAGTTTGTATTAAGATAGATTTTATTGTATTCAACAAGTGAATATGAGTTGAGTGATTTATGACTTCTCTCATATGTTCATTTGTTTGTTGTGGTTTTGTCACAGATTGCCAAAGGAGGAGATTGTTAGAACATATGTGATTCACATGTTAGGAATATATGTCACTATTTTATGTAATTGGCTAATCCTTTGACAAAATATACTTTACTTGTATTTGGGTAGATCTAGGATGTGTTTAATACTTCAAGAAATAAGGTTTTAAGATCAAGTATTAAAGCCATGCAAGTCTGTCCAAGATTCAAGCTGAAAAGTGCTTGTTATTAAAGCTCGATAGCTAGCCTATCAAGCCTTGAAGAGCTATCTTAGCCCGTGGCTCGATAGCAGCTTGACATATAGGGTATTTGTCGAGGTTTATGAAACTCAAATTTTCGAGTCTATTTTTCATCCAATCTGTGATGAAGTGTTTGAGCTTTCTTTTCTCACAACTCTAGACATATATAAGGATTATTTTAAGGGCCATCAAAGGAGACACAAGTTGCACAAGTGTTGAGCAAAGTTTGTTCATGCAAATTGTGACCGGAGACAGAATTTGCCCTAGTTCATCTCTCTTGTGAAGAAGCTGCTGTGTTTGTGCACCATAGAGTTTTGTAACCAAGCAACTTCTTGTTTTTCATTGTGTGATGAATTGAAAAACTTTGTAGCCAACGACCATTTCTAGTTGGTGATTGAAGTCGCATACTAGGATTTGCGCAATTGGTTAGTCACATACTAGGAGCCGTGTGTTAAAAAGAGAGATTGTCACTACAGAACAAGTCCAATTGGGTATTGGGGTAAGGGTTTAACTGTAGGTTGGTATAAGGTACTGGGATTCCTTTACTTGTAACCACTTGTTGTGATAATAGTGAATTCTCGGGAGTGGTGACCTTAAAATCACTCGGTAGAGTTTTTTCCGTGTTAGTTTTCTCCATTCGAAAACAAATTACCTTGTCAAGTTAATTTCCACTGCTACTTAGTTTAATTGGTGATTTATTTGTGCTACCATGAGCTTTGCATGTTAATTGATTAATTAATAAACTTGGCTAATTAATCAATTAATTTATCATAAGGGGTCAATACGTTTTTGGACTATCAGTTTTTATTCACCCCATAATTGTCTGTAACTCTTACCTCTCTATTTTATAATTCTGTAGTTCATAGCTTTATTTTTATTTGTTGGGTTCTAATTTGGAAGACCAATTTTATTGTCACCCCATAATTGTTTGTGGTTTTGGATCCCTGAGCTTAATGCTGACATCATGAAATGAAGCAATTTCAAGGCCTACCCAACAGTCACCACCAATATATATGAGTACCTTCTTTTCTCATTCTTACTCTCATTGGAAGAGCAGCAATTTATTTATTTATTTATTTTTTCAATGGATTTGATATATATCATTTTCTCAATCCCAAAAAAAAAAAAAAAAATTCTTACTCAAATGGAAATTCCGCCTTCCATATGGATGGATGGAAGGTACACCTAGCATTCAAAACTAATTGACTATTGCAAGTTATGCAATGATTACATTTGACCTTAGGCAAAACTTTTTCGACATTGGATCCCAAGGAAGGGATGTGATGCCCATGTTGTCGAAGGTACATAGCAAAAAAAAAAAAAAAAAAAAAAAAGCTATTGAAGCAGATGCTAAAGACAAAAATTGAGAAGTTGTTGTTGCTTCCAAGGCAATTGATGAAGGACCATGGCCAAAGATGAATACTTATGTAACTATTCCATATTATACTTATTATTTGTCAATTTTAATTTGATGTAGAAAGAAAACATTATTGTCTACAAATTTTAAGATTGATTTTATTTTTTAAGTCTAATAAATATCTAGGAAAGATAAATGGCATTTTTGCATTTTACTAATTTGATTGAACCAATGATGAACTTGCTGTGCTTGAGACTTGGGATGTTAAATGTGATACTATGTTGGTATATCCATTAATATAGTTCATCTGTTGCTTTATAAACTTTGAGTGTTCCCTATATTTTGTTTATTTTTTGTGAGATTTCTATATAACTTTTAGTGTGGCTGGATAAGGCCCATGGTCTCACCATATATATTTTCTTTATTAGTAAGTAGTTAATTCAAGTATTTGCAAGCATAAGATTGAAAGAAACAACAGGTTTGCTTTGTTAGCAGTAGTAATCTCTTATGTACATTTTATTTTTCTTTTTTCCAAGTGACCATAACTTTAAGCGAAGTGAAATTTTAAATAGTTTTTATCAAACTTCCCCATGCATTGCATTAGTTAGCGACTAGTATATATATATATATATATATAAAATCGAAACCTTTGACATTTTGTTAACCTCTCTAGAGCTTGCCTCATCATCAATCGTTTTATTTACTATTTTTCTATTTATGATAAATAAATAGAAAAAATAATACACCAAAAAACAGACAATTTATATAAAAGAAAAAAGACCAAGCAAGCATAGACTCACTATTGAGTAGTAGTTCGTGTTGTACAAGAAAAGTGTGTGGGTACTAGGTACAAGGGTTTACTTAATCACCTTGGTGTTTGAGGGATGGGGTTTATGCTTAAAAAAATTAGAATTGCTATACTCCTATCTCCCTCCCATTCACTCCCATCCATCCAAGCATCTCTTCCTTTCTTTATCAATAACTCTATATTATATATCAGCAAAGGTAACCTAATTTGATTAGGAATCCATAACCATAACCAAATTTAATCAGGAATTTATAACCCTATATTATACTATAAATAGCTGTTTTTTAGGGACTATTTGTTACAATTGCAACTCACAGCTGAAAATTTGTACTTTTCATTCCTCTCTTCCATAATTTTTATTTCTTGCTTCTTGCTTTATAATTCTTTGTGTATATGTAATTGAGTTTCTATTGTTGTCTTTGCGATTGTTTAAATTTCTCTGTGAATATACATAACATGTTGAATATATAATGTGGGAAAAATATCAATGCTACCTTGGAAGATTTTACTTTGAATTTATTTGCAAAAATTAGCATTTTTCTTTACGCTATAAAGTGTTGCAATTTAGCTTTTGGTATCTCTATACTATTTCTTTTCTCACGTTTTTTCAGTATTGTGCAATAAGACTCTTAAATTTGATCATTCGTATTATTTGTCATGGAGTGGTGGGAGCTTTGAAAGTTCAATGGTTCTCACTAGAAATATTGTTGTTAATTTATGACTTTTAGGATCACCAGGCTATTGTTAATTAAGTTGTACAATAGCTTCTTTTCCTTTGCCTTTGGTAAACCAACAATTCAATTTTTTATTTTTTATTTTTTTGGTTTTCAAAAAGTTAGTTTTGTAGCACAATTTTGTACCTTTATATAAAAACACAAAGAATATGTTTCATATTGTTTTGTTTGAAACTTCAAATTATTGTTATATTGTAGGAAAAATAGAGTTACATTGAAACATGATGCATAACTTGATAGGAATTCTATTTATGTTGCCTCTATAACCAATTGTTTGATAAATTACATTGTTTTATGATGTTTGTAATTCTCCTTCAACGTGTAGAGAGTCCAGGTGATGAAACATGATAATTCAGGAAAGTCTCATCAGCATTAATTAGTAGTTAAAGATATTGACTAACCCCCTTCATTATTTTTATCTCTCTTTTATATTTATTCGTAGCGTAGTCTTATATATTTTGTTTTGTTTCAATAATTTTTAGGCTTTGAATCTTCTGATTTGCTAATTTTTATGACCTTTCGAAAGTTTTAACTGGTGTATATTATAGGAAAAGTAGAGTTACATTGGAAGATGATGCTTGACTTGAATAGAATTCTTCTTATGTTGCTTGTATAATCAAATATAGTATTTTGAATATACTTTGAGCAATTGCATGCATTGGTGTACGATTAAGAATATTTTTTGTTCGAAGCAGTGCTTGGAATTAAATGCGATTGATTGGGTTTCATTGATTTTGTTAGATAAGTTATGTTTTGGGTTCACATATATTTCTTTATTGTGTAGTCATATATTTCTCTAGGTTCTAAATCTTTTGATTTGCTAATTTTTATGGCATTTTGAAAGTTTTAACATTTGAATTTTTTTGGTTCAGTTTTTTGCAATATTTGAATATGTTCGCTAGATTTCAATAGCTATAGTCATGGATTGTCCTCTTGACCTTATCTCTCTCTTATATTTATTTATAGTTTAGTCCTATATATTTTGTTTTCTTTCAATAATTTTTAGGCTCCAAATTTTCTGATTTGCTAATTTTTATGGCCTTTTAAAAGTTTTAACTTCTAAATTATTGGGTTTATTTTTGAAACCAGTACCTTATCTCTTATATTTCTCTGTTGTGTAGTCATGTATTTTTTTTTTTTCAATAATTTCTTTGCTCTAAATCATCTTTTTCTTTATTAGTTTTTTGGACTTTTGAAAGTTTTGACATCTAGTTCTTTGATTTTCCACTTTTTTTCAAAATCTGAAAATTTTTTATGGATTTCAACAGTTGTAGCTAGAAATCATTCCTTTGACGTAACACATATTTCAATATATTTCTTTGTAGTGTAGCTATAGTCATATATTTTTTGTTTTGTTTCAATAATTCCTAAGCTTTGTATATTTAGTTTCTTTTTTAGCTTTTCGGAAGTTTTAACATTTGAATTTTTGGGTTCTTTTTTTGCAATAACTGAACTTGTCAACTATAGCCATGGATTAGTCTTCTAAGGGTAACTCTATCTTTTTCTTATATTTTTCTGTTGTGTAGTCATATATTTTTCATTTTGTTTTAATAATTTCAGTTTTGAATCTTATACATTATACATTTATGTAAAATTTTCCCATGTATTGTATGAGATTAAGAAATATGAATTAAACTTAGTTTAACCTAATAGATTTTACTTTTCCTCAAGTCATGTGTTAGTAATTGAGCCGAATTTGACCTAATCCCATGGGCCAAATCATAGACCCTTATTTATTAAACTTATTAATTAATATATCGTTTGTTTTATAATACATTATATATTTATGCAAAGTTTTTCTGTGCACTGCACAGTTTATTGACTAGTAGTATATTATATTTAAAACCAACGGATAGAAACATAATACTAGTAAAATTAGAAAATTTGAAAACAAAACCATTGCAATATATGCAGCAATCGTATGTTATCATTATTTTATAGCCTTTTAAAAAAAAAAAAAAAAATTCTTTTATAGCTTTCCTTGTTCCCTCTCTTTGTCTATATATAATGGTTTATTATATGTTCACCAATGCGTTGAAAACTTTGGTTCGTTTGTTTATTCATATATTGTGATACTATAAATTAAAAGAAGGGAAGAAATAGAGAAGTGAGATGTCAAAGTACGGCTATGCAAATACAATCATAGACCAGTGGTAACAACAAGCCAACACAGACTGGAAACACTACTAGCTTCTTAGCCGAGCTAAGAAGTCTGCGTGATGGGCTGATGCTCTGCTTGAATAGAAACTTTACTGTTGTGGAAGTAGAGCTAGATGCCAAAGCGTTAGTAGAAACTTTATTGTTTCTCCTATCTTGGATGACTGCAGGCAATTGGCATCTATGTTTGCCCAGATTCAGTTTAAGCACTGCTTTAGGGAAGCTAACCGTTGCGCCGACAGACTAGTGAGGATTGGAACTTTGCAAGACCAGGATTTTATTTTGTATGAAAGTCCGTCTGTGGACTAGCGAGGTTGGTTACTTCTCTTTTCCCTTATTGATAAATATTTTATAAAACATATAAATATAGTAAATTATCATTAATTTGATTAAAATTTATAGTATCATATAAATAAAATAATTTAATCTAGTTTAGATTAGTATAAGTAGTATGGATATAATATATACACACACACAAATGATTTGCTCGTTTTTTACTTGACCCTTCCAAAGGTAAATTTATAGCTCTGCCATTACTTGCTACGTCTCAATTGCAATAGAGTAGGGCATCTTACATCAGTTGTGTTGTTCAGTCTATAGCAGTGATTGACCGTAGTGGCTTGGGTATAATGGTCCCAAATGCAAAGGGTGCTTTTATTGCCAGTAGATGTATAGAATTCCACGAATTCATAGCTGGTTGGAATCTTTTCTCTTAGGACCAAGGGGATTAACTTTTGTTTGGGATCTTTTTGTGGCCCTGACACGCGTTGTGATTTATAAGTCTGCCGCTAGACCTGAGTTCTTTGGGGTAGTCAAGTTCGATAGTCGTGCCAATGATTAGTCAGTAGGTGGCTTTCGTTGGGTTTTCTCCTAGGCAAAAAATAACACAATGAGTAATTAAGAAAATAATTTAATGAGGCAATAGTTTTCTCATGTGTAAATAATCTATTCCATAAAGCATAAATAAGTGGAAGGAAAATTAGGCACCAAGTTATGTAAAGTTGAGGTGATTAATTATGTTTAGAAAGGCTAAACAAATATGTTTAGAGAGATTTCATAAATATATGTTTGTCAATGTCCAAAACCAAATTAATGGTATTTTGGATTAAGTAATGCGTTTGAGTTTAGTAAGAAAATATAATTAAGTGTGTATGTTTAATAGTTTGTTTCTTTAAAAAAAAAAAAAAAAAACACATTGATCCATGACAATAATATATAGTAAGCAACATTATATAAGATGTGCAGCAATATATAAAGAAAGTAAGATAAATAAAAAATTATCTTGTTCGCAAGCAATGCATATTGCTCTCTTGGCCAAAATAGATGTGAGGCACGTGCTAGGAGGTCAACTCCTAAGATTAGCACCAGTGACTGAGAAAGGGCAGCAACCATGAATACTTGCAAAAATAGCTCCCCCAACTTTAGAAAGTTAGATGTTAGCTCCAAGAAATAAAGAAAAGAGGGAGTGATGAGTTAAAGAAAAAGGGTATCCCTAATCGTGTATTCTAGAACTCATACATATATGCATTGTTAGTGTATAGCTTAGACTAGATTACCCCATTGGGCTTAGCCTAGTATACTGTACTTGTAGTTTACTCATATTACTTGTATTGCACAAATACATAGTCTATATAAGGCTCTCTATTGTATATTATTATTTACACATCAATATACAGAATATTCAGTCTTTTTCTCTTTACTTTTTATTGTTAACATGGCATTAGAGCAATTCCTTTGAATTTCTGGTTCTTGTGGACATCTCCGACATTCTTCCGGTGCCTTTGGCTTCATCCTGTAGTCATTGTCAGAAGCCAGTCACTGTCGTCATGCCCACAGTCCCTACAACTCTCAGATCTCATCGTTTTGCTCATCCAAATACCAAAGCAAAGGCATAGAGTGACTGAATAGCCAATCCCAAGAAAAACCCAACCAAGTACAACCAGAAAGGACTTCACATGCACCCACATGCGCCTCCAAAATCTTTTGACTATTGAACATGCGCTCCATGCATACGCACCGGATACCGAGCCGCTACGTACCTCCATGCGCTCCACGTGCCTAAGACCCTCAGCATCTGTCCACGTCAGCCCTAGGCTGACGTCATCCTACACACATCAATGTCTGCGTCATCAACTTATGTTAGCACCTCGTGTTAGCTGCCTACGTCAACAGTTGACTTTTTGTTGACTTAGACCTTTGATCGGTGACCTCTGACTGTTGACCATTGACTTTTGCGTTCATTTTTAGACCAAGTCAAAAAATTTTAATAGGGTTTGTTTTGCTTAGTTTTTCATGTAGATTTCGATTTTGAGCTCCATTTTTGCATTTGAGGTCTCTAAATTCTCTTTTTTTTTTTTTTTTTGTCATTTTCTTTATTATGGCTTAACAAAATGAACTCGATATCATACGTCTTATCACCATCATGTTGGATGGTCCTACTAACTATCATACATGGTCTCAAAATATGACTATCTTTCTCAAGGGTCATAAACTGTGGAGATATGTGACTGGTTCAATTCCTAATCCAGTACCAAAACCTCAGTCCAAAGCCACAACTGCTGAAGATGCCTCCAAGACTGTTGTTACAGTGGATGTTTATGAAGAACGCCTAGAGGAATGGGAGAAAATTCAAAGTAAGACATTGTCTTGGTTTATCAATACCTTTATTCCCTCCATTCATAATCTTCTTTCTCGTCTTAAGACTGCTGAGGCTGCTTGGAAATTTTTGGTCGATTGTTATAATTGCACTAATGATTCAAGCTTGGAGTTCTTCATTGAATCAAAGCTTTATCTAATGCACCAAGAGACAGTTCAGTCTATTTTTGATTTTTATTCTCAGACTTCTACTATGTGGGAACAACTCTGTATTGCAGATCCTCCACTAGTATGTTCTAAGGACATTGAGATCTTTGTCAAATATTGAGATCATCGTCAATTTATGCATTTCATGATAGGTTTATGTGAGGATTTTGAGCCTACTAGGGCTTCTCTGCTTAGCTGGTCTCCTAATCCTTTTCTTGATGCTGCAGTCAAGGAGTTCATTTCTGAGAAGAACCGTTGGCCTACTTATCACATGTCATCCTCTGATCATGTATTGGTTACACCATCTCTATAGCCTCCCATTGCTGCATTCATTGCTCCTCCACAAATAAACTCTGGGTGTCCCACCTTTCAGTCTTCCAAAGGTATTTGCTACGAGTTTCACCGTGCCAAAGGCCATGACATCTCAGTTTGTTGCAAGTTGCAGAAATTTATGCAAAAGCAGAATGGAGCTTCCCTTCCTTAGGCAGCTACTGTATGTCCTTCAGATCCATCGGTTTTTACAGGTCTATCTTTGGCTCCCTCACTTACTACGGCTAATATTGAGGCAGTAATTCAAAAAATTTTATCCCGAACTTCCACTGCCCTTTCTGTCACCTTAGGTAAATAATCTTGGTTTTTTTTTTTTTTTTTTTTTTTTTTTTTTTTTTTTTTTTTTTTTTATACTGCATGTTGCAACCATATGACTTCTGAAGAATCCTAATTTTCTAATAAAGCACCCTTAGAACACCCCATCACCATTTACACTACTGATGAAACTCCTATGCCAGTTAGTCATAAAGGAACAATCTCTTCTCTTTGTTTATCCCTTAATGACACTTTTCATATCCCAAAATTATCCCTCAATTTGCTTTTTGTTGGTTAACTTTCTGAATTAGGCGTAGATCTTCTATTTACTAATCATGGTGTGGATGTGCAGGATCCTCGGACGAGTCAAGTGCTTGTGACAAGCCTTAAAGTTGGTTGCATGTTTGAGGTTCATGACTTGAAGATTCCTTCACAAGTTGTTTCTAAAGCTACTACCACTGCCACCCCCTCACCTGATCTATGGCATGCTCGTCTTGGTCATCTATCCTTATCTTGTCTTCAGTTGTTAGCTTCTCAAGGTCATTTAGGTTTAGTTCAGTTTCAAAAATTTGATTGTACTTCTTGTCATTTTGGCAAAAAAAAACAAAATTTCCCTTTAATAATAGTGACTCCTTTTCCTCTACACCTTTTGATCTTATACATTCTAATATTTGGAGTATTTGTTCCTATTAAGGGGAGATTTAGATATTTTTTCATATTTGTAGATGATTTTTCTCGATATACTTGGATTTATCTGCTTCACCATACGTCTAAACTTATGTCTATTTACCAAACATTTCATAAAATGATTAAAACATAGTTCAATCGCACTGTCAAAGTTTTTCAATCAGATAATGCTTAAGAATATAATGATAAATCTTTCTTATCTTTTTTAGACAATCATGGGACCCTTACTTAGCGGTCTTGTCCTTACACCTCTCAACAAAATGGTCATGTAGGACGTAAACTTTGTCACATTCTTGATGTTGTCCACACCCTTCTCATTTTCGCCTCTCTCCCTGAGCACTTTTAGGGTGAGGCCGTCCTCACTATTGTGTACACCATTAATCATATTCCTTCGCCAACTACACATAACAAATCGCCATTCGAGCTTCTTTATGGTCAAACCCTTGACTACTTCTTTTTTTAGATTTTTGGTTGTGCTTGCTTTGTCTCTCTTCCTCATGAATACACCAAGCTCTAGCCTCATGCTCGTCTCTGTTGTTTCCTTGGTTATGGTGTATCTCAAAAGGGGTTTCGCTGCTATAATCCCATTTCTCATCGCCTTCGTGTCTCCAGTCATGTTAAGTTTTGGGAACATCGTCCTTTCATAGTTTTTAGCAGTTTCCTCCGTCCTTTTCCTCTGAGTCTCCCATTTTTACTAATCTTTTCCTCCCTCTCTATCCTGAACTTGTGGAGGATTCTTTGACATCGGTTGCCTCTCTAGACAACTCATCTCTGGTTCTCTCCCCAGCATAGGACCCACCTGTCTTGGATCTTGTGGCACCACCCACTCCGGAGTCTCCTGTTGGTCTTGAACTTCGTCATTCTACTTGGGTAAGCATTCCTCCTCCTTATCTCACTGATTATCACTACTCTTTTGCTCTTGCCACCCTCTATGAACCTCACACTTATCGTGAGGCCCATACTGACCCTCTTTGGTAGCAAGCTATGAATGAAGAACTAGATGCCCTTCATAAGAATCACACTTGGGAAATGGTTGATTTGCCTCCTGGTCAGTCTATAGTAGGTTATTGGTGGGTTTACAAGATCAAGACCAAGACTGATGGATCTGTTGAACGATACAAGGCTTTCCTAGTTGCCAAAGGCTTTACTCAGGAGTATGGCATTGACTATAAGGAAACATTTGCTCTTGTTGCTCGCCTTACATTTGTAAGATGTCTCATTGCTCTGGCTACTGTTCGCCATTGGCCTCTTTGTCAAATTGATGTGAAGAATGCTTTTCTCAATGGAGACCTCCAAGAAAAGTGTACACGCAACCACCCCCTAGCTATCTACACTCAGGCAGTCAAGTTTGTTGCCTTCGCCGTGCTCTTTATGGCCTTAAGCAGGCTCCTCAAGCTTGGTTTGAAAATTTTAGCTCAGCTGTTGCTTAGCAGGGTTTCACTTCGAGTCCTCATGACACTGCTCTCTTTGTCTAAAGATCCTCTGCTGGTATCACTCTTATTCTTATTTATGTTGATAATATGCTTGAGGTTACCTCATCTTATGATGGATATTATCTTTCCCAAGCTAAATATACTTTTGATCTTCTCTCCAAAGCCGGTATCACCGACAACAAGACTGTTTCCACTCCTTTGGAATGCAATGCAAAGCTCACCCCCTTGGATGGTGAACCTAAATCTGATGCTACTCGCTATCATCAGTTGGTTAGTAGTTTGATCTATCTCATTGTTACTCGATCAGATATTTTACATGCCATGGGTATGGTTAGTAAGTTCATGGATGCCTCTCGTTCTGTTCACTATGCTGCATTCTTTGGATTCTTTGATATGTTAAGGGAACACTTTATCATGGTCTACACTACTCCTCTCGGTCTTTTCTCGAGTTTCATGCTTATTTAAATGCAGATTGGGCAAATGATCTGACTGATCAATGCTCTATTACAAGTTTCTGTTTCCTGTTGGGTACTTCTCTTGTCTCGTGGCGTAGCAAGAAGCAGGATGTTGTTTCTCGTTCCAATACTGAGGCTGAGTATTGTGCCCTTGCCGACACCACTTGCGAGCTTGTCTGGCTTCGCTGGCTCTTGGCTGACATGGATGCTCCACAGCCCACTACCACTCCTCTTTATTGTGACAATCATAGTGCTATCTACATTGGTCGTAATAATGTCTTCCATGAACGCACCAAGCACATTGAGATTCACTACCACATCACTCACCAGCAACTCAAGAAAGGCAATCTCAAGTTGTTCTCCATCTCCTTTGCTGACCAACCTGTTGATATCTTCACCAAGTCTCACTCGCCTAGTCGTCTTCGAGATCTTGTATCCAAACTCTAGTTGGCTTCCTCCTTGCCACCTCGAGTTTAAGGGGGGATGTTAGTGTATAGCTTAGACTAGATTAGCCCATTGGGCTTAGCCCAGTATATAGTACTTGTAGTTTACTCATATTGCTTATACTGCACATATACTTAGCCTATATAAGACTCTCTATTGTACATTATTATTTACACATCAATATACAAACTATTCAGTCTTTTTCTCTCACTTTATATTGTTAACATGCATCTCAAACACCTGCTGAATATAACAAAGTGTTCTGGTGTGTATGATAATCAAGAGGATTCAAGCGGGTTGAGTGGCTGTGTGAGCACTAAAATTTTTGGTCTGAATTTGAGTGGTTGTATTAGAGTCAGTTAAAACCTACTGAATTAGGGGGAGAACAGTTGATGCCATTGAGTATTAGGCTAAACAGTTGACCTCACCATAAATTTAATAAGCAGATCCCACGATGGATGTGAGAGGAGATAGCACCATTCTTCATATTTCAAGAGTACCTAAGAATTACTCGAGCAGAATACAGGGACAGAACTATTCATGGATGATGGGGGGCCTTCCCCCCCCCCCCCCTCCCCCAATATTTTTTTCCTACCATATATGTTTACATGAGATTTTAGTATTTGGCCCAAGAAAATTCTTTTTGCCCCCCCCCCCCCCCCCACCCAGTATTCCAACCAACGACGAAATTAAACCCAACAATAACAAAAAGATAGATCTCTAGCCCATTTTTAGCCCTTCAAAAACAAAAAAAAGAAATCACATGGATAGATCCTATTTCTTTTTTCTTTTTTCTTTTTTTCTGTTAAATCCCTAAATTCATATTGATACCTCCTACTAGTCGAATAGGGAGACTATTGTCTCCTTCACTTCCACTGCATAGTAGTACAAGCCACACACACACTGCCACACATCCATTCCATGTAAGTGAGACTCACCTTCAATTTTGCAATTTGAATCACACTGGCAGAGGCCCAATCTGTTGCTTATTGGTAATTTCTATCAAAGCCCTCTCTCTCTCTCTCTCTCTCTCTCTCTCTCTCTCTCTCTCTCTCTCTCAATTAACTTTCTTTGATCACTCTCTCACTTTACTATAATGATATGGCTTCAATAGTTTTAGACTTTTTAGAAAAGTCAATGTTTTGTCTTTTAATTGTTGTTGGTTTACTAAGTTAAGGCGCAGTGTGTCACTGGATGTGGGGTTGCTGTGCTTGCTTTTATTTTTATTTATTTTGGAGAACATAGTGGGGTCACCTTACACTTTATAAGGTTGATAGTTTTTGGACTAATGTTAAATAGATTTAAAATTGTTCAAAACTGACCAATTTAATCCTTAAACCTAACTTAGGTCCTAAACTAAAGAGTGTTAAATATACTTTACCAATGTTTGTAATGTGTTGATATGCATTAAATATTATGGCATTCATAGGCTTACTAAATAGCCTTCTTCATATGGTTTTTTATTTATATATCTTTGGATTTTTTTTTTCTTATCTTCTTATTTACTTAGCAAAAAATAATTAGTCTTTTTGTTAGAAGACTATACAACATATAATGAGATAAGAAACATAGATAATTGTATTGCAATGTAATTAAGAAACAATTATTTTGTTAATACTAAATGAATGCTAATTTGAATTCACCCAATTTTTATTTATTTATTTACTTCAGCCCCCCTCAATTGTAACCCTGTCTCCGTCCCTGGCAGAACACTTTCTCAATAGTTGTTGTCACATTGTTTTGTATGAAGGTCATAATGGGGCTAACTTAGATACCCTAAAATTATTTACATAAGAGGAAAGATCCTCATTGGAACTTGCTTGAGGCTTGAGCAGAAAGTCCCAGCAGCCCCTTGCTAAGTGACATTTTTATTTTTGATTTGATGAGAGAAAGGATGGTGTAAAAGGTCTTTGTAACACTGCAGGTAATGCTTGGTTTTTCACTTTTTTGAGTTCTTTGTGGGTCTTAGCAAATCAATCTCAAGTATTCTCAACAATTGGTCTTGTGGTCCTAATGCTCATTTGGATTGACTTTGGCACTGAGCTTTCGTGGCGCTTATCCTCCGCTTTTCCCATGTACTCAATCAGCCCAAGTTCATGGGCTCTGCAAGCTGTGTCCTTGGGATTTAATTTTACCTCTCACCTTCTAGTGGCTGGTTGAACCATTTTACTCACAAGTGGGTGTAATAAGCCTGCGTGAAATATGTATGGTCAAAATTAGATTCATTTAAATGGTAAAATTCATGGGCCATTGGGATAAAATTTGGCAGGCCGGACATTACAATTTATGGTATTTTATCACAAGGTTAGTGGGCCTAACTGACAGGCTTTGGGCTGAATTTGATGCCAAAAAATTTGCTACTAACAACTTCTTAAAACAGATTGGGATTTTTTATTGCTTTTTTTAGAGTGTGATGATGCATTGATGCGGCAGCTGTTAGAGCCTAACAGAAAAGATGTTTTAAAAGTGCTCCATTTAGCCATCTCATAAGAAAATTCATATAGCATAATTGAGCGAATTCTCACATTGAATAATAATGAGAAGAATAAGTAATTAATATAACATACAATCTCATTGAGTTTAAGTTTTTTGTGTTAAAATGTATTTCTATATATTATATTGTACACACACCTCTATCGTTGCTATTGTCGCTGCGTTGTCAACCACATCTTGTATATGTTATTACCTGAGAAATACAATATAATTATTCAAAATTTTTATTCAATATTTCGCCTCTTCTGCTGTCAACCACACCTTGTATATGTTATTACTAGAGAAATACAATATAATTATTCAGTATTTTTAATATGATAAATATTAAAAATTAATGTTGATAACCAAACCTTGTATATTTTATTACTAAATAAATATAATACAATTATTTAGTATTTCTAATATAGTAAATTATAAAAAATTAGTTAGGGATACGCACCCTGTGCGTGATATATATAATATATCTCCATGACGAGACTATGGAGTTGATTCCATATTTGTACTTTGGTTGGTAGTACTTCCGGCATCTCTGCTACTGCCATTACTGTCTATTCCTTCACTTCCTCGGCTGCTGTTATTTTCCTCCCTCTGTGTCATTTCTACTGCCGCTACTTTTGCTCCCTCCTCTATCAACCACAACAAGAGCCATGCAGAGATCTTCTTTGTCAGCAACTCGGAAAGACCAAATTTGGACCACAGTATTAATCTTTAGATCATTTGCTGCGACCACGTTGTTCCAATTTGTTCTCAGAACATATGATCAGCTTTTCTTCCCTGATTCCTTAGGCATGTCCCATTGCCTTAAAACCATCGTATAGACCGTATTAGATGGCTCCACGAATTGCACTCCAATGGGCTTTTGCTGATCAAGAGCTTCTCTCTCTGTCTCTTTCAAGAAATCTGGATTGATTTGGCTTAAAGGCATGGATACCTTATTTTTATCTCGTTTCACATCAGACTCATAAAGGGATTTTTTAATGAAAAAACTTCCTGGGTTCCATAGATTTCTCTAATGCGATTCCTGATATCCTCAGGTAGGTCTGGTGGTGATGGTGGCACATGCAGCTTTGTCCTCTCCTTCTCCTCTTTGGTGGATGTGGTTTTTCATTATTCTTGCTAACATTGGTATGTGTACGCTTGGCAGGACTCTTCAATTCCTTACCATCAAAGATGAAACGCAGTTTCTTGACTGCCTTAGTTATAGGCACTTTCCCTTCAATCAGAGTTTCAGTCTTTGATAAATTAACTGGAGTTTCACTATTGGCATTAGCATCAGGTTTGGGCGAAGCCAAACGGTGAGTCCTAGGCTTCTTAGGAGTGTTTTCTGTTGTGAAACATTCAGACTTAGAACCATTGTTGAAATGTCCATGAGTTTCAGACTTTGATAAAATAACTAGAGTTTCACCATTGGCATTAGTATAAGGTTTAGGCGAACGCTGAGTCCTAGGCTTCTTCGGAGTGTTCTCTATTGTGAAACATTCATATTTGGAACCATTGTTGAAATCTTTTTGCGGCAGAGGCCTACGTTTGGTACTGCTAAATTTTATAAAGTCTTTTAGAACCCTTTCAGTGAGTAACTGCGTTGCATCTTCTCCTTTCTTCAAAGATTCCTCAACGCACTCTGACTTAAAATTTTCAAATGACTCACAAAAATCAGAAGATTTCACCATGGCCATTTTGAATAAATTATTTATTTATTTATTCTTTCACAGAGAGAGAGAGAGAGAGAGAGAGAGAGAGAGAGAGAGAGAGAGAGAGAAAAGAAAAAAAAAGAACACAAACTGCATAGAAAAACTCCCAAAAATCCTATTCTTATAGTGGAATTAATTTGTTTTTGGAATATTTAAAACTCTTCCAATCCCAGCTGATTCTAGTTCGACTCTGAAACTGAAAGAAAAAAAAAAAGGAAAAGAAAAAAGAAGAAAGGAAAGAAGCTCTCAACTCCTATCCTATATATCATGATCTATGAAGCACAGGGCTGTCTTCAGATTCAAGCGTGGGTACGAAACTCAACAATTTAAAAAAAAGTAAGGTGTAAGTGCAGTGGCGGAGCCAGAAATTTAGGTCAGAGGGGGCAAGATTAAAAGTAAAAAACTAATCTAAAAAAATTAATCAATATTAATAACAAAATAAATAAGCAATTATATGCTAATGTAATTGTCATATAGAATCTAACATAAAATGTAAACTTTAATTTGGTTTTTCACATCTAGCTTAATTTACTCAATTGTCTTTAATGATTTTTCATATTTTGAAACCGCTGTTTCTAAACAATCATTCATCTATTGATTTCTCATTCGATTGCATAGTCGATCTTTAACTATGTTTATTGCTGAAATAACTCTTTCAATAATAGTTATTGCAACTGGTAAGATCAATGCCAAGGTCACTAATGAGTAAACCAATGGATATGGAACATCATTTTTCATTTCTACCATCTTTTCAACAAGCTATCCAATTCATTTAAGTGTTGAATGCTTTTAAAAACTCAACAAAAACTCTAAGGTACAAATCGAAAGAGACTGGTATCAAAAGATTTTTTTTTTTTTAAATGTGAGGTATCCTTTACTACTTTATACTATATATATATATATATATATATATATTTATTTTTTTATAGAGTCCTATTAGTATTAGTATTAGGTAGTGTATTCCTTTTTCATTTGGCAGTACGATCCCCTTTTCTTTTCTTCTTTTTTTTTTTTTAATCATTATTAGGCCAGCCCCATTCCCCTATGATTCCTATTTCCTTATGTCAGTCCCATTCCCCTATGATTCCTATTTCCTTATGGCAGTAGGATTTGCATCTTCTGTACAACTACAACCTAATGTCTTTTGTGTTGGGAGGGAATGTGTAATATATGTACCATATTAGTACTAAAAAAATTTGAAAGTTTAGGGGGGGCACCTGCCCCCCCTTTCCCCCCCCCCCCCCCCCCCTCCCTCCGCCCCTGTGTAAGTGTAGCAAGGTGCATCGTTTAAAAACTTATTAAAAATATTTTTATTTATATTTTCTATATATTGCTAAGCATTCTTTTTAACATTATATAAACATATACCAAAATTAAGAAAAATAATAGATATTTACTAAAACATGATGTTCATAAATTTAGAGGATAGAACAATTCAATGGAAATTATAAAAGTGAATGCCCAGTAACCACCATCAAAAAATTTTCAGGTGTTATTAATCCTAATCTAACATGTAGTCAATAGCCTCAATCTTTTAGAAGCACAACACGTTGTCTTTGTAGAACTGCTACTAAATCCAGCAGCAAAAGCACAAGCTATCAGTTGGGTACCTCGAATTGGGTAGGAAAATAAGACACTCATACACCGTTTCTCTTAAAGAAAAATTTATTTTACTTGAATTTCAGCATAATTCAAAGCCAGTTTTGGCCTGAATCGACTTGTTTCAGTGGTTTTGGCTGATATGATCTTATTCGACTTAAATTAGCCGGAATCAGTGCCAAGTCAACGCAAATCAGCGCATATCCCGAAACAAAAAAAAAAAAAAAAAAAAACTTGACGCGCAGGCAGCGGTGTCACCCACCAGACCCCGCGTCGGACGCGAGTGCAGCACCCATGTAGCTGCGTTGGCGCTTTCTTGATCATGATCATCTAATGGTATTTTGATATTCTTTCTTTATTTTAGAGAAAACCAAAAAAAATAAAATAAAATAAAATACGAAACACAAAATGCATGCAGAGACATTCTTATATAGTAAAAGTCTTCTTCAATACCAACTCTTAAACTAAAAAATTTTTTTTTTTTTTAAAAATGGGGATTCTAGCATTTTACTCTTATTATTATTATTTTTTTTAAAAATATAGCAATATGTCCTGTTTCAAAACTATATAGGGATGTGCCCTTATTTTGATATTCGATTACCTTAAAATCGAGTTTCAATGAAATACTCAATTCGTAGAAAATTGAGTTATGCCCGATCAAACTTAAAGAAAAAAAAAATGCATGGAACTCGAGTTCCATACCTAGTTTGATTGGGCATAACCTATAGCTACGTTTTTATTGTCTTATAGTGGCATTTTAATGGAACTCGAGTTCTATGCATTTTTATTTTATTTTATTATTTATTTATTTATTTATTTTTAAGTTTGATTGGGCATAACTCGATTTTCTACGAATCAAGTATTTCATTGATACTCGATTTTAAGGCAATCGAGTATCGAAATAGGGGCATATCCCTATATAGTTTCGAAACATGGGCATATTGCTAAATTTTTTGAAAAATAAGGATAAAATGCTAGAATTCCCAAATAAAAATAGCTCCCTCTGCCTTTCCCATATATTGTGATCATCTAATGGTAAGTAACAAATCCTTCCTCAATTTCAATTAGGATTTCATTTTAGTCATTGCCCTTTTTACCCTTTTGTGTTTTTATTTTTTAAATTTTAAATCACATTCTAATATTCGGTCTTTTTTTTTTCTTTGCTCTTAATTTTTATTTAGTTTGGCTTTTATATATATACTAGCCTCATCACATGCACTTTGCACACGCAATGAGGCATTTTTTTTTTTTTTTTTGGGAGACATATAGTAATTTTATATGTTATTACTAGAGAAATACAATACAATTATTCAGTATTTCTAACATGGTATTAGATTCACTGCTCTAGCCTTCCGTCGTTGTAGCCATTGTTGCTATCAACCACACTTTATATGTGTTATTACTAGAGAAATACTATAATTATTAAGTATTTTTAACATGGTATTAGAGCAATTACTTTGACTTTTTGGTGTACTCTTTGCAATCTTGTCTTCCTTGGTGTCTTCCTACCTTTGTCGTCGTTGCCACTGTCAACCACACCGAAGTCTCTGCCTTCTACCGCCACCATCATTACTACTTTGATGTTGTCACCTATCTTGGAAGAAGATCTGGTGCCATCAGAGCTATTACACGCCCTCACACATCGCAAGAAATTTTTTGTTACTGTCTTAGTACACTTACTATTTCTGTCAAGGGAGTACCTAAAGAGGAGATGCTACCTCCTTCCTTTGCAAGATTGAATGGGATAGTTGCAATCACATGAAACCTCCCCTATCCTTATTTTTTAAAATCGAACCTACACCACATCTTAGTATTCATATAGCTAATGGTTCCACTATACATGGTAATAGTATAGGTTTTATTTCGACCCCTAACCTTTCGGTTCCTTGGGTTTTCCAAGTGCTTTACCTATCCTATAACTTGTTTTATGTGGGCCAATTAGCTAAACTTGGTTATTGCCTTACTTTTTACTACTCTAGGTGTACCATGTAAGATCAAAGGACGGGGCAAGAGGTTGGGACCGGCCATAGAGATGGATGTATGTTTTCAATGGACAACCTTCATCTTTAACCTATTGCTCTTGTGTTTGTTGTTGTTGTTGTAGTTTCTTTCATACCTTCCCTCGCACTTTAGTATTCTAGTGGTTCTCGATGGTCATTTCAACCTTTAAAAATAGTATTCTCGACAGTTTTTAGTACTTTTTTCAAGGGTTTCAACCATTGAAAATAGCCAAATTTCTTGTAGTGATTTTACTATCTTCTTATTTATTTATTTTTATTTTATTTGGGCAAAGGGAATACATTAAATTAATAAAAGAAAAAAGACAAATTTAAAGTTCAAACAATAAACTAACGCAATACTTCAAAAATACGTACCCAATTCTTATGCAAAATTCTTTGTTTAATTTTTACTTTTTAAAATCATGATGATCTTTTGAAAAGTCTAATATGAAGCAACATCAATTTTAAATTGTATTTTGAACAATACATTATTTTAGATTTCTTAATTATAGCCTATGTTCTTAATTAGAATCCCAGTCCATTTTTTTTTTTTTATATAAAAAAAGTTCACAAAAAAAGTACAAGATTAGCCATAAAAAAAAAAAAAAAAAAAATAGACAGCATCTACGGTCATAAAATTGGGTTATTTCACCAATTTTTTAAATATTTTTTAACGGGTGTATTTGGCGGTAAATATTGCACTTGCACACCTTTTTGAGAGAGTCAGCCTAGGTGTATAAATAGGTTTTTAATTGTGGTAGAAGCAGTTTTCTCAGCAGAAGGTATTGAAGATTGTAAATAGGAAGATAATTGGGTTTTACTACTAATCTTATAAGTTGTACATTCAAAAACACAGAATGCAATGACGAAAACATACATAACTTCTTGTAAATTCTCAAAGAAGCAAAACTGCTGCGAGACTGTGTACAGAGGAAAATTAAATGTGGTAGAAGTAGTTTTCTCAATCTTAAATTGGTGGAAGAGAAATTAGTTGTATTTTTGTAGGAGTAGGAAGCTGAAAGTAGTGGGAAGTTGTTGATTTGTAGTAGGAAGTTTGAGATGTTTTGTGTTTTATTACTAAAGTACAATGCATCTTGCATTACCCAATGAGGATGCTCTTATAACCATTATTTTTAGAGCAAATTATATTTTCCTTCCTTGAGGTTTAGGAAAATGACACTCAATCCAAAACTTGATAGGAGAAAACACTCTTCTCCCTTCAAATTTGAAAAAAAAAAAACTCACCACTTCTGTTAATATTAGGAACAGAATATTCTAACTTTTTAAAAGATTCTTTTTACTAACTTTTTATCAAAGTTTAACCATGGCTAATAAAAAGAGCATTTACATAAAATAAAAAAAATAAAAATAAAAAGAGTATATATAAAACATGTTGCTTAAGTGAATTTTTTAGTCTCTTCTAGCACCTTTCCAATTGATATTGTCAAAAATTGATGATCCTCTTAGATTTTTTAATTGCACCTCTCACCAACACTTTGGGTCAAAATTTATGCGATAAAACAATTTGTCGATGCTTTCAAGTTTTTATTGTTTAAAAATGAGTTGTTAGACTTGTCACAAAATGATCTAAACTTAATAAATGGATTTTGCTAAGCCTGGGTTCATTTGGGGAGTTCGGCCCACCACTCAAAAATCAAGGCTTCCCTTGATTGCTTGTGAGGTAGCCGAAGATCCAACACCTGAAAATGCCAAGAGCCCAAGACCCAAAAAAAGGAATTATTTTAAGACTAGGAACTTCCTCACCAACCCAAAAAGAAGGAATTATTTTAAGACTTGGAACTTCCACCCCAAATAAAGTTATTGTTTGCTAAAGATGTACTGGAGTTAGTTAATATTATATATAGAGTTATCACTTAACATAAAAGAGTTAAGCTCGTGAGTTTAGGTCTAATAATATTATATTAACTACACAATCTTCTCATTAGTATTTATTGTGTGACTTCGTTACCTAATCAACCACACCATTCACACATGAACACTATAACAAATCTTCCTCTTCATGTGTGAGTCTTCTAGCTACCAAGTCACCTGTGGAACTTTAGTTAGTTTCGCCTTTGAACTTAAACTTTTTTCTTAGAATTCCAAGTGTGATGCATTAGCAACCAATAGTGTGCCATTTACTTGACCATGCTTGGGGCGAAAATGGGAGTTTTCTTTGCACAACTATGAGAGTTACCGATACACAATCACATTGACTCACCACTAATAGAAATTTTTCTCAACCATGGGTGGAGGCATGTGAGTCTTCTTTGTTGCACTCGGTGGAACTCACTAATGAACACTTGCCGTTTAATTATTGGATCTGATAACACTTGTTGGTTAGAAAAATATCTTGAGGAGATCTCTTGAATAATTAATATAACACATAGAATAGGTACACCACCCAACCTAAAAAACTTAAGTCTGTAACCAACATAATGCACAATAACGTCATATATATATATATATATACACACACAAAAGTGCACAAATTTTGTCTTGAATTAAGCATCATGTTGTAAATGCCAATTGAGCTAGTGGCATGGGCCATGGGGGTACACAAGCTTCACAGTAATTTAGTTACCACACAAGGAAAATATGTGGGTTTTAGTTGGGCATCACAATTTTGTCCATCCATTACAAGAAAGAATACAAGTGTTTTCTAGAATTTTTAATTTTTCTTTCTAAAATGAGTAAAGAAAGTTAAATTGGTGGGGAATCCGCAAATATCTTTCCTTCACTCATCGACCATGTTGTAGATGCCTGAAATTGAAAAGTGACATTTATTGTCACATATGTAACATAAGTAGGGAGGTAGTTTTTTCCTACCCATTTACCACTCATCAAGATAATGAGTTAGGTTTTTCTCAAAAAAAAAAAAAAAAATAATAATAATAATAATAATGGGTTAGGCTAAAACTACTCCCCACATGATGTAATAGCCAAATTACAAGTGGCGTATTTATCAAACTAACATATGAAATAGTTGCGAACTTACGTGTGTAGTTATTTATAAGATTACTATTTGACTCTATGCCAATTATAACTATTAATGATCCGGTTGATCAAGAAATTACTATCTCGATTTTTAGTCTCGTTATTATTATTGAGCCACTGATATCGGAGCTAGAGTGGATATTATTGTTTTTTGAGTGGATACTATTGTTATAATACAAAAAAGAAAAAAGAAAAAAAAAAGAAACATAGTTTTTAAAATCGCACTAGTTGTTTGAATGGATTAGCTAGAAACAAGCTTGAAAGTTGATTTTTAAATCCTAAATATCTGAATTTTCAAAGAAAAGCTTTAATGATAATAAATAATGGAATACATGGTATATTATTCATTCATGTCCACAAAATGCTATTGCAATTATGTAATTACTATTGATGACATGATTCATTTTGATAATATATTAAGATAGCTACAACAAAATACAAAGGAAAATAGATTACTTCACCAAAAAAAAAAAAAAAAAGGAAAATAGATTACTTATCTTGTTGGGATTGCATCTATAAACTTATCCCAACTCTTGTCTCTCTCTTTTTTCTTTCTTTCTTTCTTTTTAGAATTATTTCTCTATTACATAAATTTCTTGATTCATCAACTGCCGCATTGAAATTTCAGCAACGGGCTTGGGCAATTGTGACCTTTGAACAGAAAACTCCTGTGATACTTGTTTCATTGTGGGGCGGGATTTGGGATTGGAACGTAGGCCTGCCAATGCTATCGTTACAACTAGAACCACACTTTGAGCAATTGTTTGGTTGATATGAGGTGAGAGGCGAGGGTCTAAGACATCTTTCAGCATGATATGTTGAGTGGATGATGATGCCAAAGAGGAAATAAGCTCTCCTGGATGCCTTCCCATTATTGTTTCTAGCACCACTACACTGAAGCTATAGACATCACATTTTTCATTCACAACCATGGTGTAAGCAAGTTCTAAAACACAAAAAAATAAAGTGTGAGCAAAACAATACTACTCGGAAGATGTAACTTGTTAGCAATATTCTACTATTGTATGACAATTAGCCAGCAACTTGGGAACATATTAGCAATTTGATCTTTCTAGTAAATATGTGAGCATATGATCAATAATTAATCTCATGTTTTTTTTTTTTTTACAGTGTGTGCGTGTGTTTATGTATGTAAAATAAAAAATAAAAAAATTACCTGGGGCAATATATCCGTAGGTGCCAGCAAGTGCGGTTAAATTGGAGGAATTAGGATTTAAGGGTCTAGCTATGCCAAAATCTGCAACAATTGCCTCAAATTCCGAGTTTAGTAAAATGTTGTTGGTAGTTAGGTCTCGATGGACAATTGTTGGAATGCAATCATGATGCAAGTAAGATAAAGCATTTGCTATGCCTTTAATGATGTTCACACGTTTCTTCCAATTCAACTCCTTGGCTTCAATGTCATTGCTTAGGACATAAAATAAGCTTCCTCTTTCAATGTATTCATAAATCAAAAACATGCATCTTTTATGTAGACAGAACCCATAAAGCTTCACAATGTTACGGTGACGAATTTCAGACAATACTTTGGCTTCATTTCTGAAACTCTTGTCAAAAGATGGCTCATCGGCCTCTAAACGATGAAGTTTTTTAAGGGCAACAACTTTTCCACTAGGTAAGTTAGCTTTGTAAACGCTACCATAACCACCAATTCCAATACAATATTTGATGTCGAAGTCCTCTGTTGCTGTAATGATGTCTTCAAATGCAATATTTCCATCATAATTCCATATTGAGAATAAATCTCCAGTCCTCATTGCTTTAGACTCATGTTGTTTGTTCCTAATTTCCTTTCGACGAGTGAGGAAAGCAATTCTAATTCCAATTATTCCAATCAATAAGAATCCAAGAATAACTGTGAAAAGAATAATTGTATTAGTCCTACTTGAGAATTTCTTAATCCTTGCGGAGCAATTACGTAATCCTGAGATGTGATCAGAGCATAAATTCGTGTTTTCTAGAACCGCCTCAAGTGTATTATGTATCCAAAAACTATCTGGGATTGGACCTTCCAAAGAGTTGTAAGACAAATTCATTTCGTATATTGAACAAAAAGTGCTGGGAATGTTACCAGTGAGATTATTAAAGCTGAGATCCAAGCGCCGTAAGAAACTGAGGTCCCCAAGGGTAGGGGGTAATTTTCCACTAAACAAGTTGTGACTAAGGTCGATGGTAGTTAAATTATATGAGTAAGAAAGTTGAGGCGGAATGCTTCCATAAAATTGGTTGTGGCTCAAAAACAATTTCTCCAAAGAATACCACTCGTTAAATGGGAATAATTCGCTCAGATTGTTGTGGGACAGATCCAGAATAGAAATTGCGTTTGAGGAAAAACCGTTGCCTGAAAGTTTGTTCAAGGAAAGATTAAGATATCGCAATTGGGTGAACTGGCTAAGCTCCTGCGGAATGATTCCAGATATATAGTTACTTGATAGATCCAACTTTTCTAAAAATAGCAAATCTGCAATCGTTGAATTTATGGAACCATTTATTTGATTTGAATGAATGTCCAGATACCTTAAATTGGTTAAATGACCCAGGTGTGGAGGAATTGAACCAACAAAATTATTAACACTAAAATCCAGAAACACCAATTCGGTCAAGCTCCCTATAGTTGAAGGGATTAGGCCAGCAAGGCTATTATTATGGAGATCCAAGTGCCTCAGCTTTCTCATGTTTCCTATTTCTAGGGGAATGGAGCCATTGATTTGGTTGGAAGCAAGAGAGAGAAGGGTCAAGTTTGTCAAACAACCCAAAGTACGAGGAAGTGGACCAATAAGCAAGTTATTAACACTAAAATCCAGAAACACCAATTGGGTCAAGCTCCCTATAGTTGAAGGAACTGAACCAGAAAGGCTACTATCATGGAGGTCCAAGTGTCTCAGTTCTCTCATTTCTCCTATTTCTAGGGGAATGGGACTATTGATTTGGTTGGAAGCAAGAGAGAGAAGGGTCAAGTTTGTCAAACAACTCAAAGTATGAAGAAGTGGACCTGTGAGCATGTTATTAGAAAGGTCTAGAGAAACTAGATTTTTCAGCTTTACTATTTTTGAAGAAATTGGACTAAGAAGATTGTTTGTACCCAGATGCAGAGCCGTCAAATTCTTCAGATTATAAATTTCAGAAGGGATAGTACCGTTAATTTGATTTGAATGTAAATCAAGATGAGTGAGACAAGTCAAAAGACCAAGAGTTGAAGGGATTGTACCACTGAAGTAATTTCCACCCAAGTATAATTCAACAAGGCTGCTCAGGTTTCCCAATTGTAAGGGAATTGGACCGCTCATTTGATTGAAAGAAATATCAAGCTTCTCTAATTGAGTGAGTTTTGCGAGTGAGAGAGGTAGTTCACCTGAAAGACTATTCCAAGATAAGTTAAGGTAAGTGAGTTTAGAAACACTACCAATCTTTGGTGGGATGCTCCCGTATAGCCCCTTTCCTGCTAGCTTGAATCGGACTAAATTTGGGAATGACGGGAAGTTGAAGTTGAAATTGCAAAACTTGGCATTCTCATACCAAATGGTAGAGTTTAAGTTGATCTCTATCACGCTTCCACCATCATTGCAAACGATACCGTCCCACTTGCAAAGATTTGAGGTTGTTTCTTCATTCCTCCACCACCACCACCACAGAGTCTGGTTCAGAGCCTTTGCTTCCTGGGCTAGTGGCGGTGATTGAGGTTTTGCAACGGTAGAAGTATTCGCGCTACCCGCATGGTTTATGATTATGGTAGTAGTAACCCAAACTAATATCACAAGGGAAATGGAAACAGAGGATGGCATGTTTAGTGGATAATTGGTGATCGTTTTAGTTCAATACAATTTTACTAAGCAAAATAATTGATTGTTCCGATTGCAAATAGTTCATTTAGACTTTATAGACAATTGTCGAATGGAGGGAGCGGTCTTGAATCTCCAGTCTCCTGCTGCATGTGGGACCCACGAGAGCTTGGATAAAAATGCGATTGCCATGTGGAATCTTTTTATCAACAAACAGTGCAGTCGATAAAGTGTCAATTGACTTACCTGAATAACCACAATACTATAGCCAATAAAAGTAGAGATCCCACTTCCACGAAATTTCCTCAGTGCAATTTTCCCCCAAGGGTGTCCCACACGTTTTGTATTTCCACAAAGAGAGAGTCATGTGCGAACATCTTTATCATTGTAGCTTCTATGTTGAGCTTTAAAAAAATAAAAAAATAAAGTGTAAATGCCCAATTCTGAAATGAAAAGAGACATAAAAAGAAATTGTAAGGAAACAACGAGTTGTAGAGACTTAGCAAAGTCAGAACCACACAATAGAAAGTGTAAATGCCCAATTCTGAAATGAAACAAAGAGTTTTTTGGCCTGAAAAAGTTGAGGAATTTGAAAAACAAACCCCTCTAGAAAATCTAGATTGTGAAACTGTTACTCATGACAATAGAAAGGAAAAAGAGCAAAATAATGAGGTGGTAGGGACTTTGATGTTTTAGCAGTTGAATCTCATAGGATTTGCATAACAGGCGGTTCTTTAAACGTCAAGTGTGTTTCACAGATTGTTTTTAATAGTCATGTGATTGGTAAAAAGTACTTGGAAAATCTAAAGCTAATTGATATTTCAAAACTCAGCAAAGCCGCGTGAATTGAATGCTTATTTTTGTTCTGTTCTAGTCTTTTCTTTTCTTTTTCTTTTTTTTGCTGAATGTCCTTCTATTCTAGTCTTAAGGTGATTATAATTTGTAAAATAATTCTCATTAAATTGTTAAAATTAAAAGTAATTTTGAGTCCTCTAATTATTAAGTAAAGTTCAATTTGGTGACCATACTATTAACTATTAAGTGTGTTAATTTAGAACCTCATCGTCAATTTCATTTTTGGTTCTCCTTTATGTTTAAATTTTAACAAAATTAACTATTTAAATTTATTTTATTTTAAAATTTTATACTTTTCATAATAACCATATAACATGTCTCACTCTCACAATAATTAATTTCGTTAAATTTAAATGAAAGGGTGAAATTTAAGGACAAAATTTACTTGGCTTCAAAATTTAGGGAGACTAATTCATGTAATTAATAGTTGATGGTGATCTTGACACAATAGTTAAAGAAACAAATTAATAATTTAACCTTAAAATTATCAAAGTACATAAATAAAAATCATTAAATTTGGCATAGTGAGTATAAAAATAGGAATGGTGAAGAAGTGGCTATCTCTCAAATTTGGAACCATTAAGAATATTGCACACAATAAATTTGAGTAAAAAAATAGTATGGCAATTATTTATCATTGAATCCTTAAGAGTAGAACATATTTTCTTTTCATATAAAACCTTTAGCAAAGGAAGATTCTCTTATTCTTCTCTTCAAAACTAGTTTTGATTTGAAAGTTGTTGTTATTATTATTATTATTATTATTATCAAGATTTGAAAGTTTCAAGGATATAAGTTAGAGAGAAGCGCATGAAAAAAAAAATTAGGCTTTTGTGTATTAATTGAAGCTCTTCAAAAGTTTGGTGCTTTGATGTTCAAAGGAGTGTACCTATATTTATAGGGCTGTTTAAGGAATTTGATATGATTTAGCCATCTATTTAATTATTTCAATTGTAAATATTTTTAAATAGTTCTAACAAGATTTGCATGGGATGATAATTATCTTAATTTTTTTATAATTTAAGATGAATATCAATTAAGTTTAATTTAGTGACATGTAAATTTAAGGTTGGACATTAAATTTAATTGATTTGGCTCTCTTAATAACACATGCATCATCTTCCCAAGAAAAAAATAAAACACATGCATCATTGTAATTTGACCTTTGTATGTGTATTCTAAGTCTATTCGACGTGACATGTAGAATTTGAGTTGCAAGTCTTGCATACAACAAGGGCCAAAAGACTTTGGAGAGTAGATTTTCCATTTTCCATTCAAAGTCTCCCCTCTACAAGGACAACATGACTTTACCGGCATTGCAAGTTGGGTTGTAACTTGTAACAAGTTGAGTTACTTCATGGTAAACTCAAGTTGTAGAGCTATTCATTCAATTGACTTGAATTTACCCTAAAGAAACTCCTTTTTTTTTTTTTTAAAACAAAATAGTAATAATAATAATAACAATCAAAAAAGGGTCATGACTCAAGTCACACAACAAGTCACAATTAATTGATCCCTAAAAGTATATATTTAATCAGTAAATATAATCCCCAAAATATCCAAATGATCCAAATTCCAAAAAATTTAAAAATATTAACAAAAATATTAAATAACTCCTCACAAAAGCAATATTTTAAATTTAAACTTAAAATCCTGACGCAAAGGGCATAGGAAACTCCTTCAACAACAACTACGAACATGAGCAGCTAATCTAGAAAACGAACAATAGGAATAAGCTAATGCATATTTATAGATTTGTACTTATAATGTAAATTATAAACTTACATGGTAGACACAAAAGGTAGTAAATTTTATACATATTTGTAAAAAGTGGTAAATATTTTACACTTTTTGCAAATGCATACAATATTTACTATTTTTATGTGTTTACATTGTAGGTTTATATTGCAAGTACAATGTAAACTAAAATTTTTTCTAAAATAAAGTTCAACAAGTAGTAATTTACTAATTCCTACACCATACTCAAGGAAAACAAAAGGCTCAACATTCTCAAAACAAGAAGCAAATAATAGCAACGAGGGTAGAAAACTTGATACACCATAAATAAAAATTTAAGTCCATTATTAAATTTTAATAACTTCAAAATTTTGGTCCATTAAACGTTGAACCAAAAAATTGCCTAAACAAATACAAATCAGCCCAAACAACAACACAAATTAGCCATTTTTGAATTTTTGATATCATTCTATGAAAGTTGAGTAAAAAAATTGCCCAAACAAATACATATCAGCCCAAATGCCTAAACAACAACACAAATCAAATATTTTTGAATTTAAGATCTCATTTTCACAACGCAAACTTGTTTTAGGTGTCATTCCTTAAAATACCCTCAACACTCGCTAATGACAAATGCAACAAAAACTCTCCTACTGTCACCTCTCATCAAATATCAGCTTCTTTGTGCAAGCTAGTAAACGATGGAGAACGTCAATGTAACAAAAGTTACGGTGGTTATTGGGCAGGAGGCTTCTGAGCTCGATATACCCAAAACCCTCAAGGAAAAATTATTTCTAGGCTTTTGAGCTAGATGCACCTCTTTAAGAACAAATGCTCGCATCTCATCTCCTCTCAAAAATATCAATAGATGCCTCACTCTCTCCCTCTCTCTAGGCAAATGCTTGGTTTTTATTGTAGCTTAGATTAAAGGCATTTCTTTATTTGTGGTGTAACATTGTGGGGCTTAAAAAAAATAATTGATCATTAAGTTGTTTTTAGTAATTTGCATGCATTGATAGCAATTTTAGATCAACTAGTTGTTAACTTGCGTAATGTGTGAGAAATTTTTAAATAAATGTGTAACGTATTCTTGCTCTAACATTGAAAAAAGACCTTTAGAAGAAAAGAAAAAGAATTCCAACCCTAAATAACATGTGGTTACAAAATTTATCACACCATCAAAATTATACAGTCAATTGACAATTATTTCTATCATAAGATATTGTATTTCACTTGTATGAATGGTCTAAATCTTGGTGTTATACTATTATAAGGAAAAACATATCATAGGTGATATATTCCTTTTTACCTTTGTGTTTGCTTTGTAAAATCTAAGTTAGTTATTTATTTTTTAGATGTTGTTCTTCTAATGATTAGATCAATTACTATAATACTTTTAATAAGTAGTATTAATTATTTTTTTGTTGACAAACGAGTGTATTTAGATCTCTTTGAGTATCTGACTATTTTCTCGAATGTATGCAGTCCCTCGTCTCACGCACATTAAGTTATTACAAGGAGAAATCCCATAGGGGTGGTTCCAAAATGCTTGCAAGTTGTTAGGTCATTCTAAATATTTAGGAATAAATATTTAGGTTTTAATTTTATGTATGTTGGCAAACCAAGTACAAAAACGTGTCTAGTATAAGATATCTTGGAACAAATTTAGACATTTCTCAAGTTGATTCTAGTCAAGATTCAAGAACAGTCAAGCTGCAGGAAGAAGAATTCAAAAATTGCTAGGCTCGACTAATCAGGAGAAAGGTTTAACTGATCGAACTGTGATTTCTGCAGATTTTAAATTAGGCCCGAAAGCCCGCGAAAAGTTTAGGGTTTAAGTCCAACACTGCTAGGAATAAAAGGAAGACCCTAATTCACATTTCAGAAGTCTTGTGAAGTCTTGTAAGTTACTCCCATGAGATCTGTGAGGTTATGTAACACTCTAACTCAACAAGCATCTACCAAAAAAAAGATTCAAATACAAGAACTAATGGAGATAAGTTGCTTTATACAAGATCAATTGCTGCTAATAATCTAAAGCTTTGAGTGTGATCTCAAAGTCACAAATTGGAGTGTTTGTATGCAACAAATTCAGATAGAAAAGTCTATGGATTCAGAGCTGTGTGTGGTCACATGAGTAAGTGCTACAAGAGGTAGCATCAGATTTAGGGAAAATTTTATTGTAAACACTTCCATCTCTTTAGTGAATTTGTTGCTTTGTGGATTGTTTAGGTTAAATCATTCCTAGGTTTTCTACCTTGAAATTGGACGGTTTCATTGGATTTCTTGGGTTATCATATTGCTTGTTTTCTTTACTATTCTGCTTTATGTGATATGATTGTTATTGTTTAACCTAGATCGCATAATAAACCTAAGTAACAACTTGGTTTATTAATTAGGTTAAACAATCTGAGTTTAGAGGGGTCTAAATAAACAAAAACAAGTGGTTTCTAACCCGAGATCTCATGGATGTCATGAGGTCTTAGGAAGCACTAAGTCAACCTTTGGAGTTTTTTTTAATCTCATAGCTAACAAGTAACAAGTAAGGAAGTGTGAGCATGAAAATTTGGCAATGACACAAAAAAACAAAAACAGAGATATTGGAATATATCAAAAGGTGAGAAAGAAATAAGAAGTTGAATTACAAAGAATACTAAGAATACCGTGGCAATTTTTTGCATCAAACATCCAAACAAATTGTACATGAATCTAAAAGTTTGAAAAAATATATACAAAAGGAAAGAATGAGAACATAGATAAATTACAAGAAATTAAGGGGTGGGGGGGGGGGGGGGGAGTAGAGAAAATGATGAAAATTGAGCTTTAATTTAAGAATGAAGAAAGTGGGACATTCTTCTATTATTTTGGAGGAAGATTCTGAAATAGTTATTCTAGGAATTTATAATTCCTAGAAGGGTCTTTCAAATTGGCTATAATCTATAGGATCGATACTATGATCCCACACTGATCCTATATTATTACATGTGTGATTAGTCATTGAACAAAGTCTAGGGCTCACCTTCTGTAAAGCCAGATTCTATTTTCGTCTCACTCTTGTGATTAGAGGATGGAGAGAGAGAGAGAGAGAGAGAGAGAATTTCCTGTTGGGTTTGTATTTTAACATGTTAGAACCAAACAGAGAAGATTGAGAAAAATATCTCACTATACTTTATCTGTAAGTTATAAACGCACTAGTAAACCTTTACTCCATGGCCATCCTCAATCTAATTCATTCTTATTGAGAGGCGTGTGATATAAATTAAGTTAGACATCTGTATATATTCGAGAAAATTCTATTGAAGTCGAATTTTGCGTCATGTGTCCTAAATATGGAATCACATCATAAATAACCATCCAAGTGAGTTATTGTGCACAAAACTAAAGAGTCTAGAATTAATGAACATAAGAAAATTAAAAAAAGAAAAAGAAAAAAAAAAAAAAGACAATTTACATGTTCTACGTAATAATATTCTTACAAGACTTTTTAAAGAGTTAAAAAATATATAAAAATGACTATCAATAATATTTAAATATATATGTAAGAATTATACTATGCATTTTAATGTATATATTTTAAGTATTTCCATGCATATACATAGGGTTACAAGCAAGTTAAATTTAATTAAAGATAAATATAAATTATAATTTTATTTAAAGATTTGCATCTGATTTCTTTGATTTTATTTTTTAATTAAAGATGAATATCAATTACTCCTATAATTTAGTGACACGTAAATTTAAGAATAGACATTAAATTTAATTGATTAGGCTGTCGTAATAATGCATGCATGATTATAATTTGGCATTTGTGTGCGTTCTTCTAAGTCCATTTGACGTGACATATATGCAAAATTTGAGTTGCAAGTCTTGTATACACAAAGGACCAAACGACTTTAGAGAGTAAATTTTCCATTTTCCATTCATTCCAATTTCCAAGTCTCCACTCTACAAGGACTTCCATGACTTTACCGACACGCACAAGATGAGCTGCAACTTGTAGGGATATTTCATTCAATTTACTTGAGTTTACCTTCATCAAAATCTTTAAAAGAAAAGAAAAGAAAAAAAGAGTCAAGTTGACTGAACAAGTCACAATTTTTAATGTCCATAATTTTCAACTCGAGAAGTTTATATTTAATTTCAAAATAAAGTAAATTCAATCTCAAAATAAAGCACATAGTTATTCATCTAATCTTAAAAATATTTAAATGATCTAAACTTTAAAAGATTTAAACATAAACGAAAATCTTAGATAACTCCTCACGCACAAATTAAGCAGTCATTTAAATTAAAATATAAAATCCTAACATATAAGAAACTTCTTCAAGAACAACTAATAAATGCTTAAAATCTCAATAGTTGTTCCCTTTCATAATAACGATCACGTTCTAGCACCCACTGGCCACTTGTCCCTATGAACGTGAGCAGCTTATTTAGAAAAACAGAGGGACAATGCGAATGACCTAAAAAAATCTCTACGAGATTGAGCTAAAATTACTTGGTTCAATTTTGATTTTCAAGCAATCGCTTCTCACTCTTAGCAAAGTTTTTTATTATCTGCTTGGTCTTTTTACCCTCTTTGTTTAATGGCTAGCAAATTGATTTATGAATAAGCCTTAATTGAAATACAAACTTTAATAAATTTTTTATCGTTTTTCTCTACTCTCTATTATGGCCTTGAATAACGACAATGAATAACGGAAAGAAAACAGCCTTGAATTGAAACGATTTCATAAAGTGGGTACTGTAATCTATCGAATTGGGATTGAAGGAGCAAAATAGTAAAGCTTTGTTTCCTTCTATAGGTGCTACTGTGACCGGGTCAAAAAATATTCTAGTGATGCCTCAGTTGAACATTACACATGCTAAAACAGAGAATTAAACCAACTGAACATTAAAACGGTGCGTTTAAGCTTTAGACATTAAAGGCTGCTCCAAAACGCTGTGTATTGACCTTGAAGTTTAAATGATATGGTGCGTTTCATCTTCATCAGCATCTTCTTCTTCAGACTGCCTTTCATCAATCTACTCTCACTTGCTCACAATGTACATTTTTCTAAGTCTACGTTCACAATTTTGAGGCCCCTGTTACATTTTCAAAATTGTAGGGTAAATTTTACTTCTATACTGTAATTTGCTGTTTCTTTTATGAAAATATTTGTAATGACATGTAATTTGCGTAATACTGGAATATATATTTCCTATGTGCTTGTTGCAGCAGATGAAGCCGTTAGGTACCTCACGTCTCTCACGGTTGAAGTACAGAAGCTCGCAGTGACATTAATTTAATTAGGGGGAGGGGACGTTTTATTAAAGAATTATTGAAAAAAAAAAATCACACATTTGCATTGCTGGGAAAATACAACTTTCCAGCACCCTAGTGTAGTACGGGAAACAACGGTATGAGGTATAAATATAAATATATACAACAAAATCGTTATTCAACAGTCCACCCGCTTCAGCTAAGGGTCAGGGCTAGTGTTGTCTTCCCAGTATGGATGGCTTTGTCTACTGCACCTACTGTAGATGGGCCACCAAAGACCTACAATAAGAAATTATAGAATGAAATGTTAAAATAACAAAAAAAAAAAAAAAAAAAGGTTTTTTGATGTGTCAAAATAGTTTTTTTTTTTTAGAATGCTTAATGAAAGTTCAAAATTTGTATGAACCACCCTTGAACGTTTAGACCTCAAAATACAAAATTACCAATTCAAGCTATATAACAAACAATATATGTGCGGAAAAAGATAAATAGCTTAAACCAGAATTGATAAACAATCTAAACCACAAATAATTACACACACAGCAGTAATTAAATGGTAAAGATGAAGGGAAGAGAAATACAAACACAAGGATAACACTCGATGTGTTATCGAAGAGGAAACCGAAACTCCCGGCGTAAAACCTCTCTGCCGCCCTCCAAGCGGTCAATAATCCATTAGAAAATGTAGTTGGGATACATGAACAGCAATAGACCCTCCAAGCCTAATCTACCCAAGTACCTAAGCCCTCCAAGCTTCCTGCTCCAACGAGGTTGCGCCGAACCTTTTTCTTTTCTAACTTACCGGATTCCGCTATAGTCCATAGCATCAACCAATCACCATTGGTTTCTTCTCAAACTGCTTCCCTAAGCACCAAATGTACCTTCTCACAGACGTGGGTGTGGTGAGATAAGGATTTGGTAAAAGACCTCTCAAGGGTATTACAATGGAGAGGAAGAGAGTAGAGGAATTTGTAGAGTCTCTAAGGTAAAGATTGGGGATGAGGCAATCTTGTATTTCTCTAGGGTTTTCTCTCACAAAATTCTCTCTGGAAGCTCTCTCAATATGATGGGTATAAGGGTGTATTTATAGTAGGGCGAGAAGGGAATGCAAAATGTCAGTTTTTGCCAAACAGGGTAATTTGGCGACTTGGTCTCGCGGCTTGTCCAAGTCGCAAGTTCCAGTCGCGACGTAACGGCCTGGCCAGCCTGGACTTTTTGTCCTGTAGCGTGACAGTTGGTGCGACCCTTCAGCTTTCTAGTGTGCCTTTCACGTGATTCATTTTGGCGGCTTGCCAGTCACGATCCACCCGCGAGCTCTAGCCGCAAATCTCTGTTTTTCTTGCACACTGTTGAGCTTTTCTTTACTTTTTCTTGCACACTACCCTTACATTTTTCCCACCTAAGTACAGGGTTACTAAGTGCTAAATTACAAGCAAATTGGTCATGGAATAAAACCAATTAGATGGTTGATTAAATTCAACCTTACACTTAATTCTAGTACTCTAAGAGTCTGATTACCTATAAAATCATCAACAGTTTTGCCATCAATCATGCATGAAGCGACGACAACATTTTTAGAAAAACTGCAAGCCCATAAAGGGCGTAGCCAGGATTTTTTACCTAATTTGTCATAATTTATAAATATGTTGTATACAAGGTGATCAAACTTGAAATATATAACAATATTTCTAAACTCAAATTTGTGTACAAAATTTGCCTAATTTGCTATAAACATGTATCAATTTTTTTTTTTTAAATAAAATAAACTTGGCATCTCCTATAAAAGGTATGCTCAGCATTGATAATTCATTAAATAAAATTCATCCATTATGAATTCTAAGTGCAAATTCTTAGCAATTTCCTTTTGAATCTTAAAAAATAGAATAAGTCTTATGTCTATATGGCAGTCTAAATTCTCTTCTAAAAACAAATTAACGTTAGCACCACTTATCAGGCAACTACCTATCAAAAAAAAAAAAAAAAAAAAAAACTTATCAAGCAACTAGATCCAATAGTAAAAGATATAACCAGCTAGAGAAAAAATGACATGACACAAGCCAACTAGGCATTTATTATTAGTTTTGGTAAAATTTTATATTTTATTTGGGTGGGACTCCACTAGAGAGTAGAGAAATTAGCAATAAGTTGTGGGGTTGATTGACTATACATTAAAAAATTTCAAAGGAAAGAAAATAAAAACCAACCGTGGACTTGGACTTAAATTTTTTTTGGGGGGCCAATCATTACAATTTTAGAAGCCCAATTTATTTTTTACCTCATACCAATATAACATTACAAAGGATTTCAATAATTTTGGCCCCCACTGTTATAGGCACCTATAACTTATAGGTGCCTCCGCCCCTGAAACCCATTGTCCTTTATTATTAAGAATTAAACTGTTACACTTTTTTAGGCTTTATTATGCGTTTCTGTTGCGTCTTGAAGCTTTTTTTTCCTTAAAAAAAAAAAAATAATAAAAAATACTAGTACTAATGGTCGGTACAACTTCCTTGATGTCTACAAAAATGTAATCATGTAATTAGTTTTGGTGGCATAATCCATTTTGCTATAATATATTTAGACAGCATCCAAAAGAAAATAGATTACTCACCTTGTCTAAATTTTTCCTAATTCTTGTCTACCAAATATATTTCTTGATTCACCAGCTCCCACATTGAAATTTCATAAAACGGCTTGGGCAGTGGCGGCTTCTGAACAAGAATTTCTTGTGACACATGTTTCATTGTAGGGCAAGATTTAGGATTTGAACGTAGGCAAGCCAATGCTAGTGCCACAACTAGAACCACATTCTGAGCAATTGTTTGGTTAATATGAGGTGAAAGGCGCGGGTCTAAGACATCTTTCAGCATGATATGTTGAGTAGACGATGATGCTAATGAGGAAATAAGCTCTCCCGGATGCCTTTCCATTATTGTTTCAAGCACCACTACACCAAAGCTATAGACATCACATTTTTCGTTCACAACCATGGTGTAGGCAAGTTCTAAAACACAACACAAAAAAGTGTGAGCAAAACTAAACTACTCAGAGTAAGAAACCTGCTAGGTATATCTTACTATACTATGACAATTATTTAGCCACTTTAGCTAATAAATATGTGAATAGATGATCATGATTAATCTAATTTTTTTACAAAGTACGTGTTTGTGTATGTAGAAGTCAAATATTCACCAGGGGCAATGCATCCGTAGGTGCCAGCAAGTGTGGTTAAATTGGAGGAATCAGGATTTAGGGGTCTAGCAATGCCAAAATTTGCAACAAAACCCTCCAATTTTGAATTCAATAAAATGTTGCTTGTGGTCAAGTCTCGATGGATAATTGTTGGAATGCAATCATGATGCAAGTATGATAAAGCATTCGCTATTCCTTTAATGATATTCACCCACTTCTTCCAATCCAATTCCTTTGCTTCAACATCATTGCTTATTGCATAAAATAAGCTTCCTTTTTCCATGTATTCATAAACTAGAAACATGCATTGATTGTGTAGACAATACCCATAAAGCTTCACGATATTGCGATGACGAACTTCAGATAACACTTTGGCTTCATTCCTAAAACTCTTGTCAAAAGCGGGCTCCTGAGATTCTAAACGGTGAAGTTTTTTAAGGGCAATCACTTTCCCACTAGGTAGCATTGCTTTGTAAACACTACCATAACCACCCATAACCACCGGTTCCAATGCAATATCTGATGTCAAAGTCCTCTGTTGCTGTAATGATGTCTTCAAATACAATATTTTCATCATAATTCCATATTGAGAATATATCCCCATTCCTCTTTGCTTTACACTCTGAACGAGTGTTTTCGTTTATCTTCTGGCAAGAAAGGAGCACAATTCCGAGTAATAAGAAGATGAAGGAAATGACAATGGGAGGAATAATCTTTATCCATTTTGTGACGTTTTTGGTACTTGTGGAGCCAATATTAATGTGGGGTGATCCAAAGCAATAACAGAAGCCTGAGATATTTATTTCATAACATAAATCCTTGTTGCCCATAATTGTTTCCGGCCCAAAAACGAAATTAAAACCCTCTGGGAGTGGACCAGTCAAAGAGTTGTAAGACAAATTCATTTGATGCGAGAAAACAAGATTGGGAGGAATATTACCGGTGAAATTGTTATTGCCGAGATCTAAGTACTGTAAAAAGCTCAAGTTCCCAAGCTGAGGAGGTATTTCTCCACTTAACAAATTATGACTACTGATATGGAAGAATAATCATGGCATCCGTCATGGGCGAGAACGTCAGCACAGGTTTAAGCCGACGGTCCAAATAGCAGGTAACGGGCAGAGTAAAGCTGATGAGGACAATGTAAACAGACTGCAAGCACGAAGCTGATGGTTATACAAACAGCAAGAAGCTGACGACCACTCGGCTGCTGGAAAGAAAGAAGGCTGATGGTTGTAAGGCTGACGGCTCCATGAAATTTAGAAACTTGCCCACCACGTATAGGAAGATTGCTTGCACTCCACGATTAGTATCCGAGTCCTATAAGGAAAGGATCCCGTAATCTACGCTCATGAGGATTCCTATAAGGAAAAGACTTCTGCTTCAAGGAAAAGGGTCAACTCTCCACTACTATAAAAACCCCAATACCCTCACAAATCAAGGTACGCATAATTACACTCTCTCTAGCACTCTAGAGTTGAAAGAAGTTCTAACTTGACATTCGGATGGTATTTGGCCGGCACCACACCGGTGCTCTCTGTTAGGTCATCTCCTTTTTATTTTGCAGGTGCTGTTCCGAGCGTGTGAGGACCGTGTGGCTCACTGGTGAGATTTTCGGCATCATCAGTTGGCGCCGTCTGTGGGAAACAAAATGCGCTGTCGAAGCAATCAAGCCACACTATCGTTTTTCGGACTAAAGGGTTGCATGGTACTCACTCGTTCAATGGCAACTACCAATGACGTACAAGGAGAGGAACCACCCACAACTGCCCTCGAGAGGCAAGTTTGGACTCTCGGCGCTGCCGTAGAGCGTCTGACCAAACGGAACCTCGACTTGAAAGAACAGCTACGCCAGAAGGATGCAGCGCAAAATGGCCAACCCGAAGACCAGGAAGAGAATAGCGCTCCGAGGGGGAACCAGGAAAAACCTGAGGGCAGCCGTGCCCTGAGCAGGCTGGAAAGACCGCCCGCAAGCACACCATCCCTCATGGATGCGACTCCACCGCAAATCGCCGCCGAGATGCAGGCAATAAAGGAGCAGATGGAGGTTATGATGAACACGCTCAAGGGGAGAGTTTCTAGTAACCTTGACGATCTAGTGAACCGTACCGACTCACCCTTCACTATCGCCGTGAACTCCTTCCCCTTACCCCACAAGTTTCGCATGCCGAATATAGATAGCTATGATGGGATGAAGGATCCTCTCGACCACCTGGAAACCTTCAAGACCCTGATGCATCTTCAGGGGGTAGCAGATGAGATCATGTGCAGGACCTTCCCCACAACACTCAAAGGCCCCGTGAGGGTGTGGTTCAGCCGGCTGACGCCCAACTCTATCAGCACCTTCAAAGAGCTAAGCGCCCAATTCACTACACATTTCATTGGAGGACACAGGTATAAGAAGTCCATAGCATGCCTGATGAGTATCAAGCAAAGAGATGACGAGACGTTGCGGTCCTACATAACGCGTTTTAACAAGGAAGCGCTATCGGTCGACGAGGCCGACGATAAAATACTTGTAGCGGCATTCACAAACGGGCTGCAAAAAGGCAAATTCTTGTTCTCTCTATACAAGAACGACCCGAAAACCATGTCAGAAGTGCTCTACAGGGCTACCAAGTATATGAACGCCGAGGACGCATTGCAGGCTCGAGAAGAAAAACCAAGAAAAAGGGAGAGACAGGAGGACGCACGATCAGACCAGGGAAGGAAAAGACCCAGAACGGGGGATCGAAGAGACGAAAGACGATCTAAGCCTCCAGGAGGGAGATTCACGAGCTTCACTCCGCTGACCGCCCCAATAGATCAAGTCCTAATGCAGATTAAGGACGAAGGAACTCTGACCTTCCCCGGAAAACTGAAGGGGGATCCTAATAAGCGTTCCAGAGACAAGTACTGCCGCTTCCACTGAGATCACGGTCATGACACAGCCAACTGCTACGACTTAAAGCAACAAATCGAGGCCCTAATAAGGCAAGGGAAGCTACAGAAGTTTGTGAGCAAGGAAAGAACAGACCCAGCGCCTCAGGAGCACCCACCCCCACGTGGCCATGATCGTCCCAGGCCTCCCATTGGTGATATACGAATGATCGTAGGAGGGATGGCCACCAGACTGTCGAAAAGGGCTCGAAAGACGCACCTCCAGATGGTCCAAAACGTCCAAGTGGCGGGCCCAGTATGAAACATAGCCCAAACGAAAAGCCCCGTGATCGAGTTCTCAGAAGAAGATGCACGGCGTATCCACCACCCACACGACGACGCGCTCGTCATCAGCTTACGGGTCGGGGACTACAACTTGCATCGGGTATTAGTCGACAACGGAAGCTCGACAAACATTTTATACTACCCGGCGTACCAGCAAATGAGAATCAGCAAGGAGCAACTGATCCTGACGAACGCTCCACTCGTCGGTTTTAGGGGTGCAAAGGTGTTTTCGTTAGGCACGGTCACGTTGGCTGTAACCGCAGGCGACTACCCCCAGCAGGTCACGAAGGAAGTAACATTCCTCGTGGTTGACCATTCATCCGCCTATAACGCCATCATAAGACGGCCCACCCTTAATGCATGGAAGGCGGCGACTTCAACTTATCATTTAATGATTAAATTCCCGACAGAACACGGAATCAGAGAGCTACGTGGAAACCAGATTGCAGCACGAGAGTGCTATGTAGCCATGATGGAGATGGATGATCACCTCCAAACCATGAACATAGAAGAGCACCGGAGCGCAACAGAGCCGGCCGAGAGGCTTGAGGAGGTACCTCTAAACGACTCCGAACCTGACTAGACAACAAGGATTGGGACCCTCGCAAGTCCCGACACTCGACGGGCGCTTGTAGCATTCCTCCAGAAGAATCGAGACGTATTCGCCTGGAGTCACGAGGATATGCCAGGAATAGATCCTTCCGTCATGATACATAGGCTGAATGTGTCACCATCTTTTCCGCCCATCCGACAAAGGAAACGGGTCTTCGCCCCGGAGCGAGATCAAGCCATAGCTGAAGAAGTCCGCAAGCTGCAAGAGGCCAATTTCATTAAAGAAGTGTACTACCCCGACTGGCTAGCAAACGTGGTGATGGTCAAGAAAGCTTCCGGAAAATGGAGGATGTGTGTAGACTTCACCGATTTGAACAAAGCGTGTCCTAAAGACAGCTACCCCTTCCCAAAGGTCGACACTCTGGTAGACTCCACTGCTCAGCACCAGCTATTAAGTTTCATGGACGCTTTCTCCGGCTACAACCAGATCAAGATGCACGAGGACGATCAGGAAAAGACGTCCTTTATTACCAGCGAAGGCCTGTTCTGCTACAAGGTAATGCCGTTTGGTTTGAAAAACGCAGGCGCAACTTACCAAAGGCTTATGAACAAAATGTTCGCACAACAGATCAGGAGAAACGTCCAGGTATATGTCGACGACATGTTGGTTAAAAGTCAAAGGGAAGAAGATCATTTAGAAGTCCTCAGGGAAACATTCGACACCCTTCGCTCTTACAACATGAAGCTCAATCCGGGAAAATGTGCCTTTAGGGTAACGGCAGGAAAATTCCTAGGATTCATGGTGTCCCAGAGAGGCATCGAGGCCAATCCGGACAAGATCCGGGCTATAATGGAGATGGCACCACCAAGAAATGTGAAGGAAGTACAAAGCCTCAACGGCAAGATAGCAGCACTAAACAGGTTCGTCTCCAGAGCGACAGACAAGTGCCTACCCTTCTTCCGCATATTAAAAAGGTCTTTCGAATGGACCGATGAATGCCAGCGAGCGTTCGAAGAATTAAAAGCTTACCTCTCTTCCCCACCACTGTTGAGTCCCTCACAGCCAGGAGAAGAACTCTTTCTTTATCTCACCGTCTCCCTGGCCGCCGTCAGCGCCGCCTTGATCAGAGAAGAAGGGAAGATACAGAAACCCGTGTATTACATCAGTCGGGCGCTGCACGGAGCTGAAGAAAGATATCCACCCCTGGAGAAACTTGCTTTCGCACTAGTTACGGCGGAACGCAAGCTGAAGCCGTACTTTCAAGCTCACACAATAACGGTCTTAACCGACAAGCCTTTGCGACGTGCTATGAGCAACCCCGATGCTGCCGGGCGCTTGACACTTTGGGCAATAGAACTGAGCGAATATGACATCCAATATCGCCTGCGCACCGCTATCAAGGGGCAGGTCGTGGCAGATTTCATAGCTGAATTCACGAATGGCGAGAACGAGGGGGCAGAGGAATCCCCAGAGTGGAGTATACACGTGGATGGGTCCTCCAACAGACAAGCCGGCAGAGCCGGCATCGTGCTACAGTCACCCAAAGGGGATACGGTAGAATGTATGGTCCGTCTCGCCTTCCCCACTACCAACAACGAGGCAGAATACGAAACTTTGATAGCAGGGCTCGACCTCGTTAAGGCAGTAGGAGCCGGGAAAGCAATTGTTTACTGCGACTCCCAAGTCATAGTTAACCAGATAAGCGGGGAGTACGAATGCAAAGGCGAGAGAATGAAGAAGTATCTGGAGCAAGCGAAGAGGAGAATAAACGAGCTGGAGGTCAAAATTATGCAAATCCCCCGGGGGGAAAACGAGCAAGCCGACCGCTTAGCCAAAGCCGCCTCTGCCGAGCACATGATCACCACTAGAAATACACTCTCCTTCATGCAGCTCTCTCCACTCATCAGTGTGGCCGACATACAGGAGCTCGATCCCCAGAATGACTGGACTACACCATTAACCTCCTTTTTTGAAAAATGGCGTATTACCAAATGATAAGGAGGCAGCGAGGAAACTGAAGGTTCAAGTGGCAAGATTCGTTCTAATCAGGGATGTTTTATACAAAAGAGGTTTTTCTCGCCCCTACCTGCGATGCTTGGGTCCCGAAGAAGCGGATTACGTCATGAAGGAAGTGCACGAAGGAATCTGTGGAAACCACTCCGGATCAAGGTCGCTAGTACACAAGCTAGTACAAACCGGGTACTTTTGGCCAACAATGCAGAAGGATGCCGAGGCTTATATAAAGGCTTGTGACAAGTGCCAAAGGTTTAGCAACATCATCAGGCAACCACCCGAAGAATTAACCCCAATCACGGCACCATGGCCGTTCGCTCAGTGGGGATTGGACATTATGGGACCATTCCCCACTGCAATACGACAACTGAAGTTTTTAGTTGTCGGTATCGACTACTTCACCAAGTGGGTAGAAGCGGAAGCACTGGCCACCATCACAGAGAAAAACGTAAGGAGCTTTGTTTGGCGATGCATCATATGCAGGTTTGGCATTCCAAGAGTCTTAGTCTCAGACAACGGGAAACAGTTCGACAACGACTCCTTCAGGGACTTCTGCTCACAGTTAGGGATACGGAACCACTACTCCTCCCCCGCCCACCCCCAAGCCAATGGGCAGGTCGAAGTTACAAACCGGTCCTTGCTAAAAATCATCAACAGGAGGAACACCGTTCCGATTAATGGGCATATGGGTTGAAGAGTTGCCGAGCATACTATGGGCGTACAGGACGACAGTAAGGACACCAACAGGAGGAACACCGTTCCGATTAATGTACGGGAACGAAGCGGTCATCCCAGCCGAAGTCGGTCTCACAAGCTATAGGGCGCACAACCACGATGAAAAAAGGAATGACGAAGCCATACGTTTGCAGCTCGACCTGGTGGACGAAGTCAGGTTGGCAGCAGAACAAAGGCTCGCGCGATACCAGGATCGCATGGCCAAGAATTACAACTCCAGGGTCAGACACAGAGACTTCCAGGAAGGAGACCTCGTTCTAAGAAAGGTAATGGGTGCAGCAAGAGACCCCACCCAAGGAAAGCTCGGCCCGAATTGGGAAGGACCCTACCGAGTTACGGCATGGCAAAGGAAGGGCACCTACCATCTAGAGACTTTGGACGAACGAAAGCTATCGCATCCATGGAACGCGGAACACCTACGAAAGTACTACCAGTAGGAGCAGCAGCATCTTTCTTTTCGGAATAAGACTTTTTCAATTACCTTTTTAAGCGTTTGTTACAATAAGCCCAAAGGGCAGTTCTTTCCTACTTATGTTTTTGCTACAATAAGCCCAACATGGGCAGATTTTGTTCCTAGACTACCTTTTATATTTACGCATAACGATGAGAGTTTACTCAAGACAAATTTTTACTTACAAACATGAAGTCAAAAACAACGAAGCCCAAAATTGGGCAAGCCAAAAACGGCTGACGGTCCAAAAATGGACGAGCAAAAATAGCCGACGGTCTAAAAAAGGCCAAGTCCAAATGACGATAGGCTGACGGTCTAAATGACCAAATCCACAAGCTGGATTGCCAAAAGGCTGACGGTCCAAAAATGGACGAGCAAAAACAGCCGACGGTCTAAAAAATGCCAAGTCCAAATGACGATAGGCTGACGGTCTAAATGACCAAATCCACAAGCTGGATTGCCAAAAGGCTGACGGTCCAAGAATGGATGAGAAAAAATAGCCGACGGTCTAAGAAAGGCCAAGTCCAAAGGACAATAGGCTGACGGTCTAAATGACCAAATCCACAAGCTGGATTGCCAAAAGGCTGACGGTCCAAAAATGAACGAGCAAAAACAGCCGACAGTCTAAAAAAGGCTAAAGGACGATAGGTTGATGGTCTAAATGACCAAGTCCACAAAATGGGTTAGGCTAAAAAAGCCGACGGACTAAAAACAGCCAAGTCCAAAGATGGACGAAAGGCTGACGGTCTAATCTACAAACTGGAATACCTGACGATCTAAAAATAACCTAAGTCCAAAATTAGACAAGACAAAAAACTGATGGTCTATAAATGGACGAGCAAAAAAGTTGGCAGGCTGAAAATGGCCAAGTCCAAAAAACAGGCGAAAGGCTGATGGGATACACGAAACCAACTAAAACCGACGGTATAAAAATGACCGGATCCACGAAATAAACAAGGCAACCAAGATTAACGGACTGAACATTGACGGGATACACGGGCCAATAAATAGGCAAACAGTCTAAAAAAGGCCAAATCCGTCAGTCCTCAAACAGACGGCCATAAGGCAGATAACCTCGTCACGAGATGACGGGATTTTACCGAAACTTTCTACAATCATTTAAGGCAAAATGATCAAAAACTGACGGGTTCGTTAAAACTAACCGACGGTTTAGTAAAACTAACGGTACAAAAAAGTAACAAGGCCTGCAATCTTTGTTTCAAAACATACAAGAAAACCAAGCAAAATAAGCTACAAACAAGTAATGAAAAGCTGACGGCATTGTAACAAATCCAAGCCTAAAAGAAGGCATTTAAAAGCTGTCAAAATATTACACAACGGTGCCCAAAGGGGCATTTAATAAAATTGTCTTCTACATAAATAAAAAGAAATAAAAATGGTGATAAACAAAAGTAAGAAACATTTCAAAAAAATCTATTTGGCAACAGGCTCCTCATCATCAAGCAACACAGTAGGAGGGGTGACGGCAGTCGAAGAGAGGTTCGCAGCAGGTTGGGCCAAGACAACCCCACTCTCTCCAGGAAGGGGGGAATTAACTAAGTCGTCAGCAGGAGGAGTGACGGCACCAGTGGCAGGCGTCATGGGCTGAGCGTCATATATATTAATGCAAGACAGGTCCAGCTCGGGAAAAGCTGACGCCACCTGTTTAAGACAGTCGTCGAACCCGGAGCCATAATAGCTGCCACAGGATTCGATAAAGGCATCTGACGCCTTGAACTTCTCAACGGCGTCAGCCCCTACTGTCTCTAACTGCTCATAAAGAGCTGTCAGCTTTCCTTCTGTCTCAACCCGCTGACGTTTCACCTCTTCCAGCTCGTCCCTCACCTCTTTCAGCTCCCGGTTAAGTGTCCGTACCCCATCCTTGTACTGGCCCTGCTCGTTTCGCAGGGTGACGTTATGCTTGCTAAGACGAGAAACGACGCCCTCCTTGGCCACGCATCGCTCCGTCAACGCCTTTACACGGACCAAAGCCTGGACAAAAATATAACCGTCAGCTACAAAAAATAAGGGGTTTGTGTACATCAGTCAAAGGAACAGTAAAACTGACGGTTTACCCGAGAAAGGTCGAACAAAGCCGACGACCCCAGCTCGTCCGTCCCTAACTGAGCACAAGGATCTATGTCCGTCGGCCTTATGAGTGCCCCGACAGCCTCGACGGCAAAATCCTTATGCGTCAGCAAGCTCTGGGGTCCCTGCAAAACGGGACCAGAAGAAGTCATGACGCCTTTCCCAGCTCCATGACCCGACGTAGGGGGCGACTTCACGGGAGTGATGGTTGGCCTCTTCAACGGGCGAATGACCACTCCGTCAGACTTCCTCTTTTGGGAGCCTTTGATGACGGGCTTGAGGGCAGGCGTAGACGTCGTTTCTCCCTTCGCCCTCTTCTCCTCCCGCTGACGGGCAGTAGCGGCCTTGATTCGCTCCTTAGCGGCATCCATTTCTGCTCAAAAAAGAGGAAAAACATAAGGGAAGTTGACGACAAGAAGTATAGAAGCTGACGGGTAGATAGACTTACGATGACGAGCAAGCTCTTCCAACCTACGGGCCTCGGGTATTGGTTCGGGACCCCCGCAGTATGTATAGAGAGTATCTAGGGTAATCAAGTCCCAGCACGACCGCTCCTCTATAGGTATCCCCAGAACCCGACGGATGAAATCTTCTTGCTCGTCGGTTATTGACGGACGAACGAAAGCTAAAAAAGAGAGAAGAAAGAAAACTTGAATGTGTTAGTATCTTTTCAAAGGAAAAGTAAAATATGGCAAATTGACGAGGATGAAAGGTGACGACTAAAACCTGACTCCTTGACAAAACCCCAAGTGTTGTCAAAACAGCCAAAGGGAATTGTTTCCCATTCGTCTTGACGGCACACCCAGTCCGTCCCCTCTACAAAAAAGAACCTACCCTTCCACGCTCTATTGGAGTCTGGCATTTCAGACACCAGCCTTAACTCCTTCTCCCTAACAGCAAAGTGATACATCCCCCTTGACGAAGAAAGATGACGGGGTCTATAGCAATAGAAAAACTCATCCAAAGTAAGCTGACGGTGACCTCTGCTCAGACGACCTCACAACACCTCAGCACTTATAAAAATTCTCCATGAGTTTGGGGCAATCTGACTGATTGATATGCCAAGGTAATCAGCTAGCTGACGGTGTAAAGCCGTCAGGGGCAATCTCAAACCGGCAGCAAACATGGCGTCATACATGCCAACGTCTGCAGTTTTTCCCGTGTAACACTTCTCACCCTCCATAGGTAGACGGATGGGAATGTGATCAGGGATTTGAAAACGGACACGCAGTTCATTAAAAATTTTAAGCGTCATCTTTGGAGGAAATTTGTTTACAACTCAGTCCTGGGGAAGGATGAAGGGACGACTACCTTCAGGACCTTTAGACTCCTCTTCACTAGATTCCTCGTCACCTTCATCCCCATTCCCCCCTCCTAACTCAACTTCGCTCCCCTCGCCTACTTCCTCCTCTTGACCAACGTCTCCCTGACCTCCTATCTCTTCGACGGCAACATGGGCTGACGTCTCCCTCTCTGACGACCAGGAGGAACTCTCAGACTCACTACTTGAGCCTGAACCAAACACCTCGTCGTAGCCCGCTCCTTCGCGGACCGACGACTGGTCACTCGACGCGTCACTCGACATCTACCTACAAGACGACCTCACTTTAAAAGGAAAATAGAAAGCATGCAAATAGGAAGGGAAACTTACAAGTTCTAGAAGTAACGTTTGAAAGGACGACGGCAGAAACGTTGGTAGAGCTGACGGAATGTGGGCGACGGATGTGCTCTCCAGGAATCAGGTAAATGAAATAGTGAAAATGGGAGGAGGAGGCCACATATATATATGAATTAAACACACGGAAAACGAAGCGACGCTCGCGTACCGACGCGGGGCCAATCCAAGCACGCCACCTGTCCCAGCATTTAATGTCAGCAGCAATTATTTTTCTCTTGATCAAAGTAGCAGTTAGTGACGGAAGAAAACTCCATAACCCGTTTGGTATGGCTGACGGGCATATGGAGTAGGGGGCAACTGATATGGAAGAATAATCATGGCATCCATCATGGGCGAGAACGTCAGCACAGGTTTAAGCCGACGGTCCAAATAGCGGGTAACGGGCAGAGTAAAGCTGACGAGGACAATGTAAACAGACTGCAAGCACGAAGCTGACGGTTATACAAACAGCAAGAAGCTGACGATCACTCGGCTGCTGGAAAGAAAGAAGGCTGACAGTTGTAAGGCTGACGGCTCCATGAAATTTAGAAACTTGCCCACCACGTATAGGAAGATTGCTTGCACTCCACGATTAGTATCCGGGTCCTATAAGGAAAGGATCCCGTAATCTACGCTCATGAGGATTCCTATAAGGAAAAGACTTCTGCTTCAAGGAAAAGGGTCAACCCTCCACTACTATAAAAACCCCAATACCCTCACAAATCAAGGTACGCATAATTACACCCTCTCTAGCACTCTAGAGTTGAAAGAAGTTCTAACTTGACCTTCGGAGGGTATTTGGCTGGCACCACACTGGTGCTCTCTGTTAGGTCATCTCCTTTTTATTTTGCAGGTGCTGTTCCAAGCGTGTGAGGACCGTGTGGCTCACTGGTGAGATTTTCGGCATCATCAACTACGATCAATAGTAGTTAACTTAAATGGGTAAGCCACTCGAGGAATGCTTCCAGTTAAGTTGTTGTGGCCTAAAAGCAATTGCTCCAGAGCATGTAAATTCGTAAGTTGAGTTGGGAGTGGTCCACTCAGCTAGTTAAGTGAGAGGTCTAAGACAGAAAGATGGACGAGATTTTGCAAATTGGTTGATATCCTTCCAGAAAGTTTGTTTTAGGAAAGATTTAGATATTGTAATCTGGTTAGCCGAGAAAGATCATACGGAAGTGGACCAAATAGATTGTTTCCACCCAGGTTTAATTTAACAAGGCTTCTTAGGTTTGTCAAAGTATGAAAAAGTGGACCAGTGAGAGTGTTATTAGAAAGGTCTAGAGAAACTAGATTTTTCAGCTTTCTTATTTTTGAAGAAATTTGACTAAGAAGACTGTTTGTACCCAAATGCAGAGCTGTCAAATTCTTCAGATTATAAATTTCAGAAGGGATAGTACCGTTGATTTGATTTGAATGTAAATCAAGAAGAGTGAGACAAGTCAAAAGACCAAGAGTTGAAGGGATTGTACCACTGAAGTTATTTCCACCCAGGTATAATTCAACAAGACTACTCAGGTTTTCCAATTGTAAGGGAATTGGACCGCACATTTGATTGAAAGAAATATCAAGCTTCTCTAATTGAGCGAGTTTTGCGAGTGAGAGAGGTAGTTCACCTGAAAGACTATTCCAAGATAAGTTAAGGCAAGTGAGTTTAGAAACACTACCAATCTCTGGTGGGATGCTCCCGTATAGCCACATTCCTGCTAGCTTGAATCGGACCAAATTTGGGAATGAAGAGAAGCTGAAATTACATTACTGGACTCCTTCATACGGTTCTTTATCGTTTAAGTTGATCTCTATCACGCTTCCACCATCATTGCAAATGATAACATCCCACTTGCAAAGATTTGAGGTTGTTTCTTCATTACACCACCACCACAGAGTCTGGTTCAGAGCCTTTGCTTCTTGGGCTAGTGGCGGTGATTGAGGTTTTGCAACGGTAGAAGTATTCGCGCTACCCACATGGTTTATGATTATGATAGCAGTAATCCAAACTAATATCACAAGGGAAATGGAAACAGAAGATGGCATGTTTAGTGGATAATTGATGATCGTTTTAGTTCAATACAATTTTACTAAGCAAAATAATTGATTCCGTTTGCAAATAGTTCATTTAGACTTTATCCAATTGTGGCATGGAGGGAGCGGTCTTGAATCTCCAGTCTCCTGCTGCATGTGGGAACCACGAAAGCTTGGTAAAAAATGCGATTGCCGTGTGGAATCTTTTCATTTGCAAAGAAAATGCCACGCATTTATTTGATATTTCAAAACTCAGCAAAGCTGCGTGAATTGAATGCTTATTTTTGTTCTATGCTAATCTTTTCTTCTTCTTTTTCCTCTTCTTCTTCTTGTTTTTATTTATTTATTTTTGCTGAATGTCCTCCTATTCTAGTCTTAGGTGATTATAATTTGTCAAAAAAATCTCATTAAATGTTTAAAAATAAAAGTAATTTTGAGTCCCCTAATTATTAAGTAAAGTTCAATTTGGTGACCGTACTATTAACTATTAAGTGTGTTAATTTAGAGCTTCATTGTCAATTTCATTTTTGGTTCTCCTTTTTGTTTAAATTTTAACAAAATTAACTATTCAAATTTATTTGATTTTGAAATTTTATACTTTTCATAATAACCATATAACATATGTCTCATTTTTCACAATAATTAATTTCATTAAATTTAAACAAAAGGGGGAAATTTGAGGATAAAATTGACTTGGTTTCAAAATTTAGGGAGACTAAATTCATATAACTAATAGTTGATGGTGATCTTGACACAATAGTTAGAGAACCAAATTAATAATTTATCCTTAAAATTATCAAAGTACATAAATAAAAATCATTAAATTTGGCATAGTGAGTATAAAAATAGGAATGGCGAAGAAGTGGCTATCTCTCAAAATTTTAACCATTAAGAATATTGCACACAATAAATCTGAGTAAAAAAAAAAAATTACTAAATATTATGGGCAATTCTTTATCATTGAATCCTTAAGAGTAGAGCAAATTTTCTTTTCATATAAAACCTTTAGCAAAGGAAGATTCTCTTATTCTTCTCTTCAAAACTGGTTTTGATTTGAAAGTTGTTTTTTTATTATGATTTGAAAGTTTCAAGGATATAAGTTAAAGACAAACGCATGAAAGAAAAAGAAAATTAGGCTTTTGTGTATTGATCGAAGCTCTTCAAAAGTTTGGTGCTTTGATGTTCAAAGGAGTGTACCTATATTTATAGGGCTGTTTAAGGAGTTTGATATGATTTAGCCATCTATTTAATTATTTCAATTATAAATGTTCAAATAGTTCTAACAAGATTTGCATGGGATGATAATTATCTTAATTTTTATTATTATTTAAGATGAATATCAATTAAGTTTAATTTAGTGACATGTAAATTTAAGGTTCGACATTAAATTTAATTGATTAGGCCCTCTCAATAACACATGCATCATCTTCTCAAAGAAAAAATAAAGCACATGCATCATCGTAATTTGACCTTTCTATTTGTATTCTAACTTCTAAGTCTATTTGACGTGGCATGCAGAATTTGAGTTGCAAGTCTTGCATACAACAAGGGCCAAAAGACTTTCGAGAGTTGATTTTCCATTTTCCATTCAAAGTCTCCCCTCTACAAGGACAACATGACTTTACCGGCACGCACAAGTTGAGTTGTAACTTGTAACAAGTTGAGTTTACCCTGAAGAAACTCCTTTTTTTTACCAAAATAATAATAATAATAATAATAACAATCGAAAAAGAGTCATGACTCAAGTCACTCAACAAGTCACAATTGATCCATAAAAGTATATATTTAATTAGTATATATAATCTCCAAATGATCCAAATTCCACAAAATTTAAAAATAGTAACAAAAATATTAAATAACTCATCACAAAAGCAATATTTTAAATTTAAACTTAAAATCCTGACACATAGGACATAGGAAACTCCTTCAACAACAACTAGGTGCTTGATATCTCAATAGCTATCCGCTTTAAATTAAATGATCACATTCTAGCACCCACTAGTCACTACGAACACTAGGAATAAGCTAATGCATTTTTATAGATCTCATTTTCACAATGCGAACATGATTTAGGTGTCATTCCTTAAAATGCCCTCAAAAACTTGCTAATGACAAATACAACAAAAACTCTTCTAGTCTCACCTCTCATCAAATATCAACTTCTTGGTGCAAGCTAGTAAATGATGGAGAACGTCAATGTAACAAAAATTACGGTGGTTATTGGGCAAGAGGCTTCTGAGCTCAATATACAAAAAATTATCTCTAGGCATTTGAGCTAGATGCACCTCTTTAAGAACAAATTCTCACATCTCATCTACTCTCAAAAATATCGACAGATGCTTCACTCTCTCTCTCTCTCTCCCTCTCTTTTTGGGCAAATGCTTGGTTTTTATTGTAGCTTAGATAAGAGGCATTTCTTTATTTGTGGTGTAACATTGTGGGGCTTTTAAAAAATAATTGGTACATGGTTTAGAAATTAAAAGGGCTTTTTAGAAGGGATTAAAAAAAAAAATCAAAAAAGTCAATGCTTGAGCCTTGATGTGAATATATTGAAATGGACAAAACTTATGTACAGTCCTTAGGTGTTGTTTCTTATATTCCCTTTTTATAATTCTACCATGTGGCTACTTAATTAAAAAAATACATTTTCATCTATGAGAAAAAAGTCATTTGACAGAATTTTAAGAGGGGAACCTAAAGAATAACACCTATGTACTGTACCTAAGTCTTGCCGTATTTAAATTATTATATATAATTTAAGACATATGTTTGCAATTAAAGATGACAGGATAATATTCATAGCATGTTAAGTTGTTTTTATTAACTTGGATTGAAATAGCAGTTTTAGATCAGCTAGTTGTTAGCTCGCGCAATGTGTGAGAAATTTTTAAATAAATGTGTGACATATTCTTGCCCTAACATTGATGTAAGACCTTTAGAAGAAAGGAAAAATTCCAGTCCTAGGTAACATGTTGTTACAAAATTTATCACACCATCAAAATTATACGGTCAATTGATAATTATTTCTATAATAAGATATTGTATTTTACTTGTATGAATGGTCTAAATCTTGATGTTATACTATTATAAGGAAAAAAATATCATAGGAGATATATTCCTTTTTACCTTTGTGTTTGCTTTGTAAAATCTAAGTCAATAATTTATCTTTTAGGTGTTGTTTTTCTAATGATTAGATTAGTTACTATAATACTTTTAATAAGTAATATTAATTATTTTTTTGTTGACAAACAAGGGTATTTAGATCTCTTTGAGTATCTAACTATTTCCTCGGGTATATGCAGCCCCTCGTCTCACAATCACTAAGTTATTACAAGGAGAAATCCCATGGGAGTGGTTCCAAAATGCTTGAAAGTTGTTTGGTCTTTATAAATATTTAGGAATAAATGTTTAGGTTCTAATTTTATGTATGTTGGCAAACCGAGTACAAAAACATGTCTAGTATAAGATATCTTAGAACAATTTAGACATTTCTCAAGTTAATTCAAACCAAGATTCAAGAACAATCAAGTTGTAGAAAGAAGAATTCAGAAACTACAAGGCTCAGCCAATCAAGAGAAAGGTTTGATTGATTGAACTGCTATTTCTGCAAATTTTAAATCAAGCTTGAAAGCCAGCGAAACGTATAAGGTTTAAGTCCAACACTGCTAGGTATAAAAGGGCAACTCTAATTCACATTTCAGAAGTCTTGTGAAGTCTTGTGAGTTACTTCAATGAGATCTACGAGGTTCTATAACCTTCTAACTCAACAAGCATCTACTAGAAAAAAGACTCAAATACAAGAACCGATGGAGATAAGTTGCTGCATACAAGATCAACTACTGCTGAAGTGTTTGTGTGCAACAAATTCAGATAGAAAAGTCCTTGGATTCGGAGCTATATGTGGTCACGTGAGTAAATGCTACAAGAGGTAGCATTAGATTTAGGGAAAAACTTATTGTAAACACTTCCATCTATTTAATGAATTTGTTTCCTTGTGGATTGTTCAGGTTAAATCATTCCTAGGTTTTTTACCTTGAAATTGGACAGTTTCATTGGTTTTCTTGGGTCATCATATCACTTGTCTTCTTTGCTATTCTGCTTTATGTGATATGATTGTTATTGTTTAACCTATATCTCATAATAAACCTAAGTAACAACTTGGTTAATTAATTAGGTTAAACAATCTGAGTTTAGAGGGGTCTAAATAAACAAACACAAGTGGGTTCTAACCCGGGATCTCATGGATATCACGAGGTCTTAGGAAGCACTAAGTCAACCTTCAAAGTTTTTTTAATCTCATATCTAGCAAGTAACAAGTAAGGAAGTGTGAGCATGAAAATTTGGCAATGAAACAAAAAAGCAAAAACAAAGATATTGGAATATATCAAAAGGTGAGAAAGAAATAAGAAGTTGAATTACAAAGAGTCCTAAGAAAACCGTGGTGATTTTTGGCATCAAACATCCAAACAAATTGTTCATGAATCTGGAAGTTTGAAAAAATATATACAAAAGGAAAGAATGAGAACATAGATAAATTACAACAAATTAATTGGGGGGGGGGGGGGGGGGAGTAAAAAAAATGATGAAAATTGAGCTTTAATTTAAGAATGAAGAAAGTGGGGCTTTCTTCTATTCTTCTAGAGGAAGATTCTGAAATAGTTATTCTAGGAATTCATAATTAATAGAAGGGTCTTTCGGATTGGCTATAATCTATAGGATCGATACCATGATCCCAAAATAATCCTATATTATTACATGTGTGATTAGTCATTGAACAAAGTCTAGGGATCACCTTCTGTAAATTCTATTTTTGTCTCACTCTTGTGATTAGAGGATGGTTTGTGAAAGAGAGAGAAAGAGAGAGAGAGAGAAACAAAAATAGAGTTAAAGGATCTAGTTTGTTAGGGTCATATTTTGTGTAATTGGCTAATTTTTTGACAAAATGTGCTTTACTTGGGGTTTAGTACTTCAAGAAACATATTGTTCAAGTCAAGTATTAAAGACATGAAAATTGGTTCAAGAAACAAGTGAAGAAAAGTTGTTCATTAAGTCTAGATAGATAGCTCGATATATGCTACTATTAAGACTTAATGTGAAGCTCGATAGATAGCTCAACAACAGCTCAATCTATTGAGAATTACGATTTCAAAATTGCTAGATTTAAAATTCGACCCAGCTTTGCATATTTGTTTGGGGTTTTTTTTCTCACAATCCTAGACATATATAAGGCTTATTTTAAAGGCTATCACACATGGATACAGAGACCAAGAGACTTATTTCTTTATGTGAAGCTACTATGTTTGTACGTCATAGGGTTTTGTAACCGAGTGCTTCCATATCTTCATTGTTGATGAAGTGAAGAACTTTACAGCCAGCAACATCTGTTCAAGTTGTTAGAGTTAATCACGTACTTGGGATCCGTGCAAAGGGTTAGTCACAAATTGGAGGTTTGTGCATCAAAAGAAAGAAGGCTACTACAAGATTAAGTCCAATTGGGTGTTGCAACAAAGGTTCAACTATAGGTTGGCATTTCAGGATAGGCTAGAGTAGTTGGTAAGATTCCTTATATTTGCAACCGCTTGATTGTTGCTTAGTGGATTCTTCAAAACGGTAACATTAAAATCACCCGGTCGAGTTTTTGCTTTACGAGTTTTTTCCTATTGTTAACAAATCACCGTGTCTAATTTATTTGTCGATGCACTTAGTATTTTTGGGGATTTGTTGGTGCTTTTACAATTTTCATGCAATTGAACTTAATTAATCAACTTAGGTAATTGAATTAATTACCAAGGTCAAGCTATCTTAATCCAACTAGTTTTTTTAAGAAACACATGAGAGAGAGAGAGAGAGAGAGAGAGAGAGAGAGAGAATTTCCTGTTGGGTTTGTATTTTAACATGTTAGAACCAAATAGAGAAGATTGAGAAACATATCTTGAAAGTTCAATATGTGTCTAAAACACTCTTGAACGTTTAGACCCCAAATTATAAAATATCAATTCAAGCTTATAATCAAACAAATAATGTGCGAAACATGAACATAAGTCAATCACAGAATTGATAACTAATTCTTATGCCAAATATAAACACATCCACAGTAATAAATATAAGGCAAAGATAAAGGGAAGGAAGATGCAAACACACGGACAACACAAGATGTGTTATCGAAAAGGAAACAAAAATTCTCACCGTAAAACATCTCCACTACCCTTAAGTGGTCAAATAATCCACTAAAGAATGTAGTTGGGATACATAAATAGTAGAAGACCCTCCAAGCCTAATCTACCTGTAAGGTTGAATTTAATTAACCATTTAATTGGCTTTATTTCATGACCAATTTGCTTGTAATTTAGCAGTTAGCAACCCTATATTTAGGTGGGAAAATTGTAAGGGTAGTGTGTGAAAAGATGTGAAGAAAAGCTTAAGAGTGTGTAAGAAAAACAGAGTCTCGCGACTAGGGCTCGCGGATGGATTGCGACTGGTAAGCCGCGAAAGGCAAGCACGTGAGAGGCACACTGGGAAGCTGAAGGGTCGCGCTAGCTGTCACGTTACAGAACAAAAGCTCCAGTCTGGCCAGGCTGTTACGTCGCGACTTGAATTCGCGACTTGGTCAAGCTGCGAGATTAAGTCGCCAACTTGCCCTATTTAGCAAAAACTGACATTTTGCATTCCCTTCTCACCCTACTATATATACACCCTTATACCTATCATATTGAGAGAAAGCTTCCAGAGATAATTTTGTGAGAGAAAACCCTAGAGAAAAATAAGATTGATTCATCCCCAATCTTCATCTAAAGAGACTCTACAAATTCCTCTACTCTCTTCCTTTCTATTGTCATACCCTTGAGAGGTCATTTACCAAACCCTTATCTCACCATACCCACATTTGTGAGAAGGTCCATTTGGTGCTTTGGAAAGCAGTTTGGAAAGAAACCAATATACATTGGTTGATGCTATGGTTAAGTAGCGGAATCCGGCAAGTTAAAGAAGAAATAGGTTCGGCATAACCTCGTTGGAGAAGGAAGCTTGGAGGGCTTAGGTACTTGGGTAGATTAGGCTTGAAGGGTCTTCTGCTAGTCATGTATCCCAACTACATTCTTTAGTGGATTATTTGACCGCTTGGAGGGCGGCGGAGAGATTTTACACCGACGACTTCGGTTTCCTCTTCGATAACACATCGTGTGTTGTCCGTGTGTTTGCATCTTCCTTCCCTTTATCTTTGCCTTATATTTACTACTGTGGATGTGTTTATATTTGGCTTAGATTGTTTATCAATTCTGTTATGAGCTTGTTATCATGTTCCACACATTATTTGTTTGTTATAAAGCTTGAATTGGTAATCTTATTATTTGGGGTCTAAACGTTCAAGGGTGTTTCATACCCATTGTGAACTTTCAATTGGTATCAGAGCTGGTACACTTGTTGTGGTGTTAATACCTAAGTATGATCCTTGACCCTTTGTTGAGATAGATAGGTCTCAATCTCTCACTGTTCCACCATTTTTTGATGGTAATAATTATCCATTTTGGAAAGTCCGAATGAGAGCATTTTTATGCTCTATAGAAGATACCGTTTGGGATGTGGTTAAGATATGTTAGACTAAACTAGAGGCTCCTAAGGCCAACTGGGATAAGGTTGCTCTTGCAGTAGCCAATGCTAATAGTAAAGCTTTAAATGCTATTTTATGTGCTATGTCTCTTGATGAATTCCACAGGATATCTCACATAACTGTGGCCAAGGAAGCTTGGGAAATTTTGGAGACAACTTATGAGGGGACTAAGAAGGTGAAGGACACAAAACTTCAAATGCTTACCACCAAATTTGAAGAGCTCAAAATGGGTGAAGATGAATCGTTTGATTCATTCTATGGGAAGCTCAACGAAATTTTCATTGCTAAACTCAATCTTGGTGAGAAGATTGAAGACACCAAGGTGATGAGAAAAATCTTGAGGTCCTTGCCTGAATGTTTTAGAGCAAAAGTCACAGCTATAGAGGAGAGTAAAGACTTGGATGAGATCAAAATTCAAGAGCTGATTGGGTCTTTCCGAACATATGAACTGGGACTGCCTTCACACAAGACGAGTAAATCATTTGCTCTCAAAACTATCACCGAAAGAATGGATGATCCCTCTGAAGAAGATGGAGTGGAAAAGGAAGTGGCATATCTTGTAAAGAACTTCCGAAAATTTCTGAAAATGAAGGGCAGTGGGAAACCATTTAATAAAGGGAAATTCTCATTTTCAAGAGGTGATAAGAAAGAGTTTACGAGGAAAGAAGAGAAGGAGTCTCAATCTCCTTCGGACATTGTATGCTTCGAGTGCAACGGATATGGACACTTCAAAAAGGAATGTCCAAATTATTTGAAGACAAAAAGAAAGGTTTATGCCACTACTTTGAGTGACTCAGACTCATCAAAATCTGACTTTGAAGAAAGCTGTGACGGAGAGGGAAATTACTCAGCATTTATGACCATTGCACATGTAGGATCTTCAGATGATTTGAGTACTCTTGTGAATGAGCTGGGTAAATGTTCTGATGAGGAGTCCATTGGGATTGTTGAAGAATCAGAAGGTGAAGAAGAAGAAGACGCATCTAGCCTTAAAAAGAATTATGCAATACTTCTTAAGAAATCAGGAGAGTATACAAAGGTGGCAAAGGCAACCGTGAAGAAAATGAAGAAAGCTGAGGAAGATTTCAAAAGCCTATTGGTTAGATATAAGGAGGCAAAGTGTGAGATTGAAGCACTTAATGGTGAGCTATCAGAAGCGTACACGAAGGTGAGGTTTCTCGAGCAAGAGGTAGTACAAGCTCATGCCTAGGTAGATAGGGTCTCCTCCAAGAAGCTAGATGATGTTATTTCATCTCAAAGACATGCCTCAGACAAGTCCGGGTTGGGATATACCGGAGGGAGCAGCTTATCAGCCAAAGTCACCAAGGAAGTAAAGTTTGTGAAAAACAAAGAGACGGCTGTTGATAGGTCTACTCCAGAGATAGTTGAGGCTGAAAAGAAAATGAGTGTGGCTAATCAATGAATGTTTAACAAGTCCCGAAACCAATCTAAAGTCAGATTTGGAGCTAGAGGAAGATCTCTTCCGAGACAGCAGCAGGGTCCTAGAACAAACTATATTTGTCACTATTGCGGATTGCAAGGACACATTAGACCAAACTATCAAAAACTAAGAGCAGACAACAATGCGAGTGTACCTCGGTCCCGAGGAAGAAGAAATTACTTGAGGGCCTGGGGTGCTGAGCAATCAAGAAGTCAAAACCAGAATTCCAGAATGACGAATGTGATGAAAATGATTGGCGCCTTCACCACTTGCTTGGAAAGCTTCAACAGAAGGTTTGAAAGTCCTAACTCCAGCACCCGATCTGTCAAGGATATCACCCCAAACGCACGTGACGTGTGGGTGACAAAGGGTACTCATGCATAAGCATTATAACATATCCATGTATCAATTCTTCCTATGCTTTGTGGATATGATTGGTTATTTGCATTGTGTTTTTGAGTATCTCTTTACTTTGTGGTTTGTATGTGTTCAAAATACTTTCTCATTTTCTTGTTTATGATCATTCTTCTACTGCTTTCATGTCAAAAATCCAAAAACACATAAAAAGTTGAAAATCCAAAAAGTTTGATCACTTTGTTGAGTTTTATCTCAAAACATGTTTTGCCCTGTACTTTTGTACCAATGGTTTTGTGCATTTAACGAGCTTAACTTGTCTCTCATGCACTCATATCATTGTGGAAGAAATTCTGAAATCTATGTGATTGTTGTAAATAGATCTTCAACCTTGTCATGAATGATTAGTGAATGGTTTTGTTGATCTTGAGACATGCATAGACTCATGCCTATATATCTTCCCACTCTTTATTTTTATGCTTTTAAAGAGCTCTCTAAATGTAAATCTCAAAATGAAAAGAGATATAGAACTGCAAAAGCCTGTCGCACATACTAGTATTTGACTAGGAAAAAGGGAAAGCAACCATAATAAAATGTATGATGCTCAAAAAGCCAAAGGCTAACTCATCAATTGAAATATCAAAAATTTCAGGCATCTATCTCTCATATCATTGTGGAAGAAATTCTAAAATCTATGTGATTGTTGTAAATAGATCTTCAACCTTGTCATGAATAATTAGTGAATGGTTTTGTTGATCTTGAGACATGCATAGACTCATGCCTATATATCTTCCCACTCTTTATTTTTATGCTTTTAAAGAGCTCTCTAAATGTAAATCTCAAAATGAAAAGAGATATAGAGTTGTAAAAGCCTGTCGCACATACTAGTATTTGACTAGGAAAAAGGAAAAGCGACCATAATAAAATGTATGATGCTCAAAAAGCCAAAGGCTAGCTCATCAATTGAAATATCAAAAATTTCAGGCATCTATCTCTCAATGAGAGTTTCTTTGCTCAAAAATGGCAAATGATATGTTAAATATGAAGCCAAATGAAAAGCTTCAAAGAGTTTTTATCAAGTTCTTGTGGGAGGTCATATATGCATGCTTTTATAATTGAGATAGGTCACATAATCTAGTGCTAGTTTTGTATGCCTTGATTGAATTGATCATTGAAACTTCACATTGGACTAAGAACTATCTCACTTTTGATATCCACACACATCACACAAGTCTATGTTCAACGAATGTCATATTCATTTGTGTAATTGTACTTGATTAAATGTGTTTTCACATGCTCAATCTTTGTGGGTCAAACAGAAAAAGATTTTTGAGTGTTTTTGTTTTGTTTTTGGAAAGTACTTTGCTTTTACAAAATTGTGAAATTTTTTCAAAAACAGTGTTGCCCTGTTTTGGCGACTAAGTCGCAGGTCAGCATAGTCGCAAGCCCCAGTCACAAGCTCAATTAGAGATTTTCGCGACGTACTGGCGAGTCAGTACTCTAGTCACGAAGAAGACTTAGAAAATTTTTGAAAAATTTGAGTTTTGCTCTATTCGCGGCTCATTTTGGCGTCTTGGTTGCGGGTGGAAGGTCCAATCGCGAAGGTTATTCAGAGATTTTCAAAGCTCAGCTTGCGACTCCTTCGCGACTAAACCTTCCAATCGCGAAAAACACTTAGAAAAGTTTACTAGAATCTTACCCTCACAGTGTTTCACGGCTTGATCTAGCGACTTGGTTAAGTCGCGAAAAACGCGTGTTTTGAGTTTTTGAAGATAGTTTTTAAAATTGATTTTCAGTTTTCCCTCGATTTTCAATGACTGTTCATTATCTTCTTCAATCTCTCTCTCAAACAGTTCGTTTCTAACTGAAAAATCTCTCATCTCTGCATCATTTCTGCATAAATCTCCAAGACTAAGGTATGGGTTTTCTTTCCCTCATTTCATTCTTACTATGTTTTCCATTACCTTTTTGTGTTGAACCTTGCACATGTGCTATGCGATTTTTTTTTTTGTTCATATATGGGTTTGCATTAAATGGTTATTATGTCTGTTTGAGGCTATTTTCCTTTGCTGCTGAGTTTATTTTATATCTTGTTTGTACTTCAGCATGTTTGTCTCTTGTCTGAGCATTGTTCATTTGATAGAGTTTCTCATTCTCTTTAAACATATGGGTTTGAGATCTATGTGGTACTCTCTGTATGTGGCCGTGGGTCATTTCTATATGGTTCCGTGGTATTTATAGTTTTTGTGCTTTAGTGTGGAGTGTGTTTCATTTTAACCATCTGGTATCTTATTGTTGATTTGATTCTTATTGTTGATTTGATTCTTGTGTTTGTGATTAAAGTGAAATTTTTCTCACATTCTTAACTGAATCTAATCAAGCTGTTGTTGATTCCCTGTGGTATTGCATTTGGTACTTTTCTATGTGTTTGCTATCTTACAGATGTCTCGACAATCCTCGAAAGGAAAAGAGGTGATGACAGAAGAAGAAACTGTGCCTGTTGCAAAAAGAACACGGTCCTCCTCATAGCCATCCACTGAACTCAATAATGAATTATTCAGATCTCCTCAGCACCAAGATGCCTACTTCAACATTTTTGACCGGGGAACTCCTATAGTGGAACAGGAGGTCAGATTTGACACTTTGGACACAACTTTTGTCCCTCAGATCTTTGAGACAAAAGATTGGGCAGCTCTATTCGGAAATTTTTTTAATCCGATGATTGAACTTGTGAAGGAATGTCTCGCTAACACAGTTGATCTTGAGACTGAACTACATTGTCTGGTAAGAGGAACGGAGTTCATCATTAATCTAGACACCATAGCTGAACTTCTCAAAATCACACGTCCTGCGGATGCTGACCTTACGCTGTATGATGATCGTACTCCAGAGATTCAGGACATTCTTCAAATTCTTGGTCCTGACTATGACATTTCCAACACAAGGACATTAATTAGTACTTCCAAGTTTTTACCTGAGTTGACTACATTAAAGCTAATTATGTTTTCAAACATCTATCCGTTGACCAACACGGTGTATATAAATCTTGGAAGGGCTCAATTTCTATGTGATCTCATCACTGGCACCACCATTAACATCTGTGCCCATATTTATCACATCATCAAAAAGACAGCAACCAGAACAGTAGCACGAGGGTGTCTTCCATTCTGTAGTCATATTATGAACTTCGTTTTACGTGAAGGTGTTACTCCTCCCTCGATTGGGAACGTGATTGCTCGTCCTCGACCAATCTCTATGTTCACTCTACAGGCCAGCAAAAGTCACTCATCCAAAGCTCCAAAGAGTGCACATCCATTTTTTACTACTTCCTCTACTTCTGAGCAACCGGGCACTACTTAACCACAGTCTGCCCCTCATCCTGACAAGGCGCAAATGCTCTTTAATAATCTCCACAATCATCTTACGGAAATGGAAAAGACCCTCAGAGATGGCCAGAAAGAGCAGTCGAAGAGATTGGTTGCCATGCAGGACCAGATTAATGTGGTAGCAGCTCAAGTCGATGGTATTTTCACAAAACTGAAACAGTGACCCTTTGGCCATTCCGGTCAAAAAGGGGGAGAATCTTTGGGGGTTGCTCTTGAGGCGAGATTTCTTCATCATTTTTTTTTGTTTTTTTTTTTTTTTGTATATAAAACCTTGATAACTCAAAATACTGTGGTGGTAATTGTTTCCTTCAGCACTTATATAGTATGATGTTATTCAGCTTTAAGCATTGTCTGTTTGTGTTTTGTACCCATTGATGCTTTTGTAAGCTTTGAGGGTTGGTACTTGTCTTATGCACTGGTTTGTAGGCTTGTATGGTTTGTGCCATATATTTGCAAAAACTTTGCATATGCAGCCTTTGTACTTTGTGTTTTGGTACTTGTTAATGCTTTGCATTACCTTAAGTACAACACTCTTGTGCCCATATAGGATTGTTCCTAGATGCATATATGTTTGTATGCATTGGTTGAGTGTTGGACTTGCAAATGATACTCTTCAATTGAGTTTATCATTTTTGCATGTCCGGATGTTCATTCCTTGTGTGAATGAACATAGTAATCACTTTTGCCTAGTGACTACTGGTGTTGATCTTGCCATGAATTATTGCTTTTATGCTTATGTTCATTTTTGCTTGATCATGCTTATTTTGCTCTATATGCATATTAAGATTTCTGCATACAATGATATTGCTATGTTATTGTGTTTCAGGAGTTACTTATTAATATGTTCAAGAGCTTTACAGAATCTAGAGTTAGGTGTGAGTGAGTTTTTTAACTGTTCCCAGCTCACGTTTATGTCTAGAGTCTGTTGCAGGGTTTTGTCACGGAATAGCCAAAGGGGGAGATTGTAAGGTTGAATTTAATCAACCATTTAATTGGCTTTATTCCGTGACCAATTTACTTGTAATTTAGCACTTAGCAACCCTGTATTTAGGTGGAAAAATTGTAAGGGTAGTGTGTGAGAAGATGTGAAGAAAAGCTCAAGAGTGTGCAAGAAAAACAGAGTCTCACGAGTAGGGCTCGCGGGTGGATCGCGACTGGCAAGCCGCGAAAGGCAAGCACGTGAGAGGCACACTGGAAAGCTGAAGGGTCACACCAGCTGTCACGCTATAGGACAAAAGCTCCAGACTGGCCAGGCCGTTACGTCGCGACTTGGTCAAGCCGCGAGATCAAGTCACCAACTTGCCCTGCTTGGCAAAAACTGACGTTTTGCATTCCCTTCTCACCCTACTATATGTACACCCTTATACCCATCATATTGAGAGAGAGCTTTCAAAGAGAATTTTGTGAGAGAAAACCCTAGAGAAAAACAAGATTAATTCATCCCCAATCCCCAATCTTCATCTGAAAAGACCCTACAAATTCCTCTACTCTCTTCCTCTCCATTGTCATTCCCTTGAGAGGTCATTTACCAAACCCTTATCTCACCACACCCACGTCTGTGAGAAGGTCCATTTGGTGCTTTGGGAAGCAGTTTGGAAAGGAACTAATATACATTGGTTAATGCTATGGTTAAGTAGCAGAATCCGGCAAGCTAAAGAAGAAATAGATTCGGCGTAACCTCGTTGGAGCAAGAAGCTTGGAGGGCTTAGGTACTTGGGTAGATTAGGCTTGGAGGGTCTTCTGCTGTTCATATATTCCAACTACATTCTTTAGTGGATTATTTGGCCGCTTAGAGGGCAGCGGAGAGGTTTTACGCCGAGAACTTTAGTTTCCTCTTCGATAACACATCGTGTGTTGTCCGTGTGTTTGCATCTTCCTTTCTTTTATCTTTGCCTTATATTTACTGCTGTGGATGTATTTATATTTGGCTTAGATTGTTTGTCAATTCTGTTATGAGCTTGTTATCATGTTCCGCATATTATTTGTTTGTTATAAAGTTTGAATTGGTAATCTTATTATTTGGGTTCTAAACGTTCAAGGGTGTTTCATACCCATTTTGAACTTTCACTACCCAAGTACCTAAGCCCTTCAAGCTTCTTACTCCAATGAGATTACACTGAACCTATTTCTTCTTTAGCTTCCCGGATTCCGCTAATATACTATAACATCAACCAATATATATTGGTTCCTTTCAAACTGCTTTCCTTGACACCAAATGAACATTCTCACAGACGTGGGTGTGGTGAGATAAGAATTTGGCTAAAGGTCTCTCAAGAATATAACAATGGAGAGGAAGAGAGTAGAGGAATTTGTAGAGTTTCTAAGGTAAAGATTGGGGATGAGGCAATCTTGTTTTTCTCTAGGGTTTTTCTCACAAAATTCTCTCTAGAAGCTCTATCAAATTAATGGGTATAAGGGCCTATATATAGTAGTGTGTGTTTGGAATATGAAGAGTCAGTTTTTGCCAAACATGGCTGATTAGTGGCTTGACCTCGCAGCTTGTCCAAGTTGCGAGTTTAAGTCGCGACGTAACGGCCTAGCCAGCCTGGGATTTTTGTCCTGTAGTGCGATAGCTAGCACAACCTTTCAGCTTCCTGTGTGCTTCTCACGTGCCTGCATTTGGTGGCTTGCCAGTCGCGAGTTAGTCGTGAGTCCTAGCCGCGAACCCCTGCTTTCTTGCACATACTTGAGTTTTTCTTCACCTTTTCTTAAACACTACCCGTATATTAATCCCACCTAAATACAAGGTTACTAAGTGCTAAATTACAAGCAAATTGGCACAAAATAAAGCCAACAAGATGGTTGATAAATTTCAACCTTACAATCTCCCCCTTTGGCTATCCCGTGACAAAACCCTAAAACAAACTTTAGACTTAACGCGTGAGTTGGGAACAGTTAGAGAACTCACTCAGACTTAACTCTAGAATTTGTGGAGCTTTAGAACCATAAGAACAAATAACTCCTGAAACACAACATCACAATAAGTTCATTGTATGCAAAAAACTTGTAAAGCAAATGGAACAAACACAATGCAGTCAAGCACAATGGAATAAAGTAATAAATTATGGTAAGACCAAAACATGCAATCACTATAACCAAGTGATCACAATGCTCATTCACACTTGGAATGAACATCTGGACATTCAAGATGACAAACATAAGGTAAATCACTTGAATGACCAACACTCAACCAATGCACAGTACAAGAAGTATGTGCATCTAGGAAAAATCTTATAAGGGTACAAGAGTGACAGTATTTAAAAAGGAATGCAAAGCATTAGGTTAGAAGTACTGATTTAACAAAGCACAAAGGTTGTATAAAGCACGACACAAACCATAAAGGCCTACAAGTGTAAATAAAACCAAACCCTAGAAGCTTACAAAAGCAATATGGGTACAAACACAAACTATTAACCTTAAAAACCTACAAAGGTAATAGGTACAAATAAAAAAGTACTTCCCTATCATATCATTCCCCCTATCATGAATCATAAGAGCTATGATGAATTTGGAACATATATACCTGTAACCTGTAACACTTTCACAAAACACATTAGATCCTTAAGGTAAAGCAAGTAATAAATGAACAAGTATAATGTAACAAGTAAATTACGATCAAGTAATCATGATGTGAAACATGTGAGCAACTTGATCAAACACCAAACATCAAAACAAAGTTTGCTTATTAGCTCAATGTCTTCTCCCCCTTGGTACATGTATCTCCCCTATGGAATATGACTCCCTTTACAAATGTGCACGAGAAATAGAATTTCTCCCCCTAAGAATGTGCACAAGGGTCATATAAAAATTACAAAAACTTCCCGGTATACTCCTTAGAGTATACTCTCCCCCTTTTTGTCAAGAATAGACAAAGGGTCAAGGAGAAACGAGGGCAAGAGATGAAGGTATAAACAATGACAATGATGCATGAGGGGTGCAATGATGCATAAGAAAAAGAAGCTCAAACCTAAGATGAAACGAAATGCTACAAAGCATAAGGTAAATATGACATGTTAGGATGAAGAAACAAGGTATAGACCAATGCATGACAAGGGTAGCAAAAGTGTGCGCAAGAGGTGGCAAATGCAATGCATGACCAATGCATGAAAATGCATATGTGGGCTAAGGTGTGTTAAATACACAACCAATGAACCAAACATGTTCCTAATGAGGAAACATGAAAAACTCCAAGGTTTGGTACTCATCAGAGTCCAAATAAGTGAGAAAATGCCTAAGAGGCATTTTATCAAACACCTAGCGTGCATACTATGAACAACAATGTAAAACAATGCATGAACATTATGAAATCCACCCTAAATACATGCTCTTTTTGTCACAAGGGGCTAACATCTAAAACAAATCATCAAAAGAAACCAATCCCAAATAAGAATTTGACAAAAAATAAGTTTTCCCAACCCCTATGATGAAAATCCCAACCAAGAGCACAAAACGCTCCAAAATATAATTTAAGGATCCAAATCAATAAAAAGAGTTTAAAATAACCTTAGAGATGTTAATGGAATGAAAAACCATTCAAATAGATTAGGTTTTTATGTAAAAATATTGAAAGAAGGGTTTAAAAGAGGAAGGGAGAGGTTTAAAACAAGATTCCCACGAAAAAGCTCTTTAAAAAGTTGTTTCTGGGCATTTGGCGACTGGTCAAGTCATGAACGAGTCGCCAGTGAGCCGTGAAACCATTCTGTGTGAACTCATGACTAGGCTCACGACTAAGCAAGTCGCTAAAATGAGTTGCCAAATTTCGCGATTGGGCAAGTCGCTAAAATGAGTCGCCAAATTTCGCGACTAGAACTCGCGACTAGGCAAGTCGCCAAAACTAGTTGCCAAAAAATCTGACATTAGTTTTTCAACCCAGAACATGTTTAAACTCTGAAAAATAAAGTATGCACTAAACATGAACACAAAGAGTGATAAAAATCACTTCCAAAAACATATAAAATAATTAAAAAAAATTTCGATTGATCCATATAAAGTTGAGCACACACACATCACATTTAAACAAGTACAATTGAGCAAATGCATAAGGCATTCATTGAACATTAAGCATGTGTGTTGTGTGTGTGTATCAAGTGTGGAATAGTCCTTAGTCTAGAATGAAGTTTCAATGATCAATTCAATCAAGTCATACACAATTAATACTAAGACAAGTGATCTATCTCACTTATAGAAATATGTATATATAACCTCCCACAAGAAAATGATTACACAACTTTGAAGCTTTTCATTTGACTTCTTTACAATTCATAACATTTGATCATTTTGAATCAATATATCTCATTTTAAGATCGATGCTTGAAATTTTTAATATTTCAATTTGATGTACAAGCCTTTGGCTTTTGGGCACCATTCATTTTCATAAAAGTCGTTTTTCCTTTCTCTTAGTCAAATACTAGTATGTGCGATGACTTTTACAGCTCATTATCTTTTTTCATTTTGAGATTTACATTTGTTGAGCTTTTTAAGCAATAAAAATAAAAGAGTGGAAAGATATATAGACATAAGTCTACGCATGTATCAAGACCAACATGACTATTGACTAATCATTCATGACAAACTTGAAGATCAATTTACAACAATCACACAAAGTTGTCAAGATTTTTCCCCCAAAGTTATAAGTGCATAAAGAACAAGCTAAGCTTGTAAATGCACAAAACCATAAGTACAAATGTATAAGGCAAAACTCACATGTAATATGTACTTAAATATATACGATCAAACTTTTTGAATTTTTCACTTTTTATGTAGTTTTGGATTTTTTACTCACATAAAACTAAAACATAAAAGTAAGATCAAAAACAAAATAATGCATACAAAAAAAAAAATGCAAGAGGCACAATTGCATGAAGATATGGCATCTAATGCATAAAGGGTCCTACAAAGATTGAAAGAATAAGATCAAAGACCAAAAGAGCAAAAACTCAACCATAGGAACCCTTCTTCATCCAAACGGAACGATTGTTTGGAATGAGTGTCTCAAGAGAAGTGAGACGAGGTTTGGAAGAATGAGAACTAGAGATGCACATAGTCAAGAAGTTAAGAGCATTAAACATTTTCTTTAACAACATGTTATTTTCACTTAAAACCGGTTTACCATTTTTAGCAAAACTTCCAAGAAACTCAAGTTTCTTTTTTCTTTTAATTCTTTTAAGAGCATGAAGCTTAGAGCAATGAGGTCTTAGATGACCAAAAGCACTACAATGGTGACAAACAATGTGTTTAGGTCCATTAGGCTTTTTGGGAATGGATCTAGCAACATGGTTTTGTTTTCTTTTCAACTTATGACATTGAGGTCTTATATGACCAATCACACCACAATGGTGGCAAGTTGGAACAAACTTAGATCTATCCAAAGACTTAGGTTGAGATCTAAATAAAGGTTTTGACTTAACAGTCTTTCTCTCCACCTTTTGATTTCTTTTATATGGAGGAATGTACACCGATTTGTCATTTGGGGTAAAACACACGATAGGCACAAAATCGGGTACCACAACATGATTACAACAAATAATTTCATCTCTTTTAACAATAGGTTCAGCAATCAAATACTTGGCATGCATCTTAAGAAATTTATTTTCACATTTTAGCTCATCAACAAATTTGTTAGACAAAACAAGTTTAGCATCCAAGTCCATATTCAAACATTCAAACTCTTTCAGCTTTTCAACAGAATTTTCAGCAAGCTTCTTATATTTTTCAACCAATTTGTTGGATTCATTGAGCTTAGCAATCAAATCATCATTTTCACAAAATAACTTGTTCAAATCCTTATTAAACTTCTTAGCATTTTTCTTTAAGAGTTTGACGTTAGGAATATCAATAACATCCAAAGAATCATGTAACATAGCATCACAATCAAGAGGATTCACACTTATAGAGGCGTTTTCACAAACACGTGGCATGTTACAATCAACACCAACCAAATCATACAAAGATGCATACAAAGCACAATCCATGGCAAATAAACACAAAGGGTCAAGGATCACACTTAGGTATTTAAACTATAATAAGTGTACCTGCTCTGATACCAATTGAAAGTTCAATATGTGTCTAAAACACCCTTGAACATTTAGATCCCAAATTATAAAATATCAATTCAAGCTTATAATCAAACAAATAATGTGTAGAACATGAACATAAGCCAACCACAAAATTGATAACTAATCTATGCAAAATATAAACGCATCCACAACAGTAAATATAAGGCAAAGATAAAGGGAAGGAAGATGCAAACACACGGACAACACACGATGTGTTATCGAAGAGGAAACTGAAGTCCTCGGCATAAAACCTCTCTGCTGCCCTCCAAGTGGTCAAATAATCCACTAAAAAATGTAGTTGGGATGCATGAACAGCAAAAGACCCTCCAAGCCTAATCTACCTAAGTATCTAAGCCCTCCAAGCTTCTTGCTCTAACGAAGTTACGCCGAACCTATTTCTTCTTTAGCTTCTCGGATTCCGCTACTATACCATAGCATCAACCAATGTATATTGGTTCCTTCCAAACTGCTTCCCTTGGCACCAAATGAACCTTCTCATAGACGTAGGTGTAGTGAGATAAGGATTTGGCTAAAGGCCTTTTATGAATGTAACAATGGAGAGGAAAAGAGTAGAAAAATTTGTAGAGTCTCTAAGGTAAAGATTGGGGATAAGGCAATCTTGTTTTTCTCTAAGATTTCTCTCACAAAAATTCTCTTTGGAAGCTCTATCAAATTAATGGGTATAAGGGTCTATATATAGTGGTGTGGGTTTGGAATATGAAGAGTTAGTTTTTGTCAAATAGGGCTGATTGGCGGCTTGATCTCGTGGCTTGTCCAAGTCACAAGTTCAAGTCGTGACGTAACGGCTTGGCCAGCTTGGGACTTTTGTCTTGTAGTACGACAGCTAGCGCAGCCCTTCAGCTTCCCTGTGTGCTTCTCACGTGCTTGCATTTGGCAGCTTGCCAATCGCGAGTCACCCGCAAGTCCTAGCTGCGAACCCCTGCTTTCTTACACATACTTGAGCTTTTCTTCACCTCTTCTCACACACTACCCTTACATTAATCCCACCTAAATACAGGGTTACTAAGTGCTAAATTACAAGCAAATTAGCACGGAATATGGTCAACAAGATGGTTGACAAATTTCAACCTTACACATCTCACTATACTTTATCTATAAGTTATAAATGCACTAGTAAACCTTTACTCCATGATCACACTCAATCCAATTCATTCTTATTGAGAGATGTGTCTTATAAAGTTAGACATCTATATATATATATATATATGCAAAACTTAGAGAAAATTCAATTAAAGTTCAATTTTGCGTCATGTGTCCTAAATTAATTATTTTTAGAGATAGTTTTATTTCTTAATTTTTGAGTCAAATGTGGGATCATATCATAAATATCCATCCAAGTGAGTTATTGTGCATAAAACCAAAGATTCTAGAATTAATGGATATAAGAAAATTTAAAAAGAAAATGGACAATTTAGATTTTCTACCTAATAATATTCTTACAAGACATTTTAAAGAGTTAAAAAAAAAAAAAAATGAAGAAGAAGAAGAAGAAGAATGACTATCAATAATGTTTAAATTATATATGTAAGAATTATACTATGCATTTTAATGTATATATTCTAAGTATATCCATGCATAAGCATGAAGTTACAAGTTAGTTAAATTTAATTAAAGATAAATATAAATTATAATTTTATTTAAAGATTTTCTTCTAATTTCTTTAATTTTCTTTTTTTATTAAAGATGAATTCAATTACTCCTATAATTATTATTATTATTATTTTTAGTGACACGTAAATTTAAGAATAGACATTAAATTTAATTGATTAGGCTGTCTTAATAATGCATGCATGATTATAATTTGGCCTGTGTGTGCGTTTTTATAAGTCCACTAGCCGTAGACCCACGTGATGCTTGAGAATATATAAATATTTTGTAATGAGGTGTAATATATAAAAATTAACAATTACTTCAAATATTATTTATTTTTAAAAAAATTTCTACAAGTATTTTTCATCTTTTTATATCTACAAAGTACAAATATATCATACTATTATATTTTGTATGTTTGATTAATATTTTTTTAAGATGAACTATATTTTTCTAACTTCTGTTGTAGTGTGTTATATTTGATATACAACTAAAATTTATAAGTTTCCAATTTATTATTCAAATTTCTCATCTCTTAAGGAATAATGAGAATATCATAATAATAAAAAATCATCACAAAATTGCAATGTTATCTTAACAAAAATTAAAATGAAACAAAAGGAATAAAGGACATACTTTATATAATTTATTACTCAAAATTGGTAAGTATATTCAAATTCATCGCCATGTAGAATGTGTTTTGACATAAACTCAAATTCCTATTTCTAAAAAACTAAGTACTAACCGAAATCAAAATTCAACCAAAGCTTTAAAAGGGAGAAAGAAGACTTTGTAATGGGAAATTTAAAAAAAAAAAAATACCAAAACACATATTTAACTATAAAAAACCATCAACCTTAATCAGAATTATAAGAAAGAACAAAAATCCACAAGAGAGGGAGAGAGAGAGTATTTACAATTTTTTTCTGGGGAAAATATGGATTGAATGGAAGAAATGATGTCAAATTTATACAAAATAAAATGGGAAGAAGAAGAGTCAAAATATAATATAGAGAAAATGATGAAGGAAGTATGACAGTAAAGTAGAGAGTAGTCAGAAGATGAAGACAGTCAAGTAGAGAATAGTGGGGAGATAAAGAGGTAAAAATTTAATAGACCCTCACTTATACTAATTTCCATCAAAGACCAAATTGGCAAGCGCGTGCCATTGATTCTATTCACGTCCACTACACACATTCATCAACATGTCTATATACAAATCATGCACTTGCCATTACATTCATTTCATCAATGTTTTGAATTTCCACAAAGAATCAAAATAGTGCATATACGAATTGTAAGTGTGTGAGTCACTTATATTATCATGATATTGTGGTCAAAGTTAGTGGCAAACTTGTTGAACTCGACCAATTGTTTTTGCCTCAGAGAAGATGGCTATTAGCATTCCAAGTCATGAAGTTTAAATGGCTATGGGAAATTATCATAATGTATCAGCTGCTATGCCCCAAAAATAGCAGTTGCTCCTACCTTCATTGCATTACATCAACTATATCATATTATGTTTAATAAGGAAAGAAACAGAAAAATATGAAATTGAAAACTCAAGTATAGGAGTATTGCTATGTTTTGTCTAAAAATCATGTACACAATATTCTAGACCTTCAATAGGAGACAATTCCAAAAAGAAAATCAAGTAGTTGAAAGAAAGTAGCATAATCCAAAATCTAAAACTAAAAACCCAATTGTTGTTCATGTACACAATATTATAGATAGCTATTCAAGAATTAAAAACCAATTAGTTTCTCCATTCGCATAACAATTAGCTTAAAGCTAGATACCAATGGAATTTTAAAATAATTCAGTTTTTTGGATTTCCTCACTCCTAAAATTCCAAACAATTTCTCAAAATCTAAACAATCCCTAAAGTTGTTCGTCAACCAAATAGGCCAACAAAAGTCCAAAACACAAAAATTCCAGCCACAACACAACAATCTACTTAAGCTGGTGTGCTTTGAAGAATTAGAGTTTCATTTAAAAAAGTTAAGATAAAAAGATTTAAATTGTTACACCCCAAGTTCTCTACAACAAAAAAAAAAAAAAAAAAAAAAATTAAGCTTCAAACTATGCTTTGTTTTCTCTTCCATTCGCCCACAATTTTTGGGACACCAAACAGTCCAACTAAATAATAAACAACAAATTATTAATATAAGGAAAGAGAAATCTTATATAGCTAATGTGTGTTGAACCATAAAAAGCAAATTATCAAGCACCACCCAAGAAAAACAACAAATTTATTCCCCTTTCCTTCAAAAGGTTCTAAGAAAAAAAATAATTACCAATTGATTGGTATGAACTTCAATAGAATAAAAAACTTCCAGTGATTGCAAGGCTTAATTGTTGATATCTATCAAGAAATTGACAAACAAAACAAAGATAAAAATGAAATTTAGGTCAACATATAAAACGATAGGAAAAGGAGAACAATAACGATTTGTCTTTGATAAAAATGAATAACATGCTTACTATAAAATAAATACCAAAACGGAAAACATCACATTGAAGTTAATTATCAGACAGAAAAACATTATGGCAAACATATTGAAAGTAACATTCCTACAATCTAGAGAAGGGCAACCATAAAGCAATTTATAACAAACATGATCAAATGCTCAATTCAAATCAATTTTGAAAAAGAAAAAACATATTTGAATAGTTTTAAGACCATGAAAACTTAAACTCATTCATCATGAAATCCCAAAATTGAATTACATTTTTTTTTTCTAGTAATGAGATGGAAATAAATAAATAATAAGAATAATATAGCAATAACAAAAAGAACCATTAGTAGGGAAAAAAAAAAAGTGGTTGAAACATTAAAAAAATCAACCAAATGAGAAACAAAATTGGAGAAAGAGAGAGAGAGTATTGACCTTTTTGTCGTGGATAACTTGGAAAAAAATAGGGGAGAGAGGTGTAAATGAAGTAATTAAGAAGAAATTTATATGAAAATTAAGATGGAAGAGAAAGGGTGGAAGTAGATGAAAGGTTGAATAAAGTGAAACTATTGAATTTAAGAAGATATAATGGAAATTTTTTTAAAATCTAAAGAAAATCAAATGAAAATTAAAAAAAAATAAAATTATTGGAGGGGATGAAATATTGAACTAAAAAGACAATAATTGAAGAAGATGAAAAGTTGAACAAAGTAAGAATTGCAAATAAATAAATAAATAAATAATAATAATAAAAAAGATGGTAAAGATGTAGTTCATAAAGAACTTTATAAAATTTATTACAAAACTCCATTATTATATATAGTATAGATATGTATAGACATTATTTTTGGTTTTTTTATTCTTCATTGATAATATTATTTAGTTATAAACATCTAAATAAAAGTAGACAAATATGTAAAGGTAAAATTATATATAATGTTAAACCACCAAAGATGAATGTATAAAGTCAATAATCTATTTATATTTTTTTGTTAAACATGTCAGTAATATAAAAAATAGAAATGTTTTAAATATTTAAAAAGCATTTTTGGTAGATTGTAATATATAAAAAAAAAAAAAAAAAAAAATCTCAATGTTTTATGTAACTTTTCTCATGAGATCAATATTGTTGACAACCTTTATATTCAAAAAACATTGAAACACATAAACAAAGAGATTAATTGTGCAGAATTGCAAGAGTATATATGTGATATTAGTATTTCATTTACAACATATACATGATATATACATGATTCATGGTTAGTTGGTATGAACTGTAATAATTACATCCTCTTCAATGATAGCAGCAGCAACTTCATGTTGCATTAGTAACTTAAAATCATCTTTAACAGCGAGGCCATCTCTCCCCTATAGCCTTTAATTTCATGCACACTTCAAGCATCGCCAATTGCTATGAACCATAACAATTACATCCTTTTCAATGATAGCAGCAGCAAATTTAGGTCGCAATAGTACCTCAAAATTTTCTTTAACGGCAAGGCCATCTCTCTGAACACAGCTACATTGGCCTTCTATAGGTACAAGGTTGAACACAACTACAAGAAATCCTAGGGAACTGAAGTATTTCACCATCATATCCTTTCTAAAACAAAGATTTATCAATGACATAATACAGACCAAACGTTGATTCCGAAAAGTTATGAAAATTAGTTAAGAATTATAAACCTAAAGTAGAGATCCAAGTAAAATATAAAAAATAAAAAATAAAAAAAAAAAAAAAATCAACACACAAAGAGAGAGAGAGAAATAACCTTTTTTTTATGAGGAAAAACTATGCAGAGAATGGAAGAGAATGACAAATTTATAATGAAATGGTGTGAATAAGAAGAGACAAAATAAGAGAAGATGAAAGGAAAGATGAAGAGTGATATTAAAGTAGATGGTAGTGGGGGGATGAAAAGGTAAGGGAGGGAGAAAGGTTGGAGTAAGTAAAAATATTAAAAAATAAAGTAAATGTTAAAAGATTAGAGAAAAATTGGAAAGAAATAGTATAATGACATGGTAGAAGTAAATAAATAATTAGTGGGCTAGATTTATTATAAGGTGATAGTGGAAGTAAGTAAATAAGTAATGGGCTGCATTTATAGGGCTGGGGTTTATAGGGCTGAAAATTGTAAAAACTATTTTAAAATTGTAGGAAAAATTATATTACAAAATAAAAGAATGACGTGGCAGCTGATGTGGCATAATGTGAGAGTAGCAGTATTAAACGCTACGCTTCAGCTTTTAGTAATATATAGATTTGAGGTGACATATATGCAAAATTTGAGTTGCAAGTCTTGTGTACAAAAAGGACCAAAAGACTTAAAAGAGTAGATTTTCCATTTTCTATTCATTCCAAGTCTCCAGTCTACAAGGATTTCCATGACTTTACTGACATGCACAAGTTTTTTTTTTTATGAACAGAAAATTTTATTGACAAACAAAAGAAACGAAGACTAAGCAGCAACTACAGCAAATAAGAGTTCAGAGTTAATTACATCCATAAAAGGGCTAGGAGCTTAACCCTGACCAAAACAACCAGCTAATTTTTTACTTAAACACCAAGAAGCTAAAACATGGGCTGCTTTATTTGATTCTCTAGGACTCCACCTGAAAACAAACTGTTGGCCATGGAAAGCCCACGATAGGGTATCTGCAGTTATGGATGAGATTCTCCAAGGTACTTCATTAAAAGGGGTTGTGAGAGCATCAATACAAGCTTTAGCATCGCTCTCAACCACTACAAACTCAAAACCACAAATAACAGCAACGTAGGTTGCCAAATTAATGGCTTCAGCTTCTGCTTGGATAGGGAGGGAGGTTTCCACCCGTTTGGACATGGAAAAAATCAAATCCCCCTTCCAATCCCTTGCCACAATGGCAATGAATGAATGATCTAACCCCACCGCCGCATCGCAATTAATTTTAACAGCTCCATGCTCAGGCCTTATCCAAGAAATACAAGGTCTAGGCAGCATAGAGGGGGCAACAGTGAGCACAGTTCTATGTTCATAGAATTTTTTTAAGACTACTTGGAGTTCTTTGTTTGGGGAGAAAATAGTTTCTTTATGAATAGCTTGATTTCTAACAAACCACAAATGCTCCAACACCAAAGCCCCAAATAAAAAGAACCCCTCCCTGTCAAAAGGGCCATGGAAAGATACTTGGGGGGATAAAAGAAAATTGATGAACTGACTTGGGCAATCAAACTGTATTGCATCTGGTCTGCAGCCCCACTCATTACCAGCCCACAAAAATCTTGCAACATGATAGTAAACAAATAGATGTAGGGAAGATTCAGGTGAGGCATCACATAGGGGACACTTAGGATCCATGGCTGGAAAGAATCTTGTCAATTTTTCCTTGGTTGGCAGAATATCTGAGGCCATTCTCCATAAGAACATCATCAGTCTATCATGAATTTTCGATTTCCAAATTTTGGACTTCACCTGGTCAGAAACATTAGGCTCAAAATGATCAAGAAGTTCCTTGTATGCCGACTTCACTGAGAGCTTGCCATTATGGGATTTTAGCCATAGCCAATTGTCCTCCCTTTGACTCACTTTGACTGGAATTTTCTTGATAGCCTTGGCAGATTCTTTAGTAAATAATTCATAGAGTTTCGACTCATTCCATATTGATTTATCTGGTGTTAGAATCTGTGACACCACCAAGCATCTAGACTGTATTTCAGGAGACAAAGGAACCGGTTTATAGTAAGGAAGGTCAGGGACCCAAGGATCTTCCCACGTGAGAATGCTTTCCCCATTGTTGACTTGCTTACAAGCACCAACCACAAGAATAAGCCTAGCTGATTCCATGCTTTTCCATGACCAAGAAGCCTTCTTGGATGGATCAACATCGAGCCAATTTCTACTCACCTTGTATTTGGCAATGAGTGCATGCACACATGGTTTGTTTGACTGATTTAAAATCCACCAAGCAACTTTGGAGAGGAGGACCAAATTAATATCTGAGAAGTGCCTAAAACCAAGGCCACCTAAATATTTAGGTAGGCAAAGATTGTCCCAAGCAAGAGGAGTAAAATAACGATTTGAATTCTTTGATGGGCTCCACCAAAATTTTTTTTAGCACACTATCCATCTCTTCACATAAAATTTTTGGAATGAGAAAGCAAGACATAGTGTATAGCGGAGTAGCCAAGGCTATAGATTTCACTAGAGTTGCTCTACCCATCCAAGATAAGGATTTGCACTTCCAACTGCTTACCTTAGATTCTAGAGATTCTTTAAGGTAAGCAAAGTCCTTCTTCTTGCTGCTTGAGAGAAAAAGAGGGACACCCAAATATTTAGTACCTTGGGAAAGCTTCTTAATACCTCTTTGACTCCTAAGCTGATTCAAGAATTGCGGATGAACCCCTTTTGAGGCGAAGACCCCCGATTTCTCAAAATTGATTTGCTGCCTTAACCAATCACAATATTTTCTTAGGATGTTCATGATCGCATTAATCTCTAAATGTTTTGCCTTGCAGATCAATAAAGCATCATCTGCATAGAAGAGTTTTGAGATTCGAGGGATTGATGGGGCAATCTTAATGCCATTTATTAATCTTTGGGCCGAGCATCTATTGATCATTCTGGCAAGAACTTCGCTTCCAATAATGAAAAGATACGAGGATAAGGGATCCCCCTGTCTTAGGCCTCTTGAAGGCATGATTCTAGGGCCCTTTCCCCCATTTAGCAAAAGAGTAAAACTCACAATAGATATACATTGGTATATGAGGTGAATGAACTTCTAGTGGAAACCAAAATTTTTTAATACCTAGATTAGGAAAGGCCACTCCAATCTATCATAAGCCTTTTGGAAGTCCAACTTCAAACCCACAAACCCTTTTTTCTTCTTTGTGGTGGAGAAAGAATGCACTACTTCTTGGGCCAACAAAACATTCTCAACTATATTTTTGTTAGGAACAAAAGCTGTTTGTGTAGGGTCAATTATCTTATCCAGCAGTGGTCTCAATCTTGCCACCAGAATTCTTGAAATGACTTTGTAACAAAAGTTGCATAAGCTGATAGGTCTGAACTGTCCAAAGTTATGGGCACCTTGAACATTTGGGATTAGGGTGATGAAGGTCTCATTCATCTCCCTTAGCAGCCAACCATCTCTGAAAAAACTTTGAACCGTAAGTATAAGCTGGTTCCTAACAATATGCCAAAATTCTTTAAAAAATAATCCCAGCATACCATCAGGCCCAGGGGCTTTCAGAGGGTTCATTTCTAAGACTGTTTTTTGGATTTCTTCTTTCGAAGGGATTTTAAGCAGCTTTGCATTTTCAGCTGCCGAAATACTTGGTTCAATTAGCTTCTCCAAGTCGGCAGGGAAGGAAGGATTTGAAGTGCTAAAAAGCTCATTGAAATGATCTCCAAAATACTTCTCAATATTCTTCCTGCCATAAATTCTCTCCCCATTCTCTAATTTAATCTCTGAGATATTATTTTTTCTTCTTCTAATCAGTGTAGAGGCATGGAAAAACTTAGAGTTCCTATCCCCCTCTTTTAGCCATAGTTCACGAGACTTTTGCTTCAATCTTATCTCTTCTCTGGTCTGCCACTCTTCTAATTCCATCATAAGGCTTGCTTCCTCCTTCAAAGCTTCAATACTGGGAGGTTTTTCCTGGACTACTTCAATGCACCTTTCTAACTCCAGGATTTTAGTTTTGGTTTGACCAAAGCTGGTTTTGTTCCACTTACTCAGTAGTAAGCTAGAGTGTGATATTTTTTTCATTAGATTGAAACCATATGATCCAATAAATTCTTTCCTCTAGGCATGGTCAATAATTTCCTCACATTTAGGGTCTCTAGCCCACATCGCGTAAAAACGGAAAGGCTTGTCTATGATATTATTCTCAAAATGGGTGTCGAGAAGTATTGGCTTGTGATTCGAAGTAGGGGCAACCAAATGCTTAATTCCTGCTTTAGGAAACATCTCTTGCCACTCTTGGTTGCAGCATCCCTGGTCCAATCTGATTCTAACATGGACTCCACCACTTCTACGACCCACCCATGTGTATTGAGGCCCATGGAACCCAAGCTTAACAGCAACTGCATTAGATAGGAAATAACGAAAGGGCTAGGAGGAAGAATCCCCCCTGCTGCTTCCACCACACTTATCTGAGCTTGAACTATAACTATTACAATCGCCCAGCAACAACCACGGGCCTGAGAAAGATTCAGTCAAGTTTGTGACTAACTCCCAAAAGGCTTCTCTGTGGGTTACTTTAGGGGGTCCATAACCAGAAGAAGAAGCCAGACATCTGAAGGGGGGTCAGAATAAACTAGACATGCAATGATATTTTTATTATCATAGATAACTTCCAAACTAACTCCATTAACCCAATATAAGGCCAAACCACCAAATTTATTTTCTGCATTTACACAAAAACAGCCTCTATATTTCAAACATTCTTTGATTTTTTCTACCCTTGGAGACTTTGCTTTTGACTCTGAGATGAAGATAATGTCTGGGTTTTCTTTATGAACAAGCTCCTTAAGAGCTCTGACTGTTGGGGCTCTCCCAGCACCCCGACAATTCCAGGATAGAATTCTCATACCCAAAACAAGTACAACAATTGGAAAAAAACTCACCCACACATTTAAGGACTCCAACATTCAGCAAATAACATCACCAACTCAATGCAAAATAAAACCAAGCCTTAAAGAAGCCCAACAAAACACAACAGAGAAATTACCATTTGGAAATACCTCACCGAAGATGCGTTCGTTGTCGAAGATTGGCGTTGATTTGACTTTGTCTATGAATAGTTGCGGCAAGACCACCATCCGGAATAAAAGCACTTGCTACTGGCGGAGCGAATCGAAAGGAAACTTTGATCCACCCAGTGGGTATGTCCAAAACCCGCACCAGGGCCCACGCACAGCAAGCTGACCCACTGAACAGAGAATACAAACCAGACCACTAAAAGCAGCGCTGATTTCACCTTGTGTAGACACTTGAGGATGGTATGATTATGTGGGTAAGTCTATTGAGTTTTGGGGAAATCTTAGAGAAATTGATATACTGGAAAGACCCACAATGAGAGTGGGGAGAAGAAGATCCGCGCACTGAAAGAAGGGGGAAAGGCCACACAGGGGTGGAGAGAAAAACCACACAGTGGTAGGGAATGATCACACGGAGGTGATGGAAAAAGCCACACAGAGGTGGAGAGACGGACTCCTACAGGGGAGAGATAAAAATCTTGCCCCGACACGCACAAGTTGAGCTGCAACTTGTAGGGATATTTCAGTCAACAAGTCACAATTTTTAATGTCCATAATTTTCAACTGGAGAAGTTTATATTTTATTTCAAATTAAAGTAAATTCGATCTCAAAATAAAGCGAATAGTTATTCATCTAATCTTAAAAATATTTAAATGATCTAAACTTTAAAAGATTTAAACATAAACGAAAATCTTAGATAACTCCTCATGCCCAAATTAAGCAGTCCTTTAAATTAAAACATAAAATCCTAACATATAAGAAACTTCTTCAAGAACAACTAATAAGTGCTTAAAATCTCAATAGTTGCTCCCTTGCATAATAACGATCACGTTCTAGCACCCACTGGTCACTTGTCCCTATGAACGTGAGCAGCTTATCTGGAAAAATATAGGGACAATGCGAATGACCTAAATAATCTCTACGAGATTGAGCTAAAATTACTTGGTTCAATTTTGATTTTCTAGCAATCGCTTCTCACTCTAAGCAACGTTTCTTTTATCTGCTTTGTCCTTTTACCCTCTTTGTTTAATGGCTTGCAAGTTGATTTATGAATAAGCCTCAAGTGAAACACAAACTTTAATAAATTGTTTATCGTTTTTCTCTACTCTCGATTCTGACCTCGAATAAAGACAATTAAAAACGGAAAGAAAACAACCTTAAACTGAAACGATTTCATAAAGTTAGTACTATAATCTATCGAATTGGGATTGAAGGAGAAAAATGGTAAAGCTCTGTTTCCTTCTAGTGATGACACAGTCTACTCTCACTGGCTCACAATGTACATTTTTCTGAGTCACAAATTTGAGGCCCCTGTTAAATTTTCAAAATTGTAGGGTGAATTTTACTTCTATACTGTAATTTGCTGTTTCATTTTATGAAAATATTTGTAATGACATGTAATTTGCGTGACACTGGAATATATATTACCTATGTGTTTGTGGCTTATAGACAATGCTTTAAAATTTGCATTGGATAGCTCGGAATTGAAACATGGAACTATTAGGGACATTGATATTAATGGAAACTTCCTTGTTGAAGGCACTGAGAGGAATAGTCAAATGAATACTGTTGTTGCAGTAGATGAAGGTGTCAGGTACCTCACGTCTCTCATGGTTGAAGTACAGAAGCTCGCTGTGACAATAATTTAATTGGGGGGGGGGGGTTGGTGGGGGACGTTTTATTAAAGAATTATTGGGAAAAAAAGTCACACATTTGCGTTGCTGGGAAAATACAACTTTCCAGCACCCTAGTGTAGTAAGGGAACCAATGGTATGAGGTATAAATATAGATATATACAACAAAATCATTATTCAACAGTCCACCCACTTTAGCTAAAAGGTCAGGGCTAGTGTTGTCTTCCCAGTATGGATGGCTTTGTCTACTGCACCAACTGAAGATGGGCCGAAAAAGACCTACAATAAGAAATTATAGAATGAAATGTTAAAATAACAACAACAACAAAATAAAATAAAATAAAAAATAAAAGCGGTTTTTTGATGTGTCAAAATAGTTTTTTTTTTTTTTGAATGCTTAATGCTAGTACTCTAAGAGTCCGATTAGTAGAGATGGAACTAGTAAGTATTTTTGGCCCCCCTCCTCCCAATAAGTTACAAATTGGCCCATGAAAATGATAAAACCCAATTGACAAACAACTGTACTACAACATCTGTGTTACTGTGTGTGCTGTTTCTTACTCTTTCTTCTTAGATCCAAGCTATTTTTTTTTTTTTTATGAGTGTTAAGGTTGATTATTTGAATTTTGGTAAAAAAGATATGACTATTTTTGTTGAAAAGAAAAAAAAAATGCACAAAAAGAGAAGAAGAAAGATAGATGAATACAAATTACAAACCAAGTTAATGTACTTGTAGTGAGTGAGAGTGGGGTGCGTGGGTGGCCATTAATCAATGTGTGGGGGTGGGATGGTAGATGTGTTTGGCTATTAATTTTAACTTAAAATATTTAATTTTTTTTAACTTACTACTTGCTAGTTGGTTGTTTATTAGCAAATTTGTTTAATTTTATGTGGGGTATTATAGAATTGAATAGTTGTGTTAATAAATTGGTTCTAATGTGTAGTGTATAGTCATCAGCATTACAAATTTTATTATACAAATTTTATAAATTCATGCATCATTAATCTAAAAAAAATTGGGATTGAAAGGGAGATTGTTGCAAAATTTAGTAAAAAATCAACTATAGATGATTTTTGTTATTTAAAAGAATGTTGAATTCTATTTTTAAATTATTAATTTAAAATGTATTAATAAATGGTTATTTTGTTTCTACCCTCTTTTGTTGATATTTTCTTAACATTAAATATATGCTAACTTTTATTTTAAAGAAAAAAAAAATTTATTGAGGTTTTGGCCCCCCCTAAATTTTGATCCTAGTTCCATCCCTGCCGATTAGCTATAAAATCATCAACAGTTTTGCCATCAATCATGCATGAAGCAACAACAACATTATTAGAAAAACTGCAAGCCCATCAAGGGTGTAGCCAGGATTTTTTACCTGGGGGGGCCAAGTTACATATTCGTATGTTTGTCATAATTTATAAATATGTTGTATACAAGATGATCAAACTTAAAATATATAACAATATTTCTAAACTCAAATTTGTGTACAAAATTTTCCTAATTTGCTATAAACATGTATCAATTTAAAAAAATAAAATAAAATAAAGTTGGCATCTCCTATAAAAGGTATGCTCAACACTGATCCTTCATTAAATAAAATTCATCCATTATGAATTCTAAATGGAAATTCTTAGCAATTTCCTTTTTGAATCTTAAAAAATAGAATAAATCTTATGTCTATATGGAAGTCTAAATTCTCTTCTAAAAACAAATTATGTTAGCACCACTTATTAGGCAACTACCTATCCCTCCCCCCTCCCCCCCCCCCCCCCCCAACCAACAAAAAAATAAAAAAAAAAAAAAAAAAAAAAAGAAAACTTATCAAGCAACTAGATCCAATAGTAAAAGATATAACCAGCTAGAGAAAAAATGACATGATACAAGCCAACTAGGCATTTATTATAAGTTTTGGTGAAATGTTATATTTTATTTGGGTGGGACTCCACTAGAGAGTAGAGAAATTAGCAGTGGGATGTGGGGTTGACTGACTATACATTACAAGATTTTGAAGGAAAGAAAATAAAAACCAACCGTGGACTTGGACTTAAATTTTTTTGGGGGGCCAGTCATTACAATTTTAGAAGCCCAATTTATTTTTTACCTCATACCAATATACCATTACAAAGGATTTCAATAATTTTGGCCCCTAATGTTATAGGATGGTCGGTACAACTCCCTTCATGTCTACAAAATGTAATCATGTAATTAGTTTCGATGGCATAATCCATTTTGCTATAATGTATTTAGATAGCATCCAAAAGAAAATAGATTACTTACCTTGTCTAAACTTTTCCTAATTCTTCTCTACCAAATATATTTCTTGATTCATCAGCTCCCACATTGAAATTTCATAAAACGGCTTGGGCAGTGGCGGCTTCCGAACAAGAATTTCTTGTGACACATGTTTCATTGTAGGGCGAGATTTAGGATTTGAACGTAGGCAAGCCAATGCTAGTGTCACAACTAGAACCACATTCTGAGCAATTGTTTGGTTAATATGAGGTGAAAGGCGTGGGTCTAAGACATCTTTCAGCATGATATGTTGAGCAGACGATGATGCTAATGAGGAAATAAGCTCTCCCGGATGTCTTCCCATTGCTGTTTCGAGCACCACTACACCAAAGCTATAGACATCACATTTTTCGTTCACAACCATGGTGTAGGCAAGTTCTAAAACACAACACAAAAAAGTGTGAGCACAACTAAACTACTCAGAGTAAGAAATGCTAGGAATATCTTACTATACTATGACAATTATGTAGCCACTTTAGCTAATAAATATGTGAACATATGATCATGATTAATCTAATTTTTTCTACAAAGTTTGTTTGTGAAAGTAGAAGATAAATATTCACCAGGGGCAATGTATCCGTAGGTGCCAGCAAGTGTGGTTAAATTGGAGGAATCAGGATTTAGTGGTCTAGCAATGCCAAAATCTGCAACAAAAGCCTCCAATTCTGAATTCAATAAAATGTTGCTTGTAGTCAAGTCTCGATGGATAATTGTTGGAATGCAATCATGATGCAAGTATGATAAAGCATTTGCTATTCCTTTAATGATATTCACCCGCTTCTTCCAATCCAATTCCTTTGCTGTGACATCATTGCTTATGGCATAAAATAAGCTTCCTTTTTCCATGTATTCATAAACTAGAAACATGCATTGCTTGTGTAGACAATACCCATAAAGCTTCACGATATTACGATGACGAACTTCAGATAACACTTTGGCTTCATTCCTAAAACTCTTGTCAAAAGTGGGCTCTTGAGATTCTAAACGGTGAAGTTTTTTAAGGCAATCACTTTTCCACTTGGTAGCATTGCTCTGTAAACACTACCATAACCACCGGTTCCAATGCAATATCTGATGTCAAAGTCCTCTGTTGCTGTAATGATGTCTTCGAATGCAATATTTCCATCATAATTCCATATTGAGAATATATCCCCATTCCTCTTTGCTTTACACTCTGAACCAGTGTTTCCAATTATCTTCTGGCGAGAAAGGAGCACAATTCCGAGTAATAAGAAGACGAAGGAAATGACAATGGGAAGAATAATCTTTATCCATTTTGTGACGTTTTCGGTACTTGTGGAGCCAATATTAATGTGGGGTGATCCAAAGCAATAATCGGAGGCTGGGATATTTTCTTCACAACGTAAATCCTTGTTGCCCATAATTGTTTCCGGCCCAAAATAGTAACAAAAACACTCTGGGAGTGGACCAGTCAAAGAGTTGAAAGACAGATCCATTTCACGCCAGAAAACAAGATTGGGAGGAATATTACCGGTGAAATTGTTACGGCTAAGATCTAAGCACAGTAAAAAGCTCAAGTTCCCAAGCTGAGGAGGAATGCTTCCAGTTAAGTTGTTGCGGCTTAAAAGCAATTGCTCCAGAGCATGTAAATTCGTAAGTTGAGTTGGGAGTGGTCCACTCAGCTTGTTATGTGAGAGGTCTAAGACAGAAAGATGGACGAGATTTTGCAAATTGGTTGATATCCTTCCAGAAAGTTTGTTTGAGGAAAGATTAAGATATCGTAATCTGGTTAGCCGAGAAAGCTCATACGGAAGTGGACCAAACAGATTGTTTCCACCCAGGTTTAATTTAACAAGGCTTCTTAGGTTTGTCAAAGTATGAGGAAGTGGACCAATGAGCAAGTTATGAGAAAGGTTTAGAGAAACCACATTTTTCAGGTTTCCAATTTTTGAAGAAATAGGACCAAAAAGATTGTTTGTACCCAAATGCAGAACCATCAAATTCTCCAGATTGTAAATTTCAGAAGGGATAGTACTGTTGATTCGATTTGAATGTAAATCAAGATGAGTGAGATAAGTCAAAAGACCAAGAGTTGGAGGGATTGTACCATTGAAGTTATTTCTACCTAGGTATAATTCAACAAGGCTACTCAGGTTTCCCAATTGTAAGGGAATTGGACCGCTCATTTGATTGAAAGAAATATCAAACTTCTCTAATTGAGTGAGTTTTGCGAGTGAGAGAGGTAGTTCACCTGAAAGAGTATTCCCAGATAAGTCAAGGTAAGTGAGTTTAGAAATACTACCAATCTCTGGTGGGATGCTCCCGTATAGGCCCACTCTTGCTAGCTTGAATCGAACCAAATTTGGGAATGAAGAGAAATTGAAACTGCGTAACTGGACTCTCTTATTCAGTTCTGTAGAGTTTAAGTTGATCTCTATCACGCTTCCACCATCATTGCAAACGATACCGTCCCACTTGCAATGATCTGAGGTTGTTTCTTCATTCCTCCACCACCACCACCACAGAGTCTGGTTCAGAGCCTTTGCTTCTTGGGCAAGTGGCGGTGATTGAGGTTTTGCAACGTTAGAAGTATTCGCGCCACCCACATGGTTTATGATTATGATAGTAGTAATCCAAACTAATATCACAAGGGAAATGGAAACAGAGGATGGCATGTTTAGTGGATAATTGATGATCGTTTTAGTTCAATACAATTTTACTAAGCAAAATAATTGATTATTCCGATTGCAAATAGTTCATTTAGACATTATACAATTGTCGCATGGAGGGAGCGGTCTTGAATCTCCAGTCTCCTGCTGCATGTGGGACCCACGAGAGCTTGGAAAAAAACATGCGATTGCCGTGTGGAATCTTTTTATCAACAAACAGTGTAGTCGATAAAGTGTCAATTGACTCGTGACTTACCTGAATAACCACAATACTATAGTCAATAAAAGTAGAGGTCCCTCTTCCACGAAATTTCCTCAATGCAATTTTCCATCAAGGGTGTCCCACATGTTCTGTATTTTCCACAAAGAGAGAGTCATGTGCGAACATCTTTATCATTGTAGCTTCTATGTTCTCTCCTAGAGCTTAAAAAAAATAAAAAATAAAAGTGTAAATGCCCAATTCTGAAATGAAAAGAGACATAAAAAGAATTTGTAAGGAAACAACGAGTTGTAGAGACTCAGCAAAGTCAGAACCACATAATAGAAAGTGTAAATGCCCAATTCTGAAATGAAACAAGTAGTTTTTTGGCCTGAAAAAGTTGAGGAATTTGAAAAACAAACCCCTCTAGAAAATCTAGATTGTGAAACTGTTACTCATGACAATAGAAAGGAAACAGAGCAACATAATGAGCTGGTAGGGACTTCTGATGTTTTAGCAGTTGAATCTTAGAGGATTTGCATTACAGGCGGTTCGTTAAACGTCAAGTGTGTTTCACAGATTGTTTTTAATAGTAATGTGATTGGTAAGAGGTACTTGGAAAATCTAAAGCTAATTGATATTTCAAAACTCAACAAAGCCGCGTGAATTGAATGCTTATTTTTGTTCTGTTCTAGTCTTTTCTTTTTTCGCTGAATTGTCCTTCTATTCTAATGAATCATAAGTTTTCATTAGGGTTTAATTGGGAGAATAACAATATGACATATTTGCTCTTTTCTAAAATATTAAAGGAAAAATTGCTTGATTTTAAAGTTTAAGGGGGAATTGTAAACTACCCCAAACATAAATGATGAAATTTTTTTTTGCCCCCCTAAGTTTTTGTTTTTGTTTTTATGTGTAAAATTATGTATTTTTACTTAAAATTGTGTGCAATGAAAAAAATAGAAAAAGTCAACACATGAAAATTGTATATGAAATAGTAAATTTTGGCTCAACAAAAGCTGATTAAACCAACAAAAAATTTCTAAAAACACAATAGAATGACACAACATTTTCATAATACTTTTATAATTTTGTTCTATTTTATTTTAACTTGTAAAGAATTTAATATCTTAGTAGTTTCGAAAATATTGTGACGACAATAAGATGTCTTAATATTTTCACACGAAAAATGCTATGTTTATGAAATTTTACAACAAATCATAAATAGTAGGTTACTATATGTTGTTATTGGTGGGGAAAAATGTACCTTCATTGGAAAGTTTAAATTAGAACCAATAACAATTTACCACCTATGATTTGTTATGAAAGTGTCGTGAAAATTATTATAGATGTAACATTTCTTTTTTCACAATACTTATATTTTTAGTTGTGGTTGGTTCTAATATGGTATTTTATTATTTTATTTTGACCTATAATAAATAACACCTCAACAATTGATAAAATATTTTGCCAATTTGTTGTATTAATATTTTATTATAATGTAAAATAGTGCGAATTAGACAAACGAAAAATACTATAGCAAATCTATTGTAGCTTTACACATTCACAAAAAAATAGCAGCCAGCAAAATAGTGAAAATTGAACAAACAAAAACTACTGTAGCGAAGTTACTGTAACTTTTCCCGTTCACTCTTTTTATATACAAAAATGTACATTGTAATTATAGTGTAAATTTATATTGTAAACCCATAAAAATTGGTAAATGTTGTACACATTTGCAAAATATGTACAATATTTATTTTTTTTTTTTTTTTTGCAAATGTATTAATATTTGCCATTTTTTTGTGAGCAGGGGCAGTGCCACTTTATGGCCAGGGTGGTTTTAAAATTTTATATTTATCTTCCTTTAAAAAAAAATTTGGGAACACCCTAAATTTTTTTTATACCAATAAAATTAAATTTTGGTCCATAATTTAAGCAACTTAACAATATATTAGGGTCTTTTCAAGCAAAAAGAACCACATGTTTTAATATTTTTTTAAACCTATACTACAGCTTTACTTTTAGTTTTTACTTTACTTGACACACTGTCATTGTATAACTACTTTTCTTCAAAAACATTATAATATATATTATACAACTAATTGGTTAAAGTCACGCAATTTTATCTTTTTTCATTGTACAACTACTTTTCTTTTTTCATTTTCTGATTATTTTGATTAAAAAAATAGTAGTTTTAATTAATTAAGTGAATAAGCTTAAAAAATTACTTAATTTTTATATAACATCAATTAATTCATTATATATATATATATAATAAACTTTTTATTTCTATGATTATAATTAAACATGTGATTGTTCATTCTAAGTAAATATTATGTTTTTACATTTTGCTATCATATTATTAGAAATAAAATTATTATATTTTTATTTATATAATTTAAAATTTTATTAATTATATTATTTATGATGTCATCAGTTCGACCATCGGTTGGATCTCGGTCCGACTAAAAAACTAGTAATAGATCCTTTTTTTGGTTCTTTCACCATACTGGTTTATAAAACTATGGAAAAAACCAAAAAAAAAAAATTATAATAAAACCACTAACAAGGCCCAAACCAAATGCCAATAGAAAAGTCATATACAAAATCAATCTCATCTCAGACTAACACTATCACTACTCCAACACTAACACAATTACGTTTTTAACTCAACAAATATTAAAAAAAAAAAAAAAATCCTCACTGCCTCAGTGCCTCATGGATTCACAAGTTATTAAAAAATTAAACTAAAACTAAATCAAACCTAAAGGCTAAAAGTAAATAAGAAACTCACTTACTCTTCCCAGCCATCGCCATCCATCCCTGTTCCACAACATTAATAACAAGCACAACTGAACTCCACAAGCTTTATGTTGTAAAACTTTATGTAATTGCGTGTTTTTTGATTGTTGTTGTTGTTGTTGTTGTTGTTATTGTCAATATATAAATTTTTTTTTTATTAGATTATATAATTTATACTTCTTGAGGAACACTCTGGGAAAAATTCCTAGAGCCGCCACTAGTACAAAGTAAACATATAAAGATTTTAAAAAAACAAAAAAATAAAAAAAAAAATAAAAAAAAAAAACCTCAAACCAAATTGGTGAACTTGAAAAATGAAATATATATATATATATATATATAGGAATTCTTACTAAACCAAAAACACTGTTCATGAGCCTATTGCTTCTTTTTATATATAGTTTTTGCAAATGTTTATAATATTTGCTACTTTTTGTGTGCATACAATGTAAGCTTATATTACAAGTACAAAGTAAACCTATAAAAATATTAAAGAAACAAAAAAACAAAAACAAGCTCAAACCAAATTATTGAACTTTAAAAAAAAAAATACTCAATAAACCAAAAACACTGTCCAAAATACTGTTCACTAGCCTATTGAGTCTTTATATATAAACTAGTTAGGGTTGCACGTGCAAGGCACGTGTTGAGCCTTTAGTGAGAGAATTACTATAGATTTTTTTTGTTGAAGAATTATGAAGTCATGTACTTAAATTTAAAATAGCTTTTTGAATATCTATGTACTATGACAATTTCTTAGAACTTATTTACTAAATGCAATATCTACTCACCAAAAAATGTTACAAAGAATGATAATGAATGTCATCATCTTTCTCTAATATTTAAATTTTCGCAATGAATAATATTATATGCTACAATTTTTTTGAAGATCTTTATTAAATTAAATATTTGCAATCATCTACAATGAAGATTTTGTTATTCATATTTCATTCTTTATTATCTTCTTTTATGAGTCTAATTACGGTGTTTAGCTTATTTATTTTTAATGAATACCCTTTTAAGTAGGAAAATAAATTAAAATAAGAACAAAATAAAAAAAGACATATGTCATCAACGTTTTTATTAGATAAAATTATAAGTGTAGAAGATTTAAACCTAATAAATTAGTGTTCTCTAGGTAACAAATAGAACATCATATGTCATCATTCTAACTTTCCAAGCATGACTACCAGTCTACCACGTAAAATTCAAAATACACAAATAAATTTTTTGGGACATTAAAACTTAGTAGGAGTATATTAGACATTGCACAATGAAATATTTTAGGAATCATAAAATTTTGTTAGGGTTTAACTAAGAGAGAAACAATAGGGGTATATGCTTATTTACAAAATATAAATGATGAAATTATTCAACTTTACTTTAGGGGAGAATGCAACTACCCCGAACATAAAAGGAGGAAAGTGTTACTTCGTCAATTTTTGTGTGTGTTATGTGTGTGTAAAACAATATGTGTGTGTGTGTGTGTGTGTGTGTGTGTGTGTGTGTTTTTTTTTTTATTTTTTTATTTTTTTTTTTAATAACTTGAAACAATGTGTAAAAAAAATCAACCTAAAAAAATTATGCATTAAACAATGAATTTTAGTTCAACAAATTGAATAAACCAAAAAAGAAGTCTAGAAACACAACAACAAGTCACGATATTTTTACAATACCTTAATTTTAGCTATGGTGGGTCCTAGTCTGATATTTTATTATTTTATTTTAGACTAATGTTACGTCTACAATATTTTTATAATAAATCTTAGGTGATAAATTGTTACTGGTTTTAAATTGGGCTAACCACTTTTAACAGTATATTTAAAAATAAAATAAAAAGCCAATTGAAGAAAACTGTGCCTAAAACAATGAGTTTTGGCTTACTAAATTTGACTAAACAAAAAACGAAGCCTACAAACACAACAAAATGTCACACAAAAAAGAAGTTTAGGAATATAATAAAAAGTCACAACATTTTTGTAATATTTTTTATTTCCAATTGTGGTGAGTCCCAGTTTGATATTTTATTATTTAATTTTTACGTCCACACCATTTTTACCACGAATCTTAGGTAAAAAATTAAACTGGCTTTAAAATTATGCATTAAAAATAAAAAAGACAATACAAGAAAATTGTGCGCGAAATGTACAGTGAATTTTGGCTTACCCAATTTGACTATATATACTAAAAATGAAGTCTAAAAATATAACAAAATATTAAAACATTTTCACAATACTTTTATTTTTAGTATCAGAATAGATATATTTTTATTTTATTTGAGAGAAATGCTACATACATAACATTTTTAGAACCAATTATAAATGACAAGTTGTTATTGGTTTTAAATTGAACCCACTACTAATATCACTTTTTTATCCTTCAAAAATACCTTGCCACATAAATTTTTTTACAAAATTATTGTGAAAATGTTATAGACATAGCATTTCTTTTTATTTTATTTTATTTTGATTTATAAGGAACTGAGATTTCTTAATTTTGAAAATATTGTAACAAGAAGAAGATGTTATAACATTTTCATAATACATTTATTTTTAGTTGCGATTATTCTCAGTCTTTTATTTTATTATTTTATTTTGACTTTTAAAAAATTGACATCTTAATAATTATGAAAATATTGTAAAAATTTGTTGCGTGAGTGTAATTGTGTATGCACATATAATTGTGAAAAAAAAAAGGGCCAGTGAATAGTGCAAATCGTCAATAATTGTGAAAATATTATAAGAATTTGTTAAGTCAGTGTAACTGTACATACATATATAAATATTAAAAAAAAAAAGACAAAAACAGCACAACAAAAATTGGCATACTGTGATTTGTGGAAAAAAAAAAGCCTAATGAATAATGTTGTGAAAGTGTTATGAAAAATATTATGGATGTAACGCTTCTTTTTTCATAATACTTTTAGTTTTATTTGTGGATAATTTTAGTATGATATTTTATTTTGACCTATAAAAAATTAACATATCAACAGTTTCAAAAATATGTGACAATTTATTGGGTTAGCTAACAGTTTTATATTAAAAAAAAAAAAAAAAAAAGAGTGGACAGGATATTACCCCGAAAAAAAAAAAAAGCAATGGAAAAAAAAACCCTTCTTCAACATCCTATTCGTTCATTTCCTCTTCCCTTTCTTCAAATTAACTTAAAAAAATCCTTATTTCTCATTCCCTAATTTAAATCCCTCTGCTGTTATTCTTCAAAACTACTTGATTATATATTTCCGATGGCTTTTTTTGGACACAGTAAACCCTTCCTCCTCCTCCTCCTCCTCATCTCTTCCTTTTACCGATATCTTTTATGAAGACAGAAAGAAATACGATGTCTATCTCAGTTTGAGAGGCAGCGATAGCCGCGCAAACTTTATAGACCATCTATACTCTGCGATGAATCAGAAAGGCATATGCACATTTAGGGATGATGAGCAGTACAAACGAGGAAATTCCGTTCACTCGGAGCTAGTGAGAGCAATAAAAGACTCAAAAATTGCTGTCGGTCCTTTCGCAAAATCACGCTTTTTCCACTTGGTGCTTGGCTGAACTAGTAAAGATCTTTGAATGCAAGGAAAAGAAGATTTTGAAAGTTTTGCCAATTTTCCACCATGTGGATCCTAGTGATGTGGGGAATCAGACAGGGGCTTTCGCTGATGCCTTTGCCAAGCATGAAGAACGTTTGTTTTAAACTACGGGTAAGAATTCCTTTTCAAAAAATGTTACTTATCGTTGCTTTAATTTCTTCATAGTTCAAATTAGATCTTGATGAGTTTATCGAACCACTCTCCAACCTCAGCGATCCGTAGTCGCAATTGATTGATGAGTTTATTGAATCACTCAGCAATCAGATGCCGCAAGATGGTTCCACCAATTGGAACTTACCACTAAGATATGATGTAACTCCAGATGAATCAGATGATGACGCAGATGAGATGGTGCAGGATTATGTAGCTGATTTGCCACTGGTAAGAAACTTTAATTGAATTCAAACCTACACGGAATTTAATTATTGAATTCTAGATTTTTATTTTTATTTTTAATAGTAAACACTGATGTGATTTAGATCAAATTCATAATTTTAACATCAAATTTTAAAAAAAAAGTCTTAAAAGATTTTAGGGAAATCATGACCTGAAGATACCATTTTGTTAGTGTAATTCTAGCCTGATTATATCATTGATTGAACTTGGTAATTTAACACACCTCTTCATCCACTGCCCAATTGGCCAAATTGTTGTTCCCTATCAGATTGGCCTAGAAGACTCCCCACCATGGCAGTTGACTGTCAAAGGTACCTGGGTTAGGATGCTTCTTAAGCCCAACCTCTTCCTCTACACCCAAAGCTTATATTAAGAGTTTAATTAATAAGATCTACTATCATGTGAGCACATGAAGCATTGCTCCCATAGTACTAAATAATTGCTCTAGTTGTTTGATCATCAAACAGTTGTTTCTAATGTCATATGATAACGACAATAATAATGCCAAAGATGATTGAGCAACTGAAAGGTAGTTTCATCAATTTGTGATTACCACCAAGATATGATGATTATATCGATGATGCAGTTGATGTGATGCAGGAAGCTCATGTGGTACCAGATGATGTAGCTGATGTGCCACAGCTAAGATACATAAACCCAAAGCTACATGTTTATGAATTATTTTATTCTGGACTCTATTTAGAATAATAAAAATTAGTGTGATTAAGAACAAAATTTGAAATTTTTATATCAAATTATAAATGTAAAATCTTAAAAGACTTTATTGAAAAATCATGATTTTAAGATACAATTTTGTTAATATACCATATCTGTTTAAATATATATATAACCTTGATTCTAGCCTGATTATGTCATTGATTGAGCTAAAATCAAGGACAACCAGTATGTCCTTGATAGTGATTGTACTGACAATGCAGCTGATGTGATGCAGGAAGCTCAAGTGGTGGAGGATCGTGTTGCTAATTTGCCACAGGTAAGTGACATTAATCCAAAACTACATGGTTACAACTTATTGCATCCTGGAATCTATTTAGAATAATAAACATCATTGTGATTTAGAACAAAATTGTGATTTTTAATATCAAACTTATAAATGTAAAATATTAAAAGACTTTATTGAAATCATGAGTTGAAGATACCATTTTGTTAGTTTACCATATCTGTTTAAATATGTATTACCTTGATTCTAGCTTGAATATATCATTGATTGAGCTAAAATCAATATGTCCTTGATAGTTCCATCAATTGGGATTTACCACCAAGATATGATGGTTGTACTGATGATGTGATGCTGGAAGCTCATGTGGTAGAAGATCATGTTGCTAATTTGCGACAGGTAAGAGAGATTAATCCAAAACTAGATGGTTACAAATTATTGCATTCTGGACTCTATTTAGAATAATAAACATTAGTGTGATTTAGAACAAAATTTTAATTTTAATATCAAATTATAAAAGTAAAATCTTAAATTGAACTCATGAGTTGAAGATAACCATTTTGTTAGTATACAATCTGTTATATATGTATAACCATGATTATAGGCTATAGCCTGATGTTATCATTGTTTGAGCTAATATCTAGGATAATCAATGTTTCCTTCAGTTTAGTCCCAATCAAGGATCCCCTTGTCCTCCTAGGTCAACTACAAAGCCATATATATTCAGGCAATCCCATTATATATTTGACAGTAAATTGACATGAAATGACATGGTCAGCCTGAAATTTTAGCCTTCTCCATAAGACGTGTGTCCCCTCACTAACTGCAACCATTGAGGAAGAAGGTGAGAAGAGAATCAAGAAAGGACTGAAGCATATAATTTCATGAAAAGAAATGTGTAACATGCCTTCCCACGAGTTCCTACTTTATGGACTAATTATCTTAAGAGCGAGATTCATGGAATGGAATCAAAAGATATCGCCTCCTTGAGTAGAGCCTGGTTAACTTATTGCCTTAGCTGCAATACCAAAATATTTTCCAGAAGTTCTTTGTCTTACCCTCAAAAAACAATTTTGCATAAATTAATAATTTTTTTCCCATGCCCATCCCCAATGGTTAATGTCGGTGGAAAATGGATCAAATTAGATAATTTAAAATCATTCAAAAAAGAAAAATAAAAATTGCATAAACCTCTAATTTTTGAAAAAGTATTTTATATCAAAGATATCACGTCATTCGTATCTAAATCCAATAAACGAGAGACGTGTGCAAAAATTACTACTCACTAACACATGTTTTTCATTTCTTAGTGAGATAGTTATTTTTGCTGACATATCTGACACTTATTAGATTTTGATACTACTGACATGGTATCATTTGATACCAAATACCTTCTTCTAATTTTTTGAAAGAGTTTTAACTTATAGCGTCAGTTTCTGATGATAGCTCTTTATCATTAGACTAAGATACCAATCGATTTCTAGTGTAGGTGGAGATTGAATCTTAGATCTTTTATTCAACCATCAGAAACTTTACTAGTTGAGCAAATTGGAACTCACCATAAACCTCTAATTTGTTCCGCTTTATAGATAGCCATGCCCTTTTTGTAGTCTCTCCTCCCTCCCAAGTCCCAATGTGTCAACGTGCCCACCTCTCTCAACCTTAAATGCAAGTGGTTGACTCCAACCAGATCCCTTATTAGCATGAAATGGTATCTTATGAGACCTCTTTTTAATATGATGTGTGGGTGTTTCACATATATGGGTCCCACTTAACGTGAGAAGGTGGTAATGAGACTATCTCATGAAATCTCATTTAGCAATGGCAAATTCTTAAACTCTGATGCGATTTAGATCAAATTCGTAATTTTAATATCAAATTTTAAAAGTAAAGCCTTAAAATTTTTTAGGGAAATCATGACTTGAATATACCATTTTGTTAGTGTACCATATATGTTTAAATATTTATAACCTTGATTCTAGCCTGATTATATCATTCATTGAACTTGGGAATTTAATACACCTTCATCTACTGCCCAATTGGCCAAACTGTTGGTCCCTCTCAGATTGGTCTAGAAAACTCCCCACCATGGCAGTTGACTCCCAAAGTACCTGGTTTAAGATGCTTCTTAAACCCAACCTCTTCTTCAACATCCAAAGCTCATATTCCTAAAACTTCTTACTATTTTCTGTAGTAATTTGTGACTAAATTTGGATGTTGAGAAACAAACAAATCCATGACCTAGACTCAATTAATACTGTACAAATCTCCAGAGATGTCAAAAATACACTTCTAATAATGTTATGTTTGGTCTTGCTCTGTTCCTCTACTTTTTTTTTGCTCCTTCAACTTGGATCTTGGATCGATTCACTCTTTCTTACCATGCCTAATTGCTCTGCTTAGAACATAAGACAGAAAAATCTCAATCAACTCTCTCTTATCTATTCATCAATAGAAGCTACCTTTATCTTAACATTCTCATTTTTGCTACACTCATTTTATGGATATGCAACTTAGCATAGCTGATTGTATAGTCATTTTATAAAATTTTCCCTTTAACGTAATAGATATCTTATGATAAAAAAAAGCTCCTGATGTGCTTCTCCACGTCATCCACTTTATTCTTATTCGATGATTCACATCCTCCTTAATCTCTCCATCCTTGTGACTTATTGACCCAAGATATCGACAGCTCTTGCTTTTTAGTATCTCTTGGATATCAAGTCTTATTGCTTCTTCATCTCTATTTCTACTTTTATTGTACTTACATTCCATGTACTCCGTTTTACTCCACTTAAACGAAGGCCTTTAGATTCTTTGGCCTCTCATTAAATTTCTAACTAGGTATTAACTCCACTTTTAGTCTTATCTGCTAAAACTATATCATCTGCAAAAAGTATACACTAAGGGAATTCTGCTTGAATTGATTTAATGAGCTCATCCATTACTAGTGCAAAAAGATATGGGCTTAATGTTGATCCTTGATGCAAACCTACAGTGATAGGGAACTCAATTGTGATTTCTCCACTTGCTCTCACACTAGCACATATCCTTAATCAAGTTAAAAATACTTCGCTACTCTTACGTATCCTTAATCAACTTAAAAGTACTTCGCTACTAGTAATTTAATTTAATTCTTTAATTAATAATAAACATTACTCACTTGAATGGAAGAGAGAAAATAAATTTTTATAGTAAATTAATTGGGGAGAAGAAGAGTGAAAATAAAAGGAAAATGAAGGGATGAAAATATTGTAAGGTTAAGGTATAGAGTTGCGGGAAGATAAAAAAGTAAAAGTTGGGGAAATGTTGGAGGAAGTGTAATTGTAAGGTGATAAATTAACAGGGAGAAAAATAATTAAAAATGAGAGAAAATGTTGAAAATAGGTGGATAATGTGACTGCTGATGTGGCTCAACGAGAGTATAGCAACACTAATTCCTACTGTATTTTAGCTTTTAGTTATATACTTGTTGTAGACCCGCGCAATACTTGAGAATAGATAAAATATTATGTAATGGGATGTGTAATATACAAAAAGTAACAATTATTTCAAGTTTTGTTTATTTAAAAAAAAAAGATTTCTACAAATATTATTTATTTATTTTTTATCTATACAAATATATCATTCTATTATTTTTTTTATTGATTAATATTTTTTAAGGTGAATCATATTCTTCTAACTTCTATTGCAGTGTATTATATTTGCTTAATATACAACTAAACCTTATAAGTTTCAAATTTATTATTCAAATTTCTCAACTCTGAAGGAACAAAGAGATTATCATAATAATAAAAAATGATCACAAAATTACTATATTATCTTAACCAAAATTAAAATGAAACCAAAGGAATAAAAGATATACTTTATAATTATTTATCACTCAATAGGTAGGTATATTCAAATTCATAGTCATGTAGCTTGTGTTTTGATATAAATTCAAATTCCTATTTCCAAAAAAAACTAAGTATGAACCCAAGCCAAAATTCAACCAATACTATAAAAGGAAGATAGAAGATTCTCTCTCTCTCTCAAAAAAAAAAAAAAAAAAAAATGGAAGAGAGAAGACTTTATGATGGGAAATTAAAAAAACACAATACTAAAATACATACTAAAAAAAATCATCAACCTTAATTAGAATGATAAGAAAGAACCCCATGAAAAAAGAGTTATAAAAATGAACAAAAATAGACCAAAAGAAAGTAGAGGGAGAGAGAGAGAGTACTCACAATTTTGTGTGAGAAAATATGGATTGAATATTAGAAATTATATCAAATTTATACAAAATAAAATGGAGAGAAGAAGTGTAAAAATTTAAGAAAGAGAAAGTGATGAAAGAGGTGTAACGGAAAAATAGAGAGGAGTGGAGAGATAAAAAGACAAAGAGGGAGGGGAAAAGTTGGAAGGAGTGTAATAGTGGGTGTGGACTAACAAGGAGAAGATATATATTTGAGAATAAGGAGAAGAAGAGTTTAAAAAGAAAAAGGAAAATGTAAAAAATAAGTGGATGATGTAGCCGTTGATGTATGTGGCTCAACAGGAGCGTAGCGACAATAAATGTTAGGTTTCAACTTTTAGATATATATAGAATATAGATAAAATAGATATAGATATAGATTAATAAACTTATCACCTCAATAGTCAAATTAATATGTAAAATTTGTGAAGGGTATGAGTGTTGCTATATATAGTGTGCTTCGCCTGACTGTGTGACCAGCTTATTAGATTTTAATCATTGCATGCCTTGACACGTTCCATTAAAGCAGTGGGCTGGCAAGGTTGTTAAGGAAAGGGACAATGCTTCCATTTTATCTATGTACTTTTAGATTATGATGAATGCAAAATGTTTAGAAATGAGATTGAACAATCGGTCCTGCTCAGTCAAAACTTGCAGACTTTTCAAGCACTTGGGTTACTAGCTCCGTATTAGTTGTGTCATCTGTGACACGATTGTCTAAACCAAACCATTGAAGGATCTCTAACAGGGTCATGTTAATTCGTCCAATTTAGTTTTAAGTCCACATCATTGTTGCCTTTTGGATTTATAAAATTATTATCTGTTTCAAATCACGAATTTACTTTTGTCCAATTTGAATCCAGGAATGCGCAATTTGTGTCACTAATGCAATGGGCATGGCTTTTCTCTGTGGGCACATGGTGAGCTGGGCCGATAATAATAATTTGATGATATTCTCTCCCTCATTTACTCGGTGTTGCTAATATTTTGAGAAACACTTATTTCATTGCAGACGTGTGGAATGTGGGGAAAGATTGGACAGATGTCCCCAGGGACGGATCTACTAAAGGGCGGGCCGCCCCCCCCCCCCCCCCCCCCCCCTCTTCTTCTTTTCAAATTAGCTTTTCTTTTTTGTCTTTTTTTTTTTTTGCATGCCCATATTTTAGAGTTTATAGTTGGCCCCTCTCAAATTTTTGAATAGTCTAAAAGAAACTAATCACATAACCATTTATTTGGACCCATGGTCTCTCCATAGTCCAAATACAACACAACAAAAAATCCACAAATCACTAATATTATAATTCAATAACTCATAACCAAAAAAATCTCATAGAAAAATAAATTCCTGGGGTGACAATAATTTATATAACTTTTTAATTAATTTATAAATTATGAGAAAGTCAATTACAATATTTAAATTTTTTTCAAAAGATAAAATGCAAAATTCTTTTAGAAGCCAATATTGATGATGTAACATTGCCAACTCTTAATATTAATATCCCAATTTTTTAAAATCCTCAAACAAAGTTTTGAAAACTTCATTAGTGTGATTTTTAGTTGCATCCAAAAGTATGGGTTTATCATATTGGTGAGTTGGTCAATGTGATAAAATTAACATATTAATTTCAATTATTCAAAATTTGGAGATTCGAAGTCCTCTTTTTTTTTTTACTCTCTTCTTTGAAAAGGTTTGAATATCATATTGTGACTTTCAACTTTTTTGGTTCATATTATTTCCTTCTTGACTTAAATATTTATGGTAATAAAGTGCAATTATTTTGTCTACCATAAATTTTTTTTTTTTTTTTAAATAAACTATGTCACTTGAAATTTTTTTTGTTCATACTTTCGCCCCCCCTAGGTTCAAATCTTGGTTCCATCCCTGGATGTCCCATTTGCTGGGAACTGATCAGTTACCGTATCAGGTTGATCTTGGAGTGACCATGCCCAGAGAATTGTTATTAATTAATGCGTAGAGGAGAGAATTAAATTTAAACTAGATTGCACATGGTTAGGTGTTTATCAAAGATTGTCTATGGTTTTGTCTTCCTTGCGTGTTGTATCATAGACGTCTATTGTTCCGTTCCATTATTGGATATGTTTCTATAAAATGACAGGTATAAACTCCATCAAATGTTTTGTCTTCCTTGGTATAGTGTTATTTGGAATGTTAAATATGATATATTTTGTGGTGTTCTGAACTTCCGATTGAAACCATAGATCATATTGATAAAGTTTCTGTTTTTTTGGGTGATCTTTCCTTTCTTTAGTCTAATCAAGGGATAAAGAAAAACTTTATACATAACCTAGTTTGGAGGTATTCCTACAAACTGGATTAGGCACAATGAAAAAATTGGTAACTTTCTTTGGTCATGTGAGAAGTACATAACCAATTAAATAAGACTATTAGACCCAAACAAAGCATTCTCCTCACGCCCTTTTCCTTCTCTCCCTAACCCACTTCTCTCTCCACCGGTCCCAATCCTTTCTCCTCCACTGGCACCACCATTGCCAATCCTCTATAACCACACCAGGACCTATCCAAAAAGGAATTACACAAAAAGGATTCTAGCGATTGTAATATGATTTCAAATACAAATTACTAGCCCTTACCAATGTTTTCATATTCCTTCGAGAAGAATTAAAGCAATAAAAACAATTCAACAAAAAGAAATACCCACAAAGGTGGGGAGAAAGTAGAGAACTTCCCCATCTCAAACTAAATTTCTTATACACAAGCCAAATCTCATGCACAAATTATAGACAAATCCCTTCCATATTCTAGCAACAATTGAACTTTCTTGAAGATTATAGGCTTCATCCTACCACAAACCATCTTGATTAGAAGATTCGACTTTGTTGATGCTCACTACTCTCACCTTAGAGATCTCTTATACTATTTCTCTCAATGTTCTTTTATTGAAGTGCTCATGGAATAGGGTGAGAGTGAACTGACATCTGAAGCTAATGCCTCTCTGTACTCTTTACGGATACGCCAAAGGATTTCTGCACACCTCCTCATGCTAGGCCGATTCTGGCTACATGGAGCCAAACATTGTAAGGCCAGTTCAAGAATCTTATCAACGGCTAAGATATTTGCAGCATCACATGCTAGCTTTGGGTCCAAGGTTGAAACAGCTTCTCCATCAGTAAACTTCTTCATGGCCTGAACTTAAAATCAAGTCGCATTAGGGTAAAGAATTTTCTTTGCTTTGGAAAATGTTCAAATGTAACTTATCCAGTTAAGACAAGGTAAGATACTTTGATGGACGTGTGACGATAATCATATGGATTTTTGTTAAACAGTCACGGAAGTTTCTTTTACTCTGTTTTTGTAGGAAACTGTTAATCAAATTTCAAAATTGATAGTGACCAAAAGAAAAGTCTTAACAGAAAAGAATCATACCCATTTTGCCGTTATCCGCTCCTTCAGTTCTCGTTTTGGTTCGATTGGACGCCTGCCCGTGACTAGTTCAACCAATAACACACCAAATGAAAACACATCACTTTTTTCAGTAAACTGAGAGGTTCTGAGGTACTCTGGGTCCAAGTAGCCAGCAGTTCCTTTAACACTTGAGTCATTGTCAGCTGCCAGTGTAGCAAAACCAAAGTCGGCTATCTTGGCTCTAAAGTTTTCCCTGAGGAGAATGTTGGAAGATTTTATGTCTCTATGAATGATAGGGTGATCTGCAAGGGAACCAACAGAAAATCCTGTTGGATCTCTCGAAATAGATTCTACTTTCTCAAAGGCAAATAACTTTTTAATTTTGACAGGACAGATGAATTATCCCAAAGGTGTATACCTGTATACATATGAAGATAGGTGATGGCATGGGCCACATCAATTGCAATATCTAGCCGTATAGCAAGGCTCAGAATATTGGCATGAATACCTACAGTAGTTCTTTGATCAGATTTCAGGAACTCAAGCACACACAGAGTGAATGAAAGTAAAGCCACACTTAAAGAACTCACAATCCAAATGTTCCCTGAGGGTTCCATTGGGAACATACTCCAAAACAACAATCTTTTCATCTCCTTGCTCCAAATATCCATAAAACCTGACCAGATTCAAATGTTCCACCTTCCCCAGAGCTTGAATCTCACTCTGGAATTCCACTTCTAAATGCTTATCATATACACTCTGCAAAGAAAAACAAGTACTTGTCAAAGCTCTATGTCACACAATTGTTGACTTAAATGTGAAGCCCCATAAGTTTGTGTCAGACCCAGAAAACGGAATTATCATAAACAACTTTCACCGAACCTTCTTAGAACGTTTTACTGCAACCAAGGTTCCATCTTTGAGTCTCCCCTTGAAGACTTTTCCAGACCCACCTTGTCCGATCTTAAAAGAGGGAGAGAAATTCCCCGTGGCCTTAAGGATTTCCTCTATATTGAACTTTACACTCTCAGCCTTCCGTCCATGTGTTGAGTTATTTGCACTGTCATTGACTCCTCGATTTGAACCACGTTTTCTCGCTCTACCTGTTCATGAAGCATCCAATACATCTCAGAAATCAACAAACAGGGTCTAGAGTGCATGAATCCTCCAAATTATCCAACATATATATATATATATATATATATATTGAATAGAATTAAACCATCAATACAAAATTTCTACCACAATTGTCAGAGCTCTAATTCTATTAATAATATAAAACCTTCCCAACAATAATGATAATAAAATCTTCAAACCTAATGGGTGTTCAAACAAAATATTGTATTACCACAGGTTCCAAATCTCTTGTGAACTTTTGTTACATCAATAATTTATCAAAATAAAAGATCCTCAACAAAGACAATTACAATTTCTCCAACACATAATCAAAGCTCAACAGTAAAGTTCCAATATTAACCTGAATTGCAAAGTCATTACCTGAGAATTCTCTAACCCACGATTGCCTCAAGAATTGCCTCAAGGATCTGAAAGGATCTGATTGAGATACTCAGTAAGTAGGACCTGCTATGCAAAATGGTTAACAAGGTGCGCTCCCTTGCTAATGAGCTTCCTATTTGAAACTATAACGGTAAACTCCCTTGCAAAGGAGCTACTAAGGTACGTTGTTCCCTCTTTAGCTTGTTTGTGTTGTTTATTAGAGGAGGGAAGTTTAAATTCGGGAATGAGAATTTACCTCTGAAGCTTCCTGTTTGGATTGTGCGTCTTGTAGGCCTTGCTGATGATGTTATGGAAGGATCAGTTGGATTTATATCATCATTTTCGGAAACACTGTCTGTTTGAGACTTGGCTGGTGGGAAGAATGACACTATGGAATAAGAGAACCGTGCTTCTACTGCTTCATCAAATCCTGAGCAACTATCATTTGTTTCCGTCTCAGACATGGTGGGTGGGAAGAGCAATGAAATGGATTGACTTGTTGGTTCATTAGCCCGTGTGGAAGGATTTGGATACATTATTTCATAATAATTTTCGGAAACACTAGACCTTGCTGGTGAGAAGAATGACGCTATGGAATGGGGACAGCAAGAGAATATTGGAGGTATTTCGTTGGATTCGGAACTAACATCAGTGTCAGACTCGTTAGCTGGAAAGAGTGCTGCAATGGAAGCTGACTCTACTAATGATTCACTTCTTTCTTCACTATCTGTTGGACTACCAGAGTCTGAGTTGTTGTCGCCAAAAAAACCTGCAACCAAAAATTAAAAATAAAGATGGTAAAAATTTCAATGAATTATATAGTATTCCGTCACTAAAATTTTCTTGTCTAACTAAAAATTCGTTGAATCTTAATTACCTAGATCAACTTGGTGCTTCTGCATACCGACCTTGGACAAATAATTCTGGGAGATTGACATAACTGAGAGAGAGAGAGAGAGAGAGAATTGCATTTCAAAATGGTGCGTTGGTAGTAATAATTTATAAGAATTTGGAAGTTTTAAAAAGAATTCAGCGAAAATACTGAAATTTGACATTTCCCAGTGAGGGTGCTTTCCAAGAAGAAATAAAAGAAAGAAGAGGATGTTTCCCCTCTATTACAATTTTTTTTTTTACTTAATAAAAGTTTCTACCTATTTTTGCCTCAAAAAAAAAAAAAAGGGGGGGGGGGGGGGGTGGGGGAACAATTGCCATCAAAAGTTGGTGGAGTCGATGGTGACATAGATATTATGACGAGGTGGTGGTGAAAATTTGATGATTCCATCAGAAGAAGGAGAAAGAGGGGCATAACGGAGATGGGATATAACTTGTGATATAATTGACAATGTGGAGGCATTTTAAATTGCTCTCATTCTTTCAAGCAGAACAAATAAAAATATAATTTGCAATTTATATATATATATATATATATTTTTTTTTTTTTGCAATTTATCATTTCGTAGTTTTTTGTCAAGAAACAAAGTAATAGGCATTCAGCTGAATTTCTTTTACAGTTTCAGATACTAAAATTTTCTTGTCTAACTCAAAGTTCTTTGAAACTTACTTAGATCAACTTGGGGCTTCCACATGACACCAATCTACGACAAAATATTCTGCGAAATTGAATTGGGAGGAAGAAAGAGTTGCGTATAAAAATGGTATTTTATAATGGGTCATACTAAAGAGTGTATTTTATAATGAGTGTATTTTATAATTTATAGTAAGAATTTGGAAATTCTAGGATTGAATTCAGTGAAGATACAGTTTCCGCGTGAGAGTCCTTTCCAAGAAGAAATAAAATATAAGACAAAAGAGGAAGTTTCCTGCGCTGACAGTTTCTACTAGGGACAAAAATTGTGTCTTGTAGCTTTATTTGTGAGTCAAAACGTGACTTTGACTAATTTAATTGCTGAGAGCATTCACATTTACATCTTGCAACAACTCAATTGTTAGTAATTTTAAGGAGGTGAAAGTCCTTTAGTGAAATGTCCACTGAATGGAAGACAAATGACATGATCAAGGATGGGGCCAGGAAGGTCGAGAAGGGGCAATTGACCCCTAACTCCTCTACAAGTTTCTCCACTCTACCTGAAATAGAAAAGAACAAAACACACTTCACATCCGCACTAACAACTACAAACAATCACTGGAAAAAAAAAGGCAACAAAACAATTATTGACACCATTGATAGCATATCTCTTTGATTTTTATTTTGATCTATTTACCTTTTACCCTTCTTACTAAGTAATTGTTTTATTTTTTTTATTAATACTAATTAAAATTTTCAAATTAATTGCATTTTTAATACTATCTTTTAATTTTACCCCTTCTTAACTTAAAACTCTGACTCCGCCATTGGACGTGATCCACCACAAGGAATGCATAATTTCTCAGGCCTTTACATCAGTTGGGTTTTTCTGTTCATACCATAGATTGACTTTAATGGCTTGGGTAACTCACATGCTGGTCCAAGGAATCCGACTTAGTCAATTTGTATATGCAGTCTCTAAAATGTGGATAGAGGAATTACAGTGTTGTTTTTAGCTGCTTTGACTGCTGATTTATCTGTTTTCCAGAAAGTTATCCATAAATTTTTAACTTTTTAGCCAAAAATTCTCCATGTTTTCCCATTTTCTAATTATTTTCTGCCATTTCTTATTTTCCACCAACTTTCGGTAGCTTTTCAAGGCCCCTCTGAACCTTGGGTTTGTGCAAATAAGGTATTATCAGAAAGCTTACAAGATCATCTTTACAACGGTACCAAAGTTGCATCAATTAGATGTCCAAATTAAAATTATTGACCATTTGGAAAGAACTATGTATTTATGATGATTAAATGCTATATATATATATATATATATTAACAGCAAAGCTCATAGAAAATTCAATTAGATTTTAATTGAATTCTCAATTTTGTGCTATATGTCCCATTTAATTTTTAATTTTGTGCCAAGTAAATTATTGAGTGTAAAAATCAAAGAGTCCAGATTCAATTAAATTCTAAATTGGATTTCAATTGGGGTCCAATTTTCCGCCACATGTCCACCAAAGTTTTTAATTTTTGCAACAAGTGAATAATTAGGTGCAAAAACTGAAGAGTTCAAAACCAATTATATTATAAATCACACACACACACACACACACACACACACACACACACACACATATATATATAATATGAGAAACCATTACATATTTTAAAAATATATGGTTTAAAAAAAGTGTAAGCTAATATCATATATAATTTGAATATCTTAAAAAAAAAAAAGTGTAAATTGAATTGTATTGTAACGATCCCATCTCACTTGTGTAAATATTGTCTGCTTTGGGGCTTTATATCCCCCACGATTTTGTTCTCCTCACACAGCAGTGGGGGAAAAGGCCTTTACACATTAAAGGGAAGTCATTCCTTATTAGCACATTTTCATATGCTTCCCTAGGTAATGTGGGATTTCATGGAATGCAAGACCTCCTTTGGATCACTACAATTCACCCCCCTTATAGGCACGCGTCCTCGCATATATGTGGTACCCACACTTTTGGCTAGGACATGGTTCTGATATCATCTGTAATTATGACTTCATCCCACCTGTGTAGATATTGTCTACTTTGAGGCCTCATACCCCTTACAGTTTTGTTCTCCCCACACAGCAGTGGAGGAAAAGGTCTCTATACATTAAAGAGAGGTCGTTTCTTATAAGTACATTTCCATGTGTTTTTCTAGGCGATGTGAGATTCTATAGAATGCAAGACCCCTTTTAGGTCACTACACGTATAATTGTAATTTAAAAAAAAAAATTGTACTCATGCATATACAACAATGTTACACATTAGTGGAAAATAAAATACTAGTTAAAAGGTTTAATTTGTTATAACAAAACTGAAGTGTAGTTATTTATTTATTCAAATATAAAATTTAAGGATGAAATTGACACTCACTTTAAACTCAAGGGTGACATTTGTATAAACCCCCTTATTTATTTATTTATTTGATGAAATAAACCTTCTTATTTGAACGGGGGTAAACCTCAAAAATTGGCTACAAGAATGCTAGAGAAGCTATAGCTTGTGTTCTAGAGATGGTCTATTGGTCTCTAATATCTAATTCCAAATGAGTAGATGGGTCATTCAATACTACGAATATGTTCCCCTTCTGGTTAAAAAAAAAAAAAAGATTAAAGATAAAAGATAAAAGTTCCATCATGGTCTGACAAGATATGTAAACAATTTCGTTGGGTGTTCCCATGGCAATACGGCCTTGAATTTCCTTCATGATTATTTTTCTGAGGCCTAGAATTAAAACTTAATTTCCTCGTTTGATGAATAGCATGATCATACTACAAATACCAACAAGCAAATAGCAGAGAATTGGCTTGACTAAAAACCCTGATATGCAAATTTTTAATAGCAACTAAAACCATGAAATATTCCCAAACAAACACAGCCCAAAAAACGCTGCATAACATCCAAAAACTGTGAAACTTGCCATTATTTTTAAGCAGACAATAATTCTCTCTACTTTTCTTCTTTGTTGACCTTCTCACATATGGGTTTCTACCTAATGTTTCACTTCTCAGAGTAGCAATATAACGGTCATTCGCATCGTCTTTCAGCTGCAATTCTCCAAGGTATTCTGCCAATCCTCTCGATTTACTTTCCCCATCATCTGATTGATTCGCAATTTCAAGTTCAAACAGTCATGATGTGTTATAGGAATCTAACCACGCCTAATCATTGATGTTTAGGTTAACGAATGTTAACCTAATCATTAAGTGAACACTCTTCAGGATCTTGATCCACGCATGCATCCAAGGCTCTTTGTAGGCTATTTACAATCTCAGTCATTGAGAGACAATCTGGACCATTTAGACTTACACAATCCAAAGCTAGGGACCCAACATGTGCCACTGCCTTTCTTTCAACGTAGCAATTTTATTTATATCAATTGCATTGTGCAATGTAAGATGACGTGTGTACTCGGGGTCCATGTAATCCAAGGCGCCCATCTCTACCAGATCAGAAAAATGCTCCATCTCGTCTACCACGAAGTGCTTCACAAAATGGCCGATTTCAGACACCTTAGCAATGCCTTTTGCTGCATCTAGTTCCACTTTAATCCGGGTAGCCCATGATGACATTAGAGGACTACTTTGAAGCTTATGAAGATGGTCATGAAGGCTACCATTTTTCATGTGCTCGTAGACCCATATGGGCTTGATACAATCCTCACAAAATCCCAATAAGCAAACAAGATTATTGTGACTATGGCGGGACAAAGCATTCAAGTTAATTTCGCAAGCACAGGCACCGTTCTCGCACTTAATAGCCACTTCTCGGCCATCATCTGCATGGTAGACTGAGAAAAAGCTACCTGTTCCAATCTTGTGATCATTTGAGAAATTGTTAGTCGCTTCAAATAGCATTTTGAAAGGAAATTATTTCTGAACTTCAAATTTAATCAAGACTTCGAATCCTGTCTTAAGGATTGTGAGTCTTGGTCTTTTGGAACTATTTGTTAGTGGCTTGGCTGCGGAGAAGAATGATAGTACGAAATGAGAGAATTTTGGAGGTGTTCTATTAGATTTTGAACTATTATTGCTCTTCGGCCTTGTTGATATAGAAGGATTAGTACTTGGACACTGGACGTTACATTGGACCCCAGTCAAATGCCACTGTGAATTATTAAATTGGTAGGATCCGTTGTTACACATTAATTTATTAATTATTATATTCTATAATTACCAAAACACCCGGTGTACAACCTACTTGCCAAAGTTTTCATTCAATACTCTCATGCACATGGGAGAATAGCCTAATTAAGTGATTATTTTAGGATATATTTCATGCCCGTGTCGCTTTACAGAACATTGGATGAGAGAATAGCCAATAAGTTATCGGTTTAGGACACGAGTCATTTCCATGTCGCTTTACAGAGCACTAGAGTCAAGCAAAACTCTCTAGTCTATTACTATAATTGGTGTAAATAGAAAATATATCCAATATTTCGAATGCATGTAACATCACATTAATGTTGTTGACCACGCGAATTCTAACTCAAAGTATTTTACTCACTTTACCAATTGAGTTAAATAAGAACTCACAAATTGACAATGTATCTTGAATATAGAATCCATGTTTAAGTGAAGGGATGTATAGGTACATTGAATATATAAAATAATTTTTTTTTTAGGCCTACATGTAGGACTTATTCTTATATGAGATGAAATATAATAATACACCAAATTACAAACTGAAGGGATGTTTAATGCTATGGATACTACAAATTCTACTATACGTGATAATGTGTCAATGTTTTAAAGACAACATAGGAAAAAGAGGGGGGGGGGGGGGGATATACAATTTAAATATAAGGTGTAGCAAATTAATCTATAAGAGTAAAATTTTAGAAGTAATGAATTAAATTTAATGTTTCAAAAAGTGACATGTTAAATCTTAACTCATTTAAGTATAACCACATTGTGTTTGAAGTTTAATTAAAATAGACTATGCATTTTTATTTATTATCTTTTTTCAAGTCTCAAGATTTAATTTTTTTACTTTTAGAACTATAGAGGTGTGTTACTTTTAGAACTTAAATCCAAATTGTTTGAGGTGTGTTACTGACTTACTGTTAGATCCATATGATTTCTTTCCCATACAATTCCTATCCCAGAAACATGTATGTACACATGGAGTTTATCCAGTAAAGAATACAGAGCAAAGGAAGGAGGTATATCTTTTGTTTCTAATGAACAAGTTGTTGGTGGTTTGTAATTAAACTTCATTTATGATTTCTCCATAAGTAAACTAGTTATGTATTGGATTTGGTTTGTTTGGTTATTCAATTGGTATTCTATTTCTATCTATTGAGACTGTCAAGTCACATAAGAATAATTGAGAGGAGAAATATGAACTTGGAAATTTACAATTGAGCTATAAAACTCTTTACAATTCATGTATATATTTATTCATAAAGAATAATGAAATGCTTAATACTCTTTAGTCTTTGCTACCACCATATCATGAATCATGAATAAGTTTGATCTTTTTAAATTAGTATTAGGTTACACAAGTTCATCACATTGCTATCGTTTATATAAAAACCAAAAAAAAGTTCATCATATTGTACAATTTTAGGGTCATGTTTTCTAGGAGCAAATCAACTTAACATCACATTAAACACTAATTTTAACATGAGATATTAATACTTTGTAAAGGGAAATAATTTGATGTTATAACTTTACAGGGTCAAGGCGTATCCAATTATTTTATTTTTCCATGACAATGATATGTGAACCAATCTTTATATATATATATATATATATATATATACATATATATATATATATATATATTTTTTTTTTGATTAATAAGTTTTTGGCAAGGTGAATGGGGAACTAGAGATTCAAAGTAATGACTTCTATTTCATAATACATGATCTTCAATCAATTTTGCTCTCTCTTGAGAGTGAAACTGTGAAAACTATTATGTATTTATCGTAATTATTGTTATTGCAAAAACAACTACAGGTATACAACCTATATATTCAAATAATATATTATAATTATTTTAAAAATTCCTGTAAATATATGGTTTTTATGATCCAATCATAGGGAGGATAGAATAAAGTTTATTTGGCAATGTGTTTTTATGGACGCAATAAACTCTTCTTCTTCTTCTTCTTCTTCCTTTTTTTTTTTTTTTTTTTTTTTCCTTTGTAACTCATATTTTTTAATGTATACCCAACTTGTAGTTTTTAAGAGGGCTTGGCTTACTTTCAATACTTTTTAAACTGAACTTGTCATTTTGTTTTAAATATTCAATGACAAGTGGTAGTGAGTTTTAATCCCCACTGTTTATTTAGTTAGGGGGTGATGTGACAATCTTTCATTAAAACAAAAGGAGATTCCTTTAAAAAAAATGACTGGAGATAAGCCAAATCTTTTTAAGAAAACTTTAGTGGTGGAGCTGAGCATGGAAAAGGAATCAGATTCTCAGATATTGTTATTTGGATCAAGATGCCATCTTTGAAATATTAGCAAGACCATTGGATGAAAGCCTTATCCTAGGGGTTTGCAAAAGTTGGTTTAGAATGATTTGTGATTCAAACTTTGTCAAGCTCCATAATGTAATGATATACAAATATCTAAGTGGGTATTCATCATTGAAAAAAAAAAATTCAAGGTTTGAATACTTGGATTTTAATGTAAACAATGGCAATTTGACAGTAAAATATTACAACACTCTTGTTGCACAATTGTTGATATTGAAGATGTCTATGATGGGTGTAAAGTTGTTATTTACAACTATGTGTTTTGTTGGCTTATATTCCGTGTCAAATTTGATTGTAATTTTATTCAATCTTTTGTACCCTGTATTTATTATGGAATTTCATTGTAAGGGTTGTGTGATACAGAGAGTAGTGTGAAGACTCAAGCAATTGAAGATTGAAGAGTTTTCGTGGGTAGCTCGCGACTTAGCATCTCGCGAAGTAACACACGTGCCTTGCACATGCTGGAATGCGAAGAGTCAGGCCAGATGGAGATAGCTGTGTCTCGCGAGTATATCGCGGGTAAGATCTTCCCGCGAGACACCCGCGAGACATTCTATTCTACCAGCATGTCCAATCAGATACACACTTTCTTTGCTTACACTATTTATACCCACATTACCCACAAATGTTGATGAGTGCTTCTGAGAGAAAACCCTAGCCAAACACCTTGAGAGTTAGAGATTGTTATACCCACAATTCTCTACACATTTGCTTGTGAAATTTCCTCAACTCCTACCTCTTCATTTCCATACCTTTGAGAGGTTGATAGTCCAACTTACCACACCCTTTCAGAGTGTCAAGTGACGTTTTGGTGCTGCTGAAAAGTATTGGAAGAAGCCAAGGATGGCAAATGCAACATGAAGCTTGTTGCGGGATCCGCAGAGTTAGACAAGACACAGTTCCGAGAAGCCTTGTTGGAGTAGGAGCTTGGAGGGCTTAGGTACATCGGGTAGATTAGCTTTGGAGGGTCTCTTGCTAACCCATGTATCCCAACTGATGGTCTAGTGGATCGATTACCGCTTAGAGGGCGGCGGAGAAGTATTTTGCCGAGTTCTTCGGTTTCCTCTTCGATAACACATCGACATGTTATCTTGTGTTTGCATCTTTCTTCCCTACTCTTTTACTTTCCTTTTTACTGTTGTGTTGCTTTAATTATGGATTAGAGTAGCTTGTTTGTTTATTCGCTCACTTTACACTATTCCGCACTTAGTATTAAGTTAGTGTAAAATCAATCGAGCTGTAACTTTTAATTGGGGGTCTAAATAGCCTTGTGTTTTCAACACTTTTTCGAAATTTCAATTGGTATCAGAACGGGTACACTCGCTATGGCGTAACTACCTGAGTATGATCATTGACCCCGTTTGAGATAGACCGGTCTCAATCTTTAAATGTTCCACCATATTTTGATGGTAGTAATTATGCTTGTTGGAAAGTCCGAATGAGGGCATTCTTGTGTTCCATTGATGATACTGTTTGAGTTGCGGTAGAAATAGGTTGCACTAGGTCAGAGGCCGCTAAATCCACTTGGGATAAAGCAGCTCTTGCAGCAGCTAATGCTAACAGTAAAGCTTTGAACGTAATCTTTTGTGGTGTGTCTCTAGATGAGTTTCACAGGATCTCTCACATGACAGTAGCCAAGGGAGCTTGGGAGATATTGGAGACCACTTATGAAGGAACAAAGAAGGTGAAGGATACAAAGCTTCAGATGCTTACCACCAAATTTGAAGAGCTAAAAATGGGAGATGATGATTCCTTTGGTTCCTTCTATGGGAAGCTCAACGAAATTGTAATTGCTAAGCTCAATCTTGGTAAGAAGATTGGAGATGCTAAGGTGGTAAGAAAAATTTTGAGGTCCTTACCGAAGAGCTTTCGAGCAAAAGTAACAGCCATAGAGGAAAGCAAAGATTTGGATGAGATTAAGATCCAAGAGCTCATTGGATCTCTCCAAACATGTGAGCTGGGATTGCCTTCTTATAAGACAAGTAAATCTCTTGCTCTTAAAACCATCACCGAAATAGTGGATGATTCCTTCGAAGAAGATGGAGTGGAAAAGGATGTAGCATTCCTTGCTAAGAACTTCCGAAAATTTTTGAAGATGAAGAAGAGTGGGAAACCGTTCAGCAGAGGGAAGTTCTCATCCTCCAAAGGTGATAGGAAGGAGTTTAAGAAGAAAGATGGAAATGATTCCCAGTCTTCTCATGGCATTGTGTGTTATGAATGCAATGGCTATGGACATCTCAAAAAGGAGTGTCCCAACTATCTAAGAGGGAAGGGCAGGGCATATGCCACAACTCTTAGTAACTTGGATTCATCCAATTTTGATTCAGAAGAGAGCTGTGATAGAGAAGGGAATTACTCCGCCTTTATGACTATTGCTCATGTTAAGTCCTCGGAGGACTTGAGTTTGCTAGTGCAAGAACTTGGGAAGCATAGTGATAAGGAATCCATGGGAATTGTAGAAGAATCAGATGCTAAAGAAGATGAAGATTCAACCGGTCTTCAAGAGAATTACAATTCCCTACTTAAGAAGTCAGGAGAATATACAAGAGTGGCCAAGGCAGCTATTAAAAAGATGAAGAAGGCAGAGGAGGACTATAAAAGTCTTCTAGTGCGTTATAAAGAGAGATAGAGACGTCGAATGGTGAGTTGACTGAAGCCTATTCAAAAATCAGATTTCTTGAGCTAGAGGTGGTGCAAGCAAATGCCAAGATAGAGAGGGTATCCACGAAGAAGCTAGATGATGTTATTTCATCTCAAAAACATTTCTCAGACAAGTCCGGGTTGGGATATACCGGAGGGAGTAGCTCATTGGCCAATGTCACCAAAGATGTGAAATTTGTGAAAGCCAGAGAGTCGGTTGTAGTTGCCGCTACTCCTAAGAAAATAAAGGATGAAAAGAAGAAGAATGTAGCTGACCAACGGGTGTTGTATAAGCCTCGCAATCAAACTGTGGTCAAGCCTAAAGTTTAAGGGAAATCACCTCCAAACTTGCAAAGAGGTCCAAGAATTCAACATTTCTGTCATTTCTGTGGACTTTAAGGACACACAAGACCAAATTGCCACAAGCTGAAGGCATTAAAGAATGCAAGTGTTCAGAGGTCAAAAAGCCCTAAATGCACGTGCCGTGTAATGGTCGAAATGGTGAGCAATCAAGAGGTCAAAATGGTGATCCCGGCGTAATGGACGTGAAGAAAATGATCGGTGCCTTCACCACTTGCTTGGAGAGCTTTACTAGACGGTTTGAAAGTCCTAACTCTCGTACCCAATCCTTTAGGGATATCACCCTAAACGCACGTGCCATGTGGGTGAAAAGGGGTACTCATGCATAAGCATTTTAACATGTCCATGCATTAATACTTCCGATATTTAGGGACATTTGCTCATGCATCTTTACATGCTTGTTTTGATTTGTATCATTTGCTTCTGGTGTCTAGCATGTTTCGTTTACAAGATTTTGCTTTGTTTTTGTTTTTGTTCTGTTTTTGAGTTTGTTCAAATTCAAAAACCCATAAAAAGTTGAAAAATCTTCAAAAAGTTTAATCGCTTGTTTTGTGTATATCACATGTGAGTTTGGCCTAGTACCTTCGTACTAATAGCATTGTGCATTTACGAGCTTAACTTATTTTGTATGCACTTTTATCTGTGTGGAAGAAATCTTGAAAACTATGTGTGATTGTTGTAAATAGATCTTCAAGCTTGTCATGAATGATTGGTCAATAGTCTTGATGGTCTTGATACTTGCATAGACTTGTGCCTATATCTCTTCTCACTTTATTTTTATTTTTTTTACAAAAGAGCTCACTAAACGTAAATCTCCAAATGAAAAGAGATATTAAGCTGCAAAAGTCTGTCGTACATACTAGTATTTGACTAGGAAAAATGGAAAGTGACCTTTGTTTTGAAATGTATGGTGCTCAAAAAGCCAAAGGCTAATTCTCAATGTTGAAATATCAAAAATTTCAAGCATCGATCTCAAAAAGAGATGTATTATCCAAAAAGGATCAAATGTCATGATTTATGCAAAAGCCAAATGAAAAGCTTCTAAGTTTTGTAATCAATTTGTGGGAGGTCATATATGTTCATTTCTATAATTGAGATGGACTCCTTGATTTAGTACCAGTTGTGTATGACTTAATTGAATTGATCATTGAAGTTTCAGTCTGGTCTAAGGACTATTTCACACTTGATACTCACCCACAACACACAAGACTTTGATTCAATGAATGCTTATCTCATTTGTGTGATTGTACATGTTCAAATATGATGTGTATACTCAAGTACTTGCTGATCAAACCCAAAAATATTTTTTAGTGTTTTATTTGTTTTTGAAAGTGATTTTATACTTTCTTGTTTTTATTTTTTGTTTAAAATGCATTTGTGTGTTTTTCTTTAAAAACTGGTTCAGAGGGTGTTTCACTAGAAGCTCGCAACTTAGAGCTTCCCGCGAAATGAGCTTAAGGGAAATAAATTTTTTCATCAAAATTTACACATAAACTCTCGCGACTGTATTGCGACTATATCGCGACCAACAACTTCTCGCGAAATGTTATTTGGCCAAAACTGGTTTTTTTTCCAAAATCAAACAGAAGCTATCGCGACTATATCGCTACTGTCTCACGACTTAAAGCTTCTCGCAAAAGTTTTTGTGCATCAGTGGTCTTTCTCGCGGCTGTCTCGCGACTGCGTCGCTACTACCTAACCCGCGAAAAATGCGTGTTTTCACTTTTTATATAGCAGATGTGACAGTTTTTCAAAAAAAATCTCATCTTCCCTCGCTAAGCCTCTTTCAAACCCAATGCAACCTAAAATCATTTTTACTCAAACCCCATCATTCTCAAGCCTAATTTCTGCATTTTCAACTTCAAGGTATGTTTTCTAAAATTGTTTCTTCATGTTTTCTCTAAGATTATGCAGTTATTTGTGTTAGGGTTTTAAATATTGGGGATTTTTCGAAATTGGGTTGGGGTTCTCATTCCTATGTAAATTTCTTTCCAAATTTGATTGAGTTGAGTTTCTTTTGTTGTGTTTGTTCTTGTGTTGGGCCTTTGTGGCTGTTTGATCTTGTATTTAGGCACTGTTTCATCATGCTAATGCATTGCTCATAGTTGGTGTTCACGGTTGCATACTAGGTGCTTGGTAGAATGTCATAGTGACATTCTTGTGCTAAATTGGATTCAAGTGAATTCCAATCTCTGGGTTATACTTGTTTGACCTTGTTTAACTTGTTTTGGTCAATGTTTATGTGCTTCACACACTTTGCCCATGTTGCACACACTAGGCACACACCTAGGCACCTCTAGGCACCCCTCATGCACCTCAAGATGCTCACACATGCACCAGCACATGCATAGCCTATGCACACACTGTTACACTCACTTCATTCATGCATTGTGTCTATGTTCACTTGGTTTATCTGTTTAGCATTTTTTTGAGTCTATGTGCGTTGTCTTGAGTTATTTATATTTTTTTAGTTTTTTATCTTTTCTTTGAACTAACTTGAATCTAATCAAGTTCTATGTTCTGTTTTGTGTCTTTGCACATATTTCTTGTATGTTCTGTGGTCATGTGTGTAGATGTCTCCATTCAAAAGCTCAGCAGTGAAATGAGGCAGCAGTAAAGGGAAAGAGCCGATAATTGATGTTGATGAAC